>CM046669.1:98871673-100071673 GCA_025594165.1 Tamias sibiricus
AGTGACATAAAATACATTCCTTTCTCTAAGGGTTCAATTACACTATTTACTTCTACAGCGAGTGATAATTACATAATCATATTATACATGTTTGTTTCTTTTTGAATCAGCTAGAAGCAAAGCACAAAAGATACAATCGTGGCTTATGGAACAAAATGTAAATGCGATAGCTCTTGACAATTTATTCATGCACTTGGTCGTCATTTTCCTTGCACCTACTGGGTGTTGCTGCTTTTCTCGGTCCTGAGGATGCTCTAATGTGCAGTATCAAGATAACACTAAAACTGGCTGGAGCTGAGAGCTCTTATCACACCAGGAGGACACGGATGCTGTCTAAAGCAGATGGAACGAGGAACGGAGATTCATGGGTATTAATGTAAACCAGCAGAATTCCAACAAGTCACAAATGTGTAAGCAGGCTGGAGAGAAGGAGGTAAGAGAGAGTGTAAGTGGGAAAATCACCCTCAGTGACACCTAGAAGCCAACAGATTCTGCCAAAGGTCAACAGCTTTGGAATACCAGGCAGGCAGAATGCAGTATTTAAAGTCACAGACACGGGCAGTGGGAGAACTGAACAAGCAAAGGCAACAGTGATTTTCCCTGAGCAGCAGGGCTGCAGGGCCAATGGGGACACTGCATCTACATCATACTGTGCCATTTCCCTTCAGCATATGGAAGCATTATGTGGTTAAACAGAGCAACACCAAAGAACCGTTCTGGTGCTTGATAGGATAAAACCTGCATAATCGATAGGAATTTGATTCCGTCTTGCAACAGAGATCACTCAGTCCACTAGAAGAGGTCTGGTCAGAGACACAGGGCAGCTTCCCAGAACAGAAGAACGTGCCTGGTTGATCAGCCTCCTTCGCTGCAATGCCAATAGGTGCTCCCCCAAAGCAAAGCTGCTTTGAAAGCCTGCTAAAGGCGCCCTTCGCCTGTCCACGCTCCTCCTCCTGGAACAGCCGAGGACATGGTGACGCACCAGGAGCCCCAGCGATTGCATGGACAGCTTGGGCAGAGCAGGTGTCCAGGGACAGTCCTTCAAAGTTCACATGTTTGTGGGGATAAGACAGTCAAGGCCAACAGCAAAACGAGACATTTAAATGCCAACTCAGGCACCATTAATGCTGATTTTTAAGACATGTCCCAAGGCAGAAAAGAAAATTAAGCTGTTGATTTCTGTTTTGGAAATTCTGAGGTTGCCTTGTGGCAAAAGCTATCCATTGTAACAGAACGCCCCAAACTTGGCAGCTTCCTAAAGCAACCACCGTTTCAATGGGTCTCACAGTCTGTGAGTTGTGATTTGGGACGGAGTTCATTCAGTTATACAAACCTCCCGTCCACATGGCACTGACCACTGACGGAGTGCAGGAGCCCTGTTTGGGGAGATGGCTAAGATTGCAGTTGACTACGGGCTTTGGACATGTTTGGGCATTGGCGCCTTCCGTAGTCTCACGGGACTTGGCCCGGGATCTTGCGAGACTTGGCCGGAGATCTCGAGGGACTTGAGCGAGATTGCGGATGAGGTCTGCGCCATTTTGGAGGTTAGAGGAGCGTGGACAGCGTGTCGGGGTGTAGTTAGAGCCAGAGAGAAAAGTTATCAGAATAAAGAGCTGTTTGTTTCCAGTTCGTCTCTAAACTTCTTCCCGCGGCTTCTTTGCTCCAAGCGGCCATCGCTTCAGGCGACTACAACGGAGGCCACCTAGGGAGTGCAGGTGACAGATGACAGGCTCCAAAATGGCTTCCTACACACCCAGTGCGTTGGTGGGGACCATGGGAAGAAGGGGTTCACCTAGGATGGTGGCCCAAACCCTGACACACGTCCAAGCGATGGACGCAGGAGTGTTGGACCTCTCACAGGGCAGCTCGGGACTGTCAAGAGAACAGGACACTCCAGCCTGTCGGAGAGCACAGCTGGATCCTAGGGGTGGGTGGAGACTCATGCCTAAAGATCGATCCAAAAGCGGGACCCCAACCAAGAAGAGGAACGGATGGGAAAGAGCAAGACAAAGGGCTAAGCTGAACCACAGAGCCAATGGACGGAAGTGGGTGGACTTTCAAAACTAATACTGTGAAGCCAGGCGCGGTGGCGCACGCCTGTAATCCCAGCACTTGGGAGGCTGAGGCAGGAAGATCGCAAGTTCAAAGCTAGCCTCAGCAATGGCGAGGCACTTAGCAACTCAGTGAGACCCTGTCTCTAATAAAATACAAAGAAGGGCTGGGGATGTGGCCCAGGGGTCGAGTGCCCCCGAGTTCAATCCCCGGTACCAAAAATAAATAAATAAAAACTTACACTGTGAAGAAATGTATGTGACATTGAGTTAGCCACTGTGACTACTCCAAGTGCCCAGTTCAGTGGCCTCAAGGACGCACCCGTTGCTGTGCCCCGTCTTCACCGCCATCTCCAGAACTAGTTCACCCTCCCCCGCTGACTGACACTCCATCCTCATTAGACAGCGTCTCCCTTCCTCTCCTCCCTCCCAGCCCCGGGAAATTGTGCTTCTGTGTCCTGTCCTGTCTCGTGCAAGGGGGCACGTGACGACTCTCAGACACCGTGCAAGGGGGCCCCACCTGTTTGCCCCTGTGCCTGGCTCGTCTCAGCAGCCTGCCGCCTTCCAGGTCCGCCCAAGTCAGGATCCAGCCCTTTTGAAAGTCTGATGACGTTCTGCGTGTCCAGGGGGACTTCTGCCTGCCTACTCCTCCCTCGACGGAGGCCTGGGTGGTGTCGAGACACGTGACTGAATCATGCAGGGCCACCCCAGGTGAATCTGGGTTGGCATGAAATAATCACACAAAGAGAAAATAGCTTTTCCTCAGGGTCCAGTGACGGCTCTCGACCTTAGGGGTCCATTGGAAAGACAGAGAGCCACCTGAGTTCTGTTTGTATAGAGGGGGACACAAGGGGAGGTTTGATGGAATGTTCTTTCCAAATAAGGCAAAGGGTCAGGTTTCGAGGGGTTGCGTCTAGCTCCGAGATGTCTTGTGGTCAGTAGATTGAGTGACGTCTTGGCAAGTCACACCCATCTCAGGTGCTGTGTGGGATCAAAGGCAGAGCGAGAGGGAAGTGCCCACGTGTGTTGCATGGCCCAAAGAGCATGTATGTGACGTCAGGCCAGTCCTCCCGTCCGCTCAGGTGAGCACAGCTCACACACACAGCCCACGGCTGGTGCGCGGCAGGGTGGCTTCCGCCTCTCGACTATTGTGACTGAGCACATTATGAAAAAGAGTGTACAGATCTGTGTTCGAGCCCCTCCTTCCCCAGAAGTGAGCGTTTTGAGGAACCAGAAATTTTAAAAAAACGTAAGGTGAAAATCTGCCAATCACATAAATCAGACATGGTCTGGGAGAATCCCCAAGAAACACCACCAAACCGCCTGCGGCTGCCTGTGACAGGTTCCCAGCGCTGGCCCCTGCGGGCAGCCTGGTGTGTGCACAGGGAATGGGCACAGTAAGCAATCTGCTCTCTTCCCTCACACATCTGTAATATTTCTCCCGGTTCCCTTTATGACCAAAGATAGACACCGAAGAGCCATCTGGCTGAGATGAGCAAGTGCGAGCTGTGGCCAGAGCCTCGGACTCGTGCATCGTTCAAAATGTGTTTTCTGAGTGCCCTCTGTGTGCCAGGAATCGTGCTGCATGCTTGGGACACACTGGACCAATCAGAGGGCACCCCTGTCCTCAGGAGGCCCCCATCCCTGTGATGGGAGACAGAAAGTAAGAA
The DNA here is from genome assembly GCA_025594165.1 of Tamias sibiricus. Taxonomy (NCBI): domain Eukaryota; kingdom Metazoa; phylum Chordata; class Mammalia; order Rodentia; family Sciuridae; genus Tamias; species Tamias sibiricus. The sequence goes on from CM046669.1 coordinate 98,875,395, forward strand.
ATAGGCCCAATGGTATGTGAGCTAGGATGTGATTTATCAGCTCATCTGATACGTAAGCTCATCCCTTTACTTAGTCATTCCGCACATATGGACTGGACACCTGTCATAAACAGGCCAGCACTGGAGCCCCACACAGCTCTGCAGAGCTGAGCCAGCCGGCGTTCTACACGTGCCCTCCACGTGTGCTGCGTTTTACTTCCTAGCACAAGTGCTCATAACACAGAGGATGTGAAATAAAGATCTGAATCCAAAAAGACTAGAAGGTCTGTTCAATCACTGGACATTCTGTTGTAAAATCAATGAGGATCTCTGCAAGCCCTACCAACAGAGAGTTTGCCATCACAATCCAGGATAAAATAGACACAGGGCTGTGCTCCAGGCATTCTTGTATAACTTCAGATCTAATCTTCAGTTATGTTGCAATTAAAAAGTAACAAGCAAGAATTCCCAAAAGCCTGACAAACGCACTGGATTCTAAAAGTGTGTCTCTGCATGTTTAGCATCTCAAGGGGGACAGCTCTCTCTTACAGATTTTACTTCAGAACATTCTTAACACCTGATCAGGAAGCATAGCCATGAAATTGCATAAGAACTTCTATGTCGAATGGTGAGAAATATTCTTTTGCATACAAATCTCACTTGACATTCTTTCAAGAATGGTCTACAGTTCAAAGCTGAAAAAAAAGAAAAAGAAGAAGAAACGTTTAAAAATTACCAAGGAATTCAAAAGCAGAAGCAAAGGCCCACCACCCCTGGGTTTGGCTAGGAAGTACATTTGTCCTCCAGTCGAGGCCCCTGTGGTGGGCAGGCGGCTTGTGGGCCACCTCCGCCCTCCCCTTGGACATTCTGGTTGGATCGGGGTCAGTGGCTACCTGCAGGAGCACAACCTGTCCCCAGGAACGAGAGGGTGCCTGAGCCTGGCTCACAGGACCAGTGTCACACATCCTCGCCTGCACACCTGCTCCCCTCTCGGGGCATGGCCACTCGCCTGTGTCCTCCAGTGGTGAGAACCACCTTCTGCGTGACCAGTGGGTTGATGGACTCGCTTGCTGGAGAAAACAAGGGAACGTTAAACCTCTGAACGAACTCAGATGACCTCTAACGATCATTTTGGGATCCTGGGGCACTTTCTCGGCTATGTCGGGAGGACTGGAAACGAAGCACTGGTCTTTCCGCACCCAGAAGGTCTGTTCGACAGGCCCCTTCCCTGGTCATATGCCAGTTCCTACATATGCAGTCAACTTCCATAAGCATGCCAGAGCCTGGGACCCAGGGAGGGCAAGTCCAGGGTCATCTTTATCTTCCTTCACTTCCTGCCCATAAGGCACCCATTTACTGGGCTCCTCCCGGGGCCTGGCTCTGGATGGGACCCCGTCTCTCCAGAGCATTCACGAGCCTCTGGCGCGAGAGACGCCAGCAAGTCTGCACAGTGCGACACGTGCTTCGTTCCCGCAAGTGTAGAGAGGTGTGCCAGTGACGCACATCGCTATCTCTGTGGCCCTTTGGAGAGGTTGAAAATGACCTCATGGCAGAAGACGGCTCTACTCACCAGAGGAAACCGACAGAAGTTCAAATTGGGGAAGCCGCGGGGCCACCTTGGGCTCCAGCGTGTCCCTGGTGGGAGAGGATGACCACGTCCCCATCTCAGGAAGGATAGCTCTGGATTTCTCACCCCCACCCTTTCTCTCTCTCTCTCCCCGCTTCTCTCTCCATCCCTCTCCCCTAATTCCTCTCAGCCACACGGAAGGGACAGCTGTGGCCCCTCCCCAGGCACCCTCAGGGGCTGCGGACTGACAGGGGGAATTCTGCAGACGTCTAGAAAGTCTCAGTCAGAGCAGCCGCTGCTCAGCCCGCCCTGGTCGCAGAGCAGTAGTGGCCGTGGAACATGAAAAATTAATTAGGGGAATATGAGAGCCTGGGCTTCCTTCCTTCATCCCCAGACCAAACCAAATCAATAAAATTCTCAGCTCCTGCCAATAAAAGGAAAAACCTAGTTGTGCATGACCCGTGGACTGCCAGACAGCCACTAGAATGGCAGAGTATTTGCAACGGAAAGGCCCCTAAGGACCCCCAAATCATAGAGTTTATAAGATTTACCCCTAAACCCCGAGGGTCCCTGGCAGGGTCTCGGTTCACACCTGTCTCTGCTGACCTCAGAATCAGAACCTAGAATCATTCCCGGCCACAAAGTGATGGAGAGGACGGTCCAGGGGGGCTCAGGCGGCAGAGAAGCCCTAGCCCCCTTTCCCTAAAACTGAGCCTGCACCGGGAATGTACCTGGGCTCACCCATGACCTCGACCCTGCCTTGACCCCAGAACACGGGCCCCTCTGTGCCTGCTGAATAGCTGCAGAAACAAGAACTCGAATCCTGAGAGCTGTCCTGGTGGCCAGCGAGGGCCTGACGGAGCCAGCAGCCCCCGCGTAGGGCGGGCAGCGGGGCTGGCCGCGGGCCCTCCTGGGCTAACTGGCTCTGGGCGGAGGTCGCGATGACGCAGCTCCCCTGGGCCGGAGCAGCATCGTGAGCCAGAGTGGGGTTGTCTGTTCCATCCTGTCATTCAGACCATTTTTGAAAGCCCCTGCTGTGGCAGTTACAGCGCTCTGCGGAGGCTTCTTCTTTCGCTGGCAGAGCCGGCTTCCTCCTTCCCAGAGCTGTGAGTCTGGAGAAAACTGTCTGGTGTTGAAAGACCGGGCTCAGTGTCAGGAACAACTTGGTGCCCCCAGCCCAGCCCTGCCCCTTCTCGTCACATGAGAAGTCACCGAGTGACTTGGAATGTCAGTCACACAAAGGGGACGTGGGGACACTGGCGTGCGAAAGGCCAACAGCCAGGGAGGGGACAGAAGGCCACCCTGCGTGGGTGCGGCCTCCACGTCAGGGTGACAAGGAGCCCACCCCGCCTCGCCAGCGCTGACAGAGCTGTCATGTCAGCAGGTGGGGGCGAGAGGAGACGTGGAGCAGGAGTCAGCCTCGGAGGGGCGGGGCGCCCGTGCCACCGCGCCCTGCGTCCCCATTCCAGGAAGTCAGGCAGAGGTCATCTAGCTGGTGCGACTGACGCGGCCGCCCCAAGGCCATCACAGAGGAGAGAAGGTTGTCCGGGATCACAGAGGCGCCTCCCGGCCTGGGTCCCCACGGTGCTCTGCTCCCCACCACCTCTGCCTCACCAAGGTCTGGTCACCGAGCAGAACGGGCTCGGAGTTCCTTAGCTTGAGTTTTCTGTTGGTGAACGTCTCCAAGGTATGAGGAGAGCCACCTGTGTGCGTGACATCTGCCAGGCACGTGAGTGGGTGCCTGCACTTGTATGCAGCACGCAGTGACACCCAACCAAGAGGCTCTGGGTGACAGAAGCATTGCTTTGAATGTCCATCAGCACCTGCCCCTGCCCTCACGCACCTGTCAGAGCACCTTCAGGAAGCGGCTACCCCGCCATGTGCCTGCTCCAGCGACACCGTCCCCTCCTGGGCCCCTGCCAGCTGAGGGTTCCACTGGAGACTGGTGAGCCTGGAACACCTGGGTCGGTTCTGGTGCGCTTGCTCCTCCTACAGCAGAGAGCCCTAGCTCAGAGACTCCATAATGGCCTGGAGGTTAGACTCACCTCCTACCAAAAAGGGCATTGGGACTAATGCTATCAAGTCCTCAGCCCTGTCCCCACCAGACACTAGAAGAAGATCAGACCTCCCACTCAGCATCACTGGACTCCTACTACTAATGCAAGCTGGTCCTCCCCTCCTCCCAACCCCCCAGCCCTCCCACTGGTCTCTGGCAGTTGGAGTGTATGAGCAGGAAACCCCACCTCTCAGCTTCTCTGAATTGTCCCTTGGCCTCCTGCTCTGAGTGTAGGCTCTACTTTGTACTCTCTGAAACAGAGACTGAGGTAGCCACCTTGAGAAGGGCTCCCCAGACCACGTTATAGAAGAGCCCTGTCTATCACTCTCACTCAAGACTCTTGATCATGCACCCTGTTTTATATTCATCCCAGCACTTACTGTTTGAATTTGTCTTGATTTTATATGTGCTTACTTATTTGTTATTTATTTCACCCTTTAATATAAAAGCATCACGAAAGGATCCCGTATGTCATAGTTGATGCTGTAGCCCTGTCCTACAGCCCAGAACAGATTGTGGCCCATAGTGCATGCTTAACAAGTATTTGCTGAATTGAAAGTAGCAATATACAAAATCAGCACATGAAAATCAACAGCTTTTTATATACCCATATGAATCTACTGAGAAAAAAATAAGGAAAACAATTCCATTCACAATAGTGTCAAAAAATAAAAATAAATACTTAGGAATGAACTTAACCAAAGAGGTGAAATACCTCTACAGTGAAAATCATAGAATACTGAAGAAAAAAGTTGAAAAAAAAAAACCCTAGAAGATAGAAAGAGCTCCCATGTTCATGGATAGGCAGAATTAATAGTGTTAAAATTACCTTATTAGGAAAAACAATCTACAGATTCAACAAAATCTCCATAAAATATCAATGATCTTCTTCACAGAACTAGAAAAAACAATCCTAAAAATTCCTATGGAAGAACTAAAGATCCAAAGACCCAGAATAGCCCACTTCTCCCCCACCCCTACTCCCTGCCTTTTTTTTTTTTTTTTTTTTTTTTTTTTTTTTTTTTTTTTTTTTGCGCTGGGTATCAAACCCAGGGCTTTATATGTGATAGGCAAGTACTCAACCACTGAGCCACATGCACAATCCAAACAGACATTTCTCAAAAGAAAAAGCACAAATAACCAACAACCTTATGAAAAAAAATGTTCAATATCTTTAGCCATCAGGTAAAAGCAGACACTGAGATTCCATGTCACTCCAGTTAGAATGGCAACCATCAAGAATACAAATAACAATAAATGCTGGTGAGTGTGATAAGAGAACTAAAGGGATTCCATCTTATTCTTCAGCAGCCGTCTTAGAAGTTCCGAGAAATAGTTCTGTTTCTCAGAAATAATAGAACACGGAAAGTCCTGCCTCTGTACCCATTAATCGTTACCTAGCATAACATACGTGGCAACACAAAAATAGCAATTCTTATACAATGTAAAATTGTTCTCTTTGGTTTCCATTTTTCCTGGGCAACATACCTTATCAGAGATTGATTGTCTAGACGTTAGTAACCATTCTCTAACATGTACTCAACTGGGGTCATCTTGACCCCGTTCCCTTCTACTTGATCATTGCTATACCAACCTGGAAAGTCCCATGGGAAATTTTATTGTACCCATTGCTTTGTCTTGCTAACTGCCTAGATTCAGCTTCTGTACCATGGCTTGCTTACATTGGCTGAAACCCTGCAATTGAATATTCCACCCTCTGTGATTTTTCTCTTTATAACCCTTGAAAATCACTGCCAGCGCGCCATCTTGTCACACTGTGTGATGTGTGAGGATGGTGGCTGCTGATCAGCTTAATAAAGGCTTTTTATTGGCTCAAGTGTGACGTGGCTTGGAGTTTTAATTGGCATATTTAATTGGCATATATGCTGGGTATGTCATTTTTGGTACAACAGTGAGGATATGAGGAAGCAGGAACACTTGTTGGTGGGAAGGTAAATTAGCTACTATGGAACTCAATATAGAGGTTATTTAAAAAGCTAAAATTAGAATACCATATGATTAAGCTAACCCACTCTTTAGTATTTACCCAAAAGAACTAAAGTCAGTGTACTTTGGAGATACACGCACACCCATGTTTATTGCAATACAATTCACAATAGCCAAGTTATGGAATGGGCCCAGGTGTTGATAAGCAGATGAATGGATAAAGAAAATGTGGTCTATGTACACACTGGAGTTTCATTCAGTCACAAAGAAGCACAAAATTATGTCATTTGCTGGAAAAAAACTGGAGACCATAAGTCAGACTCCGACAGAAAGTATGTTTTCCTTCAAATGTGGAAGCTAGAAGGGAGGCCACTGGGGTAGAGGGAAGGAGTCAGGGCAGAGAGGAGGCCGGGAAGTGGGGGGGACTGCAACTGATCGCACCACCTTTCTGTGGACGTGTCGGGACCCCCACCAGGAGACCCGCCAGTCTGAATGGCTATATGCACCAATTTTTTTTAAAGTGAAAAAACTTGCTGAATTAGGCAAATGGAGGTGATCTCCAGAGTGCACTGTGAGGTTGTGGGGCAGGCAGGGGGACTTCTGCAAGTAGGTGACCCCGAATGGCAGGTGAGGAGAGGGGAGAAGAATCCCAGGAGGCAAAGGGCAGGACTGCAGGTGACAGGACCCTGGAGACTGCCCCCTGGGGAGGGCGGGATGACCCCACACACGCACTTGGGTTCCCACCAACGATAACAGTGAAGGAACCTTCTAGAACACAAGAAGAGAGGACGGGGAGACACGCAGCCTGGAGGCCCCTGGAGAGTGATAACGGATCATCAGACCTGAGGAAGCTGGATCCCGAGCCAGGACCTCGGAAAGCCGAGAAGAACCACCCAGTTTGCAGCAGAGACTCCCCACGGGCTCAGGAACCTGTGGCGGTCGTTACTTCTGGAAGATGGGGATGAGGAGGAAGGTCCAAGGAAGCCATGCTAAGTCGTCCTGAGATCTGCTCCCTAGCACCCTCCATCCAGAGGGCGGGCACCCCATCACAGTGAAGGAATAAATGCTGGTGCGCTGAGGAGGGTCCCTGGAGGTCGCAGGCCCACCTGGAAGTGAGGACAGCACTCTGATAGCGACAGGATTGAGTGGACACTCGTGTAAGTGTATGTGTAGATGCCGGGAGCCCCCAGCCCCGCTTCTAGAATGCTAGAGTTGAGTCCCACCCCCAGGCAGTCCGACACACGCTCCACAGAGTCCGACACACACCCATGCAAGACACTGGCGGCCACTGACGTGGTTCCCAACGTGGCAGTCCAGCTGCAGTCCCCACAGTGAATCCCACAAAACCACGAGCGCCCAAGTCCACTCAGCACCCCACCCTAAACTCTGAGCAGACGTCCGGCACCACCAGACATTTGGGGAAGCCCCTAACATAGGTGCTAGGAGCCAAAATAACAAGCAGTAAGAAATAGATGTGAAAGAAACTAAGGCCATACAAGAGGAAAACAGCAAAAATTTCTCTTTAATGTCGTCATAAAAAAAAAAAAGAGAGATATTGCTTCTGTAAAACAGGAGGTAGCCGGGTGTGGTGGCGCACGCCTGTCATCCCAGCACTTTGGGAGGCTGAGGCAGGAGGATTGCGAGTTCAAAGCCAGCCTCAGCAATGGCGAGGCACTTAGCAACTCAGTGAGACCCTGTCTCTAAAAAAAAAAATACAAAAAAGGGCTGGGGATGTGGCCCAGTGGTCGAGTGCCCCTGAGTTCAATCCCCGGTACCACAAAAAAAAAAAAAAAAAAAAAAAAACAGGAGGTGTCCAAGAAGGAACACTCAAAAACAAAAACAAAAAAACTCTTAGAAATTAAAAACATGGGAGATTTAGCAGAAGTAATGAAAGATAAAAGTCGAGGCAGCCCCTCAGAAGGGGAAGGAGATTATAGGAGAGAAATGATAAGACAATTTGAGTACCAATTTAGGAGGACTGACACTCAAAGCATAGTTGATATGAAGGAAGAAGAGAGAAAAGGGAAGAAATTATCAACAAAGAACACAATTTCCTAGCATTGAAGGACCCGAGCTTCCTTTCAAAAACGCCCGAGAGGCACCCAGGATGTTGTCATAAGATTTCAGAATACCAGGAACAGACAATGACACAGAAATCAAAATGACACCAGAAACCAGATGCGATGTCAACATGTCTCAGGATTGTGAAGGCAATATTATTTCCAACAGGGAACGCTGTATCCTGTCAAATCGCCAATCCGCTGGCGGGGCAGAATAAATGTTTGGATGTTAAGATGTGCAAAGTCTTAAAATTTACCTGTCACGAACCAGGGGAGCTTCAACTACCAGAGGAATCTCCATTTTCCAACAAAACAATGAAATCAACCAAAGAAAAGAAAAAGGCACCAGCTACAGGAAACAGGAACTCAACAGGTTGATAAAGAAGCAAGACCCACGATAACACGGGCACTTGGCATTGAAGACAGACCCTGTTGGTTCTGCAGGTACTGAGGAAAGATGGAGAGGCTGGCATGGAGTGTGAGCTAGCAAGTTCACGGGGAAGAACGAGCCAGCCAACAAGAGGACTCGGTCCAGGGAGGCAAAGCCGTGGTCACCATGGTTCGGCTTTGAAGACCATTTAAATGGTCCTATAAAACTAAATTCTAAATCTTAACCTTCACAAAATCATGATACAAATAAGTTCTTGAGATTTAGGGAAAGGGGACCAAATAGGTAGGTGCCTGTGGTAGAGGAGAAGAAAGAGATGGAAGAGACGGAGGAGGAGGAGGAGATTCTGGTATGAGATGTGGACTGGAGCTCTCTGAGTGAAGTCAAGAAGTAGCCACCTGAGTGCGTTATTCAGAGACATGAAGGTAAAACCCAAGAGAATCCTCTGGGATTGCTGATGGTGGCGGGATCTGAGGTCTCTGGCAATTCTGCGGACAGTTCCTGGGGCAGAGGCAGGTGGGATCCGGCGTCCTCTCCACAACGGAGCCTAAGAAAGCTGAGTGCAGGCCCCCTGTGACATGACGGCTCGCTGCTCCAGACCTCCCAGGACAGCGAGGCCACAAGGTGCCTTTACCTGCCGTCTGGCAGGTAAAGCTCGTGCCTTCCAGCACGACACGCAACCAGCCACCCTCCACGGTGTCCGCCCAGCCCAGCTGGCCTGAGAGGCTGGGAGGTATCCCCCTCCTGGCATAGAATGTCCTTGTTAGAGAAGGGCCACGTGGTCCGCGCCTCTGGGTGTAGAGATGAGGGAAATTTAAATTTTCCACGCTTGGTTAGATGAATCTAAGGACCTCCAGCCCTTGGGTTGCAGAGGATTCCACAGGGGCGGGTGGCCGACACTTTCAGTGGTATTGCACCTCCCAAGAAAGTATCACCTGCCTCTGTAGCTGCCTGATGCTGTTGCTTGCAGCTACGACACCGCGGGAGAAAATTCAGAGGCAGGATGAAAATGAAAAAAGGTCTTTTATTCTTCTTCTCTCTCCGGCTCCAGTAACCTCTCCAACCGCTCTAACTCCAACCACCACCTTCTTCTTCTTCCCACACACTCTAACCAACCTCACCCGGTTATAACAAGGACAAGTGCTTACAGCTCAAGCTTACAGGTGCGTCACACAGTGTTCACGGGCATACAAAGATTTTTTGGATAATGCATTAATATCAGGTGGAAACTAGAACATCTTTTATGGCTCTCAGCTAACCGCAATCTTTTGCTATCTCCTTGATTAGGGCTCCTTCATGCCTCCACAAAACTCTGGTGCCCCTTAGGAAGTGACAGGGAAGCCGCAGAGTCCGGTGATGCCTAAAACCTCTGCTTCCTCACCCAGCCGAGGGAGACGTGCTGTGAGGGCAGGCGCCTGTGCTGTGTTGGATCAGGTGGGCCCAATAGTGGCCCTTCCTTTCCTTGTCACAGTGATTCCTGCTGCAGGGTGTCTGTCCTCTGGGACGCCATGGAGTGGCAGCACTGACTCCACACTGCGAGGGATCGGCTGTAGAGGCTCCCACACTGGGGGAGGCAGGTGTTTCCTGAGGACAGAGCTCAGCCCCCATCGCCAGCTCGAGGCCGCCGCGGTCCTCTGCAGTGCTGCAAGGGCTCTGCCTTAGGTTTGCTTGCCTTTCTTTTTTGAATGTCCTCATTGAGATTCACTTTACAGATCATGCGAGTCGACCTCTTGAGGCATGCGGGGTACTGGCCTTCAGGGCATTCACAGAGTTGTGCTGTCAGCACCGAAGTCAAGGTCACAACGCGTTCATCACCTCAAAAAAAAAAAGAAAAAACCATGGGGGGCTGGGGTTGTGGCTCAGCAGTAGAGCTCTCACCTTGCATGTGCGCGGCCCGGGTTCGATCCTCAGCATCACGTAAAAATAAAGGCATTGTGTACAACCGAAGAAAATAAATAAACATTTAAAAAAAAAAAAAACCATGGGGGCTGGGGACGTGGCTCAGTGGTAAAACACTTGCTTACAAGCTCAAAGCTCTGGCTTCCATCCCAAGAAATAAACAAACAATCACAGGGTGACCAACATAAAAAAAAAAAAAAAAAAAAAAAACAGATTGAGTGCATGTTCCCTGTCCTTCCTATTCAACCCCACCTCGGCCCCAAACAACCACTAATCCACTTTCTTCTCTATCCCCCCCACTTCTGAACTTCCATAGATACGAAGTCACACGAGACATCCTGTCTTTCGTCCCTAGCTTATTTCATGTAGCGTGATTTTTTTCGAAGGTCATCCATGCCACAGTACGTGTCAGTACTTTGTCCCTTTTTATGGTCACATAACCTTCTGTGGTTTGAAAACACCACGGTTTGTTCACCCTCTGTCCGCAGCTGGACGTAGCGTGCGGTGGCCACCTTGGCCCGTCAGGACAACAGCCACCAGGAGGGTTCGTGCCCACGCATTTGCTTGCGACTCTTTGGAGTCCTGATACTCTGGTGGGCGGGGCCTGAGCTGGCCTTGGCGCCCTCTGTCCCCTGTGGGAGGAGGAGAGAGGCTCTGATGCGTCCTTCTAGATCGCCCGTCAAGCCCAGCAATAGCCCGTCCGCTGTGCCCCGTCTGTGGTCACTGATCTCCCACATTCCTAGAACACTGGACAGCCTTACCAGCTGGCGGATCTCCCTCCCTCCGACCCCCACAGCCCAACAGAAGGGGCATGTGCCGTGAGGACGGAGCCCGCTTGGCAGCAGGGCTGTCTCTGCCCCATTTCCCGCCCGTCAGGCAGAAGGGCCCAGCTCCCGGGACCGTCCAACCCTCTGCGGTCTTTTTCCTGGACCAGCCCCGGGCATTATGGATTGCCTTCTCCAGGAAGCCGACCTGGGTGGAGTCTAGCGGGCAGGAGAGTGACCAGGGCAGGTCCTGGAGCCCGCTGCTGTGTCAGGGAGCGGACAAAGCAGGAGCAGGCAGAGGGAGAAGCTGAGACATGATGTCAAGCTGGCGCCAAACTCAGACGACCTGTGGGAAGCTCTGAGCTGTTTGGCCCACGTTGGTCCACGCTGGTCCAGCTGGCCAGGCCTCTGTGCCCCTGCTGTGATCAGTCACTGCCTGGGGCCACGCAGGAAGGTGTGACAATGACCAAGGCTGCAGGTGCAGTGGAGGCTGTGCTCCTCCCAGAAGCTGCGGCCACGAATCCTTCTTCGGGGGTCTCGAAGGTGCACCTGCAGCTCCAGCCCAGCACGTTACTGCAAGGAGCCTCTGGGACATTTTTGGAAGCAGAAACTCTCTACTCATCCCGGGTCCTCCCCATGGGAAAGGTGACGTGTCACCTCGAGTGCCTTAGCTTGGCTCAACCCCCGCCCTTTGCTCCTCCGAGGCCAAGGCCTGTGCATGTCCGGCACGCCCCTCTGACCACGGACTCCTTTTCTTCAAAGCACTGGCTGCTCAGATCTGAGCACAGAGGCTGACATGAAACTGCTAGGGCCAGGGCTAAGCAGACGGGAGCGCGAGGTTAGAGGAAGAAATGGAAGGGCACCTTTGTCTCAGGAAACCTGCGTGCCGCAGGTTTCGGAGGGAGACGAGACATATTAGCTGTTGGTGCTAATACATCTTGTCTGCTGCTCAGCAGCCCTGGGCAGTGCCGCGGAGGAGCCCAGGGCAGGCCCCAAAGCCAAGGGACATGGCAGGTGAAGCAGCAGGTGGGACTCTAGGGAGCAGGAATGAGAAGCAAGCAGCAGACACTGAGCTCAGAGGAAGGGTCCTGGCCTCACCCTGCACCTGCCATGCTCTGGACCTCACCTGACCAGGGCTGCACCCTGAACAGGAGCCTCCTGGGTCCAGACATCAGGGGGTGGAAATGCTTCCCAGAAACACCCATCCCAGCCATCCTGCACCAACCGCAAAATCTGTGATCGTCTAAGACTTGGTGACCTAGGTGTCACAGTCATCGGGACATCATCTACAGGGTTCAAGAGGGTGTGCGTAGATTCCGTGCCAGCCCTCTCCTTCCGTGGAAAATATGTCAGCCTCGGCAGCTTCTGGTATTGGGGGTGGGGAGTCCTGGAGCCACCCCCCAGTGGATACTGAAGGCAATGGTACCTGTCTTGAAACAAAAGAGTGAATGTTGGCAACCCCAGATGCTGTTCTCCCATGTTGATTTACACACACACACACACACACACACACACACACACACACACACCTGGAGCAACAATAAAGGAAGGAAGATTGTTCAGAACATCATCCAATCAGCGGTCTTCCTTGGTCCTTATTTTTTCTCAGTCCTTGTTCATAGAACTGAACACGCCGCATGAAGAGAGCCATAGCAGACCTGATTTTTCTCCTCTGCATTTTTCACTTTATTCTGAGCCGTCGACTTTTTCTTGCTGCAGTGGCTCAGCTCAGCCCTGCACGTGGAGGGGAAGCTGGAAGCAGGGACTCCCGGTGCCTGGCTTGCTGCGGGCATTCAGGGAACGCCGGCTCAGAGGACCGCAGTCTTCACCATTAGACCTTAACGGCTGCTTCCACTGCCTGGCGTACATGGTCCGATGGCTGCCGCCGCGGGCCTAGGTTAGCTTCACCTCCTTGCCTACACACGTACCGTAGAATCACAGCCCTCTCCGCGCCCAGTGTGCCCTCCTGCCCACTATGAAGTCTCAAGAGTGGGGTCGATGGTTTCAGTGGTCTTGCATGTTTATGCTTCTTGTGCATTTCCGAACCACTTTGCAGAGAGCGAGTTTTCAACATAGACTGCCACTAGCAACGCTGGGTGCATGATCAGCAGCCCGAGCAGACGGATGGGGGTGGAGACCAGACTCAGGGACCGGCAACAGGCTGTGACAGGGGGCCCACCGTTTGTAAGTCCTAGGAGCTCACGCTGCCTCCCACCCTCGGTGCCCTGTGCCACGTCTCCCAGGGCTTCCGTAAAGCTGTCACCGCCTCTCGCGTGGTCTAAATCATCAAGAGTGAGCCGTGGCTGGGTCCCATCTGGGGCCCGTCCTGACGGGAAGCTGGACGGGGAGCCTCCGGGAGCTCTCGGCCCCACGTGGGCTGAGCTCATCCTCCACACATCTGCAGCCTCCACCTATCCCTCGGCTGTGGCACACCATCCTCTGGCGGGGCCCTGCTTAGTTTGCACAAGACACGTCTGTGCACGAATTTCACTTGGCCGCCCACTCCCCCTCCGCGGCTGCCTGTGCTCGGCACCCATCGCTCTCCATCTGCTGGGAGCACACGGGGCGTCGCCCAGAGGAGAAACGCAGACCGAACTTAGGGCCGGCTCCGACTACGAGTTGCCAGCGGCCCTGCAGGTGCCCGCTGCAAAGAGGAGTAGAGAGGGCACCGGGCACCCGTGTCAGAGCCTTGCTCCCCCTCCTGCTCACCACCCCCAGCCCACAGTCCCCCTCTGCTCAGGAAGGACAGCTGTCCCGGCGTCTCTCGCATGGCTATGGTGAGAGGGGCCGGAGCCGTGTGCATGAACGCGCGGCACCCTGTGAGGTGTCGTGAGATGCCACGCACGCGCCGTCCTCGCCACCTGAGAGCCAACTCTAAAGTGCACACAGCACCTGGTGGCAGGTGCCACTGTCTGCCCACCCCCAGTGGCCACTCCATGCCCTACTCCTTCCTTGGTAGAGGACCCCCAGTTGTGTTCGGGTGGCAAGTGGCTTTGTGTCCAGAATGACGGGGCCAAAGGAGTGGTGGCAACCCCACCTCTCCCTAGCTGCCCTGAGGCTGGCCCTGCGCCCCGCTCAGGCTGCTGCGGGGCGCCGTGGTGCAGCGGGGTGAGAAGTCCTCCCCGCTGGTAGAAGAGAACCGCCCGCTCCTTTCTGCTCAGCTGGTCCCCTGTGAGGACCCGGTGCCGATGAGGAAGCAGGAGCAGCCCAGGACGCTGACCCAGGGCCTTTTCTGGTGAACCCGCGGCGCCACCCCTCTGAGAGAGAGGAATGCAAGACTGGCATCCACGGCTCGACAGATCATGTCATTTCTGAGCGTCACTCACCTCTTGAAGTACCTCTTGATGGCTTTCAGGCTTGGGCAACTATGAATGAACACCCATAAAAAGTCACGTGAAGCCGGGCACAGAGGTGCACGCCTGTAATCCCAGCACTATGGGAGGCTGAGGCAGGAGGATCGTGAGTTCAAAGGCAGCCTCAGCAATGGCAAGGCACTTAGCAACTCAGTGAGACCCTGTCTCTAAATAAAATACAAAAAAGGGCTGGGGATGTGGCCCAGTGGTCAAGTGCCCCTGAGTTCAATCCCCAGTACCTTTTGGTGATGAGCCAAATTGCATAGCATATCAAATTGTTTAAAAAAAAAAAAAAAAAAAAAAAAGCAAACAAAAAAGTCACATGAAGGGTTTTGTAACGACATTCAAATTATTTGGGTTAATACTTAGGCGGGCGCTTTTGGATTTATGGGATGACCTTTTTTGTCTTTGCAAGAAACTGTCAAACTGCCTTCCAAAGTGGTTGTCTGTTCTCATTCTCACCAGCAGCGAATGAATTTCTGTTTCTCTGCATCCTACGAATCTGAAAAAAAGTTTACGGTTTCTTTTCCAAGCTTGCCCACAAAAGATTCCACTAGTTAGCATTTGGCATTGTTGGGAATTCTTCATTTTTGGCCATTTTAATAGATATGCAGTAGTATCACATTATTATTTTAATATATAATTTACTAATGAGAAACAATGCTGATTATCAATTTTCTCACATGCTTATATTTTCTTGACAGCTGTATATCTTCTTTTAAATCGTGTATATTAAATAAGATTTTTTGATTAGGGTGGGCCAATAAAATATCATCCATGTAATGTAGACACATGAGGTTTGGATATTTATTTTTAATGGGTTGGATAGCCTTGTCCACATTATATTTGGCATATGGGTGGGGCTATTAGCCATTCCCTGTGGTAAAACCTTCCATTGATATCTCTGATCAGGGCCATTATTGTTCATAGAAGGAACGGAAAAAGCAAAACTGGGGGCATCCAGAGGATGTAGGGGAATAGAAAAGAAGCAATCCTTTATATCAAGAGTAATAAGATGGAAATTTTTTGGAATAGCTACGGGACTAGGAAGCCCAGGTTGAGTAGGCCCCATAACTTGCATGGTTTTATTGATTTGTCTAAGATCATGTAACAATCGCCATTTTCCTGACTTTTTCTTGATCACAAATATGGGGGAATTCCAGGGAGAGGTGGAAGGTTCTATATGACCTGCTTCTAATTGTTCCTGAACTAATTGGTGGGGCCGCTTGTAATTTCTCTTTAGATAGGGGCCACTGAGGGACCCACACTGGCTTATCAGAAAGCCATGGTATTTTCAAAATTATTTTCTCAGTGGCCCCGAAAAAAAAAATATCTTTTTCCTTTATGACAATGATTACTTTTAGGGTTAAGATTACTCTGTACTTTTTGATAATGAGTTCTTTTATGGTTAAGATTACCCTGTAGGTTTTCACATTTAACATCTGCAGGCTTGGTTGCAAGGTGTACTCCCATTTGTTGCAAAATATCTCTTCCCCATAAAGTAACCGGTAGATTAGGTAAAACATAAGGCTGAAATGTTCCTTTATGGCCTTCATCATCCTCCCATTTTAAAATTACTGCACTTTTATCTGGGAGGTTATTATATCCCAAGCCTCTTAAACTGGTTGAAGCTTTTTGCAGAGGCCAGTGCTTGGGCCATTGGCGTAAATTAATAATGGAAGAGTCAGCTCCAGTATCTATTAATCCCTCCATTTCTATTCCTTGGATTTTTATTTTACACATAGGCCTCCTTGAACAGTCTCGAACCCAGCAAGCCATGGGACTTGAGTCAGTGGAACAAAATCCTCTATTGTTCCCTTCTTGAGGCATACCCATTTTAAATGAATTATGTAAATTGGGAAGGAGAAGCAACTGAGCAATTCTATCTCCTTGATTAACAGAACTTACACTTTGGGGTGAGCTAAGCATTATTTTTATTTCCCCTTTGTAGTCTGAGTTTATTACACCTGGGGTCACTTGCAAACCTAATAAGCTTTTAGGACTACGCCCGATAATAAGTCCTACAGTCCCTGAGGGAAGAGGTCCCCTGACTCCTGTGGGAATCAGTTGAACCCCCATTTCAGGTGTTAACACTATTCGGGCGGTGGAACAGAGGTCTAATCCTGCATTTCCTCTTGTTCCTCTGGCGAGGGAGTGGATGGGTAGTAGGGATTGTGTCGGGGAAGCATCTGAGTGGATGCTTGAGGATACTCCTTCTGCAATGCCCCGTACATTTGTGGGCCCGGGGTACTGGGCCCCGTTTGCCCCGTTTTTTGAATTCCTGAACAAAGGATTTCCATGGATGTCAAATTTTGAATAGCATTTATTGGCCCAATGATTTCCCTTTTTACACCTGGGGCAGCGGCCTGGGGCACGGTATGAGCTTGATCTTATTTCTCTTTTGGGATTTTGCCTAGAATTGCCTGATTGATTATGATAATTTTGCCTGGAATATCCTGATTGATTATAATATCTACGTTTAGCCTTTGTGAAATTTCGAGAGGAAGCACCTCTCATTGAGGCTGCAATCACATTTCCTGTGACAAAGGCGCCATTTATATCTTTACATAGTTGTATATATACGGAAAGATCCTTTTTAGTTCTCCATGGCCTGATGGCTGCTTGGCACCATTTATTTGCATTTTCATAAGCTAATTGAACAACTAAAGGCATAGCTTGGTCAACATCTGCAAACACACTACCTGCAGTTCTCAAAAGTCGATCAGCAAAGTCGGCATACGGCTCATTAGGTCCTTGAATCACTTTTGACAAGCTACCTTGTAGATCCCCAGGTCCTTGTACAGTTTTCCATGCCTCTAAGGCAGCTGCATTTATCTGAGCATATATATCTGAGTCATAATCTGTTTGAGCCTGTAAGTCTGCGAATTGCCCTTCTCCTGTGAGCATGTCTATATTATAGTTTTCAAACCCTGCAGCCGCGTTTCTTTTAGCCGTTTCTATACAAAGTTCTTGGAATTGCGATCGCCAAACCAAGAATTGCCCCCCGCTTAATGTTGCTTTACATAGACTTTTCCAGTCTGAGGGGGTTAAGCTAAAGGTGTTAAGGGACTCCAGCATACTCAACGTGAAAGGAGCTTGGGGCCCATAAGTCATTACTGCCTCTTTGAGATTTTTTTTATTGTTTTGAAATCTACTGACTGATGGACACTCTGTCCATTTTTCTTTTCAAATGCTGGCGGTTCCCAATGTATCTGTGAGTTGTCCTCGAGAGCGCATAAGCGATCAGAAAGACTTTTTATTTCTGTTTCTAGGGTATGCAAATGCCTAGTAATACCCTTCATATTTTCTGTAATGGATTCCACCCATGGGGGAGTAGTCACTTCCACAAGTGACTCCTCTGCCTGACGGACCTTTTTCTCGGTCTTTTTTAATTTCTTTTTCCTCATTTTCTCAGGATCACTTTTACTAGATTCCTCACCACTGCTAATTTCACTGACAGCAATATCCTGAGGCCCAGGTTCCAGTGAGAGCAAGTATCCTTCAGCTTTCGCCAATAACTCCCGAATAGCTTTAATAGCTTGGATTTTTTGTCATTTTTGGGTCTCTTCTAATACTCTCTTTACTGGTCTCAGTTGGCCCAGTGGAATCTACACTTTTTTGATCACTTTCACTTTTGTCTATATACTCCTCACTGAGAACAGAGTCAGGTATATCAAGGAGTCTTTGCATAGCCTCTATCACTTGGGATTCAGTTATATTCGAACCCATCTTTAGAGACCTTTCAGTTCTTACCTGTCCGCTCCGAAGTTCCCCGTACGGGCCGCCACCTGTTGCCTGCCTGAAGCGCTTGGAGCAACGGAGCCGCGGGAAAAACTTCAGAAGCAAACTGGAGACAAACAGCTTTTTATTCTGATAACTTTTCTCTCTGGTTCTAATAACGACTAACACACGCCAAAAACACACCCTAAAATGGCGCTGACACCGATCAGCAATTTCGGCCAAGTCACTCGAGATCCCGCAACAAACCCGTGAGACTACGGGTGGCGACAAAAGCCAAATCTCCACGGCTCATAGTCAACCGCAATTCAAGCCAATCCCAAACAGGGCTCCTGCACAAAAAAGTCACATGAAGGGTTTTGTAAACGACATTCAAAATTATTTGGGTTAATACTTAGGCGGGCGCGCTTTTGGATTTATGGGATGACCTTTTTTGTCTTTGCAAGAAACTGTCAAACTGCCTTCCAAAGTGGTTGTCTGTTCTCATTCTCACCAGCAGCGAATGAATTTCTGTTTCTCTGCATCCTCATTAGCATTTGGCATTGTTGGGAATTCTTCATTTTTGGCCATTTTAATAGATATGCAGTAGTATCACATTACTATTTTAATATATAATTTACTAATGAGAAAACAATGCTGAGAATTTTCTCACATGCTTATTTGACAGCTGTATATCTTCTTTTAAAGGTGCCCATCCAAATGTTTTGCTCAGTTTTTGCTGAATCATTTTCTTAATGTTGAGTTTTCGGTAATTTGTATATTCTGTATGCCAGTTGTTTATCACATATATTCCACAAATATATTCTCCCATCTTCAAATCCTCCTAACAGTATTTTTTCAAAGCAGAAGTCTCAACTTTTTAAAAAGGTACAATTTAGCAAGGGTTGGTGGAGGATGCCTGTAATCTCAGCGACTCAGGAAGCTGAGGCAGGAGGGAGGCTTGCAAGTTCAAAGCCAACCTCAGCAACTTAACAAGGCCCTAAGCAACTTAGTGGGACCCTGTCTCAAAATAAAAAACAGAACAGGCTGGGGATGTGGTTAAGTACCGCTAGGTTCAATCCCTGGTACAAAAAAAAAAAAAAAAAAATAATACACAACTTGGCAATTTGGCATATTAGCCCTACTAAAATAGAATATAGTATCTTTCATATGGTAGAAACCAAAAAGGAAACTTTCCATTGACTCCTTTTTTACGCTTTATGGTAGGTAGCAGGGGGTAAATGCATTTATAGATAGATAATTTCTCGGCAAATTTTGAAGTTAATGACCAACCTATCTCTACCTATATTCAGTCTCTTTATTTTATTAAAAAAGGGCATTATGGCCTCTTAAAGAAAGAAAAAGTCATTATTTTGTATTTAGCTGTATGTATATATTGCATTTCTGTATTTTTTGTTTGCATGGTAAAAAATTCACACAATAAATAATGTTGTGATATAAAACAAATAGTGCAATTTATCAATTTGTTTCTTTCATAGGTCTAGTTTTTAGTGTATGTAAAAACTCATCCCCACAGCTGGGGATGTAGCTCAGTGGTGGAGCACTTGCCTAGCACACACAAGGCCCTGGGTTTCAATCCCTAGTACCACAAATAATAATAATTTGTTTAAAGTAAATAAAATTACCTTCTTAAAAAAAAAAAAAAAAAAAAAAAACAACAGACAAAAAACAACCTCGGCCCCAAACTCTAGGTCATTAGATCTACTCCTGCTTTCTTCTTGCATTTTGCATTTAGGTCTACGATAGATTCACAGTTAATGGTGGGAAAGCTGGAGGGTCTGTGTTTGGGTTTTGTTTTTGTCATAGGGACATGGCCGTGGTTCTGACATGATTTGTTGGAAAGATTACCCTTCTCCATAGATACTTTTGTGGCAGATCAGCTAACCCTGTTCTTGTGGTTCTATTTCTGGCTCTGGTATTCCGTTCTGTGGATCTACCTGTCACCTCTTGCACGGATGCCACACAGCCTGATCCCTGTTATTGCACAGTAAGTCATGAGGTGGGTGGTACCGGTCCTCAACTTTGTTCTCCGTCAAGACCACGTTGGCCCTTCTGGGCTTCTGCCTGTTTATGTGAATTTTAGAACCAGTTTATTGGTATCCATGAAATTACTTACTAGGATTTTGGCTGGGATTGTACAGCATCTATGGCTCAATTTGGGAAGAACTGACATTTTGACACTATTGAGTCTTCCAATTCATGAACACAGAATATATCTCCAGTTAAGTGTGTGTGTGTGTGTGTGTGTGTGTGTGTGTGTGTTCTTAAACAATAGAGCATGAGGTACAAAGAAGCAGCCACTGACTGAGACAGTGACTCAGAACAGGTCATGGGCAAATCCCCTTTTCCAAATACTATTTAGAAAATATCCTCAAAATAGGGAAGAGGCAGCCCTCAGGCCACGGACACAAAGAACAAATAAAGAACCAGAAGCTCTTTTGATATTCAGACAAACATTCACTCTATTAACAGGATTACTTCAGCCTGAAAACAAAAGCTCTCCTTTTAAAAGAAGTTAGAGCACATAAACAGTTGTCTAAAGTATAGAAAGAGCCAGGAGCATCAGTGTAGTTCTCTTTTTAAAAAGAGAGAAAATGGACACCTCATTTCCTTATCCTCGGGCAGCCCAGTGACCCCGCCTGTGCTCACCTAGAACCTGATTTTATTCCAGCAAACCAGGGCGTGGGCTGCCCCTGACCAAGAAGAAAATGGAAGCAGCCCTTGCTGCATCGGGGTCAACACAGAGTTCAGTCTCCCTTTTCTAGGTCATTCAGGTAAAAGCATGGGTGCTCGGGACTGAAAGCCTCGTTGACGCTGTGTTTCTCGGGTCTGTGTGACAGAGGCACACACACAGCCCAACCCAGGTCCGTCTGGCACTGATGGTGACTGTGTTGTGGTGACTCGCTCGCGGGCTCCCTCACCAGCGAGGCTGTGCTGCCACCGTGCTCCAGGAGCCGGGCACAGAGGAGGGGCCGTCCTGAAGGGGAGCGCAGGGCACAGGGGCAGAGACTGGAGGGTCTGTTAACCCCGGGCGGGCCAGGGAGGTTCCTCAGGGTGACATGGGACAAACATGAAGCCAGAGGTGGCATCTGGAGGAAACCGTCTCCAGGCAGGAAAGGCAGGTGCAGAGGCGGACGCATGCCTGAGGTTTTTGAGGAGAGGGAGGCTGGGAGTGGAGGGGCAGGGGGCTGGGAGGGAGGCTGGGAGTGGGGGGTCAGGGGCCTGGGAGGGAGGCTGGGAGTGGGGGGGCAGGGGGCTGGGAGGGAGGCTGGGAGTGGAGGGGACAGGGGCCTGGGAGGGAGGCTGGGAGTGGGGGGGGGCAGGGGCCTGGGAGGGAGGCTGGGAGTGGGGGGGGGCAGGGGCTGGGAGGGAGGCTGGAGTGGGGGGGGCAGGGGGCTGGGGAGGGAGGCTGGGAGTGGGGGGCAGGGGCTGGGAGGGAGGCTGGAGTGGGGGGCAGGGGCCTGGGAGGGAGGCTGGGAGTGGGGGGGGGGCAGGGGGCTGGGAGGGAGGCTGGAGTGGAGGGGCAGGGGCCTGGGAGGGAGGCTGGGAGTGGAGGGGCAGGGGGCTGGGAGGGAGGCTGGGAGTGGGGGGGGCAGGGGGCTGGGAGGGAGGCTGGGAGTGGAGGGGCAGGGGCCCTGGGAGGGAGGGCTGGGAGTGGGGGGGCAGGGGGCTGGGAGGGAGGCTGGGAGTGGGGGACAGGGGCTGGGAGGGAGGCTGGGAGTGGAGGGGCAGGGGGCTGGAGGGAGGCTGGGAGTGGGGGGGGCAGGGGGCTGGGAGGGAGGCTGGGAGTGGAGGGGCAGGGGCCTGGGAGGGAGGCTGGGAGTGGGGGGGCAGGGGGCTGGGAGGGAGGCTGGGAGTGGGGGGACAGGGGGCTGGGGAGGGAGGCTGGGAGTGGAGGGGCAGGGGCATGGGAGGGAGGCTGGGAGTGGGGGGGGCAGGGGGCTGGGAGGGATGCTGGGAGTGGGGGGTGGCAGGGGGCTGGGAGGGAGGCTGGGAGTCGGGGGGCAGGGGTGTGGGAGGAGCACTGGGAGTGGGGGGGGCAGGGGGGCTGGGAGGGAGGCTGGGAGTGGGGGGCAGGGGGCTGGGAGGGAGGCTGGGAGGTGGAGGGGCAGGGGCGGCTGGGAGTGGGGAGGCTGGGAGTGGGGGTGGCAGGAGGGGCTGGGAGGGAGGGGGCTGGGAGTGGGGGGGGGCAGGGGGCTGGGAGGGAGGCTGGGGAGGGGGTGGGGGGCAGTTAGCGTGGGGGCTGGGATTGGGGAGGCTGGGAGTGGGGGGGGCAGGGGGCTGGGAGGGAGGCTGGAGGGGGGGCAGGGGGCTGGGAGGGAGGCTGGGAGTGGGGGGGGGGGGCTGGAGGGGGCTGGGAGTGGATTGGGGCAGAGGGCTGGGAGGGAGGCTGGGAGTGGGGGGGCAGGGGGCCTGGAGGGAGGCTGATGAGTGGAGGGGCAGGGAGGGCTGAGGGAGGGCTGGGAGTGGGGGGCAGGGGGCTGGGAGGGAGGCTGGGAGTGGGGGGGCAGGGGGCTGGGAGGGAGGGGGAGTGGGAGTGGGGGGGGCAGGGGGGCTGGGAGGGAGGCTGGGAGTGGGGTTGGCAGGGGGCTGGGAGGGAGGCTGGGAGTGGGGGGGGCAGGGGGCTGGGAGGGAGGCTGGGAGTGGGGGGGCAGGGTCTGGAGGGAGGGCAGGGGTGGGGGTCAGGGGGCTGGGAGGGAGGCTGGGAGTGGGGGGGGGGCAGGGGGCTGGGAGGGAGGCTGGGAGTGGGGGGCAGGGGGCTGGGAGGGAGGCTGGGAGTGGGGGGGGGGGCAGGGGGCTTGGGAGGGAGGCTGGGAGGGAGGGTGGGAGGGAGGCTGGGAGTTGGGGGGGCAGGGGGGCTGGGAGGGAGGCTGGGAGTGGGGGGGCAGGGGGCTGGGAGGGAGGCTGGGAGTGGTACAGGGGGCTGGGGGGGCTGGGAGGGAGGCTGGGAGTGGAGTCAGGGGGGCAGGGGGCTGGGAGGGAGGCTGGGAGTGGGGGGCCCGGGGGGCAGGGGGCTGGGAGGGATGGCTGGGAGTGGGGGGGGGTGCTGTGGCAGGGGGCTGGGAGGTTGGAGTGGAGGGGGCAGGGGGCTGGGAGGGAGGCTGGGAGTGGGGGGGGCAGGGGGCTGGGAGGGAGGCTGGGAGTGGGGGGGCAGGGGGCTGGGAGGGAGGCTGGGAGTGGGGGGGCAGGGGGCTGGGAGGGAGGCTGGGAGTGGGGGGGCAGGGGGGCTGGGAGGGAGGCTGGAGTGGGGGGGCAGGGGGCTGGGAGGGGGCTGGGAGTGGGGGGGCTGTGGGTGGGAGGAGGCTGGGAGTGGGGGGGCAGGGGCTGGAGGGAGGGCTGGGAGTGGAGGGGCAGGGGGCTGGGAGGGAGGCTGGGAGTGGGGGGGCAGGGGGCTGGGAGGGAGGCTGGGGGAGGAGGGAGGCTGGGTGTGGGGGGGCAGGGGCCTGGGAGGGAGGCTGGGAGTGGGGGGGCAGGGGGCTGGGAGGGAGGCTGGGAGTGGGGGGCAGGGGGCTGGGAGGGAGGCTGGGAGTGGGGGGCAGGGGGCTGGGGAGATAGCTCAGAGGGGACCCCACACCCTGGAGGGCTTTGAGCAGAGCGTGAACTGATCCGATTCCCTTTTGTTAAGCATCTGTTCCTTTTTCTTTTTATTGTAGAATAAAATGAAGGTCAAGAAAGAAAAAAAAAAAAAAGACCACAAAAGATTGCATACCTTTGAATCATTCTAAGCAAACACTTCCACCTACCGCCAAGGCCACGGTCAAGCTTGCCAGCCATTCCCCAAGCCCCTCCACGCGGCCTGTCCCGGTCACACCTGTCCTTCTCTGGAGAAGTGACCCTGCTCTGGTCACCTCCGCCTTCATGGGGCCTCGCTGCGGTGTGCAGTCCGACCCTCCCGTGGCGCTGGCCACCCGACACGTGTGGACAGTGACGTCGGAGGAGCAGGGAGGCGCGGCAGGCCAGGGGAGGCGCGTGCCATCTGGGAGGCCATGTCTAGTGTCTGGAGGTGAGAGAGGATGGGGGCCGAGCTGTCCCGGAATGCAGACGCGTGTTTGCAAGTGGCCTGAGCAGGAGAGCCCCTCAGAACGCAGCGTCACCCACCTGCTGGCCTCCACAGCCATGAGCAAACCCAGAAAGCAGTGTCCGACCTCCTCTGCCTCAGCGGCGGCTGAGCAGGAACAGGAAACAGCCAGGCGCACCCACTACCTCTTAGTTATCTTCCTTCTTTGTTTCTCATCATAAATATCCATTTTTAAAATGTTTAGAAATCTACATGCCCACTTTTTTTTTTTTTTTTTTTTTTTTTGTGGTACCGGGGATTGAACTCAGGGGCACTTGACCACTGGGTCACATCCCCAGCCCTTTTTTGTATTTTATTTAGAGACAGGGTCTCACTGAGTTGCTAAGTGCCTCGCCATTGCTGAGGCTGGCTTTGAACTCGCGATCCTCCTGCCTCAGCCTCCCAAAGTGCTGGGATTACAGGCGTGCGCCACCGCGCCCGGCCCACTTTTTTAATATCTATTTTTAGCTGTAGTTGGACACAATACCTTTATTTTGCCTATTTATCTTTACGTGGTGCTGAGGATTGAACCCAGGGCCTCGCACGTGCTAGGCGAGCGCTCTGCTGCTGAGCCACCCCCCAGCCCTCTACGCATCCATTTCTGAAAGTTTAGAAAATAGAGAAGAATAAGAAGGATGGAAAGAAAGTGAACTAAGGACCACCTTTCCCCGTGGGCAGGGACAGCCACCTGGCTCGGGTGGGCCCCTCCAGGCGTCTGCGGATCTCCGCTCACAGGGCCGCCACCAGGACCGCAGCCCACGTTCCCCGTGAACTTCCTTTTCCCTTCTAGCAACCAGACACCGTCTCCGTCTAGTCCTTGATCTGTGGCACCTTGGCTTGGACTTGTCTCTCACTGTCGTACTCGGCTCCGGCCGCCAGGCACCACAACAGACTGGCGGCCTCGACCCCAGCAGCAGTCCAAACTGACAGGATGGAAGGCCAAGGCCAAGGGGTCACCAGGGCCCCTCTCCTGGGGGACCCCTCCTTGGCTGCTTTCTGGCTGTGTCCTCACCTGTCCCTTCCTCTGTGCACTCAAGGACAAAGAGCACGCTGGTGTCTTTCTCCTCCTAGAAGGACACCAAGCTGTCTGATCAGGTCCCCACCCTTACGATATCATTTCATTTTAACCATCGCCCTCGAGGCCTGTCTCCAGATAGTCCTCATGAGGCACCAGACTCCAGAATGTGGATTCTGACAGGGTGGGGAGGCAGGACACACTTCAGTCTCTACGCTCCCCCAGAGTATTCCTAGACTTTAAGAGCAAATACAGATTCGAAAACTTATTCTATTCTCATTGATCAGTTTAAAATACAAAACTGATACAAAACTAATAAATCTTATTCTCCATTTAGTCTTGAAATAGAGGCTCATCATCATCTCATGGGAGAACAGGTCAGTGCTCTTGAAAGTCTTGGACCCCCAGGTTCTCCTACTGTGCGTTGATTTCCAGACCAAAGATGTTATTTATTCACTAAGAGCTGGGGTTTTGATATGTTGCACAGGAAAGCCCTGAACTCCTGAGCTCAGGTGATCCTCCAGCCTCAGCCTCTAGCACCAAAACAGGCATGGAGACCAATGGAACAGAATAGACACAGAGACAAACCTGCATGAATACAATTATCTCAGACTAGACAAAGGCACCATAAATATATGTTGGAAAAAAGATAGTCTCTCTTCAACAAATGGTGCTGGGAAAACTGGAAATTCATATGTAGCAAAGTGAAATTGAACCACTGTCTCTCACCTGCATGAAATTCAACTCAAAGTGACTCAAGGATGCAGGCATTAGACCCTGCACCAGAGACCCTGCACCTACTTGTAATATAACCGGAGTGAAAAGTTAGGAGAACGGAGAATTCAAAATGAATAGAGCCCCCCGGTTCTTCATCGAAGTCACCTTAGGAACTGACTTCCTCTAACAAGACTACTTAAAGCACAAGAAGTAATCAAGTATCAATAATTAGGATTGTGTCACCTTAGGCATCAAAAACTAAAAAGCTTCTTCACAGTAACAGGAAACAATCAAGAACAGGAACAGACAGCCTACAGAATGGGAGGAGATCTTTGCCACCTACACCTCAGATAAAGCATTAATCTCCAGGATATATGAAGAACTCAAAAAAACGTAACACCAAAAAACACATAACCCAATCAATAAGTGGGCAAAGGAACTGAATAGGCACTTCTAGAAGAAATACAATCGGTCAACAAATATATGAAAATATGTTCAACATCTCTAGCAATTAGAGAAGTGCAACTCAAAACTACACAGAGATTCTGTCTCATTCCATTCAGAATGGCAATTAATCACAAATACAAGTACACTAAAGAAAGAAATTGAAGAAGACCTTAGAAGATGGAAAGATCTCCCATGCTCTTGGATAGGCAGAATTAATATTGTCAAAATGGCCATACTACCAAAACTGTTATACAGGTTTAATGCCATTCCTATTAAAATCCCAATGACATTTTTCATAGAACTAGAAAAAAGCAATCATAAAATTCATTTGGAAAAATAAGAGACCCAGAATAGCCAAAGCAGTCCTTAGCGAGAAGAGTGAAGGGGGAGGCATCACAATTCCAGACCTTAAACTATACCACAGAGCAATGGTAACAAAAACAGCATGGTATTGGCACTAAAACAGACATGTATACCAATGGTACAAAATAGAAGACACAGAGACAAGCCCTATAAATACAGTTATCTCATACTAGACAAAGGTGTAAAAAAAAACATACATTGGAGAAAAGATAGCCTATTCAATAAATGGTGCTGGGAAAACTGGAAATCCATATGTAGCAAAGTGAAATTAATCCTCTATCTCTCACCCTGCACAAAAATCAACTCAAAGTGGATCAAAGACTTCAGTACTAGGGCTTGGGGCTATGGTTCAGTGGTGGAAAGCTCATCTCTCATGTGTGGGGTCCTGGGTTTGATCCTCAGCACCATATAAATAAAATAAAGATATCGTGTTCACCTACAACTAAAAAATAAAAAATTTTAAGACTTAGTTACTAGAACAGAGACCTTATGCCTAATAGAAGAAAAAGCAGGCCCAAATCTTCATCATGTCAGCTTAAGACCTGACTTCCTTAACAAGACTCCTAAAGTACAAGAAGTAAAATTAAGAATCAATAAACGGGACAGATTCAAACTAAAAAGTTTCTTGTCAGCAAAGGAAACAATCAAGGAGCTGGGATTGTGGCTCAGCAGTACAGCGCTCGCCTCGCACGTGTGCGGCCCGGGTTCGATCCTCAGCACCACGTAAACATACAATGGATTGCATTGTGTACAACTAAAGCAAATAAATAAATATTTTAAAAAAAAGGAAACAATCAATAGATTGTTTGAGAGCCTGCAGAATGGGAAAACATCTTTACCACAAGCACCTCAGATAGAGACTAATCTCCAGGATAGATAAAGAACTCAAAAAACTTAACACCAAAAAACAAATAACCCAATCAATACATGGGCTAAGAATCTGAATAGATACTTCGCAGAAGAAGAAATACAATTGATCAACAACCATATGGGAAAATGGTCATCATCTCTAGCAATTAGTGTGAATCAAACCTACTCTAAGATTTCATCTCACTCTAGTCAGAATGGCAATTATCAAGAATACAAGCAATAATAAGTGTTGGCAAGGATGTGAGGGAAAAGGTGTAAGCTGCCTGTCATGGCCAGCCACGGCGCCATGGGAGAAAAACTCGGAGGCAGAGTTAAGCTTTTACTACTTTTACTTCTACTTTCTTAGAGAGAGCTTAGAGAGGGAAAGAAAGATTTTTAGAGAGAAAGATTAGAGAGAGCTTTTAGAGAGAAAGAAAGATAGATAGAGCTTAGCTTAGAGAAAGATTATTTTTCAGAGCTTCTTCTTTCTTCTGTCTTCTTTCTTCTTTCTTCCTCGGGAGCCTCGGCCTAACTCTGACCAGCCCTCGGGAGCCTCGGCCTAACTCTGACCAGCCATTACTTCTTCTATCTGGTTTCTCTTCTGTAACCGCTCTGCCTACGTTCTGGCCGCTCTGATTCTTTTCTCCGACCCGAACTCTTCTTCTGACCGACCGAGCTACTGCACGACTGACTGAATGAATTCTCCATTCTCCTAACTCGGACCGCTTTCACCTGGTTATATACCTTCAGCTTTTTGGGTGCCTACAGGTGCGTCACATACATATCAGGTGGAACTTATGGCTTCCAGCTAGCTGCAATAGCCCTTCCTAATTAGGGCTCCTTCAAAAAGGTACACTCATACATTGCTGGTGGGACTGCAAATTGGCGCAACCACTGTGGAAAGCAGTATGGAGATTCCTCAGAAAACTTGGAATGGAACCACCACTTGACCTAGCTATCCCACTCCTCGGTTTATACCCAAAGGACTTAAAATCAGCATACTACAGTGACAGCTACATCAATGTTTATAGCAGCTCAATTCACAATAGCTAAACTATGGAACCAACCTAGATGCCTTCAACAGGAGAAAGAATAAAGAAAATGTGGTACATATACACAATGGAATATTACTCAACCATAAAAAATGACATTATGGCATTTGCAGGTAAAGGAACGGAACTAGAGAACATCATGCTAAGGTCAATAAGCCGATCCAAAAAACCAAAGGCGGAGTGTTTTCTCTGATAAGCGAATGCTGATGCATAATGGGGGCAGGTGGGGGTAAGGAAGAGTGAAGGAACTTTGGATTGTGCAGAGGGGAGTGGGAGGAGGGGAGTGGCTGTGGGAATGGGAAGGACATAGAACGAGACAGACATCATCACCCTGTATACACACATATATATACACTACTGGTGTGACTCTGCATACCCTGTATACACACATATATATACACTACTGGTGTGACTCTGCATACCCTGTATACACACATATATATACACTACTGGCGAGACTCTGCTCCATGCACAGCCAGGGGAATGAGAAGTCGGGCTGCATTTGTGTACAATGTGTCAAGATGCATTCTACTGTCATGTACAACTAATTAGAACGAATTCTTAAAAGTAGACGGGGAGACTAGTAGAATAGAAGAAGGGGATGAGGGGAAGGGAGGGGAGGGAAAGAGAGAGACTGGGGAATGAATTGATCAAATTATAGTGTTTTATTGTGTGTATGTATGAATATGTTACAACAAATCCCACTGTTGTGTATAATTAAAATGTGCCAAAAAAGGGGTAAAAAGAAAACAAGCAAATAAATGTTGGCGAGGATGTGAGGGAAAAGGTTCACTCATACATTGCTGGTGGGACTGCAAATTGGTATAACCATTCCTGAAAGCAGTGTGGAGATTCCTCAGAAAACCTGGAATGAACCCATTCAGTCACCCCACTCCTTGGCATATACCCAAATCAGCATACTACAGTGACGCAGCCACATCAATGTTTATAGCACCTCAATTCACAATAGCTAAACTGTGGAACCAACCTAGGTGCCCTTCAACAGATGAATGGATAAAGAAAATGTGGTATATATATGTAGCCCAAACAGGGCTCCTACATATATACACAATGGAATATTACTCAGCCATAAAAAATGACAGTATGGCAGTTGTTGGTACATGGATGGAACTGCAG
Organism: Tamias sibiricus; assembly: GCA_025594165.1. Classification (NCBI taxonomy): domain Eukaryota; kingdom Metazoa; phylum Chordata; class Mammalia; order Rodentia; family Sciuridae; genus Tamias; species Tamias sibiricus. The sequence continues at coordinate 98,904,784 of CM046669.1, forward strand.
ACTATCGTGCTAATAAGCCAATCCCCCAAAAATCCAAAGGCTGAAAGTTCTCTTTGATATACACAATAAGGGCACACAGGAAGGGCAGGGGGAAGAATAAATGTTCAGTGGATTAGACAAAGGGGAAGGAAGTGAAGGGAGAGAGATGAAAATCGGAAAGAGAGTAGAATGAATCAGACGTCACTTTCCTATGTTCACATACAAGTACACAACCAGTGAAACTCCACATCATGTCCAACCACAACAATGGGATCCTAGTTAGACTGTTACACTCCTTGTATGTATAATATGTCAAAATACACTCTACTGGGGCTGGGGTTGTGGCTCAGTGGCAGAGTGCTTGCCTAGCACATGCGAGGCGCTGGGTTTGATCCTCAGCACCACATAAAAAATAAATAAATAAAATAAAGGTGTACAACTAAAACAAAAATATTTGTATGAAAATACACTCTACTGTCATGTGCATCTAAAAAGAACAAAAAAAATCTGGTTTTAAAATGCACCTAAATATGGTTTCCTCTTTCATTTCTCCCTACATCATAAATTTACACAAAAAGTGCTTATCTTTTAAAAGAGAAACTTAGGAGGGAAATCTTTAAAAACTATGTCCTGATAAGCGGTAACAGCACTTCCCATCCAACAGCACATGTGCGCAGGTGGCCCTGTTGCTGTCTCCTCCCCTGTGCTGCGGTAGAAGCATCATCCAATAACTGAAGCTGCACGTGAGCCCAGCACCTGGCTCAGCCAAGTGACCTTTACCCTGGCAGGACAGAGGCAGAGGCAGAAACCAAACCACGAAGTTACACCCCGACCCTCAGCCCCAGGACTCTGATGAGCAATTTCCTAGTAAATGGATCCTTATTTTCTAGTCTCATCATTTTATTCTCACAGAGGGGGACTTGGACGCTCTCTTCCTGATAAAGGACAGGGTGCTTCCAGGGCAGCTCTGTGGACGTGGGCTTCCATGTTGCTCAGGGATTTGGGAAATCGGATCAGAGGAGCTCAAACCCTCAACGTGTGAGGGTTTGCCCTGGGACAATGCTGGGTGACATCTCAAGAGCGTCCCAGAGAAGACATCCGGATGGGCCATTCACACGTTCTAAACCAAGCGACGGCCCTCAAAGGAACACAGCCCTGTCTACACGTCACCCAGAAGTTCAGTCTACGGAACTACACAGATCAGCACGGTGGCCTTGACTAGATCACTTAGTCTCTCCACGTTTCAGCTTTATCCTCTGTAAAATGAAGAGAAGTTCGTGAACTGGGAACCTGACCAGAAAGTGCTTAGCACAGTGTATGCTAGGTGCAGTTATTCTAATACAACGATTATGTTGTTCATTTCCTGCTGTTCCTGTTAATCCACGCTCAGTGATAATGGTTGAAGCTGGCTGGCTCTCAGCATCTGCAAGGGTCTACAGGTCAACACAATACCACTAGATCCTTTTGTCTTTCTACAGTGTGAAGGGCAAAAATCACACCGGAGACAACCGTGCATCCAAGAGATTTATTCACCAGCCTTTATGGCTGGTCGGAGGTAGAAAAAGTATGGGGAGAGAGGAGTCAGGGAGAGGGGAGTGTGCAAGCTCTGAACGGAAGGCAGGTGCCTGGTCATGCTGGCTGTGGTCTCTGGAGCTGTGGGCTGGGGCAGCTGCCGTCAGGCTGGAGACGGTGAGTCTGGAGCTGTTGCAGCGGCTGCTTCCTCTCAGCAGGGAGGAGCTGTTGTGTCTGAGCTCCGGGCAGGCAGGGACTTAAGTAGGAATTTCTGGTGGGGGGTGTGCCTGAGTGACCTTTAACGCTATTGGCTCTTTGCCCAGGGAACAGGGTGACCTTTAAGCTGATTGGCTCCTGCCTGGGGAACAGAGCAACCTTTAAGCTGATTGGCTCCTGCCTGGGGGAAATGAAACCAGGTTGCTCTTCATGGAAATTTCCATGGGGGAGGTGGCCCTTCGGCCCAAGCCTCTCTATCACAGTGCAGTCTTCTTCGAGCACTTCTTAGCTGTGTCCTTCTTGGCCAACCCCAGTACCCACACGAGCCCTGTGGGTTGTGCCTCATGCCTGGAAGAGTCTCTGTGTTGGTGAGTCTGGTCCTTTGGGAGGGTTACACTGGTGCAGTGTGGAGACTGGGCTTGCAGGAAGATATCTGGGCCCTGTGGGAAGATCTTCTCTGAGTCTTAGAAAGGACAGGCAGTGGAATTCTCTAAATAGCAGAGATACGGGCTGACCAAAGCTGAATGCAGAGACTTGGACAGTTCCTTAGCAGAGCTGTGCCCTCACTTTGACATGGACCGTAGGTTTTGGGACAGTTTTGCATCTCAATAGCACAAAAGCGGGCTGAAAACCAGATCTTTGTGGTAGGCCAAAAATTGCTCCTGGAAGAACCCATGTCAAGTCCCTGGAACCTGTGAATGTCACCTTACTTGGGAAAAGGGGGTTTCCCCACCTCTGGCCATAAAGGACTATATTTTAGTTCTAACACTAACTAGGAGTTAAATGTAACAATCAATCATATATCAGACCTGTAAAGGGCGCTGAGAGATAAAGCTAAGTTTTCTACGGTACAGCCATCAGTGAGCGATCCATTGCTCCACCTTTCTGTAGAAGTCACTCTTACACTCTGAAACTGTGGAAGGATCAGAAACTACTTTTGTGTGGAGAGACGGGCACATGTGGCCTTGGTTTGGCCACTGGAGTCTGTGGCTGAGGGCTGGTGAGAGGTGCGGCCCGGAGGCGCCCAGGGTGGAGTTCCAGGGGTTACTACAGGGCTGACTGCTGCAGCTGGGATCTTTTTTTTTTTTTTTTGGTACCGGGGATTGAACTCAGGGGCACTCGACCACTGGCCACATCCCCAGCCCTTTTTTGTATTTTTATTAGAGACAGGGTCTCATTGAGTTACTAAGTGCCTCGCCATTGCTGAGGCTGGCTTTGAACTCGCGATCCTCCTGCCTCAGCCTCCCAAAGTGCTGGGATTACAGGCGTGCGCCACCGCGCCCGGCTTTTTTTTTTTTTTTTTTGGTACTGGGGATTGAACTTGGGGCACTCGACCACTGGGCCACATCCCCAGCCCTTTTATTGTATTTTATTAGAGACAGGGTCTGAGTTGCTAAGTGCCTCACCATTGCTGAGGCTGGCTTTGAAGTCGCGATCCTCCTGCCTCAGCCTCCCAAGTGCTGGGATGACAGGCGTGCGCCACCACGCCCAGCTTGCAGCTTGGATCTTGAATATCTCCCTCAGGCCCCCGTGGTCAAGGCTTGGTCCCCAAGGCAGCACCCTGGAAGGTGGCGAAACCTTGAAGAGGTGGTCCTAGTGGGATTTCCTCCAGCCATTGAGGGCATGTCCTGGAGGGGACCATGGACTTGCTTCTCTGTTTTGCTTCCTGGCTTGTGACGTGAGTTTACCCCACTATATTCTTTTCCAAAAAGTTCCATTTTTCCCTATTGGGTCACTTTGCAATTAGAGCAAATTAGGATCTGCACTCCACGGAAGCCAGGGAGCACTCTAAGGTACAAGGTTCGAGACTCCTGGTTCAGCCGTGAGCCTGAGTGTGCTCACCAGTGTTCCTTCACTAGAACAAAATGCCCAAGAGAGTCAACGTAGAAACAGGACTATTTATTTTAGCGCTCGGTTGGGAAGGTTCTGATCTGTGGGCCCGTTGCTTCTAGGCCCGTGGTGAGCAGCAGGCTGTGGCTGCGGCCTGTGTGGCCAGGGTTTTGCAGGTGTGATTAGTTGAGGGTCTTGAGATGAACAGATTGGGGTGTGCTGCCTTACGAAAACCTAGACTCCCAAAATACAGCAGTGTGGCCTTTCATGGCTCCGTTACTGTGGGATCAGTCCCCACCCGCTGCGTCCAGTGCGTCTAGAAACGGGTCACTGTCACCAGGCTGCTCTTGGCCTCATCCCCCCTGCGTGGTTGCTGGGAATCCCCGAGGGAAGAACAATAGAAACCGGAGGGGGTTCTCTGCACTTCCCCAGGACAGTGCCCGTCTCAGAGGACCCCCGTCTTGGAGAAGTCAAGAATAGCTCCTCCTGCCCCGAAGGGCCAGGCTTCCCACGGGGCCGCCGCAGGCCCACACCTGGGAAGCCACCTCCGTCCCATCTGGGCTCCAAGTCCTCGCAGGCCGTGACCCACCAGCACCTCGCTCTGCAATGCACTGCGGTCCAGAGAGGGCACTGGGTGTTCAGGAGCTCGTGCCTGATTCAAACTCTGGGCAAAGCCTTCCTAATCTGCCAATTACCACCTTCCGCCCGCACTGTCCCCAGAGGTCTCTCAACAGTGATGCGTCCCCACACGGGGCTTACGACTGGAGTAGTGTTTGTGGTTTCCTCCCCTCCTTGTTCACTGTCCAGTGACCCCACCTGAGCCAGCCTTCCCTAGTCAGTGGGGAGGACCCTACAGAATTGGCGCTTCCTACCTCACCTCTGCCGCCATTTCCCTCTCCCTGGTGGTCTTCAAGCCTAGACCCCAGGCGGGCCTTTGCAGCAACCTCATTAAACTGGGCTGAAAATCCCTTTCTCATTTTAGTTCCTTTGAACCAACAGGCTGCCCCTCGGTCCTCCTAGCTGACTGACTGGCTTTCCTGATGGGAAAATCATCCAAGCCACCCTCTCCAGACCGCTTCAGCAGATCCCACTAGGAGAGCAGGAAGCCTAATAACCTGCTGTTGACAGGCTGTGACCCTGTCCTGCCACGTGCTGTAGGGCAGCTTGCTCCGACACACTTTTCCTCCTGTAAGTGGAGAGCTCTTAAAATTAACGCGGGTAAGCCAGGCGGGCGCGGTGGTGCACACCTGTCATCCCAGCACTTGGGAGGCTGAGGCAGGAGGATCGCGAGTTCAAAGCCAGCCTCAGCAATGGTGAGGCACTTAGCAACTCAGTGAGACCCTGTCTCTAATAAAATTCAAAAAAGGGCTGGGGATGTGGCCCAGTGGTCGAGTGCCCTGAGTTCAATCCCCGGTACCAAAAAAAAAAAAAAAAAAAAAAAATCAACGTGGGGAAAGTTGGTGCAGGTGAAAGGACAGGCAGGACCAGACCCACGTGCCTGTCCCCCTCCCTCACCACCCCTGACCTGACCCAGAGGTCGCCAGTAGAGAGCTCTACAGTAAAGGCAGCGGAGAAGAGAGACAGCCACTGACTGGCAACCAGTCCCATTTTTACACGGTAACTGTGCTCCCTAGATTCTGCTGGGGGGGGTTGGGCAGGACTCTACACCGTGATCCAGTTTACCTGGAGGAGGCTGCGAGGAGCTTTTCTCCAGCGCTCCCCAGCTCTGCCCACCACTGGGGAGCCCTTCTGTCCAGGCTGCAGCCTCCGCCCCAGCCCCGTCCTTACCTGCAGACCTCCCACCAGCTCCCTTGGTCAGAGAGCGTCCCTGTGTCGTCTCTTAACCAACCAACCACACTGCGAGGGCAAGCCTGTCCCCGGCCCGGAGGCTGACCGTGCTGCTCTGCTGACGGCATCTCCTCCCCTGGCACAGGCGAGGGGCCTCGGCCACGCGGTCTCTGAGGAAGGGCCCTCAGCGGACAGCAGACTTGTGAGCCCCCGGATGGTGGACTTCCCAGCGTCCAGGCCGTGGGAGACTAGTCCCTGCAGCCTGACTCGCCCGTTTAGGAGCCCTAATCAAGGAGATAGCTAAGATGGCGGTTAGCTGAGAGCCATAAAAGATGTTCAAGTTCCACCTGATATTCATGCATTTATCTAAGAATCTTTGTATGCCCGTGAACGCTGTGGGACGCACCTGTGAGCTCGAGCTGTAAGACCTTGTCCTTGTTAAAGCAAAATGTATTTAACCGGGTGAGGGGTAGTGGCTGGTGGTTGGAGTTAGAGTGGTTGGAGTCTGTAGTTGTGGTTAGAGTGTGATAGTGGTTGGAGTTCGAGAGGTTGTTGGAGCCGGAGAGAGAAGAGAGAAGAATAAAAGAGCTTTTTCATTTCCATCCTGCCTCCGAATTGTCTCCCGCAGTGTGTCGCTGCTCCAAGCGGCCATCGCTCCAGGCAGCAACACACCCGTACCCAGCCCACCTCCGTGTCCCCTCGGGCCCTCCTGGAGGCCCCCTGCACCTGCAGGACACGGCTCCCGGGGCTGGTCCCGTCCCTCGCTTCAGGCTTCTGCTCGGGGCGTCACCTCCGCAGGGCGGGCCTCCCCGGGTGCAGCAGCAAGCCCCCGCCCCAGCCCGGGAGTGCCCGGCTCGGCTTTGCTTTCCTCACGGCACCACACTGTACTCCACGCCCTCTGTGCCACCCGCCTCCTCCCCCTGCCCACGGGCTTCCCTAACGCAGACATGGCCATGCGGTCAGCTGGGGCAGAGCCTGGAACAGCCCCTGCAGGGTGAGGGCTCCAGGAATACCTGTTGCCTGCGAGAGGGAAGGAAAACCACGGGATCAGGAATAGCATGATAACCGTGAGGAGGAGGCTGGGCTGGGAGGGTAGGCTGGCCTTGCAAGGCGTGAAGACATCAGAGAGCTCTAATAACCCATCTGTAATGTTACAGATTCCCATACAGCCATCCCTGGGAGAGTCCCTGGAGAACAACTTCAATCCAAAAAAGGCAGTGACCCAAGCAAGTGGACACAGAGGAAAACGAGGCTCTGACCCACAAGAGGCCAGAGAAAACCAGGCAGAGGGCACAGGGTCCAAAAAGGAGGAAGGCTGCGAGAGCCTTAATGAGGAGGTAGCTGAGATGGCGGCTGGCTGAGAGCCAAAGAGGAGGCGTTTAATTGTTTGCTCCTGACCTTATTGTAATCAACCAAGAATCTTTCTGTGCCCGTGAACACTGTGGGACGCACCTGTGAGTGGAGTTGTGACACGTGTGTACGTGTTAAGGTGAAGAGTATTTAACCAGGTAGGGCTGGAGTTGTTTGGGGGTTGTTGTTGGAGTTGGAGAGAGAAGTCAGCAGAGAAAGCAGAATAAAGAACCTGCTCATTCCCAGTCTGCCTCCGAGTTCTTTCCCGCGGTATCGCCGCTGCAGGCGGCAGCAGAAGGCAACCAGAATCCACGGAACCAGGCTGCGTGGAGCCCCCAGGCTGATGACTGGGCAGCAAGGCGGACTGAACAAGGCTGGACGGCCAGGAGGGTCAGATGCTAGGACCACTCATGTGGCAAATGCTTCAGTAGGAGACTTGGATGGCTGTCTATGGAGGATGAGATGGGACTCCTGAAACATACTTAGGAGGGAAAAGCAAATGATCCAAAAGTACTCAAAATAATGGCTAACTGCAGGAAAAGGTTTGCTAGAAAAGTCATCCCACAGGCCGGGGGGCGGTGGCGCACGCCTGTCATCCCAGCACTTGGGAGGCTGAGGCAGGAGGATCGCGACTTCAAAGCCAGCCTCAGCAATGGTGAGGCACTTAGCAACTCAGTGAGACCCTGTCTCTAATAAAATACAAAAAAAAGGGCTGGGGATGTGGCCCAGTGGTCGAGTGCCCCTGAGTTCAATCCCCGGTACTGCTGAGGTCTGGTCTCAGCTGGGAGGGTGGGGGGCAACTGCCAAGGTCGGGTTATCGGCTGGGTGTGCTAGGACAGCACAGTGGGGGTGCAACCGAGCGTGCGACGCGGCACCAAGGTAAGAAGTCAGCAATGGAGACGAGAAATCAACACACAGAAGAGTCAGGCTGCTGAATCCTCTACTTTACTTTTTCCAGCATGGTTTTTTTATATCTCAGCAAACACAGGCAATTCACATTACAGCTTTTAAAGTTACATCAAAGAGTTTCAAGGTTATAATTTTTGGGGAAAACGAGTGTGTTTTTTCTAAGTACATAGCACCGCTTAATCTATCTAAGGACAGAGAAAAAGTGTGTATAGATTAATCTTAAATGTTAATAAGATAAAGTACAAAACATGTTTCTTACTTAAACCTATTCCCATGATCCCCTAAGTCTAAACAATCCCACCTATAATGTTTTATGGCTGAATCACCCTAACATCTTTAATTAAGCTCAAAACTCCTAGGCTTCTTCGTTCCCGATAATGAGTTTGTTTTGAATTTAGGAAAAAGGAAGTATGGCTGTTTTTCAGAAGTCGAGCTAACAGGTGTTTTCATTAGCCAAACGTTAGGCCTGAAGGACTTCTGCCCTAAGGAATTTGCATATATCTATCTTAAACTACTTCAAAAGTAAAAGGAATCCTTATCAATGACAAGAAGACCTTTAAAGCTTTTTCTTGGTGCACATGATTATAACGAGAAGAGGTCAAACAGAGGGCATTTACAAAAGCTGTTTCCTAACTAGAAACCTGCTATATTAGTACAACTTTAGAAAATGTTTTTTATGCTTCCAATTCAGATTCCATAAGGCTATAATTTCCAGAACCAATTTCTTCTTAATAATCAATGTATTCACACCTGGTGGCCACCTGAGCAGGAACCAAGACAGTAAGAGCACAGGTCAGAGCTAGCCGTATCTATGCTACATCTTCTCTTGGGGGGCTGCCTTGCGCTCCCCCCAGATGGACAGATTCTGCTGCCCATGATGGAGATGCCTTTGCTCGCCATCAGAAAGAAGATGCTGCACAGGACAAAAAAAAAAAAAAAAGTCATCCCACAGCCTACGTAAATGGCTCCCATTTGAAGAGTCAGGCCGCTGCAGTACTGAACACGGCTCCCCGCAACACACGCCAAGAGCACGTTCTGCGATCCGTTCATTCAAGATCATTTCACAAGCACCCTTCTTGGCTCTTGGATTCAAAAATAATAAAATACAAGCCGGGCGTGGTGGCGCACGCCTGTAATCCCAGCACTTGGGAGGCTGAGGCAGGATGATCGCGAGTTCAAAGCCAGCCTCAGCAATGGCGAGGCACTTAGCAACTCAGTGGGACCCTGTCTCTGAATAAAATACAAAAAAGGGCTGGGGATGTGGCCCAGTGGTCAAGGGCCCCTGAGTTCAATCCCTGGTAACCACACACACACAATAATAATAATAATAAAATAATAATAATAATAATAATAAAATACAGACGCAGGCACTCTCCTGATGTAACAGGAGGAGAGTGTGACACACACCGACTCACAGACGCGGGCACCGAGGGTGGTGGGAAGCGCGGTGGAGAAAGAAGTCAAGGCCTCTGTGACGGCGCCAGGCAGCCTGTGACTGGCTTTCCTGTGGGGCTGAGGTCCACCGGGACAGGTGAGCCTCGGCGCTGTGATGGTGGGGCAGGTGGGGGTCGTGGAGGGGAGAAGGAGGAAGAGCGACGCTCCACGCTCCCCTCCTCCCTTCCTGTGCACGGGGAGGCGGCGGCCACGGAAGCCCGGCCGCAGGATGCGGGGCTCGGGGCTCACAGCACCCCTGGGCAGGGTGCTCAGAGCTCCAGTGCCTTCTTGAGTCTTTGGTTTTTGGCTCATGATTTATTATGCTGGCTTTACGAATGTTATTACTGCCTTTATCGCTTTGAGGAATCAAATATACTGAACATGAGCTCTTTTCAGACATTGGAGTGCTTCTGGAATTAATTTTCCTGTTTGTTCAGGGCTGGGGCTATTTTTGATTCGTTTGGTTTGTGTGCTTTGGAATTGTGACACAGAGACGCATCTTCAGCAGGGAGGGCGGCAGAGGGTGTTCCCGCGCCCCTGCTTATACCTGGTCACTTTAAATAGCACCCACCCGCTTCAAACCAAGGCCTCTGTGAGTGACTATTAACTCCCCACCTCAAACCAAGGCTTACGTGGGTGCGCATGGTCCCGTTGGGGCAATACTGCAGGTCAGCACAGCCAGAGCCTTGGCACAGCGTCCCTTCAGGTCACCCCAGGACAGAGCCCAGTGCAGACAGGTGGCTCAGGAGAAGTGACCACTTCTGGTTTCTGTGAACAACTGAACCCACTCAGGCTGCCTCTGCCCCGTGACGGCTTCAGAGCCGGGGTCCTAGGCCCCCGGTTTAGGCCACCCACCTCAGCGTGTTCGAGAGCACAGAGGTGTTTTCCCCATTTCTCTTATTTGGGGCAGCACTGAAATCGTTCTATGTTGCTTTCATGTTTGGGGTCTCAGTTAACTTCATCAGTGAATGTCAGAACGTATAATGGCTGGGGCTTCCTGGAACTGCCTTTCCATGAGGATGAGGCCCTCCGAGGGTGATGCAGGCAGGACCTAACTCCCTGGGGCTGTGGCTCTGTCGTTCCCAGCACGTAGACCCCCGGGAGCTACTTCTATCCACGTCCATTGGTGAGAACTCGCCACCCCGCTCCACCCAGAGGCAAGGCCCCCAAGAGGCAAAGTCCTGGCCTCAGTTGTGACCAGGCAGCTTCCTCCCAGCCACAGTCCAAGCTGTGGAGGACCTGGTGGGACCTGTCTGCCCTGCCGCCCCGGGGGACTGTGAGCAGGAGCAAGGACGGTCTAACACCCCAGTGCACAGCACGCGGCCAGGCGGATCTGCCTTCAGGGTCACCACACTCCTCCACGACCCGTGGAAGTGGCTGTGTGTCACCATCACCAGGAGTCCCTGTCACACCAGGGCTGACGCTTTTCTGTCCCACGCTAACTGGCCTCACAGCAGCTCCCGACCAGAGGTCCCTGCTCTTCTTGAAATGCATCCTTTCGGCCTCCGTGAAGTTCTCTTCTCCTGGGTGTTTTACGTTGTTGGCGACCCCTGCTGCAGTAGGGTCCCCTGAAGATCCACATCCTGACCCCCCAACCTGTGAACGTGCTGCCTTATATGGCAAGAGGGCCTGTGCATGGGGGACGGATTGAGGATTCTAATGGGAGGGGTTGTCCTGGGTCACCTGGGCAGCCCTGGACGCAGCCCACGGGCCCTCAAGGGAGAGCGGAGGGGATCTGACTGCCAAGGAGGAGGCAGCAAGGGCGGCCTGAGCGCCATGTACGCTGGGGGCTCTGAGGAGCCAGGAGGCCCCGAGCCAGGGACTGCAGCCCCAGAACCTGGCCGGGCCCGGGACATGCGTTCTCCCAGAGCCCCGGCTGGGGTGCAGCTCTGCCCCACCTCCGCGGCAGCCCACTGACCTCCACAGCTGCCGCTCCGCCGTGTCGAGCAGTTTGCTAACTGGCCCAATACGGCCGAATTAGGCCTGACGAGGTCATTGGTTACAGGGCAATAAGAAACAAGTCCACAAACCAAACATCCCTCATCTGAAAATCTGAAACCCCAAGCGCTCCAAAACCGGAAACCTCTTTAGCACCAACTCGACCCCACACGTGGGAAAGTCCACACGAGAGCTCAGGTGAGGAGGCAGAAGCCCAGGCACACTCCAAACAGTGCACTAGCTCACCTCGGGCCAGGCCGGAGGGGCCTTGAACACAACTGGATTCCATGTGTCCACTTGGTTCCCTGCCCAAGGTATCTCTTTCTGCATGTGCAAATATTCCAAAATCTGGAAAATCCCAATCCAAAACGTGCATTTCGGATGAGGAGTACTAGGTCGGCACGTGCCTGGCACCTTGGGCTCCTCTTCCCGTGCAAGCTCTGAGGCACCACCATCGTGCCCAGCCCCCTGTCCTGGTGAGCGGCAGTTTCCCTCTCCCTCCTGCAGGACTGGCCACTGCTCAGCCCGTGGTCACCGTTCCCCTCCTACCCGTCCAGCCCCAGGAGCTCCTGGCTTGCTTTTGGACAGCAGAATCTCATTTCCCTTTAGGACCTCCTCTCTCTCTCTCTCTCTCTCTCTCTCTCTCTCTCCCCCCCCCCCCCCTGCTTCCAGCTCTTCCTGCTGATGGCAAGGGTCCTCTTCCTTCCCACGAACACCCCTCACGTCCGCTGCCCTGTCCAACAGCTGCAGCTGTGCACAGCTGTGAAGGTGTCCGTGGCAGACCAGCAGCAGGGAGAACTGGGGAAAGTCCAGCCCCTCACCCCATGCTGGGCAGCCTCCCCGTCTGTGCCATCAGGAGTGCGACCCCACCGCAGGCACGGGGGACGCTGCCCTGGGGCCGGCCTGATGGACCCTGCTGGCAAAGGCCACGGCAGGCTCTGGACGCAGAGCCATCTCCAGCAGGCTGCTGGCCGTGTGTCCACGGAGACAGACAGACAGACAGCAGCAGCCCTTGGGGAGGGGCTGAGAGCTGCTGGGAGCCAGGAGGGAGCCCCCCTGCGCCAGGCTTGGCGCACGATCCTTCAAGTCTCCCCACGCACAAACGCCTGCGCGTGTGTGGGTTTGAGGACGAAAGGACGATGAAAGGACACCCCTCCAATCAGCAAATAGGAGTATTTGGTATTTGTAAAGCATTTTCGTTTCTAAGAGCTCCAGCCGTTTTCAAATCCATGTCCACGCTGCAAGCCCTCAGCGCTCCCGCACGCCTATCTGCCATCGCGAGGGGGTAGGGGACGACGTGCTGTCCTCCCAGGCAGAGGATGCGTCCTGCTGCCATTTGAAGGAGTCCAGTCCCTTCAGGGGACAGGTGCAGCGCCCCACACCCTCCCAGGGACGCAGCTGCTACCTGCTGGGCTCCGCTCTCTGTTTTCTGCCAACATATTCCATGTTCCCGCGGCGGGTCTAGGTCACGCTGGGCAGGAGCCCTGCTCTTTCTACAGAAAGCTAAAAGGCCCGTTTCTCTCTTTCTTCCCCACAGAAACACAGCGAGCCATTGATCTCTCCCGCTCCCCACAGCAGGAGCGGAGCTTGGCTTCCGGCCAGAGGCGGCTGCCCTTTGAGACCGTGCCCTGAGGCGGGGGCGATGGGGCTCTGACTTCCTGGGAGCCGCTCCACAGGTGGCCAGGCCAGAGGCCACCCTCTCGGGCAGCGCTGAAGCAGCTGCCAGATGAGACCTATTTTAAAAATACCAGTGTTCCTTAGAGGCAGGGAGGTGAGGCTGGCTGATTCTTTGGAATCCAGAAAGAAAATGAAAATGCGGTCCTTCTACCGAGAGCCAGGCATTCGAGGGCCGAGCAGGTGGCTGCCTGTATGTCGGCACCTGAAGGGTCCCAGCCAGCATCGCCCCACACGTCCAGCTGATCATGAAATGCCAAGTCCTTCACAGGGGTCCTTCCCGCCAGCTCCTCTCCCTGGGTGTCCTCTACGATTGCAAAGGATTTCAGGAGGGGACCGTTTATCATCCTCTCCTTGCTTGGGGCCGAGCTGTGGTCCCCCAGATCTCACACGTTGATGCCCTGACCACCCACAGCGCCGACCGTGACTGTCGCTGGAGATCAGGTCGTGACTAAGAGATGATGAAGTTAAAAGGAGCCCCTGAGCATGGCCCTGTCCAGTCTGACTGGTGCTCTCGTAAGAAGAGATCAGGACTCAGATACGCACCGAGGGACACTCGAGAGAGGAAAGGGGCAGGAGACAGCCAGAGACTCGGGCTTCAAAGGAAGCCCACCTGCTGCCACCGTGTCTTGGACTTCCAGCGCTCGGATCCCAGAGAGCGTAGACCGTTTCAGCCCCCACGTCTGGCGTGCTGTCGGGCGGCCGAGGAGGCCTACCCACCGAGGAAGCAGCTACGCAATGCTCTGCTCTTTGCCAATGGATCGGAGTAGAAATGGGGATGGCTGCTTCCCAAGAAAGGAGACATGCAGGGAAGAGTCTCAAAGAACAAGGGAGCGGGCTATTAAAAGAAAATGAAAGTATGGCATCTGCAGGTAAATGGATGGAGTTGGAGAATATTATGCTAAATGAAGTAAGCCAATCCAAAAAACTAAAGACCGAATGTCTTCTCTGATTAGTGGACGCTGATCCATGATGGGGGGGGGGTCCATGGGAAGAATGGAGGAACTTTGGATTGGGAAAAGGGGGGGTAGGGAGGGGTTATGGGGCAGGAAAGATGGTGGAGTGAGCTGGACATCACTACCCTAGGTACACGTATGATTGCAGGAACGGTGCGTCTCCGCTCCGCGTACAACCAGAGAATGGAAATGTCGCTCTCCATCTGTGTACAATGAATTAAAATGCATTCTGCTGTCAGTACAACTAAGTAGAAAAGAATTTAAAATTAATTAAGTAATTAATTAAAAAAAGAATAAGGGAGCTGACTGAGGGCATGGATGTATGGTGGATGGTTTAGACTGGAGGGGACACAGTGAAAGGAAGGAGGAAGGTCCCCATGTCACCAACATGTGCTATTTGTGTAGGATCACAGGGCTCCTAAGGGCCATCACGTAGCATTTTGTCCTGAAAATGGTGTTTGAGGGAGACACTGTCTTCATTTTGTAGAGGAAGGACCAGAGTCCCAGGAGAACCGTGAGTGGCTCGAGGCCCCCAGAGCCAGACCCCGAGCCGGAGCCACGGACTCCCACTGAAGACGAACTCCTTTGGCTTCCCCCGGGCTGTGGCTGACCCGGGCGCTCACTCAGCTCCTCCCCTGCGCAGCCCCTCCCTGCCTGAGGGACCTGGACCTTGCTAGGAACAAAAGACCAAACTGAGCCGGGCGCGGGGGGCGCACGCCTGTAATCCCAGCACTTTGGGAGGCTGAGGCAGGAGGATCGCGAGTTCAAAGCCAGCCTCAGCAATGGTGAGGCACTTAGCAACTCAGTGAGACCCTGTCTCTAATAAAACACAAAAAAGGGCTGGGGATGTGGACCCAGTGGTCCAGTGCCCCTGAGTTCAATCCCCGGTACCCCCCCCCCAAAAAAAAAGACCAAACTGCTCCTTGACCCAGTGGCTTTATGTCACAACCCGCTATCACAACTGCCACCCCACGGGGAGCCAGGGCGGTGTCTTGGTCCTTTTCTAACCCTCACAAAACCTGACACAAAGCTTTGCTCAGATGAGCAGAATATTTGCTGCTCGAACCAATGTGACCCGTCCTGTTTAGTTCCTGCAGAAGGCTGTGGATTAATCCCAAGTACCCACCAGGCCTTCTTCCTGATACCCTTCCAACTGTGGCCTGAAGGTCACCAGTGATCTGGCCAAATTCCCAAGCTGTCCCCTGTTGCCCGTCTGGCCAGTCTCCTGTTCCTCAGGAACACAGGGGACTGCCTCCCAGCCCGCCTGGGTGTGACGGCGGCGGCCTGCCTGCCACCCGCTGAACCCAGCAGGAGGCTCCTCGTGGCCCCAGGACCGAGGGCTCTTCAGGGCAGGGCCCGGGAGCGGGAACAGGTGTCTGCACTACACAAAGAGCTGCGTGCAGCTTGACAAGGCACTCCCGTGTGTGGTCACACCCCAGCACCAGCCTGGTCAACAGATGACCACCCCCTTCTCACGCCCAGCTCGGGCCCGGCCGTCGGCTCTGACCCAGACACCCAGCTCTGAGCCCTGGACTCTCCCACGTGCCCTCGCTCAGCGAGGCCAGGGTGGGCTTCTTGGGCATGCGCCCGTAGGGGCCTGCACCGGCCTAGGCTATGTCCTCCCATCTGGGGCTCTTGGTGCCTCCCGGGGCCCACAGTCATGGCAGCCTCCTTGCATTTCTGTCTCCGGGCAGCTGCACAGGCTGCCGGGGACTCTGGGGCTCCCTGTGCGTGATTTATAACAGCAGACGGGGATTTCTCCACGGGGTGAGGGACGAACCGGGTGGGGACACTATCCTGAAGACAGGGCCTCCTCATCAGGCAGGGAATCCTGGTGCTGCCGCTGTCCCAGGGCTGTCCCTAATCCAAAGTCATGCTCAAGGCCACCATCAACACTGACATCTGACACGGACTTGGGAAGAGCACCAGTGGTCACTAGTGGGTCTCACCGTCGTAAGAGAGCTGGGGTCCGGAGCCAGAAAGCTCTGTCCAAATCTGCCGCAAGGGAGGAGCAGAGCTCAGGTGGCAGCAGGACACAGGCAGGGAGGCCAGGGCCTGGCCAGGCTGTGGCCAGGAGGGGACCCTATCCCAGCTGGGACTCGGGCCCCGGCCAGGGCCAGCAGCAGAAGAGGGCACAAAGCTGTGGCACTGTGTGTGTCCGCTGGGCCAAGCAAGGCCGAGCATGTCCAGGTGCCACTCTCTCCGGCACCCACACGATTCCACTCCTGCAACCGCTGGTAGCAGGGAGAGCCCAGTGAGCAGCCCACCTCACGGGTGACAGCCCTCCTGCAGAATCTCCATAGCTCTGGCTCTGTCTGCTCTTATTTGCTGCTGTATAGTTTTGCCAAAATCCTAGGACTTAAGACGGTGTGGCTCAACCTGGGTGTTGTGCTGAGATTTCTTCCCCAGCTGGGGAAGCAAAAGTCCTTTCTCTCTGCCTCTCTCCCCCACCCCACCCGACTCTCCTGCCCGTGTTGATCTCGTTGGTGATGGACCCTTAGCTTCTGGGCCTGAATGCAAATCCCCCACGACTCAGAAGGCCCAGGCCCACTGAGACTCCTGTGCTGACCACAACCACACACCTTGGCCAGAACAGCTGACCTGAAATCTGTCCTCTGCCACTGTGCTGGGACTCGCTGCTTGACTGATTTGTTTCTGTATAGATAAAACACCCACCACCTGAGGTGGAGGAATGCCCTGGGTGAGAAGAAATATGGATGGGAACGCGTTCTGGAGGCTAGCCTGAATGACCCCAGAGATCCCTGCCAGAATCTAATATAAATAATCCCAAAGCAGATGGGTAAAAATCCTACCTGGAAACCGTCTGAGATCTGAAGCCTCTAGTCTATGCAGACACATGCAAATTGTGGATGAATCTGATAATAAGATTGAATCGGGGCCACCAGACAGTGACTTCCCTGCTCCTAAACGCCATATTCAAGCTGCTTTTCAGGACTCTGTGCTGAACACTATCGGGTCTGACCTAAAATGATCTTGAGAGTCTGGTGGGACCACACACACCCCTGCAGAGCCTGGAGCGGAAGCTTCAGGGTGAGCCAGAGTAACAGGAGGCAGAACCACCCGACCAGAAATCACCCACGGTCTCACCTGGACCGCCAACTACACCAGGTGTGGCCCGCTCCACCAGGACGTCCAGCTACACGGTCATCTCCATTTCCTCCTTCAATTCCTTCACTGCTGGCGGATCTGGGAGAGATGTGAGTGTGCCTTCTGTCTGTCTGTCTGTAGGTCAACCTGCAATAAAGCTCTTTTTTTTTTTTTTTTTTTTGCAAAACCCTAGCCACGGTACTGATTTCTATGCACACTGGGCTGGTGCCCTGGCTTGGGGGCAAGGCGACCGTGGCTTCTGAGCACTAACTATGTGCCAGGCACTGTCTTCCTGCACGATCTCATTCAGTGCTCACAAGGCTCCCCCGAAAAATGGCCCTTAACATCCCTGTCGGTAGCTCATGGCAGTCACAGGGCTAGTCAGAGAGGGAGCCGGGGTCTGACCACCGCACCCAGGGTGTGCTCAGGAGGACGCTGGCATCCCAGGCCCGTGTGGCTGTGCGCAGTGACAGGCACTGGAGTGGGCGGGGCTGTGGAGCCCACGATTTCCTCTGCTGCTCTCCTTGATTCCTGCAGTCGGCCCACCACTCCCACCGGCCAGGTCTCTCCCTGGCCTTGACTGCACTTGGGGCTGGCACACTTCCCTGTCCTCAGGAAGCCCGCTGCTCGCCAGACCCTCTGCAGCCAGAGGAACAGCCGCCGGCCAGGCGGGAGGCCGGGGTCACAGCAGCCCCAGCCGTGCTTCCGTGAGAACGTGCCTGCCTCCGCCAGGTGCCGGCCTACACCCTGTCGCAGGCTCCTCCGGGAGGGTGACACCTGGCCAGCCCTGCTTCCCGTTTCCCAGATCTGCTGAGCCTGTGTGTGGATCAGGCCTCCTGCCCGCACTGAGCCAGTCAGTGACTCTCTGCGCAGCGTCTGACCCAGACGGAGAAGCGCGCGTGTGTCAGGTGTGCACAGGAGCACGCGCGCTTCTGTGTGTGCACACGCATTCGTCCCCGTGGGGTGCCGTCTTCCCGTCTCCCTGAGCCGCAGCCAGCGGCCCTCACCTGCCCGCCCACAGGCTCTGGCTCAGCACCCAGGTGCCAACGTCCCTCCCTCGGTGTGCGGGCACGGTCCTTGCCCGAGGTCTCTCTCCAGAGGACTCTGCCTGCCAGGCTCCCACCCTGCTGCTCCATCACTCACGCCCGTGCAGGACCAGCCTCCGCCCAGAGGCTGGCGACAGCCCAGGCCCTCCCAGAACCCACGGGAGCCGGGCTTCGGCGGCACTCCTTGGCATCGCGTTCTGAGACCTGCAGAACCTGTCTCCAGACCCACCCTCCAGCCTCCTCACCCTGCCTCACTCACTCCTTGCTGTCCCGACTTCCCAGGTGTCAGCTTCCTCATCCTGAAAAGTGAGGCTGATGATGTTAAAACACCTGACGTGCTGTCGAGGGCACCAAGTAAGGTTTCCTGCGTTCGGAAGAGGGCGGGCAGGGCTTCGCAGCCTTGGGGCTCCTGCTTGGCGCCCAGGCTGCTATTTACCCCAGGGCTCTCCTGCCTCCTCCCTCACTCGGTTTCCTCCCCTCGATTTCTTGAAATCGGGGATGGTCATTTATCTTTGCATTCCAGAGTCACCAGGCAGACAGCTTTGAGCACAGCCCACATGTGATAAATATTGGTTCAGTCAAGTTCGATTGCTCCACCACCACAGGGATATTGGGAAATTTTAAGGTTGTTTTACTCATTCTGCTGCCTACTAGTGGGACTTTCCTAATTCTCCATAGATGGGAGTCTGGCCTGCTGTCAACCTATTGGAATTTCTGATATATAATAATAATAATAATAAACTTAAAAGAGACCGAAATGATTATTCCATGCAAGGATGAGAAAGAGATGCCATTGTGTGGGCCAACACCAATCAATTAATAATGCCTTTCCCCAGAGCTGGGAGGGCTATAATCCATTAGTAATGTCTGTTCATTGCATGAGCTGGGTAGCTGGTAAAGTGTGTCTTGCACTTGCAGCTCCCCACGTGGCCCATTGCTGTCTTTTGTGTTAGAGGAAAGAGTGGTGGGCTCAAGGCCACAGTGAGTGGCAGCGTACAAATGGGGAGGTCAGGCGTTCTGAATGCTGGTTCAGTACTTTTTAGAGAGATGGATTAGGAAGAGAGCAGGAGAGGCCAATTGTGAGCCTCTGTTCTGTGTGATTCACCTGTCCCTGCTTATCACCCTACGGTTTGGGAATGGTGTCTCTGGAGCACAGCACCTGAGTGGCAGTTCCCTTCCAACATTGGGCACACCCTCCTCTCAGACAGCCTGGCCCCCAGAGCGCCACTTGGTGTCTGCCCAAACCCAGGGGACGGAGGGCTGAGCCCTGGGCTGCTTCAGACGAAGGGACATCTCAAACAAGTTCCACAAAGTTTAACCTTGAACAAGATGAGAGCAGATGCCTGGTAAACCCCGGGGGACAGGGAACAGCCTCTTCCTCATAACGTTGGATTTGTGACTTTAATTCAAAATGGACGCACTAAAGGCTTTCCCTGGGGGAGGAGAGGAAATTCTGCGAGATAAAAGAGAATTTTCAAATAAGCTGAAGTTTCTGAAGCATTCAGAATGCATAGCTGGTGTCAATAGAACTCAGACTCGACTGTGTGCAGACTGAACTCCGGTGACAGGAAGCCAGGGACAGACAGACAGACACTCCAAAGAGCACCCCGAGGCAAGACTCACGGAGCCAGACAGCTCCCCTCGGGAATGACTGCCCCGGTGTTGAGCCATGCAGGCCCATCACCGAGGCACAGCCTGGCGCAGCTTACCCACGGGCAGCTCCGTGTCCCCCGAGGAGGGAACCCGGCTGGGCACGCTCGCACGCAGGTGCTGCTTGCAGACTCGCAGAATGGTACGGCTGGAGAGGAGGAAGGTGGCAGCCAAGGCCCTCCTCCTCACTGGCATATCCAGAGGGTGAAATGACTTCCCTGAGGCCAGTCTGCCAGTTAGACAGAGCCGCCCGTAAGCCCCGGAGCTTCCGTCCAAACAAGACCTTCTCCATCCTAGGATCACACACTTCCCGTGGAGACTGGGGTAGACCACTGGGAGGGAAGCCTCCAAATAACTTAATTCGTTCTGAAGTGTCGCTGTTTACTTCTCCTGAGCTAACTCCTTCCCTTGGTAGTTATCCTTTCCCTTACAACAGCCAAATAATTGTCATGGCCCTGGGGAACCCTCCTGGCTGCCTTGCCTTTCAGATCCATGGAGGAACTCAGCACCGCGGCCGACCCGCTGTGTGCCAAGGGCTGCCCGCCTTGTCTCCTAAAACATCGCTGTTTGCTTTTACGAAAACAATTTCTTAAAAAAAAAATATTTATTTGTTTTAGTTGTGCACAATGCCTTTATTCTTTACATGGTGCTGAGGATCGAACCCGGGCCGCGCACACGCTAGGCGAGCACTCTTCCGCTGAGCCACAATCCCAGCCCCACGAAACCGATTCTTTGAGGTTCGGTTACTTCTCGAGGTTGCGTGATTAATGAATGGTGGCGCTGGTCTTCAAGGCCAGCCACCTGTCTCCAGCTCCTGTGGGTCTCTGAGTCTGCTCGAGCTGCTGTGACAAAATGCCACGCACTGGGGGCTGAGACCACAGAAGCATCCCTCACAGTCCTGGAGGCTGGCACTCCTCGGCCAGGTGCCCGGAGGGCGGGTTCTGGTGAGGACTCTCTTCCTGGTTGGCAGACGGCCACCTGCTTCCTGGGTCCTCACATAACAGAAGGGCCGGAGAGCTCTCTGGGGTCTCCTGTAGAAGGACCCAAGCCCCATTATAAGAGCTCCACCCTCATGACTCCACCCCCTCCCCAAAGTCCCCACCTCCTAAGCCCATCACACGAGAGGTTAGGGTTCCAACACATGGATTTGGGGGACACAGACCTACAGTCCACAACTTTGCATGACCTCAAACAGCTCCAAATACTCATGGAGCTAGAGAACGCTTATGGCGTTGTTTCAGAAAAAGGAGGAGGTGGGGGAGGGAGGCAAAGTCACGCAGCCCTGGTATTGGAAACCCTTGAATCCCATCCTCCTGTGTGATGCAGCCCTGGTGCTGTGTGTGGTGTGTGGGAAGCCCCTGGCTGGCCTCTCCCCTGATGGCCTGGCCCTGACTCTGGGGTGCTGGTTAATTCTACATGTCAACTTAGCTGGTCAAACCATAGTCTGATGTCACTGTGAAGGTGTTCTTTTTGCATAAGCCCAACAGTCAAATCAGCAGACTGTTAGTGTAAGGTGGGTGGGCCTCGTCCCATCAGTTGATGGTCTTCAAAGACTGAGTTCCCCAATGCAAGGGGGGATTCTGCCAGGATATGGCCTTTGGACCAGGCTGCAACACCAGCTCTTCCCTGGGTCTCCAACCTGGGAAAACTTTGGATTTGTCAGGCTCCACAATTGCTTGAGCCAGTTTCCCAGTTCCTTAACACACACACACGCACACACACGATTCTGTTCCTCAGGAGGACCTGGCTGACACACAGGGGGGCCCTGAAGGACCCTGGGTCTGGAAACCAGTGCCTCAGCAGCACGCCAGGCCCAGCCCTGAGCTGCCTCTGGCCTCCTTGGTTGGAGTGGGGTGCGGGGCCGGAGAGCCACCTCTCTCCAGACCAGAGCCTGTCCCTGCCTGTCCCTGCCTGTCCCTGCCTGTCCCTGCCTGTCCAGGGCACTGGCTGTGAGAGGGGCCATGCAAAAGCACACGACCCAGGGTGGACAGCCCTCGCCTCCCGACCCGAAGCTCTCTGCACAGGAGGAGCGGGGACCACGGCCAGGGCCTCCACTGTGTCCACGACACAGGCCTGAGCTTGGCCCCTTGGCCAGCAGAGAGAGCGAGGAAGCCCACGCGGCAGGACGTGCGGTCAGCTTACCCAAGGGACATACTGTGCCCAGTCTCCACTGTGGGGACCTTTCTGGCTGCCAAGCAAGGAACTCCGGTGTCCAGCGTGGGCCGCTAGCCTGGGGCTCTGATGCCAAAGGAGTGGCACCAGTGAGAGAGAGGCCGGGGAGACGTGAGCTGGGAAGGAGCCAGGGCTGGGTGGGTGCACTGACCCGGGCCAGGTGTTTTGTGGCTGCCTGGCATTTGCGTGCTTCCTTTTTGTCTTAAAATTACCGTGGCATGGGCTGGGATTGTGGCTCAGCGGTAGAGCGCTCGCCTAGCACGTGCGCGGCCCGGGTTCGATCCTCAGCACCACGTACAAATAAAAAAAAAAAAAAAAAACGCATTGTGTACAACTAAAAGCAAATAAATAAATATTTAAAAAAAAAAAAAATTACCGTGGCATCCCGGGAATCAGGACGAGGCCAAGGTTCCCATCCAGAGCCACCTGCTGGACATCATTGTGAAAAGCCCCGTCTTCCCCCTGGTTGGGTTGCAGGTTGTATTCTCTTTTCTTCCTCTCCTTTACACCTTTATAGACTTGATCTGTATCTATTTGGTTGAACTGCATTAAATTGCCAATATCAAAACCATTCAAAAAAAAACACAACCATTCTCTATGGTGCTACTGACATAGCCTCCCCAGTGCCCTCAGGATCCTGAACACATTCTATCTCCTTCAGTTATACAGATTTTCAACACCCACTTCTTTCCTCTTCATATATCACATTGATGTTATCTGCGATTTAGGTCCATATTTAAAATTAAAGTCTTTTAAAAAATTAAAAAAAAAAAAACAATTTACTTACTTTATCTCACTAGTATACCTACTATAACACTCCTTGCTCCTGCATTCTTGTGTCTTCTAGCGAGGATACATCCATTAGTGATTTCTCAGGCAGAGGCTGTGAGTGAAGAACCTCCTAAAGATCTTATGTAACTTAAACTATCTATTTCATCCACACTCTGTAATGATCATGTGGCTAGTTATAATAGGTTGATATTTTCCCCTTGAAACCTTAAACACATCTCTCCCTCGTGTTCTGACTTCCAACTTTGCCAAGGAATAAGCTGTTGCTTTTGCAAAAAGTGTATTTTCTGTTTCTGACACAGCCAAATAGTCTCTTTTCAAAACCATGTGTTCTTGTTTCACAACTACTTATTCTTACTTATGGATATGACATCCTTCTCTATTTCTCTGAGAATTTTAGGTTTGATTTTTTAAAATCTTGTTCTAATCATTTCATTAACTTCATACCCTCCAGTGTGAATTCATTTGTTATCTTCCTTGTGTGGGGCTTGTTTTCCTCAAGCTGTTGGTGATTTTCAGTTGCACTCTCAATTCTGTGGTGGAGACTCCCACAGCCTGTTCCGGAGAGGAAGAGCTTACCCACTGCTGCCCCAACCTGCCCTGATTGTAGCAGAGTAAGAGAAGGACAGATGGCTGTGTTCACAGGGCCCTGCTCTCCCTCCGCCCAGGCTCCCACAGTCACCTTTCCTATTTGGAGACAGGAACCCTGCTTCATCGGGGGAAGAAAATGGCCTTTTGCTTTGGACAATGGACAAAGGTGTGAAGAAGTTCCCTGTGGCCTGAGCTGTGTCGGTCTTGAGAGCAGCCGTTCGGATCACAGGTCTCACTGTGCGGAGCTGAGCCCTGCAAACGGGTGCCGTGGTGTGTGTGCCCTTGCTCGTGTGAGATGCAGACTGTGCAGCTGGTCCACCGGCGGAGCTGCCCTGTATTTTCTCTTGAATATTTCTCGAGTTTCCACATCATTGTAGATCTTCCTTCTTGTGTTGGGGTGTGTTACGGTTTAGATGTGAGATGTTCCCCCGAAAGTTCAAGTGGGAGACAGTTCCAGAAGGCTTAGAGGTGAGCTGATTGGGTTATGAGAGCCTTAACCGAATCGGTGCATGAATCCCCTGACAGGAATTCATTGGGTGGTGACGTAGGCAGGTAGGGTGTGGCTGGAGGAGGTGGCCCATGGGGCGTGCCTTGGGTAGACGTTTTGTCTGTAGTGAGGGGAGAGTTCTCTTTCTGCCTCCTGGTGCCGTGTTCCAGCTGCCCTCCTCCACCACACCCTCCCGCCATGATGGTCTTCCTCACCTTGGGCCCAGAGCAATGGCGCTGGCTGTCTATGGACTGAAACCTCTGAAACTGTGAGCCCCCAGATAAACTTTTCCCCCTCTAAAATTGTTCTTATCAGGTTTTCTGGTCACAGCAACAACAAAGAGTGCTTTTTCAAAATATTTGATTGATTTTCAAATATGTTTTCTGTTATTTCTGTGGATCTGGCATGGACATGAAGAAGTGCAACCTGCACCTCGGGGTCCTTGGGAGACACCCTGGGTTCTTGTGAAGATAGGGGTTAATGAGCACGCAGCACAACGCCTGTCAGGCACCAGTGACCACCACTACTGACTGCTGCAGGCACACACGGCTCGAGGCTGATTTCAACACAGTTTATAGTCTGCACGAGCACATTGTCATCCCCACCTGAAGTGCTTCTGGGGTAAAACATGGTCATTTGTTGTTGTTGTTGCTGTTGTTGAGGGGGTTTCTATTTCCCAGGCCGGCCCGATCTCCTGCCTCCGCTTCCCAGCAGCTGGGACTATGGGCAGACGCCACCACACCCAGCTAAACGTGGCCACTTCTGTCACAGGACCAAACCCGGTCTCCTCACCTACCACGTCAGGATAAACCATATTGCTCTCCTTCCGCAGCAGGATAGGAAGCAGGGGCTGGGCTGTGAGTCTGAGCTCCCGCCTCCCACCGCCTTGGGCTCCTGTGTGGGCCGCCATGTTGGCTCCATCACAGACGCCAAGGCTGAGGGGGGGAAGCTGCCCTCCTGTGGGCCTGGAAGCTGGAACCCTCCTGTGGCCCCCTTCAAATCCACACATTTTGTTCTGAAGTGTGCAACATGAAGTGGGCTCTTCCCTCAAACAATAATGTTCTGGTGGTTGTTTTTTGTTTTTGTTTTTTATTTTAAGGGAAGAGAATGATTAAAAATGGAGGAAGGGAGGGCGTGGGGGAGAACAAAAGGGAAAGAAGAGAGGGAAGGAGAAAGAAAGGGAGGGAAGGGCAGCCATTTCCATCTCCCTTCTTTTTTGAATTCCTCTCCGGACACCTCCGTCGGCAGCTCTGCCAGCTGTTGAAAGTATTTGAGCACTGGCAGCAGGCTCCAGGGAGAAAACCAAATCTCTGTTCCTCCAGAGAACTCACTGGAACGTTTTCAGGCAGTGGCTTCACCTGAGAGGAGAGACAGCAGCCCACAGGGAAACCGCCCACCGCCCCAGGGAGCTCGGAGCAGCAGCTGCGGCCTGTTTCTCGGCCTTGACAACACTTCCTACTCCTTCCGCCCACAGGAATGTTCTGGAGAGAGACTCTAGTACAGCAGAGTAACTACCTCCCCTCCCATGCTCCACCTCACAGCAGAATCCACAGAGACGCATTTGTTAACGCTCTCGGCGGGCCAAGAAAGTCCTGGGGGCGGAGGGGAAGGGAAGCCTGCCTCAGACATGATCGCGCAGCTCTCCAAAGCTCACAGTGCACAGCCAGTTCCTAGGGAGACTGAGAAATTTGGCGTATCTGTACTGAGAAGTATGAATTTATATAGCAAATGTAATAAAGAATAGTCAGTCCCAAAGCTTATTTCATTTTCCTTCCTTCCTTCCTTCCTTCCTTCCTTCCTTCCTTCCTTCCTTCCTTCCTTCCTTCCTTCCTTCCTTCCATCTTTTCCTTCTTTCTTTTGCAGTGCTAGGGACCAAACCCAGGTCCTCAAGCACACTAGGCAAGTGCTCTACACTGAGTTATACGCCCTTCCCCAAGTTCCAAATTCTCAGCCAGCAATGTGATACCATTTTGTTTGTGCAGAATTTTGTTTGGAAAACTCAGAATTCATTTTCCCATGACATAAATGTTATAAATATATATCCCAAAACATGGATGTGTTTAAAATTGTTGACCCTGGAATCCACTTCAAGGAATGTGCCCCAAGGGACCAATTCAGTGGGAAAAAGAACCAAAGATATCCCATGATGTGTGGGTGGTCAAGCTCAAGAACTAAGGATCAATTGTGTCACAAGGAACATCGTTTTTTAAAAGTTAAGAGGGATCATTGCATTATAACACCAGGCAGATATCAAAAGTGGTCATTGTCGTGGTTGAGATCTGGAATGTCCCCCAAAGGCTCCTGTATGTAGGCTTGGGACCCAATGGCAGTGTCCAAAGGTGGGTTTTTAGGAAATGGGTGGGTGGGAGCTACTTTTGATGGAAATGGGTGGCGGGTAATCCCCTGAGGCAGGAGGCTCGCTCAAAGCCAGCCCCAATGTTAGTGAGTCTCTAAATAAAATACAAAAAACTGGCCCAGTTGATGAGTTCAATACCACACACACAATAATCTGGGTGGACCACCGGGAGGTGGTGGAAACTGTAGGCAGGCAGGGCATGGCGAGAGGAAGTAGGTCGCTTCGCTGGGGCAGCCCTGGTGGACCACGTCTCGTCCCTGCTTGGCAGGTGTGAGTGTCGGGTGTCTTTCTCTCTCCCTCGCTCTCTCCCCCAGCTTTGTTCCACCACACCCTTCTGCCATCAGGGTCTCTGCCTCACCTCAGGCCCAGAGCAATGGAGCTGCTGACCATGGACGGAATCCTCTGTAACCGTGAGCCAAAATATGCCTTTCTTCCTTAAGTTGTTATGTCTCAGTTATTTGTTACTGTGACAAAAACTAAAAAGCTGATAATACAGTTGTGAAGTCGATGGTGTAGTATGGAACGCATTTGTGATACAATATTGGATGAGGGACTCAAGGTGTTTGGTAGGTGCTCCACACAACCCCAAGGAAACCTCATGTGTATGGGCATGCCCAAAGGGTGTTGTAGAAAAATGAGATTAATTGTACTAAAAGACTAGAAAGGGATTTTTTGTTTTTTGTTTTTGTCTTTGTTTTGGTACCGGGGATTGAACTCAGAGGCACTCAACCACTGGGCCTCATCCCCAGCCCTTTTTGGTATTTTATTAGAGACAGGGTCTTACTGAGTTGCTAAGTGCCTCACCATTGCTGAGGCTGGCTTTGAAGTGGCGATCCTCCTGCCTCAGCCTCCCAAGTGCTGGGATTACAGGCGTGCGCCACCACGCCCGGCTGTAAAGGTGTTTTTTGATGGTGCTATATTACTTTTAAAATAAAAATGGAAACATAAAACAAGGGAAATGTTAGATCTCTACATTCATGCATTACAAGCCCTTTTAGCTCGTATGCAGTTGATCTAAGTACTGATGGTTTCATACTGAAATTCCAGGGCCTGAAAGAAGCTCTGCAGAAGGAGAATTAAACACGGAGATGGAGCAGGGAGGGAAGAAAGGGCGGGGCAGGAGGGAAGGTGTGTGAAGACCTCAGCCCCCTCCTCTTCTGTCTGTGTGCAACATTTTGTCTAAATCTGACCTTAACTTCCAGAGCTTCCTGAATCGATTCCTACCCTACATTACATCTTTTTTTGACATTATATCTAACTCTCTCCAGTCGGAACACCAGAGACTCTGCAATTAATATGATCTTAACCATGAGCTACGGGTTTCAATAAATACTCTACCAAACTCAGCATGGCAAACAGGCGAGCAGGAAGCTGGTCTCTTTCCTCCAGAGCTCGCCGCCTTTGGCCCTTGGTTTCTCAGAACGGTGGGGATCTGGTAGTACTTTCTCTACTTCCTACCTAATCACCTGGCCTCTTACTACTTGGTTCCAAGCATCCGTTTTCCTGGAGTCAGGCACAAGTTGGAGGAGGCAGGTGGATGTTGGGGAAAGATCACGAGTGTCAGGGGAAAATGCACAGAGAAAGATGTATTTAACGATCACTTTGGACAGGTGAGGCGGAATTGGCACCAGGCTGCAGGCTTAGCAAGGAGTTTTCAAGGTCCCCCCATCTCTGCTCCACCATCATCCTTACCACCAAGCCCAGGTGACACAGGTTACAGATCACTCCCATCACAAGGGGACAGTGACCCTTTGTTCACGCCGTGTGGTGGAGGCAGCTCTAGGGGCTGAAGTGCTGACCTCTACACATTCTGAATGCCTCAGAACATGGCCTCATTGGGGACAGGGTGATTAAGAAGTGATTATGTTGAAATGAGGTCATTAGGGGGAACCCTCGTCCAATACAGCTGGTGTCTGGGTAAGAAAGGGAAATTTAGACCCAGCCAGCCCTAAGAACTCGGTGTCAGTGGGAAGAGCTGCGAGATGAGGAACTGGTCCTGGGGCAGTCCTCGGCCTCCGTCCATCTCTCAGCCACGGCCATTAATTCAGAAAACCAGGGGTAGGAGGGAGAGCGGGGATGAAGGAAAGACAGGCAGACACAGAGAGAGAGAGAAAGTGGGACCAGGTGGGACACTGTCCTCTGATGGAGGAGCGGTGACCAGAGCTAGCTCAGCACATTTATTATGTAGGTTGCATCAAAAGGTTACTTGTGGGAAAGGCTCGGCAGAGCAGGCACTCGGAAGGACGCAGCACTCTGAAGGTCGCAGCACTGGCGAGACGTCGGGTCATCTTGTTATGCTCAGGATTTCCCATCCTGGGGACCTGGGGCCTGAGCTCCAGCACTGCACCTTTGCATGGAGCCTCCTTGGGCCGGTGTCACCATGCCCCCTGGGCCATGTTGACCTGCACCTTTGCACAGGAAGTTCCCAGCATGACGCAGCCATAGGCAGTCAGAGGGACCCTGATTCAAATGACCACTCCGCACAGCTCTTCCCAGCCTCAGAAGTTGCAGCCCTGCTGCACCTTGAGGGCACTTGTTCCAGCAGCTACAGGAAACTGCCATCGGTTCCTCTTCAAGGGACAAGGAAGGGAGCTGCTGTCCCTCTCCTCCTTCGGGACTCTGGAAGGAAGCCACTGTAGCAGGCCTCCCTGCACAAATGTGGGTGCAGCCGCACAAGGCCACCTGGCCGCTCGGGAGGGCCGTGGGCAGCACCCAGCTCAAGTGGGTTTCTGCAAGGTGCCCAATCTCTTCCTGGTGGAACCCTGGGTTCCGTTTCTCTGGAGAACCCCTACGTGGCGAGCAAGCGGTGGGACACTGAGAAGAACGTTCCAGCAGAGGGAGCCGCGCGCGGTCAGGGAAGGGCGGAGCCGGGCCCAGGAGGCTGGAGCCCAGACAAGCCAGCACCCAGATCACGCGGGCCACGCGCCACAGCCATGCCGAGGTCTCGGACTTTGTCCCAGATGAGAGAAGCCACCAAAGGGCGTTGGACTGGGGAGCAATAAGGCCATTTTAAGAGGGGCGTGTGAATGCCGTGCAGCCACAGGAAGACGGGAGGCGCAGGACGAGCAGCTCGTGGGGACGTCTGTGCTGGGAGAGGGGAAGAAGGGGACGTGGGTGAAGAGACAGGAGAGGGCACGGGCGGGGTCTGAGCAGACAGCCGGCCGGGGGCGCAGGCCTCCCAGTGTCACGCAGCCCCTCCCCTGTCCTCCCCCCCACTCCTGTCCCTCCACCCTCCTTCCTGGCTGCTGCTCTCCTCTCCCGCTCGTCCCCTCTCCAGCGGCCCACCTGTCCCCCACCACTTGGGGCCTCCCTGGTGTCCTCAAGGTCGCTGAGAAGATTTTCTCTCTCGGATGAGACCCAAATGCGGGGGCTTGGAAGAACCCGGTTAACGCAGTACAGGGCGCACACAGGATGTTCCAGATGTTCCAGACTTGCTCCCGGGCCCTCCCAGCCTTCGAGGAGGCTCCTCCCCAGTGTCAGTGGTGACAGCCGAGGACAGGGGCACCAGGAGCTGAGGGGCACCCCGCCCGGCCACCCCCGCCCCACCCGTGCCCCACCTTCTGGCCCCTCCTCCACTGCCTCCCGGTCACCAGTCAGGCTGGACAGCGGCAGGAGAGACTCACGCTTCCTCCTTTCCTCCCATTTCCAAAACAAGCCTTGAACTTGGGAATGAAGACAAAAGGGATTTTTCCCCCTAAACCAAGGGCGTAGCTGAACTGTGTTGTGAAGCATCACTCCATGGCTGCCCTCGCAGCCCCGATGAGCCTCCTGTCCCTGCCGCAGGGTCTCAGGCCAGCAGCCTGCGGTACCAGGACAGCCCTCACAGGGCGAGCTGGGCCGGTGTTCTTTTCTTTTTAATGCCTTTATTTTATTTATTTATTTTTACGTGGTGCTGAGGATCGAACCCAGGGCCACACACTTGCTAGGCGAGGCTCTACCGCTGAGCCACACCCCCAGCCCTGTGCTGGTGTGATTAATTGTTACCTGACCCTGTCCCTTCACAAGGTCTCAGACAGGAAAGTCAGGCCCCCAGGTGACGGCTGTAGCTGGGCGCTGGGTGTGTAATTGGTCATGTGGCGAAGAGGCACCGGGTGACTAGGATGGGAGCTGACTTATGAGCCTGAGCATCTGGGCTCGCCGGGCCAGGAGTTTCGAGCTCTGGGTTTGGAAAACGTTCTTGTTGCTGCTCTGCTAATGCTGAGCCTTCTTGACAGTGACAGCCACTTCTGTCACTCTGTGAAGGGTGCAATACATAAAGGCTCCATCCACAGAGCTGCCAGCTCATGGAAGCCACTCAATGCAGGGACCCTGAGCCAGCAATTGGGATGCATCCGGACTCTCCCTGAACACGTCCGGTGACGTCGGGCCCTCTAGTGTCAGGAAACTATTTGCTGTGGCTCTGCTGGGTCTGAGCCAAAGGGAGTCACCCACACGAGCATTTCCCTTTTGGGGCTTCTGGTGGGAGACCACACGACCCGTGGGGAGACTGGGAAGACACCATCCAAGGCAGGTGTCTCCGTTACAGCTGGCTTCTTTGCAGAGGAGAGCTGGGCACCCTCGCTCACTACTGCGCACGGAGGAACCGTTCTGTGCCAGACATCGTGCCACACCCCGGGGTGCAGCTTGAGGAAGACCTGCTCTCTGTGCACCGGGATCTTCCATCTGGTAGATTAAATTTTAATGACTCTGAATTAGGTTAAAGAGTATCGGTTATCTATAGCTTTCATTAGTTATGCACTAATTTATTCTATAAAAATTTATTGACTAGAAGTTATAGTCTAGTAGGGAGAGAAGTCCAAATAAATCATCCTAACAGGACGCCACCAGTGCCCTGAGAGAGCACAGGCCCTTACTTGATCCTGCTTAAGGCGAGCGGCCAAGGAAATCTTCCAGAGGTATTAAGGCAAAAATCTAAAAATGCCACAAGGAGCAGGTACTTTCTCCTCTGCTCAAGGCTAGCCCCCGGCGCGTGCCAGCTGATTGACGGCAGGGGTTCTTGGACAACACCTGCAATCATTCTTAAGCACCCAGGAGGCATGGCTAATGAGAGGTCTTGCAGTAAGGGCTTAATGAGTTGAAACGATTCAAGTGTAATTAGCACATTTATTAGGTTAATATGAGTCAATGCTTCCTAAGCCCCTCAAACGAATTTAATCTCTAAGATAAATTACGCCCTTCCCACAAGCTCCTTCACACTATTAACATGCCTTTTTATTTTTATTTATTTATTTATTTATTTATTTTGTACAAACACAAACATCATCCCCAAAGCAGTTCTAATCACGGTGGATCTCAAATAGGCTAAAAAGTAATGAAGTTTTATTGTAAATTATTCTCTGAGCTTTTCTGGAAATCCCAAGGAAAGGAGAGGAGGAGCAGAGCTCCAGCTGAGACCCAATTCCGATGACTCCTGCGTGAGGACGTGTTTCGGGGAGAAGCAACAGTTTCCTGGCCACAGGTCCCGCCTGGTGCAGGGCAGGCGCGGCCCCGGCTGTGCATCCATCCCCCTGCTGTCACCCTCGTGCCTCCATCTATCCGGCGGAGTGCAGAATCAATAGCTAGGCGCCCGGCAGGAGCTTTTAAGGTTATCGCTCCCAGTCCTTCACTTGATGGATGCGGAATGTCGATCGGATTGACTGGGAGTTGAAAAGCTGCCTTCTGTTGCAGGGTTGATGAGTTACCGTTTTCTGCCAGATAAAGAAGTTTCTACAAAGCAAGAAAAATTACTTTTCTGGAATCTGCTCTTGCTCTATAGAAACAGAAGCGTAGCTAAGAGGCTTAAAGTGGAAACAGCAGACAATTCAGGCTTCACCGGGGACCCCGGCGACTTCTGACAGAGAATGCCTCTGTTCTGTGCGTGTGTTTTTGAATCCACTACTTCTTCTTGTCGAAGAGGGTGTTTAAAAGTCACTCATTGGATCTTTTAAACCAAAACAAGATCTAATAACACATAGGATATGGTCTCAGGATAATGCAAATGAACGTATTTCCAAAGATTTAACTACCAAGGTTCTAGTTTACTTTACAATGAATTCCCATGTTTCTGGATTCTAGGACTTTTATAATCTTTTTTCAGATTAAAAGAAGAGAAAACAGGGCTGGGTTGTGCCTCAGCGGTAGAGCGGTCGCCTAGCACATGCACAGCCCTGGGTTCGATCCTCAGCACCACGTAAAAACAAATAAATAAAAGAAAGGTATTGTGTCCAACCACAACTAAAAAATAAATATTTTTAAAAAAGAGAGAAAACAAAGAACACTGGCTTTGGCAGTAGTCTTCTCCTTCCCATAGGTGTAACTACTTCTCCAACAGCAAGAAACCTAATAAGAGTAGTGTCAGAACTGCTAACCTAAACCACTGCCAAAAGCAAGCCTCCTAGCTGGAGTCTGCATGGATGAGTGACTCCACCGCCTGGTATATGGTGCACGTAGTGCAGTGCAGGGACCTGGGTGTGCAGTCCACAAAGGCTTGGTAGATACACACCCCACAGCTGTCACCTACCCTTGTGCCTTCCTATCACCCCCAGTCCCCTCAGATAGCCCTACTCTCAATGCTACACCACGGAGCGCCGCAGCCTTGGACTTCGTCTGAGCGGCCTGCAGACCTGTGTGTTCTTCTGTATCTGGGCTCTGTGGCTCGGCAGAGGTTTCTGATATTTATTCACCCTGCGTGTCCATCGCAGTCCATTCTTTTCATTGCTGACTAGTACTCCACAGGCTCAACAGCCCACGTTTTGTAGGTTCATGTTCCTGTTGATGGACATCGATTTTATTCTGTTTTCATTGTGCTAAGAACACATAATGTGAGGTCTACCTTTATCACAAAATAAGGGTGCAACATAATACCGTTAACTGTAGGCACATGTTCTCTAGAACTTTCGCTCACCACCGAAGAGCGGCTCCACCTCCGCCCTCCCCTCATCCTCTGGCAACAAGGGTTCTTCTCTCTGCTTCTGTGGGATTGGATTCCAGGCCCCGGAGATATTGCAGGTTTGGTTCTAAACCACAGGAAACAGTGGGATAAAGTAAATCACGTGAATTACTTTTCTTTCCTGGTGCATACAGTAGTCTACCAGGTGTGCAGTAACATGATGTCTAAAAGTACTTAACTTTATTGAGAAGTACCTTATTGCTAAATAATGCTAATGACCAGCTGAGCCTTCAGAGTCCTCACCTTTCTGCTGCCTCAGTGTTGATGGCTGCCGAGGGACAAGGGTGGTGGCTGTTACAGAGTGGTCGTGGCAATTTTCTACAACAACAGTGAAGGGCACCATGTTGATTGGTCCTTTTTCAAAAGATTCCTGTAGCATGCAATGCTGTTGGACAGCGTGTACTCAGATGGAACTCTCTTCACGACTGGAGTCAAGCCAGGGGCAGCACCTGTGTCCCAGCTGCCTGGGCGACTGAGGCAGGAGGATGGCGCGGGCCCAGAGCTGGGGCCGCAGGGCGCCAGGCCCGTCCAGTGTTCCCACGAAGCATCAGTTGTGGGAGCACGCCTGGGAACAGCCACAGTGAGGCCCCACCTCTCCAAAAAGTGGAGTCAGTCCTCTCAAACCTGCTGCACCTGTCAATTAAGTTCAGGCGGTACTCTCAATTCTTCATTGCCAGTTCATCAACATTTGTAGCATCTTTTCCTGGAATGGTGCTAAGAACACATGATGTGAGATATGTATTGACCACAGAATTTTAAGGGTGCAACGCAACATCATTAACTGCAGGCCCACGTATTCTAGAACTTACGCTCACCACTGAAACGTCCTGCCCCGGGCAGAGAAGCTCCACCTCCACCCTCCCCTCAGCCTCTGGCGACAAGGGTTCTCCTCTCTGCTTCTGTGAGGCTGGATTCCAGGCCCCGGAGATGTTGTGGTTGGTTCGCTGTCTCTGCTCACCTTCCCGCTGCGCAGGTCTGGTCTGAGGCTGCCGCAGTGCGGTCGCGCCTTCCAGCCCCAGTTCTCGGGCATTTTCCCCACACCTGCAGTGGCTTCCCCTGCTCAGAACTGGAACACCTCAAAGTCGTCCGTGAGGGCTGCAACCAGCTTCTCCCAAACTCCAGGTGATATTTTTACCTCCTCCCACAAATCATGAGTGTGCTGACTGGCATCTGGAATGGTGAACCCTTCCGGAAGGTTTCCAGTTGATTTTGCCCAGACCCACCGGAGGAGTCACTATTTATGGCAGCTGCGGCCTTAGGAAGGCTGGTTCTCCAATGGCAAGACTCATCCAGGGGCTACGGAACGGGTGTCAGCAGGCACAGAAACCACAGGGACATCACTGTGTGTCTCCACACAGCTCTCGGGTGACCAGGTGGCCGTGAACGAGTTGTGATACCCTGAAAGGAATCTTTTATCTGAGACGTAGATTTCAACAGTGGGTTTAAAATATTCCGTGAGGGGCTGGGGCTGTAACGCAGTGGCAGGGCGCTTGCCTAGCATGTGTGAGGCACTGGGTTCGATCCTTAGCACCACATAAAAATAAATAAAATAAAGCCATGCTGACTATATACAACCACACACAAAAAATTTTTTTTAAATAAAGTAAAATCACATATTCAGTGAGCTGTCAACAGTCGTGTGTGTTGTCACCAGGTGTGGCTGTTCCTCCACAGTTCACAGGCAGAGTGGACCAGTGGGATTCTCCAGGGCCCGGGGACTCTCAGGACGGTGAGCGGGCACTGGCTTCAACTTGTGGTCACCTGCCACATCAGCCCCTGACAGGCTCAGCCTGTCCTCTGAAGATGAAGACATGAACAAGGCACTGACTTCTCTCTTGCTACCAAGGTGGCATCTGACTCTAGTCGTGAGCTTTTCCCTACGCTGAGGACGTGGCCGAGTGCAGCACCTTCCCGTCACCTCAGCTGCATCCCCAGGGGACTGGCTGCAGCCTCAGCGTCAGCGCCAGGTGCTCCCCGGCACCTGCACCTTGAGGACATGGCTTCCTTCCTTAAACGAAGCCACCTCTGCTGGCCTCCACCTGTCTCTGCATCCTCCTCGCCTCCCGTGGCCCTCCCAGGCTGAGGAGAGAGGACCTGGCCCTGGCCCGGCGGTGGCTGGGGGATGCTCGGCCGTGCCTTCCTCACCAGGCTGGGCCCTTCTGCCCGTGGATTTAAAGTAAGAGGCGTGTGACTCTTCCTGTCACTTGCACACTTAGAAGCTACTGTCGGGTTGTTAACTGGCCCAACAGCAATACTGTTGTGTCTCAGGGAATAGAGAAGCCAGAGTAGAGAGA
This sequence comes from Tamias sibiricus, assembly GCA_025594165.1. NCBI lineage: Eukaryota > Metazoa > Chordata > Mammalia > Rodentia > Sciuridae > Tamias > Tamias sibiricus. Next base: position 98,939,791 of record CM046669.1, read on the forward strand.
GGGACTGAGAGAGAGGGACAGCCACTTGGCAGAGCAGTGGGAACCTACAGTTAGTGCTGCCTACAGCATAGTTTTTGGCTCTCCAAATCTGTTGTGATAGGATCATCAAAGATCACCGATCACAGGGGCTGGGGTTGTGGCTCAGCGGTAGGTAGAGCGCTCGCCTAGCACGTGCGCGGCCCTGGGTTCGATCCTCAGCATCACATAAAAATAAATAAATAAAATAAAGGTATTGTGTCCAACTACAACTAAAAAATAAAAGATCATTGATCACAGGTCACACAGGGGCCACCGCCGCGCTGGGAGAGTCTCAAGGACTGCGAGAATCACCAAGACGTGACACAGAGGCACAAAAAGAGCCTGTCCAAGGGCACCCACAGCTCTACTTGATGCAGCAAGGTCACAGACTTTCAGCAGGTAAAACCACGATTTCTGAGAAGCACAACAAAGCAAGGTGTGTCTGCGTAAGCGAGCCCTGCCGTGGCTGGCTTATTCCACTCAGCATAAGGCCCTTCTGGCTCGGCCACGTGGCCACATTCGCCAGGATTTCCTTCTGATGACCATTTTTTCCCTCAGGTTCGGTTTGTAGGGGCACAGACTGGTGCAACCATTTTGGAAAACAATTCAACAGTTCCTTATAAAGTTAAGACGCACCTTTTCTATCTATAAGCCAGCGTTCACTGCTAGGTGTTCACCCAAAGGAATGCATCCTTGTGCAGAAGCTTGTTTAGGAATGTTTACAGTGGCTTTATTCAAATTTGGGAAAATAGACCAATGAACCCAGATAGATTTCAATATCCAGTTCTCAAAGGATTCCTGCGGCTGGGCGTGGTGGCACACACCCATAATTCCCGTGGCTCAGGAGCCTGAGGCAGGAGGATCACAAGTTCAAGGCCAGCCTGCACAATTTAGCAAGGCCCAAAGCAACCCCCTGTCTTCAAATAAAAATAAAAAAGGTGGGGGATGTAACTCAGTGGTAGAGCACCCCTGGGTTAAATCCCTGGTATCCCGCCCCTCAAAAAAGGAATCCACACGGTGGCACACGCCTGTCATTGCAGCAGCTCGGGAGGCTGAGGCAGGAGGATTGTGGATTCAAACCCAGCGCCAGCAACAGCAAGGCGCTAAGTAACACAGTGAGACCCTGTTTCTAAACAAAATACAAAATAGGGCTGTGGATGTGGCTCAATGGTTGAGTGCCCCTGAGTTCAATCACTAGTAGCCCCCCCCCCCGAAAAAAAAGTAATCCTGCTCTTTTTCTCCTTGTCATTCATTTTCTTGAATGTGTGAATATCAGAGATTGTAACATCCATCTATGTTAAAACCAACAAGGGTACTGCCTTCTGTGTGTCTGTGTGTGTTGTCTTTTTCTCCCCTCTTTATCAACATCTGGATGATTTTTGCCTGCCTCTGGGTTTGGATCAAGTTCTCATGTTGCAAAGAAGGACGACCTTATTTTCCAGGAAGCAGATAAAATGGTAGCTGAACAGGGACTAGTTTGCAACATTTTTAGAGACCCTGCCTACATCTGCACTCCCCCACACCTGGGGTGTAGCTCTCCCCCGAGTCCCAGCTGAGATTCTGCAGGGCTGACCAGCAGCAAGCATGGCCACCACCCTGATGCTGCGCACAGGACCTGCTCTGCCCTTGGTGCACAAATTCACAGAGAAACAAAACGGGTGACAACAGAAAAGGGTGCTGGAGCCGCGGGAATCGGCGAGTGTGCACAGGAGTTCTAGGAGATGTTGTTTACTGCAGTCTGCCTAGAGCTGGGACAAAATTGAAAAACCAAGATGAGTTTGGTGTTTTGCAGAATGTGAAAGCTGCCAGTGAATTTTATTCTCTTTATCAGAAGTAACTGAAATTAATAAATTTCTTTTAGCATATCCATGACTTGTCAATAAATTTTGTTAGGAAGAGGCTGGCTGATCAAGTTGGCCCTTCAACTTAGTTGAACAAAGAAATGCAGAAAAAAATACATAAAATCCTCTGAGGGGCGAAAATGGAATCCCTAAATAAACTAGTATGAAATAACTTTAAGAACTCAAGAATTCACGAATGTCTGAAGGGAAAAAGAGCAGACAGGCACCATTGACCTATGCCTCCCTTGCTCCCGGAATCTTAACTCCAAGCTCTGAAGACTATCAGCCCCGAACTCCAGTTTTTGTTATTCTGTTCTGCAAGATTGCCCAAACTTCAGCGTACCCCTACTTATTAACAATAGCTTTCTACCTAGACCTTCTACCTGGAACTTCATTTTCCCCATCCTACTACCCAGAACTGGCAAACAGTTGGAGGGAAGAAGATGGCATAACACTGGCTTCCTCCACATAGTGTTCTTCTCTAAGGTTCATGGCTCAGCAGGTCCTGTTTGCTTCAGTAATTCTGCCATGCTTTCAGTTATTTTTTTAAAATATGACTTTTCTAGTTTTTTTTTTTTTTAATGGAAACTTTAGTCTACTGTAACCTAATTCATCCTTGCAAGAAACACAAATTATGCCTCAATTGTTTTTTCTTACCTTATTACATTGGCTGAGACCATCAGTTTGATATTTATTTATTTATACTTTTTTTTTTTTTTTTTTTTTTTTTGGTACTGGGGATTGAACTCAGGGGCACTCGACCATTCAGCTACATCCCCAGCCCTTTTTTGTATTTTATTAGAGACAGGGTCTCACTGAGTTGCTAAGTGCCTCTCCATTGCTGAGGCTGGCTCTAACTCTCAATCCTCCTGCCTCAGCCTCCCAAGTGCTGGGATTACAATCGTGCACCACCACACCCAGCTTAATTTATTTTTATTTTAATGGAAATGTTTATAAGATTTCTCATTAAGATTGATTTTTGTTTGAAATTTTTCATAGTGTTTATCAAATCAAGGATATTCTCTGCTATTCTTAGTTTTCTACAATTTTTATCATTAAAAAGCATTGAATTTCAGCCGGGCGTGGTGGCGCACGCCTGTAATCCCAGCACTTTGGGAGGCTGAGGCAGGAGGATCGCGAGTTCAAAGCCAGCCTCAGCAATGGCGAGGCACTTAGCAATTCAGTGAGACCCTGTCTCTAAATAAAATACAAAAAAAGGGCTGGGGATGTGACCCAGTGGACGAGTGCCTCTGAGTTCAATCCCTGGTACCACAAAAAAAAAAAAAAAAAAAAAAAAAAAAAGCATTGAATTTCATCAAATGCTTTTTCTGCATCTATTAATATGATCAATAATTTTTTTCTTTCATCTTTTAATATCATCAAACATATGTCTCTGTATATGTGTGTATCTGTATTTCTGTGTGTGCACATGTGTGTTTTCTTGATATTACACTATCTTGTCATCACTGGAATAGATCCATATTGATTTTGGGTGTCAGACACACACTGTGATCATGGATGCTGCTGTATTCAAATGTGCCTATTCACTTTCTATCTGTCCTGCCTGTTCTTCGTTCCTTTACTCTTTCCCAGCCCTCTTTTTGACTCATTGAGGTTTTTCATTATTTAATTTCATCTCCTTTTTGGCTTATTAGCTGTACTCTTTGTGGTGACATTTTGGCATCTGCTTTAGGGTTTCATCTACACAGGTGACACAGTCTTCCCTCGAGTGATGGTACATTCCCTCAGGGACAGGGACAGGGTCTTGCAGCACCCTGCTTCAGTCCGTCCCCCTCAGCTTCTGTGCTATATTGTCGTACATCGTCTTTCTATATATTTCATAAGACCCACCGTGTCTTATTATTTTCTCCTTAGGTAGTCAGTGCTCTGTTAAAGCATGTGTGGAACCCCCCTTTTTAGCTCCATGCCTCTTTTCAGTTTAACCACTTCTTTTTGCTTCTGTAAAATGCTTGGCTTAAATAAAGATAATAGAAGCCAAACTGTTGTGACTCCTTTTTGTTATCAGCTGCCTCAAACTGTTGCAAGTCTCCTGTCAGGAGGCAAGAATAAGCCCAGGTATGTTAAGCCAGCCTACGCACAATAAGATAAGGCAAAAGCAGTTCCCTGGGCCCTGCAATGAACAGTCAGCACATCCCATTGCTCTGAGGACAGCCTCCACCAATGAAATGAAAACCTCCTTAGTCACGCAGGGTTCCCCTGGCCAATTAGGTGAAGACCCTCCCTCTCCTTGCTTCAACCCCAATAAAAGACTCACCTCTCTTGAGTTCTGGGCTCTGGGTCCAGATCCATTGTGTTGGTGAGGTTTGAGAGTCCGAGCTTAAGCCTGAATAAAGCCTCTTTGTTTTTGCATGCACTTCGGATTCCTTGGTGGTCTTTGGGGTCCATACTCTGGGCATTATACATGCATTTTCCACGGGGGTTATATTGCCCCACCCCAAACAGGGCAAGGAAATAATTCTTGAAGGTTGAAAAATCGTTCAGCGTTACAGTGGCTCACGGACCTAAAAGGGTCCACAGTACACACAGATGCAGGGTGGTCTGTGAAGGGAAAAAATCACCAGAGACCACTGTGCAGCCAAGAGATTTATTCACCAGCCTTTACAGCCGGTTGGAGATAGAAGAGGCACAGGAAAAGGGGGTTTGGGGGTGAGCTCTGGACAGGCAGGAGCTTAAGTAGTGATTTCTGGTGGGGGGTGTACCAGAGTGACCTTTAAATCTATTGGCTCCTGCCCCGGGGAAAATGAAACAAGTTTGCTCAGGACACAGAAACTTCCTGGGGGGTGGCCTGTCGGCCCAAGCCCATCTATCAGTCTGTGTTGTCAAGGTTTTATGTGGGAGGGCTTGCTGAAGGGGAAAGTGGCTAAAAGAGGCTCCTTAGAGGGATAAGAATGGAAAACAGATTGAGGGTTAAGAGACACTATTTTAAAGAGATTTAAATGAAAAAACAACAACACAACCACCTGTAGTCTCCCCCACAGTATGGCCTCATTCCCGACCTTCTTCCTCCTTTGTGGCGCTCAGCATCCCCTGGTGTGTTCTCTCTGCACCGAGGACTTCCTCTGGCATTTCAGCAGGTCTTCTCATGGTGAATTCATTCCATTTTTTCAGTCTGAAAAGTCTCTATGGGGCTGGGGCTATAGCTCAGTGGTAGAGCACCTGTCTAGCACATGTGAGGCCCTGGGTTCGATCCTCAGCACCACATAAAAAATAAGTAAATATTGTGTCCATCTGCAACTAAAAAAAAATTTTTTTTAAATGTCTCCTGTCATCTTCATTTCTGAAAGATATTTTCACTAGACGTAGCCACCTAGGTTGGCAGAATTCTTCTGCAATGCCTTCAAGACACTGCTGTCTTCTCGGCACTGCGTTGTTCCTGAAAGGAAACCCGTCCTCATCCTTCCCTGGAGACCACGTGTCTCCCCCCACCCTCTCTGGTTGCGTTTCTCCCTGCCCATAGTTTAAACAATTTGATCATGAGGTACTTGATGGTACTATTTTTAATCTTTCTTGTGCATGAGGTTTATTGAAATTCTTGAATTTGTGGCTTTATAATTTTCATCTCACTTTAACATTTTTCAGTTATTCTTTGATTATGTGTTTTTTTTTTTTTAATTTTTTTTAGTTGTAGATGGATGGGCACAATATCTTTATTTATTTATTTATGTGGTGCTGAGGGTCAAACCCAGTGCCTCACACTTGTTAGGCAAGTGCTCTTCCACTGGGCCCCATCCCCAGCCCCGATTATGTGAGTTTTTGGAGACAACTTTTTGGAACATGATTCACATACTGAAGGTACAATTCGATGGTTTGTAGCAGCTTTGTGGAGTTGAACAACCATCACAACCAGTTTCCATTGCCCCAAAAAGAAACCAGGCACTCAGTGCAGCTGTCTCACAGGCCCTAGTCAACCTCTAACCTGTGTCTTGTTTCTGCACGTTTATTTAGTCAAGGTGTTTCGAGGACAGGCATGCATCTTCTGTTCCTGGCTTCTCTCCTTAATATAATATTTTCAAGGCTGGTCTATTGTAGCATACATCAGCATTCTATTTCTTTTTTTTTTTTTTAATGGCCAAACAATAGACCTTTAAGTGGATATGCCACATTTTCTTTCCACGTTCATCACCCGATGGACGTTTGGATGGTTTCCACCTTGAGCTCCTGTGACTCAGGCTGCAATGAACAAGGGTGTACAAGGTGCTTGCTGGGCACATCCTTTCAGTTCTCTCGGCTACAGGCCCAGGAACGCAGCTGCTGGGCCACAGGGTAGCTTCCTGTCTGACTGGTTTCCACAGCAGCTGCCCCAGGTCCCTTCCCAGCAGAAGTGTGTGGGGCTCCTGCTAGTGCTGGTTCTTGATCACTCCTGTCCCTTTTCCTGCGCGCATTCTTCTGGCATCACAGCGAGGTGACCATCACATCTCCCAGGTCACAAAGACCTGTGCCTGTTCTACTCTGACAGTTTTCTAGTTCTTGTTTCTACATTCAGATGTTTGATCCATTTGGGAAGAATTTTTAGGTACGGTGTGAGGTAGGGATTCAACCTGACTCTTTCTCATGAGACTATCCAGTTGTCCCTGCACCATGAGCTGAAGAAACTGCTCCTTCTCCTCACTGAACAGCCTTGGCATCCTGTAGAAAGTCAACTGACCATAAGTGTGATGGTTTGTTTCTGGCTCTTAATTTTATTCCACCAGTCTATATGTTCATCTTTATGACAGTGCCCACTCTGAGAAAGCATTAATCAATTGTAAGACACAAAGTTATTGGTTTTTATGCACCAAGTATCACTTCCCAGCTTTCATAAAGTGAAAACTGTAGAATATGCAAACAGAAAAGTAACAGAAAAATAATAAAAATAGGAGGATTTTAAAAACTTTTATCAGTGCAAGACCAATCAAGTAGATAAAATTTAATAAATCCAGAGAAAACATAAACAACATAGTCAATAAGAGATTGCATAGATCTGAACCTAGTAATAGACACTTAATTTCAAGCACTCATGGAATCTTCAACAAAACTGGCGGCAGGTCACAAACAAAAAACACTTAACTTTTTGGGTCGCAGTGGAATAATGAAATTTTGTGAATTTAGGGGCTGGGATGGGATTGTGGCTCAGCGGTGGAGTGCTTGCCTAGCACATGCACGGCCTGGGTTTGATCCTCAGCACCACGTAAAACTAAAGGCATTGTGTACAACTAAAACAAATAAATAAATATTTTTTAAAAAAAGAAAATAAAAAGTGGTTGAATAAGATGGATATCATTATTCTAAATGCATGATTGAAGACTTGAATGCTACGAATATACTTTGTACACAAACTGTTTTGTGTAAAAAGATGCTCTATATGTGTAGTATGAACTGTAATACATACTACTACTATAAATAAAAATTTGAAAAAAAGAAATCTTGTGAATTTAAAAAATAACTACGAAAGCAGTATAAATCAGAATCTATGAGACACGACTAGAGCAATTATCAGAGAAAAGGTCTTGCATTAAGTATGTACCCATAAATATTTTATAAAATGAATTAAATTCCAAGTAAAAAAGTTAGAAAAATATCACAAAGGAAAACCAAAGAGATCAGAAGTACATGAAACCCTGAACAGAAATTAATGGTTTAGAAAATGGAAAAAACAATAGAACAAATAAAAAGCTGATTCTTTTGAAACTCAACAAAGTACACAAAACATCAGTTACCTTAAGACAAAAAGTAATAGCATACAAACATACAAATCTATTTCTGACATGAAGAATTAACCAATAAACAGAAAAGTAAGAAAAAATACAAGCAGACTTTGCCCAATCCTCTACCAGTAATTCGAAAACCTAGCTGAAAGGTATGGTTTTTAAAGGTACAATTTAAAAAATTTGGTTCCAGTAGATACATGAATTCTTTAAAAAAAAATTTTTATATGTGTTTTTAGTTGTTGATGAACCTTGATTTTTATTAACTTATTTATATGTGGTGCTGAGAATTGAACCCAGTGCCTCACACATGCTAGGTAAATGCTATACCACTGAGCCACACCCAGCCCAGATATGCGAATTCTATTAAATTCTTAAAGAGCTTCCCTCTCTCTCTTTCTCTCTGTCATACACACACACACACACACACACACACACACACACACACAGGTAAATACATATATATGTAAAAACAACAAAACTGCTATACTGAATGTGTGTGCCTCCACAATTTTTACCTTAAAATTCTAATGCCCAACATGACAGCATTAGGAAGCAGGGCCTTCAGGAGGTGACTAGGTTGTGCAAACGGAGCTCCTACAGATAGTATTAATGCCCTTATTAAAGGGACCCCAGGGCGCTCCCTCACCCTCTTTACACTGGTGAGAACACAGAAAGAACTGGGCAGTGTGCAACCTAGCAGAGGCCCTCACCAGAACCTGACCATGCTGGCACCCTGATCTCAGACCCCCAGTCTCCAGAACAGTTAGAAACACATTCCAGTTGTTTATGAGTCCCTCTGTCTTTAATACTTTCTTGCAGCATTCTGAACTAAGACACACAAACAAAGCCCTCAATGGTTACTCAAAGAATTTCTACCAAGTCTTCAAAGTTCAGAAATTCCCCATTAGGCTTAAGCTACTGTAATGCAGAAAACTATTCTGTCTCATCCATCAAGTATAATAGTGATACATAATCCCAAAGAAGACCATGCCAAAATTAAAAACTACAGAACAGTTTACTTATGAATGTCGAGGAAGTGCTCTGAAGTAAAACTAGTAAATACAGAAGGGTCTCAGCATCAGGGGTATTCAAGGCGATGCAAATTAAAGCTACAGTGATACATCCAAAAACTGAAATTAAAGAAATAAAAAGGAAAGAAAGAAGGGAAATACATAGATGAAAAAAGATGTAAGACACATAGGTCAATTGCATGGGCCTTATTTATATACCAACTCAACAAATTGACCATAAGACAGTTTATAAAAGTCAATCAGAAACATGTAAACACTGGATATTATAGCATTTTAAAATTTGAGATAACATAATGATAGTGTGATTATGTTTTTATTTTTTAAATGATTCCTTTTCTTTTAGTGGTATATACTGAAAAATGTACACGTGAACTACTGTGTTTGGGAGTTGCTAAGGGATCAATGCAGAGCTGGTGGGAATACAGATGAAGACAGATTTCACCACCACGTCCTGACAACTATTGAAACTAAGTACCTTTGTTTGCTTGGGCTGCCAGAGCAAAGTACTATAGGCTGAGTGGCTTCACCAACAGAAATTTACAGTCTCACAGTTATGGAGTCAGGTTCTGGCTCACTGTGTTGGCAGTTTAGTTTCTTCTAAGACTGACCCCTATGCTCACAGATGGCCACCATCTCCCTGTGGCTTCACATGGACTTCCTTCTGTGTCTCTGTCCTCATCTCTTTTTTTCTTTTCTAATTTTTTTAAATATATTTTTTAATTGTAGATGGACACACTACCTCTATTTTGTTTATTTTTATGTGGTGCTGAGGATCAAACCCAGCGCTCCACACATGCTAGGCAAGTACTCCACCACTGGGCTACAACTCCAGCTCCCTAATCTCTTTTTATAATGATACTCATCATATCAGATTAGGGTCCATTCATCTGACCTCATTTTACTTTAATTACCTCTTTAAAGACAATCTCCAAATATAGCCACATTCTAAGGTACTGGGAGTTAGGACTCAACCTGTGACCCAGGTGGGTCACCATTCAACCCCTCACGCTGGGCATGAGGACACTGGGTTTATTATTCTATTCACTTTACTTTTGTGTAAGTTTGAGATTTTTCATATAGAACGTTTTAAGATTTTTTAAGTTAGAAAATCAATGGAAAATAAAAAATAAGCCTTAGCTAGTATAAACTACTGGAATAGCTCTAGATAGAAACTTAAACACTTACCTTTTATTTTCAGTTAATGATATGATAATCCACAGAACGACTAGCAGACCATCTTTTACCTAAGACACTTCCATGTCCAATGGTTAAGGAGCCAAAGACCACATCTAATGAAACACACAGTCAGACCTTCCCCAGTGTTGGACATAGATAGAACTCGACACTTGCTGACATACAATATGGGTGGTCAGGTTTAATCCTTCCCAACATGGCAGACCTACTTGGCTAGAACAGTGATAAATGTGACTTTAATAGCCCATATCCTGGCTTGGCTAAGATGTTTGAAGGGCATATGGTCTTCATGCTAAGGTGAGCCACACACATAGGTACCAAAGTTATAACTGTTGGCTTTCAGCTTTTTCGGTTCCCTTATGAACTTTCTTTTAAAAGAGAAGGGAGTCAGGATAGGCCCACCACCCGTATAAAGGTGTCGAGGGACACACCTTGAGCCCACCACATCACAGACTGAGAATACCCAGTTCATGAAGACAAAATAGGATAAAAGTCTCAATCAGCTCAATGGAAGAAAAGTGGTTTGTCACCACAGTCAGAATTTAGAGGGCAGACTTCCAGTTTTGGCAATATGGCAAACTGATTACCTGAGAACTTTCCTATCAAAAGACACGTGGAAATGATGGAAAAATATAACAAATGTCCTTACAAGTATATAACCAAAAGAAACCAAGGGGAAGCTTCTAGGAGCAAATGTAGGAATGACACTGAAGAGCAGAGGTTCCGGCTGCCCTGCAGAAGTTTGTGGGACTTGATAATCCAGGGGCTGTCATTTCCATAATCAGGTCAAGGAGGAAGATGAGGCAGGAGTTCTTGTCTAGGGTCAGGCCCTCACAGGCTTATAATCTCAGCAAAGGGCGGAGTAAGAATAATAGTCACCCACTGGCAGAGAGGTGACAAGAGAGCTTTCTGGTCTCGCGCTGAGCGCCAGCTGTCTTAAATTAACACGACTCTGAGAATTCTAACCACATGCCTTTCCTCTCCTACATCTGCTGCTCAAATTTGTACTACCTCTGCGGCTCTCAAATATCTACACGGAAAGATCCACATATAAAGCTACTGCAAGCTGACAATACCTCTGGTATGCCTGAAAGAACTGTGTAGAGGGACACACCTTGAACCCAAGCCCACAAGATTCCAACAGATAAAATGCCACCAATGCCAGCTCATGAGGTACAGTCACAAGATACACAAGAAAATCCAAGAATTGAACCCATTAGGACAAGCAAGACTGAGCCATCTGAAACCCAAAGATTGTTCATGACTTGCCCAAACATCACATGGCACGTTCGTGGTGGAGCCAGGTCCCAGGAGGTGCTAGCAAGCTCTTGTCTCCCTCCCAGCAGTCTGCCTGGTTTCCACATGGGGCTTTTTCTCCTGATAATCTAAGGGAAAACCGGATCTAATTGTCTTTAAACTCCACATTGTAACACTGGAAAATGAACCTGTTTGCAAACACCCCAAGTGAGCAAGTGGATTCTGCTGCCGTGGTTCTTCAAGGCCCCTGCACTCTCGTCTGCAGTCTCGAGAGCCTCTGCCCCTGAGAGAGAGTAGGCCTAAAAGGGTGCCACCCAGCCCTCTGCACCCTGCTGGAAGGCGGCTGGATTCAACACATCAAAACTCGTCAATGCAACGCTCCTCTGAGAGGTTCATTCTGAGGAAATTCTCAGACGCAGGAAGGAGGTTCCGGAGTCCAGCTGTCCCTGCGTCCTCACAGCCCACACTGGGCAGCACGGGCGATGCCTGCGTTTCCTAAGACACGGTCACCTACGGCGCGTATTTTGAACAGACTGTCGTACTGTGCAGGCATTTTAAAAACACCTTTGAAGGCTTTTCTATAAAATGGAGTGAAAATGAGTTAAAAGATGCACAACCCCAGTGAGATGCCACTTCCCATCCATTCGGATGGCTGCTACCAAAAAGGCAGGAAATAAGAAATGCCTGTGAGGAAGGAGGGGAGCCAACCCTGCGCACTGCTGGGGGGGGCCTGGAGTGATGCAGCTGTTGTGGGAAAGGGCGTGCACACGCCTCAAAGCTGGGACTGAAGTGCCACACGGTCCAGCAGTTCTTCCAGGTGTGCACCCCAAAGCCTGGAGAGCGTGGACCCCAGCAAGTACGTGCCCTCCCATTCCACAGCAGCATGTGAGATGACGGGGAGCTGCCGTTTAGGGGGTGAAGCGTGTCCACAGGGGAAGATGAACACGTTTTCTTTTAACTTTTATTTTTTAGTTGTCAATGAACCCTTGTTTTTTAAAATTTACTTACACGTGATGGTGAGAATTGAACCCAGTGCCTCACACATGCTAGGCAAGCACTCTACCCCAGCCCAAGATGAACAAGTTTTGCAGGTAGATACAGTTGGTGGTGATAGTTGTAAAATGATGTAAAATTCACAACATTGTGAACACTCTTAATGTCACAGAACTCTACACTTGAAAAATGGTTAAAATGGTAAGTTTTGTTATGTGTATTTTACCATAATAAAAATATATATACATGAATATACACACATATACTACAAAATATCAGTCATCTTTTTTATGGTATGTGGTAAATAGATGTATAACAAACTCACAGGTCTGTGGTGCATTTACTTCCTGTTGCTGCTAAGTAACAAATTGCCACAAACACGGTTGCTTAAAACGACGCGTACGTATGCTCTTATGGCTCTGGAAAAAATGAGTCACAAATCAAGGTGTCAGCAGGGCGGCACTCTCTTCAGTCCTCTGGGGAGAATCTGTCCCCATGCTTTTAGAAACTTCTAGAAGTTTCCTGTGCTCCTTGGCTTACAGCACAGCATCTTGCTCCGGGTGTGGCAACAGGCCTCCTTCTGCCTCCACTCTCCCTCTGCAGACCACACTTGTGATTGCAGGTAGGCCCCAGTAGATACCCTACATAAGCTCCCCATTTAAGATTTTTTTACTTAATCACATCTTTTACCACCGAGGATAACGTTCACTGGTTCTGTAGATGAGAATATGGATATCTTCAAGAGCCATTATTTAGCCTGCCCATGCATGGGTGAGACAAAAGAAAGAAAGAAGGACAATGGAATGAAATATAATAAAACACTAAGAGTAGCTGCGTGGATTCATAGAATTATAAGTTGTTTCCCTCTAAATGCTTTTATATAGTTTACGATTTTTTGCAGTGAGAAAATTTTATGATGGAAAAAGCAACACATTTGAATGGAGATTACTGATGTACATGTAGTTTAATGTAGCTGGTGTGCATTTCCAGGTGTGTGATGGGTTCCCCCTAAGCCACAAGCAGTTCCGATATAATTCCCCTAAGGACCATGGGAATCCACTGGGAAGATGTGAGTTCTACAGCAGGCCTGTTGCTGATGGTTGTGCAATCGAAATCCACAGCCCACTTAAGACTTTGCTCAGGAATAAGCCCAGTCACGTTAAAATCTCTATTCAGAGGTTAATATCACAACAATGCAACACTAGAGTCATGACAGGGAAGGGGGCAACACCCAACAAGCACCTTCTCTTAATTGGTGGCACAGCCTTGAACCCAGGTTGGCCACCTGCAGAATTCACAGCTCCCTCCGGAAAATCTCCAGCCTCTTCAGAGTTGGTCTCCTGTCCCTAAGCTTTCCTTGTGACGCTGGTATTCATAATCAGATCTATTCACTGACCCAGGGATCCCCTCGCCTGCAGGTCAGGCTGTTGGTTCCCAAACATCTAAGCATCTTCTCTCCCCAAACTGTTCAAGATTTCTGAAATGTACAAAGAAGGTGGAAAAGATAGTTCCAGCCCTTTTAAATACCCCACAATCTAATCGGGGACTAATGCATACACCTACACTATCACGAGAGCCTCAAAACAATCAGTGCCCTCAAACACTCAGCATGGGGACCACGGAAGGGCCAGGACAACAAACAGGACAGCTCGCTGCTGTGGGAGCAGACTGGAGCTGCCTGCGCCCACGTGCTGCTGCTACAACACGATGCCCACACTGTGTAAACTGTAAATGAGAGAACTTTGTTCGGCTCGTGGTTCTGGGTACCAGGAAGCCCACAATCAAGGGACACATCTGAGGAGGGTCTTTGCGCTGCCTCAAAACGTCGCAGGGCAAGCACACGTGAAACAGGGAGGCAATTGACCCCACTCGTCCTTCTAACCAGGAACCTGCTGCCACATTGTCAAACCCACTCACTTGGTAGCAGCAGTAATCCCTGGATGAGGCAAGGCCTCTCGAGGGCCCCACTTCTGAACACCCCCAAAGAGGCAATTACAGTCACCATGGAATTTTGGGGAGACATGCAAGCCATAGCAGGTGGTTAAAGACCTTTCTCTTTGGGGGCATCTGAGGGTACAGCAACGTGGTTTAATGTTAACAAGGTCCTTCTGCAGCTTTTATGCATCAAACATATCCCTTAATGACTGAGGGAAAAGGTTATTTTCAAGTGAGTCGGGAGAATTTCTTTTTTACTTATGTTAATGTGAAATTGCTGACTTCTTGGAAATTGCACTAATGCTCAGAGAGCAAATTTTTAGAAAAGAACAGAGGAAGACAAAGGAGAATCATGACTTGAAGCAGTGGTGGGAAGGCAAGCTGCCTCTACACATCACTAGAGCGCAGCGTGTTCAATCAGTGGTTTCTCTTTGGAAGGCAGATGTTTACCAGTAAATAGTCTTTCGGAAGTGCAGCCTGTTAATCTGCAGATGTCTGGGCACTTCCATTCCCAAAGGTTGTGATGAGCTAAGGGGACACACAGTGGCTCTCAGATTTGTGCTCATGAAACTACACTGCACCGTACTTATGCTCACCAGTTGGAGACTAAGATTTCAAAACATGAGCCTTTGGGGGACATTCCATACCCAAACTATAACAGGAGGCCAAGAGAGGCCCTCTGCTTTGAAGTCCACAATCAAGAATGAGTTTAGGACCCTAGCAACACAAGGGACAGGAGGGAGTCCAGTCATTACAAACTGCAGAGAATGTTACTCTCCAGGAGGGCAGGAAATTTTACTCTCTGGCTGTCCTTGTGGACCCAGCCCTAGCACAGGCTCTGGTCTGATAAATATACGATGAACACATAAATAAGTAGATATGAAGCACACTTTCCATATAATAGCAAATACTCCAGTTGCTGGGGATCTCAGCCACACCAAAGCAGAGGGAATTCGCTCAGCTAGCATTTCCTGTCTCTGATACCATGATCACCGTTCATGTTCACTGGAAGACCAGTTTAAAAGATACCTGTAAATGGTTTTTCCTGTTGCTGGAAATCTTGGTCCAGCCCTGATAACAAGATACCCATCAAACATATAAAATAATAGATTTTCTGATTTTTTTAAAAGATATTTATTTATTTACTGTATTTATTTATTACTTTATTTATTTACTTTCGTTATACACAATGCAATGCATTTATGTTTATGTGGTGCTGAGGATCGAACCCGGGCCGCGCACATGCGAGGCGAGCGCTCTGCCGCTGAGCCACAACCCCAGCCCCTAGATTTTCTGATTTTTAACTGAAGGAAGTAAAAGAAATATGTTCACACTATCAGAACAACTGGCACCCACACACACTACCTACCCCCTGGAATGAGCCCATGCTTCCTTCTGCCCGCAGAAGGCACACTTTATCCCTCTAGTGTTGGCAGGAAAAAGAAAAAAATAAAAACCTGGGTGAAGTCCTTTCCATACTCTCCCCATATTCAGGGTCGTCCTGACTCCACTTCTCTTTCCTCCTCTCATCTCCCTCAAAATATGACCATAAATGTTTGCTGCTCTTATTACCAAAACTCTTCATAAATAAAATCTATTCTTGTTCTCACCATCAGAAAATCTGTTTCCCCACCCTCCAACCCCACATACTTTGAGGAAAAATTTAAAGGTGACATCCAAAACCAAACTTCCCTTCACTTGATAAAACCCAACAATTACTCTCTCTTAAATCAGATAGGAGTGCTAATCTGATACAAACCATCCCAAATTAGCACTTTCCTTCCCCCTCAATGCCAACGGCATTAAATGACTCAACCTTGCCGTGCACCAGTCGCTCCAGCTGCCAGAGTCTGTGGTGACATTCTCGTCACGACACACTCCCTCGCTTTGAACCCTCTCCTCCGGGATCTTTTCACCCACTGACAAGCCATCTTCTGTGCTTGGGCCTCCCTCTCCCCGGGTTAGACAAGGTCAGGCTGGGCTTTTGCCACATGGTGGTAAGCAGCAGAAGATACTCCGCAGCCTGGCGTAATGGGGAAGAATTTTAATCTAGACGCCACTAATCTATATGCCACTTGAAAGAGAGGGAACATGTCAACCTAGGTGGCCAAACTTCGAATGTAACAATTCACATGGTAAAATGTACTTAATACTGAGGTTGCACTAAATTTTAACGAGTCTTTGATGATTCGGAAGGTACTATGAGAATATCGCAATACTTGAGTCACCATCGATGAATTGCAGGGTTTAGGTGGGTGGACTGAGTTGTTCCCATGCCTCGGCCAGTTTAGATCCCAGATTGCCTGAAGTTCCAGAGCACTGGTTGGCTTCCTGATCAGCCCTCCAAAACAATTTCACCCTCTGAACAAATATTTATGCTCCTCCTCTGTGCGGGGCAGGATTGCTAACTTTTGGTTCTGGCACTAACTATTGCATGTGATGCTCCTCCAGAAGTACTGGGGCAAGGGAAAGGTACCAGGCCTCCCTGTTTCTTAGCTTTTGAGTAAAATTTTGTTCTCCCCAATTGGTGGTCTATTTTAAACAATGGAGAAGTTCCATAAGGTCTTTCTCTTGGTTAATCTGAGCTGTTGGGTAATAATGCACAAGGTATGAGCCTTGATTTAGGCTTCTAAATCATATGCAGGGTTGGGGTTTTTTTTGACATTTTTCTTGTTACAAGAGATCATTTCTGTTAAGCTGAAATGGACTAAATAACATGTATACATGTTCCCCCTTCCATTGTACAACTCAACAAGTTGAGTGAGTGGTGGGAAAAAGATCCACTGATTGGTGGGGGTTTTTTTTTTTTTTTTTTTTTTTAACTCCTAAATTTATTCAAGATTTAATTCATATAAAAAGCCTAGTGGAGAGGAGATCTGCAGACCCAAAGCTAGTCCCAGCTCTGCTGGTGACCAAGCCATCATGAAATTTGCTGCACGTACTTCAGCTTTCCCAGAGGTTTTTAAATGGATGTTAGAACTTGCCTAGAGCAACCGAAGGCGCACTCATGACGGAGAAAACGCTTTATGTAAGATCAGCACTGAAATATGTCTTGGAGCAAATTGCTATCTTTTCTCAACATTGCATTATTTTTAAAATAACCAAGCATTTTGACACTAAGATGCTTTTCCCTGGAATTCTTCAAATTTTCTTCAACACAATTTTTTAAAAAAATATGTCAGGCTAAAATATTTCTAACAAATGATGTTTAGCCCTACTTTCATTGAAAACAGATAAAACAATTATTTATATGATTGAAAATAGGTGAGCACTGCGATTCTTTCAAATAATCTGAAATGCAGTGTTGCTTTTCTTTACTGAGTTGCTCTCTGGGTGGAAGAACAAATGGAACTGCAGAAATGCAAAGTTCCGTGCTCAGCTGCTGTCCATACCCGGCAGGTCACTGCGTGGATCTGCATCATGCAAGACAGACTGACAAACACCATTAGCATGTTTGTGTTTTATTTCTTTCATTTCATAGAATACATAATCTCAAGGTTCTCCAAAATCATTTAACCCAAGATCCTTTCTTCAGCAAGAACTGGGTTTGCTTGTTTTTTGAGTGTCTTAACAGGATAGAGTGTCACCCTTATCCAAGGCTTGGCTTTCTACAGCTTCAGTTACTATGGCCAACACTGGTACAAAAATATTAAATGGAAAATTCCAGAAACAAACAATTCATCGGTTTTGTGCTGTATGTCATTTTAAGTGGCATGATGAAAGCTCCCATTGTGGCCACTCTACTCCAGGGACACATGTGATCCCTTCGTCCATGGTATCCATGCTGTATGTGCTACCACCTATTAGCTGCCTCGTAGCTGTCCTGGCTATCAGATTGCCACTGTACTGCAGTGCCTGTGCTCAACCAACCCTTATTTTACTTAGTCCCTAAAGAGCAAGAGCAGCGAGGCTGGCAATTCAGATAAGTAAAAGAGGAGCTGTAAATTCCTTTAGGTGAAAAGGCTAAAGATCTGAACTTAAGGGGGAGAACAAACCCCATATGCTGAAGTTCTAACATCCACAATAAGAATGAATCTCCTGTGAAACTGTGACGGAAGGATATTTGTGCTAGTTCTGCTACCGCACCTTAAATGGCAAAAGTTACTGCCACATTGTAAGAGCCTGGCTAAGATGGAAAAGCATTGCATTGGTAGATTTAAGTGTAGGAACAAATGGTGCATTAAGATTTCGTACTATCAAAGGTGGGGGTGGGTCTCCTAAAAATCAAAGGGAGATCAGTAGAGGAGAAGGACCAAGGGGTGGGAGGGGGAGAGAGGAAAGCAATGGGAGTGATATTGCCAAATTACATATATCCCACCAATATTACAACTATACTGCACTCAAAAAAAAAAAAAGATAAAAATAAATAAAAAAGGTCTAGTACTATCTGTGGTGTCAGGTATCCATGGAGTCCTGGAGTGTGTCCCCCGAGGTCAAGGGGGCTACTGCATTAAACACTTAAAAGTCAGTGTTGATGAAAATCTTTGAAATTACATTTGAAGAACGGCAAATGTAAATAGAATTAGAGAATCTGCCAAACTTCCTTGTGCACCTGAACCAGCACTACTTTAAGACACCATAAACAAAAAGATGGATAAGGCTCCCCTGCCTGCCTCTTCTCTATTCAACAAAACCTGATTTCTGGGAGCTACTGGCAGGTGCACAAATGCATCCCTCTCTGATCCAACTACTGTCCACTCTGGCTAAAATATTTTTTCCTTTCTTCAAAACACATATCTGACATACAAACACACCGTACCTAGGGATCTCGTTTCCGTTTGCCTTTATTTTTTACAACGTACTTAATGCATACATTCAATATAGCATATTTCAGATGTGCAGAACTGACAGTTATAAAGCGAAACTGTACATAGCACACACACCCAGGCCCTCCCACCCAAGGACTAGAATGTTATTCATTTGACCTTAACCTGCCTGTGTTTCTATCTGTCCCGATTTACTGATCCTCCTGAGCTAAATTTTGGTTTATCGCTGTTACCTTTTTAAACAGTACAGTTTTTGTATGCATGCTCAGACAATATATTCTTTGGTTTTGCTTATTTTTGAGCTCAATGATAATAGTACCATACTACAAGTAGTGTCATGGAAATTGTTTTTTCCATTAACATTTTTGAGATTCACTCTTATTGCCAGGTATAACTAGTCATTCACTTTCATTACAGCATACTATCACTTAGAGTAAATATACATAATTTATGAATCCATCCTCTATAGGCAGATGTTCCACTTTTTCTAGTTACGAACTATTAGACGTTACTATGAACATTCTTGCACATTCCTGCATACACCAAAGAGCAAGACACTGCTGAACATGACTGAGTTGAAACGGAGATCACAACATCTGCAGACATTTATGTCAGCAAGTGTAGCCGTTTTCTGCAGTACCGTTTTCTACAGAAGTTTATGTCAGCAAGTGTAACCGTTTTCCCACTTGCACAATGTGTGAGTTGCATAGATTTTCTCTAACCCCTCAAATAATTAGGCCCAATTTTTGCAAATCTTATGGATTCACAATGGAATTAAGACTGTGGTCTAAATTCATACTTGCCTAATCAATAATGCTAAGACATCTTCCTATTTGCTTATAAGTCCCATGCGGAATAGAAGTTTCTTCTATTTTTTCAAAATACAAACTATATAACTAATCTTTTGTTGGTTATTTGTACTGTGAATATGTCTTTCTAAATTATTTCCTTAACATAAGCCCTCAGGTTGGTTGAATTGATTTAATCATCTTTTAGGGTTAGTGCTTTGTGTCTCAAGAGATGCCTGCCTGCCTTATGGAGTTTTTCATGCAAAGCTGACAACTGCTGCTGTCTGTACTCTGCCCACCTGGAACGGCTGTTGAGCAAGAGGGAAGCAGCACTACCTCTCCTGGTTCCCAGGTGGACAGCCATGCTCCAGCACTGTCCTTCTCGAGCTGTCCCTCCTATCCTCACTCGTCGGCCACACCATCCTGCTGGGCCACCAAGGCCAACACAACACATCCATGACTGGTTTCTAGGCTGTCTCGTTCCAGTGCTCAGTAAGTCACCTCTGCACCATGTGACACTATATAATAAAACTTGATATATTGTAAAACAAATCCTCTAAAGCTTTTCATCTTCAGAAGCATCTGGCCAGTCTTAGTCCTCTGCTATTCTACATAAGTTTAAATATTTGTTTATGTTTTACATAACCTTTGTTCAAATTTCTGTTGAAAACAGTATTGAATCTATAGCTTGATTTGGGAAACTCTAGCATGCTTTTAGCAGTCCCATTCTCTGTGAACAGAGTTTTTCATTTGTTCTTTTTTTCTTATATATTTTTAGTTGTACATAGACACAAAATACCTTTGTTTATTTTTATATGGTGCCGAGGATTGAACCCAGTGCCTCACACGTGCGAGGCAAGCACTTCACCACTGAAACAACCCCAGCCTTCATTTGCCTTTTTGATGCTTCTTTATCCTTTAAATTTTTTATTTATTTATTTTTTTGGTACCAGGGATCGAACCCAGGGTTACTTAACCACTGAGCCATATCATCCCTAGTCCTTTTTATTGAGACAGGGTCTCGCTAAGTTGCTTAGGGCCTCACTAAGTTGTTGACACTGGCTTTGAACTTGTGATCCTCCTCCCTCAACCTCCTGAGCTGCTGGGATTACAGGCGTGCATCACTGTGTCCAGCTCTTTATGCTTTAAATGCTAAACCAGGACTCAATCACTTTCTTCCTGAATACATATAGACCACCATCCAACTCAAGTAGAATAAGTGCATCTTTAAATGCAAAGTTTTGAGAAAAGATTATGGGTAAACCTGAGGCTTGTGGTTTAGGCAGAAGCATCTCTCCCCATCAGTGAATGCGCTGAGGTTGAGATTAGAGGCATCAAAGACAGGGTTTGGGACGCAGGGGTGAGATGCAAGTATATCCTGGGGCAGGAGCTGAGCATCGCTGTGTGCGTCCATCAGGAGAGGGAAGTCTGGATGGAGCGACCTGCAGCTGTCAACTGGACGGCCTGCCCTCTCAGACGGCACCGCCTGAGAGGCCACTGCTGACAAACCGCTGGGGACATGAGACTTTCAGTGGGCAGAGAGAATTATGAAAAGGGCTAATAAATCATCATAAATATAGAAGGTTAACCAGATAAGGGGTGTCAAAGGGGAACAGGGCAGAGAAATTTTTGAAAAACTGGTCAATACTGTCTAAAACCAAAGAAAAGAAAACCTGGTGGAAAGGCCACTGGGACTACCAGTCAGTAGGTCCTTAGTGGCAGGAGTAACAGGAAAGTGCGTGCAGGGTGGAGGTGTGTGCTCGCGCGTGAATTAAACAGAGAACTGAAGAGAAGAGGGCTGGCACGCGTGAGGCACCCAATGTCTGCGGACAGCGTGCCTGACTGTTCCCCCTGAGTTCACTGTGAACGGAGGGTGGCGGCTAGCAGAATGGCTCAAAGGAGAAATGGTATTTAAGACCTGAGCTCAACACCATCCTGAAAACCAGCCTCCTCAGTAACAGCAGAACCAGCAGCAAAATGGGGACAATTCAGAGGGAAAAGTTAACATGGAGCCGTGGTGAATGCGGAAGTGCTGAGTGCGCAGTTCATGTCAGTCCCAGATGCTGATGATGGAAGAGGCTGTGGGTAGAGTCAGCCACACAGGGAAGACCTGAGTCTAGAACGTTACTTACTAATGTCCCTGCCTTTGAAGTCCTGCTTCTCTGACACCTGAAATAAACCCTGAAAGGTGCCTTCAGGTTATATTTTATATTCTTAATGATCACGTAGGTACTTGAACTTACAAAATTTTTGTCTTTAGAAATAGATGGATATTTCATGGGATTAGATTGACAACACGTTCAAGAAGGCCCCTCTATCTCACAACCAGTTGAGAGAAGATATGGTAATATTTAACAACCAGGACACTTTTTAGTAACTATTCAGGTAAAATACACTAAGATATTTGAAGGAGGTTTTCTTTTCCCACAGAAGAATGTCCCAAAGCCTAAAGAATATACCTGATATGGAACAAGAAGTAAGTCCTCCAACTAAGTGACTCAGGACACCAAGTGCTGTTCTCAATCTGAAATGAGTTAAACGTACCTAAAGAACGTACACAATTATCTTCACTTCAGGGGCAAGCAATGCTGGAAATGTATGCTACTCTGCAGTAAACACAGATATGCTATGGCTATGTAGAATTATTTCTCAAAGTCTTTTTTTCCCTTTCACCTGCAACAAACCTGAATGTACCACTGCTTTAGGGCATGGCCAGCTGATACCCAGTGAGATAAGGGAGGCTGTGTGCCTCCCGGTGAGTGAGTCCCAGGGGAGCACACAACAGGGAGGCAGATTCTCTCTCCCAAATGAGGTCTGACTCCCGGAGCTAGCAGGTTCAGTCCAGCATCACCATGCACATTCCCTACTCTTTTGCTTCTCTGTTAACCTCTTGTTCTCTTTTCAGCAGCACCTACTACATGCTGAAACTGGGGGCTACCCACAGAAGCTATCTTTTATTAAGCACTTGCCATGTGTCAGATGCCATGTGAACTGTCCCAAATGCGTCATCACCTTTAGTCTGTATCTCATGTCAATGAGACAAAAACCGCTCCTTGTTTTCACTTTTTTTTTTGGTACCGGGGATTGAACTCAGGGGCACTCGACCACTGGGCAACATCCCCAGCCCTTTTTTGTATTTTATTAGAGACAGGGTCTCACTGAGTTGCTAAGTGCCTTGCCATTGCTGAGGCTGGCTTTGAACTCGCAATCCTCCTGCCTCAGCTTCCAAAGTGCTGGGATTACGGCGTGCGCCACCATGCCCGGCTTGTTTTCACTTTATAGATGAGAAAGCAGTATTGGAAAGCCTAAGTCATTTACTTATATCACACAGCAATTAAGTATCCAAAGCTGAAATTTGAGTCCATGTATATCTAACTTCGAAGCCCTTACCATTTCTCCTAAAATGACCCAGAACAAGCCAATAAGCCAATATGCTATTTCTAAACTGTATGAGTTTCAAGTTTGATCAGCACAGAAAAAGAAGACTTGAGTGACATCATACTGTCCACCAGTCCAACTCTGCAAAGGCCACTGCAGCTAAGAACCTGCTCAATTCTGAAGACAACTAAAAAACATGAACCACCCTTAACTTCCACTCCCTCTCCACTTCCTTTTATCCCCCCCTCAGGGAAGGGATTAGGAAGTTGTGGGAGCACAAAAAAGCCTGGCGAGCATGACTGCACACAGCCATACCAGGGCAAACAGCTCGGTATTTCTGACAGGCAAGCAGTGAGATGCCTTTGCCAAAAGGAGTTCTGCAACCATTTAGCTGAGCCTTAGAAAATGAGGTCTTTCCAAGACAGCAGAGATACTCTCTTTCCTGTCAAAGTCTGCTATTGGGACCATTTAGATCAAAACACCCCATTTCTCACAGTGGCATTCTGCCACAGGGTCACATTTCTCTATTCCATCCAAGTTTCAGGCTTCTTTTCTAGGAGGAATAAGTTCTCTCCCAGAGCCAAGGAAAAATGGAGAAAAAGCAGGCTGACTTGCTTTGAAATGCAAAAGACCTATCTCTAGATTGTCCAGTCCCCAGGGACCAGGGACACCATGAGAGCCATGGAACCTCACCACTACTCGTTCAAGGTCCCTAAAAAACAGTGTTGTCTTCCAGAAGTCCCCAGAAGCCCTGTTCCTCCAGTGTCTCCAGGATGGTTTCCAAAGCTGGAAGCAGGGCTGTGCTGACCAGATGCACGCAGGCCTCTGCTGTTATTTTTAAGGCACTTTGGATCATGTCTCTTTGAGGTCAGCAAGCACACAGAAGACTAAAGGGAGGAAGGAGGGTGAGAGGAAAAGTTAGTCTGTGTCATATCCCAAGATGGGTCCAAGCCATTTCTCCACGTCGGCCACAGACATGTTCTTCCTCACAGCATAATCTTCAACCTGCAGAAGACAGAAGCACCCAAGTAAATCCAAGTGCTAAGCCTTTCTGAACTAAAGTTTCCTCAGGTTTTGCCAAGAAACATTAAGTACCTTCCATTTCTTGTCTTAGTAGTCATCTACTGAGTTCACTGCAGATAGATATTTATCTCTTTTCCTAGCCGCCTTATTCTCTGGGCAGAAAACAGCACGTAGTAAATACCTGCTGTATGGAAGCAGGCTGTGTATGCTAATGGTATAGGGAGGGCTGGAATGAGGTAAGTAAGGACTAAGATCAAATTCAGACATTAACTGGGCAAAATATCCTCATTTCCTCCTCTTCCTTTATTCTCACTCACATGTAAAATAAAATATGTTCTAGAGTTCCATTTAAAACCAACAGGCATCCAAGGAAACCACACACTCACCTGATCCTTGGAAATTTTCCCCACAGCAAAATATCTGGACTGCAGATTGGAGAAGTAGAGGCCCGACACTGCAGAGGCGGGTGCCATTGCCAAGGACTCTGTCAACCTAATGCCTAGAGAGGGCAATGCGGGAAAAACGCTCATTCACTTGGGGCCTAGCATGGGCCCAATGGTTGGCACTCAGTAGACTCCCGCTGAATAAATGAAAGTAAACTTATGGCTTCTAGGTAGACACATGGCCCAGCAAGAAAGCTGTAACCAGTCAGAACATGCAAGAGACTGGGAAGAGACTCTCTGTACTCTTCCCCTGATACCAAAGATCGGTGCAGAGGCCCCGACCAGCTGCTAAGCCTGGAGGGGAGAGCCATCTGACAGCTCCACACAGCTCCGGGGGCCAACGACACTAGCGATGACTGACAGTTGGTGCCAGTGAAGAATGAGTTCACAACAGCACAAAAAAGTGATACTTTCTCCTGGGGTCTGGGAACGCAAAAGGACTCCCAAGGCTATCTATTCTAAGCTACTCATGATATGGACATGGAAAGAGAACAACTCAAAGGTCAAGTGCTTTGCCAAAGATCATCATCTGGCTTACGGAAAATAGGACCAAATCTAGATCTCAGGACTCCTAGCATCAGGTTCAGCACAGCACAGTTTCTCACTTCAACCTAGATTCCTTTAGCTCTGCCAGCTTTGGCAGCATGCCTTTCATTAATCCTACTGAAAACTGTGAACTCAGCCTCAGTCTCGTCAACCACATGATCTATGGTAAGGGCTAGGATCTGCGTAAGGATGGGATGATGCTCAGCCACAGAGCTGTGGCAGATTCTGCCCTGGGCCAGGGATGCTGACACTGGGTGCCCAGGGCTCCACCTCAAGAGGACACGTGCCAACTTTCCATTTCAACTATGAGAACCAAAACACAGATAAAACATGAGTGAAATATGAATACAGAAGAGCATAAATGTTTATACCAGCATGAAAGGAAAGAGGAGGGAGCTGGCAACTCTGAAAGGCTGGTGTCCAGAGATACCAGCAAACAACATGGGCCTGAGGCAGACAATGCCACCAACAGGACGTCATCTGCGGGCTGCTGAAGAGGGATGGAAGGCACTATCACACCAGCAACAGAGAACTGGGGTGAGAGGGGAATGGGCTGGCAGGGGGTGGGGGGACGACATCTCATCCATGATGGGTCAAGAGGAAATAATTTAAACTGATAAGTCTATAAGGGTGATATAAAAAAGATGATACAGTAGTATGAAAGTAAAAATACCACACATAGCTAAAACTGAGAAAGGGCAAGATAAGAGTTGATTTCATCATAACTCTTCTACTTCTTAAAAATCTCTAACCACAGGGGCCAATACATTGGTAAAAACTGTACTACTGAGTGAGGAAAGCCAGGCGCTCCCCCACACACACCTGTGCACCGCTCGATGTCGGCCAGTCTCCACATGGTGAGTTTCTCCGTGTGGTCAGGCTGGCTGGGGTAGCCTGGAGCCGGCCGGATCCCCTCGTACCGGAGCTTGCGCAGGTCAGGGACACTCAGCTGCTCGCTGCTGCAGTAAGCCCAGAGTTCTCTGCGAACCCTCTCATGGAGCTCCTCTGCAAAGGCCTGGGAACCCAGAGCAGAGGCCTGCTCAGGCAGGGGCAGGAGCCTGTGGCATTCCAGCAGCCTCCCTTCCGGGTCAGAGCCATGTGGAACAGCCTCCCTCAGCAGGCCCACAACCAGGGTGAAGTAGCCAAGAGGGGACAGGCAGCATTCTTGAGAGTTTATCCTTATATTAGCCACTCAGTGCTCAATGGCAGCCTGAACCTGGACTCTGAGGTGTTAATGATCTGAGAATTCCAAGATTTTTAATATAAATATTTCTCTGAAGGTCAGTCTACAGCACCACTCCCAGAAAGAGTAGCAGAGACCACATAGCTGCGTTCCTCCATGGCTCACCAGAGGGAGAGGGGGCAGCTCTCCCCACAGCCTTGGCTGCCCTATCCCATGCAGCAAGGTGAAGGATCTACAGAAGATACCCACATCAGAAGGAGGGCTTCTCAAACAAACCTGTGTTGGGGCTGGGGTTGTGGCTCAGCGGCAGAGCGCTCGCCTAGCATGTGCGCGGCCCGGGTTCGATCCTCAGCACCACGTAAACATAAATGCATTGCATTGTGTACAACTAAAGCAAATAAATAAATATTCAAAAAAAAAAAAAAACTGTTTTGATTTTGTTTTGGTGGGGTGGCAGTGGTACTGAGGATTGAACTCAGGGGCACTCAACCACTGAGCCACATCCCTAGCCCAATTTTGTATTTTATTTAGAGACAGGGTCTCACTGACTTGCTGAGTTCCTCGCTTTTGCTGAGGCTGGCTTTGAACTCGTGATCCTCTTGCCTCAGCCTCCCTAGCCGCTGGGATTACAGGTGTGCACCACCATGCCCAGAGACCTGGTTTTTGAAAAACATCACACCACAACAAAGGAGGCATCAGAGATAAGGCAAGAGGTCAAGGTTCTAAGGCAATGGCTAACTGTAACAGCACCACTGAAGGTTTTCCTTTGCCCAAGGGATGATATACGAAAACTACTTAGGGATTCATGATTTCTAAAATACGGGTAATGCTAAAGTCAGCAGCACATGAATCAAGGCGAAAAGACTGGTCCTCATCGTGGCCTCTCCCCCACTGGACTCCACTTGGTGCTCAGCACACCACCACCGCCTTACCTCTGCCAGCCGATCCCCCAGCGCCTTGACCATGATGCTGCTGTAGTCGTCACCGCTGTCCTCATAGGCCTTGCTCAGCTCTTCCACCCCAAAGCATGCAACAGCAAACAGGCCCAGGTAGTCGCGGATCCCAGAATGCAGGGGAGCGATGAAGTCCGAGAGGCACTGGTATGGGTCTGTGCTGGCAGAGTCCTTCTCAGCCTTAAACCCCAAGCAGCAGGCATAGAGGCTATTAGCACAGACGTGGCACCAGGACCAGCACAGAGGAAAGCAACTGGGGATCTTCAAATAATTCAAGCTTCATGGCACAGAGACGTTGCCTATTTTGTTCACTATTAAGCCTGTAGCACTTCAAACAGTGCCTGACACATAGTGAGTATGCAATGAATATTTGCTGAATAAGCAAGCTGCTGTGGTTTGAGTGTATCCCTCAAAAAGTTCATGTGTATAATTCCTCAAAGTGGCACGTAGGGAGATGGGGCCTGGGGGGAGGTACATGGATTCTTATAAATGTATTACTATCTTTCTTACAGGAATGGTAAACCATGGCTGGAGTTTTTCTTTCTTGTGTGTGTGTGTGTGTGTGTGTGTGTGTGTGCGCACCCTCTCCCCATTTCTGCCATGTTACGAAGCAGTATATGACCTTTACCAGACGTGGCTATACAGCTTGAACTGCCCAGCCTCCAAAATGTAAACCAGAATCATTTTTTTCTTAATAAACTATCAGTCTCATGTATTCTGTTATAGCAACAGAAAATGGAATAGGACACAAGTAAAATGAGATTTTAAAAACCCACTTACTGGTTCTTTCACACACTGACCGCACTGTGCTAGGAATCAGAACCTTAAACAATTATATATTAAAAAAAAAAAAAAAAAAAAAAAAAGTTTCACCCCACAAAGTCTTCTCCCCACCCCTTTCTTTCTTTCTTTCTTTCTTTCTTTTTTTTTTTTTTTTTGCTGTACTGGACTGGGGACTGAACCCAGGGTCCCTCTACCCCTGAGCTACATTCCCAGCCCTATTTATGTTAACACAGGGTCTTACCAAATTGCCGAGGCTAGCCTCAAACTTCCAATCTTCCCACCTCAGCTTCCTGAATGATGAAGATCATGGGCACATGTGCCACTGCACCCAGCTTGTCCCCAAAGTATTTTTAATCAAGATCAACATTAAGTCCTGGTGCTATGTTTGCATGGGGACCATTAGATGTATAAGCTCCATGTGCACCAACAGAGGTGGTTCAACAAACTGTTAAGGTCAACATGATATTGGTCATGTGCTGTCTGCCATTGGGGACAGTGCAGGAGACAGCTGGGACACTCCAGGACAGTCTGAAACCAAAGAGCTCAGCTGGGTTTGTTTCTGCACTCTCCCCACAGCCAGGTGCCTATCCTTGCCCAATTTCCACTCTTACCTGATGACTGACTTAGTAGTAAGGTGACAACTAAGATCTTATGAACATTACATAGTCAATAAATAACTGAAGAGACAAACGGGTTACAACTAATATTAACCATGTGCTCACTCAATGCCTGTTCTTTCTATGAACTACTGATTTAACTCTCCAAACAACCTCATGAAGTGATACTATTGGCTCCATTTTACAGGCAAGAAATCTGAGGCACAAAGAATTTGATCAACCAGCTCAGGCTCAGAAGAGGCAGGGTCGGGGCCGGATTCCAGTGCTCCATTGGTACCAACCACAGATGTTCCTATACATGGTACTGCTTGTGACTGGCCTCCCAGAAGCTTCACAGCCATCTGCCAGCTATGAAAGCAAGTACAGTCCGACACTGGGCAGAAAACCAACAGGCAAGATGGCAATAAAATCCCTCAGCAGGGGTTGGGGTTGCGGCTCAGCATGAAAGTGCTTGCCCAGCATGTGTGAGGCACTGGGTTCGATTCTCAGCACCACATATAAATAAATGAATAAATGAAGTCCATCAACAAATTAAAAAAAAGAATTCCTCAGCAACGTCAGAGCTAAGGGATGGATGTGCACAAAGGAGTCATTTTTCAGTTGTACTTTGCTTATCAACTATTCTTTGCTAACAAAGCCAGAGGGGGACACAAAGCTTCCTGTAGTAAAGAACAGAGAGGTTGTAGTCCCAGGGCACTTTAGGAGAAACGGCCATCAGACGTACTCAGAAGGCCCTGGAGTAAGAAGGCCCTGCACCAGAACCTCCCCAAGTGTGCAGAGGAAAGCACTGCCTTAGAAGCACCTCCTCAACAGGTCATAAACGCACGTGGTCCAGGTCCCCTTTTCAGCCACTATTCAAGGGTCCACTCTGAGAATCCACAGTATTAAAAGGCCTGATAGAGTAGTATGTCACAGACTGCCTGAACACCAAAGTTTTCACATCACTCTGGAAGCAGAGCAGACGAGGACACAGAACTTGGAGGATGGAAGAGTGGGCCTGAAGAGGGTTCCCATCTTAGAAACTTGCAAAAGTCAAGACTCTGATTCCGTAGTGAGGAGGGGTTGGAGCTTAACATTAGAACCCTCTGCTCCGTATCACGTGGCGTCAGCCTGAGAGCATACAGTAAGGATTTACTGAGCCAGAGTGCATACAGTAAGGAGGTAGTTGTCCTTACTTAATTCTGTACAGTACTGATTAAGACCCCAAATTTAAGAATTCCAGCAGGTGTCATGGTCAAAACACCTGTCATTTTGAAATGTATTGCACTTGTGATTAAAGGCAACATTATCACTTTTAAATAACTGAAAATGGGGGCTGGGGCTATAGCTCAGTGGTAGAGCGCTCGTCTCGTATGTGTGAAGCCCTGGGTTCAATCCTCAGCACCACATAAATAAAAAATAAAGGTTTAAAAAAATAAATATTAAAAAAAAAAAAAAAAAAAACTGAACATGGTAGTGAAACTGAAAGAGTAATTTACTGCAAAATATTAAATTTGGTTAATTCTGGTTCCAATTCTTGATTAGGACAACTTCTGTTTATAACAGCAAAAGGGACATGCATGTGATATTTACAGTTCCAAAGGTGGGGGCATAAGTGTAAGCCATGCTGTGAGGAGCCCCTTTTCGCCACTGAAGGAAGTCAGGGTGGTGAAGGAAGCCCAGGCATGGCACAGCAGGGCCTGCCCCTCTGTGCTGCAGGTAACTCGCGCCCACCTCCGCCAACCTTTGTTTCTCCTCTGTAGAGGGGAGCCACCCTGCCTGACAACAGGGCTGTGAGGAACTTAGGATGGCCAGCACAGCACCCTCCTGAGCACCTGGCACCCTTGGCACCCTCGGCCAATGCTTGCCTCTACTTCTCTCCTCCTGAGAAAGAGAGCCACCTGACAATCAATTTAATGACAGAATTTCAAACCAAGTTGTCAAGCAAGTCAACGTCCTCTTGCTTCAGAAAACAGACAGAGAACATCAGTGTGTGACACCTGGGCCATGCTCCCTGTCCAACTGTAGATGCTCCTGCTGGTGCCAAGAGGCCCTGCCAGATACCCATGCTGGTGCCTTCCCTTGCCATCCTTGCAGGTGCAGTGGGCCTGGGCCCATGGGGTGAGGTGGAGCAGATGCTATCATTTATACAAAGCTTAGACTTCTTATTTAATTCACACTGATGTTGTAGTTTAGTGACTAAACCCAAAAGTAAAAGCAGTGTGCTCACTGTCTGTATGCGCTTCATACCTGCTGCCTCAACCCATGAAAGGTGGCTATGGGCTCCGCAGACTGAGGCACCACACCCTCTGCATAAAGGTGGATATCATCCTGGACGCTCTGCGCTGGCCAGAATCCAATCACACCCCTGGCTTGGAGCTTCTTCTGACCAATCAGTGCACCCAGCATACTCTGGGCATCATCATACACTTTTTTGGCTTCTTCACCTAGTAGGAAAATACAGTAAGGATTCACTTAGCAAGATGCCAACAAAAAACAGTAAATAATGCTTGTTTTTTAAAAACCACCACTCCTGGGTCAGTTTCCCCTTCACCCCTCTCCACTCCCCTCAAAGACTTCTGGTGTTTGCCACCAGCACAGCTGAAAGGAAGCAGCTGGGGTTGATGATTCCTGTGAGACACAGCTCCCAGTCTGCCTCCCCCAGGTCAAGCCACTTGCGTTTTTCCATTTAACAAAAAGCAGAGAGCCAAAGGTATTGCATCCCGAAGCAGTCTGTCAGAGGGCAAGAAAAAGAAGGCCAAATCCCAGGCTCCCTGATGTTTCTGTGCACACATGACTCCCCTCGTCCACAGTGACCTCAGGGCGTGGGACAAGGTGAGGAGGGAGGAGTGGCTCCAAATGCTCCTGTGTGTGGCCTCAGTGCTGTGCCTGCACAATGGAGCCAGGCTCTGGAACACTCCTCCTTGGTTTCTGTCTCTGTAACACTGAGGTCCCAGGCCCATGCTAGGGCCAGTCCTACGGCCCTGTGACTGCTCACCTGTGAGGCTGAGGTGCAACACAGTGAGAAGCCCTTGCCAACCACCACCCTCCTGGCTGCCTGTGAGCTGCCAAGTCTCAGCACCCTAACATATGTGCCCAGGACCTCTCCAACAAGCTGGCAAAGGCTGGCTTCTCAGCTCTTCCCAAAACCCACCTCATATTTCCGAGTCCACCCTCCATCTCACTCTGATCTGGCCATTTCCTGACCCTGACTGGCTCTACACTGTGAGCCCCTGTGTCAAGGGTAGGTTTGTGGGTGAGGCTAGTTGTGAGAACTAGGGCTGAATTTATCAACTCACCCATTCTCTAGTTTATCACCCCAAGTCCCTCTCTGCTCCCTAATGCTCTGGGCACAGTAGGCTCCTGACAGTTCCCCACACAGGACACATCTGAGCCTTCTCAGACTCCGTCTCCTCTACCTGGAATGCCCTTTTCTTCAGTGCTACCTCACATCCCCAGGCCCAGCCTCAGTAAATCCCACTTAATCTCCAAAAAGCAGTTCAAACACTGCTTCCTCCAGGAAGCCTGGTCTGAGCTCCCCATCTGAGCTCTAGCTCTTCTTGGGTCCACAGGAGGCTGGGCAGGACCCGCAGGAGGAGCGCAGCAACTGGTACTGTCAGCTGTCCCAGTGAGCCAGGTAATGGATGGCAGGATTACATTGTCTTCTTCTGTTTATCCCTAGTGCCCAGCACAGAGCCCAGCATGTAAATGATGAAGCGTGAATAAATGAAACACCAAATTTAGTCATTGTAATAGGACTGACCAAGCAGTTTAAAAACCATCTGAAAGCTAAGCAGTTACAAAATGAAAATAGCTACACCCTGCATAATTCAAATACATGGCTTATCATCTACTCTTGCCTTCAAAGTCATAATACTACGTCTTAAACATCAGGCAGGAACAAAGGACCTACTGAACCAACCTACTGTTTTGTCGTTGAATATCTTGGGAAAGCCTCGATTCGGGTACTTGCCACGGAGCTGCCAGACATCAAAGAAAGGCTTCCAGTCAATGTAGTCCACCAGCTTCTGCAGGTCATAGTCTTCAAAGACGCGGGTCCCAATAAACATGGGCTTCACTACAGGACGGAAGCAGAGCTGGCGACTCTGGCGCAGGTTGAGCCCCTTGTGCGGGCGCCCAGCCTGAGAGGCCTGTTTCCCAGTGCCTCACTCTGCTGGCTCCCACTCTCTGCCTCCTGCCTGTCACCCATAGGGGTTGTCATACAAAGAGGGGAACTGTAAATTACCCTGGAGAAGGAGTCGTTCTGTTCTGAACCTTAAATAAAACCATCCCATGTAGCTGACTGATTATACCACCCTGGAAACACTGCCCTCAGCTCTCCACTCTCACCCCAGGAAAAAGGAGGATTTGGGTCAATTTCCACTTACACAAATGAAGACAGTACAAAATAAAGGTCACCAGGGGTGGGGTGCAGCTCAGTGGTAGAGGGCCTGCCTCATATGTGCAAGGCCCTGGGTTCCATCCCCAGTTCCACAAAGTAAATAATGAATAAAGACCACCTCAGAAAAACAGACAGTAAGCTACTTATACATAAAGTCTGCAACGATGAAACAACAGTCAGTATTGCCTGCTAACACATATGCACAAAGTATAAGGACATGCATAGAAATGAAATCCCAAATTCAGCACTGTGTTTATTTCCCCAGGGGAGGAAGGGACACACAGGGCACTGTGTCCTACTTATACATGACAGCCTGTTCTTGTAAACACCCATTATGTCCCTTTGTTTGGTAAGAGTCCTTAAGGGGACTGTACGACCACTACCCCCATTCTCCTGATGACAGTGGCTTTTTTCCAGGGAGGCAGGGATGACCCTCTGCTGCACAGTCATGAGGACAGGGTTACTCTTGACCAACCTGGTCACCCAGAGATCAAGAGTTGCCCCAAGCTCTACCATCCAAACCCTTGAGAGGAAACCTTCCTTTCTTCCTGCAGCTCCCGAAACACTTCACTGTTCTCAAAACATTTCTGAGGTCCATATCTTAGGGCCCCACATTTTGGACAACAGGTCAGAGCTTTGTAAAATGGCACTTGGAGAGAGGCCCTACTACTGTCAGGAACAGTGGGACCTCCCAGGACTGTTTCTATCAAAGCATGTTTTGGATGCTTGACTTGGTCAAGACAGATGTGCCCTAGGGCTATAGCCCAACTTCACAGTGAGACAAAAGGCAAAATGTCACAGCGTGGGCTCCACAGTGATCTGTCTGCTCTGAGGTTTCTACACGTCTCCCATTAGCCTCACAGCACTTCCTTTCTACACACTGGAAACTGTCAGACATGGAAGTAAGACACTCAAGGTCACTCAGAGAAACAGAGCCAGGAACAAGCTGGCACGAGAACCCCCCTCCTCCCAATCTGGCGTTCTTTCTACCAAACCACACTGAACTCAGTGGGAATGAAATTAGAACCAGGCACACCTACATTTCCAATTTAATCCTCTCAACTCTGCTGAGCATGTGTAGAACACAGATGTCGTGAGCACTGAAAGATGATCTGAGATACTACTTTGGAAATATGAATTCAATTAACATAACCCCTGCTCACCCTGTCTGGGTTTTGCATTTGTAGCTCATGCCTCTCTGCGCCTGTCAAAACATCTTACACCTTCTATTCCCTTGTGAACACCTATGCAAGCAAGAAAGGCAGCTAGAAATCTTAAAAAAGGAGGAAACCAAATGAAAGAAATTAAAAAAAAAAAAAAAAAAAAAAAAAAAAAGGGAAGCATCCAGATAGAGAAATACAAGGTGAGCAAGAAATAGGGGCTCCGGCTTTGCTGCACTGTTTCAAGATCTGAGAGTACAGAGGTATTTTCTTATTTCACACACTGCCCGCTGGCCTTGGGCCTGCTCAAGACACAGGTCAGGCTGAGGGAGCACCACTCCAGCACAGCTCAGAAGACACAGTCCTGCAGCTCCCTTAACACTTAAGAGACAAATCCAAAGCAGAATCCTAGGAACCTTTGAATTATTCCCTGAAACTCAGTTTCTTCTGTCAAAATGGAGCTCACACCCATGCTCACTACAGAGCTGTCTGAAACTTCACCTCAGGACAGTATCTAGCAGACGACAGGTTTTCCTTAAATGCTGCCTATTTACTTTCTTGTCAGTCATCAGGGCCACTCCTTATTATGCACAACTGAGAGTCACTAGCTGCCAGTTTCATTCTGTAGCCACATAACTGCAAATATCTCCTCAGCATATTGTCAGTTATCACGCCCAGCTATCTCCACACAGACCTGGGTGAGGTTCAGTCAACCAGTCAATATGGAAACCATTTTTTCTGGCTTGACTTAAGGGTAGGTATTTCCTCTCCTGTTGGGGGAAAAAAAAAAAAGTTATTTAGGCTGAGACTCTTAGTTCTTCCACATCTTCTACAAACACGTGACCAAGAAAAGTCAGTACAGAATCTCTCTGCAAGTGAATGCTATTTAATGAGAATCCTTATCCTGAAAAGGTCCTCTCTTCCATCCAACATGGCTTCACACTGGCACCAGAACAGGAGCAGGAAAGACTAATGACTTCCCACTGGCTGTGGATGTGTGATTACAAGGCTGCTCTGTAGCTCTAACAGTCTAGCATGCCAAGGCCTTCAGAACACCTGAGGCCTATCATCAACCACCCAGGGGACCAGAAGGTAGAACCAAGGAACTGTCACTGTGGACAAACCTGAGGGGAAAGAAAAAAGCCACTCACAGTGAGCCAGGCTTGCTGGCAACTCAAAAGCCAATCCACGTCCTTTCTTCATGCAGTCAGTTACCAGATTTCACTTCCCTAACAACTCCCAAATGCCACTCCCCCAACCAAAAGCCCAGAAGCAAATAACTAGGAGGAAATATCACAAAGACTTCAAAAGAGTAACTAGAGATTCCCTGAAGCCGACAGAGGGCAGGACAGTTACTGACACAGTTCTGCACAGTCAAGGTGAGTTCATCAGGAAAAGAGGCTCAGGAAGGTACTGGCTAACACTTCCATTTTCCTTCACTATTCCCTCAACACCAGAGCTCTGTGGGTGGTATGCAGCTCCTATTTCCCTGCAGGTATGAGCTCATATTAATTCATTCCCGTAACTCTGGTACATAGCACAGTACCTACCATCTATGGGGGACCCAGCACGTGTTTGCCTCAATAGATTAAGATTCATTTGACCAAAAGTGATTGGAAACTTAAGACAATGGAGAACTCTGATTTGAATTAGAAAGCAGGACTTCTTTGAAAGGACCCTAAGCCTTTACCCTCCTCAAAACAGTAAATAAAGTCACAATAAAAACCACAGGATAACTTATTGCCCAAACAAGCAAAGTCATGTTTCTATCATTTACCTTCAGAGACTCATAATGGTCCTGTCTAATATCTTCATATTCTTCCATGATTTCTTCGAAGAATTCATCTTTTAGATTTTCATCTAACAGTTGAGAACACTGAAATGTAAAATAAAGTCAGTAATCACAGAACAGCAAATGATAAAGCCCATGCCGTAATGGGTCACTCTGGTGACACCTCCCTAAGAAAGGCTCCCCTAACATTGTTCGCTCTCACCTGGCCAACTGTGCTCACTCCTGCCCAGGTGTGCAGTACCAGGTGAACTCAGTGAGCTTTGGATATCAAAACCTGAACATCCCAAAGAAAGTCCTGGTCCTGGACTCCTCCCCTGGAGATAAGCTCTAAGCCCTTGGGATATCCTGCCTGATGAGAGTGTTTTGTATACCTGGGCTTTGGGCCTTGCCAGAGTTGATACCAACAATGTCATTTATGGTGAGGGATGTGGTTCAGACTGTATCTATTTGACCTTGGAAGGGCTGAAGACTAAGCTAGTAATGCCAGACACATGGGCATCCCAGGCTTATGTGACAACTCAGGGCAGAAAGGCTTGAGAAAGCGCCCTCGTTGGCAACGCTCCTTGTAAGCTGACACACATCACTAGTGGAAGAATTAAGTGCTATCTGCATGACTCCCTGAGAGACACACTGAAGCTTGTGCCTGTCACCTGCAGCACACCTCTATGCCTTCTGACTTCGCTCATTTTAAGCTATATCTTTCTATAGCAGTCACTGTGATCGTGAGTGTACAGTGTTTCAGAGGCCTCCAAGTCTTTTTGGTGAATCACTGAATTTGAAGGTGATCTCAGGGATCTGGAGACACTGGGTTCAGTACCCTCCTCTTCAGTGTTTCAAAGACACCCAAGTCACCCACAGGCTTTTAGCACCTAGTCATGTGTCTACTTCCCTTATAAGAGAGGTAGATTCCTTGAGAGCCAGGAGCATGTTAACCACCTCTGCACCCCTGGTGCCTCACTTACACCTGGAACATACAAGGTATGCCCTTATGATGTGTTTAACAAAGGAATGAGGCTACTTTTCATGCTCAACTGGGAACTTTTACTAAGATATGAAAGAAAAATAATAATCTAAGAAAATGTGAAATTACTCATTAAATTATGAAACCAGAATAAGCTAAAAATTATTTGTGATTATGACTACCAAGCTGGTAGAAGACTAGATTTCACCATAGCTCAAAATAACATTACAAAGAAAGAAGGAGCGTCTGCTAGTGATTATATCAGTAGAAAACCACAGCACTGTCCCTCCCTCATTCTCTAGTAGGATTTTCTAACACAAAGAAAGACAAGGAAGTTCAGCATCTTCATCTAAAATTAAACTGAATGATGGCTGATGTGCCTCCCAGTTTAAAAGTCTGTAAACTATGTGATTCCCTAAGTATCTCTATTAACAATCCCATTACCTATGGGCTAGTATAAAACAAAATCACTTCACTAAGAAATATAATCAGGAACCAGGCGTGGTGGCGCACGCCTATAATCCCAGCACTTGGGAGGCTGAGGCAGGAGAATCGTGAGTCCAAAGCCAGCCTCAGCAATGGCGAGGCACTTAGCAACTCAGTGAGACCTTGTCTCTAATAAAATACAAAAAAGGGCTGGGGATGTGGCCCAGTGGTTGAGGGCCCCTGAGTTCAATCCCTGGTACCAAAAAAAAAAAAAAAAAAAAGAAAAAGAAACAAAGAAATATAATCAGAGAAAAACTTGTGGCAGGCCTAAAAAATAGTTTCCCAAATGAAGTATTTTATGCCTTACATGAACTCACCCCCACAGAGTCCTCATTTAGGAAACCTAGTGAGGCAAATGAAAACAAGAGTGCAATGTATACCTCAGCTCCCCAAGCACAAGGGACCAACATCTTAACAGTGCTGCATTCTGCTAGATCATGTACATCTCTGGATTTCCCTAACAGGCAGAGAATTTATAATGCCCTGGCACAGGTACTAATGGGTAGCCAGAATCTACTACTACAGTTTGGGGGCACTTACCATACTCCAGGGAGCCCCCTGCTCCCAGTGCCCCTTCCTGCCCAGTATGACTTGCTTGACTAAAGAAACAAGTTCAGCCAGGCATGGTGGCACACCTCTGTAATAATCTAAGCGACTCAGAAAGGTGAGGCAAGAGGAACCCAAGTTCAAGGCCAGCCCGAGCAACTTAGTGAGACCCTGTCTCAGGGGATGTATGTATGTATGCTTAATGGTAGAGTACCCTTGGATTCAATCCCTACTTCTAAGAAAGAAAGAAAGAGTGATGGGGTAAGGGGGAGGCACATAAGGGAAGGAAAGGGAAGGAAAAAGTTCAAGGCCAACATACTGTTAACCTAGTAATCCTTCTACCAGTATTGAGGTCTATCAGATGTTTCATGCTAACCACTGAAACATATCACAACTTTTATTTACCTCCATTCATTTTTTTTTTTATGGTAATAGTTGTACAATGAAAGAAAATAAGTAGAAATTTTAAAATATAATTTAAAAAGAACTAACCTTAAACTTCTTAAAGAAAGGAAAGAAAGCAAAGGGAATCCCTTAGGCCCGACTATAGTATTTGCTACATCTTTAAATCTTTCAAATACACAAGACAGCTACTAAAGCATGGTGCTGTCCAATGTTCATTCCATTTAGAGCAAAAGACCCGGAGCTGAAAACCATCCTAAACAATACCTATCTCTGGCTCCTAGAAAGAGTCACTAGCAGTTATCCAAATGACCTACCATATGACATGGGTTGAGTCACTTGAAAGAGTGGTCAATTCTTTGTACACAAGGAGAGCTCAGCATAGCTGGAACCCCAGCAGAGGGGGTGCACTGCCATGAATACAAGGCCCGCTCCTTATCTCCCCTGCCTGGCTCCCAGCAAGGCCTTGGCTACTGAGCTGTTCAGAATGGTGAAGGAGTCTGTCCTCCAGACCTGGACTCAAGGGCCAACATCCCCACACACCCACCTGTAGGGCAAGCATTGAGCACTCAAGCAGGTCCAACAGCCTTGTCCCCAGATGGAAAATGTTCAGCACTTGAAAATAGCCAACAAGGCTATTTTATATTAAACCATGGATTTAATATAAGCTCTGAAGAAACATGACCCAAAATTAAGATACAAACATTGTTTTAAAATCAAGTTGTAAAAATATAGCTTACTTGCACTTGAGTCTATGTCAATGGAAAACTTTAATAAAAGGGCAATTTTATGATTTCAGCCTGATTTAATTTTATCCTTTTAAATAAAAAGTTGTTAAATATTTAATGGAAACAGGTTTAATTGAGCACAGAGTAAGGAGGACTGCACTAAGTCAGCCCCATACCTGCCACTAGATGGGTATGTGGCCTCAAGAATCACTAATCCCTTCCTTCCCATTTTCTTGGTCTCTAAAAAGGATAATAAAAGCGTCTCCCTTCTGAGCCCACTCTGGAGATTAAATAACCTCTGTGAAGCACTTATTTCAACACTTGGTAGTCTACAAACTTTCAATAATAGCAATTATTGCATAACTTCCATGTAAACAAATTCACAGATCTGAAGGCATTCCTCAGGAAACATGGGCACCCCCAGACCACCAGGCCTTCTTGGTGGCATTCCTCCCCTGCCAAGCGTGAAGGCTGGCTCACACTGGCAGCTGTCAAGCCCTGCTCTCTTGATGAGAAACAGGAGTGGGTGAAGGTCGGAGGGGTACTTGCTCTTCTCTATGCCACACTGAGTTTCCAGGTCCAACATCACTTGTGGACAAGAGTTCTATGGCTCAGAACAACTTGGAAACTAGTGGGCAACATGGTCTCAGATGCCCTCCAACTGCTGTATCCTATTATTCAGCAAACACAATTAAACAAGTAATAAGATGGGATCTCTTACTCACTGAAGGAGAAAAGCAGGGAAAGACACTTGCACAGTTGTTTATTATATTTGCTAAGAAAGAAAATCTATTATTTTGTGATTTTAATACCTAGTCAATGTTTTTCTGTCCTTGGATTGGGTCAACTGACCCATTCTTGAGTGTTCTTTCTGGAAAAAGGTCATTCTTAAAATCCTACACTCTGCTTGACTCTGGCAGTGGTCAAGGCGTGTCTATTCACGTGTGTAAACTGGAGTATTCTGTCTGTCTGTATGTCTGCGCAGCTGTCCAGGTCACAGGAGCCTTGGTGCCATCCCTCTCCATCAGCTGTCTTTGAGAACACAGGACATGCTCACCAGGACCTCCTTCCAGAGCAGCAGATGCTCTAGTGGCACACTGTAAGCCCCAGACTGTTTCTTTAGTAGAACTGGGCAAACATAAAAGGCTCCTGGGCAGCCCCTGGCTGTCAATGCTGCCTTTGTCCTCTCTTTGAGACATATGTGAACTGAGAAGGAAGGCCCCATACTTACCACCACCACACCTCTTGGATGCATCCAGGACGTGGATCACAGGCGCACTGTATCTTGGAGCTATTTTAACTGCTGTGTGGGTTCTGAAAAGAAGGGTCAGGAAGAAAAGCACATCCATCAGTACTGACAGTTCCTACACAAACTCCTGTTCAGAACCACTACAGATAATGTCTTTCAACAGTGTTTTCCAGAGAAAGATTTCAAAGTACTTACTTACAAATACTCAATTTCAAAATTTCCTTGTGAAACAAGAATGATTTTTCCTATCCTAAGGTGGGGAGAAATGACATGAACGAATAGGCCCAGGTTACAAAGAAGTCTGTGACCAAATGAAAAAGACCTTGTCCTCAGCTTCTGCCAACGAGGGCTGAGCCCCTCGCCTGGCTCATCTGCAGCCTGTGTGAACCAGCAGGAAGCAGTCCTAGGCAACTGCACCTTGATGTCATCAAGGTCGAGCTACCTTCCTTCCTTCAAACAAGCCAGGCAACCAGCCAGGGTACCTGCAGAACCAGGAACCAGGCAGAGGACACACTGCCTAGCTGCTGCCACCTCTGTGTGGCCAACATCAACACCCCACAGCCCCAGCCCCACCTGT
This sequence comes from Tamias sibiricus, assembly GCA_025594165.1. Taxonomy (NCBI): domain Eukaryota; kingdom Metazoa; phylum Chordata; class Mammalia; order Rodentia; family Sciuridae; genus Tamias; species Tamias sibiricus. The sequence continues at coordinate 98,980,530 of CM046669.1, forward strand.
ACTTGTGGTAAGGAACCACAGTCCCAAAATTCAACACAAAATAAACAAAGCTACAAGCAACAAATTCTGTACTAAGATTGGCTCAGCCCCAAATCCCTGCTGCCAAACTTGAAAATGTTGGTATTGGGAAACAACTTTTAATCCTTAGAATTACCTAATTAACTAAAGTGCAAAACAAATTGCCCTCTGATTGCTCGATATTTAGAGCAATAGCACAGGCTGCATATTTGTTGTTTCATTCTAGAACACACTAAATTAATATGAGAATTGGAAACACACGCAGCCTCCCTAGCCTCCCTACAGTGGTTACAGAGGCTTGTAACCCATCAGATGGTGGCAGCCGCATGCTGGAGCTTCCTGAGCTTCCTGCTCTTCCCTGGTACCCTGAAGCAGCACACTCACCCAAGTCAGGAACTTTCACATTCTTTTCCTCAACTAAAGTGCATTTCTGTTTGGAATGTTGTCCAGAATATGCTATTATATGAGAAAGAAACCAACTAGTAGGACACAAAGTTTATGCAATTCCATTTTTAAAAAACATACACACCACAGTCAACCTGCCCCAACCAACCAACCTGACAGCTAAGATTCTGAGTATTGAGAAAACCACAAAGGGGCACAGACCAAGTATCCATGGAAAAGGTGGGAACTGAAGGTGCAGGGAGAGACTAGATTTCACTTCACAACCTCTTAATTATTTGACATGTTCCCATAAGGGGATTACTGGAGTAATTTTTAAAGACCTAGAGAGTATATATTAAAGATGTAATACGTGTGCATATTTTTATAGGCTTCTCTGGGAAGGCACTCAGCACTCATACACAGTGAGACAGGACCAGCGATCCTGCACCTGTTCTTGCTTTCTAAGAACATCAATTTGTAAATAAGAAGCAAAAGACTAAACACTAGCCACAAGAACTGAACTAGATGGGGGTCCCTTCCAGTACAAGCCAGCTGTTGCAACACAGCTTTTGTGCTGGGAGGCAGGGCACAGGGCAGTGGAGGGAGCTAGACCCTGGAATGAACTCCACAGCCTCCTGTGTCTTAGTCTTGTGCCTGAGGGTGCACTCAGGGAACAAGCTCTGAAGACAACTTGAGTAGTCTGCCAAGGGGAGGATTTTCAAACAACAGAAAAAATTTTTTTTTTTTTTTTTTTTTTTTTTTTTGGTACCAGGGATTGAACTCAGGGGCACTTGACCACTGGGCCACATCCCCAGCTCTTTTTTGTATTTTATTAGAGACAGGGTCTCACTGAGTTACTAAGTGCCTCGCCATTGCTGAGGCTGGCTTTGAACTCGCGATCCTCCTGCCTCAGCCTCCCAAAGTGCTGGGATTACAGGCGTGCGCCACCGCGCCCGGCTCAGAAAAAATTATTTTTAAAAAGCTGCCCCAGGGCTGGGATTGTGGCTCAGCGGTAGAGCGCTCGCCTAGCACGTGCGCGGCCCGGGTTCGATCCTCAGCACCACGTACAAATAAAGGCGTTGTGTACAACTAAAGCAAATAAATAAATATTAAAAAAAAAAAAAAGCTGCCCCAGTTTCAAAAGAGAGCACAACTGAGACTAACCCTGCTTCCTCCCCTTCAGTTGGCAAGCTCCTTGAGCGCATGAAGATACTTCTCTACACTCTGATTGACATATGTATTCTACAAGGAAGTGTTACTTTAAGCCTGGTAACACTAGACGGCCTTTCCCTTAGAGAGAACCAGTGCGACTTTTAAGTTGTTTTTTTTTTTTGTTTTAAACCTGGTTCCTGATTTTTATTCTTTTAAAAGATACATCACAGAAAAGTATGTTGCTTAACTTTAAATTCAAGGTTATTATTGATTAGAAGTAAGAAGTGATTCAGAAATGCCTGTTGATACTACACTTAGTATCAAAAGACCTTTGAGATTTATGTCATGGATACATAGACATGGGAGGAGGCCTAAATCAGAAGGAAGTAAGAACAAAGAGAAAAACCAATAGCACAAACCTCTCTTCCAGCAACTTTTAAGTTTTAAGCATTCAAGGGTCCTCAATTTGAGCCCACTCTCTCTTTGATGAGCTTCTGGACTGAGAAGAAACACTGGACTCTACTATTAAAAAATAAATAAAAGCAAAGTGCTGCTTTCCAACATAAAAATGGCAAGGCTACATTATCGGAGGAGGCATGACATTTGAACCTGCTTAGCCACTCAGAGTGCTTCCTATTTCCTTATAAAATAATTTGACATTAATTCCACTTTCTTTTCACAAGCTTCTCCACCTAGAAGAATTTGTCCTTCTAAAGCCTGACAAGATGCAAAACACCAGAATCTCCCTGCCCCTTCCTGCACACCAAGAGCACAGAGCTAGATGCTGAGGTTGACTCTCAAATCCTGTCTCTGCCAAATCATTCAAGACTCCAGGATCCAACAGGTCTTCTCCTGCACTTGCAAATGTTTAAAATTCAATGACAAAAATGAGAAAGAGAAAATAAAGATGAGGAGATTAAGATGGAATCAGGAGTGATATTAGCATATAAATCTATTCCATAAAATCCTATATGCAAGCCTAAATTCTAAGCTTCTATATGGTCAGTGCACAGAGAAAAATAAAAGCACTTATGTGTAATTTAGCACATGACTTTCTAGCAATTAAACACATACACACTGGGAAAACTATCTCTACCTTGGAGCAATGTGAACTTCCTCTTGAATTCTCCAAGCTACACAAACAACAATTAAAAAAGACATTTTGCAGTAATTAGCTAAAATTTAGTTAAAATGTGAAAGCTAACTGCCACAACATATACCTTTAGGAAGTCCTGCTTTTAAGAGGACCAGATTTGCAATAATTTTTCAAATATTAAGTTCTTTTATAGCAACAGGTTTAAAAAGACTACTCCAAGTATATTTCCACCCATCTTTGACCTTCAACCTCTGGACGCCTTAACCCCCAGTCAAGTGTCTCGGAGGCACAGGTCTGGTTCTGTTCATGCTACTACAAACCACTGGGGCTTAGAAAAGCCATGAGCTTATATCTCCTCAGAGATCTGTCCTAGTAAAAATCTGGAAGTCCTGAGCTATTAACTGCACAATTGCAGTTAGCAATGGCAAGAACTGACCCTGCTGTGCCCTCAACAAGTCTGAGGAGGAAATAACCAGGGGTCTGAGAGGGGCTTCTGAGACATTCACGCTCCTGAATGCTCTGTAGGCCAAGCAGCCTAAGAGAAGATGGTTTTATTCAGACATAAACAGCATTAACTATAAAAATCAGATCTCATAAACATTAAGAACTTTTATGATCCAAAGACACCACTAAAACAGCAAAAGGCAAGCAAGAATGGAAAAATCTAGTTGGTGTATTTCTGATAAAGGGCTTATAGCCGAAAACAATATGAATAAGGCAGAATATCCAACTTAAAAAAAAAAAAGTACTTAAAAAGCATATGTTCAATATACACAGAAAGGGTGTGTTAGCATCACTAATCAGCAAAGAAATGTAAATGAAAAGCATATCAAGATATTACTGCCTGAGCCAGGTGCAGTGGTGCACGCCTGTAATCCCAGCACTTTGGAGGCTGAGGTAGGAGGATGGCGAGTTCAAAGCCAGCCTCAGCAATGGCGAGGCACTTAGCAACTCAGTGAGACCCTGTCTCTAATAAAATACAAAAAAGGGCTGGGGATGTGGACCAGTGGTTTAGTGCCCCTGAGTTCAGTCCCCTGTACCAAAAAAAAAAGATATTACTCCCTGGAAATAGTCAATGAAGCTGGTCATACACTGTCCTGGGATCTAGTACTTCTCTTCTGGGCAGAAGCACACATAGATGTACTAAAACTCAGTTGCAAAAATGTTACAGCAGCATTGTTTGTGAAAGCTCCAAACTGGAAAACCCAAATGTCTACCAACAGAGGCACGGATACCTAAATCATAGTACATTATACAATGAAATACTACACTGAAATTGGGCAAAAACCTCTAAAATTATTTTAACAACAATGTTGAGCCTTCCATTTATATAAAGTCAAAATGCAGGCAAAACCAACCTACAGTGACAGAGGCAAAAGAGTGGTTACCTTTGTTGCAAAGGATGCCAGGATATGTGACTCAGTGAGGCTGTTAGGTACCAATGACATTCTATTTCTTGATTTGGGGGTAGTTACATAGATGGATTCACTTTTGTAAACACTCATCAAGTCGTACACCTGTATAACTTGTGTACATTTCTGTATGATTGTTACACTTAAGTAGAAGTGCTTATTCAAACAGAAGAGCTCGATGAAGCCAGACTCCAGGTCTGCGACCTGATCCACAGTCACTGCTCAGAATGGAGTATGAACTGGGAATTTTACATGGAAGCTCATGGACGCTACATGAAAACCTCCTTTTCGAAGTTTGCTCCAGGCCCACAGTGGAGAAGAGGGATGGCTCCCAGGAAGTACTGTTATTGACTTTTATATTCTAAATAAAGTTCCAGAGACTGCAAAGAACATGGAAGAGAAGAAAACCAGAAAATAGAGAGTTCATGGAGAAACAAAACAAGGCACTGGAAATCTGGAAGAAACCTTGTGAGGTCATGATATCCAGCTTTCTACCTTCAAATATTGGCAGACAATGATATAGATAGTGAGTGATTTCTTATGTCACCATTTGTGAATCAGGATGTAACAGCTAAGAGTCACTGGTGAATGGATAGGGAAAATTTGGTATATATACACAATGGAACACTACTCAGCACTAAAAGAGAATAAAATCATGGCATTTGCAGGTAAATGGATGGAGTTAGAGAAAATAATGCTAAGTGAAGTTAGCCAATCCCAAAAAACCAAAGATCGAATGATTCCTTTGCTATGATGATACTGAATTATAATAGCAAGGAAGGGGGGATGAGAGGAATGAAGAATATTAAATAGAACAAAGGGCAGGGAGGGAAGCGGAGGGGGCAAAGGGTTAGGAAAAATGGCAGAATGAGTTAGACATCAATACACTAAGTACACATATAAAAACACAAAATACTGTAAAAAAATGCTGTAAGTAAAACCAGTGACTTGAAAAACTGTGCTCTTTACATGTATTATGAAATAAACTGCACTCTGTAAGCATGTATAACAAATTAGAATAAATAATTTAAGGAAAAAAAAAGAGTCACTGATGACTCTAATTTTGCCATCAATGATGCATCCCAAGAGGACAGTCCTGTTGCTTCTGAAGGTTTTTCTTTAATCTGGTGACTTTTATAATAAAACAGACTATTATTGGTCAAGTTTCTAATCTGTACAAGTAGCAAATTCCTGATCTTAAGCTTCTAAGAAGTTTTTATAAAAAGATTTTAATTTTAAAGCAATTATTATATCTATATAAGTAACATTGCCCTTTAATACATCTGCTCATTTCAGTATTTATGCCATTTTACAACCATGGTTTTTAAAAGTCTTTCATCCGGGCTGGGGTTGTGGCTCAGCGGTAGACTGCTCGCCTAGCGCGTGCGCGACCTGGGTTCGATCCTCAGCACCACGTAAATAAACACATTGTGTACAACTAAAGCAAATAAATAAATATTTTTTTAAAAAAATGTCTTTCATCCTCATCACAGTCCAGAGATCCTCTTACTATTCTTGTGCTCATCCTGTCATTCATTACAAAGGACCATGCTCATCAAAACCCCAGTTAGTGGGCTGGTCATATTCTTTGACAATGATTCTGCCACTTAGTCTAGCAGATAAATCATTATGGCAAAACAAACCTGGTTTTCTTTTCTTTTCTTTTTTCAGGTATTGCAGGTATCTTTATCCAAACTCCAATATTTTACCACAATTTTGACAATATTAACTAGTACAAAAGGAATTATCCAAAGTCACCCTTTAAAAGAATACAGAGAACATAAAAATATAAACACAGAGTCTTTCAATCTTTTAAATAGAACATGGAGAAAAATCATTACTCTTCTAGTACGATATTCACTAGCTCATCATATAGCTCATATTTAATTTTAGCATCTATTCTCCCTGTTTTAACCCTCCTTAACTATCTGCCAACAAAACTTGCAATCTAACAGAGAAGGTATAGACATAATTATCTGTAAGTTATAAGGTACACCCTTTGACACAGGAGTGTAAGCAATTACTTTTAGAACTCAAGTTGAGGGAACAAATGAAGACTTTATAGGGAAAGTAGACCAAGAATGAGCAGGTCATTGATGGTGGAGAAGTGAGAAAATGTAGCAGAAACAACATCTTAATGGCACAAAGCTACTGAGGATGGCAGAAGATATGAAATTGGATTTATTTTTTTTTTTTTTTGCTGCTCCATTTTATTTTATTTTCAAATTTATTTTTTATTCTAAGTTGTTAGAAATGACAGCAGAATGTATTACATTTCATATTATACTCGTAGAGCACATTTTTACATATCTCTGGTTGTATGCAAAGTATATTCACACCATTCGTGACTTCATACATGCACTTAGGGTAATGATATCCATCTCATTCTACCATCTTTTTTTTTTCTTCACCCTTTTGCCCCCTCCCATCCCCTCCCTCCCCATTGGCCAAACCTGGTTTTCTAATGTGAGCAATGACTGTCAAACTATAGAATCCTTCAAATACAAAGAATCCTTAGTTGAACAAAAGACACTGTGGCTACCCATAAAAATGATCCACTCATATTGTACATGGTATCATGGTCAATTTTATGTGTAAACTTGGAAAGCCATAGTATCCAGTCTCCATTCAGACCAGTCTAAATGTTGCTGAGAAGGTATTTTTTAGATGTGATTAACATTTTGCTCAGTAGATACTGAGTCAAGCAAGTTACCATTCATAATGTGGATGGGCCTCATTGATTCAGGTTTCAGAGAAGGGTTTCAGAGAAAGAACTAAAGACCATGTCTACTTTCTGCCCCTTCTCACACAAAGAAATTCTGCCTTGGCTACATTCAGATTCAAGCCTGCAACATCAACTCTTGCCTGGGTCTTCAGCCTGCAGACTTCAGACCTGTCAGCTTCCATAATCACATGGGCCAATTCCTTGAAATACATCTCTCGCTCTAAGGAACTCTTGAATACTTATGACCAGACCACTATTGTATTTCTGTACCAGAAAAAAACAAACTACATACATCAAATTTAATGCTGCAGCTTGATGTAAACAACTGTGCAACATAAGGAATGTTGCAAAAGTCTCATATCCAAAATTAACACATCTCTGACCACGATCAAGACCCCAAGAAAATAAAGGCCATGCAACCAAATGTAAATTTTCCCTCTTTACATCTTTTATCCTAAAAGATCTCCTTTCAGAAATAATTCTCCAAAATGTCCCTTTGGTTCATTCTAGCTAGAAGGGTTTTCTGACTCTAAACCACTAGAAGATTAGAGTTTCTTCAATAATTATAAAAATTGTCTCTCTTTAAGACAGAGAGTGGGCAGAAGTTCAAGCAACAACTTTGTGCCAAAAACAAACAAACAAACAAAAAAACATAGCTTAGGCATCCAATTTGATTTCAAGAGAGGTAATAATAGTTCATTACAATTCTCAGAAACTGAATGTTAAGAATTAAGGAAAAGATAACTATAAGCCAAATGAACCCAAAGAACAACAAGGGGTAGGGAATCACAAAGTTTTTTATGCATAATATGCTCTGAAATTATTCAGGCTCCCAACAAAGTAAAGATCAGAAAGTGTATGTAATAAGGAGTCAATGTCCATGCTTAAGGGAGAGAAAACACACACTTAGCAAAACTCAAAGTAAGCATAAAGCTCATTATTAGGACTTACCTGGAAGTGGTTGCTCCTCCAATCAACAATGGAATCTTTATTGCTAACCTCTCCATTTCCTTGGCAACAAAAATCATTTCATCTAGGGAAGGAGTGATGAGTCCTGACAGGCCAATTATGTCTATTATTTTTAAAAAGAAACGAAAAAAAGGACAATGAGGAGGATAAGAGAAAAAAAGGAAAAGAATTAAGACCCATTTAAAAAACTTTATAATAAAGACCACGAGACCTAACATGAACTCCCAGTTTCTAATTCTAAGACACCTTTTCTGTCTGGAGGATTTTAATGTATTATTTTCTCTTGGTAGCAAATAAGGTTTATAACTTGAAGAACTCACCACAGGTTTAGGAAGCCATACAACAAAAGATTTTATTTACTTTGTGACTTTTCAGTTTCAAACAGCACAATATTTGGAAAAAAACATAAAAACACAGAAAAAAAAAAAAAATCAAATCCAAGTGTTCTCTTGTAAGAAGCTGGTCTCTGTTCCATCTCCAGAGATCAGAAGCAGCTGCTTGGTTGCTCACACACTTCTCTCAACAACCACTGCAGATGGGCACCCCAGCAGCCCCTTGCAGAAGCTGGACTTGATGGTCTGCATGTCTCTGAGACCCCACGTGGAGTGAACTTTACTACACTGACACACAGACTCTTGGGGAAGTGACACTGAGAGTAATGCCCAAAGGACAGTTGCACAGTACCTGCTTTGTGGTCAAGAGCAGCTTTCAGGATCTTATCACAGGGAGTCATAACTCCTAAATCAATCACTCTGAGGCACAGAAGTGAGATGTGAAAAAAAAAAAAAAAAAAAAGTGACAACCCATTAGAGACAAAGCTACATGAGCATTTTCATTAGAGACATTAAACACTGCTCTAACATAAAATGGAATCACACTGAACTGTTCACTGAGCACTGACAATCACCACCACAACTACCATGTGTCCGGCACTTATGAAATGTCAGACACTACGCTAAGCCTTTTTTATACAGCTTTCCTGAAATATAATTTCTATTTCATGCAATTCGTCCACTTAAAACATACAATTCAGCTAGGCAAGGTAGTGCACGCCTCTAGATCCAGCTGCTTAGGAGGCTGAGGCAGGAGGATCAGTTGAGGCCACAAGTTTGAGACCAGCCTGGGCAACACAGGAAGACCCCAGCATAACCACAAGTAAATAAAAATAAAAATTAACAAATTCAACAGTTTCTGGCATATTATTTTTTAACCCTGGTAAGATAGATATAATTTCCATTATAATTTTTTAATTAAATTATTTATTCTAATTTGTTATACATGATGGCATATAATTGGTTTTAAGTGCACAATTCAGCAGGATTAATTACAGTTACAATGTTGTACAACTATTACCACTATTTTTCCAAAAGCATTTCATAGGCCTACATAAAAACACTGTTAACCATTGAGCAATGACTCCCTCTTCCTCTCTTTACACTCCCTGATAGCCTCTACTCTGCTTTCTGTCTCTATGAATTCATCTAATCTAGGTATTTCGTATAAGTGGAACCATACACTATTTGTACTATTGTGTTTGGCTTATTTCACTTAGCACTGTGTCTTCAAGGTTCATCTATATGGTCACGTGTATCAGAATTTCATTCTCTTTTAGGCTGAATACTATTCCATTGTATGGACATGCCGCAGGCTATGGTTTGGGTCTAGGATGTTCCATGTCAAAGGTCCATGCTATGGGGAAGTGGTAGAAACTTTAGGAGGCAGGAACTAATGAGAGGTCTTCTGATCATTCAGGGCACACCTTGAAGGGGTAGTTGGATGCCATCCCCTTTCTCTTTTTTATTTTTTGCCTTCTGTCCATGAGATACATCCACTTCCCATCATGATGGTCTGCCTCAGCACAGGCCCAAAAGCAACAGTACCAACCAGTCATGGACTGACACCTCCAACCCTGTGAGCCAAAATTTGTTATAGCAGCAGAAAGCTGACTCATACACATTTTGTTTACCCACTCATTTGTTGACAGACATCTGGGTTGTTTCCACTATGCTAAGACCTTTGCACAGTAATCTAATTTAACCCTCACAGCACCTCTATGATGAAAGCCCTACTGTGCTATGGGAAGGGCTCTGGTAAGTTAAGCAACTTGTCCAGTCACACAACTAATTAGCAAGAGAGCTAGAAGAGTTCAAATCTAAATTAGCAAAACTCACTAATTCATTTAAGCCAATAAAAAAATGCTGGGAAGTTCCTCAACAAACAGCTGTTGAGCAGGAAGCCAGCAGGGAGGGTGATCAAGAAGAGACTAGGCGCTGCACACGTAGAGCTGTCATGGGAAAAGCTAGAGACTTAAGGCAAGGAAGAGAGAGGGATTCAGGAAGCAGGCCACCCCGAGAGGCATGCAAAACTCAAAGGGTGGGCACTCCTGAGTCAGGGACAGGCACTGGACAGAGAAAGCTGGAAGCATGCTCTAAGGGAACAGAACAGTGCAGGAGGGATTTCAATTTCTACAGAGGAGAGCCTCTGGGAATTCAGAAGGAGGAATATCTGCCCTAGGAAATGTTGCAGGTACTAATATTCTATTCTAGACAGAGAACACCTACAATGTCAGTCTTTTTTATCATTTAATTTTATCATATTTGTTAAAAACATTTAACAATTACATGTGTTTTCACTTATCTAATTATATCAACAATTCTTAAAATCAAATAGGTAAAAGGTTCACATTTTTAAAAGTATGAGTATGAACTTCTACATGATACGTCATCAGCTGGCAATGATGGGTGCTGGGCACTGGGCAGGAAGGAGGCCTGCTTCCTGCTGTGTGCCCTTTTATACTGTTGGATTTTCAGCTTGTTCCCATATTACTATTTTTTTGAGTTTTTTTTTTTTTTTTTTTTTTTTAAACAAGATAGCACACATGGAATCCTCAGCAAAACCCTAGACAATTTCAAATCAAGAACTCACTATATTCAGCTCTGTTAGCTCTAACCTGGTAGCAAATACCAGGGGCATGAATGATGGACAACCCTGAAGGCTGCAGAGAGCCAGCGGCACCAAACTTCATTTTTAACATATTGAAGAAAGTCTCATAAGCAGATCTTTTGTTAAACAATGAGTAAGCGCCAAACGCTGCATATAAAACTAGGTAAAAGAGCCGGGCGTGGTGGCGCACGCCTGTAATCCCAGCACTTTGGGAGGCTGAGGCAGGAGGACTGCGAGTTCAAAGCCAGCCTCAGCAATGGCGAGGCACTTAGCAACTCAGTGAGACCTTGTCTCTAATAAAAATACAAAAAAGGGCTGGGGATGTGGCCCAGTGGTCCAGTGCCCCTGAGTTCAATCCCTGGTACCACAAAAAAAAAAAAAAGTTGATGTCAAGGGCTGGGATTGTGGCTCAGCAGTAGAGCACTTGCCTAGCACGTGCGCAGCCCAGGCTCAATCCTTAGCACCACGTAAAAATAAAGGCATTGTGTACAACTAAAACAAACAAATATTTAAAAATAAAAGTTGATGTCAAAGTATAAAAGACTAGAATAGTTATTAATAGAGACTAAGAAGAACAGGGGAGAAAGGAGAGGAGGAGGCTGGGTAACAGGTACCAAAACACAGCTGGGAGGAATAATCTCCTGCTCTACAGCACAGGAGGGTGATTACAGTTTACAATAACCTACTATATATTTTACAAAGAACCCAAAGAGAGGAGCTTAGAGGTTCCAAACATACAGAAATGATAAGGAGACAGAAATACTAATCACCCTGATTTGATCACTGCACATAGGTAGCACACTGCTTACATGAATTGAAATAGCACACCATATTTCGTAAATATGTACAACTATTATGTGTTCATTAAAAAGAAAAAAGTAAAGAAAGAAAAAAATCTGCATTTGCACTTTTCCAAGGCACAGGACACTTGCTGTCACTTCCCCCTGCAATTCACACATTCCACCAGCAGAGGGAAGTACTTGCACCAGTCTTCACCTTCAGCCACTGTTTCCCACCTGCAGTTCGCAGAATCCATTACTTTTTTTTTTTTTTTTTTTTTTGGTACCAGGGATTGAACTCAGGGGCACTGGACCACTGGGCCATATCCCCAGCCCTTTTTTGTATTTTATTAGAGACAAGGTCTCACTGAGTTGCTAAGTACCTTGCCATTGCTGAGGCTGGCTTTGAACTTGCCATCCTCCGCCTCAGCCTCCCAAGTGCTGGGATTACAGGCGTGCACCACCCTGCCCGGCTTCCATTACCATTTCTATTTTATTAAAAAACAAAACAAATTCTTGCAAATCATCTAAATAATTACTGATAAGCATGTTAGGTGCTCAGGAAAGATCATATTAGTGCACCATGGACTTAAATACTCAGCTGAACATGCCAACACTACTATTTCAGATTGTTTTCGTGCTTAGCCATACATTGCTTACTTCTCACCCACACTAGACAGCTCGATTAAGAAACACTGTTGCTGGGCACAGTGGTGCCCACCTGTAACACCAGAAACTTGGTAGGTTGAAGTAGGAGGACTGCAAATTGGAGGCAAGTCTCAGTAATTTAGTGAGACCCTCAGCAACTTAATGAGTCTCTGTCTCAAAATTAAAAAAAAAAAGACTGGGGAATGTAACTCAGTTATAAAATATGCTTCTTAAATTCTCAGTACAAAATAAAAAAAAAAAGAGAGAGAGAGAGCAATACTGGTTAAAATATAAATATGTCTCATTATTCTTTCACCAGATCCATATTTTTTAAAGTACTAGATTTATGACATGTTATTTTTAAATACCTGGTATACATCATAACTTTTCTTATACAATTAAACAGTGTGATTATGTGTTCAATGGGGATAATTCACATTTGTCTTTTTCTGTAGTTATTATTACAGTGTTATTTAAAATCAAATTCAATATACTCAAATATCTGATCAAAATACTTCTAAATACTACATTATTAAGGGTGATTCAGAATATTAATATTTGGCATTACAGCTATAGATGCTTGCTACTCAAAAAAATGGAAAGCAAAGTGACTGTAATGGTTAATTGGAACTGTCAACTTGATTGGATTAAGAGATGACAAGGATGAAGAAGATTATGGGTGTGTCAATGAGGGTGTGTCTAGGAATGACTGGCATATGGGATAGCCAACTGAAATGGAGACCCTCCCCAAGTGTGGGCAGCACCAACCAATAGGATGATAGCTTGGAAGAACTAAAAGCTGGAAGAACAAGGAAGCAGCAGCAGATGCAAGCTTGATTCTTCTTGAATGGGTTATTGATTGCTGCTGCAATCATCTGAGAATTTCAAGACTCTCACTTCTTCACTCTTCCAAAGCGGACTCTTCCAGTGATTCTCCAGAAGCCTTTGGTCTCAGACTAGGGTAGCACCATTGATCCCTCTTGTTCTGGGGCTTCATCCTCTGGACTGCGCAGCTACTGGTTCTTCCAGCTGTCCAGCCTGCAGATGGCCACTAGGGGCTATCCAGCTTCTCGTCTTGTAAGCCAACCTAATAAGTCCCCCTTTTATAATTATACTCCTTGTTGATTCTGTTCCTCTAGAGAACCCTGACTAATACAGTGACATAGCACAAAGTACAAGTTTTGAAATTAGAAACCCAGAGTTTGGCCTGCCACTTGCCAGCCACGTAACATGAAATAATCAAGTTTTCCTTCTTTCTTTTTTTCTTTGGGGGAGTACCAGGGATTGAACTCAGGGGCACTCAACTGCTGAACCACATCCCCAGCCCCATTTTGTATTGTATTTAGAGACAGGGTCTCACTGAGTTGCTTAGTGCCTCACCATTGCTGAGGCTGGCTTTGAACTCAAGATACTCCTGCCTCAGCCTCCCTAGCCCCTGGGATTATAGGCATGCACCACCATGCCAAGCATCACTTAAGTTTTCTAAGTCTCAGTTTTACTGCATGTAAAATGAAAAAATAAAATAACCCTAAGGCAGGTGAAGCAAGATCAAAACCATGAAAGGAAAGAAAAGAAAGAAACCAAACAACCTCAACAAACAAGAACAAACCAGAAAGAGAAGGAAAAAAATCAGCGACATTAAAGTACTAATTGTATAAACTGTCGAGTGGTAAGCAAATGTTAAGAGATTAGTAAATTCTTTGTGAATACATCTCTAGAGCTATTCAAATGTTCAAATTTGCAAATTCTATTGCAGCATATCATGTTTCTCATAAAAATGTTTTCTGTCTAATCAGAACTATCACTTTTAGTCCTCTTTACTTCTTTACCCCCAAAAAGAAAAAAACACTGTTGTTATTTAATGAGATTGACTGAATCAACAACAACAACAAAAAAAGCTGGGGAAGAGAAGGATTTACACTGACTAGGCCGTAGACTCACTCACTAGGGGGGTGATTTACCCAAGCATACCAGCCCAGTGCTGATACTAAGCAAAAGCACATATTTACTGCATAAGGCCAGTCTCTAGAGGCCCTTGTACAGGAGATAACATCATAAAACTAAACTCATCAATGCAGGAATCAATGTGTTACGAGACACAAGACAAAGTGGTATTCACCCCTGGTAGGAAGACTGCAATTCCATTTCACTTACAGTTTTATAACAAGAAATTACACTTTCATCTGAAGTTGATTGTCTACTTATACTTACTAAGAAAGATAAGCAGCCCCTCAATGCACAAGACAAGAGCAATCTGTGTGCTGCAGGAAGCCTTGGGTTTAATAAGCAGCCTCAATAACTGGACATTCAGCTCCAGCAGCACCCTGGAGAAATGGCACCAACCTCCCTTGCCACCTAAAATGTCTTTACATTCCTAGTATGATTCTCAACTAACTAGTCATTGATTAAACAATGAAAATATCTCAATCGCTTCTAGGGTGGAGTTGTGACTCAGTGGTAGAGCCCTCACCTAGCAAATGTGAGGCACTGGGCTTGATCTTCAGCACCACATAAAAATAAATAAATAAAATAAAGGTATTTAAAAAAAAAAAAATCACTTCTAGCCAGGCACAGTGCCATATGTCTATAATCCCAGGAACCTGGGAGGCTGAGGCAGGAGACTCTCAAGTTCAAGGCTACCCTCACCAACTCAGTGACCCTGAGCAACTCAGAAAGACCCTATTTCAAAATAAAAAGAGCTGGGGATGTAGCTCAGTGGTATAGCACCCCTGTGTTCAATTTCCAGTACTAAAAAAGAATCACTTCAATTGCTTCTAGGAAGTCTACCTATAAGTCATCTTCTTCAATGGTTCCTTTCCTATTCTTACAACTGAATGTGGATATGGCTACTTAGCCTGATAAACAGTGAACTTGGGGTTTGGGAGGAGTTTCATGGTAGAGTTCTTGCCTAACATGTACAAAGCCCTGGATCATCTGAGCCCCAGTAGGGTGTGGGGGGCTAACAGTGAATTTCTTGAGAGGAGAAGTCAACTCTCCTCTAATGCACAGCTAGTATGTATGAGATGATCTATAAACATTTATTAATTGAATTGAATTTTAAATGATTGTGATGATTACAAACGGAAACCAACATCATGAGGACAGAAAAGGTGAGACAATAACAGAAATGTCTTGAAGATTTCAGGAGGCAAAATCCCTTATCTAAATACTTACTATATGGGTAAAATCTCATTATCAGTCAATCTCCAAAAAGTCTGTCTTTTCAAAAAATAATAAATACATTCATTGAAATGAACATTATTCCTCATTTCTAGGACTAGGAGTGAATGCCAAATGTTTAGACAGTGAGAAGGCACACAGAAAGAGAATCCAAGAAGGAAAAGGCACCTTCCTGCCACCGTCTCCTCCACCTCTGGCTTTCCTGAACTGTTCCTGGATGCACCTAATTAGCCTTGAAGGACCTAATTAGCAGAGATGGATAAAAGTGTTGAGAGTAGAGAGGAACTCACTGTTACTTGACAGCAGAGAAAAGAATCCTAAGGGGCAGGGCTATATCTCCAGTCAATTCTCTCTTCTCTATCCAGAGGAAACAGCACATGGGATAGCAGTCTATGACTCAAAAGGACTATTCGATAGATGTTGTTTTATTAGGCTTTTCATTATAAAGAACATGGTGACATCTGAGTAAAACACACACCAGACATAGGCAGTCAGCTCTCACATGGAAATAACTCTGCTCTGAATATTTTTCACTACAATGAGCTATATCAGAAGGAAGTCTTCCTTCCATACAAAATTCCAAAACCTAACTTCATTATCACCAAGAGGCACACAGGGTCCTGCTCTAAGCAAAGCAGAGAGAGACAAGTACAGACAAAGCCATCCTATAAAACTCCATTTAGTTAGGTCTCATACAACCTCTGCTCTGAAATCTGACAGCTTATTGAGAGGAAAAGGGAAAACGCTGACTGCCACTGGCCATGGGAGCCCCGTGTTCTGGCCCGCAGGGCCTATGTTACCGTGCCCATTCACAAGAAGCCTCTCGGCTGCCTCCACCTGCCCAAATCGCTCTTCCTCTTCTTTTTGCCCTTATTGAATACATAATAGATAATTACTAACTTTTTGCATTTGAAAAACTGCTCACCATGGACAATTTGAAAACAGAGCAAACAAAAACTAAATAAATGAAAAATAATCTCAAATATCTACCACCACTCCCTACCCTCCTCTCTTAATAATCACCCTGTTGAAGCACTTCCCTTCTTGAACAGCACAGGGATGAAGAGGTGAGGTCTAAGCTTACCTGAAATTATTGCAGCCGAGGACCACTCCAACTATGTTCTTGCCTATGTCGTGCACATCGCCTTTCACGGTGGCTAGCACAATGGTGCCTTGGTAAGGGTCCTGAAAGCAAGCCATGCAGTGAGCACGACTGGAGCTCCTCAGAGCGGGTCCCTAGCTCTCGAGAGCCAGGCAGGTGCCAACCCAGAAAGGGATTAATACAACCACCTCAAAGATGAGCCTGAGAACCAAATAACGCACTAGGCAAGCAGAGCGTGTAAGCTCCAGCAGTACAAATGAGCCATCTGGTGGGTCAGCACAAGGGCTTCAATCAAGATGGTGCACTGCAACCTCTCAAGGAGGAGCTCAAGCTCAAACAGAACAATCCCACAGCTGAAGACCACACCCTTCACTCCAAAACTTTCTGACAAATGTTCAATGACAACAGTTAAAGGAGGGGATTGAAGCGAGGAGGTATTCACTGCAATATCCCCTCAGAATCTGATAATAACCGTATTGGCCCGGTACAGAGGGTGTTGGGGGTAACTCTCTGCTTCTTTCACACAGTCCTTATGTTCGCTGCCAGCACATCGTGTACCCTCCAGGGGAAAAACAAGGAAAGGGTTTTTTTGGTTTTTTTTTTTTTTGGACCAGGGATTGAACTTAGGGGCACTCGACCACTAGGCCACATCCCCAGCCCTTTTTTGTATTTTATTTAGAGACAGGGTTTCACTAAGTTGCTAAGTGCCTTGCCATTGCTGAGGCTGGCTTTGAACTTGCAATCCTCCTACTTCAGCCTCCCAAGTGCTGGGATTACAGGTGTGCACCACCGCATCCAGCTAAAAAAACAAGGAAAGGTAAGCAAGGCAAGGGGCATTTTTATGAACACTATGTCTGTCTGAGCTGGACCAATTTAAGAATTTAGAGTCCCAAGGGCCAAAGCTGCATGAGTTTCCCTGGGATCTAAACAAAGTCAAAAGGCTTAATGATTTACTCTTCTGGTGCAATCAGCAAAAATTAAACTGAATTCAGTAGTGGTGTCAAGGACACTATTAGTAGACAGAGAATATTTGTTTATTCCAAAAAAATCATCCAAAACAACCATGAGCCCACTACCTAGAAACAGGAGCAGGTCTTTGTAGCTGCAGTGTCAAAACAGAACTTGGTACAAAGTAGAAACTATGTAAATGTCAGTTAATGAAGGATTTTGTCTTGATTGAAAAATTACATCTATATTAAAAATTCCATAAGGCTACATTCAAAGAAAAACCCTAGGTTATCCTGAAGCTAGGTAAAAGAAGGGACAGATGTTAGATCATTTCTCTACTTTATCTTCAGTGAAAAACAGCAAGCCAGCCTGACTGCTTAGGCCTCTACCCCCCTTCCCAACAGGAGTCTTCCAGGCCCACAGGCCTGAAAAAAAAACGACTTGCCTCTTCTTCTACTGTGCAATTAAGCACTCTGTTTTCTTCTCTCTCTTTTTCCATAAAGGGAATGAGGTGGCCAACAGCCTTCTTCATGACCCGAGCTGACTTTATAACCTGGGAAAAAAGCAGAGTAGGTTATCTGACTGACTACTGTAACCACCAGCCATTGCAAACCATGTGGCTGTGAAATCCCAGCACAAACTAAGAACACACATTTTAACCTCAGGCTAGCTACACGAGACTCTGCTTTTGACAGTGAGCAAAATGAGAAATAAGCTTCCTGAGGGAAAAGCCAGGGGAAAGACAGTGAATGAGGCAGAACAGGAGAAAACAAGGCTAGAAGCCAAACATTGAAATTTCCATCTTCTTGAACTTTTGCCTATTAGTTTTTCTCTGGCTTGAACGCCCTCTATCACTTTTCTGAATTCTACCTATCTTTCAGGTTTAAAGTTTCCCCACCATGTGCTCATTCCCAGCCTTCTCTTCTCCACACTCAACTCCCTTAAAATTGAGCCTCATACAAGACAAGGCGCCTAACCTAGATGTTAGTGTTTGTTAACTCATGGGGCTAGTAGCTGCTGCAGTTCAAAATAAAGAGTGCTATTTTTACTTGAAACCAATCATTTAGTGTACTACTATTTAAAACAGTAATATTTTTTCAAAGTATGCATCCTTTAAGATGAACACTTGCTGGTCAAATCAAATCTTAATACGAGCTTTACATTCATCTTGAGTTTTACTTCTGAGAGTAAAAGGTGGTGCAGAAAATCAGAACAAAGATTATGAAGTTAGCAATTTCCAGGTGATTTCTAGCTTCCACACCACTCTAAAGACGGGTTTACCACACAACTCCAAACACATCTGGGCAAGGACTGGTCCAAATCTAAACTTGAACAGAGTACCCAAACTCAGTATTCACTAAGACAAGGAAGAGATTCAACTGTGAAAATGAAAATGTCTCCCTATTTTTGCAAACCTGAGGTAGAAACATTTTTCCAGCTCCAAAAAGATCACCAACAACTTTCATGCCACTCATCAGGGGTCCTTCGATTATATTCAGAGGTCGGGGATATTTTTCCTGGTTTAACCTGGCTTCCTCAGTATCCTGGATAACATATTTTTCAATGCCCTTCAAAAAAAAAAAAAAAAAAAAAGGTTGGGGGAGAATAAAAGGGGAAAAAATGGTTTAAGTCCAAACAGCCAACAGAAAATGAATCACAGACATGCTTAAGAGTGAGTCCTGAAATCAGACTGGCTCCCTGCACCCACTCAGGCCATTTATCAAGCTTTGGTTTCCTAAGAGTGCCACAGTATCTTGTTCATGTGTTATTTTGAGAATCATTAAATTAAATAACCCACATTAAGTGCTCAGCTGGCTTTCTTCTTTTTTTTTTTTTTTAAATATTTATTTATTTGCTTTAGTTGTACACAATGCAATGCATTTATGTTTACGTGGTGCTGAGGATCTAACCCGGGCCGCGCACGTGCTAGGCAAGTGCTCTACCACTGAGCCACAACCCCAGCCCCCTTAGCTGGCTTTCTTGATAGAAAGTAATACTCATGAAAGTGTGCTATTAGTGAGAAGGTAGACTAATAAGAAGTAGATTTCTAACTCAGATGTTTGTATTCTTGTTATACATTTTGTTATACATTAATAACATCTCTACTGAATCAGTGTTTCCCACTGTAATACTACTTGGCTAGAAGATGAATGAGGGCAAGTGGGGTTCTCAGGTGAAGTTCAAAACAAGGAGGCCTCCCCAGTCCAGGCTTGAACAAGCCCTCCTCCAGGGCTCCCTACTCACGGATCCTTGGATGTGGCTGACTAGTTCCACAAACTGAAATATGTGAATCTCAAAAGGTCCAAGAGTTTAATTTTAGACCCCTCACCCTCACCACCACCAAAAAAAAGAACTCTGAAATTCTCCAGACTCACAAATGGGAAAACTGAAGCCAAGAGATCATTTATCTTACTAAAATCCCAATCATCCATAGAAGAACCAGTACTGACTTGCTGAAAGCAACCTGGTCAGGCCAGGATTCTCAACCTCAGTACTATGACCTTGGGCTGGAAGACTCTTTGTTGTGTAGGGCTGTGGTATGTACCAGAGGATGCTGAGCAGCATCCCTAGTCACTGGATTCCAGAAACATCTCCCAGCCCCAACTTGACAACCAAACACGCCTTTAGACAGTGCCAAATGTGCTATCAAATAATGCAGGGGCAGGAGAACCACCCCAGGTTGAGAATCGGCAACCAGGAGTCCATGGCCTCTCTTGCTCCAGCTGCTGTCACCACCAACCCTCCCAACAAAGGCATCAGACAGCAGTGACAAGCCATCAGCTGGCCAGTGCAGGTTCCTGTACTCACCTTCACAAGAGCATACTCAAGCCGTTCTTCAATGGAGCTGTTCCTCCACTCATCAGTCTGAATGACCTTCTTCCCTCCTTTGCCATGAGTCTGAATTGAAATTTGGACCAAGAAATGGATGTAAGAGGTCACTTATTGTGCCATTTGGCAGCAACTAATAAATCGTGTCTTACCCCTTTACCTTCCCAGCTCCCAGCAGAGTGCCCAGCATGAATTCAGACATGTCATTGACCTGGCATACGTTTATTCAGGACCAGCCACAGCACCGGGTCTGGTGAGATACACAAGCAGCTCTTCCACCTCTTCCAATTTTCACCTGAACTCTCACTTCCTGTGGCAAGCTTCCCTAACCACCTCCACCTTTGGGGTTGATGCCGCCTCAGCATCCTCACAGCAGCCTGTACCTCCCCTACCACAGCACCTACCGCACTGGATTAAGATCACCACTGTACATTTTCTGCAGGTCTCAGAGAACATAAGCTGAATGCATTAATACTGAACAAAAACTGATGTTGCTGGAGCAATGCCTGTGCAGGACAGTAGAGGCCAAGTCACAAAGGGCCAGAAATTCATGCTGTGGACTTAACCTCCACAGCAATTATGTAGTGGAACAGGAGACACTAGTAACAGTTCTGCAGCTACAGGGTCATATTCAAAGTAGCGTTTTTAAGGAAAACTCAGAAGGGGCCTAGCCTGAGTACTGATAACAGGAAAGGCCAATAAAAACAAACATAAAGGCATCAAGTTACCAGTATGAATAAAAGAAGGAAGGATCTGGAGAGAACACCAAGATATAGGGCCAGAGTGGTAACTGGAGTAACAACAAGATAGGACTCTCTCATGTAGAAAAACCTAAAGAATAACTGAAAAAGAAAAAGTCCTTCTAAAGCTCATATTCCCCTCACTGGTACATGGAAACACCATTTGTTTTATCTGCCACACAACCAGACAATTCCTGCCCCAGGGATGGAGTTGCTGGGTTAAAACAAAGCAGTCTATTCCCAATACTTTGGGTGGTGGGATTATGAATTATTTTATTTTCTTTTGCTTACCTGTATTTTGTAAATGTTCTAGAAGTAATATCTGTCACTTGGTACAAGAAAAATATATTTCACACTTCAAAATAAATACATAGAAATTTATTTCTGGTGCACACCTGTAATCCCAGCAACACAGGAGGCTGAGGTAGGAGGATCAGTAGTTCAAAGCCAGCCTCAGCAGTTTAACAAGGACCTACACAACTTAGCCAGACCTGTCTCAGAACAAAAAATAAAAAGTGCTGGGGATGTGGCTCAGTAGTTGAGTGCCCCTGGGTTCAATCCCCAGTACCAGAAAAAGAAATTTAGGTTCAGAATGCTGAAACAGCCTAGAAATGGTCCATTTCTCTTTCCTTACCCTAACCACAATACCTTCTCTAGAATGTTCACTGATCTAAAGACATGATTAGATACATGCTTCTATTCTATAATGAAGGTCCAGTAATTGTGAGTAATAAATTCAAAGAAAGGAAAAAGCCACATTAGACACTTTTCTCTCTACCTGGGCATAATGTAAGAGCTTCTCAGTGGCTTCAGGGTCTTTATTCCAGATGAGGTCTTCACAGAGCTGAAGAAGTTCCTTGTGGATATCATCGTATACTGGGAGGTTTCCCGCATTCACTATCCCCATATCCATACCAAACTAAAGGCAATAAAAAGAAAAGTGAGGATTTCCAGTGATGCCCTAAATCAGGAACCAGAAAGAAAACATTTTAGGCCATAGTATCAGTCACAATTACTTGACTCTGTTATTGGAGCCTAAAAGCAGGCTTAGATAAGATACAGGCGATTGGTGCATTAGGGGGTGCCCTAAACAAACCTTTACAGAAACTGATCACAGGCCAGTTAGTCTGAGGGCCACAGTGGGCAAACCCTGCCTTAAGTGAAAGCTGGTTTCAGAAGCAAGCAGGCCTTCAACCATACCTTGATTGCATGGTAAAGGAAAACCCCATGCATTGCTTCTCGGATGGCTTCCATTCCTCGGAAGGAGAAAGACAAGTTGGAAAGACCTCCACTTATTCTGACTCCTGGTAATGTCTCCTGGCAAAAAATTTTAAAATGTGAAAACAGTGTTCTATTTTAACCAAAGTAGCAATCAGCTCTTAAGCTTTATATATGAGTGGAAAATAAACAACATGAAGTTCAAAATAATACAGAGCTTGTTGTAATTAGACATAATTTTGCTATATTATGGTGCTGTAAAGGCACTGCTTCACCAATGTCCCCCATTAGACTTTAGTCTCCCTAAGGAAAAATACAAAATTCTACTTTTCTCTGTGTACTACAGTAATGACCCTGATAGGGTATAATATGTAGTGAGTATTCCATAAAATATTTGCTGGATAAATGACAGAGAAGAAAGTGGTGGAAAGAGAGCATGCGTGCGTTCACGCACGCACACACACAGTTCCCCAGTCATTGCAAGCACTAGCTACCTGAAGGTATTTGTAATCTAAATGAACAAACTCTGTTGTTCATTATAAACTTGACCAATCATAAAAGGATAAAAGGAAACTGAGTTTCCTGCCACACCTATGGCAATATCAAGCATGCATGTGGAACAACAGGATCTCTGACTGTTGGCCAAGGACAAAGTGGCTTGAGCACCACCGAGGAAGATGGTTTCCTATTATCTAGTACTATGGCTTCTGGGGTATATGCTATAGAGAAACTTGAGCATGTGTACCCAAGATACATTTACAAGAATGTTCACAGCAGCATTGCTCATGATGTCCAGAAGCTGGAAACAAACCAGATGTCCCTCAGTGGTAGAATGGTTTATTATGGCATAATGATACAATGGAATATTATATACTAATAGAATGAACAAATGACAATTACAGAAATGCAGATGTATCTTTTTAAAATATACTGTTTAGTTGTAGATGGACACAATGCCTTTATTTTATTTATTTATTTTTTTATGTGGTGCTGAGGATAGAACCTAGAGCTAGACAAGCACTCCACTACTGAGCCACAACCCCAGCCCCCACATGAATCTTTAAAATGAGTTTGAATTAAAAAAAAAGTCATAAACATCTTATGACTATCTTTAAGCTAAAAAACAGGCAAAATTAAACTACATTGTTTAGATATTCAGTTGGTTCTTATAGTTCTGTCCTATAAAGTCACTCTAAACTCTGAAATAGGGACTACTGAAGCACTGCTCCAAGGGAAATACATGGTCACAACATTTTCATCAGCCCATCAATCCTGGGCACATCACAGCCTTCCTGCATACATGAATGATAGGCCAATATATGCTATAGGGCCATCTTAAAAAGCAAAACCACGGCTGGGGTTGTGGCTCAGTGGTAGAGCACTCACCTAGCAGGTGCGCGGCCCGGGTTCGATCCTCAGCACCACGTAAAAATGCATTGTGTACAACTAAAAGCAAATAAATATTTAAAAAAAAAAAAAAAAAAAAAAAAGCAAAGCCATCCCCAGGACACAGTGGCACATACCTGTGATCCCAGAAACTCAGGAAGCTGAGGCAAAGGAACACTGGTTTGAAGCTAGTCTCAGTAACTTAGGAAGACCGTGTATCAAATAACTTTTTTTTTAATTGTTTTTTTTTAATATTTATTTATTTGCTTTTAGTTGTACACAATGCATTTTTACGTGGTGCTGAGGATCGAACCCGGGCCGAGCACGTGGTAGGTGAGCGCCCTACCGCTGAGCCACAATCCCAGCCCCTCAAATGACTTTTTTTATCAAAATAAAAAGGGCTGGAAATGTAGGTCAGTAGTAGAGCACCCTGGATTCACTCCCCAGTGCCATAAAAAAAAAAAAAAAAAGGGGGGGGGGGTTAGAAAAAATGGCCCTAAATAACATAGCTAAATCAGGATGATGACTATGACATGAAATTCAGAATGAGGTATACCCAGAAAAGTAGAGACATATGGGCATCCGTGTGTTACACTGTTATACTATGAAGTATGTCTCACTTCATAATTTAAATAGCATTACACAAAATTTTAAAAAGTCTCTAACTTCAGAAAAACAATGTACTAAACAACGAGAATGTCAATATTCCTAGCCAAAAAATATGTAATAGCTCCAACCATTCACTAGACCCCTGTGATAAATCTAAGCTATCTTGGATAGAAAAGAGAAAATGACCCTTACTTACTTTAATGACTCTAGTTGCATGGATAAAATTTACAGCATACAAGTTGTGTTCTTCCATCCCAGTACCAATGGTGAGGATGTTGGGGTCAAAGATGATGTCATTTGGATTAAATCCCAGTTTTCTCACAAGTAAATGGTAGGCTCGAGTGCATATACTGATTTTGACATCTGTTTCTGTCGCCTGGGAAAAGGAGAAAATATGAAATATAAAAAATAAAAACAAAGTGTCATCCATGAAAACAGTACATTTCACTTGTTGAAAGCACTCAAGTGTCAACACATGGATTTCACAGAAATACAAATGCCAAACAGCCTCTAAATATTTATCAAATTATTTCAGAGGAGGAATCTGTTTGAAAATCCATATATATGTGTGTGTGTGTGTGTGTGTGTATACACACACACACACACACACACACTTTAAAATTTGAAACGGGTCTTGTTAAGTTGTCCCAGCTGAACTTGAACTTGTGTTCTCTTGCCTCAATCTCCAGGGTGGCTCAGAATGCAGGAATGCACCACTGTGCCTGGCTCCCTTTGTATTTTTATCAACACAACAGTTAAGATTTTTTTCTGCAAAAATCAAATTTTATATGCATATAAATGGCATATTTAATAAAGAGGCTTCTTAAAAACATACTATAAAAATTCAAACACTACTAAAAGACAGACTAAAAATGAGTGTCCCTCCTTCTCCTGATTTCCCTGCTAGTCCTGTCACACAGGCAGCACTGCAATCGCTTTCCTGAATTTTCCACAATAACAGTCTATGCTGATCTGAGGATACATGTTTATTCCCCATCCCCCCACTACAGCACTGTCTGTTAGCATATGCCTCAGCTTACATATATGAATGAGGACCACCCTTCACAAGAGTCCCTAGAACTCCAGCAAGGCTCACACTCCCCACTGCTTCCCTTCCCCCTTACAGTCAGGGCCTCTGCTTCCAGCCTTGCCTCCAGCCAAGGCTAATCATTTGTCCCTCCTCCACTCCACTCACCCATACTGTTCCTCCCATATGCCTAAAACCCTCCAACCCTGTTGCTCCTGAGCCCTGCCATTTACTGCTGTCACTGCTCTGGTCACCCCTAGACATGGTTTTGTGCCTCAACAACTCTCAGGAATCTGGCCAAAGGCCCTCTTTTCAGAAGTTGCTTTAATCACCCTCTATAACCCAGCCCCCACCATCCCTCCCACCTCCTTCCTTCTTCAGAGCAGCTCTTTTCAAAAATTGTACTAATTTGGCAACTTGTTTGTTATTTTTGGTTGTTTTATTACTTATTATTAAAATGCCAATCTGTCTCCCCTAGGTAGAATGTCAGTCTTTCTGTATCCCCAGTACCCAGAACAGTGCTTATCAGAGAATGTGCTCAGCATCATTCGTTGAAGGAATGCTTTTACTCAAAGCATGTCTGAACTTTGTCATGGAAGCCGTCTTTGGGTCACACCTGCAACTTCAACACTCAGCACGTTTACCAAATTAAATTTTGAATTTCTGGCTATATGAAAAATTAACTATGCTCTGGAAAAACATATATATACAGTAATTTGCCTTACCTGCAGTTTCAGTCCCCACTATTTCAGTTACCCATGGTCCACGGTGGTCCAAAAATACTAAATGGAAAACTCCAGAAACAATTCTTTTTTTTTTTTTTTTTTAATATTTATTTATTTGCTTTCATTGTACACAATGCATTTATTTTAACATGGTGCTGAGGATTGAATCAGGGCCGCGCACATGCTAGGCGAGCACTCTACCACTGAGCCACAACCCCAACCCCCAGAAATAATTCTTCAGTTTTAAATTGCATTCCACCCTGAGTAGCTTGATGAAATCTTGAAACAACCTACAACTGTCCTGTTCCACGCCGCTCAGGACGTGAATGGTATCTGTCAGCCTATACTTGCAGTACACATTACCTGTTCCTTGGCCCTATTTATCTAGGTTGATTACCAGACCTACTACCATTGGATCATAGAGCTTATGTTCAAGTAACTCTTATTTTACTTGCTAATGGTCACAAAGCACAAGGGAGAAAATTGCTGGCAATTTGGAAATGCCAAAGAAAAGCCTTTAAAATGCTTCTTTTGAAGAAAATCTTTACCATGTGCACCTCCAATAAAGCATTAATCTCTAAAATATATAAAGAACTCGAAAAACTTAACACCAAAAAAACAAATAACTCAATCAATAAATGGGCTAAAGAACTGAACAGACACTTCACAGAAAAAGAAATACAATTGATCAACAAATACATGAAAAACTGTTCATCATCTCTAGCAATCAGAAAGATGCAAATCAAAACTACTCTAAGATTTTATCTCACTCCAGTCAGAATGGCAATCATCAAGAATACAGGCAACAATAAATGTTGGCAAGGATGTGGGGGGAAAAGGTATACTCATACATTGCTGATGGGACTGTAAATTGGTGCAGACACTTTAGAAAGCAGTAAGGAGATTCCTCAGAAAATTGGGAATGGAACCACCATTGAAGAATAGCATTACCTTAGATTGGGTAGAGGGAACTGATGGGAGGGGAGGGAAGGGGATGCGGGGATAGGAAACATAGTAGAATGAAACAGATATCATTACTTTATGTATATATGTGACTGCATGACCAATATGAATCTATAACATGTACACTCAGAAAAATGACAAATTATATTCCATCTATGTATATCAAAGTGCATAAATGCATTCTACTATCACGTATAACTAATTAAAACAAATTTTAAAATTAATTTTAAAAATGCTTCCTTTGAATGAAAAGGTTAAAGTAAGATATTTTGAGATATTATATTCACATAACTTAAGTACACTGTAATAACTGCCCTAGTTTATTACTGTTGTTGTTAATCTCTTACTGTGCCTAGTTTATAAATTAAACTTTATCATAGGTATGAGCAGGGAAAAAACATGGTATAGCGAGTATAGGGTTTGTGGTTCCCAGCATCCACAGAGGCTCCTGAACATTCCCTGTGGACAGGGACAGGGCCATACTTGCTGGATCACAGGATGCACCACCATGCCTGACAGCACCAGAGAAGTTTCAAAGCAGAAGCCAGATCATGTTCACTCCTCTGCTCAAAACCTTCAGTGGTGTCCCAGTTCACTGAGTAACAATGCTGACCAGGTGCTAACAGTAGTCCACAGGCCCAAGACTTGAGCTGGTATCCTCCTAATCTCGCATCCTCCCCATCTTCTCTCCCTTTCACTTCATCTATCTGGTTTCCCTGCTGTTTTCCAAACATGACAAGCACGTATCTAACTCTGAAATGTTCTGAAAGAAAATTAAAAAAGAAATATGAGCCGGGTGCAGTGGCGCACGCCTGTAATCCCAGCACTTGGGAGGCTGAGGCAGGAGGACTGTGAGTTCAAAGCCAGCCTCAACACTGGCGAGGCACTTAGCAACTCAGGAGACCCTGTCTCTAAATAAAATACAAAAAAGGGCTGGGGATGTGGCCCAGTGGTGGAGTGCTCCTGAGTTCAATCCCTGGTACCCAAAAAAAAAAAAAAAAACATCAATAGTGGATGCAAGATAGTGGGGGAGGATAAAGGTAGATAAAGAAAACTCACACAGAGCACAAGACACCAGAGTTGAAAGGGAAAAGATAAGAAAATTAGGCAACATGCCCAAGATACCAGACATCTTCAATAATAAACATACCAAAAGAGAAAATAAAACAATTCAAGGATAACTCCTGCAACTGCAGCTGTGAGCTTACCAACAGAAAGGGCCCCTGAGCACCCACCTAACAGTGTACTGAGGGCTCAGACCACCCATGAAGGGCTCAGGACCCAGAAGATCCATGAAGTGTCCCCAGAAAGGAAAGACAAGCAAGCTTCACAAAAATAATCAAAGGTTAGAACAGCACTGAAATTCCTACCAGTACCAGTGGAAACCAGGAGTCAATGGAGGATATTTTCCAACACAAAACCCCTCCTATATCCACACAATGGATATATGTCAATGTATAAAAGGAGAATAGAGCCATGTACAGCCATGTCAAGTCTCAAACGAATTTACTGTCATGTTTTTCTTCACAAGAAGCTACCAGAGAAAGCATTTCACCAAATGAAAGATTTGCCAAAAATGAGGAAATTTTGGGATCTAAAAACCCAAGAGAGCCAGGCATGGCGGCACATGCCCGTAATCCCAGCAACTCGGGAGGCTGAGGCAGGAGGATCACAAGTTCAAAGGCAGCCTCAGCAACTTAGCCAGGACCTAAGCAACAACGAAACCTTGTCTCAACATAAAAAATAAAAAGGACTGGGGATATGGCTCAGTGGTAAAGTAACCCTGGGTTCAATCCCCAGTACCAAATAAATAAATAAATAAATAAATAAATATCCAAGAGATGGGAGAGAGGAACATTTCACAGTAACTGCTTTGCAGTCAGCTGCCTAATGAAGTCATGCCAGAAGACTTGGAGAATTCTTCAAGAAATTCAAATGAAAGTCCACATAATATGTGTGGACACATTAGATAGTGAAGATGTACACAATTAGCAGACAACATGAAGTGGAAATACATACAGAAAACAATACAAAGGAAAAGCAATCACAGTACTTCACACGGCTCAGTTTTTACACTTCTTAATAATGTAAGCAATGAAAATAGTTATAACTAAAATGAACTATCTTGGGCCTGGGGTTGTGGCTCAGTGGTAGAGCGCTCGCCCAGCACATGCGCAGCCCGGGTTCAATCCTCAGCACCACATAAAAATAAACGTATTGTGTACAACTAAAGCAAATAAATAAATGTTATAAATAAATAAATAAATAAAATGAACTATCTCAAAAGATAGAGTATAAAAGTAAAGATGTGTGGAGTAAAATTTGAAGACAGAGGTAAATGCCACAGGATCCGTTTTAAAAGTTGAAAGTGACTGTTTCAAGGGATGTAGAAGGCTGGAAGCTTCTGTTTTATCATAAAAAGCCTTATGGCTCTATTTGTAAAACTATCCACATACATAAATCTTTGATTTAAAAAAAAAGGGGGGGGGTCCCACCATACTAAACTAGGAGTGAAAAATGACTAGCTACAATTTTTCAGACAAACAATCTAATGAAGTGCATTCAAAATATTAAATGTATATACACCCTATGGCTCACTTCTATTAACTGATTCTAAGAAAATCATTCTCTACAAGTGAAATGCTACATAAATTAGGATATTCACTGGCCATTGTTCACACTATTAAAAAATCAGTTCAATAGACTAATTAAGGCATATGCTGAAATGTAATGCAACCGTGGAGTTAAAATCCATATTTACTAAAATGGGAAAATGCCCACATTCTGTAATGTTGGGGGATGAGTTGCTCAATGGCAGAGGCAATCTCATTTATATCTACTTTTCCATTTACCAGAACTTCTCCCCCATGGCCTCCTGGCCTTATCCCTCATTTTATTTGGGTTTTCAAACATTTCCTCCACAGAGGGGCCTTAGGAGACTGCCTTTTCTAAACAGCCAATTCCTCTTTCATGAGACCATTCAGCACAGTCCCAGATAAATGACCAGCTCTCCTAGACCTAGATCCCAGCACTGCTGCTTGCTTCTGTGTCACAACAGCAAATCATACAACATCTCAGTGCTACAGTTTCCTCACTTGACATACAAAACTAATAATAATACCTAAAGTTAATATGCTGCGAAGAAAAACAGAACATATGCTATGTGCTTGCCTGGTGTAACTTGGGCTCAATATAAAACAAAGATCAAAATTATCTTTCTTTGCAATCTTCTTGATTATTTGAATTTTTCTCATGATAAAGATTTACCTTTGGGCTGGGGTTATGGCTCAGCGGTAGAGCGTTTGCCTAGCACGTACGCGGCCCGGGTTCAATCCTCAGCACCACATAAAAATAAACGCATTGTGTACAACTAAAGCAAATAAATAAATATTAAAAAAAAAAGATTTATCTTTTCGCCAAGTGTGGTGGTATATGCCTGTAATCCCAGCAGCTTGGGACGCTGAGGCAAGAAGATCAAGAGTTCGAAATGAGCCTCAGCAACATTGAACTCAGTGAGACCCTATCTCTAAATAAAATACAAAACAGGGCTGGGGATATAGCTTAGTGGTTGAGTGCCCCTGAGTTCAATCTCTAGTACCAAAAAAAAAAAAAATTGTTTTTTTATCTTTTGTACAAAAAGAATTAATAACGCTTCTGTTAAAACATGATTTATTCCAAAAAGTTTAAAAAGGAAGAAAAAAGTACACCATTTATTAACTGTCACTATGGAGACTACCCCTACCCCTAAGCAATCATAGTTATTTTCTGTTTATACTATTTATTAATTAAAACTGTGATCATTTCACTCCCCCTCCCCACATGGTTCCATCACCTCATTCTTTAAAAATACTGCAAAATTTAAGCATTCACCTAACAATGGCTATTTAGAGTGTTGTCAATTTTTGGCTATCATAATATTAAAATGAGTGTGAACACATAGCCTTACATACTGAACCTGTTACAAGATTTCCAAGAAGGGATTAATTGGAAGGGATGGATTTTTCAATTGCTTTAATTACTGAACAGATACCAAAATGCTTATGAAAGTTATGTGAGGTACAATACATAACGATGTAATGATCACCCGTACAGATCACCCAGTCAAACCACAGTTGTATTTGAAGCTTCCCATGTGCCCCCCTCATAATATCCCACCATGGCAGGGATATTAGGAGAGCTACCATTTATCAATCCTTTGTTTCTGTTTGATAAATAAAACAAACATTACTGCTTTTTTAAAAACTTAGGCCGGGCGCGGTGGCGCACGCCTGTAATCCCAGCACTTTGGGAGGCTGAGGCAGGAGGATCGCGAGTTCAAAGCCAGCCTCAGCAATGGCGAGGCACTTAGCAACTCAGTGAGACCCTGTCTCTAATAAAAACCAAAAAAAGGGCTGGGGATGTGACCCAGTGGTCGAGTGCCCCTGAGTTCAATCCCCGGTACCACAAAAAAAAAAAAAAAAAAAAAAAAAAAACTTAGTATCTTCTCACAGGCTTTCTGGCTATTTGTACTCCTTTTCCTATAAATTGCTTATTTTGTTTGTTCATTCTACAAACTTCCCTGCCAACTTAGTTTTGGTCTCTGACCTACAGAAATTCTTTGCCAGTGATATCAACCCATACTATTACTCATGTTGCAAATAGTACCATGTCTTCACCATATAATAAAAAATTTTATATTTTCATGTAAATATTTTTTCCTTTCTGGCCTTTTGGATTAATAATATTTTCTGTAACACAAGTTTGAGTTGGAATTCTCCTACATATTCTTTTTTTTTTTTTTTTTTTTTTTTTTTTTAATGGTAGCAGGGATTGTATTCAGGGGCACTTGACCACTGGGACACATCCCTAGCCCTTTTTCATATTTTTTTAAAATATTTATTTATTTGCTTTAGTTGTACACAATGCAATGCATTTATGTTTACGTGGTGCTGAGGATTGAACCCGGGCCGCGCACGTGCTAGACTAGCGCTCTACCGCTGAGCCACAACCCCAGCCCCATCCTACATATTCTTTAGAATATTTTTACATTTAAATATTTTATCAATATAGACTTTAGTATATGGTGGGAATGGTGCTAGTGCTGAGGTGGTGGGACCTTCATGAGGTGGTGATATCATAAGAATTCTTCACAAATGAATTACTGTAGGAATAAAAGTGTGTTTGTTATAAAAGTAAATACCACTCTCTTGTTCTCTCTCACCATCTCTTCTGCCAAGGGATGATGCAGCAATAAGACTCTTACCAGATGCAGTCCCCAAATCTTAAAAGACTTCTTGTATTTAGAACCATAAGCCAAATAACGTTCTATTGTTTATAAAATTACCAAGTCTGTGATATTCTGTTAGAGAAGCACAAAATGTATTCAGAGAGGGCTCTGACTTTATTTTCTTCCAAATGCATAACCAGTTGTCCCAGTAGTGTTTACTGAATAATTCAACCTTTGTCCACTGATGTAAGGACTTTGGTTCTATACCAAACCTTCACATATATAGATGCATGCATGTGTATGTGTGTAGATATATAGAGACATATGTATTGTTTACATGCATATACATACAGCTACTTCAGAATTCATTTTCTCCCACTGCTATCTAATCTGGGTGACACAGTGCAGCTAGGTAGACAGAAATCACTCACCTGTCCTTCTTCATCGAAAGCCATAATCACAACGGCAGCTCCAAACTTCTTAATCTTCCTGGCCTTCTCCAAGAAGTCCTCCTCTCCCTCCTTCAGACTAATGCTGTTGACGATGCACTTCCCCTGGCAGCACTTTAACCCAGCTTCAATCACAGCAAAATTGGAAGAGTCAATGCACAAGGGCACCTAAGAGAAAGGCAAGAAAATCAGAGTCGCAAGTCACCACAAATCCTCTTCCAAGGAAATAAACAAATAATCATAGTGTGTGGGAAAGACAGACAGGATTTTAATATACTTGTTCTTAAAGCCCAACATTCTTGGAGCAATTTCAACATACAAGAGACTACATGCATGAGTCAGGACTTAACAATTCAACGACCAAAATGGAATCGGTAAGATCAATTTCCTGGTTTCAGCACTAGTTCGCACTTTCAAGTGCCTTAACCCTGAGGCAAATACCTCAAGTGAGATTCAGACATCCCTGGTTGGACTGAGGGATTAAGGTTTAGCCTCGTGCCCTTTGGGAACAGCCCTCTAGCCAAGTTATTTGATTTCAATTTTCCCTTTAGATAATCAAGTTCCTGAGTGAGAAGAAAATGAGTTTTAACATTAGAAAGTAAAAGTAGATCCAATACTCAACAAATGCATTTAACTGAAAAAAAGGGACTACAGTGAAATGTGCAGAGAATATGTTTCTTTCTCATTAGTGCCTCTGTACCAAGGAAAGTGAAAGGAAGGATTTAAAGTAAGGATTCCATTGGTACAAAGAAATGAAACATGGAGGCTGATCTAGGCCCCATTGTTTAATTAAGGCATTCAATAAATAATTTAAGTGACCACTACGTCAGACCCCACATAGACAATGTTAAGACACAAGGTCCCTGGCTTCACCAAGGCTATAAAGATAAATGATTAAAAAGCACTCTTAAAAGCAGTAAATTCTACAACAAAAGAGAAGCACAGAGTACTTTGAAAGGGTATCTCAAGGACACCAATCTGTCTATGTGGCAGTAGGAATGGAGAGGGAGAATTCAAGGAACATGTTTCAACAGAGTTGTCAGAAATTCCCTAAATCACACCTAAAAAGACAACAGGGGAAAAAAAAAAACAAGCACTCTAACAATTTTCTCTTTCTTAGCATGGTAGTAATGAGGGGTTTTCTAGAAAAAGGGTCAATTGCAATAAAATACCAATGTTTTAAGGAATTTGGTGACAGCATGGTGTCCCAACCCTACTGGTGAAAACACGCTACTAGAACATTTTTATGCTCTACTATAACTGACCAAAACTTAGCCTCCAATAAATTTAGTAGTAGGTCAAAAACAAGAAAAGAAAAAAATTACCATAATGATTGGAGCAATAAGTAACAATCTCTTAAGTTATGAGAGTCCTTCACAGCTAACAAGACACTGTCATCATTACAATTCACAGACCAGAGAGAGCAGGTGGTACAGCCCACTTAGGGAAACCAGAGCCAACAACAGCTCACTTCCTCCTCGGGTGCCTGGACCCTGAGGGCATCCAGCTTTCCTGCCACTAGCAAGCAGATGAACAAACGGCTCCACCTCCGATTCTGACTGACTTTCACCAGGCCACTGAGGTTCTCTGCACTTTTAATTCTCAAAAGGTCTACTAAACCCAGAAATGTGGCGTAACTTTTTAGTAAGGAGTTTTTTGCTTTTGTTTTGTTTGTCTGTCTGTTTTGGGTATTGAGGATTGAACTCAGGACCCCTCAACCACTGAAACACATCCCCAGTCCTATTATGTATTTTATTTAGAAACAGGGTCTCACTGAGTTGCTTAGGGCCTTACTGAGTTGCTCAGGCTAGCTCTGAACTTGTGATCCTCCTGTCTCAGCCACTCAAGCCACTGGGATTACAGGTGTGCACCACCACGCCCAGCCTAGTAAAAGTTTTTGTTTTTGCTTTTTGTTTTGGATTTTTTGGTGGTACTGGGGGTAGAACCCTAAGGGCACTCTACCAGTGAACTATATCCCAACCCTTTTATTATTTATTTTGAGATAGGGTCTCACTAAATTGCCAGGGGCTGGACTCAAAACTTGAACTCCTGCCTCAGCCAGAGTGACTGCATTATAAACATGTTCCATGGCACCCAGCTTATTTCTTAGGTTTCATTTTTATTTATTTGTTTGTTTGTTTGTTTGTTTTTGGTATTGGGGGATGAATCTAGGGGCACTTTACCACCAAGCTACATACGCAGCTTTTTTTTATATTAAGAAAGCCTCACTAAGTTGCTGAGGCTAGCCTTGAACTTGCAATACTTCTGCCTCAGCCCCTGAGTTGCTAGGATTATAGGTGTGCACCACTGTGCCCACTACGTAATTCAGTTCTTTAGTAGGAGTTTTAATACAGAAATTAAAGATTGTAATTCAATGCTTACCACAAGACTTATAACCTAAGCATTTGCCGAAGTAAAAAGAAAAAAAAAAAAAAAAAAGTCCAACCTGAAATTTTTTTTTTTTTTTTTTTTTTTTTTGGGTACCAGGAATTAAGCCCAAGGATGCTTCATGGATGAGCCACATTTCCAGTACTTTTTATTTTGACAAAGGATCTCAGTAAGTTGCTGAGGCTGACTTGAACTTAGGATCTTCCTGCCCCAGTCTCCCAAGTCCCTGGGATTACAGGCATGCCCAAAACATACACCTCTTAAAGCACCAGGAAGTAAGTAGGGGTATAGCTCTGTGGTCAATTTATGGGCTAAATTCCCAACACCAAAAAACAAATCAAAACAAAACAAAAGCACCAGAAAGTTTCTTTTAAAAAATAACTTCAAAAATCACTTCTCATCACAGACTTAATGGCAGAGAAATTAGGTTAAGATTTTTAGTTTTTAGAACCCTTCTAAAATTTTTAAAAAGACTGATGCTAAAATTAACATTCACTGTTTTTTTTTTGGGGGGGGGGGGAGGTTATTGGGGGGTTTAACCCAGAGGAGCTTTACCACTGAGTTACATCCCCAGCCCTTTTTATTTCTGATTTTGAGACAGGGTCTCAATAAGTTGTTTAAAGCCTTGCTAATTTGCTGAAGCTGGCTTTGAACCTACAATCCTCCTGGCCTCAGCCTCATGGGTTGGATTACAGGTGTGCTTCACCATGCAGATCTTAATTCTAACCTTTTAAAGAACAAATGTAAAGGCTGACATAATCTCTTGATTAACCCACTTTTACACTTTTGTTTTAATCTGATAAGCCTAACAAGGTGTCTTCTTCCTGATAAGGAAGCACTTACTGAACTCCATTGCCCATGGTAAGCATGGAACAAATGATGTGGCAGAAACGGGTAAGAACATCCTTCCAAGATTCAGAAAGTGGGTCCTTGGTCCTCCTGGAAATCTAATACTCATCAGTTCTCAAGACCAATCCCAGAAGCCTTGGAAATAGCCCTGCTAAAGCCATCTCTCTCTCCAAAATCTGGCCTATGCTGGACATGGTGGTGCACGCTTATAATTCCAGCAGCTCAGGAGGAAGGTCACAAGTTCAAGGCCAGCCTTGCAATTCAGCAAGTCCCTAAGCAACTCAGTGAGACCCTGTCTCAAAAAATATATATAAAAAGGGCTTGGGGATGTGGCTCAGTGGTAAAGCACCCGAGTTCAATCCCAGATACAGGGGGAAAAAAATATCTGGTTTGTGTCAAAAAGGTCACTGTTGTCGGGCGCGGTGGCGCACACCTGTAATCCCAGGACTTTGGGAGGCTGAGGCAGGAGGATCGTGAGTTCAAAGCCAGCCTCAGCAACGGCAAGGCACTTAGCAACTCAGTGAGACCCTGTCTCTAAACAAAATACAAAAAAGGGCTGGGGATGTGACCCAGTGGACGAGTGCCCCTGAGTTCAATCCCCAGTACCACACAAAAAAAAGTTACTGTTAGTCAAGAAAGCTGACAATCAATCAGGAGGCTGAAGCAGGAAAATCATGAGTTCAAAGCTAGCTTCACCAACCTAGCAAGGCACTAAGCAACTCACTGAGACACTGTCTCTAAATAAAATACAAAAAAGGGTCGGAGATGTGGCTCAATGATTGAATGCCCCTGAGTTTGATGCCTGGTAAGGTAAGGTAAGAAAAGAAAAGAAGAGGAAAAGAAAGACAGAAAGAAAGAAAGCTAGCTGACAATCAGAAACCACTGTGCTTTAAATGCGGGAAAATAGAAAAACAGATCATGAGCAGACAGATCAAGGGGACAACTGGCAAAGCTAAGTGAATGACACAGTGAGTCAACCAAAACCCCTCAAATATAAACTTTGCACGACCTTGGCAATGTCGGGCTCAGAAGCAATCAAGTTGCAAAATCTGGTCATTGCACTCAGACCATCTAGCATGCCATCATCCATGTTGATATCCAGCACCTGGGCTCCCATTTCCACCTGCAATTTGGCAATACTCAGGGCTTCCTGAGGGAGGAATGAAAAAGGAAGCATCATTAGGAGACAGTGACTCAGAGAATGCTAACAAAAGTGATCCCTCACCATCCCCCTAGTGTCCTTTCCAACTACTCTAGATTAACCAGCCTGGTTCCCTGCCCCCTCCCCGGCACTCTCTCCAAAGACGAACCTTTCTCACAGGCCTCTTCTCTCATATTACCTCACTAAGAATGCACCGAAGCTGTTTTCCCACCATAAGGAATATAAAATCCTCAGCTTGTGGTCAAGGCCCTCTGAGCTAGCCCTGCCTTTTTATTCTGCCAACATAATCCCCTCCTCTCCACATTGATTTAGAATTAGCTCAAGTTCCATTTCCTTTAATAACGATCCTAAGAGAAACCATCCAAAACTCATGTGCCTCTTCAGTATTTGCCAAAACATGCAAAGTATTAATGGGAGGCTGTTAATTGGAATTGCATGAAAAGAACTGTGAGATAACTGTATTTCAGCATGTTTTTATACTGAA
Source organism: Tamias sibiricus (assembly GCA_025594165.1). NCBI lineage: Eukaryota > Metazoa > Chordata > Mammalia > Rodentia > Sciuridae > Tamias > Tamias sibiricus. Next base: position 99,017,921 of record CM046669.1, read on the forward strand.
ATGTTTATCAAATCCTTTCACATATTAGTAAATATTACAACCCTCCAAGAAAAGAATATGATATGCAGAATTTCCCACTAATAATCACTTAAGGAATATCTTGCAGGATCAGTGTTATGAAGAACACACTTCGGGAAACAATGCTCTCTCCACGATGACCTGTGGCCCCTCAACATCATCATCATATGGTTTATTACATTATCATTTCCTCATACCTTCACAAGTACTAGTTTAAGTTTTCAAATAGTTTGAAGCATCTGGAAACAAAGAAAGGCCTTATATATCTCCTCCTCTGAAATGCTGGGAAAAATACACGTTTGGTAATACTGAGGCTTTTTTTGTTGTTTAAATCTTCACTGTACATGTCACAGTGTGATAAAATAAGGGGAAAAAAATCAATAATAGATACTGATATTGTCCTGATTTTCCTTAGTCCAAGAAAATCAAATACAAATTTTAATCAGTCTCTGTGTACAACAGGCATGAGACCCTCTGGCACATGCCACAATGAAATGCCATTCATGGTGAACCAAGGCTGCACAGAGAAAAAAGATCACCAATCCAATGGCAAATCATCAAATGTTTTTCAGTATCAGTAATGATTTAAATAGTATAAAGAATAAGAAGTGCAACAGACAATCCCTATTCTGGAAGGAAGTACATCTAGTTAAGAGTACATGAGGGGCTGGGATTGTGGCTCAGCGGTGGAGCGCTCGCCTAGCGCGTGGGCGACCCGGGTTCGATCCTCAGCACCATGTACAAATAAAATGCATTGAATAAAACGCATTGTGTACAACTAAAGCAAATAAATAAAAATATTTAAAAAAAAAAAAAAAGAGTACATGACACAGTCACATAAAAACCTACTGGGCACTGCCATACAGTGTTGGAAAGTGCAAGTTCCCTATGGACTGAATGGAGGAAGTCATCTGAGAGGGGAAGTCCTCCACTGGCCATTGGGGGATGGATTGCAGGAGACAGAAGGTAAGTGACAGAGGTCAAAAGACCTAGAAAATGGAGATGCCTATACCTCACCCGTCTATTTCAACAATCACAGAATAACCACTTGAAGGTCCAACCCTCCCAAGCGAAGTCAGAGAGAAAAAGTGGTTTGTTTACAAGTAAGCATAAGTTGATTAAGAAGCCAGGATTGAAACTCCTCTCAGGTCAGTGCTCTCTCCACTAAGCCAAAGAGCCTTGAGGGACCACTGAGTCATGGAAAACTAGACTCTAACGGGCACTCATGCTGCCCATCATCTCCTGCTTTTACTGCCACCCTCTCTTCTTTCCACTAGGCAGAGACAGCAGGGTGGTTAAGGGCCTAGGCTCGAGGGACTGGCTTCTATCACTTACTTGCTATGAAACAACAAGCAAGTAATTTAATCTCTCTCAAAGCCTCCATTTCCACGTCTACAAGACAGGAATAACAGCAGTGCTCATTCATGGGCCTATGAAGAGTAAACAAGTAATGATGGAAAGCATTTAGCACAGAGATTGGCACAAAGAAAGACCTTATTAAAAAAATGTATCATTACTTCTGCCAGTTTGCTTCTTCCTAAAGTGCTCCCTGCAATCAGTGACAAATTCATCAAATGCAAGAGTTGAAGGGAACACTATAGAAAGAGCAGAAGAATCAAAACATAAGTCAAAATACTGCCAAATGCAGCACACTACATAATTAGGAAAAGACATCAGCATTTCAGAAGGAGCAGATCCAGCAGCAGAAGCAAGCAGAACATCGCAGAGGGAAGTACCACACACAGTGTAAGATGGGGGGATGGCCTCCTCAAGAGTTTGAACTTTAATACATGCGTAAAGTTGCCATACAGAACTCTGAACTGGGGAGGTCAACCATGAGAGAAGCTTATGGCAGCAGTAAGCAGTGACAAGAATGAAGACAAGGGACCAATGAGTGAGGAACCGGGAAACCAGGCCCTGAACTGAGAAGGAAGACACACTCTGGGGAATGCTATGAAGTAGTAATTAGCAGGTCCATAAAGGAAGATTAATGGGCCCATTTTCATGCGATGAAAACTACATCTGCTCTCATACTAGTTTCTGAAAGATTTATTTCTAAAGGTTGCAAAAATCTTAAAGTGAGAAAAGTTGAATAATAAAATTAACCGACATTAATATTCAGACCAAATTCCTCTATTTTTAACCTCATATTTGCAGAAGAAAAAAAAAAACCTATTCAGATGTCTCAGGCAGGCTCCATGAGGATTAAATTTTGGTCATCCACAATATGACTGAGCTTAACATGGGTAAAATTATCACATAAATTTTCTATGGCAGGGCTGGGGTTGTGGCTCAGTGGTAGAGCGCTCACCTAGCACGTGCACGGCCCAGGTTCGATCCTCAGCACCACGTAAACATAAATGCATTGCATTATGTACAACTAAAGCAAATAAATAAATATTTAAAAAAAATTTTTTTCTATGGCAAGGACCTGTATCTTTTCTTTATCTGTTTTAATCTGCAGCTAAAAGGATGAATAATACCCTCATTTATCAGCATTTTATGTGGTCAGGAGAAATTGAATAGAAACTTTCTTGGCTTTCCTTTTTCCTAGAAGAATTTGTGAGAGGACAAAATGAAAAAGCATTCCCAAACATTTAAACTTATTTCATGATTAACGGAAATAGCTAGAATCTGAATTACTTCCATCTTGTCCTTCTTCATGCCCAAATGCAGTACTTTTTGACAAATACTGATAACAGTACCTTTGATTTCTCCTCCCACTAGCCCCCACCTGCTTCAAACACCCGTTACCATCTTCTCACACTTCCTAGCAGTTCTGCTAACAGCACTATAAGGGCAGAATGATGTTCACAGACATGCTGACTAGCCAAAGACAGGGCAAATGCCTCCAGGGTCTCATGAGGATGCTCACTTCATAGTTTCCTGCCATGATGAGTTTAGCAAACTTCCTGGATCCTGCCACGTTACAGCGCTCTCCAATGTTAACAAAGTTGGTGTATGGTCCAATCCTGAAGGGCTCTAGACCTTAAAAGGAGAAGCATTTTGAAAAACTCCTGAAATTACATATGGATGACATGAGACAGACAGACACAATTGTTTTTAGTAAGAAAGAAGTCACTGTGCCAAAACCATCTGAGCAGATGGACAGGAGATCCAATGTGTAAACAGGACCACAACCTTCCTTAAAGAGACTCAAATGCAACAAAGGTTATTTTTCGTAGCTACAGGTACAACTGGAATTCTCAAAAGAAGTGTTTCAAGGTTGTATGCCATAAATATCCCTAAAGAGCTGAACCATACTGTTTCTGAGAAAGAAGGAAAAGTTTTATCATCATATCCATATTTAGTCAAGACTTTTTGGCAAAAGCCAAGCAAAAAAAAGTTATAATCAAGGATTATTTCAGGATTTGTGAGAGATCAAAATGAAGAGCATTCTCAAACATTTAAATTTACTTCACGATTAACAGAAATAGCTAGAATGTGCCTTGCTCCCATCTCATTCCTCTTGATGCCCCAAAAGCAGTAGCTTCAATTTTTTGACGACTCATCCTCCCACTAGTCCTGCCTACTGCAAACATGTTACCACTTACCATCTTCCTACACTTCCTAGCAGTTCTGCTAATAGCACTACCAACAGCTATGAACCCAGCTACTCAGGAGGCTAAGGCAGAAGGATCACAATTCAAACCCATCCAGGGCAACTTAGCAAGACACTATCTCAAAACGAAATTTAAAAAGGGACAAGGATGTAGCTCAGAAGTGCTCCTGGGTTTAATCTCCAGTACCCCCCCCCACACACACACACACACATACACACAACAACAACAAAACAAAACAAAACAAAACAAAAAAAAAAAAAGAGAGAGAGAGGGAGGGAGAGATTATACCACAGCTGTGTAGTCAGACAGACTGAAGCTAGACAGAACAAGCTCTTAATTCCAATACTGTGGGTAGACTCTTAACCAGAAACGCTAAATCAGGCTGTGCAGAAGGACCCAGGTGGCAACTTGGAAGACAGACACCACTGTGGTAGGTCCACTAGTAATGAGCTAACCCAATGCTGGGCTTTGACACCTATTTCCTTATCTGCCAACAAGTAATAATATTTCCCTTGACTCAGGCCAACTGAGGGACAAATATCAGACAATACACATAGACACTTTACACTGAGGTAAAGTATCCCTACAAAAAAAGGCTGTGAACTCTTTTGTTCTGCTCATCACTTTTAAAATACTAAGCAATGCAGTCTCACTGGAGGGTTGTAGGCAAGCTCTGGGGACAGAGGGCCCTGAGTTCAATTCACTGACCTGACTGAATACCTCAGGCAACTTCCCACACAGTCTCTGAGCTTATAAAATAGGCAGTGAAGTACCTGCCTTACACAATTGAAACTCTGTAACAGTGATGAGCACAAAATTAGCACCAGCAATAAGAGCTATCATTAAGAAAATGGTTTTCAAGTTCCATCAGTTGAGGAAGAAACAGATGAGGAAGAGGAAAATAATGAACTAGATGATCACAAGGGAGCTAGGTAATTATAAAACCAGTCCAGGCTGTTTGTTCATGTTCTTAGAGGACAATCGCTTTCCAGTTTCAGCTTATGATTTCCCATCCTGTTTGTAACGATCTCTACGCTAGGCTCGGGGCCCTTGATCCTTATGTTGACCAGAAGTTTGGAGGACAGGCAAACAGGACTTTCACACGCTGAAGAGTTCTCCTGTGTCCTTCCTAACAGCATTTCACACAAAACCTTTGCTTCTGTGTGAATGTAAAGGATCTAATACAAAAACAGGCCTTCTCTCAAGTTTTAATTTAGAAAAGACCGAGTTAAAAAGCACATTTGATGTCAATCTTAAAGTCTATCTGAAGGTGACTGTTAAAAAAAATTTAGAAACAGTACATGAAATTCAAATGGGAAAAAAAAAGATTATAATTTTTACACATAAATTCTAAAAATAACCACACGTAAAGGGCTGTCTCATTCTGACTTCGGCAGAGCTTAGATTCTTTTGTTATGAGAGCTCAGCTGAAGTGATGCAGTCTTCAATTGGGGTGAAACAAACTTTCCTGCCACACCTCCTTCTGTCAAAGTCACCATCAGAAATCATAAACCCCACTTCTGACCTTATCCTCTGTCATCTGAAGCACACAGAGAAAAAAGGGCTAAACCGTAGAGGTATGCTTAGACACAACTACCCGCTCATTCACTGGGGCTACCTCTCTGCAAATGGTCTCACTGAAAAAAAGCCAATATTACTCTTGTTGTCACCTGTATTTCATATCAAGTTTCTCAGGACAACAAAAACAACAAAAATATTTCAATAAAGAGAGATGCTAAATTATAAGGTACTACAAAGTATAATTCTTCATGTTATGTATAGTTACTCTTTTTTGTGTGTGTGGTACCGGGGATTGAACTCAGGGGCACTTGATCACTGGTTCACATCCCCAGCCCTTTTTTGTATTTTATTGAGAGACAGGGTCTCACTAAGTTGCTAAGTGCCTCACCATTGCTGAGGCTGGCTTTGAACTCGCGATCCTCCTGCCTCAGCCTCCCAAAGTGCTGGGATTACAGGAGTGCGCCACCTTGCCCAGCTATAATTACTCTTAAAAAAAAAGAAAAACACTTTTTTGGTTAAATTTACCATCTAATATTCCATGAAAGGATTGAGTCCTTAATATGAAATTCAGTTATTTTAATAGTTGGGAGGAAGATTCTTTTTACTAATATTCCTTGTTTGAATATTAAAATACATGCTGAAAAAGAGGTTGTCTACCTCACAGGATTTCTTGGACCCAAACAATATGAATACATGACTCTTCCAAAGTGCCAATCGTATGGCAAATATAAGATTACAACAATAAAATTTTCCAGGAAGATGCTGCTGATTTTACCAAACATCAGCCTTGGCAGTCAGGAATTTTGCATTAGGTTGTGGCCAAGAGCACGTTTTAGAACAGTATACAGCAGAGACAGGACCACAGAGTTCTCAGGGTAACCAAGGGCACTCCTGGGTCTTCACTCGCTTTTACCCTGGAGGGATGTTCTCCCACCCCACCTCCAGAAATATAAAGCATTCCTCACTAGAATTCATTTAAGCACCAAGAAAAATAGGCACTCTTCCTTGACCTAATAAACAAACTGCTTGGTGAAACAATTCTGTTATTCTACCACTCAGAATAAACATACTAAATACATCCTACAAATGGTTACTAAAATCATAATCACCACATCTTCATGACTTACCAGACAGTAACATATGTCCTTCAAAAACAGTGGCAGGTGGAACTCTAGGCTTGCAATTTTTCACAGCTTCAGCAATTTCCCTAAGTTAAAAGAGAAAACATTATATTCATTAATTCAGAATAAAATAATTTCCAACTACGAAATCAAGCCTATTAACACAACTATGCACATAATCATATACCTACTTCCAAATGTGCAGCAGCAATTATGTCTTTTAGTTCTCTCAGTCCACAGAAAATTAATCTGTAACCCTTCACTTCTGTGCCTGCCCAGCTGGCTATGCACTCACTGGCTGTGGTGTTTCTGTTCTCAGAGACATGAACCTGGAGCTGCATGAGGGTTTGCAAGAAACAAATTGCAACCCACACACAAAATACGCCCTTGCTGACTATTCAACAGTTCAACAACAACAAAAGGAAGTCTTCGGCTTTGATGAGAAGGTGTAAACAGGAGTGGGGGAATAAGGTCCTGTGGATCCATTTTTTTATAACATCACACACATAGTAGGGAGCATATATACCATTAACACTTCAAATAATTACTCCTCAATATTTGTTTTAGCTGGTGGGCATGGTGGTGCACACCTGTAATCCCAGCAGTTCAGGAGGCTGAGGCAGGAGGATCTCAAGTTCAAAGCCAGCCTTAGCAATGTCCAGGCGCTAAGCAACTCAGTGAGACCCTGTCTCTAAATACAAAAATGGGGCTGGGAACGTGGCTCACTGGTTGAATGCCCCTGAGTTCAATCCTTGGTACCCATAAAAAAAATTTTATTTTAGCTATTTTTACTCTTTAACCTTATTTGCTTTTAATGAATCCTGTCTTTGTTGTTTTTGTTTTCTTGGTATTGGGGATTAAACCAAAGGGGTGCTTTACCACTAAGCTACATCCCGGTCCTTTTTATTTTTTCTTTTGAGACAGGGTCTCACTAAGCTCCTTAGGGCCTTGCTAAGAACTCCTCACTTTACTGCCCCCTAAATTAATACAAAGACATCTAAGTAAACCCAGCAAATATATAGACAGATATTAATATATGGATATAAATATACACACATTCAGAGAGACATTTAAAACAACTCTACTTAGAGGAAAGGATTTGAAAAACAGAAAGAAATTGTGATCCAATGATAACCTATATCAAACTACTACTAGGTTTAAAAAATTGGGACTATTTGTGTAGTTCAGCAGAAGAGCACATGCTTAGCATGCAGGAGTGGATTCAATCACCAACACACACCCACACACACATACACAATTACATTTATTATGAGCTTATCAGGAGTCAAACAAAGCACATAACTACTAGGCACCTCAGTTTAATAAACACATGATATGCATGAAAACAGACTAAACAGTGAGATGACTGGCTCAACATATGATCATTCACCACTGGAGAGGAAAACAAACTATGGTCAAACTATATTCTATTTCACTGAAATCCAATGTTGCTAAATGCATAAAAATGGTAAGTAATTAAACACACACGTGGCCTTGCTCCCTTCATTAACACACTCACTGCCTGGAGCCAGGTGGAGGCGTTTTTCTCGACCGAGCACTTGTTGTCTTGTTGCCTTTTCCTTCCATGAAAGAATCTAACGGAGGTGTGTACTACCCACAAGAAATACAAGCTGCCTCTCTTTGAGCATTCAAATACTGTTTAAGGGTATGTGCTTTGACATCTGGGATTTGTTTTACGATGCTGGGGAACATATCGGGGTATGTAAAATAAGAATGACAAAACTTTGAAAAATCTGGCAACTGGGATAGGCACATGGAAACTAATTCTTTTTTTATTTCTTAACTTTTATTTTTAGAATTTTTTCACAATAGTAAGGTGTACTACATTGTTAAAGCTGCCTTAACAATGTACCACAGACCAGGTGACTTAAACACTAGACATTTATCTTCCCACAATTTGAAGGACAGGAGGCTCTGATCAGGGTTGGTTTACCCTGAGGAGTTTTCCCATAGCTTGAAGATGGATGTGTTTTACTTGTGTCTTCACATGGTCTTCCCTTTGTGTGTGTATCTTTGTCTTCTTATTTATAAGGTCACCAACCAAACTGGATTATGGATAGACCCACTCCTTTTACCTTAAGTGACTATCTAAAAACCCTCTCTTCAAATACAATCACATTCTGAGCTACTGGGGATAGGACTTCAATACACAAATTTTGGGTATATGAATTCAGCTGAAAAAAGGTAAAACATTTAAAGGTGATTATTACCTGATATGATCCGGTGTTGTACCACAGCATCCGCCAACAATATTGACCAAACCATCCACTGCAAAGTCCTGCATTCAGGAAAAGTTTCAGCAAAGTTCAACTGAATTCTAAATTCACAAAGACCAATTGAGCATGAAAGCCTTCACCACCTACATTTCCTGAATCACTAAGATGATACTAAAGCAACAGTTAAACATATTTAACTTTAGATACAAAATTTTCACAATCCCTAGATGAAGAATAAAGTGGAAAATAATTCAGGTACGATGAAATCCCTTATACCATTTAAAGTAGAATGGGAAATATTTGCCTTTCTACTGAAATTAAAGATTTTTCTATACCCATATGCTGAGTTGAATGAATGTAAGCTAGATTATGCATTTTCAAATAATACATGAGTATCAGCTTTTAAATGTAATTTTTAAATTTTTAAATAAAAAATTCAGTTGTTCTGTCGTACTGGCCACATTTCAAGTGCTCCAATAAGCACATGTGATTGTGCCTCCATACTGGACAGCATGGGCCTGGAGTTAGACCCTAGGCTAGTGAGTGAAGAACCCAGTAACTAAGATTGGTAGTCAAGGACCTGGGAAAGCCGGGCACGGTGGCGCACGCCTGTAATCCCAGCACTTTGGGAGGCTGAGGCAGGAGGATCACGAGTTCAAAGCCAGCCTCAGCAATGGCGAGGCACTTAGCAACTCAGTGAGACCCTGTCTCTAAATAAAATACAAAAAAGGGCTGGGGATGTGACCCAGTGGACGAGTGCCCCTGAGTTCAATCCCCGGTACCAAAAAAAAAAAAAAAAAAAAAAAAAGGACCTGGGAAGTCAGAGTACTGGAAAGAGCATCCACACATTGAAATTCTAATAATTAAGTCAGAAATAGTTTAGTAGAAAATGTCAGTAAGCCAGGAGCTAAACAATCAAAAGAATGATGGAAAAGAGGCACAGGGGTTAGTAGGTGAGTACACTAAGGTACAATAGTTTATAGTACGGTCTCCTGATTCAAAGATGCAAAAGGAGACAAGAATGATGCCGGAAGGGCTGGGGTTGTGGCTCAGTGGTAGAGCACTTGCCTAGCATGTGTGAGGCACTGGGTTCAATCCTCAGCACCACATTAAATAAATTTAAAAAAAAAAAGATATCATGTCCATCTACAACTAAAAAACAAAAGGAGGAGGAAGAGGAGGGGGAGGAGGGGGAGAAAGAGGAGGAAGGGGGGAGGAGGGGGAGGAAGAGGAGGAGGAGGAGGGGGAGGGAGGGGGGAGAGGAAGGGGGACAGGGGGAGGAGGGGGACAGGGGGAGGAGGGGGGAAGGAGGGGGAAGGAGGGAGGAGGGAAGGAGGGAGGAGGGGGAAGGGGGGGGGGGAGGAGGGGGAAGGGGGGAGGAGGGGGAAGGGGGAAGGAGGGGGAGGAGGAGGAGGAGGATGGTGGAGATGAGAAGGGAGAGCCAGGAGGACACCTACTCCGCCCAGCAGTTTTAGGGACATAAGGAGAGAAATTCATAACTTGGGAGGGTTGTAGAGGAAGCAACATCTCAGAGAAGAGCCCAGCCTCCATCAGTTTGGAGTGGCCTGCAATGGGACTTTTAAAGAATCACCACTGCCAATTAACAATAAGGATGCTGACAGCTGGTCCTTCCCTATGCCTCCACCACCTTAATTCAGAGTAGCTTTGCTTCTGTTATTGATGAAATGGGATGTCTCCAGAGGGAAAATCTGCTTCTAAATATTCTAAAACTAAAATTCTATCTCTTCTTTAGAAACCCAAGTGAAAGAGGAACCCTGACCTTAAGGTGCATGGCCATCATGGAAGGCGTTTCATCATAGTCACCGAAAGTGTTGGGAAGACCTGAGAAAGTACATTTCAACCATTATTGAAAACTACCTTAACAAAAGTTATAAAATTTTATATTGATGATTAAATGTTGCTTACCTGTAAAGGCAAGGAACACATAATAGTTACACAGTAAACAGAGACACCACACGCAGAAAAAAGGGGCTAAGAATGTAGCTCAGAGGTAGAGCATTTGACTAGCATGAGCATTTTACAAGTTCTGAGTTCAATCACTAGTACCACCAAAATTTAAAAAAAAAAAAAAGAAAAAGGTCTAAAAAACAAAAAACAACCAGTCTCCTTTCAAATAAATTTTCCCAAGTAAGACTTTACCCTCTACTATCCAATTTCCCATTTTATTTATTATTCACTTCCAGTTATCTTATGCCTGGTGGGAAACACAATTTATTATGTATTTTAATATTTACATATTTGGAGAAGGAAGGCTGCAAAGTTATTTTTAGCCCTAAGTAGCAAGCAGCTCTCAAAAATATTCACAGGGAAATCTGGCTAACCCAGAAAAGGACACCAGTATTTAACTGGATGGTTTGAGAATTATCTACAATGCCATTGGAATTTTTATTCTCAGGAAACTCTAAGTACATCTTTTAAAGAGAAAAGAGGGAACAACACACAAGCTTCTTCTGCTGCTCATTCACTAAGAGTGAAGCAGAGAAGGCTGCCTGCCAGTCTTCATCTCTGGCAACCTAAATCTAGTTGGCCACGTCCACATGCAAGCACTGTAACCAAAGGCAAGGTGTTGGTAGCTTATATGACCAGGCTCACTCCCCACAGTTCTGTCCTACTGTAAGGTTTCAGGCTGGGCCAAACTGTTCTTTCAGGTCTCAAGGGAAACACTGGTCTAGACCCAAATATTATTCATTTGGAAAATAAATCCCTATTAAGCATCAACTATATACCAAGACCTGTAAAACAAACTCTTAATAATAAGATCTACCATGCCTTGTGTACACGGATCTCCCTCTTGAAAAACACACCTGCATTCGGATAACAGAGAACATAGGCTGTTGTACATTTTCCAATAGTTTCAATAAAAGGTCTCATTTCAGCTGCACCCAGAGCACAATTTAATCCAATGCTGAAAAACAAGAAGAAGATATTAAAAGCATCATCTTTCAAAGTTATTTATACATATAAAAGTTATGATAAAGAATATAGCTAAAGCCAAGCAGATAACAGATCTCCAAATTCAAAGCATTTTATTCAGCCACAAAGCCATCTTACTGATGTTCCATGCAGCATCGAATACTTTTGCCCATAACTCCAAATTTAGATAATTTACAGTTAAAGGACCCTGCCTATGGATATGATTCCTTAAATAAGTTTACAGATTGTCTAATGGCATACTAATAAAAAGCCAACCTCAAAATAATATTTAAGGAAAGACAAAAAGTAAATCTTATAGGTAGGAGAAACATAAAATGGTAGCAAAAAACCACCCCATCCTAGAAGTCCAGAAAAGCAGAACTTAGTCCCAGCTCCACAAGTAGAGTCCCTGCTACCCTAGAGTCGGGTCCCTGAGGCCTTCTGGAATTCAGAAAACAACCATGAAACTATTGGACCATGTGACCTTTTGTTTTCATATTCTGCACTTTTTTTCTTTGTTATGATTCCTAAGTACAATGTGGTACCCTAGGCTAGATCCTAGAATAGAAAAAGGAGATTAGTCAAAAAAATTTTTGAAATCCAAATAAAGTTTGGAGTTTGGTTAATAAATAGTAAGAAACTCTTAGTTCTCACAAAGTACCTTAGTTATGGAAGATGCCAATATTAGGGAAAACCAGATGAAGACTATACTAGAATTCCCTGGACTATCTTTTCTGTAAGTCTGAAATTATTTCAATTAAAAAAAAAAAAAAAAAGCTTATTTAACAATAAACACTCAAGGGGGAAAAAAAAACCATCGGCTAACTAACAATAAGGGAACTTCCTCAACTTAATATATAATATCTATTTTAAAAGCTCCAAATAAGAGCCGGGCACAGTGGCACACTCCTGTAATCTCAGCACTTGGGAGGCTGAGGCAGGAGGATCACAAATTCAAAGCCAGCCTAAGCAACGGCGAGGCACTTAGCAACTCAGTGAGACCCTGTCTCTAAATAAAATACAAAAAAGTACTGGGGGATGTGGCCCAGTGGTCAAGTGCCCCTGAGTTCAATCCCTGGTACGAGAAAAGAAAAAAAAAAAGCTCCAAATAATATCTGCTTAATGATGAGAATACAGAAGATGTTCCCCTCTAAGATCAAGAACAATGCTATAAGCTAGGGTTGTAGCTCAGTGGAAAAGCGCTTGCCTGGCATGTGTGAGGCACTGGGTTCAATTCTCAGCACCACATAAAAATAAATAAATATCTACTGACAACTAAAAAAAATTAAAAAAAAAAAAAAAAAAAAAGAAGAATGCTATCATGTGCACTTTCATCTCCTAGTCAACTTTGTACTAAGCACCCTAACACAATAAAAGAAGCAAAATAAAAGGTATATAGAAGGTCAGACTGGAAAGGAAGAAGTAAAATTGTCTTTGTTCACAGATTATATAGCTGTTTTTGCAGAATTTCCCAATCACTAAAAATTCCTGTAACTGATAAGCAAATACACTAATGCTGCAAAATAGAAAGTAGAGATACCAAAATCAATTGTTTACCTATATACCTACAATGAGCAACTACAATTTGAAATAAAAAACAAAACCATTCACATCACCCAAATAAATTTAATACTTAAGTACATAGCTAATAAAATACATAGAACATCTCAAAGAGGAAAACTATAAAATTTTAGTGAGAAAAATAAAGCAGACTAAAACCAATGGAAAGATACTACATTTATGGAGCTGGGATATATAGCTAGGTAGAGCACTTGCCTAGCATGCCTGAGGCCCTGGGTTCAATCCCCAGCATGGGGAAAAAAAAAAAGATACTACATTTACAAATAGGAAGATCCAACACTGTTAATATGTCAATTCTCTCAGCTTTATCTATATTTACACCATCCTAATCAAAATCTCGGCAAGTTATTTTACGTATACCAACCAAATGATTCTAATATTTATACACAGAGGCAAAAGACCCAGCCCAAAAGTTGAAGGACGACAGCAGAGAACTGACACTACCTGACTTCAAAACTGACTAAAAAGCCTAAATAATCAGGACAGGGTGGTAATGGTGAAAGAAAAGACAAAGAGGTCAATGGAACAGAATAGAACACCTAGAAATAATCTCATTTAAAAAAGTGTCAACTGATTTTTTTAAAAATATTTTTTAGTTGTTGATGGACTTTTATTTTATTCATTTATAATTTATATGTGGTGCTGAGATTTGAACCCAGTGCCTCACACATGCTAAGTAAGCACTCTGTCACTGAGCCACAGCCCTAGCCCTCAATTGACCTTTGACAAAAGAGGAAAGGCAACACAAAGAAGAAATCACAGTATTTTCAAGAAGTAGAACTGGAACAAATAAATATCCATTTTTTAAAATTTTGCCAGGCACCATGGCACACATCTGTAATCTCACAGCTTGGGAAGCTAAGGCAGGAGGATCACAAATTTGAGCCCAGACTGGCCAACTTAACAAGACCCTCAGCAACATAGTGAGATCCCATCTCAAAATTCAAAGAAGAAAAAAAAGGCAGGGGCTGGGGATGTTGCACAGTGGTTAGTGCCCTAGGTTCAATCCCTGGTACCAAAAAAAATTAGAATTCTGGAAGATAATACTAGAGAACATCTAGGTGGACCATGGGTTTGGCAATGAGTTTTTAGATAAAACATCAAAGCAGAATCCATAACAGAAAAAAAAGAAAAAAAAAAACTTTAAGCTGAACTTCACTAAAATTAAAAACTGCTCAGCAGTTAGAAGACACAATGTTAAGAGCATGAAAAGATGGCCACATGTGGTGGCACATGCCTGTAATTTCAGCAACTCAGGAGGCTGAGGCAGAAGGAACTGCAAGTTCAAGGCCAGTTTCTGCAACTTAGAAAGACCTAGTCTCAAAATCAAAAGTAAAAAGAACTGGGATGTAGCTTGGTGGTATAGTGCCCCTGGGTTCAACTTCCAGTAACACAATAAGAGAAACAGACAGGGGCTGGGGTGGTGGCTCAGGGGGAGAGCACTCACTTAGTACAGGTGAGGCACTGGGATCTATCCTCAGCACCACATAAAAATAAATAAATAAGAATAAAGGCATCATGTCCACCTACAACTAAAAATAAAATTTTAAGAAGAATAAAGGTATTAAATTTTTTTAAAAAAGAAAAAATGAACAAGAATGAAGACGAACCACAGACTAGGAAAAAATATTTGCAAAATTTATCTGATTAAGGACTAGTATCCAAAACACACAAAGAACTTTTGAAACATTGAGAAAACAATCTGAATACAAAAATGCACAAAAAATTCAAACCGATAATCCACCAAAGAAAATACAAAGATGGAAAATAAGCACATGATGTTGCTCCTCATCCTATGTAATTAGGGACGAATTCTAAGCTGAGTTCTACAAGACTTTCAAAGAAGAACTAATACCGATACTCTTCAAATTAATCCATGAAATAGAAAAGGAGGGAACCCTTCCAAACTCATTCTATGATCACCCTGATACAAAAACCAAAGACTATCACTATTTGCCAACAACATGATTATATTTAGAAGACCCCAAAAATTCCACCAGAAAACTTCTAAGACTAATAAATGAATTCAGCAAAGTAGCAGGGATTAAAAATCTATACCCATAAATCAAATGCATTTCTGCCCATAAGCAATGAATCCACTGCAAGAGAAATTAGAAAAACTACCCCATTCACAATAGCCTCAAAAATAAATAAATAATTTGGGAATCAATTGAACAAGAGAGGTGAAAGACCTCTACAATGAAAACTCAGAACACTAAAGAAGGAAATTGAAGAAGATCTTAGAAGATGGAAAGATCTCCTATGCTTTTGGATACGCAGAATTAATATTGCTAAAATTGCGATACTACCAAATCTGTTATACGGATTTAACGCCATTCCTATTAAAATCCCAATGACATTCTTCATAGAACTAGAAAAGTCAATCATGAAATTCATTTGGAAAACTAAGAGATCCAGAATAGCCAAAGCAATCCTCAATAAGAAGAGTGAAGCAGGAAGTATCACAATACCAGACCTTAAACTATACTACAGAGCCACAGTAACAAAAACAGCATGGTACTGGCACCAAAATAGACATGTAGACCAATGGTACAAAATAGAAGATACAGACAAACCCATATAAATACTAGACAAAGGTGCAAAAAACATACATTGGAGAAAAGATAGCCTATTCAACAAATGGAGCTGGGAAGACTGGAAATGAAATTAATCCTCTATTTCTCACCCTGCACAAAAAATTAACTGAAAGTGAATCAAAGACTTAGACACTAGAACAGAGACTTTATGCCTAATAGAAGAAAAAGTAGACACAAATCTTCATCATGTCGGCTTAAGACCTGACTTCCTTAACAAGACTCCTAAAGGGCAAAAAGTAAAATTAAGAATCAATAGGGGGGCTGGGGTTGTGGCTCAGCGGCAGAGCACTCGCCTCGCACGTGCGCGGCCCGGGTTCAATCCTCAGCGCCACGTAAACATAAATGCATTGCATTGTGTACAACTAAAGTAAATAAATAAATATTAAAAAAAAAAAAAAAAAGAATCAATAGGGTTGGGGTTGTGGCTCAGCGACAGAGCACTCGCCTCGCATGTGCGTGGCCCGGGTTCAATCCTCAGCACGACATAAACATAAATGCATTGCATTGTGTACAACTAAAGTAAATAAATAAATAAATATTAAAAAAAAAAGAATCAATAAACGGGACAGATTCAAACTAAAAAGTTTCTTCTCAGCAAAGGAAACAATCAATAACGTGAAAAGAGAGCCTGCAGAATGGGAAAACATCTTTACCACAAGCACCTCAGATAGAGACTAATCTCCAGGATATATAAACAACTCAAAAAATATAATACCAGCCGGGCGCGGTGGCGGACGCCTGTAATCCCAGCACTTTGGGAGGCTGAGACAGGAGAATCGCGAGTTCAAAGCCAGCCTCAGCAATGGCGAGGCACTTAGCAACTCAGTGAGACCCTGTCTCTAAATAAAATACAAAAATGGGCTGGGGATGTGGCCCAGTGGTCGAGTGCCCCTGAGTGCAATCTCCGGTACCACCAAAAAAAAAAAACAAAAACAAAAAAACAAATAACCCAATCAATAAATGGCTAAGGAACTGAACAGACACTTCACAGAAGAAGAAATGTAACAAATATATGAAAAACTGTTCAAAATCTCTAGCAAACAGATTTCATCTCACTCCTGTCAGAATGGCAATCATCAAGAATATAGGCAACAATAAATGTTGGTGAGGATGTGGGGAAAAAGGTACACTCATACACTGCTGGTGGGACTGCAAATTTTTGCAGACACTTTAGAAACAGTATGGAGAGTCCTCAGAAAACTGGGAATGGATCCACCATTTGACCCAGCTATCCCACTCCTCAGTCTATACCCAAAGGACTTAAAATCAGCATACTACAGTGACGTAGCCACGTCAATGTCTATAGCAGCTCAATTCACAATAGCTAACACATGGAACCAATCTAGATGCCCTTCAACAGATGAAAAGGATAAAGAAAATGTGGAACATATACACAATGGAATATTACTCAGCCTTAAGAATAAAATTATGGCATTTGCAGGTAAATGGATGCATCATGCTAAGTGAAATAAGCCAATCCCAAAAAACCAAAGTCCAAATGTTTTATCTGATAAGCAGATGCTGATCCATAGTGGATAAGAATGAAGAAACTCTGGATTGTGCAGAGGGGAGTCAGAGGAAGGGTGGGGCTGTGGAGATGGGAAGGACGGTACAATGAGACAGACATTATCACCCTATGTACATGTATGATTACACTACTGGTGTGACTCTGCACTATGTACACCCAGAGGAATGAGAAGATGAGCTCCATTTGTGTACGATGTGTCAAAATGCATTCAACTGTCATGTATAACTAATTAGAACAAATTAAAAAAAATAGAAGGGAGATCAGTAGAATAGAAAGAGGAGATGGGGGAGGGGAGGGAGAGAAAGGGGAGATACTAGGGAATGAAACTGATCAAATTATAGTTTTATTGTGTGCATGTATGAATATAACAAATCCCACTGTTATGTATAATTATAATGCACCACACCAATAAAAAGGGGGGAAAATGAATATTCCCAGAAACAACAAAAAAATAAAGGCAAAATGAAAAAAAAATTCATAGCATGTAAACACCAAGAATCAACCCTAATATAGACTATGGCCTTCAGTTAATATCTTGATATTGGTTCATATTTAATATACTACACTGTACTGTGCTCAAGATGTTAAAAACGGGACACTGGGGGTCTTCAAGGGCAAGGGGGAAGTGTATGAGGACTTTCTGTACTTTTCTGCTCAAATTTTTAAATTGCTAGGTCCAGCGAGGCATGATGGTACACACATATATCCCAGTGACTCAGAAGGCTAAAGCAAAAGGATCACAAGTTGGAGGCCAGCATCAGCAACTTAGTGAGACCATGTCTCAAAAAATTAAAAAAACAACAATGACTGGAAGTTAAGCTTATTGGTAGAACATCCCTGAGTTTAATCCCAGTCAAAAAAAATTGTTAAGTTTTATGCATGACTAACAACCCTTGAATAGACTTATTCAGTTTAGCTATTTTATCAGTCCCATTTGGTAATCTAACTTTTTCTTTCATTTTCTATTATTGTCACCTGGATTCAACACTGCAGGAGCCCTGTGTGGGGAGATGGCTATGATTGCAGTTGACTTCGGGCCATGAAGTTTTGGACATTGCCGCCTTCCGTAGTCTCACGAGACTTGGCCCGGGATCTCAAGAGACTTGGGCCGAGCGCGAAGTGGGTCGGGGCCATTTTGGTTGTTGGTTGTTTGCTGGTGTGTGGTACGTGTTAGAGTTGTTAGAGCCAGAGAGAGAAACTGACAGAATAAAGATCCTGTTTGTTTCCAGTCTGCCTCTGAACTTATTCCCGCGACTTTGCTGCTCCAAGCGGCCATCGCTTCAGGCGGCGACACAACACCATGTAAAAAGCAAAATGTATGCTTGTCTATTTAACCGCTATGGTTTTTTTTTTGCGTGTGTGGTACCAAGAATTGAACCCAAGGCCTTATGCATGCTAGACAAATGCTCTACCACTGAGCTATATCTCCAGCCCTTTTTATGTTTTATTTTGAGACAGGATCTTGCTAAATTTTCCAGGCTGGTCTTGAACTTGTGATCTTCTTGCCTTGGCCTTCCAAGTAGCTGGGATTATAGGCAAATGCCACTGTGCCAAGCCCTGATTTGCCTATTCAACAATCAGTTCTTCATCTGTTCAATGAGGGAAATAATTCCATCAACTCAGAAACTCAGTTTTCAGAGTTATGTTAAAATTCAAATGAAACATCATATATAGAAACATTTTATAAACTATACAATTTTCAAAAATTGACATGAACTCATTCTGATGTATCTATCTTGCCCCTCTGTGCTTAGCAAACTCTAATTCACATTTTCCAACATAGCTCAAATAACACCTTCTCTACAGAGCCACATCTCTAAGGATATCAAGATTTTCTTCATATTTTTGTATAGTGATCTGTATTTTATCTTTCAACTTACATACTTTACTTCTCCAAGTGTGGACTATTTCACATATGCCAATACTCAAGGCACACAGAAGGATTTCAATAAATGCTATATTAGTAATACAGAGTTCTGTGCCCTTGTTCTGTGTTAACATGTAGTTTGTGATAACCATGAGTCAGTGAGTAATAGTTCCTTACATATGGACTTTTTCACATTGAATGCTGCCTTATAAACACTCCTTCAGTCTGTAAGATTGATAAAAGATAAAAACCTGAGCTTCCTACTTTATTCCAAGTTAGGATTCTTCTGATTGCCCCACAAATAGGGAGGGAATATTGCCCTTAAATTTGCAAAACATTGCCCTAAAAATGTAAACAAATGATAAAAGTGTTACCAAGCCAAGCACAGTCTTAACTACAAGGGGGCACCTAAAGATGAAAAGGCATTTGGCTGCCTGGAGGTGGGACATTTTTCCCAGTCCCTCAAGAGACCCACTTTGGCAGTTCTTCTGAAGCCCTTGAGAAAACGTCTGAAAATATCTAAGGAGAGTTGACACATCATAGAAGTAGTACAAGGGAAATATGGGGAAGTAATCCCAACCCAGGGTCATATGTGTAACTATTAGAAAAGATCTGTCAAAGAAGAAAGGGGTCAAGGAAGGGAGTCACTCACCAGAGTGGGTCTGCATGAGACACACTGATGACAAATGCCTCTCCTGTCTGTCCAGAAAGAGTCCGCCCACTTTTATCAACAATTGTCCCTGAAATCTGAATTAACAAAGGAAACAAAGTCAACAATATAGACTCAAGGAAAGAATATAGTCCCAAAGATGAAATAAAATGAACAAGCCAGTGTCCCTTATTCTTTTACAAAGAAGAGAAATGTGGAACTCAAACTCAACACTTTCCAGAGGGTCAAAATAGATATATACCATGCCAGGGGAGAAGGCAGAAAGCCACAGAAACAGAAAAGGGAAAGTCACTGAGGCAAAATCAATGCCCCAACAGCAGAAGTCACACATCCACATGGTGGCACATGTTGTTAATTCCAGTTGCTTGGGAGGCTGAGGCACAATTAAAATTCAAGACCACGGCTGGGGTTGTGGCTCAGCGGCAGAGCGCTCACCTCGCACGTGCGCAACCCGGGTTCGATCCTCAGCACCACGTAAACATAAATGCATTGCATTGTGTACAACTAAAGTAAGTAAATAAATATTAAAAAAAAAAAAAAAAAAAAAAAAAAGTTCAAGACCATTCTAGGCAAGTCAGTGAGACCCTGTCTCAAATTTTTTTTAAAAAAGGGCTGGGAGTGGGGTTGGGGATTTAGCTCAGCAGCAGCAGAGTGCTTGCCTAACACACATAAGGCCCTGAGTTCAATCCTAAGCCCAGGGGGGATGAGGAGGGGGAACTGGGAGTATAGTTCACTGGCAGAGTATTTGCTTAGCATGTGTAAGGCTCTCAGTTTAATCCGCAGTATTGGGGAAAAGGGGGAAAAAAAAATCACACATTCATGTCAAACCCAACGGAGGAGTTTCCCCAGAGATACCAGGTTACCCCAGCCTTCTGCTGTTAAATATCTGATTTATCTAACACCTCTGTTTTGATTCTGTTATATGCTCACTGAGCAGAACTCTCAGAAGCCTGCCTTGAGTTAATGCCTTGGAGTCTAACATCTTCAGTGCTGGGTACTAGACAGTCAGCATGTAAGCCCATCCCTCCTTGGCCCTAATGAGACTGGGTCTTTAAGCCTTCGGCTTTAAGGGGGCTTCTTGTGAACTGCCTACCTGCAATGAGTTGGTAGTATAGGAGGGAGGTGTACAGAGGAAGTTAGAGTAAATGGTTTCCAAAAGATAACATCAATCATTCTACTTTGCTGGAGGGAGGGGGGTGTTATATTCAAAATGACAATTATTAATAAAAGGCAAAAATATGTCATGCAAAATATTTTGGAACTTACAAAGATAGGCCGGGGAGAATAATTCTCTTCAAAAAGTTTCCGGAGTGCAAACAAGGCTGCCTGTCAGGGGAAAAAAGAAAAAACATCTTTACTGCTAGGAGAATAATGTATCAAAGGTCAGTATG
Organism: Tamias sibiricus; assembly: GCA_025594165.1. Taxonomy (NCBI): domain Eukaryota; kingdom Metazoa; phylum Chordata; class Mammalia; order Rodentia; family Sciuridae; genus Tamias; species Tamias sibiricus. The sequence goes on from CM046669.1 coordinate 99,038,949, forward strand.
ACAGCCTGACAGGAAGACACCCTATCCCAAGGCCTCTTCAGATGATACTTCCAGAACTCTCTGGGGAATCGAAAATCATCTTCCCTATAATGCCCAACCACAGTGCCCCTTTCTCACCGAGTGCTTCAGTGAAAAAAACCATAGTTTTTGTGGTGAGCTTGGACTGGGTTATAAAGCAAGAATCCGATGTTACCCTGAGCTGGTCAGTCTGTATTTTAACATAATTTAAAACACGCATGTGTTTTAAATGGATTTTTCCTTTCCTTCTATAATTCCTGCATCAAAGATGTACACATTTTCACAATTAGTTTCTGAAATCAGAATGCAACCTGTAGTTGGGGCTGGGGTTCTAGCTCAGTGGTAGAGTGCTTGCCTGGCACGTGTGAGGCACTGGGTTCGAACCTTAGCACCACACGAAAATAAATAAATAAGCCAGGCAAGGTGGCGCATACCTGTAATCCCAGCACTTGGGAGGATGAGGGAGGATCACGAGTTCAAAGCCAGCCTCAGCACTTAGCAACTCAGCGAGACCATGTCTTTAAATAAAAATACAAAAAAGGGCTGAGAATGTGCCCAGTGGTCGAGTGCCCCTGAGTTCAATCCTCAGGACCAAAGAAAAAAAGAAAGAAAAAGATAATAAATAAATGAGGATATTGTGTCCATCTACAACTAAAACTATTTTAAAAGAAAAAAAAAATGCAACCTGTAGTTAATATGCACCTTCCCTGTGATGGTGGGTTTTTTTATTTTTTTTTTTCATGGTAAGTTATTAAATCAACGATATCAAAGTTTCCTCTTTAGAACTAGAAAAATCAATTCTAAAAATCTTATGGAAAACAAGCATCAGAAAAGCCAGAAAATTCTGTAAAAAAAGGTGGGATTAATCAAAAGGAACTAAGCCCACTCAGACACGTTCTGATGCTATGATAAACAGCATGGTAGTGTCGTATCAAAAGACAGATTTCCGAAAAAGACTAAACCCAAATTAACTCAAGAATTTTGGATAAGAGTGACATTCCACATCATTCCAATCACTGGGAAATAATAGGGTGTTTAACAAATAGTGTTAAGAAAAACAGGTAACCTTAGTTAAAAAAAAAAAAAAAAAAAAAAAAACTCAACCCTATTTCTTACTCCAAAATAAATTCCAGAGGCATCATAAGAAAAACCTTTATAATCAAAAGTATACCACAAATCAAAACAACGCTGAGATTTCATCTCACACTAGGCAGAATAGCAGTCATAGAGAATACAAATACTAATAAATGCTGGAGAGGATGTGAAGAAGAAGGAACACTTTTACACTGTTGGTGGGACCACAAATTAGTTCAACACTATGGAAATCAGTATGGAGGCTCCTCAAAAGACTGGGCATGGAAACACCATATGACCTAGCTATACCGCTTCCTGGTATTTATCCTGAAAAATTAAAGTCATCTTACTACAGGGATACATGCATACTCATGCTTATAAAGCAACACAATTCACAATAACCAAACTATGGAAGGTGTCCATCAACAGATAAATAGACAAAGAAAATGTGGTATATATACACAGTGGAGTTTTATTCAACCATAAAGAAGAATGAAATTACATCATTTGCAGGAAAATGGATGGAACTAGAGATCATCATGTTTAGGAAAATATGTCAAACTCAGAAGGTTAACAGTAGAATGTTTTCTCTTATATGCAGAAGCTACAGAAGAAAATGGAAAAATCAAAGAAAGATCAGTAGAGGAAAGGGACCAAGGGGTAGGAAGTGGGGCAGGGTAATGGTGGGGAGTGATATTGGACAAATTATTATATTGTGTGAATGTACAAATATGTAACAACAAAGCTCATCAATATGTACTATAATGTACCAATAAAAAAATGGGGGGAAGCCGGGCGCGGTGGCGCACGCCTGTAATCCCAGCACTTTGGGAGGCTGAGGCAGGAGGATCGTGAGTTCAAAGCCAGCCTCAGCAATGGCGAGGCACTTAGCAACTCAGTGAGACCCTGTCTCTAAATAAAATACAAAAAAGGGCTGGGGATGTGACCCAGTGGTCGAGTGCCCCTGAGTTCAATACCCAAAAAAAAAAAAAAAAAAAAAAAAAAAAAAGGGCTGGGATGTGACCCAGTGGGAGTGCCCCTGAGTTCAATCCCCGGTACCACAAAAAAAAAAAAAAAAAAGGGGGAAAAAGTGATATGTTACCAGACACAGTGGCACACACCTGTAATCCCAGTAACTTTGTAGGATGAAACAGATGACAAGTTCAAGACCAGCCTCAGCAACTTAGAGAGGCTCTAAGCAACTTAGTGAGACCCTGTCTCCTGTCTCAAAAAATAAATAAATAAAAATACAAAAAGAAAGAGCTGGGGATACAGCTCAGTGGTCCAGCACACCTGGGTTTAATGCCAGGTACCAAAAAAATAAAAAAATAAAAGCACTGTGTTAAAAGTGAGGTAGGAGGGCAAGATGTATCTCAGTAGTACGGTACTTGCCTAGCATGTGCAAGGCCCTTGGTTCAACTCCAGAATCTCAAAAAAAGTAAGGTAGGATAGGTGCTGTGGTTTGGATGGTGAATATCCCCAAAGGTCTATGTGTCAAGGCTTGATCCCCAAGGTGGTGCTACTGAAAGGTGGTGGAACCTTTAAGAGGTGGGACCTAGTAGGAGGTCCTTAGGTCACGGGAAGCATGTCCTTAAAAAGGATTGTGGAATCCTAGCCCCTTCCTCCTCCTCTTCTGCTTCCAGGCCCTGAGGTAAGCAGTTTGTTCCACCACATATCTCACCACTGCCATCTGACATACCTACCAGAGACCCAAGGCAATGAATCTACCCAATCTTAAAATAAACTGTTAGCCAAAATAAACTTTTCTCTTTATAAATTAATTATCTCAAGTACTTCATCATAATTATGAAAAGCTGAAAGACACAGGAGTCATCCAGCTTCTGGCTGGCAATGGCTTTCTGCATACAAGTATTTTAATAAGTGACATTAAAATGAAAGAGGAAAATAAGTTAATTAATTTTATTTGGAATTGCACCAATTTTTTGGCTTCTAAAATCAACAGATAACTTCTACACTATCAAAGTTGAGATCCTCATGTTTTTAAACATGAAGGTGATGCCGAGTGCAGTAGCATACACCTATAATCCTGGCATTTCAGGAAACTGAGGCAGGAGGATCACAAGTTCAAAGCTAGCCTCAGTAACTTAAGCAACAAGACTCTGTCTCAAAATCAAGAATAAAAAGGACTGGGTATGGCTCAGTGGTTAACCACCCCTAGGTTCAATCCCTGGTGCAAAAAAAAAATAGCCGGGCGGGGTGGCGCACGCCTGTAATCCCAGCACTTTGGGAGGCTGAGGCAGGAGGATCGCAAGTTCAAAGCCAGCCTCAGCAATGGCGAGGCACTTCGTAACTCAGTGAGACCCTGTCTCTAATAAAATACAAAAAAGGGCTGGGGATGTGGCCCAGTGGTCAAGTGCCCGAGTTCAATCCCCAGTACCAAAAAAAAAAAAAAAAAAAAAAGGGGGGGGGGGAGAGCATTAATTAGGAGTTCTTTCATTCTTTTTTTGTTTTAAATATTTATTTATTTGCTTCAGTTGTACACAATGCAATGCACTTATGTTTACGTGGTGCTGAGGATCGAACCCGGGCCACGCACGTGCGAGGCGAGCGCTCTGCCGCTGAGCCACAACCCCAGCCCCAGTTCTTTCATTCTTTATCAGTAAATAAGAAGTTTTAATCTTTTATCATTAGAGTCACAATCTATTATTATTAGGGTTACAGCTCCTATAAACATCATGGTGTATGGATGAGGTTGGCTACAATAACAATGCTATATAACTGACAGATGAGTAAGCAATTAATAATTTCAGGTCCATTTGTCATAAGCAGATGTAGCTTGTTATAACTATTCCTCATTGATAATATTAGGAATGGGTACACTATAAATTCTGTGATAGGACAGAGGATACTTGTAATTCAAATTATTCCATAACCACCTAATTTTAGTAGTACAGCTGCAAGAACTACAGATCTGACAATTAGGACTTGATAAAACTATAAAGTACTGGGGGAGGGGACCATTTTTCCACCTTTTTTTTTTTTCCCCATACCAGGGATTGAACCCAGACCCCTTAACCACAAGCAACATCCCCAACCCTTTGTTTTATGTTTTTTGGGTTTTCTTTAAAAAGGGCCTTGCTAAGTTGCTGAGGCTGCCTTTGAAGTTGTAATTCTACTGCCTCAACCTCCCAAACTACTGAGATTAAAGGCATGGGCCACCACACCCAGCCCATTTTTCCCTCTTAATCTTGAAATAAGAAGTGTGCCTATTAAGTACAGCCTCCTCACCCAACAAAGGAAAAATATTTGTAAACTATAGAAAATTAAAATTCTACATTATTAAAATCAACTTGTGTAACACTGAATAAAAAAAAAGTTTTAAAAAAATCAACAACTTCACAATGATTTTACCATCACCACTACTAATAAAATAAAAAATAAGCCACAAACTAGAGGACAGTATTTGCTACTCATGATTGACAAGGGCCTAACTGCATCAGTAAAAGACTCAATTAAGGGGCTGGGGTTGTAGCTCAGCAATAGAGTGCTCGCCTAGTACATGCATGGCCCACGCTCAATCCTCAGCACCACATAAAAATAAAGGCAGTGTGTACAACTAAAACAAATAAATATTTAAAAAAAAAAAAAAAGACTCACTTAAAAAGACTAAAAATCCAAAAGGAAAAAAAAAGAGTACATAATTAATCATAAAAAGGGAAATATTAATGACTCAAAAAGTAAAGAAAAATGCTCAACTTCATTTATAGTAAGAAAAATATAAATTAAATTACATGAGAAAATATTTTTCATGTTCAAGCTGGAAAAGTTCAAAACATTTAACAATACATGGTATTAAAGAGACTATAATAAAACTAGCACTACTGTATAGTGCTCGCCAATAGGAATATAAATGAGTACAATCTCGGAAGAGGAAAATCTAACACTAAAGTAAAAATTTCAAAAAATTTTAATTTTTTTTTTTTTTTTAAATCCGGGATTAAACGCAGGGGCACTTTATCCCTGTTGCCGCCTGAAGCGATGGCCGCTTGGAGCAGCAAAGCCACGGGAATAAGTTTAGAGGCAGACTGGAAACAAACAGGATCTTTATTCTGTCAGTTTCTCTCTCTGGTTCTAACAACTCTAACACGCACCACACACCAGCAAACAACCAACAACCAAAATGGCCCCGACCCACTCCGCGCTCGGCCCAAGTCTCTCGAGATCCCGGGCCAAGTCTCGTGAGACTACGGAAGGCGGCAATGTCCAAAACTCCATGGCCCGAAGTCAACCGCAATCATAGCCATCTCCCCAAACAGGGCTCCTGCATATCCCAGCCCTTTTTACTTTTTATTTTAAGACAGGGTCTCATTAAGTTGCATAGGGCCTCACTAAGTTGCTGAGGTCAGCCTCAAACTTGTGATCCTCCTGCCTCAGCCTCATAAGTTGCTGGGATTACAGGCATGCACCACCAGGCCCAGCTTGCTTATTCTTTTGACTTAGCAATTTCACTTGCAGAAATTTATCCTACAGATGCATTGTGCAAACACATACATATAAGGACATTTACTTTTCACTCTCTACAATTATGTGTGTTATACATATGTAAGAAATACAACACACATGCACATGCATGTGCACATGCACACACACACACACACACACACACACATGCATGCTTATATCTGTATAGAAACTTTGTCAAGAACCCCAAACTGGTAATAGCAGCCATTTCCAGGAGGAAAGGTAGATACCCAGGACTAGAAAGGAGGACATCTACTTTTCACCCCATGTTTTTATACACCTTTTGAGTTCAGAACCATGAGCATGTGTGCATTACCTATGCATACATGCACACATAGCAATTATGTATGCAAATATTTTCATGTTGAGAAAAACATGTTTAAATGCTAAGACTGTTCTTTTGAAATTTTACTTATTTTACTGGCCTCAATTTAAAATATTCAAGAATAAAATGAAGAAAAAAAATTTTTTAACCCTGGCAATGGCTAAAAAGACTGTTCTTTTGAAATTTTATTTATTTTACTGCCCTTGATTTAAAATATTCAAGGATAAAATGAAGCAAATACAAGAAACTTTTTTAACTCTGGCAATGGCCATTATCTTAGAGATTCATCACAGCCCCCCTACTCCACCTTGTCCCTTTTTCTACCTTAACTCACCTTGGCATTAGCAGTATCAAAAATAGTTTCAATGAGTAAGATATCAACCCCACCATCCAGAAGTCCTTTGGCCTGCTCTTGGTATGCTTCCACAAGCTCATCAAATGCTGCAAAAAAATAAGTCACACCCATCACATCAGTCACGAACATCTTCTGAATGGCACTCAGGTAAGATGAGTTCAGGACTAGCACACTGAACCACTGCTGGCTTATAATGTATCCGTTAAAAACAACTTTTCCCCCCAGTATTGGGTATTGAATTCAGGGATGTTCCACCACTGACCTACATCCCAGACTTTTTTCTTTTTAGACTTTTTATTTTTTGAGACAGGATCTTGGTAAGTTGCCAAGGACAGCCTCAAACTTGTGATCCTCCCACCTCAGCCTCTTGGGTTGATGGAATCATAGGTGTGTGCCACCTTGCCTGGCTAAAACACAATGTCTGTAAGAAACCAAACAAAGAAATATCACAGTGATAGAAAAAAGAAAGTTAAAAAAGAAATATGAGCCGGTTGCAGTGGCACACGCCTGTCATCCCAGCACTTGGGAGGCTGAGGCAGGAGGATCGAGAGTTCAAAGCCAGCCTCAGCAATGGCGAGGCACTTAGCAACTCAGTGAGACCCCGTCTCTAATAAAATACAAATAGGGGCTGGGGATGTTGCCCAGTGGTCGAGTGCCCCGGGTTCAATGCCTGGTACCAAAAAAAAAAAAAGAAATATGGCAGTGATGGGAGGAAAACAAGCAAACTGAACACAGCTATTTCTGAATACTTGCCATATGATCTCCCTTCCCATGGATGAGGTAGAAGTGAATAGGAAGGTATCAATTTCCTGAACCATGTACTTTACTCTCAACTCTGTAAAACATATCTGTAAAACATATTTTTCCCAAAGACTTTTTTTTTTTTTTTTTTTTGGTCTCAGGGATTGAACCCAGGGGCACTTAACCACTGAGCCACATCCCCAGCCCTTTTCATTTTTTATTTTGAGACAGGGCCTCACTAAGTTGCTAAGGATGGCTTCCAACTTTCAATCCTCTTCCCTCAACCTCTGGAGCTACCAGGATTACAGGTGTGCACCACCATGTCCAACCCTAAAAACCATTCTAATCAATCAAGAGAGATCTCTGGAGGGTAAGAAACATAATCTGGCTACAACACAAGTTGACTTGAAGTCTCACACTCTGTGGTAAAAGGCCACACTCTGGGAATTTCACTCAAGCCTTAAGATCAACTCTGTCAGAGAGACAACCTCTCTGATGAGCAATTTTGATTTCAAACAAAATACTCAAATCACTCTCAGGTAAAATATTTGCTAGAAATGTATTGTGCTGTCTATATTCACCTGAGAGGTAGTTGTCTTTCTCCTCATTTTATCTCCCAACCAAAACAGAAAGAAAACTCTTAGGTGTTCTATGAAAGAAGGCTACATAGCAATCATGCTCACTGTGCTTATGTATACCTGGCCTTACACAGTACAGAAGACGGAGAGGTCAGCTCCCCACTGCCATGTCTAAGACAAGTGAAGCCATCAATCCATACACACACAGTGTAGCATCATGACATGCGAAGTTCTATGACAAAAACCAATAAACTGCGATTGTGTGAAACAGTCATCTATACAGAATACATTACCATACATGGTGTTGGTAGTATTCAGCTTGAAAGTTTAATTCTTTTTGTTTTTTGTAGGTTTTTTTTATACTGGGGATTAAAATCAGGGGCACTCGACCACTGGGCCACATCCCCAGCCCTTTCTTGTATTTTATTTAGAGACAGGGTCTCACTGAGTTGCTAAGTGCCTCACCATTGCTGAGGCTGGCTTTGAACTTGCAATCTTCCTGCCTCTGCCTCCCAAATGCTGGGATTACAGGTGTGCACCACTGTGACCAGCTGTTTTTTGTAGTCTTAAGGCTTAGAAACTACCCTAGATTCCTGAGTTTTGGGTCAAATCTGAATAAAGTATATTTATATTACTACTTTTTAATTTTTTAATAACAGCACATTTAGATAGTTTGATTCCTAAATTAAATGGCAATATATTAGGTCTTTTATAATACACCAAGAGCTGGCAACCAGATGTGCTCAACTTTTCACTTTAAAGCTTTATTACAATTGGTTTTGTTTCAACAGATGATAAAGAAGAACTAACAAGTCACCATATACATCTGAAAGCAAGCTCAAATAATAAGAGCAGTTAACTTTTTATTTAGACTGTCAACTGTATTGCAGACACTGCTGTAAGCCCTTCTTATAGATAAAATCACAATATCCCTGAAGTAAATCCTGTTACTGGCCCCACTTTACAGATTTACAGGTTACTGAAGCACCAGAGTACTTTCCCAAGGTCCCTGATTATGTGCCATAAATACTCACTGATGTTCCTGAAATCTGGTCTTTCCACAGATGGAGACACAGAGAGTGTCTTATTAGTTGGACCCAGAGCTCCTGCCACAAACCTCTTGATTCCTTGGGGAAAAGAAAAACAATAATAAAATCTCTAACAACTCAATCTTTTTGTTATGAACCAACAGGCTATAAGACTTTTCCTAGAACACAGTGCTTTGTTCACAAAAATTTCTCAAAACCCAAATTTTTTTCTTAATTGAATTGACAACAAACCTGCCTTCTACTGAAGTAATAAACAGCTATTTATAGTCTTTTTGCCTTTTAGTGCACTGGTTCACAGATTCTGCTAATACATGTTTGGTCATGGGGGCTGCCCCCAGACTCCCTGTGAAAATCATGGACTATAGTAGATATGTAAATATTATCACCAAGCCATCAAAACAACTAAATCCTCACACATGCAACCTCAAAGTCTTTCTATAAGTAATCCTTTTCTACCACCTTGCTATATTTGGACAAATTCTCTCCCCATTCTTAAGAAACCTTGCAGAGGGGCTGAAGATGCAACTCAGTGGTAGAACGCTTGCCTAGCATGTGTGAAGCACTGGGTTTGATTCTCAGCAGTGCATATAAATAAATAAAATAAAGGTCCATCAACAACTAAAAAAATATATATTTAAAAAAAAAAGAAAACTTGAAGATCCTGATCTTAACCTGAAATGCTCTCTACTACTGAATTGCAGGCCTTTCACGGAAGGTGAGTACTAAGTCAAAATTAACAATTATAAAGCCTGAAATTCAAGTATGAAGCAGATTCAATATTGCTTTAACAATTCTTTAATAACCCTGCCTTTGGGCCACAATGGAGATGTTGTGCTCATCTGCATATCACACCACTCACTGCCTCTGGTGACTGTAGCTACTCAATGACCTGGGCTGTGCCTTAGGACTGAACTGGAGAAGACTACCAACTAGTTAATAACCCAGCCTGTGAGCAGGCTACAGGCCCAAATATTTTTTATATTCTGCAAAGCTGAGCAATAATATAGTGTAAGAAAAATGCCCTTATCTCTCCCTGCTTCAACTGGTTCAGTATCCTCTGACCTGCCTCTCTGTTGGGATAATAGTCCATACATTACTGTGGATTTAAACATTATCTCTCAGAAAAAAAGAGTTCCTATAAGTTGATTTGGTTTTCATTAGTATGCTGTGGCTAACTTCCTAACAATTCTGCATTACGTATTTCCTATTGGCAATAACTTCACGTTTCCAAATCCTAAAGGGCTCCATTTATTTCCTCTATTCCATCTCTCTTTCAAAATTCTCCCACCAGCCAATGTTCTGATGACAACCTGCAGGAGGTTAGTTATTTCAGAACATTTTTCAAGTCTCAGTAAGACAACTGCAGCACTCGGAAGGCCACACTCTTCCGAGTGCTGCAATTCCTTCAAGGTCATCAACAGGATAAACTGGAAGATGCTCCAAAGGCATCCTCTCTGCCTATATAAGCCAATCCTAGGGAGCAGGGTGGCTTTAGAGTGATGACATCGAATGCCCTAATAATAACCAAAATTATCCAATCAGCAGCTATACCTTTAAGAATCTGATGAGGGGCTTCCACAGAGAAAAAGTATTTTGGCTCTTACACAGGAAAGTAATGGGCCTACCTACAAAGTCAGGCCATAAAAAACAGCAGGGTTAAAAAAAAAAAAAAAAAAATGAGTCCAAGGCCCACAGAAATAGCACAGCAGCAGAGATGGTGAATACTTCATTATGAAACTGCAGAGAAGTAACCTACAAACAAGTGAAATACACCATCTATAGTTGCTCATAGGCCAAGGTCATGTAAGGAAAACTCAGTAAGGATAACACATTATAACCGAGAACACTGGAGCAAACATTGTGCAAGAAAGAAAGGAAAGCATCCCTTACCTGTCTGTAGAGTTATCTCTTCAGCAGCTTTTCTGGCCACACTTGCAGAGCACTTGTTCATCCGGTAGGCCTAACACATCAACCACTAACATTAGTTTGTCCTGCTTTTCCTCCATGAAATAAATGAAGCATCTATATAGCCATCTAATACCTAGCTGCATTCAGAAAATAAATGCAAAGTGAATTAACCTGAGATCAGAGTGAAAACTTTAGCCAAGAAGGACTATCAGTTACCCCAGCCTACAAAGGTGGTAGGGAATGGCAAGTCCTTGGGAACTTCTTCTAAAAGGATATTCTCCCAAACCATAAGCCAGCTGGCAAAAAAAAAAAAAAAAAAAAAAAAAAGACCACTGAACACCTGGCATGTCACAGAATAACCTGGTATAGTTAAATATTCTGTAAATTAAGAAAAACACAGTAGTGGGGAAAACACAGGCTTAGACCTAGGTTCTAATTCTAGCTCTGTCACTGCCTGGCCAGGCAGTCCCACAGCAACTTTCCCTGGTCCTGACTTCCTTCACTGTAAAAGGGCTGAATGAGTGCTTCTAAACTTTCTGCAGATTATTAACCTCTTAAGAATTTGATAAAGGACCATGAACCATCTTATTGGGAAATAAACACATACACACACAGTGTGGCCTACAAGTTAAGCAGGTCTGAGTCTCTTCAAGAGCCCATTCACATACCAGGTGCTGAATTTGTGACCTTCATGATCTCTTCCAACTCTAAGATCCATGTGCCTTGATGCCGTAATATCAGCCGGGTGTGGTGGCAACACACCTGTAATCCCAGCACTTGGGAGGCTGAGGCAGGAAGAGCGCGAGTTCAAAGCCAGCCTCAGCAATGGCGAGGCACTTAGCAACTCAGTGAGACCCTGCCTCTAATAAAATACAGAAAAGGGCTGGGGATGCAGCTCAGTGGTCCAGTGCCCCCGAGTTCAATAAGTGTGGTTGGCAAAGTATGGCTCATAGGGCAAATCTAGGCCCTATTTTTGTAAATAAAGTTTTTCTGGAATGCAGTCATGACCATTTATTTACATATTATCTACATGTGCACACAATGATTATGACTTTACCAAAAGCAACTGCATAACAAGCATCATTTTTATTTGATTATTACTTGTCCATAAAAGAAGCCATTTGGAAAACAAATGGGTTGCTCTGCTCATAAGCAGAAGAGATCCAAACCATTTTCCATTTATCACCACAAACAACAGAAACGAGTCATTAGCTTCACCCTACAGCTTCAAATGGTTTTCTTACTAGCAACTACCAACACAGCAAAAGCTCATAAGCATCGCACATGGGAGGAAAAGTGGAGTTCTCACCAAGTGTTCAAGGCCATAGTCAGCCTGGGCAATACTAGTGCTGCTGAAAGTATTTGTTTCAATGATATCTGCTCCAGCCAGCAAGTATTCCTGCAACAACACAATCATATCAATTCTCAGTTCAGAGCCCCTGTCCCCCCAAAATAAACACATCCTTTCATCACCATCACTGCCAACCACCTTTTGACTACTTACCAAGGGTAAGACAGTGCGTCAGAAACTACAGAGGCAGGAAAGTATGAGGATTTCACAGAAAGGCATGTGTTTCAAGAAATAAGCACAGAACTTCCATTCAGATGAAGTTACCACACTAAGGTTATATAAATTCTGTCAAGTTCCTTCAACTCTCAGTCCCAGTCTCCTCATCTGAAAGTACTATACCTTCTTCTTCAGTCAGTGTGGCTGTATAATACAAGGTGGCACATCTTGAGCACTTGACAAACATCAATTCTGATCCCTTACTTTCTCCCTGCTTCAGCACACCCTGATCCCCACTGAGAACTGCACCATCAGTAAGATCTCAAATTCAGACCCTTTTTTTAGTCTATATCTCCTATTCCCTCTGGCCCAGACCTGTACCCTTACTGGAACCTTAAGGACTCTGGTACCATACAGTTTGTTCTCCCTGTTTGAAACCCATCTTCCTGATTTCACTCTTTGGATACCAATTCAATCTCAATCTAACGCCCTGAAATCTCTCAATCCCCCTGATTTTCCAACAATAAGTAAATTCAATCCTTCTTAAACTGATGAACAGTGTTTGCAAAAAACTGGGTAATGAAAACCAACATAAATACAAATATAACAACCATTAGTCACAAACATCCTAAATACTAAAAACAGCTAAATAAATTATATATTCATTTTATTACCAGCCACGTGACAGCTTAAAAAAAAAAAAAAAAAAAAAAAAAAAAACTTTAAAAAAATCTACATATCCTTAGCCGGGCACAGTGGCACACGCCTGTAATCCCAGCACTTGGGAGGCTGAGGCAGGAGGATGGAGAGTTCAAAGCCAACCTCAGCAATGGCGAGGCACTTAGCAACTCAGTGAGACCCTGTCTCTAATAAAATACCAAAAAGGGCTGGGGATGTGGCCCAGTGGTCGAGTGCCCCTGAGTTCAATCCCCGGTACAAAAAAAAAAAAAATCTACATATCCTACATATGAAGATCTTTCCAAGTATTATTCAGTTGAAAAACAAAATAAAGCTAGGCGTGGTGGCATACATGTTTAATCCTAGCAACTTGAGAAGCTGAAGCAGGAGGACCACAGATTTGAGGTCAGCCTCAGCAACTTAGCTGAGGCCTTGAGGAACTTAGGGAGAAGAGTCTCCCTAAGAATCTTCTCAAAATAAAGACAGCTGGGGATGTGGTTCAGTAGTAGATATAGCGTTCCCCTAGGTTCAATCCCCACTATCAAAAAACCAAAAAAAAAGAGGAAAACCAAAACAGACCAATATGTAAAGATGATACTACTAAAACACATGTGTACTAACCATTTCTACACATACAAAAATAAATGTATAAACATATAACACAACTGGAAAGACAGAGACCAACTAAGAGTGGTTATCTCTGGGGAAAAAATAGCAATGTGGAGTAGTTGATGGGAATTTATTCTTATCATTGTGTTTTGTTTTATAAGAATTAAAAATTTATTTTTTTAACAAAGAACAAGAAAAATGAAAAACAACCTTAATGCCTGAGAATAACAGGTTAATTTAGTAGATAATATATGCAAAGAACACATTATTATGAAATTATAAAGACATGCTTTAAAATATGTAATGCTAATGGTATATAAATAAAACCTACAAATTATAAAATAGTATGAAGCAATAAAGTTCAACTTAATTTTTAAAAACCCAAGTCCAGAAAACTAGACAAAACATTGTTGGGTTCTTTGGTTTGGTTTGGTATCAGGGCTCAAACCATGGGGTACCATACCACCAAGCTACTACCCCAGCCCGTTTGAAACAGGGTCTTGCTAAATTACTGAGGGCCTCAAGTTGCTGAAGCTGGCCTTGACCTTGCAATCCTCCTGCCTCAGCCTCCCAAGTCACTGGGACTACAAGCCTACACTACCATGCCCCGCTAGAAAATCAGATGAAAAATAAACTAGAATACATGAATGGTATTTATGTCCTGAGATTTTATAATGGGTGAGGGTCTGCTTCCTGGTTCACAGAGGACATCTTCTCACTGTGCCCTCACATGGTAGAAGGGGTGAATGAGCTCCCTTTGGCCTCTAAACAGGCCACTCTTACCACCATCACACTGGGCATTAGGATTTAACAGATGACCCTTAGGGGCCCACCAATATTTACACCATAGTTGCCCTTATAAGATGACACAAGACTTTGCTTTCTTTCTGCTATCCACCATGTGAGGACACAATAAGAAGACGGTTATCTGTGAATAGGAAGAAGGTCCTCAGCAGGACCAAATCTGCTGGCACCTCAACCCCAAGAACTGTAAAAGAATGAATACCATTGTTTAAGCCATCCAGTCTAACTTGTTATAGCAGCCCAAATAAACTGAAATACCATCTTTTGAGATTTCTTCATAAGAGCTATGGCAGCGACTTAAATAAGGTAGTGAATCCTTAGTTTGTTCAGAATTTTAGGGTTCTTCACTGGAGTTTGCCTCAAAAGCATAAAACCAACTACTTCTCATTTCCTTATCCCAAATACTGAACATGGTGCATGACTTTTATTTTGTATCCAACACCAGCTTTTGGAATAAATCATCTTCCTTCTGTATTCTCCAGAGCACACAGCAGTGTTCTGACCTTGGTACACGAAACAGTTTGAATGAATGTATAAGAAGCTGGAAAAATTACCTTATGGATTTGGTAAATGATATCAGGTTGAGTTATACTTAAAATGTCATTGTTGCCTTTCAGTGGTTTGGCATGGTCTTTAAATTCTTGACCTTGGAACTTTTCTTCACTTAGCTTGTACCGCTGGATCATGGTCCCCATTCCACCATCAAGCACCATAATCCTCTTCCGCAAAATGGCTTCAATCTCATCCTGCAGTGTTTTCTTCAGACCTCCTTTAAAGAAAGTAAAATCTGACTTTAAAGAATGAAAGATAAGCCAGGCACGTGGCACACGCCTATAAGCCCAACAGCTGGGGAAGCTGAGGCAAGAGGATCGTGAGTTCAAAGCCAGCCTCAACAACATCTAAGCACTAAGCAACTCAGTGAGACCCTGTCTCTAAATAAAAAAAAAAAAAAAAAAAAAGAGGGGGGGAGACTGGGGGCTGAGGATGTGGCTCAGTGGCTGAATGACCCTGAGTTCAATCCCCAGTACCCACCCCACCCCCCAGAAAAAAGAATGAAAGATAAACCAGATGTGGTGGTGAATGCCTGTAATCCCAGCAATTTGGGAGGCTGAGGCAGGAGGAGCCCAAGTTCAAGCCCAGCCTCAGGAAGTTAGCAAGATCCTGTCTCAAAATTTAAAAAAATAATAATAACTTTTTAATTTTTTTTGTTGTTGTGGTAGATCGACACAATATCTTTATTTTATTTATTGTTATGTGGTGCTGAGGATCGAACCCAGTGCCTCACACATGTTAGGCAAGTGCTCTACCACTGAGCTACAATCCCAGCCCCTCAAAATAAAAAACTTTAGGGCTAGGGATGGTGTGGTAAAGCCTCACTGGATTCAATCTCCAGTACCACAAAAATAAACAATAAGTACAAATAAAGAGTAACAGGAAAAAAACATATGGAGGAAGAATTTAGGTAGTTTATAATTCACAATAGGGAGGAATATGTGAAGCACTCAAAGGATGAACTCATAACTCTTAGCATTAGGTGAGGCACCAAACCAAGAAGAAAGCAGGCTGGTCCTATTTCAGAGGTGAAACAGTCTCCACTTAAACTCACAGGGTCTCATTTCAGGGTGAATTCAGCTATACTGTTTTTAAAAAGGAATTTCAGTTGGATATATTATAGATTAAAGTGTTATTGCCATTTAATTGTCTTCACTGAGTATTGGTTTCTTTCTGCCAGATTGACATTCATTTCAAAACCCGAAAATATGCCATTCCTGTCTCAACAGCAACAGCCTTCTACATTAATCACATGCTTATTTTTCCTTTAGGGATGTAAGATTTCCCCCTTAGAGAAAATAAGTCCTCCTCCTAAGAGTTGTTGGTCTAAATGTCCACCGTTCTTGTCCTCCAGTGTTCCAAGCTTAGCTTTTCCAGTGGGAGGTTATCTTTCACTGGCACCTATCTCATTACCATTCTAACTCACCCTTTTCTAACCTTCTTTTAAGTTCTTAAGTTCCCTGGACAACTTTCCCTTGGCAGAGTGACGATTCATCAGAATGCTGCTCTTCCATGAAGAACTACCACCAAAAGAAAGTAATAATTTGTCTGCAATTAGGTCTAGAACAATCTGTACATTTTAGGACTAGCCAGGTCCTAAACAGAACAGATTCTTCCAAATTCCTTTCACAGTAAATAAAGGAATATATAGTTTTGCAGTTTCCCCACTTAACTGATTCCAATACTGTCTCAGAAATAATTTTATGTTTAATGTATGTGATATAGATGATTACTACAGAGCAGAGAGTCCTAAGAAATGTCCTTGGGGGCTGGGATTGTGGCTCAGTGGTAGAGCTGCTTGCCTTGAACGCGTGAGGCACTGGGTTCAATCCTCAGCACCACATAAAAATAAATAAAGATACTGTGTACATCTACAACTAAAAAAGAAAGAAAGAAATGAACTTGGCTAGTAAGCCCAAGAGATCACACAGTATTTTATGATCCAGCCAATGTATTTTATTGGGTTTCTTTTTTTCTGTCATTACATTTTATTTTTTAGCTAGTATTCTGAGTTACAGCAAGTGTTCCAAAGAACAAACATGGAATTAACTGGTTACAGCACCAATCACATGCTGAGGTGGGTAAGTCAGATAACACCACCTTTAAGAACTATCCTAAAAAATGACAATATGAAATAATTAGCTAATAAACCCCTAATAATGTTAGTTATAAATTGCAGTATCAGGATTACTGAGATACAATGACCTCACATAGGCCTGATTTTCTTTTCTTTTTTTAAAACATTTATTTATTTGCTTGAGTTGTACACGATGCATTTATTTTTACGTGGTGCTGAGGATCGAACCCAGGCCGCACACGTGCTAGGCGAGCGCTCTACCACTGAGCCACAATCCCAGCCCCTGGCCTGATTTTCTTAGGACTTCCCTTTCCACTGTGATAAATAGCAAGGAAAAAACATTCTTATTTTCTGCACCATAAGCAAGTGATCCAATGCTTTCTTAGAAGTTTCCTGCCTTCGTTCTATTAAGGATGATCTTACTTTTGCCCTACAAGTTCCTCTCAATATACTATTATTTTTAGACTCCTAATTTCCCTGGTTTGCACTTACTTGCTACAAGGGTATCTCTTTGCTTGTGCAGTATTCCATTTATTAAATACTTTATTTTCCCCTTTGATTTTAATAATCCACAAAATAATTAAGCTGATTATCAATTCACTGAATCACTTATTCATTCTTTCATTAATCATTTATCAACTGAATTCCAAATAACATGTACAGTACCAAGCAAGGATGAAACCAAGAAATCTTGAGAAACTCTGGATGAAATCTTCACACAAGAAGTATATGCAAGTCTATCAGACTCCTCCCCCAGGAGGCACAACCATGGTCTGAAGTCACAGTTAGCTTTAAGACCTAACCTTGAGATTCAGGAATTCCCAGTTCTTCAATTAAACAGCTTCATTAAGACTCAACATTATGGGGCCAGGCATGGTGGCGCAGGCCTGTAATCCCAGCACTTGGGAGGCTGAGGCAGGAGGATTGCCAGTTCAAAGCCAGCCTCAGCAATGGTGAGGCACTTAGCAACTCAGTAAGACCCTGTCTCTAATAAAATACAAAAAAGGGCTAGGATGTGGCCCAGTGGTCGAGTGCCCCTGAGTTCAATCCCTGGTACCCAAAAAAAAAAAAAAAAAAAAAAAAAAAAGACTCAACATTACGGGCTGTGGTTGTAGTTCAATGGTAGAGCATTTGCCCAGTGAGGCTCTGGATTCAATTATCAGCACCACATAAAAATAAATAAATAAATAAAGGTATTGTGTCCATCTACAACTAACTATGCACATATATACATGCACACACACACATATACACACTCAACATTATTAAAGAAAAATAAAGGAGAAAAAAAGAAGACTGGACACAAGTGACTAAGGATTTTAGGAAGTTAAAACCTGATTGGAATCCTAACATACAGAGAAGCAGGAACACATGAAAGGTATTTCCTAACCCACAGGCCTGCCTTAGAGCTCTTTAAGGACCCTATGCTTGGTTAAACTTAATGGTGCTTAATACTGGAAGGCAGTGGAGTGAGGGGACTGGGCTAGATCCACTCAACAATTTTCCTGTCATTTTCTGTATTTAAAAAAAAACTCACTATTCAAAGTATTCTAAATATTCAGAGACAAATTGCTGCTGCTATTACCTACATTCAGCTTAGGGGATAATACTATTTCCATTTTTTAAACTTTTTTTTTAATATTTATTTATTTGCTTTAGTTATATACAATGTGTTTGCCGCGCACGTGCTAGGCCACAACCCAGCCCTACTATTTCCATTTTTAAAATAAATGGCCAAGGAAGAAGCCCAAAGCTGTAAGAGATCATTCAAATAACTATGATAACCTATTCAGAAAGGTCTTTCTGTTTTTAGTATCAGGGACTGAACCCAGAGGCACTTCACCACTGTATTATATTCCCAATCTTCTTGAGACAGTGTTGCTTAGTTGCTGAAGGTGTCACTAAGTTGCTGAGACTGGCCTTGAACTTGCATTCCTCCTGCCTAGTTGCTGGGATTACAGGAGTGCCGGCTGGAGACAGGTCTTATTTTAAGGCATCAGTGATGTGCTTCTCAGTCACAGATGCACAGGTTTCATTTCTACTAGGTCCCTTTATCAGAACCTTAGTCCTGACGACATCACCAACTCCCTCTAGATTTTGGCTTCAAGTACCCATCCTCCTCCTGGAGCTGAGCATTCTCACGTCCTAGGACACGTACTTCTCTGTCCTTGTTACTAACTCTCCTGTTTCTCCCTCTTCTACCACACCCCACACATTTCTATACTGTATCTGCCCACAACTTACGAGACCCAGAGTTCATTACAAAACTGAAGTTGCAGTCTCTTCTGGTGCGTAGCCAGCATTTTCTCCTTGCTGACCCCAGGGCCAGCAATTTAGGATCGCTTCAGAGTACCACTGCCATCCCCGAGTACCTGGAAGCGGGCCTAAGGGTCTATTTAAACCATGAAGAGCCCCTGTCTCAGATCTGCAGCCCCTATAAAAAACTTCAATGTATAGAACAGACAAGTGGCTGGTGCCTACGTTCCCAGTGACGCGGAGGCTGAGGCCGGAGGACGGCAAATTCATAAGCCAGCCTCAGCGAGGGGCTGGGCGTAGGAGCGCCCGGGGTCCAACGCCCAGTACCGCAAAAAAAAATAAAAAAAAGGAAAGGAGAACCGCGACGGACGGCGGCCCGGCCCAGGGCTGGGGATCCCGCGGCGGCGGCGGCGGCCTCCCTTCAGCCGCGGGCCGGCGCGGACGCGCAGAGCCCAGCGGGCGGCGCTCCTGGGCCCGCGCGGCCCCGCGCCAGCCTCCGCGGGCGGCCTACGCCGCGGCGCGGGCCGTGCGGCGCTGCCCGGGGCGGGCGTGGGCGCCGAGGCACGCGACGAGAAGCCGCCGGGCGCGGGACGCCTTACCGGGCTGCGGCGGGTCGTGCAGCGCGGGGCACATGTCGCCGAGCCCCCTCCGCGCGCCCGCGGACCGGCGGGGCAGCCGCGCTCTCCACAGGTGGCAGCCGCGGGCGACGCCGGCCACGGGACGAGCCAGGCCCGGGACCCGCGCGCGGCCTTCGACGGCCGTGGGACACGTGGCGCCGCCGCTTCACCCGGTCGCCCTCGGTGCCAGCGGGGTCGCGGGAGGGCGCGGAAGCGGCTCGCCGGGCCACGAGCTTCCTCCGGGGCCGCTACTCAGCTCGCGCCAGCCAAGCGCCGGCGGACCCGCCCCCTCCGGCCTGCGATTGGTCTGCACGCGCGCCTCGCACGGCTACTGGCCGTCGGCCTCAACCAATCATCTGAGGCTTCGCCCCGGGGCCATCTGGGAGACGCAGTCCCGGGCCGGGCTCAGGCCCCGCGAATCCTGGAGCATCCCCGCACCTGGACCAGGTTGTAGTCGCGGCGCCAAGTCGCGCTGGCCCGCAGGGGCTGGGAGACGTCCAGAGCCGAGAACCTGGAGTGTGAACACCAACTCTAGTTCCGTGTCGGTGGCGCGGGGCAACACGCTGAACCTCTCAGCCTCCACACTCTCCAATAGAAATGCTAGGGTGGTGTAATTACTGTTTTATGGAGCTAGGATTAAATGAAATCCTGCGGACGCACTGTGAAAACGCTGAAGTACATATATGCACATTAATTGTCACTTATGGACAGTAAACATTTATTGAGTGCCTATATATATGTCAAGCTTTGGGATACACACTTGGATTGCAGAAAGACAAGTATGCCACACCCCAACTCTGACTTGGAAGAGGAACGCACAGGTACTAAGATAACTGAACATGAAAAAAGAACCATACAAAATGTTTCAAAAGAGCTGCATTCTCTAAGAGTGTTGAGGAGAAACTTGCCTGAAGAAGCAGCTGGATCTTGAAAGAAGACTCTTTTTTTTTTTTTTTTAATATTTATTTATTTGCTTTAGTTGTACACAATGCAATGCATTTATGTTTACGTGGTGCTGAGGATCGAACCCGGGCCGCGCGAACCCGGGCCGCGCACGTGCGAGGCGAGCGCTCTGCCGCTGAACCACAACCCCAGCCCCAGAAGACTCTTTATGCCAGCTAAATCCATGCCAGCTCAGGAGAAATTGCCTTGAAAAACACAGAACTTTAGAGAATGCGAATGAGGGACAGCTCTGTGAGGCTGATTCCGGTAGATGAGAGGAAAAGCATATTAATTTAGAAAAATAAAGTGGAGACCAAATTATGAAGCCTTGTGTTTTAAAAAAAGGCACAAAGTCACATGCCATTCTGTTTTATTGTATGTGACTATTTTTTAAATCTAAAAAAATATGTGTGTGGCATCCTTATCAAAGGTGGTCATGGGGGAAGGAGGGAAATAGAGTGGACCGGAGAGAATGGGATAGAGATAAGATAGTCCTGAAAAGCCAGGCCTTTTTTTTTTTTTTTTTTTAAAGATTATAAAGGCCAATTTTAAAACCATCATCTATAATCTAAAGTTCATTAATAAGTGTCATAGTTTGGATATGAGGTGTCCCCCAAAGCTCCTGTATTAATGCAAGAAGTTAAATGGTTGGCTTATGAGAGTTTTAACCTAATTCATCCTTCTTAGGTTTGGGGTTTTGTGGGGTATTTTTTGTTCGTTTTGGGTGTCAGGGATTGATCCCAGGCACACTTAAACTCTGAGCCACATCCCCAGACCTTTTTTATATTTTTTTGAGATAGGGTCTTGCTAACTTGTTGAGGCTGGCTTTGAACTTTTTCCTCCTGCCTTGACCTCTCAGAGGCTGAGATTCCGGGTGTGTGTCACCGCACCCAGCCATCCTTCCTAGCTTGAGTGGACTGAGTGCTCACTGTAGGCAGGTAGGACATGGCTGGAGGAGGTATGCTAGAGCTGTGAGTCCTGGAAGAGTTCATCTTTCTTGCAGCCTCTTCCCCCATCTCTCTGCTTCCTGGCCTTCATGAAGGACAGAGCCCTCCACCTTGATGTTCTGCCTCACCTTGGCCCAGAGTAATAGAGTAGCCAACATGAACTACAACTCTGAAAACACCAGCCAAAATAAACCTTTCCTCCTCTATGTTGGTCTTCTTGGGTATGTTGGTCACAGAGACACAAAGCTGATTAAAAATTATCTTTGGACATCTCTGATCCCCTTCCTTACATTCGCCTAGCAGATAATCCAGAACCTTGTATCAGTCTCTGCTTCTAACAAGTCATCAAAAATTACTGTCTCTTGGGCTGGAGTTGTGGCTCAGTGGTAGAGCACTTGCCTGGCATGTGTGAGGCCCTGGGTTTGATCCTCAGCACCACATATTTTTAAAAAAAAAAATATTTATTTACTTTAGTTGTACACAAGGCAATGCATTTATGTTTACGTGGTGCTAAGGATCGAACCGGGCCGTGCACGTGCGAGACGAGCGCTCTGCCGCTGAGCCACAGCCCCAGCCCCTCAGCACCACATATTAAAAAAAAAAAAATTCCATTGACAACTAAAAAATAAAATTAAAAAAAATTACTGTCTCAGCTAAAACTAAGTCCAGTGTTTTCTTGATGTCATCAAAGAGTAAGACCAATTAATACATAATGCTTAATGACACAATGACTTCCTAGTACAAAAACTTACACAGCTTAAAGAATTCTTTCATAGATTGCATTGTGTGGCCCCCAAAGGTATGTTGAAGTCCTAAACCCACTACTTGAGAATGTAACCTTATTTGGAAATAGGGTTGTTGTAGATGTAATCAGTACATTATAGTAAGGATGCACAAGAGTAGGGTTGACCTTAATCCAATATGACCAGTGTCCTTCAAGAAGAGGTGAGAGACAGACACACAATGAGAAAACAGCCATGTGCTCACAGAGATTGGAGTGATACATCCACAAAGCAAGGCACGTAAGAATTGCTGTGAACCCCAGAAGCTAGGAGGGACAAGGAAGGACTCTCCCCTGTAGGTTTCAGACAAAGTACGGCCCTGCCTACACCTTGTCATTCAGATAAGGCTTACAGAACTGTCAGATAATAAATTTCAATTGTTTTAAGCCACTTGTTTTGTGATACTTTGTTAAGTTGCCCTAGGAAACCAACGGAAGTAGATGGGACGGGACTACTGGAGCACAGCCTAGGGTCTCTATCTCTATAGATGTCAACCTACTATCTTTGGTGACAAGCTGGCTAGCCCACCCTGTCTCCACCTCTCCCTCTTTAAACGTCAGCTCAATCCCACTGTTTAGAGGTTAGGCACAAACAACTCCTGAGTGAGGTGAGTGTCCTTGCCCAGTGCATGAGTCTTCATAGAAGTATGGTCACCGCCCCTGAATACCCAGTTCTTGTGGTATCCAGTAACAAATTGGCCTTCCAGCTCCATACACCATCCTGTGGGCTTGGTCTGTGGATCAACTCATCAGGTCACCCCTTGTGTTCTATTAATCAAGGTCCTGAGAATGTGAACCAAGATTTGGCACAAAACATTTCTACCTGGGGCGTCTGTCAGCATGTCCATTGGCTTTTCAGAGAAGATCCCTGACTTTGCCGTGAAGGTGAGCCCCGCTACCTCCATCCCTCAAATTCTTTCATCATCTCAAGATTTAGTTCCATGCCCAGAATCACATAGGCCAGCAACCATTATTAACCACACAGATTGTACTAGATGAGCTGCATTTTCAGTGCGTGGGCTATGGCCCTAGCGCCAGCTGCCGGTCAGCGAGAAAGAAAGGAAAGGGAATTTTGCAGTTATTTCATTATAACTAAGAGCCCTGGGGAGCTTCCCTCTCGCTTTCCTGCTGCACTGAGAGAACTACCATTTCCCTTTCAAATATCTGACACCTGGAGGCATAGAGGGCTCACTGTGCGCCTCTACTCCTCAGGCTGCACCAGCATGCTTTATTTTCAAAACACGGTTTATCTTTCACTCAGCTAATTATGGCAGCACCTAGACAAAATTAAACGAAAAATAGATTTTAGCTAGTTACATGATAATGGTAGCTACGAATTGAATTCTTTTTAACTCTTATGTGCCATCTCTTAATCTTATTTAAGCTTTATTTAATCCTCCTTGTAACATAGAGTTCATCTATTTCTCCCCTTTTTTTCAGGGGTAGAAACAGATACTTAAAGATGTTAGGAAGAAGAAAGAGGGTAAGGGAGTGTGGAGGGATGAGGCCAGATGCCAGCACCCAGTGCAGCAGGTTAAGGGTTAAGGGAGCAAAATAATGTGTTTTCAAGTACAGAAAATATCAATATTCAAGATGGAGGTAGAGCATTTGTGCAAGAGTTCAGTGCAAGGATTTTTTTTTTTTTTAACTTTTTCAGAAAATCCAAGTAAGGTGAGGAGGGTTTTACATTTTTTTCCCACAACCCCCAGGGCTTGGTTTTGTTTTGTTTCTTCGTCAAAACACACTGTAAATTTTTGGTATTCTTTGCATACATAATGACCCACATTAAATTTTAACCTCAATAGTCTTATATTTACTGAAAACCATCTTGAACTGTTTCTATACATTGACGACCTCCAAAACCACATTTAATAGACCCAGACATATTATGTTTTCATAGATCTTAAGATTCTCATTTGCAAGTTTCACATAAGCCTTGAATTGAGCTGTTCTACCTGCAATAGCTCAGTCTCCAAGGGAATGTGTAAATCCCCTTTTTTTCACTTCAGTTTCTAGCCAGAGAGTTTGAGAATTGACCCTCAGATAACCAGTTCTTGAGAAAAGATAGCAGAAGAGACAGATGGATGGATGACCAAAGCCTCAATTCAGACAAGACAAAACAAGATAGAACAAAATTATATTAGATGAGTAGACCCAAAAAATGAGTGCAAAAAGGCAGGAGAAATGATTGCCCAAAATTGTCACAGTTATTTCTGAGAATGGGGTGGGGTCTTTTTTGTTGTTGTTGTTATGTTTTATGGACTTTTTTTTTCGGTTTTGCCTAATTACAAATATTTTTATTTAGTGGACAAAAAAAAAAAAAAAAAACATGGTATTTAATTAGCTTAAAATGGGAAGTGATCCAATAAAACTTTTCAAAATCTTGTTTTTTTCTCTTTGGGTTCTAGGGAGTGAATTCAGGGATGTCTTACCACTAAGCAATAGCACCAGTCCTTTTTATTTTTTATTTTGAGACAGGGCCTCACTAAATTGTTTAAGGCCTCATTACATTGCTAAGGCTGTCCTCCTGCCTCAGCCTCCTGTTTCTCTGGGACTACAGACAAGCACAAGGAGCCAGGGGCTTTTGTTTGCCTTTCAAGAGCAAGTTTTAAAATAGAAGTGATTTATAAAAATCAAGTGAGCTAGGCTCAGACTGTTGGTTCTAGGCAGAAGGCCGCGCCTCCCAGGCAGAAGGCCACACCTTTCCAGGTGCCTTGTGAAAAACTACGGCTCCCGAGATCCTCAGCGTGACCAAAACCTGATCAGCAAGTCCCTTGTCCACTACCACTACCTCCCCCCATGACCTCTGCTGGCCTATAGGACAAGGACTCACTCCAAGGGGGTTTTATGGCCCCCTACTCTATTTAAGCCAGCCCCGGACTGAACTCTGCCCTTTTTCTTGTTCCTGCCGCCTTTTGTTCTTGCTCTCTGTTCCTGCCTGTCCCTATTCCCCTCCATCCCTTCCCTACCCCCCCCTTCCCTTCCCTACCCTTGCCCATGTGGCACCCCAATAAACCCTTT
The DNA here is from genome assembly GCA_025594165.1 of Tamias sibiricus. Lineage (NCBI taxonomy): Eukaryota > Metazoa > Chordata > Mammalia > Rodentia > Sciuridae > Tamias > Tamias sibiricus. The sequence goes on from CM046669.1 coordinate 99,064,270, forward strand.
TATTTCACTAACACGGTGTTCTCAGCTAAGTTAACTATGTTTCAGCAGTTTTCTAACATTTGGTTCCCTGACCGGGAAAGGAGACGAGCGTCCACCACGCGTCTCCTTGGCCGTCTGTCTTCCTTCACCGTCGCTGGAATTTGGTAAGCCCCCCCGTCCACCCTGAGTTCGTAAACCTGTTTGGCCACTGCGCGGCGAGAATTGACCGTTGGTCGTCCGGCAATCTCACTGGGGGCCATTCTAGGGGGGACCCACACCCCACCCAAGCCTTCAGGGCGACGGTGGACCCCGAGAACTCTTCCCCCCCCCCCCCCGCCTCCCCATCTTTATTCGCCCACTTTAAAAATTTCCACCTGTCCTCTACGGCTCTCGGCTTTCTAGGAAAGGTTCCCCTCCACACTCCCGGGCTTGAGCTTCCGTTTTTCCGTTCGGAACGGAACATTCCCATAGTCTCCATGGAGTAAAGCTCACAGCTCCCCGACACCTTTAAACCTGCCGTCCGGGACGAAAGGTGCTTAGGTGTCCCAAGGCTCGTCTCACCTGGTGACGACTAGGAGAGAGAGCTTGGATCTTACGCTGATTCATACTTTGAAAGGGACGCCTTCCAAAGTATTCTATCAGCCCCTCCCCGTTATCGGGAAATATGGGAACCTCCCTGTCCACTCAGGCCGACACGCCTCTCGACTGTCTCCTAAGAAATCGAGCACGTTTAGGCTTAAAACCCCAAATTAACAAGACCAAATTGATAAAGCTATGTACAAAAATTTGGCCTTCTTACCCGCTATCCAATAAGTGGCCAGAATCAGGATCCCTAGATTCCCGGCTTTTACGGGAACTCTCCAGCTTTTGTCAACAAACAAAGAGATGGACGGAGTTGCCGTATGTCGATGCCTTCTTCCTCCTCCGTTCCAATCCTTCTTTGTGCACCAGGTGCAATCCTGAGACGGTCTTTCTTGCTTATAGATTTCCAGATTCCCCCCCATCTTCCACTGACCCCGAGTTCGATCCGGGACTAGAGGCTCCACCTCCCCCGTATCGGCAGTCTGGAAGGCCGCTCCGAAGCATTTCCCCTCCCCCAGCTCAGGCTTTAGATTTTGAAATTGGCGGGCTTCCGAGCTTAGATCCTCCCCCTCCGTTGTCTTCATCCTTCGCCCCGCCCCCGCCTTCCGCTCTGCCAGAACCTCCCCCCTCTGTAGACCCGCCTTCTCTGCTTACGTCATTCCCGGCGCCACTCCCGCCGCTATCCCCGCCCTCTCAATTTCCGGTTCCCAGCTCCGCGTTGCTTCCGCTGCCACCCCCCCCCCGCCCGCGCCCGCGCCGCCGCTCGGTTCCGAGTCTGCAGCCGCGGCTCCCCCGCCCTCTCCAGCCATGCAGCCGTCGCAGAGCGCGAGCGCGCTGCCTCAGTCCCAAACTCCGGTCCGTACTCCCTTAGATTCTGAGACTCGTCTCTTACCAGACGCGGTGCCTCAGGCTCTGGCCCCCTCCTCGGTTCTTTCTCCAACGGCTCCGGGAGAACATTGCGTGGCCCGCGTTTCTCCCCCAGCGTCTCCCGTACAACTCCCGGCCCTAACCGCCCAGCACCATCCCTCCCAGACCCGCCTACCACTCTACCGTCTTCGCAGTTCAGCCCTCCTATGACGCGCTCGAGAAAACAGGCAGCTCAGATAATTGCGCCGTTAAGGGAGGTCGCTGGGGCGGAGGGAATTGTAAGGGTCCACGTCCCGTTTTCCATGTCTGATCTTTCCAAAATTGAGCTTCGCTTGGGTTCTTTTACAACTGACCCTACGACGTACATAAAAGAATTCCAGTGGGTCACTCAAGCCTATAGCCTTACCTTTCATGACACATACTTTATTTTGTCAAATACCTTACTTCCTGAGGAGCGTAGGCGAGTCTGGGAGCAAGCCAGAGCATATGCAGATGAGACTCACAGAATGAACCCTAATTTCCCTATAGGTCCCGAGGCAGTGCCGGAGAGGGACCCCCGCTGGGACTACAACGCCCCAGGGGACGTGGTCTTAAGGGACCAGTTTCTTACGTGTATAGTGGATGGTCTGAAACGAGCGGCTCAGAAACCTGTTAATTTTGATAAGCTACAGGACATTATTCAAAAGAGAGAAGAGACCCCCTCTGAATTTTTAGATCGGCTCACGAAGGCCCTTCAAAAATACACAAACTTAGATCCTGAGTCCCAGGGGGGCCGTCAAGTCCTTATGACATATTTCCTGTCTCAGAGCTACCCCGACATTCGAGCTAAGTTAAGGAAATTAGAATTGGGCCCTGTGACTCCCCAGACTGAGATTTTGGCCACGGCTTTTAAAGTCTATCATAACCGTGAAGAGGACGCTGAACGTCGCAGGTTTCTAAAACATGACAAGGCTGAGCGATCAAGGTTTCAAATGTTAGCTCAGGCCCTTAGGGGCCCTGATGCTCAGGCCTCAAGAAAAGGGGCATATAAGTCCACACAGGAGGAACCCCCAGGGCCTTGCTTTAGGTGCGGGAAAGAGGGACACTGGGCTAGAGAATGCCCTAATCCCAAGACCCCTAGGCACCCGTGCCCAAAGTGTTCCAAGATGGGCCATTGGGGCATTGACTGCCCCAGCTCCCGCAGGGGGGCTGGACCAGTCACAAACCCCAGCCTGTTGGCACTGGCCACGGAAGACTGAAGGGGCCCAGGGGCTCCTCTCCCGACCGTTGACATCGCATTAAAGGAGCCCAGGGTTACTCTCCTCGTTGATGGACGCCCCGTAAATTTCCTGCTAGATACAGGAGCCACCTCCTCAGTCTTGAGGGAGTTTTGGGGCCCCACCACCATAGCACCATCCCCTATTGTCGGGGTAGAGGGAAATGCTATTCGCCCCCGCAAGACTCCTATGCTGTCTTGCTGTCTTCACCACCATCCCTTCACCCACCAGTTTCTGGTAATGCCTCAATGTCCTGTGCCCCTATTGGGCAGGGACATATTGGTCAAATTCCAGGCCTCAATCATATTCTCCAATCTGCCTAGCTCGGTCATGCTTTCTGGTTCGTCTTGCTCCGTCTCCTCCCCCATTTTTCTTCTTACCGTTTCAAAAGCCACTGACCCATCACCCCTTACTGATGCTGATGAGGAAACCCTATCGCCCCCTAGGGATGTAAGATCCCCTCAGCCCCCTATCGAGGCGGAAACCCCCCAACCTTCTATCGACACAGAAACCTTTCATTACCCTGTCCCTGCCGACTTAGTAGACCCCAAAGTCTGGGATACTCAGACTCCCTCCCTCGCGCAGTGTGACCCCGTACAAATCTACCTTAAAGATCCCCAACGTTTCCCCAATAAAGCCCAATATCCACTTCCAGCCGCGAGCCTCAGAGGTCTTCAACCCATCATCTCAGATCTTTTGCGGAAACGCTTTCTCAGACCCACCCATTCTCCTTATAACACCCCTATATTGGCAGTTCAGAAGTCCAATGGGTCCTATCGGCTAGTCCAAGATCTTCGTCTCATCAACGAGGCTGTCAGGCCTATACACCCCGTGGTCCCAAATCCTTATACTATTCTTTCCCTAATTCCTTCCTTATCCACCCATTTCTCAGTAATTGACCTGAAAGATGCCTTCTTCACTGTACCCTTAGCCCCAGAATCTCAAGACCTCTTTGCCTTTACTTGGACAGATCCAGATACCCGGTGTTCCCAACAGTTGACCTGGACAGTCCTCCCTCAGGGTTTTCGAGACAGCCCCCATATCTTTGGTCAGACATTGGCTGCAGACCTCAAAGACCTTAAATTCCCTAATTCCACCCTCTTGCAATATGTAGATGACCTCCTCCTCTGCAGTCCTTCCCTCTTCACAGCTCGTGAAGACTCTTACACCCTTTTAAATTTTCTTGCTTCTCGTGGGTATCGTGTCTCCTCGTCTAAAGTACAGCTTGCCCAGACCCAGGTGGTATATTTAGGAGTTCAGATTTCCCATCAATCAAAGGCCATTACTGTAGACAGAAAAGCCCTCATCAAGGAGCTCCCATGCCCCAAGACAAAGGAAGAGATTCTCTCTTTCCTAGGGCTAGCAGGATATTTCCGTGCCTGGATTCCTAATTTCTCCCTTTATGCAAAGCCCCTATACGAGGCAGCTAAGGAGATTGAGGGAAAATTCCTTCCTGACAACATTCAGGCCGAGTTTAAACATTTGCAGCAGGCACTGTCACAGGCCCCAGCCCTTCACCTCCCAGACCTCCTTCAGCCATTTACCCTTTATGTCCATGAAACGAAGGGTTTGGCTCTTGGCGTTCTAGGCCAATACAAAGCCACTACCTTTGCTCCAGTTGCCTACCTCTCTAAACAACTTGACCCCACCGTTCGTGGATGGGCCCCCTGCCTTAGGGCTTTGGCTGCTGCTTACCTACTTCTGCAGGAATCAAAAAAGTTGACCTTTGGTGCCCAGGTTACTGTTGCCTCTCCTCATCATTTAAAAGACTTACTAACCTATAAGAGCCTTCAAACTCTCCCACCCTGTCGCGTTCTTTCTCTCCTTGTTTCCTTTTTGCATGACCCCTCAATCACCTTCCAACCCTGCTCCTCTTTACACCCAGCTTCCCTTCTCCCAATCTCCCCAGAGCCCCCAGAACATGATTGTATAGAGACACTCGAGGCTTTAATCCCCCATCCCTCCCATATTAAAGAGGGACCACTTCCTGATCCTTCCTTAATTTGGTTCACAGATGGCACCTCTTTCCTTGGAGATGGGCAACGTTTTGCTGGATACGCTATCGTTTCCCTATCAGAGGTTATTGAGGCAGCACCCCTACCCCCCAACACCACAAACCAACGGGCTGAATTAATAGCTGTCATTCGTGCCTTCGAATTAGCTGCTGATCAAAACCTCACCCTTTACACAGACTCAAAATATGTCTACTATATTTTGCTTTCCCATTCAGCAGTATGGAAAGAGCGAGGGCTGCTGACCACAAAAGGTTCTGCAGTTACTAATTCTAAATTAATATCAAAACTTTTGCAAGTCTCTCTCCTGCCCAAGCTAATAGGAATTTCCCATTGTCCTTCACACCAAAGTGGAGACTCTCCCATAGTTCAGGGAAACATGAAGGCTGACAGGGCAGCAAGGGAGGCAGCACTATCTTCTCCTTCTCTTCTGGCTCCAGTCCTACCTACTACCCAGACCCCCACATCCCCTTCCACACAATCAATCCTCTCCTATCTCCATTCCCTTTTCCATCCTAATCCTCAGGCCCTCAAGACTTTCGCTACCTCCTTCCTCACCCTGACTCCGGAAGACACACAGTTTCTCCATCAGCTCACCTCAGCGTGCACTGCATGCCAGCGCACCAACCCATATACTCCCCTTAAACCAGGGACATTTCCCTCTCACCAAGCTCGAGGCCAGCTTCCAGGAGCTGATTGGCAGATAGACTTCACCAACATGCCAGTTGCCCGGAGGCACAAATATCTCCTGGTTTTGGTAGACACCTTCTCTGGATGGGTGGAGGCCTTCCCTACTTCCAATAAAAGGGCCTCCACAGTAACCTCCATTCTAGTCTCAGAAATCCTTCCCCGTTTCGGATTGCCCACGTCCATCCAGTCTGACAACGGGCCTGAATTTGTTTCCCAGGTTACCCAGAGTGTTTCTACTTCCCTTAATATCCCTTGGCATTTTCACATCCCATATCACCCCAAGTCCTCAGGGAAAGTAGAGAGGACTAATAGGACTCTTAAAGATGTCCTAACTAAACTCTCCCTAGAACTCCACTTAGACTGGGTCAAGTTACTCCCTCTTGCCCTCTTTAGGCTCAGAGTCCTCCCAAAAAAGCCCTCCTTACTATCCCCTTTTGAGGTTATGTTTGGGCGACCAGCCCTTCCACCCGGAGTTTCCCCAACTCAGGGACCCCTACCCAAAGATCTTTCTCTTCCCATCTTGTCCTTCATTAGACATCAGTTATGGAAGTGCCAAGATTTCATTCTGCCTGACCCGAATAGACTCACTACTTCATTTCCATTGACACCCGGTTCTTGGGTATATTTCTCCCCTCCCCAGGACACAGGAGCAACCTCCCTTGCCCCGAAGTGGACAGGCCCTTTCCAGGTTGTGCTGTGCACACCCACGGCTGCTAAGCTTCGTGAATCCTCAGGGAATTTGACTTCTTGGATTCATATTTCTAGACTAAAACCAGCTGCTCAACCAACTGAAGGTCCACAAAAAGATGACAAACAACCGCCTCAATATACTTGCTCTCCCAGTGCAGGAGCCCTGTTTGTGGAGATAGCTAAGATTGCGGTTGACTATTGGGCCATAGACATTTTTGGGCATTTCCGCTTTCCGTAGTCTCACGGGATCTCGCGGGACTTGGTCGAGGCTCTCGAGAGATTTGAACAGTGACTCAAGGAACAGGAGGAAATGCAGGATTAGACCTCTGTTCCACCGCCCGAATAGTGTTAACACCTGAAATGGGGGTTCAACTGATTCCCACAGGAGTCAGGGGACCTCTTCCCTCAGGGACTGTAGGACTTATTATCGGGCGAAGTCCTGAGAGCTTATTAGGTTTGCAAGTGACCCCAGGCGTAATAAACTCAGACTATAAAGGGGAAATAAAAATAATGCTTAGCTCACCCCAAAGTATAAGTTCTATTAATCAGGGAGATAGAATTGCTCAGCTGCTCCTCCTTCCAAATTTACATAAGTCATTTAAAATGAATATGCCTCTAAATAGGAACAATAGAGGATTTTGTTCCACTGATTCGAAACCCATGGTTTGCTGGGTTCGGGACTGTACAAGGAGGCCTATGTGTAAAATAAGAATCCAAGGAATAGAAATGGAGGGTCTTATAGATACTGGAGCTGATTCTTCCATCATTAATTTACGTCAATGGCCCAAACACTGGCCTCTGCAAAAAGCTTCAACCAGTTTAAGAGGCTTGGGATATAATAACCTCCCAGAAAAAAGTGCGGTAATTTTAAAATGGGAGGATGATGAAGGACATAAAGGCACGTTTCAGCCTTATGTTTTACCTAATCTACCGGTTACTTTATGGGGAAGAGATATTTTACAACAAATGGGAGTACACCTTGCAACCAAACCTGCAGGTGTTAAATGTAAAAATCTACAGAGTAATCTTAACCCTATAAGAAATCATCAAAAAGTACAGGGTAAGCTTAACCCTAAAAGAAATCATTATCATATAGGAAAAAGACATTTTTCTTCGGGGCCACTGAGAAAATAATTTTGAAAATACCATGGCTTTCTGATAAGCCAGTGTGGGTCCCTCAGTGGCCCCTATCTAAAGAGAAATTACAAGCGGCCCACCTACTAGTTCAGGAACAATTAGAAGCAGGACATATAGAACCTTCCACCTCTCCCTGGAATTCCCCCATATTTGTGATCAAGAAAAAATCAGGAAAATGGCGATTATTACATGATCTTAGACAAATTAATAAAACCATGCAAGTCATGGGCCCTACTCAACCTGGACTTCCGAATCCTATAGCTATTCCAAAAAATTTCCATGTTATTAGTCTTGATATAAAGGATTGCTTCTTTTCTATTCCCCTACATCCTCTGGATGCCCCCAGGTTTGCCTTTTCAGTTCCTTCTATTAACAATAATGGCCCTGATCAGAGATATCAATGGAAGGTTTTGCCACAGGGAATGGCTAATAGCCCCACCATATGCCAAATATATGTGGACAAGGCCATCCAATCCATTAAAAATAAATATCCAAACCTCATGTGTCTACATTACATGGATGATATTTTACTGGCCCACCCTAATCAAAAAATCTTATTTAATATATTCAGTGATGTGGTAGAAAATTTAAAAAAATACGGATTATATATAGCAGAAGAAAAAGTTCAAACCAGATCTCCCATATTATATTTAGGATTTAAAATCATGGATACTTTTGTTAGACCCCAAAAAAATTTTAATAAATAAAGAACATTTAACCACCCTCAATGATTTCCAAAAACTACTGGGAGACATTAATTGGCTTCGCCCTACACTAAACCTCACTACTGGCCAATTAAAACCTTTATTTGATATCCTTCGAGGGGACCCTGATCCATCCTCACCGCGAACATTGACTCCTGATGCTAGGAAAGCTTTAAAGGTAGTAGAAAAAGCCATCGAAGGAGCTCATTGTGACAGATTTGATTTAACTCAACCGCTGATATTGATTATTATTTCTTCACAATATACACCCACAGGAGTATTTTGGCAACAAGGGCCTTTATTATGGATACATTTGCCTGTCTCTCCTAAAAGCATAATTGAGTCTTATACCTCCATGGTGGCTAAACTTATTCTTCAAGGACTTAAAACTTCTACTAAAATATTTGGCATTCACCCTGCTACTATTATTACTCCCTATTCATCGTCACAGATTGAATATTTATGCTTCAACGATAATGACTGGGCTATAGCTAGATGCTCTACCTCTGCAAATTTTGATAATCACCTTCCTAAGTCTCCTATATTATCTTTTTGTATTAATCATCCTATTATATTTCCACAGGTAATAAAAAATCAACCTATTCCTAAGGCATTTAATGTATTTACAGATGGGTCCTCAAATGGTACTGCTGCAGTAGTCACTACAAAGGAAAGTATGACTTACATAACTGCACACAAATCAGCTCAACTTGTGGAATTGGAAGCTGTGGTAAGAGCTCTGGAACATTTTAGAGACCAGCCCATAAACATTTTTTCAGATAGCCACTATATTGTACAAGCCGTCCCAAAATTAGAGTTAGCAGGACCAATAGCACCTCATACTCCAGCCTTTAAATTGTTTTATCAAATACAAAAACTTTTGTGGGCAAGAAAAGAACCTCTATTCATAGGCCATATTAGAGCACATACTAATTTGCCTGGCCCCCTCCATGAAAGTAATCAAAAGGCTGATGAACTTACAAAAACTATATTTATACTTTCAGCGCTACAACAAGCTACTTTATTTCATTCCCAGTTTCACGTCAACAGCACCACCTTGCAACGTAGGTTTAAAATCACAAAGGAGCAAGCCAGAACAATTGTAAAAGATTGTAAATCTTGTATGACACATTTGCCCAATCCTCATTTTGGTGTTAACCCTAGAGGATTAATGCCCAATCATTTGTGGCAGATGGATGTTACTCATGAGCCAAGTTTTGGAAAATTGCGATTTATTCATGTAACCATAGATACATGCTCAGGCATGATTTTTGCTTCCTTACATTCTGGAGAAAAAGTTAAAGATGTCACATCTCATTGTTTACAAGCTTTTGCTGCATTGGGCATCCCCAAAATGCTTAAAACAGATAATGGCCCTGCATATACGTCCTCATCTTTCAAAGAGTTTTGCGCAAAATTCAACATATCCCATAAAACAGGCATCCCATACAATCCTCAGGGTCAGGGCATTATTGAAAGAGCAAACCGCACACTAAAAGTTATGTTGTTAAAACAGAAAGAAGGAAACTGGAAAAAATCCTAAGGACAGATTGGCAGTTGCCCTGTTTACCTTAAATTTTTTAACTTTAGACTCTGATGGTTATTCTGCTGGAGACAGACATTGGAACCCACATCAACAACATAAACCTTTGGTTTACTGGAAGGATGTTCTTTCAGGTACATGGAAGGGTCCAGATCCAGTGTTAATTTGGGGGAGAGGATCTGTTTGTGTTTTTCCAAAGCATGAATCCTCTCCAATATGGATACCATCTAGATTAATAAAGCAAGTACCAAATCAAAAGGATCAAGATGAAGTTGTTGAGGAATCAAGATTAATAAAAAAGGTACAAAATCAAGAGGACCATGATGAAGATATGGAATGATTCCCTTAAAAGAGTCCTTCAAAATACATCACAACTTAAGTGTCATTCCTCCCAGCTGGGACGAAGAGATCTCTCTTTAGTGTGCACACAATTGTATTTTTTTTTTATATATATATGTGTTTATGTCTGTGTATTTGTCTAAATTTCATGTTAATGTGACGTCACAAATATATGTTTGTATGTGCGTCTGTCCAGTGTGACATCAAAAATAACAAAGCGCTTGTGAATATATATATATATATATATATATATATGGATCCAAATAACTCTAATTCATTTAAGTTTAAGAGTATTCAAATTGGGTAAATAATTTAATAAGTGAAGGTACCTTCAATTTTGTTTTATAGGTGTCCCAGGGATTTCTCTTTAGCGAAAAATATGACTAGGGCTGTATAACCTGATATTTTGGTGTTTTGACATAAGGTTGCTTATTTGTTATTAACTTCATTTGTTTAATAAATGATTAATTTCAATTATTTCAACAGGTAAAGGACTGCTGTATATGCAGAAACACGAGAGTTCCAGCTAACAAATTATTTCTCCAAAGTGCTTTTAGTTTTTCTTTAATCTATCTTTAATACAGTAAATACCCTCAGTCTTTCTTTGTTTTGTTCTAAACATGATGTTTTGCCAGCTTATGTTTGTGGGAGCTCAGGCTGCAATGTGTGTGAGCAGAAATCAACTTTAATTTTCTAATCTAATAATTCTATTTTTTAGTTTGACAACTCGCCTCTTGACTCAGTGCTGGAATAGCACTGCCTTTCCTTTAATAATTGATGCTTGAGTCTCTAGGGAGCGGGCCCTGAAGATTTGCCGGTGGCATTGTCTAGACATAAAAAAGACGGCTGCTGCTACAGATGCAGGGATCGCGGTCGCTGCAAGCATCCCTGCTGCTCAAATGTCAAACAACCTCACCAGCGGTGTGGCCTCTGCTCTGCATGCATGGGGCCTCCTAGATCTACGTGTTATAACAAGTGGACATTTTGATCTTTCATTGTTTGGGACTTCATGGGACAGTACCTTGGGGGTATTTGTTTAGAGAACTCAGTGTGTTACTTGATAGAACTTAAGACAGCTGATTTGTTTAAAGAATTTGATATGCGCCGGGCGCGGTGGCGCACGCCTGTAATCCCAGCACTTTGGGAGTCTGAGGCAGGAGGATCGCGAGTTCAAAGCCAGCCTCAGCAATGGCGAGGCACTCAGCAACTCATTGAGACCCTGTCTCTAAATAAAATACAAAAAAAAAAAAAAGGGCTGGGGATGTGACCCAGTGGTCGAGTGCCCCTGAGTTCAATCCCTGGTACCACAAAAAAAAAAAAAAAAAAAAAAAAGAATTTGATATGCTATGCAATTTGGCTCATCACCAAAAGGCTTGTTGCCTTAAAGCCGCAGCATCTCCCCACAATTGGACGGCTGTTAGTCAACTTACACAGTCGATCCTAAAGGGCTCCATTGGATGGCTGGTTAGCCAATGACGGGTAAGATCCCCAGAGGGGGACAACGTAAGACAGGCACAGTCGCACGGGATAGTCTCATGTGGCCGACATATCAACCTAAGACAGGAGTCAAGGGCACAGCCTTGATTATCCGATGACGGGTAAGAATGTTGGTTGCACATAGACGTCCTAGAGCATCCCCTCTTTTAAAACAAAAGGGGGAAATGCAGGAGCCCTGTTTGTGGAGATAGCTAAGATTGCGGTTGACTATTGGGCCATAGACATTTTTGGGCATTTCCGCTTTCCGTAGTCTCACGGGATCTCGCGGGACTTGGTCGAGGCTCTCGAGAGATTTGAACAGTGACTCAGCAGATCGAGCGAGCGCCATTGCTGCTCGGGCGCATGGGAAGAGACCAGAGGGAGAAAAGACAGGGTTATCGCTATTGTGTAGATATATTGTAGTTTCTTGTAAGATTAAAGAATATTTTCGTCTCCATCCTGTCTCCGGACTCCTTCCCGCGGCGCTGCCGTTCCAGGCTGCAATCCTTTTCCGGCGGCAACATCCCAGTCCCACTGATCCCTTGAAAATTCGTTTCTCTCGTGTCCCCAATACCATCTCAAAATAATCTTTTCTGTTTTTCTCGTTTTGAACCTTTAACCAGTTTTTCCCAGGGACTATCAAGTGTTAAAAAAAACCAACGAATGACCTTCCAACCAGAGACCCCTGCTGAGTCCTGCCCTTATGCTGCCACCAGACGCTCATTATGATGTGCTTCGCACTCTCCATTGGCCTCTTCACCGTAAGTCCCACCTGGTGGAACACAGGCCTATGGACAATAATCCATCTCACCTTCTTTCCCTTTGTTGCTTCCATAATAGTGTTACCTGCAAACTCGCAAGACCCACAATTTCTACATGCTCTCCGGCTGACTCCCTCAGTGACCTCTGCAGAAGCCTGGTTTGACACCCTCACCGATTTATGGCTTCAAGGAACCTTCATCCAATTCACTCCTGCAGAGATCCATCTTTATGGTGCCTGCCTCCTGGGAATTTTTTTAACCCTCAAGCCTGACCTGCCTGCCTACATTCCTCCCTCCCCCCAAAAACTACCCCACGTCGCCCCATTTCAGCTCCGAAGCAGCCAGATCGAAACACGACGCCCCACTTCCTAAGAAATCAAAAAGGGGGGAATGTTGGTTCTAGGCAGAAGGCCGCGCCTCCCAGGCAGAAGGCCACACCTTTCCAGGTGCCTTGTGAAAAACTATGGCTCCCGAGATCCTCAGCGTGACCAAAACCTGATCAGCAAGTCCCTTGTCCACTACCACTACCTCCCCCCATGACCTCTGCTGGCCTATAGGACAAGGACTCACTCCAAGGGGGTTTTATGGCCCCTACTCTATTTAAGCCAGCCCGGACTGAACTCTGCCCTTTTTCTTGTTCCTGCCGCCTTTTGTTCTTGCTCTCTGTTCCTGCCTGTCCCTATTCCCCTCCATCCCTTCCCTACCCCCCCTTCCCTTCCCTACCCTTGCCCATGTGGCACCCCAATAAACCCTTTTATTTCACTAACATGGTGTTCCCAGCTAAGTTAACTATGTTTCAGCAGTTTTCTAACACAGACCATGTCCGGACAGCCACAGGGAAAGACCTCCTGGAGATGGGAGGAAAAAGCTGGAGGAGGGAAGTGGGGAGGTGGGAAAGAACAGGGAGGGAAGGAGGCAGGGATATGATAAAAAATAATAATAATTAAGTGAACTACCCAGTGTTGTTTTCCAGCCCTGCCTGGCAGGAGGGGTCCAATTAATAAGATCAAGTCGAAACCTAGAATTTCTGATGTATTTTGGCACATAATTCAATCATGAAAAGAAAAGTTCTTGGTATATGTGTAAAGATCCAATTGTTGAGCAAGGTGCAGTGGTGCACGCCTGTAATCCCAGCAGCTCGGGCGGCTGCAGCAGAAGGATCACAAGTTCAAGGCAAGAATCAGCAACTTAGTGAGGCCCTAAGCAACTTAGCAAGACCCTATCTCAAAATAAAAAAATTAAATTAAAAAGGCTGAGGATGTGTCTCAGTGGTAAAGCATCCCTGGGTTCAATCCCCAGTACCAAAATAAGCAAATAAAGATCTAATTGTTGTAATTCTAGATAAATTATTCTGGTTTTGGGTGTATTCATTTAACAAACATTTATTGGCTCCATTAAAATATGCCAATGTGGGGGAAAACAAAATCTTACTGCTTAGTCTCCCAGGGAGTGGGTGAGTCAAACAGCATTCAAATATTGTTGTCTGTGTTATTACAGAGGCTAGCACATGAAGGAAGATCACTGTAAGCTAATTGCTGTTATCCTCGTTTTATAGATAAGAAGGCCCAGGGAAGTTAAACAATGGCCCCAGGCCACACTTCTAACACTATTACAGCTGGGACTGAAACTAGGGAGGTGGTTTCAACTGTCAGGAGCCTCCCAGCCTCCCGGGAGAAACAGTTGGAAGATCTTCCTCCCAGAAAAACAGGCACACCCAGGTGCCTCTTATGTGGCTGTTACTCAAACTCACTGGCCTCAGTTTACAGAGGGAGTTTATAACAAGTTGCTGCATCCTTATGTTAATTTAAGCGAATACTTTTCATGAATGTTCTCTATGGATGAAACCCTGCGACTTTACGCTACATTTTCAACAGGAGCTATGCCTTCTTGGCTTATTTATGGAATATCACCAACAGCAACCTGCAGGTCAGATACTTTGGTGCCAGGTGGCCTCTTGCCTTGCAGACTGCAGTTTCTCCAAAGAGACCACTTTTGTGTTTAAGATCTTCCAGCTTGTTTAAATTTCACTGGAAGGAGCATTGTTGTTATAGTAGTGGACAGAGAGGCAGGGCACTGAAGATAGCAGGAGACAGTTTTATTTTGCTGTAGCTAGGTTCGGAGGGTACAGCTTTCGCTGTACTCAATTAATCCCCTGAACCTTGAGTTCAGGTAGTTTCAGAACTTGATACCTGGCATGTAAGGGGAGAAGCTCAGAAGTTCACAGTCTGCAGAAGTTCACATAAAAACGACTTTTTCTTTCACTGTTCTGGGCAAGTTAACCCTTCAAGGACAGCACCTGAGAAGGGGAAGAAGTTCTGATCCCTTTCTTTCCTCCCCCTGCCAGCTGTTACCATGGAGCCCAATTGGTAACTTTGCTTATCTTAGAAATGTAGACATCTCTGTGAAGCTCCAGCTTCAACATTTTTTATTTTAATCACATTTTGCATTTGCAAACACACTTCTACAAACTACTATATTGGATAAATGTTTGTGAAAAACTAGTAAAGGGGCATTCAGCACCTGGAGTGCTGATTTCTTCCAGGCCAATGGCCAAGTAAAACAGAGCAAGAGGAAAACGGGAAGTTTACCTACATTGAACTCTTTCGTAGAGACTCTTTTGCTGATAGTCCTAAAATTAATTATGGTGAAGATTTCTAGAGAAGCTTAGTTAAGATTTTCTGTGGAGAAGGGGGTGCCACTACATTGTGACCTTATGGAGACATGAAGTGTTGTAACTCAAGGAGCCCAACTATATGAGCCCAGGCCATCCCTGTAAACCCCAGGGACTGGGAAGCCCAGGGAGGAGGATGGAAAATTCAAAGTCAGCCTTGGCAATTTAGGGAGTCTCTAAGCAACTTAGTGGCTCTTAGTGAGCCCCTGTCTCAGAATAAAAAAATCAGAAGGGCTGGGGATGAAGCTCAGTGGTAAAATGCCTCTGGGGGGGGGGTGGGCTGGGGTTGTGGCTCAGCGGCAGAGCGCTCGCCTCGCACGTGCGTGGCCCGGGTTCGATCCTCAGCACCACGTAAACATAAATGAATTGCATTGTGTACAACTAAAGTAAATAAACATTTTTTAAAAAAAGGCCTCTGGGTTCAATCTCTAGTACCCCACCCCCCACCAAAAAAGAAAAAGCAGCAGTTCAATTGTATTTGACGACTTTAGGCTCCTTTGACAGCCATTTATCACCAGCTTCTGTGTCTGACTTCGCGGTTTTATAACGACTGGATAAAAGTTAAAAACGTACCTTAGCCTCCACAGACTTTGGCCTCTATTCAGTCTTACAGCTCAGAATGAGGCAGAGCCTGAATCCTGCAGGAAATGTACCTAATTTATCAAAATGACCTGGATCCCTGTAAGATTTCCCCACTTTTGAGTAACTCACCTACCTGATGATCCCGCCTACTTTTGTGGACTATGAAAGGCTCATGTAATTGCTCAAGGAAAGGAGCAAGTCACTGGGGAACCATGTCCTTGAGGACCTTACCTGTTCACCTGCATCTGTGCTGCCTTGGAGAAGCAGCCACTGTTTCCCACCAAAGGTACTTTGTGTTTCACATCCCAATCTATCCACAAAACACCCGTGTGTGTACCTGTGACATCAAACTCCCCATCATAAAACAGGCTTTGTGTGAGACAGTTTTGGCCCACCGCAGGCTAACGTGTTCTGAGCCTGTAAGGCAGGCGGGGCTGAGCCCTGGTGTGGGGTAGGTTAGGAGTATTAAATGCATGTTCAGCCTTTGACGTCTTCATCTCAGGGTGGGTCTGTGAGGCCGCCGCCCTGTAGTGAACCGAGGAGCTGTCTTCTCATTTTGTCCTTACATCATTTTCCTGACCGCCTTTAGCTGGCCCTGTTTTCCTTTAGCTCATTATGTTTGTGACAGTTGACTTAACATTATTAACCAATAATTTCAATGTCCAGACTTCTTCAGGGATGGTTTTTGTCAAATTCTTTATTTCCTGTGAATGGGTCATACTTCATCCTTTAGTGGGGGGACACTGAGGCTTTTACCCATGGCAGTTTCCCACTGAGCCACATCCCCAGCCCTTTTGGAGACAGGGCCTAAGTTGCTGGGGCTGGTCTTGAACTTGTGATCCTCCTGCATGGCTAGGATTACGGGTATGTGACACTGCACCCAGCTTCTAATTCTTTTTTTGTTTTGTTTTGTTTTCTTTTTGTATTGGGGATTGAACTCAGGGGCACTCAACCACTGGGCCACATCCCCAGCCCTTTTTTGTGTTTTTATTAGAGACAGGGTCTCACTGAGTTGCTAAGTGAGGCTGGCTTTGAACTTGCGATCCTCCTGCCTCAGCCTCCCAAGTGCTGGGATTACAGGCGTGTGCCACTGTGCCTGGCTCAGCTTATAATTCTTTTTTTTTTTTTTTTTGGTACCGGGGATTGAACTCAGCAGCACTAGACCACTGGGCCACATCCCCAGCCCTTTTTTGTATTTTATTAGAGACAGGGTCTCACTGAGTTGCTAAGTGCCTCGCCATTGCTGAGGCTGGCTTTGAACTCACGATCCTCCTGACTCA
Organism: Tamias sibiricus; assembly: GCA_025594165.1. NCBI lineage: Eukaryota > Metazoa > Chordata > Mammalia > Rodentia > Sciuridae > Tamias > Tamias sibiricus. The sequence goes on from CM046669.1 coordinate 99,080,839, forward strand.
GCCTCCCAAAGTGCTGGGATTACAGGCGTGCGCCACCACGCCCGGCTTCAGCTTATAATTCTTTAAGTGAGGTAAATCATACACCAAACGAGAGTTTTTTAAATATGAAGGAAATTTTAAGTGAAGAAGTTTGTTTACATTAACCAAAGCACCTGGTTATTCTTTGAATAATAAAAACAGATTCTTTTTCTTTTACAAATTCAGTTTAATTGATAACTCGGCATCAGAAATAAAAATGACTTCTAAAATGAGAATATAAACATGTTTATTGTTTTTCAGTTTATTTCCTCTCTTCATTTATTGGAAGATAATATATTGATCCATTCTCATTGCTGAATGTTGTGAAGAAGTTAGAAATTTGAGATGAGTTACTCACACCCACTTAAAACACAAGTCCCCCTGGTAAGCAGCCTCAAAGGAGAACAGCTCCCAGTTCCTCCCTGGTGTATACGCGGATGGAATATAGCACCTGCTTGAGATAAGCCAGAGTCAAGAGCAACCTGCACACCACCCCACAGGCATCTACATAAAACCAAGGAGTCAAATAATTCAGGAATTGGGAAACAACCAACCACTTAATAATGGAACACATCAATGAAATGCATGAAGGTCTAAGGTTCTAAATGGGCCAGGGTAAAGAAAGTATCGGGTTAGCAGACAGCTGTGAAAAGAAAGTATCATATTTCCCATTTCTAGCCGTGGGTAGGAAGCTGAACAATCAGGGAAACAGACTCGGTGGTGGGCACCCTGTAGCGCCAGGACACTTTAATGCTGTTTGCCACGTTTTTATTTGTCTGTAACTCATTTCGTGATTATTGAAGATCCAGATAGAAAAAGAATCCCTGCCTTATTCTCTACGAGCTGTCCCCACCGTGGAGTCCAGCACGCGGCAGCTCAAGCAGAAAAGTACACCAGCCCTGAGGAAGGACCTGACGAAGGACCAGACGTCGACTGCAGGTGGCATCCTGCGCCACACAGCAAAGCCTGGCAGAGACAAGGCCACAGACAAAGCCACACCCAGGACTTGTGGGGAGGTCCAGTCCACCCTGGTGCTGAACAGCTGGCAGGGGGCAAAACCACTCACACTCCCGACGGCCACTGCGGCTAAGGAGCGGGTCTGCGGTGAGAGGAAGGCCTCTGGGCAGCAGAGAGCGAGCCTCCTGCCAAGTCTGGCTCCACCCAACAGGCCACAGAGGTGGCCTAAGGAAGGCCTGCCGGGCACCAGAGGCACCCCTGCCTCTTGCTGAGAAACAGAGAGCTTACCTAAGGCCATCTCTGGAGCACCTCTAGGAGCAAGCTCTGGAAAAGGCATGGGAATCTGGAAGCAAGAGAGTCCTGAAAGTCCCATTCTACTTGCCAGCTCCACCCCCATCTCTGGCAAGTGAACTGAGCCCCCACTTCCTCAGGCCCTTCTCTGGGGAACAAGTACTGCATCAGAACCCGCCAATCAGGCTCTCTATTCCTGAAGAGCAAAGAGCTGACTGTACGTTCTGCTTCAAAACTTTTAAGTACTGAGGATCTTGCGAGTAGCCTGTGTCTTTCCCTGGCAGGTCCGCCTCCTAAACTCAATTCAACTGAAGAGACAACAGTATCATTTATACTTACATAGAGCTAATCTTCAGGTAAGTAAGAAAATAAAACACAAAGAGCCCAAATATAGTCTCCTAGAGATAATCACACATGCATATTAGATATGAAGAATTCTTTGTAAAAATATCAAACATCCAGGCACAGTGGTGCACACCTGTAATCCCAGCAGCTTGGGAGGCAGGAAGATCACAGTTCAAAGCCAGCCTCAGCAACTTAGCAAGGCCCTAAGCAACTTAGTGACACCCTGTCTCTAAATAAAATATAAAATAGGGCTGGGGATGTGGCTCAGTGGCACCCATGGGTTCAATCCCCAGTAACAAAAAAATAATAAATATCAAACATTTACCAATTTGTGACCCCCCCCATCATCTTGGATATTTGGGATTTTCATTTTTTCACTTTCCTTCTATCCCTAGATCTTGCTAATTTCAAAGTACTCAAGTAGTTTGCTTTATTAAGCCAAAGAAACAAACTAATTTGATACTTTGTTACTAAGGATTCAGAAATAAAGAGACCTACTTAGGAAGCACACTGTCACACACTACCAAAACTCCATTTTAGCCACGTTACCCTCCTGGCAAAGACTGAGATGCTTATAAATTCTCTTAACTTATAAAGTTTCTCAAAGTTTCCAGGAAACAAACCATGACTTCAGCCTTTATTGCGTTCTGATGGGATCAGTGATTACAGAACCCGGGCATCACAGATCGCTCTCCCCATAAAGTGCAGAGGAGAACGCGGTGTAATCCAGCGCACCAGGCACGCTGCCAGGGCCAGAGTACGGGGGCATCCTCTTGATGCAGTACTGGGCCTGATCCGGGGGCAGCTCTCGACGCAGCTCCTCCGCCAGGATGTATGGCTGCAAAACACACACAAGTGTTTGCAAAGCCAGTCAAAGACACACTGGAACATCAGCAGTTTCAATGCTTCCAACACAACATTTCTTGCATTTGTGATCTAAATTTCTTAACAGGTAAAGGTATAGTTGGGTTGCATTGCACACTGATGAGAATGCAGGGGTATCTGACATAGTGGAATTGGTATATTTACTTAAAAACAAAAATGTGGGGCTGGGGTTGTGGCTCAGTGGTAAAGCGCTCACCTAGCACGTGCGCGCCCCGGGTTCGATTCTCAGCACCACATACAAATAAACACATTGTGTACAACTAAAGCAAATAAATAAAATATTTTTTAAAAATGTATGTACTACGTGCTTTTAGAAAACGGAGTCATTTTCCCACTCAGTTAATTTAAATACTGAAAACATACCGCCACTGGAGAAAACTTCTCCACAACAACATGATACTGACATTTAATGATGGGGCTCTTTTTTAAAATGTCAAATATCCACTGAGAAATGGGACAATTCTGATAAAGCAGACTGACAAGTAAGACAAATGTAACCATGTAACTTATAGGAGGAGCTTCCTCGGGGGATGGACAAGCTGTGGGTCACTGCTCCTAAATCTTTTGCACTCCCTCCCTCCCCATCCTTTAAAACAAACTTATTATTTCTGAGATAGCTGATCCTGTCTGATTTTTATGGTAGTAAACATGGCTGTACTGATGTGTTTTAATATCCTAACTTTCTTGCAGGACTCTTTTCCCCTCTCAACCAGACCACAGACTGAATTTATGCATCCTAAGAAATTTTTATTGTTTGAGGGGTGGGAGTTAAAAGCTCTGAACTCTCAGTTAAGTTCTTTCTTAGTTTTAGGTGCATGTCATGAGAGTCTTGCCCAAAAGTTTTGCAACTTTTCTCTGCTGGATGGGCATGAAGTCAGGGTCGCTGGCCCTTAGTGGAAGATGCTACAGTTCTGCAACACCTAAACTGCATAGTTTCTTCTTTCTGAATTGCACCTATTAACCTAGAATGCAAAATGGGGTTGAGCCACCTGACACACACACACCTCTACCAAATGCACACTACCACTCCTTCTATAAAACTCAGCATGAGGCCCGAGCACAAATGCCGGGGAAGGAACGTCTGTGTTTCCCCTGAGGTGACCTCTGTGCTCTTCCCAGATTCGGTGCTGACATACCAGGGGCACTGATATTAGAATGGTCTTTACTGGCAATCTGCCTCTTTTTGTTCTTGTTTTCTAAAATGATGCAGTGGGTTGTACCGTTAAAGTGGAAGGAAATCCACCAATGCAGACCTTATCAGAAGCCAGGATCCGGAAGGAGGCGATGACCTGCTCAGCGGTGTCGGTGTCAGCCGTCTCTCTGGTCATGAAGTCGATGAAGGACTGGAAGGTGACAGTGCCTTGTCCGTTGGGATCGACCAGGGTCATAATGCGGGCAAATTCAGCTTCACCCTGAAGCCAAGTGGCAAAGAGGTGATAAGTTCCTTGTGTTTGAAAACGTTAATCCTGCAATTCCTTTCAGTCTCTGGAAGGGATTCCCTTTAGGGTGACTGAGGTTTATTGTCATCAAATACATAAAGGTTGCTGTAGCATCAAGCCAGAAGCTCCCACAGGTCATGCCCTTCCTCTCTGCGACCCATGTGGTGTTCCTGGGTCACAATACAACTGTCAAGGAGTAACTTGGAGCAGACTGGTCTTTTCTCAGGTGGCAAGTAAAGAAAAGAGACGTTGCTAAATAGGAAGGCAATTCAGAACTTCTGCTCATGATCTTATTTTAAACTTCTGAAAGGAAGCAAAGCACATCATGTTTAAAATATGCATTAATGGGCAACACAGAAGTATGAGTATGTTGGGACCATTACAGCCTCAGGAAATGTTTTCTTTTTTTATTTTTTTTTTGGTACTGAGGATTGAACCCAGGGGCACTTTAACACTGAGCTACATCCCCAGCCATGTTTATTTTTTCAGACAGGGTCTCAGTACATTGCTTAGGGCCTTGATGAGTTGCTGAGGCTAGCCTTGAACTTGCGAGCCCCCTGTCTCAGCCTCCCAAATTGCAGGGATTTTAGGCATGCGACACCAAGCCTGGCAGGAAATGTATTTGTTAGCTGATTGATTATGAAAAACTTTTTACCTTCTAAAATATTAAAGCACTTTAAAACTATCAAGATACTAAATGAAGTATAACACTTTAAGTGGGTGAACTGTAGTGTGTGAATTTTTTTTTTTTGGTATTGAGGACTGAACCAAGGGGCACTTTAACAGTGAGCTACATCCCTAGCGCTGCCCCCCCATCCTTTTGTTGTTGTTGTTGTTGTTGTTGTTAAGATATAGTCTAAGTTGCTGAGGCTGTCCTGGAAGTTGCAATCCTCCTGCTGCTCAGCCTCCCACATAGCTGTAATCACAGGTATGTGCCACCACGCTCACCTAGGATGCAAATTATATCAATAAAGCTGTTAAAAATCATGAAGGAAGCCTGCATTCTTGATTTCTTAATTAGGAAAAACAATCTGACCAATTTCTGGAAAAAAATGTGTGTTCTGACTCTGTAAAATTATTTTTATATAGCAACAGGGAGATCTTAGAACATATTCTTCTGTGTAATGAAAATGAACCAATCCTAAATGTTCTACCTTACATTTAAGTGTGTCATTTTCTACAATATAAACTCAAACTCAGTAAAATATCAGATCTTAGCACGATTTCAACTTCTGTCTTACCAAGTCGTAACCCATGGAAATGAGGCAGGCTCTGAAGTCCTCGTGGTCCATCAAGCCATTCTTCCTCTGTTGGCAAAAGCAGGGAACAGAAAAGTGGGAATTAGAGGGAGATGAGCAGCAATGAGCAGGTCTGCTTGACCAAGTGAGCGAGATCTATCTAGTAAGGGAAGGGCCACTTTGAACTCTGCCAAGATCACAAAGGTCACCACTGATTTACACGAAGGATAAAGCTGACAACACAAGGATGTTATCAATAGTTATTTAAAAGGGATGGGGCGGGGGCATAAAAACTAGACAAAAATGAGACCACAGAGTCAATGAGGTAGCAAAGGAACTAGATAGGAGCTCAGTGCTGCCGCCTACTGACGACAGATCATACTGCAAATGTTCTAAGAAGGCTCTCGATGGCCTGGTGAGTCATCAGTTGTAAAATTCTCCCAAGATGAGATGGTTTTCCTGAACTGAAACAACTGGAAAGTTGACAGGCCCTTGGGCCAGGATGCAGCAGCCACTCCATGTTGCAAATTTGACTTCTCCTGAAAATCCAACGAGGGTGTGCAGGAAGCAATGTGCAATGCAGTCCCTCATGACACCAGCTGTCCCAGCCAAGGAAGGCCAGTCACAAAGGGTGACCCAGCGCTACAGAAACAGGGGGCCAATGCAAAGCCCTGGGTGTGACGCGAAGCACACAGCTGCACTGGAGATGTGCTCCAGGGTTCTGAGGGGCAGCTAACACGCAAGCATCAGCATGAAGTAAAGACAGCACCTTTCCTGGACAAACCACTTACTAAATCGGGTATTTTCTGGTGCTTCTGTTCACCAAGGAAGCAGCCAGTCCCCAAAACTAATGTCAGGTCCTCTTTCTTCCAAGAATGGAAAGTCACATGCCTGTGCTCAGGCCTGTGCGCCTGGCCACCCACTGCCCGCCTGCTCAGACTGCCCTGCAGCCAAGCCCCTCTCCACTGACATGTCCTCCTCCAGCTCTGGTACCTCCTTGAAACGAGGCACTTCCCGAAGATGAGGCCTTTCTCTTTTCTTCCCCCTGAACCATCTCTTGACAGGGATGACTGTTACGTGGTGACTCATAAGCCTCAGTCTGAACCCTAATGCTGGACCCTCCTGCCCAGGGGACCTCACTGCTGCAAAGGCTCAGGAGCACCCCTTTCCTCATGTCCTCAGATTCAATTTCCATGTCATTCAGCCCTCTTCCCTCTCCCTCAGGCCCCAATCCCATCAGGGTCAGCACACGTCTGTCTCCTCTCAGGCCTGCCCTCCTCTTCACTCCTACCTCCTGTCCGTCCACCCAGGAGCTCCTGTGTCCCTCCCCTCGCTTCTCCATGAGCCAGCCCCCTGTTGCCCTCTGCCTGCCTCCTCTCCCCGCCCTCACTCCAGCCTGTCTACACCTGAGAGGTGCAGTCTGGCAGGTTTCTCTGAAGCACGGCTCTGGCCAGGTCACACCTGTGCTCTACAACCTTCAGTGGCTCTCGTACACCTAGGGAAGAACCCCTCCATGCACGTCCTCTGCACCCCGCCACTCCCAGGTGGCTGTTCCATGAGAAGATGAAGCAAAAGCCTCTGTGTCCCTGCCAGCTCTCCCACACTTCAGACTCTGCTTCCTTGTTCCTAACACAAGTGTCAACACAGCCAGACCTTCACACTCGGCAAATTCTACATGTCCTCCTTTGGACTTTTTGTTGCAAAGACTGTCTTATCTCCTTGGATTCAGATCAATGTGGTTTTTTTCCTACAAGGCAACCCAGATGAGCAAGCAATGTCCTTCAGCAAGCCCAGTGGATCTGTGTTGGGTTGGTGGTAGAGTTCTCCCTCCATGGAGGAAAACGACTTGGACGTCAATGGATGAAGTCGGGTCAGCGTTAGAGCACGGCTCTGTGCCACAGAGTGGTGCTCAAGCCCGACGAACGTCATCCTCCTGCTCTGCACAGCAGGCCTCACTTGTGCCTTTCAGCTCCCTTATCAGAAATCCAGTGTCTGAACTCTTCCTCGGCCCAGGTCAGGCTGGCCTGGCCGGCAGGCATTTAAAAAAATCACTTACTACATTTGCAAAACATCAACAGGGCCCAGTACAAAGCAATAGGACATTCTTTTTTTTTTTTTTTTTTTTTGTACCAGGGATTGAACTCAGGGTCACTCGACCACTGGGCCACATCCCCAGCCCTTTTTTGCATGTTATTAGAAACAGGGTCTCATTGAGTTGCTAAGTGCCTCGCCATTGCTGAGGCTGGCTTTGAACTCGCGATCCTCCTGCCTCAGCCTCCCAAGTGCTGGGATTACAGGTGTGCGCCACCATGCCCGGCTAGGACATTCTTTTTTAAGCTATCTTTAGCAATTAGAGTGTGGCCTTAAATGTTATTTTTAGCTACATAATTAGTAAACTGGGAAATGTTATTTTTAGCTACATAATTAGTAAACTGGGAATTTTCTCATAATTTTACTCAATATTATTAAAATAAAGATACTAGATAAATATTTTACAAGCAGTACCTAACCTTTCATATACCTTTACTGTGAATGTTATCGCCATTTTGTGGGTCCATTTTTCTTATCGTTGAGTCAATGTTGTTAATCAATCATTAAGTGCTTTATGTATTTACTTAGGAAAAGTACACCAGAGTTTTGCATCCAAGTCTTCACAAAAATGACTGAAATCCAACAACCACACCTTGTTAAGGACACAGTCTCCCTAAGACCAGACGGGACTCTGACATCCACTACAGATGCGTTCATCAAGAGCCGAAAGACGCGGCTCACAGCCTGCGCCTCAGGCCACCGTGAGCAACCTCAGCTGTGCACACCTTCTTTTGGTGGCTACTTTCCTGTGGCATCACTCAACCAGCTTCCCTGTAAACTTCTTGGGGTGTTAAGGCTTCAGGTAACAGCATGCATGTTATTTCAGACACACTGTTTGGGAACTGCCTTTCAAATAAGCAGAGTGCCGTACCCTGTCGAAGTGGTTGAAGGAGGCTCTGAACTCATTCATCTGCTCCTGGGTGATGCCCTTCGCGTCCCTCGTCAGGATCTGGGTCTCCACCTCGTTGATGGTCCTGGCGATGGTGGTCAGCAGCAGCTCCCACCCCACACGGATGTGCTGCCGAGGGAGAAGGGCGACGACAGGCTCTCAGCTTTTCCGGCATGTCAGCTTTGCCTCTCCATGCTCACAACAGGAGAGCTGACCCAAAGGGAGCTCAGAAGGGCCTGCTACAGACTTTCCCATACTTTAAGAAGTATTCTACCCAGGAATCTGTGGGAAGCACTCAGAAGTGAGATCAGGGCTCTCGTGGTGACGACTGGAACTCTGTGGATTAGGTAGACACTGAATAGCCTGTTTGTCACTGAAGCTATCTTTCCACTTACCAAGAAGCAGAATGAGCCCTGAGTTATACCTGCTGGCTCCCAGGGAGACTGAATTGGGCCAAACTGTAGATGTGGCAGTAGTCTCATTTCCGGTCCTCTCTCCAAAGAGGCATAATGGATTCACTGTGGTGATGGTAACGCTGCTGCTAACTATGATGCTTGATGTAGAGCCCAGAGCCTTTCCACGCAGCAGTGGGAAGGCTTACCACTCCCTAACGTCCACACTCGGAGAACGCAGCAGGAACACAGCACAGAAGTGCACCCAGAGCACCGTGGCCACTGAGAGCAGCAGGAGCCGCCCCGCCTGGCACTCACCTCCATGGTGTAGTTGGTGTGCTTGTTGTCGAAGACCAGGGCCTCCTGGATGAGCTGGTGGTCTCCTTCCAGCTTGTCGATGTTGTTCTTGTAGTTGATGATGTTGTGCTCGTACTGCTTCAGCTGGTTCATCTGGTCTTCCAGCGCCCCCGTGATCTGGATGGAGCTCCGGGCAATCTCCTGGGGGAGGCAAGTGGGCAGGCAGGGGGAGGTGAGCAGGGCGAGGAGGTGGTGCTGTGCGAGTCATCGGTCGTGACTGCACAAGATGCCACACCACGTCAGGCAGCAGCCCAAGTCAGTTGATGTCCCAGAGACAGTGGGAGAGGGACAGGGTCACAGGATGGAACAAGGTCTACTTCTGGTCCACCTGGACAATGGGAAAAGGTCTCCCAGAATCCACAGTGGACTAGCAAAGGGAGGAAGAAGTGAGCCTGCCTGTCTTCTTGCAGTGGGAACAAACTCCCCAGGGCCAGCACCTGGTCCCCCAGCAGGAGGCGTGGGGCCAAGTACCTGGGCTGAGCTACCACACAGATGTCAGACCACTGGCCACGCCCTCCAGCAGGAGAAAGTCTTACATTTTTAGATATTCTTTCTTTTAGGAAAAAGTTAACATTTTGTCCCCAAAAGGGAGATGGAGAGAGAAATGTCTCCTGGCTGCTCTTGGTGATGAAATGAAGCCAGACCCCAACACCATTCACAGACCACTCTTCCTTGAATGTTCTGAAAATGTGAAGCATGGCTGAGCCCTGCCGTCCTCCTTAAGATGGAGGGTTTAAAATATAATTCTGCAGAAGCCGAAAATGGAGAAAGAGCTTCATCACTATTTTTAATGACACGACAAATACCCACCAGCGGGAACCTCCTTGCCCCCTTCACTGGGCACCCCCAAGCTCGCCACTGTGCCCACGCACACAGAGTCCACAACGGCCCCACGTGACAACAGAACTAGCGGGGCGACCAGAACCCCCCACAGGAGGCACCACTCTGTTACTAAGGGACTGGCGGCCAGGCCCGTGGACAGCGGGGAAGGGTCCTACCTCCATCTTGTTCTGGATCCAGGGCCCAATGGCATTGGCCTGGGCAGCAAACTGGCGCCGCAGGCGCTCGTTAGCATGCTGGCGAGCCAGCTCCTCCTGCAGGGACTGGTCGCGGATGGGCACCAGCTGCTTCACCTGCCAGGACCAAGGACAAAAGGGTGAGTGGCCAGCTTCGGTCTCCTAGGAATGGCCGCAGGACAGCAGTCCAAGGAGCTGGGGTGGGAGTGGAGAGAGAGAGAGAGTAGGGAAAATGGAAGTGGGGTTGGGGGGGGGAAAGCGGGACTCCCTCCTCTGGGGGCACTAGCTGTGACTGCCACCTAGTGCCACCAAGCCTGATGCAAGGCTAGAGGGCCGGGCGCGGTGGCGCACGCCTGTAATCCCAGCTTTGTAGTCAGGAGGTCACGAGTTCAAAGCCAGCCTCAGCAATGGCGAGGCACTTAGCAACTCAGTGAGACCCTGTCTCACAAAAAAAAAAAAGGGCTGGGGATGTGGCCCCTAGTGCCCTGAGTTCAATCCCCAGTACCAGGCTTGTAGAGGGTATGTAAGAGCCTGTATCAGGCCCACCACCACCCCTCCGTCCTGGAGAGCTCCTCCTGCAGCACCCACGCCCTCGGGGCCAGGTTACAATGTGGCAGATTTGTGAACTTGGACGAGGGGGGAACTGCTATCTTAATTTTCACTCTCGGAGATTGAAAGTTAGCATCTTCCTCAATTATGCAGGTGTGCAGCAAATCCACAGCAGTGCCTGCCATCCGAGACTACCACAATAGAAATCACAGAGGCCCCAGGCACAAGCTACTGCTGCCTCTGATAAATCACGTGCTCTCAGCTCTACTCCAACACCATCAGCAGGTACGAGATCTTGGTTTTAATGTGTTAGTAAAGAGGCACATGCATTACTATATCCCAACTTTAAAATTATCTTAATAACTATATCTCAGTGTTATTCACATCCTTCATAGTCCAAATATTTTATGAGTGTGTAAACATCATCATCAAGGGGTCCTCAGGCTCCCCACCTGCTGAGGTGATCCATGACACACGGGAAGCCCTGCTGGGCCACGGTCTGCTTCCAGAGACGAGTGGCACCTGGTCTACACACTTGTGAGTCACTTTTTAAGGCTATGCCCCAGTGCTCTCTGAAGAGTCAGGAAAAGTACCGCAGAAATCTTTTGGTGTCGTCTATAAAACTGCTACTGAAGGCGATATTTGTCAGAGTCCCTTTTATGAAGACCCATGTGGCCAACTTGCCCCATAAATTACTGAGGGGAAAAAGGTATTCTTCATTTTAAGAAATTACATGCTTCCTCTTATTGTTTAAAGGGAACTACTCAGCTCAACGTTTCCCTTTTCGCTTTCTTGGCCAGAAGATCAGAACTAACTTCAAAGCTCTGATACAGACAGCTGGGGATGTGGTTCAGTGGCAGAGCGCTTGCCTGGCATACAGTAGGCCCTGGGTGTTACCCCCAGTGCTGGGGGGAAAAAAAAATAAAAACCCCTCATGCAGTGACTATCTCTGACAGGGACACTGGCCTCCCTTCCATGCCATTTCTGCCCCATTTGGCACTGCTTGTACCTAACCCTTGCTTCTCTTAAAAATGAGGCAAAAAGGCCAGGCACAGTGCTGCACACATGTGACCCCATCAACCCAGCCTCAGCAACTCAGGGGGACCCTGTCTCAAAATAAAAAATAAAAAGGGCTGGAGATGTGATAAAGCACCCCGGGGTTCAATCCCCAGTACAGAATGAAAAAAAAAACAAAAGGGCTGAAAATGATCCCACTTTGACTACAAACTTGTGAACAGTTTTCCAAACTTAAAAGGCAACAAACAAAAGTTAGTAGGAATATTTTGTCCCTCAGATGTATTTTTCTGAGTGACTTTTTAAAATTCAAAATTCACACACATTTGGGATACGTCTCAGTCTACAATCCCTATAATGAAGCACCACAGGCACGCTCGTCTCTCTATTAGGAACGGCTTCCCTAACGGCGTCAGTATTCCATCCTGTACTGATTCTGCCAAAATCTGTCAGATTCTCCTTAAGGAAAGTAATCCCAACTTTCTTTACCCAAGAACCACAGAGGCCACCAGCTGGCATTCAGAGTGTGACAAGGTCCCTCCTGTGAGATCCTGGGGTGAAGGAAGGCCCCGCTGTGAGGCCCGACGGCAGCCGCCCCAGGGCCGAGGCGCTCGCCTCTCCCTCGGCCCCAGCTTCCCGGTGCCGCCCACCTTGTCCCACTTGGTGCGGATCTCGTCCATGGTGACCGTGCTGTACGGGTTGCTCGAGCTGATCCTGATGCTGTAGCTCTGGATCACCTTCTCCACCTCGTTCTGGATGGCCATGATGGACTGCCGCTCCCCGTCCGCCTCGGGCAGCGTGGCCTTGAACTGCTCGTGGGCAGTGATCAGACTCTGCACCAGGGAACACGGGAGAGAGCGGCTTACCGTCCATTCCACAGGCTTTGATGTGCACACACGAGCGTCTGCATTACTTGCAGGCACCTCTGGAGGAAAACAAAGTCTGATGTCTTACAAAAGCCCTGCCTGGAGTCAAGCTCCTCAAAGAAGGAAGGAGGATTCCAGATGATGAATTATTTGATGGCTATTCACCTTGTCGGCAAGATACAATGTTTTCTTCTTCAAAAAATCATGTTTGCCTTCATTATTTCTGGGCTCTGTTACTGTCAAGGTCTTACTATCTGCGGATGAAGAGAACTTAGCCGCCCTTTCTAGCAACAGCTTTTCTTCTCAGCCCTGTACTTATCAATTGCTACCTTATTTATAACTAAAGACAAGAGCAGAACATCTCTGCTCCTCAAGAAGAGAAGCCCTCAGAACCCAGCTCTTTCCCAGAAAGCTCCACACAACCTCCACAAGTCAAACCCGTTCCTTGGATGCTACTGCCTCAGATGAGGGCCTCTGAGTCCCATGGTCCATGCCCTTGCTGCCTGTGGCCAGGATGAAGCCACTGTGCGCTTTAGTCCTGCAGTGCATCAGCTGCCAACGGGCTCTCACTAAACAGAGAGTGTGACTCCTGAGGCAGATGTAGTGGTCTTGCCTACGCCAGAGAGAGACAAAAGATTCTGGCTCTTCGCCTGTGCTTTGCAATGTGCACAGGAAACACCAACAAAGTCCCTTTCAGACGCTGCAACATTCAAGGAAGACACCTGCTCCTTGACTCCCGATGAGACCACATCCCCTTAAGTCCTCGGAAGTTGAAAATACCCAAAGCTGAAAACACACTTGGCATGCTGACCTGCCCGCCATCATCGCCTAGCCCACCCCACGCTGTAGGTCTGTGGCGTCCTCTTGTGATGGCGGGCCGACCAGGAGCTGCCCCTGCCCGGCGTCACAAGAGGACACTCTGTCTACCCCCAGCCCAGGAAAAGAGGGAAAGTCACAATGTAAAGCCTGGCTTCTCTGGAATGTGGGTCACTCTTGTACTGTCGTAAAGCTGGAAGACCCTACGCTGAGCCATCCGAAGTCAGGGGTTGAGTGCAACTCCCCCAACACCGGCACCGGGGGACCTCTCTTCAAGCCTGTTCCCGGGCAGGGAGGTGGGAGTGCAAACCCGGCCTGCTGTGTTTGCATTCTGCTGATGACATTCCTATTTACAGAAAAAGAATTACGAAAGTGTTCTTTTTACATTCTATTATGTTAAATTCACTGTATGAGGGTCTCTAAATAAATTGGAACCTGGCTGTTTGAGAGTAGTCTCCTCCCTACCGTCACCAGGTACAAGACTTATTTACAGCTTTGAAGCTCCAGAAGAAAGTATAGGCAGGACCATCTGGACTTGAGGGAGGGAGAAGATGCTGGTTTGGGATTTCTTATGTTTTATGATCTGGCAAAACTCTGCAGGTCTAAATAAATGGCAATATGTACACATGTCCAAAGTAGTTAACTCAGCAGTCTATAGTAGACTCGTGGCTTCCCGGGAGTGACTCTAAGAGCAGACAAGTCCGTGCTGCTCAGGGACTCAGCACTCCTTTGTAAAAGGCAACCCTCTGAGATGCACCCAACAGCACCTGATGGCAATGGCTGCAGCAAAGAGGCAAACAAGCTAAGGTTCAAAGGGCGACTTGTCTGGGCTTTCCAGCACATGGTTTTTAGTTAAAAAAAAAAAAAAAAAAAAAAAAAAAGAGTATATACATAAAATTAAAAATGTATGAATAAATAAATAACAGGGCTGGGGATGCAGCCCAGTGGATAAAGCACATGCTAGCATGCATGAAACCCTGAGTTCAATCTCTAGTGCCAAAAATAAACACACAAATATGACTGAGTAGGTAAATAAATAAGAGCACCTCTAACGCAGGTAGAGTCGAGTCTGGCTACCTGTATCTCCTCGATGCTGTGCACAATAAACATGTCTTGCAGGTCCTCCATGGCACCCTCCATCCAGTTGTTGAAAGGAGCAGCTCTCTTGGCAAACTCCAGATGTAGCTGATCAATGGTTTCTAGCAATTTCTCCGTTCTCTGAAGATTGGGTAAATAGAATGAAGTGTTATCATATACTAAGTTGAAAAAAAAATCCTGTGATGTACAAAAATGTAAACACGTATCCCTAAATGACAAAGTGTTAGCTGACACTTAGCATATGGCTACAAAAGATCATCCGAGGCTCAAATGATCAGGCTGAGCCCTGCGGGCCTTGCAAAGGATGCAGTGACATCCAGAGCAGCCTCGGTCTTAAGCACCTGAAGTACTCTGCTAGACACCAGATTCTGGAAAATTGAGAGTCCATACACAGGATTCATAACTTGCTTTCCACTGAAGCAGGACTTGGTAAATTAGAGGCTTGATTCTCCAACTGTGGGGTAGCAGGAAACTCAAGACACCGTCTGCATTATGTAGTCTACACGGTACAGGGAAGCTATGTGACTCCCACAATCACCTACAGAGGACAGAAGGAACGAGCGTGGGGATCTCAATCCTCATTTGGGATACAACGCTCACCTCTGCGGGTCTCTGAGAGCACAGGGCTTCCGGCATCAGGGAGAGATGGCGTGCTGCTCTGCTGGCAGGGCTGACGGGGAGCATCAGGGAGCATGCGTGCCTGGGAGTCTCTGCCCACTGGCAGATTCGCCCTCTCTCCTACTCTAGAATGTTGGCACTCTGTCTGCACGTGCCTGGTCCTTCCCTATGCAGAGGTGTAATGGCCAGCTGGCACCGTGGGAGCTTGATTCCACATATTTACATTTCATCAGAGTCCAGGGGAAAAGCCTGGAACCTGGAAACGGCCTCTTTCCCTCAGGTCGCAGGAGTCCTCACGGCCGAACACTATTAGGTACCACTAAACCCGCTACCTACCGTCCTCTACCCACGTCCCACACACAGAGAAGCCCCAGTGCACTCTGATTTTGTTTCCCATTAGTTTTTCCTTGAATATCCATTGCCACTGTCCCTCCACACATCTCAAGCTGGGTTCTTCCTGATTTCCTGACTGTCGATTTACGCATACAGAAGGACTTCTGGAAATTCACTATAATTACCACTTGAGACCAAGTGGGCTTATACCATCATCCCTGTACCTCTTAAAAACTTCAAAAGTATGCATAAAGCTACCAACCTCCCGTGTTCCTATCTCCTGTTTTGTGCATTCCCTTCAGAGGCTCCATTCACCAAATAATCTGTTTAGATTTAAATACACAAGGCCACAGAGCGGCAGACAATACCAGCAACTTAATTAAAGAGCTTCTATTAAAAGACTTCATGTGCCGGGTGCAGTGGTGCATGCCTGTAATCCCAGCACTTGGGAGGCTGAGGCAGGAGGATCGCAAATTCAAAGCCAGCCTCAGCAATGGCGAGGCACTTAGCAACTCAGTGAGACCCTGTCTCTAATAAAACACAAAGAAGGGCTGGGGATGTGACCCGGTGGTCGAGTGTCCCTGAGTTCAATGCCTGGTACCAAAAAAAAAAAAAAAAAAGACTTCATGTCTACAGGTGCCTTTAAGACTTCACCTCCAAGGCCTCTCTCCTCTTCTGAGTGAGGGTCCCCAATCTGTCCCACTGGTCACAAATTTTCTGGCAACGATCATTGACATTCACAGCATCATGATAATCCAGTTCACTAGGAAGAGTGAAAATAAATAAAGATTAGTTTCCCCAGGTGATATGAGGGGAAATGGGGCTCAAAACAGACAAGGATGGGGCTGGGGTTGTGGCTCCGTGGTAGAGTGCTGCCTAGCATGGGTGAGGCACTGGGTTCAATTCTCAGCACCACATATAATACGTGAATAAAATAAAGGTCCATCAACAACTAAAATATATATGTATATATATATATGTGTGTGTATATGTATATATACACATATATGTACACACATACATATATATATAAAAACAAGGATATTTTAAATGAAAAGATCTGGCAAGAGAATTGATAGGGCATTTCAGGGTTTTATTGACTGCCCCCATACTCTCAGAAAAATTATAAGAATTAGTAAAACTTTTATGCTGGTCAACAAATTTCTAGACTGAAAGAACACTGTCCCTGTAATGCCTCTGGTTAGCCTTCTCCCTCTTGTTTTCTCTGAGGCCCTCTGAGAGCATGGTTTTTAAATGGAAACTGTAAGTGAAGCCAACTTTCTGCCCTGAGGACAGTCCTTCGGGCCACTGCAGCCACAGAATGTCCCAGTGAGTCAAGGGGGAGGGAGGGAGGTGTGGGCTTGCACTGGGTGTCCTTGGTTCCTCTGGAAGGGCACAAGCTCACTACCGAGTGCAGCATCCTGTCCCAGAGGGTACTGTGACTTTATCTAGCACACAGGGACTTCTAAAAGGGGGCAGGACAGAGTACTTCCACATAGGGACCACAAGGTTCTTGCCACTAATCCAACAAGCCAGAACAAAACGACTTCTTGCTAAGTGCGAGCCGTTCCTGGCCAGATCCACCCGTGCACCCCTCTGGGGTCACTGTGAGGTGAAGTGAATGGACTCCCCACTGAAGAAGAGTGTGACTGGAAGGCACCTCACACCTCCAGGGATAAAAAGTTTCTATCCTCTACGAAACCTGATCAGCCGTTAGTTAAGATGAAAGCAAGGGTCACGGAAATGTAAAGACATCCAGGAGGCTTCCTCAAGAGTCCAGGATGAGACAACTTTGTGAAGCCCCTCTCCCTGCGCAGTCCATTTCCTTGAGGCTCGAGTCTGTTCTGGTGGTTTTGTTTGACCTTCCATGAAGGCAGTGGCCGCTCACTGCTGTCTCTCCTGGAGCGCTGGCTCGTGCTCACTGGACCTGCTGCTTCTGCTCCTGAGCAGAGGAGATGCCTGTGCTGCTGTCCAGGCTCTCCAGTGTTCCTCCACACACCTGAGTGCTCCTCCGGTAGACAGCAGCTCTCTGTCGCCTTGTTAAAGCCTGTGCAGTTCTCAAGAGCAACCAGCAGCTTTCCACAAACACACTCCCTTCTCTAGACTGACGCTAAGATTCTTACGCTGATTTCTTTTTCTTATTTTGGTACTCAGGATTGAACCCAGGATCACTTAACCATGGAGCCACATCCCAAGGCTTTTTAAAAAAATGTTTTGAGACAGGGTCTTGCTAAGTCCTTAGGGCCTTGTTAAGTTGCTGAGGCTGATCTTGCAATCCTTCTGCCTTAGCCTCCCGAGTCATAGGGATTACAGGCATGTGCCACTGCACCAGGCATGCCAATTTCTTATGACAAAACAACAACAACAACAAAAAAAAAAACCACACACACATACATGCATACAACAAGGAAAGCACACCAGCAGTGGGCACGTCCCTGAAAATAAAAACAGAAGGGCAGCAATGGCTCTTCAAAATGCAAATATTAGGGCTGGGGATAGCTCAGTGATAGAGTGATTGCCTAGCATGTTCAAGGCACTGGGTTCAATCCCCAGCACTGGAAAAAAAAAAAATTAGAAGACAGACTTCTCCAAAATTGGAAATGAGCCAGACAGGGTGGCGCATGCCTTTAATGCAAGTGACTCCAGAGGCTGAGACAGAAAGATCTCAAGTTTAAGATCAACCTTAGCAACTTAGCAAGATCCTGTCTCAAAGTAAAAAATAAAAAGGACTGGGGATGTGACTCAGTGGTTAAGCACCTCTGGGTTCAATCCCCCTTGCCAAAGACAAACAAACAAACAAACACAACTGTCCAAAGCTGGAAACAAAAGCTGAGGGCTGCTTCTACACATCCCCAGTGGAGCCGCCATGCTCACCCCTCCAGTGTTACTGTTAGGGTCTCCTCAATAATCTACATGCACTGGCTCCATGGGTAGCTGCTTTTTTGTTTAATATTTATTTTTTAGCTGTAGTTGGACACAATTCCTTTATTTTATTTATTTATATGTGGTACTGAGGATCGAACCCAGGGCCTTGCACTTGCTAGGCAAGCACTTTACCACTGAGCCACAACCCCAGACCATGTGTATCTGCTTTTGAGGAGTCAAGATTTGTATAACTGCACATACTATTTTATGTACTTTGAGAACTGCAAAAAATTGACATTATTTTAAGACAGGCAAAAAAGATAAAAGACATTAATAGCAATACAATGGACACAGACCAGTTCGGTATGTGGTTCATCTCAACTATGCCAGGAGAAAGGCACTGGGGTACCAGGAAGAATAATAATATAAAATTACTACTTAAATTTTATGGGCAACACTTAGAACAGCTCTAATTACTCATGGGAACTATTGCAGAGCACTAAATAGCCTGAGTTTCTTTTCATCCCTTATTTTATTGGTAATTATTAATGAGAAGTCAGAGCCAACACAGAAGCAGCATGAGCTATAAGACCACGTAAAGGCCACAAACTCAGAGTACAGACAGGATACGAAGGCCACAGAAAATGAAGTGCCCACAAGGAGCTGATGTGACAAGGCTGAAGAACAGTGTACTCTTAAAAAAGGCCCCACCTGTCCATCAAGTTTGCTCTAGTCAAAGTGAGGAACCTGGGTGCTTTAAAATGTAATATGCTGAAATCAATTTTCATTATTTAGTTTTTAAAGTTATCATTATGTGTTAGGCTCTTAAAACCCTGCAAATGTATCAGTGATCACAAGGAAGGGGAAAGGAGGAAGGACTGGGACCTGCGCCTGGTGCTCAACCCCACCTGGCCTCAGTCTCCACACGAGCTCTTGCCACAGGATGAAAAGCAGAGGGGACGTCGCTCCAGGGCCCAGGCGGCGGCTCCTTCTGTGCTGCTCTCTGCACAGGCAGGTCCCCCTCCTGTGGAGGCCTAGGGGAGGCTTGCCCTGCCCTGCCTTAGGAGCCCAGGCCCCTGCCCTGCTTCCCCCAGCTGTGGGGGGCTGGGGGGCTGCTGGGTGGGAGGCAGGGATTCTGCCACGGCCAAGGAGCCCAAGTCAAATCTGTTTCCACATTTAGAGAAACAAGAATCCCGTCCCGGGGTGCTCTAGCCTGGCTCTGGATCTACTAGACAAGGGCAAGGCAGGCCTCCTCGCCTTCTCCCAGGAGTCCCAGAGCCCCATGCCCTGGGCCTCAGCACGCACTTGAGCTCCTGTGCGATGGCGGCGATCTGCTCCACGCGGTCCTGATGCGCCGCCAGGTCACTCTCAAAGGCCTCGTGCTTGCGCAGCAAGGCCCGCACTTCCGTCAGGGACGCAGACTCATAATCCTTCTGCAGCAAGATCTGCTCTTTGCCTGCAAAAGTGGCAGCAAGCAAGCGTGAGCACCCTGCAGCCTCCCGCAGCTTCCTTGCAATGGCCAGGCACCCTGAACACAGAGTTTCCAAGGAGGAAAGAGGAGGCACCAAGCATGGCAGGACCAAGCAGGAGGTGTTCAGGCTGTCGCCCGGCATCAGCGCACAGCCCCTCCAGGTGCCCACAGCCCATGTGCACCAGGTGTGGCGCACACTGAGGGCACTTCACAAAACAAAGCTGTGCTCTTCATCACTGAGTAGCTCAGCTCAGCTCAGTGAACGCTGGCTCCCAGGAGCTACTGGGGTGGCTGGCTGTGACACCTGTGTTCTATTCTCCGCCCCAAGTGCCACCCCACGTGCCACGCCACCACGGTGCTTTCTGCTTGAAAGCTCTACCTCTGTGGTCAAATGCAGCCTGGGTTTTGTTGTCCTGAAAATAAACATTACAGATTTTCCTTTCTGAACCTCCGCTTGCTTCCCCACTTGTCTCGACTCCAACAACTGCTGGGGCTGAAGAGCACCATCCACGCTTCCTCCTGGCTAATGACCTCACTTCCTCCTGGCTAATGACCTCACTTCCTCCTGGCTAATGACCTCACTTCCTCCTGGCTAATGACCTCACTTCCTCCTGGCTAATGACCTCACTTCCCCCTGGCTAATGACCTCACTTCCTCCTGGCTAATGACCTGTAAGAACGTACCTCCAGAAGCTGGGCACAGAGCTGAGTGGAGGGGGCTTGCCTGTGTGTGTGGCCCTGGGTTCAACCCCCAACACTACAGGGGGGAAAAGAATTTAAGCAGATAAAGATTGAAATAGAAAGCAAGTATTTATATATTTAATGATGAAAACACAGCACTTGGGCTGGGGTTGTGGCTCAGTGGTAGAGCGCTCGCCTAGCACGTGCATGGCCCTGGGTTCGATCCTTAGCACCATGTAAAAACAAATAAATAAAATGAAGCTATTGTGTCCAACTACAACTAAAAAATAAATATTAAAAAAAAGAAAACACATAGCCGGGCAAGGTGGCGCACACCTGTAATCTCAGCACTTGGGAGGCTGAGGCAGGAGGATTGCCAGTTCAAAGCCAGCCTCAGCAATGGCAAGGCACTTAGCAACTCAGTGAGACCCTGTCTCTAATAAAATACAAAAAAAGGGCTGGGGATGTGGCCCAGTGGTGGAGTGCCCCCGAGTTCAATCCCTGGTACCAAAAAAAAAAAAAAAAAAAAAAGAAGGAAGGAAGGAAGGAAGGAAGAAAACAGCACTTGTAGTGTGTATGACACCGACTAAAATACTTTATAAATATAAGTTCACCAAGTCTTCATGAAACCCTGAAGGGAGCTGTTACTGCTATTCCCATTCTGAAGAGGATACTGGGGCACTGAGAGGTCATGCACTTGTCCATGGCACACAGCTGCCAGTGTCAGGGAGGGGTCACCACCCTGCCTGGCTCCAACACCCTTGCCTGTCACATCCTTGCTGTGTAACATCAAAACTCAAGCAAGACAGCGACAGGGCAGCAGAGAATGAGGGGACATCTCCCGCCTCTCTCCAAACAGACACTTGTGGGGTGGAGGGAAGGTTCTGCTGTCCTTCAGCAGGAAGGACCACTTGGTCCGGCAGACACACCACCCTGGCTACAGGCACAGGTCCGTTTCTAAGGCCTGAAGGAAGCAGATGGACGCACGCAACGAGGAAGTCAGACCACAGGAGACCACCCTGGCTTTCCTCCTTCCCCATCAGATCTTCTAGCAGGAGACTTGGTGGCATCTAATACACCCCTCTTGGCAGAGGCTGGCCGAGGCTGTCTGATCCACAGTTAGGGAATAACCAGATGCTGTGGAGCCAGACAGGTGGGAAGAAAGGAGGCCAGCCCCCTCGAGCGGAGCGCGTGGAGATGCATCCCAGAGGCCTGCTCGGTGAGCACACTCCCTCCACGCTCGCCTCTGGAGGAACGCGGCACTGGACGAGAGCAAAGGTGAGGACACCTGCCCGTGGCATCGTGACGCTGGGGACGCGTGGCTCTGACAGCTCGAGGCTCTGACAGCTCGAGGCTCTGACAGCTCGAGGCTCTGACAGCTGGACCCTGGCTCCCAGGACCGGAGCCGCGCCCGGCACTCACCGTAGGCCCAGGTCTCGTGGGTGGAGGCCTTCTGCCTGAACTTCTCCGCCAGGTGCTCCAGGCGCTCCAGCCTCCGGATCTCGTTGAGCAGCCACTCCTCATACCCCTTCTCGGCTTGCTCCAGCCTCTGCCAGGCGCCAGCGATGTCCTGGAGATGTGAGGACAAGGAAGGCCCGCTGGTCATGCGTGGGCCTCCTGGGCCTCCTCTGGAAACCCTCCAGTGCCCGTCCGGCAGCGTGTCCTTCGTCTCATTTTCCTTCCCCACCTCCACCCAAACAACCATCCGACTATCTTGGTTCCAAGCGTCTCCATCATCACGGGACCTTCTAAAACACGCTGCTCTCGCCTGCCACAGCCACACTCCTCCAGGCGTGGCTGGAGCACGCAGGGCTTAAGTCTCCTGGCTATAAGACGAAGCCTCCTGGTGAGCCTGAGATCAGGCTCAGGTGGCTGTCTAAGCCGGGAGCTGGTGGAGCAGATCTGGGAAGCACTGGACCTGGCAGCTGTTAGAGGCCTGGATCTGGGTGGGATCACCTGCAGGGCACCAAGATAGAGAAGGGAGCTCCGCACTGAGCACAGGAGCTGCCCAACATCGGCAGACAGCAGAGGAGGCAAGACCTTGAACAGATACATAGAAGGCCTTGCTGGTGGGGGAGGAGAAGAAAGGAAAGACAAGAGCGGAAAGAATCTCAACAGGAATGCACCAGCCAACAGGGTCACAGATACCAAGGAGTACAGAGTATGAAAGCAAAGAGGACAAGTTTGTGGACGTCAGAGGAGGGGGACAGAAGCCAGGGTACTGCAGGAGTTAGTGACGTGGTGGGAACCATGACGGAACTCCTTGTGCACATGCTGTTGTAAAGAGACCAAGACAAGCAGCAGCTACGGGGCGGGGAGGGGTGATGGGGCTTTTTATTTTTTTGTTTTGTTTTTGTTTTGCAGATTCCAAAGCACTTTGTATGTTCGTGTGGATAACACCATTGAGAGGGGTTATCCGAAACTGAAATGTAGGAGAGGAACACAGGACTCAGACCCTGAGGATGTGAAAAGGGTAGGTAGTAACAGCAGGGAGGAGAGGGCCGGGATCTAGATGCTGGTAGATCCACGGGCAGATGAGGTAAGGTCCGGAAGGGAGGAGAGAAAGGCCGTTCCTGCTCTTTGCAGGATGCCATCCAGAGGCTGAGCCAACAGCTGCACGAGGGCAGGGGGAAAACATCGCTAACGACATGGTGGCAGGGTGCGCGCCTGTGATCCCAGCAGCTTGTGAGGCTGAGGCAGGAGGACCACAAGTTCAAAGCCAGCTCAGCAACCTAGTGAGACCCTGTCTCAAGATTCAAGAAGTCTGAGGCAGGAGGATCGCGAGTTCAGAGCCAGCCTCAGCAATGGCGAGGCACTTAGTAACTCAGTGAGACCCTGTCTCTAATAAAATACAAAAAAGGGCTGGGGATGTGGCCCAGAGGTTGAGTGCCCCTGAGTTCAATCCCCAGTACCACAAAAAAAAAAAAAAAAAAAAAGATTCAAGAAGTCAAGGCCTCCTTCTCAGCAGCCCACCAGGGAAGGGACCCACCAAAAGCCTTCAGGAAAACAGGAGGCTTCCCATGGTCCCAGGGCCGACCCCGGCTCCTCACCGACACCATCTTCCCCTCGGAGGGCATGAAGGCGGGCCGGTTGCTGATGCGCAGCTTGGTCTGCAGGGTGTTGAAGTTGATCTCCAGCTGGCACTTCTCCTGCACCTTGGGGGGCTTGTGCTTCCGGCGGTAATCCCGGAAGTCCTCCAGCTTTTTCTGCATGGCCTGCATGGTCTTCTCAGGAGTCCGGTTCTCCAGCCAGGGGATCGTGCGCCGAATCCATTCCAAAAGCTGCTCCCAAACACAAAAACACTGCTGAAGAACCAGCAAACTGCTCCCGGTTAAAAAAAAAAAAAAATAGAGGTGCCTGATCATTTGGAGTAGGTTAACCTAATGCTCCCCAAACTACTGAAGGGTGGTCACAGTGTCCCTGACCTGACGGCAGGGAGGGCAGCTCTGCACATGGCAGCAAGAAAGACACTCCTGGCGTCACCCAGGGCCACTCGTGAGTAGTGGCCCACCCCAACAACACCAGACACAGGTCGAAAACTTAAAAGTCAGCACGCAAAGTCATGTTTAACAAAAATGTGACAGTTACAATAAACTCAGGGACCAGACATTAGCAGACAAATGCTGGATGGAGCTTCCAAATTAAAAGGAAGAAAGAAAGGAAAAACCTGACATGGCAGAAATGCAGTGTTATAAACTCAGCAAAGAACTGAGTTTAAGTCAAAATGCATTTTTTAAAAAATAAGCTTGAATCTAATGACTCTAATGAGTTTGTTTACTAGACAAATGCACCATAAGCATGGGCTGACTCAGTGCCAAGGCCTATTTTAACACCCAGCTTTTAAGTAAATCAGCCAGAGATCAGTGAAAATGGTGGTGAATCCCCAGGCCTCTACAAACCCTTCCCATGGATCACTACCCAGGCTTGGAAACGGCCCACTGGAGCCTCGCCGCCTACGCCCAGGCCTGCCGAGGGCCAGGGAAAGGCCAACAGACCAGGATAAAGTCGTTTCAGTGGTGAGACTGCTACAGTCCAAGGGTCTCAGGAGCATAAATGAAGCACCGAGTAAGAAAACGGAGGATTTCATCACTGAGGACTGGCTGTCCTCCTGTTCTGGTCACACCTGAACCCTGAATCTCAGTGCGGTCTTAAACAATGCTGTCCAATTGGATATTCCATAGTAAAAATATAAACAACAAAGAAAGAAAAAAACAAAACAAAAAATATGTATTTTTCCCCTCAGTAGTATAAAAATAGAAACTCAGTATCACTAGATTAGATTACCATAAACTACTACTTCGGACAAATTATTCCAAGAGTCCTGATAATTTTCCCAGCATAGACCCAATACTAGGTGAATTAAGTCAGAGCAAAATCTACCTGGGCTTGAACTTATGCCACTGTGTTGGAGTCTGCTCTCGGAGGACGGAGGACGTACCTGTGGGCCCTGCCCAGCACAAGGGAGAAAACAACTCCTGGGCAGTCAGGACACACCTCCTTGCAGCCCGTGCTATGATGGGACAAGAGATCAACAGGGACAGTGCTTCTCTAACCAAGGGTCTGGCAGAAGAGCTGGGACAGGCACCACTGGACCCCAGGTGCAGACGCCTGGGGGAGGGTGCTCTGTTCTGGATGCCCTGGGTACGTGGGCAGACCCCCAGGCTGGGCCACCTCCTCACAGCAGGCTGCACGAGTTCCCTTCAGGGTCACTGTGGGGAGCAAGGCTCCTGAACACGGGCCGCATCCTGTGTGATGTCAGTGGCCCTGAGTCAGGAAGAACACAAGTCCTGCAGGGTCATCTGGGGGTCCGACCCACAGAGCAGAGCCCAAGGCAGGTGCCCTTTACCACCTGGAGACGTGAAGACTAGCTCTGCGCTCTAGGGCTGCATCTGCAGCAGGACTTGTGCTGCTACCAGACAAACCTCCTCTGAGGGGCAGCATGTCTTCTGTCTGAGGTGGAAAATGCAAAAACCACGGACGCTCCGCTTCCCTCTCTCCGCCTCACCCCCGGGCGGGTGTGGACAGAACCGGGGCCGCCAGTTTCCTTTACCTCACTCGCTAGCCTCTCATATTCTTCCATCAGCCTCTCATTCTCTTGATTCACAGCAAGAACCTTACATATCCTGTTAGCCGCTGTCTCAGCCTGCAAAACACAAGAGGTAAGCGGAGCGGCTCCAGCGACAGGGAAGCACACACAGGCGACGTGGCCGGGCTGAGGGTGAGGAGGGGCGGCGTGCTGAAAAAGGCACAGAGTGGGTTAGGGCAGGAGAGGACAGAGGCGCAGCTTTCTGACACTGAATCATTCCACACCGTTTTTAAGTTTTCACACAGACTTACACAGCAGGCTGGATACGCTGTGTGCAACACGGGGAGACGGCACTAGTCCAAGACACAGGCTTTGCAAAACATCAAGCAAGTCAGTAACAGACACGTGTGGGTCAAGGAGACCAAGAGCTCGGGGCCCCGAGTGTCCACCTGAACACTCCTGAACACTGACCTCACGGCAACAGAGCAGGAGCTCCCTGAATGACCCGGGACTTCAGAAATCAAAGCAAGAGTGACTGGCCCTGGATGCGCAGATCATGGCTGCACTCGAGTCTACCCAAGACCTTCTCTTCTGGAAAGGGTGTGCAGGACCTTCTAGGTGGGGTCCTCATGCACAGCTGAGCTTGCTTTAGGATTTTGCTTAATTTACTGTCTGACCTACGTGAGGAGTCATCGAGGCAATGACCTTCTACCGTCACTTGTGTCATGGCCTCAAACCATGACCGTGTGGTGGATGGAGGAGAGGAACAGGCTGAGGAGGCTTCCAGGCCCACAGCCTTCCAGCCCGGCCTCTGAAGCCCTTTGGGCCTGACCACAGGCCGATTTCAGTTAGGACTGCTTCCCGATGACCGCCTTTAAATGAAAGGGACCTCAGGAATGACCCATACCATCCACCCGTCTATGGGGATCCCACATAATGAAAGGGTGGGCCGCAGGAACTGGCGCAGCCGCACAAGCTGAAGAACATTCTCCAGGTCCAGGCTGTCTATCTGGAGGAATGTGAATTTTTTTTAGTTTGTAGCACTGTTACCCCTTTCACTGTTCACTAAACCTAAGGTTGACCTTGACAGATGTGAGGACAGGTCACTGAGCCGTGAAGGCAATTTCCAGGCGGATGACCAAGGGAGGCCTTTCTTCTCCCTGTCCACCCCCACTGCCTGGTGCACGTGGCTCAGTCTTCAAAGACTTCTTTTGTTCCTAAAGCACAAACGTTTCTCACGATCGACCAATGAGATACAGGAAACATCTCAGAAGGAAAAAATATAGATTAAAAATTCTTCGGGGACTGTGTAAAGTTAAAGCATTACAAAGTTATTTGCAGTTTGGAACTTGCTGTGTTAGGTTGTTCTGTGACATTAAGAAAGAGTCCAAGGTCAGATGTGAGCGTGCGCGCACACGCACACACACACACACACACACACACACACACACGCCAGGCACACACGGAGCAGCCAGCCAGCAGTGCACGGGGGCAAGTACCTGCTCCGCTCCTGCGAAAGCATGGTAGAAGCAGGAGACGTAAGTCATGATGGCTCTTTCGTCGGGTTTGGGAGTGTTCACAATGTCTGAGGGGGAGAGAATAACACAGGACACACACACAGGCGGAGAGGAGAAACAGGGTGAGCACAGGGAAGAGCAGACCGGGTCACACGGCCAGTTTTCCATGTGTTTCACAGGCCCGGGATCCCGACTCGGGAAGACGGCCCGGCACCGAGATTTCTCCTGACAGGATGATCTGAACCCACGGGGTTTTGAACCACCAAACTGGGGATCTGTGCTCCCTACCACTGATGGGCTTTCACAGGGCACTCAGTGCACGACCGCGGAACCCGCTGCTGCATCAGAAGGCCACCCTTTCTGGAGGCTCTGCTTGACAAACTGCTTGGAGAGTGCATGTCACTGAGAGAGGCTCGAGATATCAGCGGACAGTTCTGGACTCCTCCATCGCCACCATCACGGTGGCCCGCGTTCTCTGCTCTGGAAACCACCCGGGTGGAGAGGGCATGGCTCACACCCTCCACACATACTTACCAAGCCACTTAGAGAGACACCAAGAGTGACAACACGTGTAAGAGAAGGGCAGGCACAGCCATGCTCCTTAGGATCCGCTACCATCTGCACTAGCTGCAGACGAGTCGGCAGAGGAGCGCGGGAGCACGCCCTTCCTCCTCCACCAGCAGCACTGTCAGCTGGGACAGTGCTTACCGCCTTGCTCAGGAACTCTAGTCAGTCAATGACAGAACGAAGCTAAAACAATTCCCCGTGATCCCCTAGAGCAAAACCTTGTCACGGGGTTCACAGAGGCTGTTAACAGGAAGAACATGGAATTGTATGACCGTGTGGAATCTTCCAGAAAATAAACACAAATGGCGTGCCACTGCGTGAACAGTAAGTGTCAAAGAA
The DNA here is from genome assembly GCA_025594165.1 of Tamias sibiricus. NCBI lineage: Eukaryota > Metazoa > Chordata > Mammalia > Rodentia > Sciuridae > Tamias > Tamias sibiricus. The sequence goes on from CM046669.1 coordinate 99,108,516, forward strand.
AACTAGACTACAAAAGGCAAACGCCTGCTTCCTCAGAACGAGGCGGGTCTCTTTCCTCAAGAAGAGGGGAACAAAACAGGAAAATGAGAGAAAAAAATCCAGACATAGGAGGTGAAGGTGAGTGGTGACCTGTGTTGGTGACCTCACCTCTGCTCACCAGCAGAGGCGTGACAGTAACAGGAAGCAGAAGTCATGAAGGCTCTCTCCTCGGGCTTGGAAGTGTGTGCTGACTCTGCAGGGAAGAGGTGGTTAACGTGGACGTCCTGGTCGCTGCAGACTTCTGCCCAGCACTTCCTCAGAGAGGCTGGGCCTCTCTTCAACCCCACACTGGGGCTATTTGAATCTTGGCTCACGTCTGAGAAGTCACATTGCAAAGTCACCACTCTGTGCACGTCTAAGAACTGCCATGGGAAATGAAGGAGCTGCCCAGAGAAGGCCTGACCAGCCCAGAAGAGCCTGGACTAGCAAGAAAGTCACGTCCGCGGCCAGACGAGGCCTCCAGAACACCAGCACACTCACAGGGACATCCTGTTACTGCACACGAGGCCCAGCGTCAACCAGGCCCTTTCCAAGTCTACAAGGAGCCAAATCCAGGGTTCACCTCAAACAGGCTCATGGTGAAAAGGAAGGAAACAATTTTCACAGCCTCTTAAAATTACGCTAGATAGTTCAGACAAGAAGAATCCACTTTTCACTCCAGGTACAATTCCTGGGTGAAGAACCCAATTAGCCACTTAAAAATCCCTCCCCAGGTCCAGAGACCAACACAAGTAACAAAACGTAAGTCAATGGCAGCAGTGGAAAGACAAGGCCTTCCAAGAGGCACTAAGGAGCTGAAAGAGGAGACCTGTTATGACAGCTCCATGGGTCAAAGCAAAGAACAAAAGGGACCGCGTGGGGTCCTTCCATCTGGAGGTCACAGCACAGAGCGCTCTGCACCCAGGACTCCACACCTGTCCACACTGTTGGCCTGAGGAGTCAGTCCCTGAGTAACTACTCCATCATGGTAATGTGTGGGCATTCTGCTCCATTAGAAAGGAAAGATGGAAAAAAGGAATGGAAGACGAGGAGGAGGAAGAGGACTACAGTGACACCTGTCCCATCAGCCACAAGGGACACCCGAAGTGGAGAGATGCCCAGGTCAGGACCCAGAGACCGAGACAAGAAGCGTGAGCGAATGTGGGCAGGGCCAGAGCGAGGACGATGGTGGCAGAGCCAGCAACTGGTCGGTGATGAGCAGGACTGTGACTTGCCTCAATTCAGAGGACCAGGGAGGCATCAGTGAGCCCGAAGGTGGCTTTGCTGATGTGTCCTGGCTCTTACCTCAGGAGCCCTGGGTAGTCATTTATCACAGGGGAAGCCAAAGGAGAGACCACACCAAGAGGAACTTATTTTGGAGGGGGCAGATGGACAAAGAGCAGAAAGAAATCTGCTGTCGTACTTCACTGTTGTATTGACCCTCTACCTCTAAAGAATTTTAGGGGGCTGGGGTTGTGGCTCAGTGGTAGAGCACTCGCCTAGCACGGGTTCGATCCTCAGCACCACATAGAAATAAACACATTGTGTACAACTAGAGCAAATAAATAAATGTCTAAAAAAAAGAATTTTAGAAAAACTAAGTAGAATTCTGAAGAGTGCGTTCAAGTGTTAGCACCAGAAATGAGTTTAATAAGTGGGCAACAGTGGAGCCCTGACTGAAAAACCACAACCATGGGTTGAAGTTTGTCACCCCAAAAGACATGCTGAAGCCCTACCCTCCAGTACGGCAAACGTGACCTTGTTTGGAAGGGGAGCTTCTGCAAATGTGATCCAGGGAAGGTAAGGGCATGCGGCAGCTGGGAAGGCCTGACTCCAACCAGTGTCCTTCTAAAAGGACAGACCTGGGAGAAGGCCATGTGAAGACCAGGGCAGGCAGTGGGCTAACACTGCCGCAAGCCAAGGGCTGTCTGGGGATTCTGCCCACACCTTGATTTCAGACCTATGGACTCCAGAGTTAGGAAGAAAAAGAGTTTCTTCTTGTTTTTAAACCACCCAGTTTGTGGTCACTTGTTACAGCAGCCCTAACAATCACCAAAATAAGGAAAAAATGGAAGGCTGCTATTAACCATAATCAAGTTCTTTACTTTACCGAGGCAATGGACCATTAGGGAATAAAATAATAACAACAAAGAGAAGTCTGAGTCGAGTCCTTCTGGGGCTGGAACTTCCCCCTCGCCTCCAGGTGCCCAGCAGAGGGCCTTCCTCGTTCTAAGAGCCTGCTCAGTGTCTGCCGAGCCGTAGATGACCCACAGATGGACGAAATGAAGTGTCTATGCTGGAAAGAGGTGCCACAGGCACAGCTCACATGAACTCACCACATACAGAAGTTGTTTCAGATCCAACAAAACAATTTAGTTTAGTTAAAAACGAGATGTGAAGGTCTGGCTGGTATGCTGATGACTGAATGCTCCATACTTAACTCTGTAACTTCTAGTTAGTTACAAGAAAGGGTTTCCCACCACCCTTTAGTATGTCACAGAGAGATTTATTTGCTAAACTTATCTCTATGTGGTTAAGGAAAATGCATTACGTTGTTGAAAAAAATAAATGCAGAAAGTCTTTTTTTAAAAATTATAAACCAAAGCATTCTGCTTTCTGAGCTAAAGCTGAACTTTTTGCCAAATCCTTTCACTGTAATTATGCTGGCTTGTTTTTGAACAGGGTTTTAAATACATACATATGAACAAGTTAAATGTAAAACTTTAATACTCATGTGGCTAGGAAGAGAAGTCTGTCAGGAATCACAAGCACTTCCCATGGAACTCAGCATAAAGTCCTAACAAGGTTGCCCCGCAGAGCTGTGGCACTAGAATCCCTGGGTCCTCCAGAACTCAGGGAACACACTTCCCGTCTCACCTTCAGCATCCAGCATCTTAGGGATGTCCAAGTGCTTCTCTGCGATCTCCATGGCCAGGTTAATGTTTCCTATGGGGTCATCCTGCACAAAACAACACAGCCAGCTCTTTAAAATACTGACGCAGAACTCAGGGCCAGTACCTCTTCTCCCCTCGCCTTGGGGAGGGCTGTGCCACCCAGACATGACCCTACCCTACAGGACTGTCCCTCTCGCCTTTCCCTCACCACCTCAAACACAGAAAGAAACAGCAAAGTCACAGAAACCACAGGACCCGTGCACACTGCACTGCACACCACGCAAACACAAGAGGCAGGCTGTCAGGAATCTTCTGAGAAGAAAGAGCAGCACATCAGGGCGTGTGTTCCGCCTGCAAGCCACACAATTTCCATCCTGCTCAAAGGAACCGCCGAAGACACATCTTCCAGATCTGCAGGGTGGTTCTGGAGAAAGTTTACTCCAACAGGTTGATTTGAAAAATCAGAGCACTAAGGGGTGAGGGTGGAGGGCAGAGGGGTGACTGGTGGAGGGCGGAGGGGTGACTGGTGGAGGGCAGAGGGGTGAGGGCTGCAGGAGGTGGAGCTGGGTGAGACTCTAAGTTCCCAAAAGAGGCTACAGGCAGCTGTGAAGAACAAAAATCATGCTTCCATGAGGTCAAATCCTAAAAAATTACAAAATCTTAAAAACTGTATGTGAATTTGTGAAGAAATGTTTTTTAAAGACTACATGTATCTTTCATTGTGAAATTGGTTAAATACGTATTACAAAATAAATTTAATCTGAGGTACAGAACTGAAATACTGAAAAACTAAGACTTGAAGTATTATCCTGTCTATTAAGGAATTAACTTGTGTATCTGAAATGGATGCGGGTAAAATAGAAAAATCAAAATGAAAAGCAGTGTTTTACCCAATTACCCAAGAATGCCTCTCATCCATTTTAACAGCAAAGCTATTTGAATATTTTAGGAACTGTGATGCTTTGCAATGAGCACAATCATTTTTTATGGGATATTTGAAAAGTACAAGCTTTAAAAACACATGTCAGCTTCTGAGTCCCATAGAGTATATCACTATTTTTTAAAAAATATTTATTTATTTGCTTTAGTTGTACACAATGCGTTTTTACGTGGTGCTGAGGATCAAACCTGGGCCGCGCACGTGCTAGGCAAGCGCTCTGCCGCTGAGCCACATCCCCAGCCCCGAGTATATCACTATTTTAAGCAAAAAAAAAAAAAAAAAAAAAGTTAACTAAGTATGTTTTTTTTTTAATATTTATGTATTTACTTTAGTTGTACACAATGCAATGCATTTATGTTTACGTGGTGCTGAGGATCGAACCCGGGCCGCGCAAGTGCGAGGCAAGCGCTCTGCCGCTGAGCCACAACCCCAGCCCCAACTAAGTATGATTTTAATACAGTATGTAAGCACTTGGCTGAGAGCAGCTGTCTCACGCAGTGGATCTCACCAGCATACTGTATGGATGTGCTTAGGAAGCCAACTAGAGCATACAAGTTTCTTCCTTTCTTTTTCCAAAAATTATTTAAGAAAGATTTTGGCATCAAAAACAGAGTAATGACTCTGAGACTTTGTAAAAGCTGTCTCAGCAGGACTGTAACATAAAGAGATAACATGTAGCAGTTAAGTATTTAGCTCAGCCACTGTCCAAATGGCCCTGGGCCGTTACTGAGATTTCCACTTTCTTGGTCTACAAAAATGGGGTCCTAGGAGCACCAATTTTAGAGTGAGGCATGAATAAAAGTGTGTGGTTTTATATACACACACACATGTGAGTACACACATGCATATCTATTTAACAGGCTCTGATCTCGCACCACGTAAAGGGTTAGCTGCTGTCATTTACTATCTCTTTCCATCCACTGCAGATGGCCAATCACCACAGGTCTATGGACCTTTCATAACAACCACTGACCACTGTAAACTGCTAGTTTATAATGAGCCTATCTGGTACAACTGAGTCTAGTACAGTTTCTTCATTTTGCTAATGCAACAGAGATTTATGGAAAAAATGTACACTGTCCATATGTTTAAAATGTGTCAAGGAACTTGGGAAAATCTGCACACTGAGGAGCTGGGGGAAGCTTCATTTTCTATCACAGCACTGTGGTCTGAATCTAGGGTGTGAGTGAAGTCTCACGTGCTTCCCGAGTCCACAGAGACAGGCTGGGGAAGGGGTGGGTGGGCAAGCAATAACTAATGAGATGTGGGAAGCCAGGACACTCTGATGACCCTCCGTGCCACACGGGTGAGGACAGCATGCAGCAGGGCCAGATTCCACTCCCAAACACACAGCACACCAGCTAAGCACACCAGCACCCAGGAGGACAAGAGCCGGGACTTCTGCCGGGAGTGGCCAGTGGGGGCGGCCACGCTTCTGGCCTCCAGTCACCATTTCTAAGGCAGCAACACCATGCATCTGGACGGGGCCCTGATTTCTTTTTGTATTACGAGTCACACTGGAAACTTATTAAAGATGATTTAGAAAATGAACCTACAACTTAGATACACTAAACTTTAGGCTCAAAGAGAGAATTAGTTTTCTAAGTCCAATTGTCTGAAACAAACAAAACAAAACAAAACAAAAATCCCAAAGCTTTTCTAACTAATACCACGTATCTATAGTGAGGCAGGAAGTATCCTTTGTGCGAGAAACAAGTTAATTAATCGAGTGAATATTTCTGCCACTAAATCCTCAGAAAGGTAAAGGGAATTTTAAAAGGCCTGAAGTATTTGAACCTTCCCTATACCCCCCCAAAATATATATATAAAGTCGGGCGTGGTGGCACACGCCTGTAATCCCAGCACTTGGGAGGCTGAGGCAGGAGGATCGCGAGTTCAAAGACAGCCTCAGCGGTGGCGAGGCACTTAGCAACTCAGTGAGACCCTGTCTCTACTTAAATACAAAAAAGGGCTGGGGATGTGGCCCAGTGGTCGAGTGCCCCTGAGTTCAATCCCCGGTACCAAAAAAAAAAAAAAAATACACACACACACACACACACACACACACACATATACATATATATATATATATATATATATGAGGACTTCCATGCTCATTTTTACACTCCAAGAATGTAAAATCTTTAAGAAACATGGACGACACCTTCCCAGGAAATCAAACCAATCATCAGTGGTATTTTGATGGGGGCATGGAGGCCAGGCCTGGCTTTAGGTGCCTTCCAAACACGCTCCTGGCTGCCTTCCCCAGGCCTCCCAGGAAGGCCAGCTGGGAGGGTGGGCTTCTCCGGGGGGTTTCTGGGGCAGCACTGGGTCTGGGCTCGCTAGTGCTGATGTGCTCATTCTCAGAACCACATGCTGAGCGCAAGGGTGGGGACACTGCATGCTGGGCCAACCCAGAATGACCTTGTTAAGCTTTGAGTAGTCAATGAGGTCAGGCCGGTGTCTGTGGATGAGGGCACAGAGTCCAAGGCCATCTTTCCAGCTTCACAACCAACATGGGGGAGAAGAGGAACATGGTTAAAGGAGAGAAAGCAACAAGCAGGCTCCACTTGGAGAGACGCTGGCCTTCCCTCCAACCTAACGCATGAAGCAGACCTTCCCCTCATCCCACCCAGCAGGCTGGCAGCCCCTCTGCATGCCCATCTTCCTCCCGGAGGCAGTGCATGCTGCCACCTCCTGGTCCTCCTCTCCTTTCCATCTCCAGTGACAAGCCAGCACTTGCCAGGGACCCTGCCTTGCTTCCTGCCTGTGCTGGCGCAGACGGCGGAGGAGGGAGGTGCCTCTGTGCCGTGCCTTCCCTTCCTGCCCCAGCTTTCCTCCTCTGCTGATTCTCCACTGTGGTCCCTACCCGTGGGCTGCCAAATGAAAACCCCTAAGCATGTCTACTCCGAACATGCCCAGGGACCTTCCCACTGAGTTCCAGGGACACTTCAAAAGCCACCATTAGCTCCTGGGCATTTCTTTCTTTCCTTTATTTTCTAAGGCAAAGGCGTATAAGGAAGGGGACACACAAGGAACAGGGCGGATTTTGATCTCCAGGCTGTTTTCCACAGACAGCAGCACTGATCACTCCTCAGCCAATGCCAAGCTTGGTGTGTCAGGTGACAGCAGGGTCAGTGAGGGCAGGGTGTGGAGCTCTGTGTGGAAGGTCTGGGGGTGAGAGGAGACCCTGGTGGGAGCCTCTGGGCCTTGTTGCTGAAGGGCTTGTGACAACTTAGGGTCAGTGGAAAACAAGCAAGAAGGGGAGTGGAAGCAAGTCTGGGGCTCTGGCAAAAGGCCCCAGCCCTGCCTGGCTCCTATCATCTGCCAAACAGCACCCAGGAGAGACAGGGCAGCTTTTCCCCTTTTGTGCTCCAAAGGCCTGGCTCAGTGCTTACACCAGGTAGGCACTCTCTTGGTATCTGTTGAGCTATAAGAACTTCCCAATCAGCCGGGCGTGGTGGCGCACGCCTGTAATCCCAGCACTTGGGAGGCCGAGGCAGGAGGATCGCGAGTTCAAAGCCAGCCTCAGCCATGGTGAGGCACTTAGCAACTCAGTGAGACCCTGTCTCTAATAAAATACAAAAAAGGGCTGGGGGTGTGGCCCAGTGGTCGAGTGCCCCTGAGTTCAATCCCAGGTACCAAAAAAAAAAAAAAAAAAAGAACTTCCCAATCGGTCCTTGTGGCCCATCTTTGTCCTTCCTCTCTCCCACTATCCACAGACCCATTTGTATTTGAGAGTAATCCACACTCCAGAGGGTGAGTAGACAACCCGATCTCCCATGTACGTGGGATGACAAAAATCCACGAGACAGGGGCTAGGGCTGGGGCTCACGCTCATCTCGCATGTGTGAGGCGCTGGGTTCGATCCTCAGCACCACATAAATAAAATAAAGGTGTTAGCCGGGCGTGGTGGCGCACGCCTGTAATCCCAGCACTTGGGAGGCTGAGGCAGGAGGATCACGAGTTCAAAGCCAGCCTCAGCAATGGCGAGGCACTTAGCAACTCAGTGAGACCCTGTCTCTAATAAAATACAAAAAAGAGCTGGAGATGTGGCCCAGTGGTCGAGTGCCCCTGAGTTCAATCCCCGGTACCAAAAAAATAAATAAATAAAAAAAAATAAAAAAATAAAGGTGTTGTGTCCACCTACAACTAAAAAAATGTTTAAAAAAATGCACGAGACAGAAGACTGCAGCGAGCCTGGATCATGATCAGGGTTAAGTCAGCATTTCATTCATCTCGTTCCCTGTGATTTTTCAGAAGTGATTTTCCTACTTTTGAATTCTGGAGGAACAAAGCTGATGACCAGGCATGAGGGATTGGGGCCTCAAGTCTACCAGGGTCTCACCTGTCACTGACAAGTCACCACCGACCCTGCTGCCTTCTCCCAGCAGCAGATGAAGCCAAGCTGAGGCACATTCTTGTGCCCCCACATTCCGGCACTGCCGGCCCTTTGGCTATAAACACAGGGTGCCTTGCGAGTGTCCCACACCTCCACCAAACCTTCTCCCTGGGAGAGCCTGAGCATCAAGAATTCTATCCTGTGGTTCTCCTCCACACACCCAAACTCCAGACAGGGGAGGGAAACCCCAGTGTGAACAAACATGGCTTCTCCCAGCCGCGGTGGAGTCCAATGAGCAGGGAGAGATCTCGAGGCCCCATGTTTACCTGGTGTGGAAGTTCTGAATGTTCACATTTCTGTAAGGAGCGGTTTTCCTCTGACACCAAAGCAGCAGCCCTTCTTTGGCAGATGTTTCTGTAACAACAGCCAAGAAAACAATGTCCACCGGAGGCCTCATGTTAGTTCACCCAGCTCCTGCCTGCTTTTGTAAGAGACCTTCCAGGAGGCCTGTTTGCTCACCAACAAAGCAGCTCTTCTCCCAGCCTCTGCTAGCAGATGAAGCTGGAACCCCAATCTTAGGGACAAACTTCTGAAGACTCGAAAGAGTTGTAAGGAAGACTTCTGAAGACTCGTAAGGACAATGTAGGAAAGGCCAAAGATTTTAGCATAAAAACCACTAAAGCCAGACTTCAGGGTGACTGGTAACCTACCCTCTTTAAAATTAAATTAAAATAATTGAAAAAATATGTGGGGTCCCTGCTAGGTGAGATGACACTGGGGACGTCGATTACTTTGGACTGGAGACTGTCTAATGTGAAAAGGCAGGCTGTGGAGACCAGGATGCCGCAGGCCGATCCCTGCTTCTCTGAAGGAGCCCTAATTGGGAAGGGCTGTTGCAGCTAACTGGAAGCCATAAGTTCCACCTGATATGTATGTGACGCACCTGTAGGCACCCGCAAACCTGAAGGTATATAACCGGGTGAAAGCGGTCCGAGTTAGGAGAACGAATTCATTCGGTCCGTCGGGCAGTCACTCGGTCGGTCAGAAGAATCAGAGCGGCCAGAACGTAGGCAGAGCGGTTACAGAAAAGAAACCAGATAGAAGAAGTAATGACTGGTCAGAGTAAGGCCGAGGCTCCCGAGGAAGACAGAAGACAGAAGAAAGAAGAAGGAAGAAAGAAGAGAGAAGAAAGAAGCTCTAATCTTTCTCTAAGCTAAGCTCTATCTTTCTATCTTTCTAAGACTCTACTCTACTCTAAGCTAAGAAGACAAGAAGAAAAGCTCGCTCTAATCTTTCTCTCTAAAAATCTTTCTTTCCCTCTCTAAGCTCTCTCTAAGAAAGTAGAAGTAAAAGTAGTAAAAGCTTAACTCTGCCCCCGAGAGTTTTTATCCCGGTTTACGGTACCAGGCAGCTTACAAATGGTGGTCCGTCCGGGGCTCGGCAGGCAGAGAAGAAAAGCTAAGAAATAAGAGCAATGAAAAAGCATAGCCTCAGACTCAGTTGAGACCAGCAAAAAGAGTAGAAACAAGAGAGCATAGCCTCTGACTCAGTTGAGGCCAGTTAAGAATTAAGCCGAAGCAGAGTAGCCGGCCAAAAGCCGAAAAAAAGCCGAAGCGAGCCGGCCAAAAGCCGAAGCAGAGTAGCCGGCCAAAAGCCATAAAAAATATAGAGAAAAAGCCTTGAGCTTTAGTATAAAGAAAAAAGCCATGAGCTTAAAAGAAAATAGAGAATTAAATAGCATGGTAAAAACCATGCAGAAAAAAAAGCCATTGAGCTTTGGCAAGAAAGCCATAAAGAAAAAAGCCATAAAAATAAAGAAGAGACAAGAAAAAAAAAAAAAAAAAAGTCAAAGCCGCTTATGCAGTTGTGCTTAACTAAGTGCGTTAGCTGCTCCTCAGCAGTAGGCTTCCTTAAAGCCACAGCACCTTCTCAAAAAGGGCTCAAATATCCACCCTTTCAAAAATAAAAGGTGAAAAGCTAGGTAGGGACAAGAAAATAGAGGAAATAGAATTAAAGCACCTTTTTAAACTAAAGGGAAGGAATATGAAGGAGCCCTAATTGGGAAGGGCTGTTGCAGCTAACTGGAAGCCATAAGTTCCACCTGATATGTATGTGACGCACCTGTAGGCACCCACAAACCTGAAGGTATATAACCGGGTGAAAGCGGTCCGAGTTAGGAGAACGAATTCATTCGGTCTGTCGGGCAGTCACTCGGTCGGTCAGAAGAATCAGAGCGGCCAGAACATAGGCAGAGCGGTTAAACCAGATAGAAGACAGAAGAGAAACCAGATAGAAGAAGTAATGACTGGTCAGAGTTAGGCCGAGGCTCCTGAGGAAGACAGAAGACAGAAGAAAGAAGAAAGAAGAGGGAAGAAAGAAGAGGGAAGAAAGAAGCTCTAATCTTTCTCTAAGCTAAGCTCTATCTTTCTAACTCTAACTCTAACTCTAACTCTAAGCTAAGAAGACAAGAAGAAAAGCTCGCTTTAATCTTTCTCTCTAAAAATCTTTCTTTCCCTCTCTAAGCTCTAAGAAAGTAGAAGTAAAAGTAGTAAAAGCTTCACTCTGCCTCCGAGATTTTTTCCCGGGTTTCGGTACCAGGCAGCTTACACTTCTTGACTGACTGCATCCTTTAAATACCAGGAAAGCCAGATGTGGGAACTATCTCCGTGGGAGGGAGTCTGATAGGGCAACCTGATTCTCTGCACTGGTGAATGTTTATTCATACAATTCTAAAAAGCATATAATAAATAAACAAAGCAACCTGTAACACAACTCACACAAACTCATAGAACAGCGAACCTGTCTATCTCGTTTATAATTCATACTGTTAGGTAAAGGGAATTCTCGGAGGCCACTATGTTTTAAATTTATTCCCAGTGATTTTATAATCCAAAGTTCTACTGGCAAACATACAGTGTGGTCACTGAGTTCTGACTGAGCTATAAAACTCGCCAGCACCTGTGGCAGCACTGATAATGTGCCGATGACCACCCGAGGAGGGCACAAGAGCACGGGCCACCCTTGCATGAGCCCTGCTCGCCCACTGCACCACCCGAGCCACCTCCCCAGAGCAGCTCCAGGCAGTGACAAGGGGGAGACAGGAGTGGAAGAGGCCCCGGCCACACCAACCTCAGGACCGCAGAGCAACCTCAGGACCGCACAGCAAGTGACTCTGCCTCACCACGCCTCCACCCTCCCCTCCATGCCCAGGACCCCAGGAGGCTGGAGGCTCCTCAGCCACCCCTGCTGCCTCCCTTGCCCTGTCCACGCACCCCAGCAATCTCCTGCACTTCTGCTGTGGACTGAGTGCTGGCATCTTCCAACCCCTACCTCTCCTTGACTTTCTTTCTTTTTTTTTTAATTTAATTTTTTTTTATTTTTATAATTTTTAATATGTACAACTCATAGTGCATATATTTAGTATCTTTTTACATACAATTGTTTGTATACAAAGTATATTCGTACAATTCAGGTCTTCTCATTTTCCTTTACTTTCTTGGAAGAGGCCACCCATCATTCTGTTGAAAGAAATTGGCTCCCTCCAAAATTTAGTTCTAATAACAATATCTTTTTCTATCTAAAATACATCATTAAAACAAAGATGATTTTCCATAGACTTACTGAGATTAAAAGGTACTCCATAAAACTAAGACAAATAAAAATGTTAGCAAACCAATATTATGTACTGTGTTGGGTACTGAAGAACATCTCCTGGAAGGGACTTAGGTCCCTGCTCATGAAATGACTACTTTTTATTTTATTAATTAATTTATTTATTGGTACCAAGATTGAACTCAGGGGCACTTAACCACTGAGCCACATCCCGAGCCCTATTTTTTTTTTTTTTTTTTGGAGACAGGGTCTTGCTTAGTTACTTATTAGGACCTCGCTAGGTTGCCGAGGCTGGCTTTCAAGTCACAATACTTCTGCCTCAGCCTCCCAAGCTGCTGGAATTATAGGCATGTGCCACAGTGCCCAGCATGAAATGACTACTTTATAATGTTCAATTCTTAATCTTGTGAAGAGCAGGTTACTATATTCTTTTATTTTAGCATTTTACAAAAAACTGATTTGTAATCTCAGCAGCTCAGGAGGCTGAGGCAAAAGGATTGCAAATTCAAAGTCACCTCAGCAATTTAGTAAGGCCCTAAGCAACTTAAGTGAGGACCCATCTCAGAATAAAAATTAAAGGGTTGAGGTTGTGGCTCAGTGGTAGAGCACTCGCCTAGCATGTGTGGGGCCCTGGGTTCGATCCTCAGCACCACATATAAATAAATAAAATAAAGGTATTGTGTTCAACTACAACTAAAAAATGTAAGTAGTTTTAAAAAATAAATAAATAAAAATAAAAAATAAGAAGAGCTGGGAACGTGGCTCAGTGGTTAAGTGTCCCTGGATTCAATCCCTGGTACCAAAGAAACAAAAAACCCTGTGATTTGACTATCTTATTTGGGCCATGTAAATAATTATTTTGGGAAAACTCCAGTGGAACATACCATTCACCTGAAATAAAATCAAGTTTTAAATTCATATTATCGTGAGTTTAAAATTGATAATCAGTCAGGAAAAAAAACCTGAGGTTAAGTTCACCCTAAAATATTTGGTGAAAAAGAATTTGCAGCCAGACACACCTATAATCCCAGCAAGTTCAAAGCCAGCCTCAGCAATGGTGAGACACTAAGCAACTCAGTGAGACCCTGTCTCTAAATAAAAATACAAAATAGGGTTGGGGATGTGGCTCAGAGGTTGAATGACCCTGAGTTCAATCCCTGGTACCCCCCCACCAAAAAACAAAAAACAAAAAAAAAATTTGCTAGCCTAGCTACTCCAACAATGTGAACAAGATGTTTAAAAATAATAATTGGTTTTTATGGGCTGGGATTGTGGCTCAGCGGTAGAGCGCCCGCCTAGCACGTGGGCGACCTGGGTTCGATCCTCAGAACCACCTACAAATAAAACAAATTGAATAAAACGCATTGTGTAAGCCGGGCGGTGGCGCACGCCTGTAATCCCAGCACTTTGGGAGGCTGAGGCAGGAGGATCGCGAGTTCAAAACCATCTTCAGCAATGGCGAGGCACTTAGTAACTCAGTGAGACCCTGTCTCTAATAAAAATACAAAAAAGGGCTGGGGATGTGGCCCAGTGGTCGAGTGCCCCTGAGTTCAATCCCCGGTACCAAAAAAAAAAAAAAAAACGCATTGTGTACAACTAAAGCAAATAAATAAAAATATTTTTTAAAAAATAATAATAATAATAATTGGTTTTTAGAATGGGTTCAACTGTTTAAACATTTAAATTTTAAAAGTATATAAAATCTAACTAAATCATCATGAAATTTTTTTTTATAAAGCAGAAACTTTTAGGAAATGTCTTGTTTTCATCAGCATAGCGAATATACTTTATGATAAAACTATCTCATAAAGTATATTTGAAGTTTTCAAATTCAGGCTATTTATCAGCTCTGGCTGGTGGTCATTCCTGAACCTGAAATGAGGTCTTACTGTCATTATATTCTAGTTTGATTTTAGATGACATAATGGGTCTCTGGTGCTAAAAGGAAATAATCTAAGTGAATTAGAATCACCTAAGGACAAGCACTGCAGGCTTCAGGTCACCGGGAAACTGCTGGTTAAGGTTTGTCTTTGTAAGTGTGGGCTGGGCAGACCATGCCCCCCTCACCACCAGGCACCTGGTTCTCAGGTTACAGAGCTGGGGGAACAACCACACTCTGTCATCACATATGTGGTGGTTTGAGGGCTAAAAAGTCTGATTTTAGGAATCTCAGTTTGACACTTGATTTCAACAGTAATGAATTTATCAAGCTCTTTGGGAGTGCAATGGGGTAAGACACTGAAGATTGAAATCTTCAGTGGCACTACCAAGGATTAAGATGATATTATAATGATAAAAGGCTCTTAGGCCAAAGACAGTGACAACAGGTTTTGTTGAAAGAAAGAAAAGGGGAGGGGCGAAGTGAGAGAGGGAAGGAGAGGGGAAGATAACAAACACTACTGCAGCACTTGGGAGGCTGAGGCAGGAGGATCGCCAGTTCAAAGCCAGCCTCAGCAATGGCGAAAAAACAAAAAACAAACAAACCACTATTACAGTTTTTTTTTTCACCTAAAAAAATAGTGTCAATGGGTATAAGCTTAAAGAACTCTGCCCCCTGGGGGCTGGGAGTGTGGCCAAGTGGTAGAGCCCTAGCTTAGTATGTGCAAGACACTGGGGTCAATCCCCAGCATGCACACACACACACAAACCAAACACAACTCTGTCATCATTGTGATTTTACTAGAATAAATAGTAAAAAAAAAGTTCAACAAATGCTCATTTTAAAAAAATTCTGTAATGAACATGTGCTCATCTTTTCCAAAATGATTCCACCCCCATGAGCAGAACAGTACTGCCAGGGTCTTTCCCCACACAAACATAAAACTGATGAAAACTCTACATGCCCTTCATTCGCCCATGTGGCTCTTGAAGGTCACTGTGTCCTATTTGAATTTTAATCTGCAACGTGGACTCCCACCATACAGGGCTAGACTTTAGCCACGTTTTACCTTCCACTGAGATGTCCTGAATGGCAAAGCGCAGGATGATGGTCCAGATCATGCCCAGGGTCATCTTCACGTTGCCGTCAACGATCTCTGCAGGTGACAAGAACGGCAACATGAGAACCCCTCAGGACACAGCTCACTCCCTCAGCGCTAACGGAAACGTACGCATGGGAAGACCAGCGTATGTTTCATAAGCATCACAGTGTGTCTGGCTATAGAAGTGGTATTCATTACCAAGTGTCTCCAGTTTAAATGAATTCTGAGTTAATAATAAATATGAATCTTGCATACATTATCATGAAAAAAACACCCAGGAGTTTCCAAAGCTTTAAGACTATACAAGCTAAGGTTTAAAATCATCAAATTCAGAGAACACAGCCTCATCTCTTCCAGATCCTTCTTCTAGGCTGTGTGTAATGAGGTGCTGCAGTCCCAGCTCCTGCTGGACTTTGTGGGTTCCCAATCTCCCACTGAGGACCAGGAGGCCACTTCCTTCCTAGTAATTCGTTCTCATTAACAGGGTAATAAGAGCAACAGGGACGTGTAAGTTCTTTCTCACTGCTGTAACGGGTTTGAAGAAGATGTGATGCTACACTGGACTTCAGCACTGTGGGAGGGAAGAGAGAACTCACAATGAGTTCTGTGGTGGCCAGGCCCCAGGCCCCTCTCACCTTCAGCCCCGATGGACACCAGTTTCACCCCTTTGCTGGCTATGTAATCCAAAGCCTTGTTGACGTTCGCAATCTTGTGGAACCGCATTTTGCCCCGGTCAGGTTTGGGCAGCCTTTCCCCTGTAGGATGAAGTGGGCACAGTGGGGCCAGAGTTACCCTTGGTGTAGAATCAAGATGCCCAAATTCAGAGCCCTGAGAATCACTTGAGCCCAGGGCCTTAAGACCTGCCTGGGCACACAGTGAGGCCCCATCTCAAAAAAAAACAAAAATCCAAGATGCCAAAATGCAGAGTCCAGGCATTCCTTAAGCAGAAATGGTCACTTGAGTGTTTGTGACATGTCCCCAGTTTCTCTAAATTACAGGGTAGAGGAAATGCTGGCCCAAAGGCAACTAGACCAGCAGGAAGCCATAGTATTAAGGATCTGTTGGAAGAGTCTTATTTGGCCTATAAGCCAGCCTTCACATGTGTAAAGGGAGAAGCCCGTTGGTGTCCCTAGAGCATTCACAGTTGCTGGCTAGCTGCTAGAGGAAGTCGGGTGGCCTAGTTCAAATCTCAGAGGTGGCTGCCAGGACTCGCCTCAGACACCTGGTTATGAAGATATATGGACCAGGGCAGACGTGCCATCCTCCTCCCCAGTCACACCTCTCTAAGGGTGCTCCATAGTCCAAGCCTGGACCAGCTGAGCGAAACCAGGCAATTGGATCAGCTCCTATGTTCAGAGCCACGCTAACACACACACGTGTTCTGGCTAGGTTGTGACTTCTGGAAGGCACGTCAGCTGGACTGAGAGGGGAGAGGGCAGCCGGGTGGGCAGTCACATAAATGTCATTTTTCTTCTCTTACTTTGTTTCAAAGAGGATTGCATAAACATTATTTTAATCAGTCCATTTTAAACAGAATTCTCTCCTTTTTTAGAACAACAACAACAAAAAATTACTCCAGGCAGATTGCTCTTTGAAAAGGCTCCTTTGCCAGAATACCATGTTCTTGCCCAGCCAAGTTCAAAGGAACCTTCTGCAGTGATCATCTAAAGAGATGCCTACCTAGTGATCACACATTAAGGCACAGGCCTGGAGGAGTGCACACCAACCTGAGATGACTTCCAAAAGCAGCATGAGCTTGAGGCCGTTCCTGAAGTCCTCCTCGATGTTTTCTATCTGAGTGCCGGCTTTCCGCAGGTGGGAGTTGCACCAGGCTGTGAAGGTCTGCAACGGAAACCAGACAGGGCGGCTGAGCACAGGCCAGGCAGACCCCTCCCTGCGGACAACATGCCACATGCACCACACCTCAGAGGGCCCAAGAGGCTGTGGGCCTGGGCCTTTCACGGAGCAAAGAATCTGATGAAAAGAACTAGAAACCCAAGAGTAAGGTTTTAGTAAAATTTCCTCCTTGTGGACAACAACTCATTTATTTGCTATTCCGAGTTAAGGGTTTTCTGCCTCAGGTCCAAAAGGACCCTTGTTTACACCTACACCTTCACTTTAAGAAATCTCTCGTTGTAAGAAAGGGACTACATTGGGACGTGCTTTCTTCCTTGCATACAACAAGAGTAAGCTTGCCTGCAGAACCGATGCATGAATAATACTGAAGTAATGTTCAAATGCCCTTCTTTAGAGCAGAGGGTGGGCAACATTGTGTGGCAGGAAGGAGAGGGGAGGAGGCAACCATAGCCACTAATTATGAACAGTTTATCTTGGATAAATAACAGCTTAAAGCTCTTAACTAGATCAATTAAACAAATTTGTGGTACAGTTAATCATTTTAAAAGTAAGAGTACTCCTCTCAGGAGCATATTCCAGGCCCTGAGGAAGACAGATCCTGGACTTCGAACACGGCTAGATAGAGCCCTGCCCCAGAAGGGCCCCCAGGCCAGTCATGTTAACAAACTACCAGGGTGAGCTGCAGCAGAAAATGGACTATATATTGGGGGCATCCAAAGTCATTCTGTTTATTTTTTAGCTTCTTTCAACTTGGCTTCAACTTGTGCACTATTTCCTGCCAAAACCAGATTAGGAATGCTTCTGGCAGCTGCTGGCTAAGAATGCAAACTGTCCCCTTGTCTCCCGACAGCTGCTAGGCACAGGAACAAAGTGCCTGGCATGCTAAGCTTGGGGGAGGAAGGCAGAGGAAATAAATAGGGTTCTCTGCTCAAGAGGAGAAAATCAATCTCTTAAAAAAACAGGCTGCTTCCAAGTAAAAAGAGAAAAAGTCAAAGTGTTCACAAAAATGACTTTCCTGGGTAATAAAGAGGATTTTCAAATCTAAGAGTCATTCGAGAAATACGTGGTACTGTTAACTTCAAGGGCAAAAAGAAAATGTAGTCATTTTCTTGGGTTTACAGAATAAACTTTGCCCTGAGAGCCTATCAGAGTGAGCTCCCTGAGACACATCGGAGCTCTAATTGGGTCTAAGCAGGGGAGATGCTCCAGATTCGGCCCCAGTCAATGTGGCAGGCACTCACCACAAGTGGCTATGCAAATGTTAATTAATTAAAATGAAACTAAATTAAAAATGTAGCCCTGCATTGCACAAGACAACCTTCAGGCCCTTAGGGTCACTTGTGGGGTAGCTGAGCTATAGAACATTCCCATCATCACAGAAAATTCTACGGGACAGCACTATTCTAGATTTTTAAAAAAGGCTGTTTTCTGAAGATATGGTTACTGTAAAGCCTCCAACCACTTATTTGTTTGAATACTAACTTTATGCATTGACTTTCTGCATAGATACAACATTTTGTTGGTTCAGACCTCAAGTGGAGCAGAAGGGTATTCAACGAAAGTCCTTCCTCTCACCCTCGTTCCCCAGCAACCTAGCGCTCCAGCGGGAGCAAAGGGCATCCATCTCCTGCGCGTCCTTCCTCTGGTAGCTGTGCACATACACATGGTCTCAGTCCCTTTAAACACAGTGCTGCATCTGGTTTCTATCCCTTTAAAATTATGGCACTGAGATTGTTCCATTATCAGTACAGATGGCTCCTATCTGTGGCCAGCTTGTACCCACTATACTATAACACATTTCATTTAACAGGCTCCCTATGGATGGGCTGAGTTCTTACAGTAAAAAAAACAGGCTCCATTTTCTTTTCTTTTTTTTTAATATTTATTTATTTACTTTAGTTGTACACAATGCAATGCATTTATGTTTACGTGGTGCTGAGGATCAAACCCGGGCTTCACACATGCAAGGCGAGCGCTCTGCCGCTGAGCCACAACCCCAGCCCCAGGCTCCATTTTCTATAAGCAAAACTACTTACAGGGTGTTTTTTGTTTGTTTTATGAATTGATTATATCGAGACTGATTATATACATGATCTTATGGGAAAGGCACAAGAATAGCAGGTTGTAATAAAAAAGAAGTTTTTAACAGAAAATACAACGAATAAACATGCACAAAGTTGCTTTCACTTAGATTCTACTTTAAAAGCGGCTAACGTTTCTGGTAAAAGTCACGGTACTTTACTTAAGTCTCTTTGTAATAAAGGTATCAGGCACTTCTGGCCACAACCCCAGCGATGCTCACAAGATCAACACCGGCTTCTTGGGCCCCACTGCAGAATTCTGTGGAACTCTGTCTGCCACTACCTTTCATAGGTAGCCACAATGAAGGAAATTCAGTATGGGTCATTATTCAGTTGTGCAAATCCAGAGGACAAATTCAGTCTAAAAGGTCACTTGATTTAGTTAAACTTAATGAAGTTCCCCACCTTATGGATTTCTCCTGAGAGCCCACAAAGGTGGTGACGAACCAACCTATATACAGAACAAGGACTCTGGCTGCCCTGAGATAACTGCTTGCCAAGAGGCCTGTGCACTCTGAAAAGGAATCCTAAGTATACCAGAAGGTTTAATTTCATCCTATTTACACTTTTAATCACCATGGCCTAGAGGGGCTGTTGCTATGCATTTCCCGAGGGTCCTATGAAAAGCCCCTGGACCCGGAGGAGACAGAAACTACAGAGGCAGCAAGACCCCACACATCACCTGAAGGCTTCTTTGGGGACTTTCTTGCTGTTTGAATAGCATCTTTAATTCCATGAAAATGCAAATGGGAACCAACATAGGTCCACAGGATTGGGGGGCAGTCTCCTTGATTCAAACCGGACTGCCACGTTTTCTTAGGGGAATTGATGCTCTACGAACGAGGAAAGAGGCTAATGTCTCCCCAGCCCAGAGTCCAACCCAGAAGCTGCCCAGGTGCATGTGAGACCTTCCAACATCCTCCCTTGCTTTCAACTCAGACCCTCCACTGCCTCTCTAGTCCCCCTTCCTCTGCACCTAGTGAGAAATGCAAATGCTGCTAGCAACTCAAAAGTGCAAGCATAAGAATGTTTCAGAAACACACAAAAAGGACCTCGAAGGGAAACCATCTGTCCCAGCAAGGAAAGACAGGTGTCTCTAGTCCCTCCAAAGAAACTAAGACAAAGCTGAGGAAAGAGTCTTCAAGTCACAGAGAGGAGAAGTGCAGTGGCAGACACTGTCTCACTGTGTATGCCCGGCAGACAACTGGAGCAAACAGCAGGATCTCCTTCCTAAACATAAGGAGTCCCAACCCTGAGGCACTGGCCTCCTCAGCCTATAGGGCCTTGCCTGGATGCAGACAGCAGCAATCCAGGCACAGAGAGAAGAGTGGGGCCAAGATCAAGGCCAGGTTATGGTGACTTTCAATAGTTTGCTTTCATTTTAGAAGACAGAAGGAAGCCCAAACCATCAGCAGCCTCTGCCTCTGCTATATTATTAACGTGCTCTAGAAGCTCAGAGAATGTTCCTCAAACCCCACCCCCCACGCGTAGTGGTTAAGAAAAGACATCAGCTGAAGGTGTTTCCCATGAATATTCATTAGCAAGAACTGCTAGCCCCAGCCAATGGCAGGAGAGGCCATTCCATCTTCCACGGAGGACTTATAAGCAAAGTCCTTACTCCATGGCACCAGGAGACCACTGCCTTTCTCAAAGTGAAACTATGTACAGGACAATCAGCACATGTGCTTAAGGCAAAAAGAGCACCAAGTCCCTACTGAGCCAGCTGGGACCGGCCTGCAGTTCAGCTCCTGTGCAGTCACACTGGGTGTCCTTTTATGTCAATCAAGCCGCTGGCATCCCACCTGTTCCACAGGGTGAAGGTACAAAAGATAGTTAAACTAAGCATGTTCCGCTTGTGATGATGTGATGATTTATAGTATTCCTTTCTGACCACACATACGCACAATTTCACCTGAAAGAGATTACCTGGGTACAGAGACAAAGATCAGCTCTGAGGCTGACCACGGTCCTCTGAAGGAGTTCTGTTTCAGCTACTTCTGTTTGCAGGAAGGTTCTAAGCCTGGAATGGCTCTGAGCAATCGTCACCATTCCATGTGCTCCAAGCAAAAATTTTGGCAACATGTCTACAAGTGTCCTTTATACTTCTTTAGCCAGGTTTTTCCTTAATAATAATGATTACATATAATATTCAGATCACATTTCCTAAGCTGAAAACATTACGTCTTTTCTGAATGAGAGGAACTGGGGTCTGCAGCACAAAGGCCAGGGAAGGCAGGCCTGAAGAACCCGCCAATCACAAAGCTGCACTGTCCATCAGGTCAAAATGGAGGGGGACTGTACAGTGATTTGAGATTTTGAGGTGCATATCATTCACTTTCCACAGGGAATCAAGCAGCCCACTCAGCGGTTCTAAGCCTGCCCTGACTGACACTCCTCCTGGCCTGCACCCTGTTGGGGGGGCGAATGAGTTCCTGGGAGGGAGCAGGGAGAACAGGCGGGGCCCAGTGCAGCCTGCACTCCTGCACCCAGGGCTCAGAACTTGAATTCTATTTCTGACTCTGACACCATGAAATTATTTGTCCTTCAGATGCTGATGCTCTGGTGGCTATTAAAAAAAAGGGGTGGGGGGACAGTCATTGCCATGATTAGCATCGTGAAATCGGTCAACAGGTTACCGAGAGGAGAAGAGATACAGAAGCAAGCTGGCCAATATGACCGGGCAGGAGGGTTCTGACACTCTCTCACAAAGAACTAGCAGAAACCACAATTCTATTAAGCTGATTTCCTCAAAAGTGCTCCATTTACTTTCCTATTTTTAACAATCACTTTAGTAGGGTCTTCTTTTCTACTTCACAAATTCTCAATTTGCCAAGATCACTTCTAATCACTTTCCTGGTTCATTATAAATATTGCAAAGTAAGGGGGTTCTGGAAAGCTGCCCATGTATTCAGAATCTTCAGGGACTGTCAGAGAGGAAGGTCAGAGTTGCTTCTCCAAAGTGAATGTGTTTTCAACCTCATCGTTAAGAAAGGAGACTGCCCTCCCAGAGACAGGTGGCCCAACCCTCTGAGTGGGGAGGAGCTCCTGTCTTCCACATGGCTACCTGAAGCAGAGCTGCCTGGTCTACCACAAAACTCCACACCCCTCTGCCCAACAGAGAGGCCCTCCCTGTGCACACATCACACAAAGAATGGTATGGGGATCCCCATAGATGCTGCACTGCTAATGCCAACCAAGGGCCCATCCAGAGTGACATCAGAAACCAACAGTATAGCCTTAAATTTAAACACCCAGACACCTTGCCGTCTTAGAACACATCCAGCACAGTGTTTCTGCTGGTCTGTACCCAAACATCCAGGAAGTCTCTGGCCCAGAAGCAAGCCACTCACAGTGGTGACAAGACATTCATTCACCATAGTGAAGATGGAATCCCAAACCTTCAAGGCTGCCAGGTGCCCAGGTATGTGTGAACATACCTTTCAACTATTCACACAAAATCTTAAAAATTTAATCAAAGCAAGGAGTATAAAAATTGCAAGAGGATCTGCACGCAAGACAATCAATTCCCAGGGTGTCCTGGAAGTCCACTGGGACCCTCACATTCTCCCAACTTACATTACCAGGCATCTAGCTACACAGTGGACAGCCTTTTATTCTCTGCTCACGAATCTCTGCTTAATCTCTAAGATCTTGTGAGATCACATGGACCGCGACAGCTCAGTTCTGCAATCTCTGGATACAGCAGCCCTTAAATCTGCAGCCAGGCTTTGAGATCACCTAGTGTGGGATGGGCACGTCAGTCATCTCCTGTGGACCCACCTCTACTAGTTTGCTCACCAGTATGATGAATTAGAAGACTTAGAAATACAAAAGAACAGTGAGCGGTGATGGCAACTCAAAGAAACTTGCAGTGCCGTGGGCTTTAAACAGAAAGAGAGTCGAGTCACTCCAGAACTTTACTTAGTGAGGACAAGATCACTCAGAAAGACGCAGACAACCCTAGGCACAGCGTAAGCCTACCTGGGACACAGCCCACCTCCTCTCACTAAGGATGACCCGAGTGTGGCTTACCACAATCCAGACAACAATGCTGCAGAGACACAAAGGGCACGCAAGAAGGTCCAGATCCAAGAAGCCAGAATGCTGCCAGGTCTTTATCACGGCACAGTTGAGAACACATACACCATTAGCACAACGTAACTTCCTCTGGGTAAAAGGTGCTCAGAACATGAGACTTTGCTGGTGGTAGTGGGGGAATGTGTGTGTGTGTAAAAATATCTTGCCCATCCTTAAAAAACAACTTTATTACTAGGTGGCAATCAGGACTTGGTTCATAACACACCAGGTATAAAGAGCCTTAAGAGGAACCCTGTACAAAGGCAAGTCCCCCGCGTTCTACTGCAAAAGGAAGGCCCAAACTGGCTGCCCAGACTGCCAGATGCCTGCACCAGCCACGTCATAAGAATGAACACAGGAGCCTCTACCGGTGCCCTGTCCTCCCTACATCACCCAGAGAGTCCAGCTCCCAGCAGCGGCCTCTAAATTCACACACACACACAGCTAGGACCTGTTCCGATTTTCTAGAGTTCAACGTTTAAACTGTGATGATCTCAGTCATTAAAAAAAAAAAAAAAAAAAAAAAAAAAAAAAAAAACTTCAATGGTTTAAAAAAAAAAAAATGCTGCTTTTAACTTGAATTCCAATGCTAGTGACAAGGACAAATTTAATTAACCAAAAACAAGGTAAATGAAAAAATGAGGCAGCCTTTTTTTCCTACCGATTTAATTCCAACAAACTCCACCTGCAAGCAGGACTCAGGATGTCCTTCTATCAATGCCTCAGAATAGCCAGCAATCTCAAATCAAGGGACAGGAAAGCCCACAACACCCCAGAGCTGCCATAGGCCCCATCCTCACTACCACTTGAACATCCTAAGAAATGTTGGTCAAAATAACACACAGAAGCAGGCAGGGGTCTTTGCTTTGTGTTCTGGACAGTGCCTGGAACAGAGTAGCATCAAGATCTTACTTGTTGGACTTTCTGGGAGAGATCAGAGAGGACAGCAATCAAAAAAAATTTTTTAACAAAAAAAAAAAAAAAAAAAAAAAAAAAAAAAAAAAGGACCAAGAAGCTAAAAATGTGATATCTATTCAAATTCTAGTTTCTTTTAAAAATTATTATTATCATGTCAAACTTGAACTGCTGAATCCTTAAATGTTAAGAAAGACTGTAAGCTTGCCAAAAAGAGACATACCTTGCAAACATATCAGGCAACCTCCCTGCTGACAGGTATCTAAAAATAGAATGGAGCTAATGGGTGATGCTTTAAGTGGGCAAG
The DNA here is from genome assembly GCA_025594165.1 of Tamias sibiricus. Classification (NCBI taxonomy): domain Eukaryota; kingdom Metazoa; phylum Chordata; class Mammalia; order Rodentia; family Sciuridae; genus Tamias; species Tamias sibiricus. The sequence goes on from CM046669.1 coordinate 99,132,540, forward strand.
TTAAAGATGGCTCTCCCAGCACTTGGGATGACACTCTTACCCAGACCTGGTTTGAATCACAAACTCTGAACCATGAACTTCTGGCTTCCATGCTGACCTCAGATGATTAGAGTTTAGAGCGCGCATTGCTCAGAACAGAGAGAGACAAGGGCTCAGGGTGGGCGTGAGGAGTCGACAAAGCCTACTCTAGGCCAGACTAATTTTGGTTTGAGGAATTACCTCTAGTATGTGGAATCATCCCCCAAACTTCCATAAAGAACAAATTACAGGGGTTGGGGCTATGGCTCAGTGGTAGAGCGCTTGTCTCGCACGTGTGAGGCCCTGGGTTCAATCCTCAGCACCACATAAATAAAAAATAAAGGTATTGTGTCCACCTACAAATTTGAAAAAATAAAAAATTACAGCTCTGGAACCTGGAAAAGGGACCGCCAAGGAGGTCTCCCCGCAGTAAGTTTGCCACATCAGGACATTCACTTCAATATTCCTGACCTCTAAATAGCTCTATTCTCTGGATGCTCTTCCCGCTGACTGTAAGGTCTCACTAGTTTTCTCATTAATGAGTTAAGTACCAGCTTTAACACTATTCACCCTTATATTTGTATGAGAGCAGCGATCATACTTTTATTTGAGAATATCTTCTAGTGGGGTGGGAATAGGAAAATCAGTAGAATGAATTGGACATCACTTTCCTATGTTCATATATGAATACACAACAGAGGAATGCCACGTGGTGTAAAACCACAAGAATGGAAGTTGCACTCCATGTACGTGTAATATGTCAAATACACTCCACTGTCATGTGTAGCTAAAAAGAACACATAATGAAAAAACAATCATCTCCTAATACTCAAGAGTCTTTCTTCTAAGGGAAGGTCAACATTCGAAATTAAGCTAAAACATTCACTACATTCCAGTCTAGATTTTACCGATTTTGATGAAGAAGACAGTAAATACACAAGAATGATCCACAGAACTAACTGAAGCCTAGTGCTTGCTCATCTTAAATTACAGCTTGCCTCTGACCTGTGGAACCAGCAACTGTCCCGGGTCACACCTTACCGCATGCCTTTTCCATGTCAAACTCTCCATTTAAAACCCAGCATGTGTCCCTGTGTTCCCTCTGGGTTGATTTTTTAGCATTTTCCTCTATTTCATAAAGATTGTACATTTATCAAGAAGCTAAAATATTTCCATCTGTTAATTTTCTCCCTGTTCAAAAAAAATTTCCTACAAACATTTTATTACCACTTACAGGAGTCCTTATTACTCATTCTCCTGATTCTTATTTTTCAGCTTCAATTACTCATCTCTACTTCTCTATAAATCTAAAAAGGATGTCAAACACTTTTGAGATGTGGATAACTGATGCTAGTTCCCATGCAAGACAACTCTGCTTTAATGCCAAGGGGTGTTTGTAAATCCTCAAAACAAAATTTTATTAGGAAAAAAGCCACTACGGCACTCCCTCTTCTTCTTTTTTTTTTTTTTTTTTTTTTTTTTTTTTTGTGGTACCGGGGATTGAACTCAGGGGCACTCGACCACTGGGCTACATCCCCAGCCCTTTTTTGAATTTTATTAGAGACAGGGTCTCCCTGAGTTGCTAAGTGCCTCGCCATTGCTGAGGCTGGCTTTGAACTTGCAATCCTCCTGCCTCAGCCTCCCAAAGTGCTGAGATTATAGGCGTGCGCCACCACGCCCGGCGGCACTCCCTCTTCTAAACGAGGGTTCCCAAACATCTTGGTGAAACCCCCTTTAACAGTCAAGTCCAAAAGAGTAAAACAAGAAATGTGCAGATTCTTCCCAAACTATTTTAGGGCTGGAAACGTATGTTAAACTAACCAAATCAAATGTCTTCAGAATCAAAGTCTAAGTCATTTTTGCTCCAGAAGGTAAAAAAAGGAAAAGAAAAAAAGTAATAAGGTCAAGGAACCACAGGAAAGCTACTGGTGTCTGGTCACCCAGGCTTAAAGGCGGAGCCAGGAGCCTGGCTGGGCCACTAGCTGGGTGTTCTGCCAGCTCACACCTGCCTCCCCCAAGAGGGCACAAGGGACGCGGAGAATTCCTCTGGGGACTTTCTGGTAAGCAACCATATTAAGACTCCCGGCAAAGAGCCCTCCATATGATTGATCCTGAGCTGTGCTTCCCAAAATAACCTGTTCCCTTGGAGCCTGGGTAATTATGCACAAGACGTGGCTCTGTGACAGGGCACACCCCACTGCTGCTCAGAGTTGGGCTCCGTACTGCACTTTCCTCACTCCACTCTTGAGGGCGAGTGCAGGCCCAAGGAAAGGCACACAGTTCCCCCTCGGCCGTCCAGCCACCGGGAAGCAGCGTGTTCTAGACAAATATTCTTTGATTCAAGTTCACCCTACTGTTACTATTTTCGGGGACCTAAATAAATGGCTGCCTACACAGGGGAAGGACGCATTCATTTAGAAGGAAGCCGCTCTGGCTCTCGTAACACACCCTACTCCTGCACTGCGCCAGTCGGGTGCACCCGCAAACACACGGTAGACCAGGGGGCTGGGCCTTCCCAGAGTCCCTGCCGACTCCTCACAGGAGGGAACCAGGCTGGGCTTCCCCAGCAAGAGGGTCATGCTACCTGGAGAGGGTTCATGAAAACACAGATCCTACGTGCCTCGTGTCCTGGGCCATCCAGATGGTCACAGTATGAAACACAACGCGCGCTTGTACGCTATGGCACGGAGCAATCTGGGGGGCACGAGGGCACATCGTCAACTCTGCTTTTCCCTGTGACTTTAACAATTTCTTCTCTACATATTCAACAATGAACATGCATTCCTTATGCAGCCATTTAAGAATGATCTCAGGGCTGTGGGTGTGATTCAACAGCAAAACACCTGCCTGCCAGGCATGAGGCTCTGGGTTCAACTCCGAGCACCAAAGGCGGGGGAAAAAGTCATTCAGGAAGGTCCATAAAACTTGTTAGTCTAGATTCACAGCCTTGTCCTCCTCTGTGGTCTTCTCTAATTCTGTTAGCCAGCTCCTAACTGTGGACAGGGACTGCTTAAATCAGACGCGACCCAACAACCTTAGCTTTCTGAAGCTTATCGCTCAATGAAGTGCTAAAGATTTTTAAAGTTTCACATCAAAACCCCTACATCAACATCACATTTTAAAATCCTAATGGAGAAGTGACACGCTGTCCAAGAACCAAGACCACAGAAGAGAAATCCTTCTACGTCTCTAACATCCAGTTATGGCCACAGAGCCCACTGTCATACACCAGGCGTCTCTGACACAGTTTTCCCTGCTTCCCTACCAAGTCCTTAAAGGACCCTAAGGGCAACTGGGGCTTGAGGGAAAATATCTCATTAAACACGATTTTATCACACAACAAATACACTTATCATCTCACCCCTAGATTTTCAAGTACAAGAACACAGAAATAAATTATTATAATTTTGCAAAAAGCCTGAAACTGTTAAAACACAGCTAGAGACCTGACTTTGGTAAGGGGCTCAGATACTGAAATATTTAACACTTAGTTTTTCAGATGTGCAAAATAAGTATCCTTAATGTCTGGCACAAATTAATATCAAATGTATGAAACGTGAGTATATTTATAAAACCTTACAAATAAAATATATGCATGTAAAATACCAAAATTATAACAGAAACCCACATTTAGAGGGTGTCTTGGGCCCCAGGAGGACTCCAGCAAGATGGGTGGTCCCATATCCCTCCAGTCCCTGGGCTCATCCCCCACAGCAGTCTGCAAGGCTTGGTCTACACTATAAGACTCATGAATGAGGACATTCAAAAATTACCTGGTATGTATACTCGAAATCTCACTTCACCAAAATCTACATTTTTTGAAGTTCAGAAACAAGACAGTACTTTGAGAAAGGGCATGACTACTCTCTGTATGCATCACCTGAGTGCCAGCACTGACCTCCCACAAGGCTGCCTTGTATTGCTCGTGGAACAGGTGACCTCAGTTTGTGGTCATCCCTGGGCCACTTCTGAGAGTCAAGAAGTTGCTATTTAAAATCCTTTGGGACAACAGCCATAAACAGGATTATTCTGAGCAAACCAGGACATGGGGTCCTCCATGTCCTCACTTCATTTCATAAAGAACAGGGTCCTGAAAGACGACATTCCTTGCACAAAGCCACGGGGCTGTTGTGCTGCTTCTCACGAAGTCTTTCATCTTTCAGGATTAGAAGGAATCTTGTAAGGAAAAACATGGCCCAGAACTGCTGCACATATGTCCCCAACTCTTTTCTGGGGCCGCCTTGACACACACGTGTCTAAGAGGGTGAGGGCCTGTTCTGTGTGTAATCACATCCCCAGAAGCAGTCTTGACCAGATGAGAAATAACCGCTCATGCAGAACCTTTCCACCTCGGTCCTGCTCCTCCCTCTCCAGGGGTGGAAGAGGAAAACCATGCAGAGGTATCAATTCAGCGTCCTCAGACACTGTTCCCACCTGAACAATGTCTCAAATTCAGGCTCATGCCTCAAAACCCGGACAAGAGTGGTCAGAGGCGCTAAGAGGAGCAGACCCTCAAGCCTGACAGAGGGTGGGGTGGGATCACAGGGTCCATCTCCACAGTACCGATGCCCAGGGTGCACAGGGTCAACCTCCACATGCAGGATGTTAAAAGGCCTGGCTTCTGCCCAAGTGTTTTCTTAGCATGGCTCTACCCTCTTATCCTACTGAGTCTGAAATTCACCAGAATCAGACAATAGGGTTACTCTCCTTAAAGAGGTTTCTTTCAAAGTACTGGTGATTCCTGAAAGGCAGGTCGTGGGAATCTCAACTTTTTAGGAATTAAAATGTAAGTCAAAGGCATGAAAAAATCACTAGAAAGTGAGGATCAGGGCCAGGGCCAGGGCCAGTGCTCGGGTGGGGCAGGGAGCATCCCTGCAGAAGGAAGCCCAGGTCCCGGGGAGGAGCCAGGCTTTCCAAACTGCTGCTCTCTTTCATGGAAAGCATCTGTTAGGTGCAAAGGCTCTGTTCCTTTTGCAATCGGGCAGCCCCAGTTCCCAAAGCTGCGCTCCTCCTCACCAGTTTCCTTCAGAGGGATTTCTTATTTTCTCTTAGCTTTTGTGTGTGCTTGAACATTTCCATAATGAGAAGTTAAATAAAAGCAAAGCAAGTTTTTTTTTTTTTCCAATGTAAACTGAGTTCCTGCTGCTGCCGCTTCCCCACTGGTTAGGCTACCTCCCCACAGAGCTCTGATCTGGTGGCACTCCTGCAGCCTGGCAGGGGGGCCTGTGGGGGCAATGCTGGTCTGTGCCCTCGCCTGAGAAGGCAACAGACACGGGGCCTCTGACTCTGGCTTCTTCAGAACTGAGTCAGACACACAGCAGCTACTCCACTGGTGTGCCCTGCATGGCTGTCCCCGCCACTCTGCCTGGGTGGCTTCTCTGTGGCCACTGCCGCCTCCTCTGGCGTTTCTGGTGGACAAAGCAACCCTTAGAGCTCCAGCTGGAGGAAACCTCTGAATGACAGTATGCTCTAGGCCACAAAGCCAGGGTCTTCATTCCCTCAGATGTTCCCAGCTGACAAGTTTAAGAATTAAAAACTCAGAGATACACAGGAACGTCCACCAAAGCTTCTGATAAGTAAGAAATTAGGAATAATGGGTTCCAGGCCTCTACTCTGGGCTGTTGGGTATAAATCTGAGTAGGAAGTAGAACAGCCCTGAGTTCAATTCCCAGTACCCCTCAAAAAAGAACGAACGTAGCAAACAGAAGGTTAGTGGTTCAAAGCCCGGCCCTGGAGCAAGCAGCCTGGATCTGAAGTCCAGTTCTACCACAGACCAAAAATAAGCAATAAAATAATGAGTATCTTAATAATTTTATAAAATTTCAATTGTGAGATGGAGTCGTACTTTCAAAATTTAAACAAAATTCTTCACATTTTCCAGCTACCACTTCCCAAGATCAACTGCCATTGAGCAAGTGACTTAGCATTCCTAGCTAGAAAATGAAGATGACAAGGCTCATCTTTCACAATTATTTTGAAGATCAAACAACAATGTATTTGGTTAAAATATTGCCTGGAAATTCTCAGTAACTGTTGCTTCTCTGCTTTATACAGTGAATGGTTTGGGATACTAGGGATAATATGCCAAAATCCCCTCCCACACATACCTTTTTAAAATCCACTGGCTAAAATCCTACATTAAAATATCACTTTTACTGTCTGAGTGGAATTTTTCTTGTACTGGTGTTACATTGAGGGGGAAAAAATCCTTCTACTCCCAAATCTAACGTAAAAAGCCAAAGTATGCACTAGTCACCCCGTATTTCATAAAATTACAATAATGAGAGAAATATTACAGTATCTAAAATGTAAAACACAATTTGCATATTTCCAAGTAACATCTTTCCCCACGGACTCTGCCTCCCCTCAAAAACGTGCTTGCTTCCAAATAAAAAAATATCACTCTCCAAGGGTAAATAGCTAAGCTGATTATAATTCTGCATGTCTTTTACCATTTTCATGACTGATATTCTCAAATACCCACAAATAACTGTTTTTTTAAAAACCTTGAAGCAAAACACCTAAATGAGAACAATAATTCATTATCTCCTTAATTTCACATATGATAAAATGAAAGAAGAAAAATCTATCTTGGGGGCTGGGGTTGTAGCTCAGCAGTAGAGCGCTCGCCTAGCACGTACATGGCCCTGGGTTCGATCCTCAGCACCATGTAAAAATAAATAATTGAAATAAAGGTATTGTGTCTAACTACAACTAAAAAAATAAATGAATATTATTTTAAAAAAAGAAAATACATCTTGGAGCTTAATTCTACCCTTGGAATAGTAAGATGAAACATTCTATCACTCTAGTAACCCTATAAACTTTCAATGACATCTTCCTCAATAAAGCCTATCACTGGCCATTCCAAGTGCAGAAGGATTTTATGTCACAGATTCAAGCACATCACCCTAAATAACTCCTTACAGCTTTTTGCTTCCTTTGAAGGTATAAGTTGCCTCTTGAGCTGAAACACACCCATTCCACAATGCCAAAGCCCCGGGTTTCTGTTCCAGTGACTAACGTGACTCAAATGCCAGGTCCAGGCTGGCTGGTGAAGTTCCAACAGAACACCAAGGTAAGACTTCTCCAGAAAGAAAACCAAAGATATCCTTGACAGCTCAAGCGGTTCCAAGTTGTCTAATACATGCGTGTTTTCATCCAGAAAAGCAAGGCTTCCACACTCAGTTAATGTCACTGCTTCCTCCAGAGTCCTCTATTTTTAGCTCACTCTGGTACCTTCCTGGTAAATCCTCTTCCATTTTTCCCTCCTGTAGCTTCAACCTCTGCACATATGCAGATAATAACAACTTTACCTAAGTCTCTAACCTTGACCTTCCTCCAAGGTACTTCCATTGGGTATCAAGCCCTCACTCCAAATCCCACATTTTTTTAAATATTTATTTATTTTGCTTTAGTTGTACACAATGCAATGCATTTATGTTTACATGGTGCTGAGGATCGAACCTGGGTCGTGAACGTGCTAGGCAAACACTCTACTGCTGAGCCACAACCCCAGCCCAAAATCCCACATTTTTAACCTCTACCAATCCCTCCCCACACTATCTTCGCTTCCCCCAAAGGAATACCAAAGGCATTGGAAATAAAGATAAAAGTAATCAGAATTCAGTTTTACAGTCTGGCTATTTTATGGTATTGGCTGAGGACTTTGAATACACTCCCACAATAGTGGTAAAGCGGTTTTATTGGGTTAAACCATAAGAAATTGCAATTTTGGGAAGTCGAAATAGCATGGAGAATATCATATGGTTCCACCTTATATAAAATATCTCCAAATTCTAATCAAGAGCAATGAGATTACATACCCTTTAAATAATTATCATTCTCACATCTTGTTTTAATAGCATGAAGCAACCTAAACACTCTCGAAGAGGGCTGAGGATATAGCTTAGTAGTGAATCACCTGGCTATTGCATGTGAGGCCCTGAGTTCGGTTCTCCCCACTGCAAAAACAAACCACTCTTATGACTGAAAGATGGAGTTCTTGATTTACCTCTGTGATCTCGATCACAATTATCTGTGCAAAATTCAACTTTACCTTCATATTAAACCTTGCTCCCATTTGCCCAAAATAATCTCACATTCACCAATTTGTCCATTTCGTTCTCACAACCACTAAAAAAAGAGAGCCTTTACAAAGCTAAAATGCCTTTTAACAAAAAAGTTGTAACGCACACTAAGAAGAATCTACTTTCAATGTACAATAATTATGGAGATTATGGCTAATACATTTACCCCCTGGCAAAATCAAACAAACAAAACAGGACAACTCACAGGTTAACTCTGGGGTCCAGGATAGGGTACATACTAATACTGTGTATGCGGAGACTTCCCCAGGATGGCACACGCAACCTCCACTACTGTGAAGCACACCGCATCTTTCAAAAATTGTTCATGTTTTTATATACGAAAGCACAAATTTAAATTTATATTTATCTGAATCATAAACGAATTCTGAATTTTAAATGGGTGAAGACATTCAAACAGTTATTTTAAATCAAATTTAGGTTACCAGAACTTTTTGAATATGGTGACATATTTTATTATAATTTAAATAAATCTGCATGTATGACATTTTTGAATTTCAAGAGCTTTAAATTCCAACATTTTTTAAAAATAAATGAGCAGCTTGTCTCTGAAGGCTCAGTATTAAAACAATCAAGTCAGAGAATTTTATTACTGTGAAAACTTGAGAAAATAAGAAAATATTTCTTTAAAGCATCATACAACAAGTTGGAGTTAATACATTTATAGCTCAAGAAGTTATAAAGTCTATAAATAAAACCTAATTGTTCAGTATATAAATTTAAAAACCAATTATACGGAATTTTTTTCAGAAAGGTGATTCATAAATCCTTCAGTCGACTAACGTGAGACAGAAGCACCAGGACCGCACAGCACTGTGGTTCCCAGCCTGGCAGGCCCAGGAGCACAGCGCCAAGGGGCTGTGTCCTAGAAGGCAGGCCTCCAGAGGAGGGGTGCAGAGGGAGAAGCCCCAGGAGTGAGGAGCCAGAGCTGTGCAGAAGGCAAAGGGGGGAGCAAAGGGGAGGGGCAGCCTGCAGGGTAAGACCTGGAAGACCTGCAGGAGCCGGTCAGCAGACAGGGGCGCGCATAGCCTGTCTCGGGCTCCAGGACAGGTCCGACCCTCCCCTGAGGCAATGAAGAGCCACACAGGTGCCTTAAGCAGGAAAACACCAGGGCCCAGCTTGAGCCTTTTCATAGTCACTCTTGCCAGCATGGAGGAGAAGGACTGAAGACAGGCAGGACTGCTGGAACGGTGACAGAACAGGGGACCACCAGGCCTGGAGAGAGCGCAGAAGGCCTGGCAGCACATAACAGGAGGAAGGCAGGCCCAGGACTTGGGGAGGCCATGGCTGGCCCCTGTGGGAGAGAGGCAGGCGTCAAGGGCACTCCTGGGTCTCTGGCTGGGTGCCTGGGAGGACTTTCCCATTCTCCTCCAGGGGCCCACAGGAGGGGCACCCTGGAGCACCCCCACTTCCTCCTCCCTGCCTGGCTGGCCTGGGCCCCTCTCTGTGCTTCTCACCTTCCCCCACGCTTGAACTTGGGTCAGCTCTCTAAGGGCCAATTCCCTTGCCTGGCCCCTCGAAAATCCACAACGAACGCCTGAAAGAACAGCTGTGCTTGCTGTGCCTGTTTCTATGCCACTCAACAGGACTGCAGGTAACACACCTCCTGGCTCCCCACTTAGGAAACTGTGGGGTGGGTGTGTCTGGGCATGTGTTAGCCCGTGCTCAGATACACGTGCGTACAAAAACTCAGACTTCTCAGAAAGACCCGATTCTTGCACCTTAGATGCTCCTTCCTTTGCAACAAGTCTAGCAGAGCACCTAGCAAGCTTCCTCCTTGCCTTCACGTTCTCTTCTTTCTGGAAGAATCAGTGCTGTTCCCAGGGAAACGGCAGTGAGTTCTGACTGTCCTCCAGCGATCCCGCAGGAACTCCTCTGCGCATCAGGGTGGCTCCCGCCCACTGCGGGCTGCGCCTGGCCTGTAGGTGTCTCCCAGCTGTGGTGGCTGAGTGTGGTGCTTTCTGACAGTTTTCTAAGGCTGCGTCAATTAAGGTTTCCAGCCAAGGTCCTACCCACTCCCTCCCTCGTGGGAGATCTTATTTTGGGCTCCAGATTCTTACTTGGTGAATCTGACTGAAACAGCAGGGCCTACCCCAGGACCCGTCACAGTGCCCCGGACAGCACGCAAGGACAGAGTCGAGTCCTCCTCATCGCTACCTGTGCTTCTCCAGGGCACTGTGTATGACAGTCCCTCGGGTGGGCGTGGAGGCTTCCTGAGGCTCAGACAAGACTCTCTTCTGCCTTCTGCGCCCTCTCCAGGCCTGGTGGTCCCCTGTCCTGCCACCGTTCCAGCAGTCCTGCCTGTCTTCAGTCCTTCTCCTCCATGCTGGCAAGAGTGACTGTGAAAAGGCTCAAGCTGGGCCCTGGTGTTTTCCTGCTTAAGGCACCTGTGTGGCTCTTCATTGCCTCAGGGGAGGGTCGGACCTGTCCTGGAGCCCGAGACAGGCTATGCGTGCCCCTGTCTGCTGACCGGCTCCTGCAGGTCTTCCAGGTCTTCCCCTGCAGGCTGCCCCTCCCCCTTGCTCCCCCCTTTGCCTTCTGCACAGCTCTGCTTCTATCTCTTCCTCTGCCCTTCTGCTCATCAAGAACTTTTTCTGGCCATGAAAAGCGCTCTCTCAACCTTCAGCCCGGCCTCCACAGGCTTGGGACTCTGCCTCCTCAGCATGGTAGCGCATTTCCTGCACGGGGAAGAGGTGTTCTGTAAATACTGAGCTTCCCCTCTGGACGCACTCTCCTGGCTGATCAGCAGACACTGCTGCGTGTCAGTACCACCATCCTGAGCGCTGGGCCAGGGGCTCTACCAGAAGGACGGCGTCAGCCGACTGGATCCATCCGTGGCTTACTGTGGAACAACATGTGCTTATTGGATCCTTCCGTGATCCCTCGGATCACCCTCAAATGGACACCTTTCTTGCCACCGCGCCTACTGTCCCCTCCTTCTAATCCTCATGGTGTGGCCAGGACCCACAGTGGTCCCCCAGCCTCAGGTCCTTCCCACGTGGACTGATCCGAGAACAGCAGGCTCCTGGGAGCTCAGCTCCTCCCAGCTCCACAGACCCGGAAGCTCTGCAGGCCTGCAGAGGAGTCTGCGCCACCCTGGCATCCCAGGCCCACGGTAACCCAGCTCTGCCTCCTCGCTAAATTTGACTCTGCATCTTGGCTTCACGAAGCCTGTCTGCTCCTCACACCTCCTCAAACTCATCAGGAGCCACAGACAACCCAAGAATACAGAAAGAGGTGGCTTGGGGACCCGAGTCAGACCTGTGGCCACTGGGCTACTGCCCCTCCTCATGCTTGCCTCTGCGCTTGCTGCGTGAGCGAAGCTCCCTGTCGGTGCTGTGTACCACAGGCCAATCCCCACCTCCCTCCAAACCAACAGGTTTCTCACACGTTTTCTCTAGCCAAGAAGGCAGTTCCTCCTCCCGTTCCACTGAGCCAACAGCACTTGCTCCCTGGAGGAGGCCCAGCTCAGGCCGACGGCCCTGTGGGCGCTTCCTCATCATTCCCCACCCAGGATGATTCTCCTCCTATCATCTTTATTCTTCAGACAATCCAGCACTTCATATTAAACAACTTCTTATGTTCTCAGTGTGTGATATGTAAATCCAGTCTTCAAAGGCACATGGGGGAAGGGAGGGCTAGAAAGTGATTTTTTTAATGGGAAGAGTTTCAGTTTGGGATGATGGAAAACGTTCTGGAAACAGACAGTGGTGATGGTTGTACAATAATGTGAAGGTGCATAATGCCCCTGAATTGTGCACTTAAAAATGATTAAAATGGAAAATTTTATGCTGTATACATTTTGCCCCAATAAAAAGTATACTGCAGTCACTAAGGACCGATCTTATGCCTCACTGTCCCTCACAAACTCAAGTGTAGACCTGATTATTATTAGATCACTTGAGAAAATAACAACTATTGCTGTACAAAGGTAATAATGTTTGAACATTTATGGACTTGTACAGTATACAAAGCCCCTTCAGCATAAATCAGTTCAGCCATTGGATCCAGACAAAACCCTATGAGATAATGACAGGATTCTAACTTTGTCTCCTAGATGCACAAATCAATATTCAACAGGTAGAGGGACTCAGCTGTGATCACAGAGGACCAGACAGAGCTGAGAGTCATGAGATTTCATGAGAATCATCTGGATCTTGTGAATCAACAGCTTGTTGTTGATCTAGCTACACAACATGCACCTTTTCTCCCAGTAAAAACTCAGGCAAGAGCATGCGTCACTAGCTGAGCAGAGCTTCAACCATGTCTCCTTAAGGGGCAGCTGCTCCCACAGAACACAGAGGGGCAGTCCCCAGCTCTGTGTGACCCCGGACTTGTGGGCAGCTGCTCCTGCACATATCCTTCCACACTGCCTGAGCCAATGCAGCTGGGAAGGCCAGACAGCTAGGAAGCCACCCCAAGGAGAATGGGCCACTTCAACTGGGAAGGTGCAGAACTTGAACCCCTGTAGGGACTATGAAGATCAGTCAGAACTCAGAAAAGTTTATCAATCATGGGGCCATATACAGATTAAGATGTAAGGACCCTTCAGGTAGGGAAACAGGTGTTTCCTTTAGCCGCCTGTGTGGTTAAGAACATGCATATCAGCACTGCTGCTCTGACAAGGTACCTCCTGCACTGGCTTCCCTGGAGGCAAAGACAGACCGTGCTCCCTTATCCAGGGGAAGTTTGTTTCTAGACTTCAATGCTCTAGAAGCCAGTGGTCCACCCTGGAGACAACCCAAGTTACCTGAAAATTGATATCCCTAAACTGTATCCTGTAGGGTAGAAGATTCTAACTCCAGTAGTAAGCCCAGCATCTCAGTCTTTTTTACTATTTAAAGTGCTGCACCCTTAACACTGAAGGCACTCTTCCACTGTCCATGAACTGTATGAAAGAAAATACACTTATCTTTACAAGCACTGTAAACAGCCTTGCTGTGTGCACTAAACAGCCCCTGACAGGTAAGGTAGGCACTCAGGATGCCTCTGTCTATGCGTACTAAGTCCAGCATCTGCTGGAGGACCTTTTATGAACAGCACAATACTTTTACAAGTCCTTCCACAGCAGAGCATTCCATATCAGGGAGCAAGGATTACCACCGTCCGCCAGACTCTCTGAACTGTGGGTATAATTAGGCACTGCATCCATTAGAGCCCGCGGACGTCATCATGTGCCACCAGCATCTGTTGACAGATCACATACCCAGCATATCACTAAATGGCAAGTGTGGAGAAGGTAGCCCACAATAGAAACAATGGCATCTTGTGCTCGCCATGTTCCAACAGTGTGTCTCATAGGACATAAATAGAGGCCACCGCTCTGGCCGTGTCGAGCTCCTGGTTCCACATTATTCCACTGACTTGAGCTGGTTCTATACCAAAAGTGGAAAAAGAGTCTCCTCTGGATCTGTTCAGGTCTAACAAAGTTTGGGGTCTCCTCCCCCAGCATCTACAAAACTTGATCTACCTTAAAAATGAGCTTTCTAAAACTTTTCAGCATTATTTTGCACTGAGATCAGCAAGTATGTTTGCTTTTTCATAGCACATTTTACTTCAAATGCTACACAACTAATAACAAAGTCACACAGGAATCCCAAACCTAAACAAAATAACAATGCCATTATATCAAAAAATACTGCAAATATATTAAAATTAAATACAGCAGAAGACATTTCAATGTGACCTTTCAATACAGATATTACCTGTCTCTCACAATCATACTATCTAAAAAAATCAACAGAAACCTCTGGGATCTGACTGCTACAGTAAAAAAATGACAGGCAGTCAACCTATCATGTTCCTTAGTTATTTTGCTGTTTCCCATAAGAAAAAGCCATCATTGCAATAATGTAGGAGCTGTTTTATCAATCCATGAAAAATGTATTAAAATTGGGAAATTTAAAAAGAAAAAAATGCATTCACTGTTAAAAACTAAACCTCTTTTTAACTCTTGCTGACCTATGACACATGGATACACATGGATGCACCCAGATGACAGCCAAAAATCCTCAGGCCATGTGCTGCCCTCAGAATGCACCTTCAAAACTGTGGAAGGCTAGAAACTTAGTTGTTCTTTACAGACTCAACTTCTATTTACCTTTCTGTCTCTTGTTTCCAAGGGATAGTAAAAAGCTTAAGAAACCAAGACAGAGAATGAAAGGTATCTAAATAGCAGCTTTACAACAATAATGGTAAAGGCTATTTTCAGAGAGAAGGTAGACAAGAAAAGAGAAATCCTGTTATAAAAATAGGGCCTGGCTATTTGATAATTATCCAAATATGGGACTACTCTCTTTCCAGCTGTCTGTGAGGGGAGAAAGACAGGCTGCATGTTTTCCTCCAGCATGTATTCATCTCCCACATGCTATCACACCATCAGCCACAGTGGCTACTACAGAGATTGCCAGGCACCTGTGGTCAACACAGATTATCCTCTTAAAAAGCAGGCCCTTAAGAAGGATATCCACCTTGTCCTGTACCCAGAAAAATAAGAGGAGAAAGCACAGGACACTCGGCTTTGACCATGATGCTGTTATCATAAGGCTGGGTTAGCCGGTCTCAGACCTCATGCCTGACCAGCCAGGCTCTGTGCCCAGCCAAAGAGGAGGCAAGGTTTAGCCCTTTGGTGCACACCCACTATTTGTTCTCGCCAAGAGGATCAAGAAGAAACCTTGAAATAGTGGAATGTTCCATTGGGTCCCAGAGAGCACCAACCAGGATGGGCAGGGAGTGCTTGGAAGCTGGCTGACTCCTTCATCCCTGTGTGCTTACCTCAATGAGCTATAAATAGAGTGTGAATAATTATTACTTGACTGGTGAACTCTAGTGTTCTACAGCATCCCTCTCCAGGGAGGCCCAAACACTAAATGACTGTCCATGACTCTTCAGGGGTAGCCATGAGAAAGCTGGGACCAAGGTGCTGTTCACCTGGCCCTGTTATTGGGGAGAGACGGGCTTGAGGCAAACGGACACAACAGAACCAGTAGAGTTCTAGAGACCCTGTGGCCAAGGTCACAGACTCAAGGGAGTGAGGGAGTCAGCAGCAGACCTGGGACTCTCAGATTCTAGACTAATGCAGGCTGGTGTGACAAACACACAAAGCACTGTTCTTCCGTCAATGTTTTTCGTTTTGCCACTCTGTGTCACTTAAACACACCTCCCTCCCTCTCTCTCTCTCTTTTTCTCTCTCTCTCTCTCACTCACACACACACACACACACACACACACGTGTCCGGTGCCCTGCCTGTCCCTGGACATATTCTCCTTTCTGATGGTGAGCGGGGCTGCGAGGACACGGGACAAGTCACCACCTCCACAGGGCGCCCTCTGGCCTGCTGACCTTCCTCTGCTGCTTCTCCCAGGCGGGGTCCAGCAGCAGGTCGCGGTCCCATTCCTCCTCCTGGATCATGTACTCATCGTCGTCGTAGACGTAGTTGTACTGCACGCCGGGCTCTATCTGGTTCATGGCGCTGGGGGCCGGGGCTGCGGCGCGGCGAGGGGGCGCGGGCCGACAGGTGGACGGAGGGACGCTCGGAGGCGGGCGGCGACCTTGCGGCGGCTGTCGCGCGGCTAGCCGGGGCGCTGGGTCTCAGCACAAGCACCAGCTCGGCCGGGGAGCAGCTGCGCGCCGCTTAATAGCCGCGCCGCGCGTCACGTGCCGCGGCGGCCCCGCCCCACTGCGCACGTGCCGCGGCGGCCCCGCCCCGCCCTCCGCGCACGTGCCGCCGTCCGCCCCGCCCCGCCCCGCCGCGCACGTGCCGCGGGCCGAGGCTGCTCCGCAGACCCCGCGTCCCGCTTCCCAGCGCCGCTCCGGGGCCGCCCGGGACCCTCAGGGCCCGCGAGCCGCGGGCCACGCCGCCACCCTCTCCTGCAACTTTCTGGCTCGCGGAAGGCGGTCCGCGGGCGCGCGGGCCGGCCCCGGGGTGGGCCGAGTGGCGTGGGTCTCCGCGTGTGCTTCGCGTCTTCGCGTTTTCTGGGCATCTCCGCGCGTTCGTCAGCCCCTCTGCCCCCGTCTCCTGCACGCGCGCGCCCTAAAGTTTAGAAGCTACAGAATCCTTTCTCTCCTCCCAGCCCTCACCTGAGGAATTCAAGGCAGAGGAACTGGACGGACCGCAGCCAAAGGCAGGAAGTGCCCGCTCTCACCTGCCAGCCATAAATTTAAGAGCACTGACAACGGAGGACAGGCAGCCCGCTTGCCTGGCGTTTCCGTCTGTCCCCCTGTGCTGCCGCACGTAGGTCCTCTCAGCCGGTGGTGCTGCTTAGCTGTTCCCTACCAGTAACGCCTGTGAAGGAAGCAAGAACGGGACCCTGGGACACGTAGACCGAAATTTAAGTCAGTGATATATCAAGCACCTACTGTAGACCAGACACCGCAGGAAGTGTCTGGCTACATGGGCGAGTTGATAGGGCCTCCGGTTGAATTTACATCTGAAGTGAATGATAGTTGCCCACAGGTGCTGCAGGGTTGATTGTGTTCCGGGCTACTCATTTGTTAACATGTTTCAAGATGAAAATATGCCTGGAATTATCATGTTCCTTATGAATTTTACTTCATATACCTTTATTATCTGGAGATTTGTGCAGAAATACTTTGGCAGTTAGCAAATATATTATACACTGCATTAAAATTTTTAAAAACAGCTGGGCATGGTGTCACACACCTCTAATCCCAGCGACTGGGGATGTTGAGGCAGGAGGATGGCAGCCTCAGAAACTTAGTCTGACGGTGTCTCAAAATAAAAAGAACTGGGGATATGGCTCAGTGAGTGCCCCTGGGCTCAATACCCAGTACCAAAAAATAAAAAATCTTTAAGAACATTCTCACTAGGCTGCAAACTCCAGGCAGGCAAGAATATTGTCTTGCTAACAGATAGCAAGCCCCAGCAACTACAAGAGTATCTACTGCACAGCAGGAGGTCAAACGAAGAAATATTCCTGAAAACTGGTTGGAGTAAGTATCCCTGGAAACAGTGACAGAGCTAATTTGCTTGGTTTTAAATGTACATTTGCAAGTTTATATTTTGGATTAAAATTATATTCTCTGAACAAGTTTATCAATAAATTTTAACTAGAAATTAGGTTAACAGTTGCAGAGTATTATAGTCTTACTCTTCAAAATTTATAATGTCTTTTCAAAAATTATAGGGACTTCAGATTCCAGATGAAATGGAATAAATAGCACTAAATTTATCATCTTGCCTTAAATAACTGAAATCTGGGGGTGGGGGGGAAACACATGAAGCAAAGATTTTCAAGACTTTGTCATCAAGCAAGAAAAGATAATGATCCATGAAAAGAGGAAATGAACAACACAGACACTAGGATTGCCCCAACTTACTACCTGGAGAAAATTTTCAAGATGCACTATAATAAAGAAGAGCCCAGTGGTAGTTCAGTGGTCTCTTTAAATTGAGGAGGGGCAGCTAAAGTTTATAAGACCAATCACAGGAAAAAAGAGTTGCAAAAAGAGACAATCCTATAGATTATAGGATGTCCCCCTGGAATCTGATCAGTGAATGTATGAGAGAAAAAGCACCAGAACGTATGATTATTGGAGCAGATAAAGGGCCAAAAATAATAATTCCTGTTTCCATTAGCCAGAAGGATCAATCTCACAATTCACCAAGTAGCAGACAGAGTACTCAGAAGTGGGAGGAAATTAACTCTCAATTAAATGTTACAGAGTCTCCCTGAATAAAACCCAAACTATCAAAACTATCAAACCAAGGATCATGTAACCATGTCCCCAAATACTCAAAAATATCTGTAGTAATATAAAAACATTCAGTATTCAACAAGGTAAAATCTTCAAGTTCTGCCAAAATATTTGCAGAATTTCTGCAAAAATATTTCATCCATGATATATTATGGATGTGTGAAGAAGCAGGAAAGTACGATCCAAGATGAGGAAAACAACTGATTAATCGAAACATTCAAAATTGATGCAGATGATTGAATTAGTAGAAAGGAACTAATAGATTAATTATTACTATAATCCACATATTTCAGAAGCTGGAAGAGAGATCAAACATGCAAAGTAGAGACATGGAAGATATATTTTTTAAAATATCTCAAATTATCTAGAGATGAAAACTGTAATATCTGCTAAATGTGTTTAGCTACTAAAAACATTGTATAAGAAAAGATAAGTGAACTTGAAGACATAGCAACAGAAAACATGCAACATAAAACTTAGGGAAAAAGAGACTTTAAAAATGAGTAGAGGGGCTGGGATTGTGGCTTAGCAGTACAGCGCTCGCCTATGGGCGACCCGGGTTCGATCCTCAGCACCACGTACAAATAAAATGCATTGTTGCATTCTGACTAAAGCAAATAAATAAAAATATTTTTTTAAAAATGAGTAGAAAAGAAAAAGAAGTAGTGGGCTGGGGTAGAGTGCTCACCTAGCACGTGCGCTGCCCGGGTTCAATCCTCAGCACCACGTAGAAATGAATGCATTGTGTACAACTAAAGCAAATAAATAAATATGAAAAAGAAAAATAAGTATGTGAGAAATTAAGAGCCAAAGTCAGGAGATTAGTAAGGGGACTTCCACCTCTGGCCAAAGTGGAAATGGAGATCATCCTTCTTCCTGAAACTACAACATATGACAAAGTATATGAAACTGATGTTTCGAGACCCTGGGCATCAGGCAATGAAGGGCAGTAATGCTGAGTGATAGAGATGAATGAGGTAAGCCCGGTCGGTGGTTGCCTCAGCTTACAGCCTTGAGTGTGCTGCCAGGCCACAGCATCGAGGCAGAGTCTGGACTCTGCGAATTCAAGAGCTAAAGCTGAGGACATGGGAGAATAGGTGGCTAGTATTCACAGGACAGGGTACAGGGTATCAGAGTGGATAGGGCCAGAGAGAGAGAGAGAACACTGGAGATCTTTTGCATGCCCCACCTGCGGATTCGGCAGAGTGCTGAGCAGAGCCTGCTTGTAAGGAGAGCACCCAAGGCCAAGGAAAGAACCATCTGAAAGGGTTAGAGGGTCAGGTGGGTGCCTGCTCCCAAGAGTTAGCCTGGAAAGACTCAGTTCACAGGGCATTCGGTAGGATATTTGGGAAATCTTGCCTCATTAGTGCAGAATAATTAGCCCTAGTGCTTTAGAACTGGCTTACTAAAAAAACAGAATTATTAGATTAGAAAATTAAAGTTGATTAATGAACAATCTTATGTCAAAACACCACATCTAAAATGAATTAAAGTTATTTGGATCCATATATATATATATATATAATATATATATTCTTTTTCATAAGCGCTTTGTTCTTTGTGACGTCACACTGGACAGACGAACAAACATACAAACATATATTTGTGACGTCACATTAACATGAAATGTAGACAAATGTACAGACATAAAAGACATGTATAAAAAGAAAAAAAAAAATACAATTGTGTGCACACTAAAGAGAGATCTCCTCATCCCGGCCGGGAGGAATGACTCTTGAGTTGTGAAACATTTTGAAGGATACTTTTGAGGGAGTCATTCTATATCTTCATCTTGGTCTTCTTGATTTTGTAACTTTTTTATTAATCTTGATTCCTCAACAACTACATCTTGATCATTTTGATGTGGTACCTGCTTTATTAATCTAGATGGTATCCATATTGGAGAGGATTCGTGTTTTGGAAAAACACAAACAGATCCTCTCCCCCAAATTAATACTGGATCTGGACCCTTCCATGTACCTGAAAGAACATCCTTCCAGTAAACCAAGGGTTTATGTTGTTGGTGTGGATTCCAATGTCTGTCTCGCAGCAGAATAACCATTAGAGTCTAAAGTTAAAAAATTTAAGGTAAACAGGGCAACTGCCAATCTGTCTTTAGGACTTTTCCAATTTCCTTCTTTTTGTTTTAATAACATAATTTTTCAGTGTGCGGTTTGCTCTTTCAATAATGCCCTGACCCTGAGGATTGTATGGGATGCCTGTTTTTATGGGATATGTTGAATTTTGCGCAAAACTGTTTGAAAGATGAGGACGTATATGCGGGGCCATTATCTGTTTTAAGCATTTTGGGGATGCCCAATGCAGCAAAAGCTTGTAAACAATGAGATGTGACATCTTTAACTTTTTCTCCAGAATGTAAGGAAGCAAAAATCATGCCTGAGCATGTATCTATGGCATGAATAAATCGCAATTTTCCAAAGCTTGGCTCATGAGTAACATCCATCTGCCACAAATGATTGGGCATTAATCCTCTAGGGTTAACACCAAATGAGGATTGGGCAAATGTGTCATACAAGATTTACAATCTTTAACAATTGTTCTGGCTTGCTCTTTTGTAATTTTAACCTACGTTGCAAGTGGTGCTGTTGACGTGAAACTGGGAATGAAATGAAGTAGCTTGTTGTAGCGCTGAAAGTATAAATATTGTTTTTTTGTAAGTTCATCAGCCTTTTGATTACCTTCATGGAGGGGGCCAGGCAAATTAGTATGTGCTCTAATATGGCCTACGAATAGAGGTTTCTTTTCTTGCCCACAAAAGTTTTTTGTATTTGATAAAACAATTTAAAAGCTGGAGTATGAGGTGCTATTGGTCCTGCTAACTCTAATTTTGGGACAGCTTGTACAATATAGTGGCTATCTGAAAAAATGTTTATGGGCTGGTCTCTAAAATTTTCCAGAGCTCTTACCACAGCTTCCAATTCCACTAGTTGAGCTGATTTGTGTGCAGTTATGTAAGTCATTAGGAAGGTGATTAACAAAATTTGCAGAGGTAGAGCATCTAGCTATAGCCCAGTCATTATCGTTGAAGCATAAATATTCAATCTGTGACGATGAATAGGGAGTAATAATAGTAGCAGGGTGAATGCCAAATATTTTAGTAGAAGTTTTAAAAGCAACACACAAAGGGATAAACTTGTTTCCAAGTGACTAATAATGATTTCTTTCAGGGTTAAGACTACCCTGTATTTTTTCACATTTAACACCTGCAGGTTTGGTTGCAAGGTGTACTCCCATTTGTTGTAAAAAATATCTCTTCCCCATAAAGTAACTGGTAGGTTAGGTAAAACATAAGGCTGAAACGTTCCTTTATGTCCTTCATCATCCTCCCATTTTAAAATTACTGCACTTTTTTCTGGGAGGTTATTATATCCCAAGCCTCTTAAACTGGTTGAAGCTTTTTGCAGAGGCCAGTGTTTTGGGCCATTGTCGTAAATTAATGATGGAGGAATCAGCTCCAGTATCTATAAGTCCCTCCATTTCTATTCCTTGGATTCTTATTTTACACATAGGCCTCCTAGTACAGTCTCGAACCCAGCAAGCCATGGGACTCGAATCAGTGGAACAAAATCTTGTATTGTTCCCTTTTTGAGGCATACTCATTTTAAATGAATTATGTAAATTTGGAAGGAGAAGCAGCTGAGCAATTTTATCCAAAACTCAGGATGATCTGCAGTGTTGCAAAATTATCCAGTGTTTGACTAGGTGAAAATCGTGATATCCAGCATCCATTTGCAGATCACCAAGCATACAAAGAGGCGGGAAAACACACCCACAATAAAAAGAATAGCAATCTGTAGAAACTGACCTAGGGCTGACACAGATGTCAGAATTAGTAGACAAGGACATTAAAACAGGTGATACAACTATATTCCTTGTGTTCAAAGACTTAATAAAGACATGAAAAATATTTTAGAAAGAATAAAACATGTAGATATGAAAACCGAGATAAAGAATACACTGAATACATTAGGGAAGTTTAGATACCACAGAAGAAAAGATAAGTGAACTGGAAAGCGTAGCTATAGAGGCCATCTAAAAGGAAACATAGAAAAAAATTATCCAAAAGAATGAAAAGAGTTTCAGCAAATTTGCTCAGGGGCAACCCACCACAGACCCTCAGTGTCCCTGATAGTCTTGCCATTACAACCAAAAGTGCTAGGACCCTGTCAGTGTTTCACTCAGGCCTTTTCTCAGGGCTGTGTTTGCCATAATCAACCTTGGCAGGTAGTCACATCTACTCCCAACCAAAGAAAAGTGCTGCTTTTGTTTGCTATGTCATAAAGCCTCAAACTAAGCATTCCTCTTCTGTGGTTAAGGCTGCTGTGTATTCTGGTTTCCATTATGGGCCCTTCATATAACCCTTAAAGGATTTGGGGGTTATGGAGAACCAACATGGGCATTAAAGTAGGTAATACTCAGCCTATAAAATAATTCTCGGGCTGGGGTTGTGGCTCAGCGGCAGAGCGCTCGCCTCGCACGTGTGCGGCCCGGGTTCGATCCTCAGCACCACGTAAACATGGATGCATTGCATTGTGTACAACTAAAGTAAATAAATAAATATTTTTTAAAAAATAATAATAATTCTCAATACATTTTAAAGGATTCAAATTATACAAAGAGTACTTTGAGACCACAACTGAGAAAGAAGTAACAAAGTTATCTGGAAAGTCCTTGAATGTTTGAAAATTTAATAACACATTTTTAGGGAACCCATTCATCAAAGGAAAAATCCAAAGAAATATTAGGAAGTAATTTTGTCTAAATGCAAATGAAAATAATCTAACAGAACCTGTGAGAAGCAATAGGGCAATACTTATGGGGAGATTTGTAGCACTAAACTCCTCTATTACAAGAAAGGTTCCACCTAAAGAAACTGGAAAAATAGATCAAGTAAACCTAAAGTAAGCAAAACAAAAGAAAGAATAAAAATCCAAGTGGAAATCTGTGAAACCTATGAAATAGAAACCCTGTAGAGCAAATTGATAAACCCAAAGTTGGTTCTTCGAGAAAATTGATAAACTTGATACACCTCAAGCCATACCGAGGAAAGAAACAACCCCACAATGTGCATATACCAGGAATGAAAGAAGAGACACCACTGCAGATTGTACATATATTAAAAGAATAACGTGGATCTTATCAACTACCATATGGTGATAGAGTCAACATTTTAGCTATAATGGACAACTTCCTTTAATGACACAAACTTCCCAAGCTCATGAGGAAATAAAGACTCTGCATAGGCTGACATCTATTAAATAAATTCAATTTGTAATTTAAAACTTTCCCCCAAATAAAATATAACCACAAAGCCCAAATGGATTTAGTGGTGAGTTCTACCAAACATTTAAGAAAGAAACACAGAAAGTCCCTAGCTTAGGATGGTTCAACCTGTGATTTTTCAACTTTACAAATGTGTGAGAGCAAGATGCATTCAGTAGAAATCACAACTCATGTTTTTTTTTTATATTTATTTATTTA
The DNA here is from genome assembly GCA_025594165.1 of Tamias sibiricus. Lineage (NCBI taxonomy): Eukaryota > Metazoa > Chordata > Mammalia > Rodentia > Sciuridae > Tamias > Tamias sibiricus. The sequence goes on from CM046669.1 coordinate 99,155,886, forward strand.
CTTTAGTTGTACACAATGCAATGCATTTATTTACATGGTACTGAGGATCGAACCTGGGCCGCGCATGTGCAAGGCAAGCGCTCTGCCGCTGAGCCACAACCCCAGCCCACACACCTCATGTTTTGAATTTTGGTCTTTTCCTGGGCTGGTGATATGCAATTCTGTACTCTTATGAGGCTGAGCAGCATCAGCTGCCAATCAGCCACATGATCACAAGAAGAAGCAACCAGTACTCTATGATTCTGTGACACTAAGCTAAGATGGACAGGCAGGCTGTATTAAGTGCATTTTTGTGTGTGTGTATGTGGTTACCAGGGATTGAACTCAGGGGCACTCGACCACTGGGCCACATCCCCAGCTCTTTTTTGTATTTTATTAGAGACAGGGTCTCACTGAGTTGCTAAGTGCCTTGCCATTGCTGAGGCTGGCTTTGAACTTGCGATCCTCCAGCCTCAGCCTCCCAAAGTGCTGGGATTACAGGCGAGCTCCACTGTGCCCGGCTTAAGTGCATTTTTAACATGTGATATTTTCAAACTTATGATGAGCTTATTGGGATATGACCCAACATAAGTCAAGATGCATCTGTAATGCCAATTATATACAACCAGGAAACTGAAGAGAGAACACTTCCCAAGCTGTTCTACAAGGCTCTCATCATCTGAACCTCAAAAGCAGATGAAGACATCACAAGAAAAGAAACCACAGGTAAATATCCTACATGAAAATAGTTACAAAAATTCTTAACAAGGGTTTAACAAATTGGATACATGATGGTCAAAGAGGTTTATTGGTTTAATATAAAAATTAATTTAATTTACCATATTAGTGGACTGAAAAAGAAGGACCATATGGTCATCTCAGTAGATGCAGGGGAAAAAGGCATTTGACAAAACCCAACATCCTTTATAGAGAAAACTCAGTAAATTAGAATAGAAGGGAAATTCTGGAACCTTACACAGGGTGTCTACAAAACTCCACAGTTAACATCATGCTTAAGGTTGAAAGCTGAATGCTCCCCCTTTTTTTTTTTTTTTTTTTTTTTTTTGGTACCGGGGATTGAACTCAGGGGCACTTGACCACTGGGCCACATCCCCAGCCCTTTTTTTTTGTATTTTATTGGAAGCAGGGTCTCACTGAGTTACTAAGTGCCTCGCCATTGCTGAGGCTGGCTTTGAACTTGCGATCCTCCTTCCTCAGCCTCCCAAAGTGCTGGGATTACAGGCGTGCGCCACCGCGCCCGGCTTGCTCCCCCTTTTAGTTACAGTCAAGAACAGAATGGTTATGTCTGTTCCCATTGTCCTGAAGTGTCTAGCCAGGTCCAGCAAGCAGGGAAAAGAACAGTCATTCATTGGGAGGCTGAGGCAAGATGATTGTGAATTCAGAGCCAGCCTCAGCAACTCAGGGGGGCCCTAAGTAACTCAGTGAGAACCTGTCTCTAAATCAAATATAAAAAAGGGCTGGAGATGTGGTTCAGTGGTTAAGTGTCCCCCCCTGGGTTTAATCCCTGATACCCCCCCCCAAAAAAAAAATCATTCACATTGGGAAGGAAGGAGTAAAACTGTGTTTACTCATAGACATGATCACCAAAATAGAAGATCTGATGGAATCTTCAAAAAAAACTATTAGAACTAATTAACAAACATGCTTACTGATATTGTAGGATACAGGGTTGATGTACAAAAGGCAAGGCTCAAATGGCTTCACCAGCAAAGTCTACCAAATATTTAAAGTAGTAACTCAATCACTTACACTATACTACACTACACCTACACAATCACTTCCAGGAAATGGAAGGAATGCTTCCCAACCCATCCTGTGAGGCTGGTATTACCTTGAAACTCAAAGCCAGGGACAGTATACAATTAGAAAACTACAGACCAATTTCCCTGGTTAACAAAGATGTAAAAATCCAGAACAAAATATTAGCAAATTGAACCCAGGAAGGTGTAAAATGAATAAAAATGTTTGCTACTCATCCAACAAAGAACATATTCAAAATACATAAACAACTCTCTAAGTGCAACAGTAATCAACCCAATAGAGAGACGGACAAAAGAACTGAAGAGAGGGCTGGGGTTGTGGCTCTGTGGCAGAGCACTTGCCTCACATGCATGAGGCTCTAGGTTCAATCCTCAGCACCACATGAAAATAAATAAATGAAATAAAGATACTGTGTCCATCTACAACTAAAAAAAAATTAAAAAAGAACTGAGAGAGAGGACACACAATAGCAAACAAGCATATGAAAGATACTTCATATAATTAGTCACTGGGAAAACACAAACAAACAAAAACCACTGGGAGATACCACCACCTACTATAAAAATATTTTAAATCTGTGGCTGGGGCTGGGGCTCAGTAGTAGAGCACTTGCCTAGCATTCTTAGCACCACATATAAATAATAAAATAAAGGTTCATCAACAACTAATAATAAAAACATATATATATATATTTTTAAAATCTAGAAGTCTGAACATACCCAGTATTGGTAAGGATATGGAGGAACTGGAATTTGCATGCATTGTTGGTGGGAATATAAAATGGTATAATCATTTTGGAAATCAGTTTGTCACTTTCTTTGTAAGTTGGACACTTGCTTGAGTATGATTCATTCATTCCACTTAAGTTGCTTATCTGAGAGAAAAAAATAGCCTGTGTCTATATCAACACTTGTCCATCAATGCTCACAGCAGCTGTTTTTGCAATAACCAAAAATTAGAAACAGTCCAAATGTCTATCAGTGAGAGAATAGATAAAAAAATTGTAGATTCATTAATAGGATACTATTCAACAATAAAAAAGAATGAACTATCTCAAAATAATTATGCTGAGTATACTAAAGCAGCTATTTTAAAAAATTCATATCTTAAGTTTCCAGGTACATAAAATTCTGGAAAATGCAAGCAAATCTACCCTGACAGAGTGCAGATTTGTGATTGCCTGGGAAGGTTTGGACTCAGGCAGGCAGGAAATAATACTGTGTGCCATAAGTAAATGTTTGCAATGATATGTTTATTATTTTGATTGTGGTGATGATTCACAGATATATGTATATATGTATGTATATATATACATGTATATACACACACATATATATATAAACACACACACACACACACACACACACACACACATATGTATAAACAAATCATACCTTTTAAACATGTACGGTTCATTTTATGCAATTTTATCTCAATGAAGTTGTTTAAAATTAACTGTATTTTTCTCTGTTAGAGAAATACTAATGGTTCAGTACCCATAGATGGTGATTCTTTCATATATTTTGCAAGTTTTGATTTTTAACATTCTACCTATGTTTGGAACTCTCAAAGGCCTTCTCCTCTAACACAGCTTCTGATGATTTCAACCAGAAGTGACTCATCACCATATTCCAAAAATCTTTACTAATTGTATGCACATAACAAATACTAGTTATATAAGACTAACAAATACTGCCTTGAATTGTAAACTCTTGTTTATCATTTCACTTAGTAAATTATACAGTCCTGAAAGGAAGGACCTTATTCTGTACTGTTTGGCATCTCCACTACATTTGGTACAAAAAAAAAATTGCATAATAGATGTTCATAATTATTTTTAAAACGAATCAATATAATAACATATACTATATTACTTACTTTGTGCCGGGCATTATGGGAATTGCTTTGAATGCTAACTAATTCAATCTCACAGCAATTTTATGTTTGAACTAAGTATAATCAACCCCATTTACACACAGGAAATTGTGTAAATTGTGACTTAGATTAATTAATTTGCAAAAATCATACAACTAATAGCTGATGTGATGGTACTATTGATTGTCAACTTGACTGGCCTGAGGGGTACCTAGAAAATCAGTGAAGCAAACTTCTTGGTGTGCCTGTGGGAGCACTTCAGAGAAGATGGCATGTGGGTCAGCAGACTGGACTGGGAGAAGCCCACCCTGAACGTGGGTGGCACCATCCAACCGGCTGGGGGCCCCGATCAAGCAGAAGTCAGAAGATGGGGGAAGCTCACAGGTGTGCATGTTGACCCTTCTTATCAGGGCTTCTTTTTGCTGTGGCTACTACTGTGGACATCAGACTCCAGATTCTTCAGCCTTTGAACAAAGACCAGCAGCTCTTTAGGGTGCTCCCAGGCCTTCGGCCCCGGACTGGGGCTGTAACATTGGTCTCTCCTGTTCTGACGTTTCCAGCTTCTTGGACAGAGAGGCTCCCACTCTCCCTGGCTGTCATTGTGAGGCTACTCAGCCTCTGAGCATGAAAGCCAATCCAATGCATCCTGTCTTAGAATTACATACAGTCTATGGGTTCTGTTTCTCTGTAGAACCCTAACACAAATGGTAAAACCCTAACACAAATGGTAAAACCCAAATTGAACCCAAGCTGTTGTTAACTGCTACTAAGAAATTAGGGCATAGCCGAGGTCAATAGTAGCAGAGGCATAATTAGAAGTCACATCTCGGGCTGGGGTTGTGGCTCAGTGTGAGGCACTGGGTCTGTTGTTGTAGCATGTGTGAGGCGCTGGGTTTGATCCTCAGTACCACATAAGTAAATAAAGTTATTTTGTCTATCTACTGCAGGAGCCCTAATTAAGGAGATAGCTAAGATTGCGGTTAGCCATAAGCATTACCACCTCCCATGGTCTTGTGAGACTTGGCCCGGGACATTGTGGATCAGGTCGGTGCCATTTGCATGATCTCCCGGGACTTGGCCCAGGGGATTGTGGATCGGGTCGGTGCCATTTTGTGGTGGTTGGAGGAGTGTGGATTGCGTGTTGGGGTGTTGTTGGAGCTGGAGAGAGAAGCTGGCAGAATAAAGAGCCTGTTCGTTTCCAGTCTGCCTCTGAACTTATTCCCGTGGCTTTGTTGCTCCAAGCGGCCATCGCTTCAGGCAGCGACAATCTACAACTGAAAATGTTTAAAAAAAAAAAAGAAGAAGAGGAAGAGGAAGAAGGGGAAGGGGAATGAGAAGGGGAAGAGGAATGGGAAAGGGAAGAGGAAGAAGGAGAAGGGGAAAGGGGAAGAGGAAGAAAGAGAAGGAGAAGGAGAAAAGAAGGAGAAGTAGTCCTCACATCTGTCTTTCCGCAGGAATCTACGCAGGCCTTTCTCCAGGTGAACTGGTTAAACTTGCACCCAGACATTTTCTCACCTCAAGTAAAGAATGATTACTTGGCTCCAGAGTCAGAATCTCCCCACATCTCTGAGATCTCCTTGACATGCACTTCTTGTAAGGGCTGCGGCAGCCTTGCTGGGTCCCTGCACGCCTCCTCTTCCTCTCTGTGTGTGTAAGCCCCCCTCGAAGCTTCCCGGCCTGAGCAGCCCCCCTCCACGCCACCTTCCACACCATAGGTTGTTCTTGTCCTCAAGAGAAAATTTGATTTTAGGAACTATCGATTATTTAAGGAATGAGAACCTAATGTAAATTACTTGTTCTTTCTTCTCCCTCAAGATAACACATATTTAGGGTGTTTCACTATATATTAACACCTTTCAGATTCAGGAAAACTGAGTAATTTCCAGCTTCTTGGACAGAGAAGCTCCCACTTTCCCGCCATCGTGCAGCTCCTCAGTCTCTGAGCACGAAAACCTAGTCCCATTTCCCATCCAGCACACCAGTAGGAGAATCAATTAAAGAACACTATTTAAAACAAAACAAAACTTGCTTTCCTGCATTATTTCTAGACCTCTGATGTGGCCGCCATGACCATGACCATAATTTTTCAGTCCCAGAGTGCCGGGGCTGACTCACAAAGGGACTCCTAGGAAGGTGAATTTACTGCAGCATAAATTTCAGACACCATCACCTGCACAGACCTTTCCAGGACGCTTTTCAAGTTGGGAATGTATGATTTTGTATTCTTTATTCTTAAAAGAAGTCCACCAAATTGAATAATCTGAAGGCCCCTCAGCTCATCCTAGGTTTGGAAGAAGCTATATTCCTTCTACCTGTGAGTAGCCTCAGGTACCTTCAGCCCAGAGATGTGCAATCATATTCAAACGTTTTAAGAGAGTCAACAAGTACACAGAGTCTCTTGTCCATCATGTTGTGCTACTATTTTCCACAGTATTCCCCTAACAGCCTCTACCGAGAGCTCTCTACTTGGTAAACACCATGGTAATCAGGTTACTCAGATCATCTCATTGAATCCGTGGGGCCATCTAGCAGGCAGGAGCTGTGAGTCCCATTTTAAAAGTGAAGGAAACTGAGACAGAAGAAATCATTTCATATGTCCAAGGCCACACAACTGAAACGTGAAGTGGAGAACTGCAAAACCCTCAAGGGCTATGTCATTTTGCCTTCTCAATTTTTTCACTGGACATGTTTATATATGCAGATAATGCTTCTAAATGGTGAGTCCCAGGCAACCCTCTGGACAGAATTTGTCACTATCAAGATTTTAATTGTACCCTTTGACCCAGAAATTCTGCTTTATAAATGTACCCTGCAGACATGGCAAATGCCCACACGTGATGGAATGAGGAGGGGGCCGTGGAACAATTCTCCGTTTAGATGTCCACGACTTAGAAGTGAAGAGAAAATTGCAAAAGTGGTTTCTTTTGTGTAAGAAAATTATACCTGTCTATAACATGTTTGTATTTGGAAGAAAACATTCCAAACTGTTCTGCAAGCCGTGAGGAGTAGGTAGGGGGTGGAAAGATGGGGGCACTTCCTCTATTTGTTTCATACAATTTTGTAATATATGGTTTTTTTTCAGTGAGTACATGTCACCTTTATAATAAATGGCAACATTCATTACTGCAGTTGTGTTCCTGCCTGCTCAGCGAACAGCACATCCCCAACAGGGAAGCATCCCTTCCAGTGATGAAGCCCAAGCTTGCATTTGACTTTTCGTCCACCCACGGTAGCTTCTGTTGAACTCGCCTGCCAGCTAAGACATCTAGGTGTTTCACTCCGCACCAGAAAGCAGTGTGGGTAAAAGAATAAAAGATTAAATTCCATCCAATTATTGTTCTTTTTCATTAAGAACAGACTTAAAACAACAGGAAATTCTTGGCATTTTCAACACTCCCTCCTGCATCAACCCACCTTCTCTTTTCTATTGATGATGTTTACAATTTTCTCAAGTTGTCACTCTGTTCAGAGCCTCTTTAAAAAATGAAGGAGTACAGGTGGGTGGTGTGCAGATGCAGCTATTCACTGTGCTTGGAGGTATTTGAGTTAGTTTTGCTTTTTAAATAAATGTACCTTTAAAGCATAATACTTTTTCCTAACCCTACAAGTAACCAATGTTGACAGACTGTGAATCCTTTCAGAATTTCCTTATGCATATTCACAAGACTATATTTTAAACTTAAACGTGACCAAACAGTATGAACTATTGTGCAACTTTCTTTTTTAATGGAACACTGTAGTTTGGCTATCTCTCTACATCGTTTCTGGCAGATCATTCTTCAGAAAGCCAGCATTGTCTCAATAATACTGATTGAGCCTTTTGACCATGGGCCTTTGTGATTACGTAGGAGAGGTAGGGAACAGGCAATGACAGAGAAGGGAAAGGGGGGAAGGATATAGGTCCCCCTGAAATTTCTGAATGCAAAGAGTATCAGAAGTTACCTGCTCAAAACTTATGCTCTAAACTCCCCAGTAACTGGAAAGTCATTTAGACTCCTGGAGTCTGCACTCAGGATGCAGATGTGGTTTCTGCAGGTGGCTTTCACAAGACAGCCCAGCCAGACCCTGGGCTGCAGCCCTCTCTCCGCTATCCCAGATATCTCCTCCAACTGAGATGGTTCCTCTGTTCCTTGGTTTTTTATTCTCCTAGCATCTGCCTTGGGGAGCAATCCTTTCATGTTTCCTCTCCTACCTGATGCTGTTTTCCAGGATGTCCAGTTTGGTAAATTTGAATCTTAGGCAAGTCCTTGCTAGACTCTCCCTCTAATGTCTGTCTGCTCCCGTCCTCGAGGATGGTCCCAGGAGAGCACTCCAGTGCTCCTGTGGGGCTTGAGAGGCTGGGTGGCACGCAGGGTCAAGTTTGCCCCCACATAAATATCCGGTTGTACCAATGTGTTTTCAGGTGATGTCTGAGATGAGATTAGTGAATTTAAGTTAGTTTCTAGATAGAGATTTAATTTGGACTTTGGAAAATGAAAAACATTCGTGGGTGGAAAGGAAGAAGTTAGAAGATAAGGGATAGAACACCATGCTAGCAGAGAGGCGAGGGAGGCGGGCAGAGACTTTACACACTGTGACATGTCACTCCAGAAGAAGACACATCCTGAGACTCGTGTCTGTAGGCAGTCTCATTGTGTGTGTGGAGCGCGCTTACGCAAACCGGATTGTCTAAGGCGATCTTTTAACATGGTCTCCACGTGTGACCAAGACACACAGTAAGAATTGTTGTCGCCTGAAGCGATGGCCGCTTGGAGCAACGAAGCCGCGGGAAGAAGTTCAGAGGCAAACTGGAGACAAACAGCTTTTTATTCTGATAACTTTTCTCTCTGGCTCTAACAACGACTAACACGCGCCACACACACCACCAAAATGGCGCTGACCCGATCAGCAATTTTGGCCAAGTCACTCGAGATCCCGGGCCAAGTCCCGTGAGACTACGGAAGGCGACAATGCCCAAATCTCCATGGCCCATAGTCAACCACAATTTAAGCCATCTCCCCAAACAGGGCTCGCGCAAGAATGAGATGTGTGAGTCTGCTGTTGGCAAAACATGGTGCCTGCCTTGAGAGTAAGATCATAGGTAGAGGGGCATAGTGCAGAAGAATGGTAACAAGTGTGGAGTAGGAAATACAGAACCAGCAACTTGGTCAGATGTTGTTCTCGTGTATTATGATGTGCCGCTAATTGTATGAGCTATGCTTTTATACAACCTGCAGCACAGTTGTTTCTTAATTCCAGCATCCCCGTTTGTGAGTAATGTGTCTAGCTAAGATGTTACAATGGCTACAACATCATGAGGCAATAGGAAATTTTCAGCTCTGTTCTAATCTTATGGTACCACTGTCATATATGTGGTCTGTCGTTGACAAGAATGTCATGCAACGCATAACTGTACTCTGTAATTTTGACTAGAACATGGGTAGTGACTGGAATAATTCCTTAAAAAAATCTTTAATGCTATTGATATGCTTGTGATTCCTTGGAGTATCAGTGCCTGAATTGCAGATGACAGGACTAGTATGGAATTGCTAATAATAGTCTTTACCACATTTTGAGGGCATGATATTAGCCAGGCATGCACTAAGTGCTCACTAATGCCAGATCACATTATCCCCAGAATCTAGAGCAGTACCTGGCACATTGTGGACCATTAAAAGATAATTATCAAGTCTATGAGTAAATCAGTCCATAATTAGTAAATGTCGCAATCAGAATTCAAACATAGATCTGTCTGATTTCAAACTTTTGGCTACTGTGTTAATTGCTTCTCTCAAAGGCAGTAATCTCAGTCTGTCCCTGTTTAGCTGGTTGATTCTGATCCAAGTTAATCACATATCCTCAGGTGCAAGTCTTGAACTTAATCTAACAACTCCCTCCGAGAGAACCTAAGGCAAAATAATGTGCCAGACCCATGCTTGCAGGAAAGTAAGTTGTTCTTGAAGGACGGACCTCACTCAACAGCTCCAATTTAGGTATGTTCCTATATAACAAAAGGGAAATTTTTATAATTTTTTCAGAGTCAGCTCTGTTTCAGCATAGCAGTTTAGACAAGGCAAGTCAGAAAGGAGTGATAGAATGATACATGTCAACATCATTCATTCATTTCTTTTATTTTTTGGATACCAGGGATTGAACTCAGGGGCACTCTACCGCTGAGCCACATCCCCATCCTTATTTATTTATTTATTGTATTTTTAGAGACAGGGTCTCACTAAGTTGCTTAGCTCCTTGCTTTTGCTGAGGCTGGCTTTGAACTCACAATCCTCCTGCCTCAGCCTCCTCAGCTGCTGGGATTATAGACGTGTGCCACTATGCCTGGCTCACTTCTTTATTCAGCAAATATTTTTTGAGCATATTCTGACTGCCAAGCACCATGGCCGGCGCTGGGGAGGCTGAAAAGAAAGTAAACTGATTCCATCTTCAAGGAGCTCAGAGGCTCTTGCCGAATCACACAAACGAAGAGCTCCAGAAGCAAGCATACCTTCACAGCTGTCATGGAAGTAGGTACAGATGTGAGGGGTACAGCAAGCCAGGACTCAGGCTTTCTAGGCGAGACAAGGCAGGCTTCACAGAGCAAGCAGGGGTTTGAGCTGAGTTGTGAAAGATGAAACTCCCCTTTCCCAGGTTAGTAAGCTGGGAACAGTGTTTAGAAAGAAGGAACAACATAGGCAAAGGCATGGTGGCCAGATGGGGCTTTGAGTGTGAGAATCTCATGTGAGGTGGTGGATGGGCAAGGCAGGAAATGAGATTGGACACAGGAACACAGGGGCTGGTGCAGACTCTGAGGGGGCCCTGCACAGCACCCTGGACAGTGGGGATCTGCCCTAGAGGGTGGGAGGAGCTCCTGAGGAATTTTCTTAGGCAGGTATTATTGAAGCATGTTACAAGTTCCTTCCAGCAGCAAAGGATGAGAAGGGAGCTGGGACAGTGACCAGACCAAGGAGACAGAGTGAAGGAAATGGTCGCAAGAGACATTTGGAAGGTAGAAGATGATTTTTTAAATTTATTTATTTATTTTAATTAGGTACGTATGACAGCAGAATGCATTTTGATTTATTGTACACAATTGCAGCACAATTTTTCATTTAGTTGCTATTTTTTTAGGTATTTTTTTAGTTGTTTTTTATTATTTTTTATTTAGTTTTTTTAGTTTTTTTTTTTTTAGTTATTTTTTTTTTTTTTTATGTTTTTTTTTAGAAATTTTTTATTAGATTTTTTTTTTATTTAGTTTTAGTTTTATTTATTTTTTTTTTTAGATTTTATATAGTTAGATTTAGATTTCTTATTTTTTTTTTAGCTTTTTTGTTGTTCTTTAGTTTATTTTTATTTAGATATATTTGTTATTAGATAGTATAGTTTTTGTTATTTTTTTTATTTATTTTTTTATTAGTTTTTTTTTTTTTTTTTTTTTTATTTTGTTAGATTAGTAGTCTTTTATTTATAAGTTAGTAGTGTTTATTTTTTTTATTTATTTTATAGATTATTTTTTTTTTATTTTGTTTTTGTTTTTTTTAGTTATTTTTGTTTAGATTTTTTTTTAGTTTTAGAAGTTTTTTTATTTTTTTTTTTTTTTTTTTTTATTTTTTTTCTTTTTTTTTTTATCAGGTTGTTTTATAAGATTTTTTATTTTTAGTAGTATTTTTAGTTAGATTTTTTTTTAGTTTTTTTTTTTGTAGTTTTTTTTTTTAGGTATTTTTTTATTTTTATAGAGTTTTTTTTTTTCTTAGTATACGGTTTTAGTTTTTTTTTTATTCTGTTTTTTTTTTTTATTTTTTTCTTTTTAGATTGCTTTTATTTTAGTATTAGTACTTTATTATTTATTTATATTAGTTATTAGTTTCTATTTTATAGTTTGGGTTAGTTAGTTTAGATTTTTAGTTTTAGTTTTTTTTCTATTTTTTAGATGTTATATTTTTCTGTTTTTTTAGTTTTTTTTTTTTTTTTTTTTTTTTTAGTTTTTTTAGTTGTTTTTGTTTTTTAGTTTTATTTATTTTATTTTAGTATAGTTGCCCCCTCCCTAGCCTCCCTCCCCTTTGCCCAATCAAGTTCCTCCATTTTCCCATTGCCCCCCAACTTATGGATCAGCATTCACTTATCAAAGAGAACATTCAGCCTTTGGTGTTTTGGGATTGGCTTACTTCACTTAGCGTGATATTCTCCAACTCCATCCATTTACCTGCAGATGCCACAATTTTATTATCTTTTAATGCTGAGTAATATTCCATTGTGTATATGTACCACAGTTTCTTTATCCATTCATTTATTGAAGGGCTTCTAGGTTGCTTCCACAGTTTAGCTATTGTGAATCGAGCTGCTATAAACACTGATGTGACTGCGTCACTGTACTATGCTGATTTTAAGTCCTTTGGGTACAGACTGAGGAGTGGGATAGCTGGGTCAAATGATGGTTCCATTCCAAATTTTCTAAGGAATCTCCACACTGCTTTCCAGAGTGGTTGCACCAATTTGCAGTCCCACCAGCAATGTATGAGTGTGCCTTTTCCCCACATCCTTGCCAACACTTAGGAAGAGGATGTTTTAATTGATCAGGCGCAGACGGAGAGAGGAACTGAGGCTTCCTGCTGGGTTCCCGGTGGATGCAGAGTCCCTGAGACCACACAGGAAAGGGAGTGACTTAGAGGAATGCAGAGAGGGTGGGAGAGATGGTGGGCGCAGGTGGAGGACGCTGCAGAGCCGGATCTGGAGCCAGGGAGGAGCTGGCTGGAGGGAGAGGGTCGGGGCCATCAGCCCTGGTGAAGCTGAGCCTGCTGGTCGCCAGTTGCTAGTGGGCTGCCCAGGTGCCTTCAGACAGGGGAGGCCATCCCTGGAGGGCACACTGTCACTGGGGGAGACCGAAGATGGCCATTGTCTGCTCAAACTGTCACCAGCATGCTCTGAGCCCAGTCCCTTGCCTTTGCCAGAAAGCCTGCAATCTTACTATTGTGGTTTAGCCTTCTTTTTCTCCACTTCGTAGGTGGCACTAAGTAATATGCTTCCGTGTCCTTCTTTTCCGCACCGTCATACAAATATGCCTGCTTCCTGGAAAGTTATAAAATTGTTAGGAAAGTTTTACTTCCTCTGTCCAAGAGAAATCTCCAAACACATCTTTCAAAGATCAGTTACGCTATGAGGGTCTCTTTTCCAATCCCTCATTATGAACCCCGAGAGTCTCCAGGGAAAAGCTGGGCAGTGGTGGAAGCTTAGGAGCAGACTGAAGGGCTGTCTGAGTTCCCTCCTGGGAGATCCGGCAATGAGATGGGACAAGATGATGAGGTCTGTGGTTGTCCACTGGTCACGGGAAATAAGACAAGCTCCAAATCCTGCCTTTAATTTAGTCCCTAAGGCACCTAGATTCAAACTAAGACAAGAGTTACAAGGCAAAAGGCTGCAGACTTTTCTCACTTGATAGAATCCAAGGGCTAGAGGATTCTCTTCTAAGAGCCGCAGGGCACATTCCTACCTGAACATCTGTTTTAAACACCACTTTGTGCTCAGGTTAATTTCCTTAGGTCTGAAGTTCCACAGCAGCACAGGGATTATCCTCTTCTCTTCTCCAGTGTCAGAAACAAAGGGTCAGAACATACAGAGATTATTAAAGGAACCTTAGTGGTGATGGCCAGCTCTCTCATGTTAAGGGTAAGGACACTGAGGCCGAGGTGAAGAGCCTGCCCCAGCTCTAATCACCACTGGTGTCGGCAGAGGCAGGTGCTGTGGCAGAAAAGAATGGGCATCAGAGGCAGGTTGACCCAGGTTCTGGTGCCACTAGTTATGAATCCTCAGGCAGCTTTTGGTCCATCTCTGAGCTAGATTTCCATACACATAGAAAATAAAAGGCCTGGACTGGAAAATCTCTAATGCCACTTCAAGTTCTAGCATCCTGCAAGTGTTTTTTTAAGATCAAAGTCAATATTACCTGGTCCTTAACCCAGGGCATTTTAAACCACTCTTTACTCCCCTGACACTACCAACCTTTGGTAACAATCTGTGAAACCCTCCCTACTTCAAAGGCTGCTGCCAGCTACCCTCAGCTTCACCTGGGAATGTGGATACAGCAGGGCCTCAGGGACTCACACATCTGAATCTGCATTTTCAGAAGATCACATTAAAACTGAGAGGTATTTAAACAGTCTGTGCTTACAGCATTGATCATAAAACCTTTAATTAGATTAACCAGTTAACGTGCTTAAACTTAAAAAAAAATAAATTAGATGCATATAAAAGCAAATTACTTATTTTAAGCATCACATTTGCATCTTGCTTCAACAGGACTTGAGAATTTGGATTCAAAACCTAGAATAATCACTTATTACCTATGTGACACTGTACAAATTATTCTCCAAGCTTCTTTTCCCCAGCAGTAGTAACGTATGAATAACTTCTGCCTTGCACACTTTCATCAGGGATGTTATGAAATAAATTATGAAATGAAATAATCTATATAGACTATCTTTGTGTTTGGTACCATACAGAAGCAACTTTTAAAAAGCAGGGTAGTACTGACTCCACAGATAATAGAACAAAGTACCGTTGTGAAGTTGATAGCATGGATTTTGTTTACATATGGAGGTAACTGCCTACATAAAAAGAGGTGGATGAGATAATGAGAGCGCCTCTTCTATCTCCTTCACCATTCAGTCTCCTATCCAGCAGCTCAGGAGGCTGAGGAAGAAGGATCCCAAGTTCAAAGCCAGCCTTAGCAACTTAGCAAGTCCCTAAGCAATTCAGCAAGACCCTATCTCTAAACAAAATGTTTTAAAAGAGAACTGGAGATGTGGGTCCATGGTTAAGCTCCCCTGGGTTCAATCCCCAGTACAAAAAAAAAAAAAAAAAAAAAAGATTAGATGAAATATTTAAAAACATCTTCACAAAGGGATGGACCCAAATATATGCTAATTTTTACTAATGATAAAGTTAAAAACGCTCAGAAGGCAAAAACTAAATGAAAGAAGGAGCTAGGAGAAGTAATACAAAAACATTAAAAGCCAAATTTCAACTTTAGAGTGTAAACAAAGGCTAAGGCAGGAGAGTTTAATGAAGAAACCCTGTTCTAAATAAAATACAAAAAAGACCCAGTGGTCAAGTGCCCCTGAGTTCAATCCCCGGTACAAAAAAAAAAAAAAAAAAAAAAGCCAAATCCCCAAAGGACCATGCAAGAAGGTAATGATGAACTTGAATGACTGGTGGAGGGCCAAAAAGATTTCTGTCTTAAATCTTGTTGAGTGAAAAGGAAAAAATTCCTCCCTAAGAATTTCTAAGTGTAAACTGACTCTTACGCTACTTGGACTTGTGGTCCAAAAATTATACTTTCAGACATCTCAAAAAAATATTTAGTTTAAAGTGGTCATCAAAAAAAAAAAAAGTGAACTTGAAGACTTAACAAGATAAATTATAAATATAAGATAATAATATAAAAAATAAAAATAGAAAAGAGAATTTAAAAGGTGAAAAGAACATGAGTAAGTGGTAGAATATCAAACAACCTAATGTACAAGTAACCAGAATCTCTGAAGAAGAGGAGTTAGAAAAGAGCACAGAAAAAATATTTGAAAAAATAATGACTGAAATTTTTCTCAATTTGATGATGATCCACAGAGCCAAGATACTCCGTGAGCCCAAAGCACAAGAAATATGAAGAAAACTACACCAAATTGCTCAAAACCAGTGAGAAAGAGAAAATCTTAAAAGTAACCAGGAAAAAAAAAAAAAAAAAAAAAAAGATGAGCTATAGACAGAGAAAAAAAGGTTATCAACAGAAAAGGATCACAGCAGATTTTTTCCCCCTATACAAGCTAAAAGGTAGTGGAGTAACATCTTAAAGTATTGAAAGAACATTGTAAACCTAAACTTCTATACCCAGCAAAAATATCTTTTACAATAAGGATATTCACTTTTTCAGACATACAAAAGCTGAAAGAATTCATCACCAGCAAGAAATATTAAAAATAGTCCTTTAAGCAGAAAGGAAATACCAGATAGATATGTGAATCTACACAAAGGAATAAAAGATACAAGAAATGGTAACAACAAAGGTAAACATGGGATTTTTTTTCTTATTATTGAATCTATTTTTGCTTGTTTTCAGTGATGAGTGATCTGCCATTGAAGTCATTCTTCAACCCCTGAAATCTCCTTTTGAAAGAATTAATAGTTTAGAAAAATAATGATAATGCAATATGGGGTTCATAGCACGTCATAAAATATATGACAGTAATAGTACCAAGTTCAGAAAAGGAGAAATGGAAGTATACTGTTGTAAGACCTGTATACTCCATGTGAAGTGGTAATATCTGACCTGAATATAGACTACGGTAAGTTAAAGATAAATGCTGGCGAGGATGTGGGGGAAAAGGCACACTCTTACATTGCTGGTGGAACTGCAAATTGGTGAAGCCAATCTGGAAAGCAGTATGGAGATTCCTAGGAAAACTTGAAATGGAACCACCATTTGACCCAGCTATCCCACTCCTTGGTCTATTCCCAAAGGACTTAAAAACAGCTTACTACAGGGACATAGCCACATCAATGTTTATAGCAGCACAATTCACAATAGCTAGATTGTGGAACCAACCCCGATGCCCATCAGCAGATGAATAGATAGGGAAACTTTGGTATATATACCCAGTGGAACACTACTCAGCACTAAAAGATAATAAAATCATGGTATTTGCAGGTAAACGGATGGAGTTGGAGAAAATAATGGTAAGTGAAGTTAGCCCATCCCCCAAAACCAAAGGTCGAATGATCTCTTTGATATGAAGATACTAACTTATAAAGGCAAGGGAGTAGGGATGAGAGGAATGAAAGAACTTTAAATAGAACAAAGAGGGGGGAGGAGGCAAGGGGATAGGAATAATGGCAGACTGAGTTATCCATGATTACACTAAATACATGTATGGGGCTGGGGTTGTGGCTCAGCGGTGGAGCATTCGCCTAGCATGTGCGCAGCCCGGGTTCGATCCTCAGCACCACGTAAACATAAATGCATTGCATTGTGTACAACTAAAGCAAATAAATAGATATTTTTAAAAATTTTTTTTAAAAAATACATGTATGAAGACACGATTGTTGTAAAAATACTTTATATAAAACCAGCAACTTGAGAAATTGTGCTCTTTATATGTAATATGAAATGAAATGTACTCTGCAAACATGTATAATAAATTAGAATTTAAAAAAAGATATGTATGCTGGGCGCGGTGGCGCACGCCTGTAATCCCAGCACTTTGGAAGGCTGAGGCAGGAGGATCGCGAGTTCAAAGCCAGCCTCAGCAATGGTGAGGCACTTAGTAACTCAGTGAGACCCTGTCTCTAAATAAAATACAAAAAAGGGCTGGGGATGTGACCCAGTGGTTCGAGTGCCCCTGAGTTCAATCCCCGGTACCACAAAAAAAAAAAAAAAAAAAAAAAAAAAAGATATGTACTACGAGTCCCAAAGCAACAATTAAGATAACAAGTCAAGGAGTTAGTGCTAAAACACCAATAATGGGGATAAAGTGGAATTGATTTTTAAAAATCCATCAAAAAGAAGGCAGAAAAAGCAGAAAAGTGAACAAAGAATGGATGGAACAAAAAAACAAATAAGGGGATGATAGACTTCAAACTAATCCCATTAGGAGTCACAGATGTAAATGGTCTGAAGTCTCCACTTACAAGGCAGAGATTATCAGACCAAGTTAAGAAGCAAGACCCAATATATACTATTTACAAAAAGCACACTTTATATATAAAGTCACAAAAAGATGAAAAGTAAAGGATAATGTCAAGAACTGAAGTACCTAAAGTTTTTACTCCATTTGCAAGTTAGTAGTCTAGACTGCTGCAGCCTTGTGGATGCTGGTAGAAGACAGGAGGCCCCTGGGTCTGAGACAAAGGACTTTCTTTACCCACAGCAATAGCAGTAGCCAGAAAATCAGCATTTTTACACTGGTTTCCTGAGTCTCAAGTGTCAGATTCTACGAATAGTAGAAAGATAATAAAAAAAAAAATTATGAAAAACTGATGTCAGAAAATTTGACAACTTAGATAAAGTGGACAAATTCCTAAAAAAAAATTACTAAATTTCAGCTGGGCACGGTGGCGCACGCCTGTAATCCCAGCACTTTGGGAGGCTGAGGCAGGAGGATCGCGAGTTCAAAGCCAGCCTCAGCAATGGTGAGGCACTTATCAACTCAGTGAGACCCTGTCTCTAAATAAAATACAAAAAGGGCTGGGGATGTGACCCAGTGGTCGAGTGCCCCTAGTTCAATCCCCGGTACCACAAAAAAAAAAAAAAAAAAAATTACTAAATTTCAATCAAAGAAGAACTATATGTCCTGAATAGTCTTATTGAAGAAAGTATTATTGACAATTTTCCCACAAAGTAATTCCTTTTGCTCAGATGGCTTTGCTGATGGATTCTACCAAGAGATAGACTCTTATACTAACTCTTCCAGAAAGTTGTAGAGGAAGGGGTACTTACTTCCCAACCACTTCTGTAAGGCCAACATTCTGATACCAAAATCAGACACAGTCATTATAAAAAGAAAATAAAACTACAAAAGAAATCTCTCATGGACTTAGATACAGAAATTCTAAAATAAATGTCAGCATATCAAATAAGAAAGATAATGAATCATGACCAGATAGGGTTTATCCCAAGAATACAATGTTGCTTTGATATTCAAAAATAATCATGTAATATGCCATATCAAAGAACTAACAAAGAACAACCATATACTTATTTTGATAGTTGTAGAAAAAGAATCTGTCAAAATCAAAAATCCATTTCTGACAAAAACTCAGTAAATTAGGCGTATAAAGGAACTTCCTCAACTGCTAAGATAAAATGACATGACACTCCTTAGTGAAATACTGAACCCTCCCAACTAAGGTCAGGAAAAGGACAGGATTTCACTCTCATTCGTTCTTTTCAACCTTATGCTGGAGAATATAGCCAGTGTAGTGAAGCCATATCATTATCCTAAATGCATGATTGAAGACTTGAATAGTATAAATATACTTTGTATACAAAGAGAGTGTTATGTAAAAAGAGGCTCTATATGTGTATTGTGAATTGTAATGCATACTACTATTACAAATACAACTTTGAATAAAAATAAATAAATAAATAAATAAATAAAACTCATCAAGATTGTAAAGAAATAAGTAACAGTGTTCTTATTACGAAACACTTGATTCTGTAGAGAATCTGATGCAATCACAGAGAAAAAGCTACTAAAACTAATAAATGAGTTTTATAAGATTGCAGAATATAAGATTAATGTACAAAAATCTACTATATTTCTACATACTATCAATGAACAATCAGAAAAATGTTTGACAAAAACTGTGTATAAGTCAGAGTCCAGCCCAGTGAGCTTAAATCCCTTGTATTGTTCAGGAGGAGAATAAAGATATCATGTAACTTTAAAAGTTGATGAAATATATGTTGTCGTATCTGTTTTCTGTTGCTATAACAGAACATCTGATGGGGTAATTTATAAAGGAAAGGAGTTTACTGGGCTCATAATTCTGGGGGCTGGTAAGTCCAGGGCTGGGTGTCTGCATCTGGTGAAGACCTCATGCTGTATCAGAACATGGTAGAAAAACAGAATGACCAGTGAGAACATGCCTAGGCAGGTGGCCTCGCTTGAAGCTACCTGCCTCACAGAAGTCATTCCCACATGAGTAAAAAGTCACTCACTACCTTAAGAATTAATTCAGTCCCAGGAGAAAGGCATTAACCCCTCTTAGTGGCCTAGTCACCTCTCAAACACCCCAACTCCCGACACTACCACAAAAAACAATCAAGTTTTTTTTTTTTTAATATTTTTAATATTTATTTATTTGCTTTAGTGCAGGAGCCCTGTTTGGGGAGATAGCTAAGATTGCGGTTGACTACGGGCCATAGACATTTTTGGGCATTTCCGCCTTCCGTAGTCTCACGGGACTTGGCCTGGGATCTCGCGGGACTTGGCCCAGGATCTCGAGAGATTTGAGCGGTGAGTCAGCAGATCGAGCTAGCGCCATTCCTGCTCCGGCGCATGGGATAGACCTGAGAGAGAACGGACAGGGTTATCGCTATTGTATAGATATATTGTAGTTTCTTGTAAGAGTAGGTGTCTTGGTTTCTTGTGAGAGTGTGTATGGGGTGTTAGAAATTACAAGAGACAGAGAGAGAAAGATTAAAGAATTTTTTCGTCTCCATCCTGTCTCTGGACTCCTTCCCGTGGCGCCGCCGTTCTGGGCTGCAATCCCTTTCCGGCTACAACACTTTAGTTGTACACAATACGTTTATTTGTATGTGGTGCTGAGGATAGAACCTGGGGCCGCGCGCGTGCTAGGGGAGCGCTCTACCACTAAGCCACAACCCCAGCCCACAATCAAGTTTTAATATGAGTTTGGGAGGGACAAACCGTTGGCAAGCCATAGCATGTGTCATATTGGATCCCCATGTAATTGCTAAAAGAACCATAGAATTATGGTCACTTGGTATCTGAGAGCAAATTGGAGATCATTTTTACAGACAAAAAAAAACCCCAAGCTGGGCGCGGTGGCGCACGCCTGTAATCCCAGTACTTTGAGAAGCTGAGGCAGGAGGATCGCGAGTTCAAAGCCAGCCTCAGCAATGGCTGAGGTACTTAACAACTCAGTGAGACCCTGTCTCTAATTTTAAAACACAAAAAATGGCTGGGGATGTGGCCCAGTGGTCAAGGGCCCCTGAGTTCAATCCCCGGTATCAAAAAAAAAAAAAAAAAAAAAAAAAAAAACCAGAAATATTCTTCCCCAGACCTCTGCTTTATTATTTTTATTTGAAAAGAAGACTGCAGTAACACTGTGTGATTAGCAGTTAACATTTCTGCAGGATTTCATTCCTTTCTTAAAAAACTATTTTATTGTGATAAAATATATGAGATATAAAATGTTTTTTTTTTTTTTTTTTTTTTTTTTTTGTGGTACCAGGGATTGAACTCAGGGGCACTCGTCCACTGGGTCACATCCCCAGCCCTTTTTTTTTTTTTTTTTTTGTATTTTTTATTTAGAGACAGGGTCTCACTGAGTTGCTAAGTGCCTCGCCATTGCTGAGGCTGGCTTTGAACTCGTGATCCTCCTGCCTCAGCCTCCCAAAGTGCTGGGATTACAGGCGTGAGCCACCGCGCCCGGCTTAAAATGTATTATTTTTTGACCATTTTAAGCATACAGTGCAGTGACATTGAACATGTTCACATTGCTGCATAAGCATTGCGTCATCCTCTGGAAGTTTCTCATCTCCCCAGATGAAATTCTGTCCCCATTAAACAGGATTTCATTCTTAACCCAACCTCTCAGTGGCTCCCATACATACAATGAAGGGTCTTGGGCCTCCTCAAAATGCCCCACAGTTATTTTTGGAGACTTTAAGGAGGAGATTCTTATGTACACACATAAATATGTTATGTACAATAAAAACTATAAACATAATTTTATACATTTTTAATTTAGTATTTGTTTTTTAAATTTTTTTTGTAGTTGTAGATGGACACAATGCCTTTATTTTACATGTTTATTTTTATGTGGTGCTGGGGATTGAACCCAGTGCCTCACTCATGCTAGGTGAGCACTTTGCCGCTGAGCTATATAGCCCCAGCCCTTGTTTTTTTTCTTTTTTTAAGTTGCTCTTCTTTCTTTCTTTCTCTTTCTCTCTTTTTTTAGTTGTAGGTGGACACAGTACCTTTATTTTATTTATGTGGTGCTGAGTATGGAACCCAGAGCCTCACACATGCAAGACACGCTCTCCAATGTTGAGCCCCAGCCCCAGCCCTAGTATTTGGGATTTTTTTTTTTTTTTTTTTTTTTTTTGTGGTACCGGGGATTGAACTCAGGGGCACTCGACCACTGGGCCACATCCCCAGCCCTTTTTTGTATTTTATTAGAGACAGGGTCTCACTGAGTTGCTAAGTGCCTCGCCATTGCTGAGGCTGGCTTTGAACTCGTGATCCTCCTGCCTCAGCCTCCCAAAGTGCTGGGATTACAGGTGTGCGCCACCGCGCCCGGCAGTATTTGGGATTTTTTAAAAAGTGATTTTAGATTCATAGAAGAAAATCTAACCAAAAGTACAGAGAATTCCTATATCCCCCCACCTACATCCCTCCCAAAGGTTCCCGCTCTCACTACCATCTTGCATGTATTTGTTACCGTTGATGAGCCAATATTTATATTAGGGTGCACCCTTTATATCATATAGCTCTATGGGTTTTGAATACTATGTTATGATGTGGAACCATCATTGTAGTATGGTACTGAATAGTTTCAACGTCCCAAAATTCTCTGGTGTTCCTATCATCCTCCCCTTCCTCCTCCAAACCTCTAGAAACCACTGATCTTTCTACTTGGTCCATAGTTTTGCCTTTCTGGAATGTCATGTAATCAAAATCATTCAACATGTAGCCTTTTAAAATTGGCTGCTTCTGCTTGGTGATATGCATTTAAGCTTTTTCCATGTCTTTTCCTGGCTTGATAGCTCATTTATTTTTAGCACTACACATAATACTCCATTGTCTGGCTGGACCACGGTTTATTTATCCATTCACCTACTGAAGGACATCTTGGTTGCTTCCAAGTTTGACAACTATAAATAAAGTTGCTGTAAACATTCATGTGCAGGTTTTTGTGTAAACATATTTTCAATTCATTTTGGTAAAATACCAAGGAGCACTATTGCTGAATCATATGGTAAGAATATGTGTAGTTCCATAGACGGATGGTACAGAATAGAAGACACAGAGACAACCCACACAGATACAGTCATCCAATCCTTGACACTGGTGCCAAAAACACATTGGAGAAAAGACAGCCTTTTAAACAAATGGTGCTGGGAAAACTCATTATCCATATGCAGAAAATAAAACTAGATCCTTATCTCTCACCCTGAATAAAATCAACTCAAAATGGATCAAAGACCTTGAAATTAGACCAGAAACTATGCAACTCCTAGAAGAAAACATAGAGTCAGCACTCCAGCTGTTAGGCCCAGGCAATGACTTTCTCGGTAGAATCCCTAGAGCTCTGGAAGTAATGTCAAGAGTTAATAAATGGGATGATGGCATCACATCAAAAAGCTTCTGCACAGCAAAGAAACAATTAGGAATGTGAAGAAAGAACCCACAGAATGGTAGAAAATCTTTGCTAGTTTTTCTGATGGAGGATTAATATCTAGAATATATAAAGAGCTCCAAGACTTAACACCAAAAAAAACCAAATAACCCTAGGGACTGGGGTTGTGGCTCAGTGGTAGAGCATTTGCCTAGCAAGTGTGTGGCACTGGGTTCAATTCTCAGCATCACATATAAGTAAAATAAATATCCATCAACAACTCAAAAAAATATTTTTTAAATATTTATTTATTTACTTTAGTTGTACACAATGCAATGCATTTATGTTTACGTGGTGCTGAGGATTGAACCCAGGCCGCGTACGTGTGAGGCGAGCGCTCCGCCGCTGAGCCACAATCCCAGCCCTCAAAAATATTTTTTAAAAAATCAAGTAACCCAATTAATAAATGGGCAAACAAATTAAACAGACACTTCTCAAAAAAAAAAAAAAAAAAAAAAAAAAAAAAAAAAGAAAAAAGAAAAAGAAAAATGCCCAGCAAATAAATGAAAAAATGTTCAACATTAATAGCAATTAGGGAAATGCAAATCAAAATTACACTGAGATTTTATCTCACACCAGTCAGAATGGCAGTCATCCAGAACACAAAAAATAATAAGTGCTGGGGAAGATGTGAGGGAAAGAGAACACTTTTACACAGTTGATGGGACTGTAAGTCACTATGGAAATCAGTATGGAGTCTCCTCAAAAGACTAGGCATGGAACCACCTTACGACCCAGCTATTCCACTAGGCATCTCCCTGAAGAACTAAAGCCATCTTACTACAGTGATACACGCATACCCATGCTTATATAGCAGCACAATTTACAATATCTAAACTACGGAACCAGCCCAGGTGCCCATCAATGGATGAATGGATTAAAAAAAAGTGGCATATATACACAATGGAATTTTATTCAGCCAGGAAGAAAAATTAAGTTATGGCAGTTGCAGGAAAATGGATGGAACTAGAGACCATCCTGTTAAGCAAAGTAAGTCAAACTCAGAAAGTTACAGGTTGTATGTTTTCTCTCACAGGCAGAAGCTAGAGAGAAAAAAGGAAAAGAAAGGTGGGGGTGGATCTCCTAAAAATCAAAGGGAGATCACTAAGGGAAAGGGACCAAGAGGCGGGAAGAGGGGAGGGAGGGGGAAATGCCAGGGAATGATAGTGGCCAAATTGTAGAGTTTTATTGTGTGCATGTATGAATATGTAACAAAGCCCCACAATATGCACAACTATAATTCACCAGTAAAAGACGCGGAAGAAAAAGAAAACGTGTAGTTTGTAAGAAACCAGCCTACCTTCCGAACCGGGTGAGCGGTTCTGCACTACCACCAGCATGATGCCCAGCTCCTACCGCACCACATCCTCACCAGCATGTGGGGACATTTTGGACTTAGTCACTGTTCACAGGTGTGCAGTGGTATCTTGTTGCTTTCATTTTAAATCTCAAGAGACACATAATGTGGAGCATCTTTTCATATGCTTCTTGAGGTGTCTATTCAGACCGTTAGCTCACTTTTTTAAAAAAATATTTATTTATTTGCTTTAGTTGTACACAATGCGTTTTATTCAATGCATTTTATTTGTACGTGGTGCTGAGGATCGAACCCGGGCCGCGCACATGCTAGGCGAGCGCTCTACTGCTGAGCCACAATCCCAGCCCCTAGCTCACTTTTTTAAATTGAGTTGTTTTCTCATTGTTGAATTTTAAGAAATCTTCATTTATTTGGGTTCCAGTTCTTATCACATGCACATTTTACAAATATTTTCTCCTAGTTTGTGACTCCTGCTTTCATTTTTTAACAGTGTCCTTCAGAGGACAAAAGTGTTTACATTTTATGAAGTCCAACATAATTTTTTTTTCTTATATGGATTGTATTCTCGGTATTGTATCTAAAAACTAATAACCAAACCCAAGGTTACCTAGATTTTCTCCTATGTTATATTCTAGGAGTTTCACAGTTCTGTTGTATCCCTACATCTAGGATACATTCTATTTTCTTTTTTGACTAATGTGCTCCACAATATCCTACTTTAATGGTCGCATTCATGATATTTTCTGTTTTCCATTCCAAGTTGCACTCTGGAAATTGGGGTTTCTTTGTTACTTTTCTGTCCACCGTTTTCCTGTTTCTTTCCCATTGTTATTTCTTACATGACAACCTATTACAACATCTGTAGTACTTGGATACATGCAGTAACTTCTTTGATCATGAGCATATTATGCAATTAGTAAGTCATCACAGATTTCTCATTTATAAACGGGAATAACTCAGGCCCCACGGGAAACTCGAGATGTATCACTCAACCCATCTGAAGCGGCACAGCCGAAAAGCTGTGAAGACTCATAAAAGGTCCTAAAATGGAGCATTCGAAGAAAGCCCAGTGTTCTGAGCGAGTTTGCGCTGGTATTATGCTATTAGGGAGGCTGCGCTTGGCCTTTGCAGCCTAACACATATGGTGACAGGTGGAGAAACTACAAATAGCCCTGGCCTAAGAATGGAAAAAATGATAAGCTGGGCCAAGGCCTTCAAAGTGACTTAATGACAGGAATGCAAGGGGCAGACCTGAGGATGCAGAGCAGCAGGGTCACAGGCTCCCGAAGGACCTGAAGAGGGCTGTGGGCGGGGTGCCACCGTCATGCTGGCCCCACTGAGACTAGATGGTAAGCCCTCAGGGCTCCGTGTTTCCACACGGTGTGTCTCGTAAATACCAACTTCCTACCAGCAAGAAAACGCTCCTAAGTCCCCATGGTTCTACGAACAGAACCTCTGTGTTTCTTGTGTGTTTCTTTTTTTTGTTTCGTGTGGTACTGGGGACGGAACCCCGGGGCTCACACAGGCTAGGTAGGCCCTCACCACCACGCTACACCCTCTGCCATTTTGGAAGGGCCCATTTCCTGGGACCATCAGGCCCTGCGGTTTAGCTTGGGGGTCGATGCAGTTGTGCAGTGGAAAGCCCTTGGCCCAGCTGTCAGGGGTCTCAGGTTACCTGAAGGCCCGGGAGGGCCACCGGGGGATTTAGGGGCTCTGGGTCTTAATCCCAGCGCCACTTGTGGACTCAAGGACTCTCCTGGCATTTCTATTTCCTCATCTTTAAAACTGGGGCATGAGCTGGCTTTACCGGGAAGGTGACTGAGTAATTGATGAAAGACGGACCATTTGGTGCTGCCTGCTCCGTGGAGGAGGAGGGCGGGACAGAATTCCAGGCCCCCCTTGCCTGGCCCAGCCCCATCCGGCCCCATTTCCTCGTGATAAGGACATCCTCAGGAGCTTAGGCTACAGGAGCCCTAAGACTGCTTCTAAGCAGAAATCCAGCCTGTTAGTCCTTGCCCGGGGCAGCGTCCCCAAACCGGGACTGAGACAGCCGGGCGGAGGAGGTAGGAAGCTGGGCATTTCTACCAAGTCCCCAGGTGTGGTTGATGGTCCTTTCCAGGAGACCACGCCCGGGTAAAACTGGCTGAGGGAGATGGCCAGGCCCAGGCTGTCTCCTGGGGTCCAGCCTAAGCAGGTCCACAGCTCCTCCAAGCTTCCGGGCTTGGTTTAATGCATCGCTGTCACCAACAACATGCAATTCTTAAGTTTTGAAGAGGACTCTCTGCATCTTCATTTTGCCCTGGGCCCTGAGAATTATGTAGCTGGTCCAGTTTGTACCTATGGTTTCTCTTTTTCTTACCTTCTTTTTTTCTTTTCTTTTCTTTTTTTTTTTTTTTTTTTTTTTTTTAGTACTGGGATTTAACGGAGGGGCACTTAACACTGAGCCACATCCCCAGACCTTTTGTTTTTATTTTGAGACAGGGCCTCACTAAGTGGCTTAAGGTCTTGTGGAATCACTGAGGCTGGCCTTGAACTTTTGATTCTCCCACCTCAGCCTCCCAAGTCACTAGGATTACAGGCATGTGCCTCCACACCTGCTAGTTTTGGTTTTTCAAATAAACTTTAGGTGAATGAGCAAATTTCATTTTCAAAAGAAATGTTAAAAACTACTGAGAACCTCCAAGCTACTTTTACACAGGCTCATTGGGAAGTTGTTCTTTGGGCTCTGTTGTCTTGCCTGTCGGCAGACAGGCTGGGGAAACGGCCGGTGTGTGTAAGTGGCCAGGCCAAATCAGGCAGTGAGGTCCAGCCTCCTCCCCTACCAGTGCCTCTCTCCCTTCTTTTACCTTCTGTGTTTTGTAGTCTTCTGCACACCTAGTGGGCCTGTTTCCCACACCGCCCCTGGCAAAAATGCTGGAGCAGGCTCTCCAGGATTTCCGTGTTAAAAGAATGCCTCCGGGAGAAAGCAGTGTTACTATGTATCCACACACCATTTCTGAGGAGGAGAACATCACCTTTTGAATCACAGAGGCAGAGCCTCCTCTACCTAGCTTCTTTCTGTTGCCCCACAATCCTGCCCCCAAGAGGGACCCTTCGGTGCTTCTCCTGAAATCATACCAAGGAGGACTCCAGCCACACACTCACTGCAGGGAGCAGGGTCAAGGTGAGGGACTCTGACCAGTCAAACTGAGACATCCACGTCTTTTTTTAGGCTGGGATTTCCTACCCTGGCACTCTTCTTGGGCTCGTTTTCCTTTCTCTCGGAGCTGGTAATAGCACGAGGGCTTTATATAGCCCTGTGGTAGTGAGTGCGACAGCGCAGGGAAATATACAGCCAAAATCCATTTATATTGCTTCCCCGAGGGGACCGGCATTTAACTTTTGTAGAAACAGATGATCCAGACAAGTTTTCCCAAGAGGACCTAAAGAACAGGAGATGGAGACATTGCTTACATTAACATTTTATCAGACACACCAAAAGAGACTGTGGGTCTCCGAGGGGTTCTAAGGGTCACCATGACGTGCTCATGGGGCATGCTGTGATCTGCTGGCATGGGGACTCCCGTGTTAGTAAAGATAGTCTGGAATGATGAGAGGCTGGCAGGCTAGAGGTGACGGGTACTAACTAGCTTTCATCTCCCATGAAGAAGCCACACTGAAAACAAGCAATTTATCTCTCTTTCCCACAATCCCACTGTTTGTATCCAGGGAGACTGTGTGAAATCAGAAAAGGGACCCCTCTCCTTGGGATGCTTGGCAGCCATCAGCCAGAGAACTGCCATCCTCACCAAAGTCCTGATGCCCCCAAAGTGAGTGGCATCCCTTGGGCTTGTGCCGACTTGACCAGCTGTTAACCAGCGGCCATCTCTGAGGACCCAAGGGATGGGGACAGATGTATCTTTTACCTACTGTCTCCTTGGGAGAGCAGCTGCAGATCACCATCAAGGACGAACAGGTGGGGCTGGGGCTGGGGCTCAGTGGTACAGCACTCATCTCATATGTGGGAGGCCCTGGGTTGGATCCTCAGCACCGCATAAATAAAATAAAGGTATTGTGTTCACCTACAACTAAAAAAGATATATATTTTAAAAAAGAATGAACAGGTATTGCATGTTGACCTTGGAGTGGCTGGGGAATAGGAACTCAAAGGGCAAAGAATGGGGGAAATGATGTAAGGTTGAAAAAATCATATCCACTAAATTATCACTTTCTGGATGTTAAGAAACACTGTTCTTTGAATTTGGCAGCAGAATACCGACATTTACCTTGTGAGGCAATAGGGCTTGTGCAAGAAGCATAGTTTGAGATCCACTTCAGCAAGTGGATGCTACATGATATCTGAGGGGGATATGAGGAACTTTCCAGAAGAAGGTGACCAAAAATAAAAATCATAATCACAATTTAGTCCAACAAAGTCATAATAGAAGCAAGATGTGTTTCTATATGCCTATATCTGGGCTATCATTATCCTAGCTAACAAACAATGCTTAGGTCTCTCCTTGGGGTTTCCCAGGTGATAGGAGCAGTCTTTGTTTTAGTGATGTGATGCTTGGTGAGCTCCTGGATGGGGGACAGTCACCAGAAAACTAAAGCTTGAGTGGAGCTTGGAACTTTTGCCCCCTACCCGCCCCTACCATGCTCAGGACAGGGACTGGTGCTGGAACAATTGAGCATGCCTGTGAGATGAAGTCTCCGTATACATCCCTGCGTGTTGGGTTTGGAGAGCTTTGGGGTTGGTGCACACATGAAGGAGCTGGGGGGTGTCGCGTCCTGAGAGGGCAGAAAGGACCTCCAAACCTCACTCTAGGCATCCATGTGGCTGGATCTGAGTTGTATCTTTTATAATAAACTAGTAATCTAGTGAGTAAACCCTTTCCCTGAGTCTGTGAGCCACTCTGGCAAATGCTAAAACCTAGGAGGGAATCATAGGAACGAACCCTTAATTTACAGCCAGCAGGTCAGAAGCAAATGGCACAACCTGAGACTTACGACCAGCATCGGAAGTGGGGGACAGTCTTGTGGGACGGAGCCCTTAACTCCAGTTAGTGTCAGAACAGAGTGAAACCGCAGGGCACCCACCTGGTACCCATGGAGAACTGGACGAGTGCTTGTAGGGAGCGCAATCCTGGGCATCTGGTCTCAGAAGTGCTCTGTGGGAGAGTATGGAGAAATGCTGTCTCCCAGGCCTCAAGCTGAAACAGGTGTCAAAGCCAAAGTCAGGCTTCTACTCGAAGAGGGTGACGTGGCTTTCATCACGGCCAAAGTGAGGGTGCTGCAAACGGGGCATGTTACCAAAATGTCCATGCTCAGTTTGGGTCATGGCAACGTCTGCTATTTTCAGAACAGAGACAAGACTCTCAATCCTAAAGTCACATTACTTTAGTTGGTCACATCTACATTGGCTGCTTGGGAACCAAATAAAAACATTAATTTCTGAGTCCTGATGGCAATTGGTAACTGAAAACACGTTTTCTCCAGGCAACTTCCTCTAGTGATGTTCTGTAATGTCAGGGAACCAAATCGTCATCTTCCCGTTTCTCCTGCTGATTTTATGCGGCTCTTGCATTCAGACCAGAGGCTGAGCTCCGACCTCTGGAAGGATGTCGCCTCCACTCTGGGTCCCGTCTATGCCAGGCAGCTCTGCCCTTGTCTCTGTCAGCTAAGCCAAAAGGAGAAGAGAAATATTTCGCGTGTAGTTTTTCAGGAGGTGATTACTCATCCCCCTAACACATTGCTGGATTTGCAATGACCACTACAATTCTATATTTCGAGGTGAAAGAGCCGCTGGTGACGATTCCACTGGGTTTCCAGAAACCAACCTCAAATATCTGGCTGTAAAATTGAGAAAGGAAAGGAGAGTGAATAATGAAGCCAAAGAAAATGCAGCATGAAGGATGCCTTTTTACCATCGTCCTGATCCAGCCCTTTATCAACGGGGTGACCAGAATATAAATCGTCCAATCAGGAACACGTCATCTGGAAGTGAAAAGAGAGGCTGTTAGTTGCTTTGTTGGGGACAACCTCTCTACAGGTCGGGGATACAAAGAGCCCCAAAATGTCTTAACTTCCACGCAAGCTAAAGGCTGGTTGGGGAGAGAAATCATTTAGAAAAAGGGAAACATGTGGATTGGCGAAGCGAAGGCCACTACGTCCATCCCACAGGTGAGGCAGCAGAGTCCAGGGAGGTGGATTCGCCAACCCTCCCAAACCCAGTGCTGGGGAAAGGGGGTGGGGGACAGAGCCAAGCGCTGGGCGCCTGCTCTCAGTCCACTGCAGCTACACCCAGACGAGGGCAACTGATGGCGGGATCCAGGAAGGAGACGGAGTGCTGGGAACAAACCCACAGTGTGGCTGGAACACCCCTAAGTGGACTAGGGGAACCGGTAGAAAGCGCAGTTTCGGTGAGACGATGAAGACGCTGCACCAGCGAGGCTGCATCTCCTGCATGCGGGCCGCAGGAACGCGAGCCAAAGGCGTGATGTGTGCGAAGTGCGGTCTCAGGAGGACTTACCACGGGGCACTGGAGCAGGAGCAGACGAACACAGAGGAGGCTGCAGGACTTCCACACCAAGTGCTGGCAGGGGAGTGAGCTGGCAGATTCTGCAGTGCAAAGGACTTCCTAAGTCATCAGGGTGAGAAGACACAAGGTGCGAGCCCATGTTAGCAGAAGTGAGATACTGTTAACAAAAATAGGGAAGCTGGTGGCTTGGGAGGCTGAGACAGGAGGATCACAAGTTCAAAGCCAGCCTCAGCAAAAGCGAGACGCTAAGCAACTCAGTGAGACCCTGTCTCTAAATAAAATACAAAATAGGGCTGGGGGTGTGGCTCAGTGGTGAGTGCCTCTGAGTTCAACTCCTGGTACCCACCCCAAGTAGGGAGGCTAAGAAGGAGAGCCCCTTAACAGTACATCTGAGAGGTTTGTCTATCCTAGGACATAGAGATACACAGCATTCTTTTAAATTGCTACATAGCATTCCATAGCACAGTTGTACCAAACTTATTTTTATTTAACTTAATTTGACCTTATTTACCCTTTCATCAACCGTTATGTTTGCAACTATAAATGAAATTCCTGTGCTTGTGCATCTCCCATAACTAGGATGCTGTACATTCGGTATGGAAACAGATAATCAGAAGGCATCTACACGGTCTGACTCAGTAAATTGAAATTTCCCATTCCAAGAACATTTATTGAATAATTTATATGTTCAAATCACAGATGATGGTGCTGTAGGCTTAACCTCAAGGAATTTAGAGTTAACTAGAGGAAATACATATGTTGCAAAATAGCATTAAGAAAATAAGAAGGAGCTGGCGTGGTGGCGCAGGCCTGTAATCCCAGCACTTGGGAGGCTGAGGCAGGAGGATCGCCAGTTCAAAGCCAGCCTCAGCAATGGCGAGGCACTTAGCAACTCAGTGAGACCCTGTCTCTAAAAAAATACAAAAAAGGGCTGGGGATGTGGCCCAGTGGTCGAGTGCCCCTGAATCCAATCCCTGGTACCAAAAAAAAAAAAAAAAAAAAAAGGAAAGAAATAAAGAAGGAGAAACTACACCACAGGCATGAGCAAAGTGCTAGATAATGCCCAAGGTGGAGGAACCAATTCTGGAGCAGAAGGTAGATTGTAAATAGCCTTGCAGGTTACAGATTGGGTCCCGACCTCCAAGCTCAAGTGCACGTAGTAGTTGAGCCAATCAGGAAATGCATATTGACTGTGGGTTTTTCCATGAATAGCAGCTGATGTTTGAGGCATGTGCTGTGCACTAGCACAGTGGAAAGTGCTCTGCTTACATCACTCATTTAATCAAGTAACGGAAAGCAGGCTGAGGCGGAAACTATTCAGTGTGTGCTCACTTGCTCGTTCTCGCACATTCTAGTCACACTAAAAGGGTGCTTCTGTATCACTGCGTGTTTTACTGATTCCACGAATGCAGGAAAGCTACTAATTCAATACATGTAATTATACAATATGGTAACTGAAGTATTTTCTAATTAGATGCCAAATAACCTTGCTTTTGTGATTGTGTACTAGTTGCCAGTGTATTCATGACACAGTGCCATGTATTACCAACGATAGCTGAGACAGGATTGGGCTGCACATCAGGCCTCCCTGCTGCCGCGGTGGCTTCCTCTTGCCCTGTTCTTGTTCTCCTCGTCCTCTTCCCCCACCCCCACCCCACCCCCGTTCCTTCTCCATTCTCTTCCCCTTTCCTTCTTCCTCTTCTGCACATTCTAAAGAAAATAAATAAAAAGTGTTCAAGTTCCGTGATTCCCATTATGTACGGTAATCTTTTTTTAATATTTATTTATTTGCTTTAGCTGTATACAATGTGTTTTTAGTTTTACGTGGTGCTGAGAATTGAACCCGGGGCCGCGCACGTGCTAGGCGAGCGCTCCACCGCTGAGCCACAACCCCAGCCCTGTACGGTAATCTTCATAGGGAAAAGAGTATTCCCTTAGGTTTGGGGATTCGTTTTTAGTCTGTCTCTTTTATGTGAGCTTAAAAAAAAACCCTTCTATCTTTTTCCTTTGCCCAGTGATGTTTTTCTTTCTATAATATTTCTGTTCACAATACCAAGTCACATGTAAAAGACAGCTCCGCCCAGGGTCCAGGTGAAAGACAGCTCCGCCCAGGGTCCAGGTGGACTTGGTTAGGATCGAGGAGGCCCCCGGGAGACTGACAGCTGTGGTGGTCCAAAGCTCAGTGGGCCCCGCCCTTCCTGAGGCTTCACCACCTTCTTCCTGTGCTGGCCACGGAGGTGATCCGGCCAGATCCTCGCTCAGACCCCATGGAAGCCAGCCAGCTCCATGAGCTCCCTTGCCCTGCCCCTGCCCCACCTGCTCTGTGCGTGCTGGGAGGAAGCCCGAGTGCCGAGCAGGCCAGACCCCGGTGAGGGAAGGCCGCAGCATCAGGGCAGCCCTCGCTCAGATGCCTCACTGCGGGTGGCAGGGGTGAGGTCTGCGGACAGTGGACATCGCCGGGCTCTGTGCGCCCTCTGCCCTGCAGGCTGGGCTCGTGCAACAGAGGTCCATTTGCCTTTTTCCTGAGAAGCAAGAGATAGAGACAGAGACAGAGACCAAGAGAGCGTGCACACAGGCAATGGGGCCGGTAGGTCTGCATCCCAGTGTGTGTATGACTTCCTGCCTCAATTCCCTGGCTCAGGGGAGGGGGTCTTGTGGGCACGAGGTGTGCCTACCCAGCCTGGCTGCTTAATGTGCAGCTACATCTGGGAATCAAAGCCAGGAATAGGTTTTTAAGAAAATAACTGAAAACAATGAGTACAGGTTGTATAGATTTCATCTGAAAGAAAGAACCAGGTAATTAGAAATTGAGGGTTGGGGGCATAGTTCAGTAGTAGAGCACTTAGAAGCCCTGGGTTCAATCCCCAGCACGAAAGAAAGGAAGGAAGGAAGGGAGAAAAATTGTTTGAAAGAGGAAACAAAAGTGGGTGAGTGAGCTGAGTGCTGTGGCACACACCTGTAATCCCAGAGGCTCAGGAGGCTAAGGCAGGAGGATCACGAGTCCAAAGCCAGCCTCAGCAAATAAGCAAGGCTCTAAGCAACTCAGTGAGACCCTGTCTCTAAATAAAATACAAACTAGGGCTGGGGATGTGGCTCAGTGGTTGTGTACCCCTGGATTCAATCCCTGGCACCCCCCCAAAAAAAGGTGGGTGAGTATAATTGAGAACGAAGTCACACACTTGTACGCCCCCATGGTATTCGTCAGGCCTGGGTCTTAGAGGTGGTCTCTGGTGGTTCTGAGAGTCCTCACCCCTGCGTAGCAGGGTCTGGGGAAGTCCTACTGTAATCTCCAGCCGCAGACCCCATCCCCAGGACACACCTCCTTCTCCACACCCCGCCCTGCTCATGTCGTCCCAGTGAAGCCAAGTTAAAGCAGGCACCACGGCGGTCACGAGGGAAAAGACGGCTCCTAGGAAGCGCACCAGAGGAATGTGCTGGGCCGTGTGGGAGCCGGGCACCCTGCTCCACCCCGGGACACCCAGCGGAGGCCGGGCTTGCACAGGAGTGCTGGCAGCTCGTGGCTGGGTGGCCCTGGTTTGGGAGGTGATTTTAACACATCATCTCCTCAGGACGATCACCTCAGAAGCGGCCGTCTCTTCCTGCTCCTCCTCTTTACGGAGGGGCCAGGGCTGGCTGGGCCAGACGGAGACCAAAGGACCCTGGGGAGTTGTGAGGCTCCCAGGGACAAGGCTGAGGCCAGCAGTTTCTGTCTGAGTGGACAGGAGGAGAGCAGAGGAAGCCGGAGTCACACCCGGCTTGAAGCAGAGTCACAGGCCCAGGGGGAGCAGCCGCGGCCCCTGCGGCCAGCCGGGCAGCTGCGTGGGGAAGTCGCGTGCCCAGACGCTGCCGCTGGGCTGCTGGGGGAGGGACGGGCCCCGCTAGGTTGGATCTGAATGTCCCCCAAAAGTCCACGTGGTAAAGGCTTGGTCCCCGGCTGGGGGTGCTAGGAGGTGATGGGACCTTCAAGAGGTGAGCCAAGCAGGAGGTCTGCAGGTCCCGGGGTGCCCTCAGCGGGGACAGCGGGGCCCAGTCCCTCTCTGCTCTGCCCTGCTCCTAGCGTGAGGTGGACCCTCTGCCCCAGCACGCACTCCTCCTCCCCACCCCCGGCCCCGCCAGACACCTAAAGCCATGGATGCAGCCTTCGTGGGCTGGACCCTCTAGAGCCACGAGCGAGATAAACCTTTCCCCTCTGTAAGCTGATCATCTCAGGTACGTGTCACCGTAACAGAAGCTGATCATCACAGGCCTTTCTTTTCTTGGGCCCGTCAGACTGTCTCTGATGCCCAAATAGTGCTGCTCTTGCCAGAG
This sequence comes from Tamias sibiricus, assembly GCA_025594165.1. Classification (NCBI taxonomy): domain Eukaryota; kingdom Metazoa; phylum Chordata; class Mammalia; order Rodentia; family Sciuridae; genus Tamias; species Tamias sibiricus. The sequence continues at coordinate 99,190,778 of CM046669.1, forward strand.
CCAGGGACAGCCCCCTCAGCTTCTAGCTGCCACCTGTCACCAACTCTCAAACAAAGCTCATGCTCACATTCCATAAATACAAAGTTTTGGTGGGTGTGCTGTCTTTTGTTATTGTTTGTTTTCGGCACAGAGCAGACTTTAAGTATATTTAGGAGAATCTGCAGCCAGGTGCAGAGACACACACCTATAATCCCAGCTCCTCGGGAGGCTGAGGCAGGAGGATTGCAAATTTGAGGCCAGCTTGGACAATTTTTTAAAAAATATTTATTTATTTGTTTTAGTTGTACACAATGCCTTTATTTTTACGTGGTGCTGAGGATCAAACCCAGGCCGCACAAATGCTAGGCAAGCGCTCTAATGCTGAGCCACAACCCCAGCCCTAGCTTGGACAAATTAATGAGACCCTGTCTCAAAATGAAGTAAAATGACTGGAGATGTGGCTCAGTGGTGGAACACCTGCCTAGCATGTGCAAGGCCCTGGTTCCATCCCAGTTCCACAGTGAATGGAAGGGAGGGAAAAATGCATAATAAAACACCCTTCTCGCCCGGCGCAGTGGCACACGCCTGTAATCCCAGCACTTGGGAGGCTGAGGCAGGAGGATCGCAAGTTCAAAGCCAGCCTCAGCAATGGCGAGGCACTTAGCAACTCAGTGAGACCCTGTCTCTAATAAAATACAAAAAAGGGCTGGGGATGTGGCCCAGTGGTCGAGTGCCCGAGTTCAATCCCCAGTACCAAAAAAAAAAAAAAAAAAAAAACCCTTCTCCAACATTCTGCCCAACAGTCCTCCAGCCACAGAGAGGACTCTTCACTGCCTACACTATAAGGTGCAATTCCCATCTGTGCACCAGAGCTTCTTAGGTAACTGTATCCATTAGCAATGTTTCTTTGGATGCTGAGAATAGAAAGCTGAACTAACAGCAGCTTAAACAAAAGAGGTTTATTTTTCTGATGTAACAAAAAGAATACAGAGGCTTTACAACGAAGGCCAGTTTCCCCACTCCGTCATCCAAAAAGCCATATGAATCGTTCCTCATGGTCGCAGTGAGGCTGCTGCAGCTCCAGGCATTAGAGGTGAGAGAAGAGGAAGGGAAAATGGCAGCCTCTTCTCTCCTGCCCTTACCTTTGTAAAGAAGTGAAAACTTTCTCAGATAACCCCATCCACATCTTTTTATGTCTCCTTAGTAGAACTGAGAAACATGGCCACTGATGGCTGCGAGGGAGGCCAGGAAGGCAAATGTGTAATGTTTGTCTTCCTCAGCTTCTGTGGAGGGAGGCAGATGAAGAGAAAGGGGGTTGGGAAAGGCTACTGAGTTCCAGGGTTCCCTGTAGGGACACCAGGGCATTGGTCACTATGCAGAAATAGTGACCCCTCTGGGTCATGGACAGAGCCTCTGGCTGGTTGCTCTGGCCTCCGGCTCAGCCTCAGTCGGCCTCACACAGGCACTACATTAGCTGCTCTCAAAATTTTTGGTTTTAAGGGACCCCCTACCCCACCTTTTTTTTTTTTTTTTTGTACTGAATTTGAACCCAGAAGCACTCACCCACTGATCCACATTCCTAGCTCTTTTTTATATTTTATTTAGAGGCAGAATCATACTGAGTTGCTTAGGGCTGGGCTAAGATGCTGAGGCTGGCTTTGAACTTGCGATTCTCCTGTGGTTAGCCTCGTGAGCCGCTGGGGTTACAGGCGTGCATTACTGCACCTGGCTTACGACCCCTTTTTGTAGAACCATACAGAGCATTTATCTCTGTGAGTTTTATCTATCAACATTTACCATATTAGAAACTAAAGCTGAGCAATGTTTGGAATGTTATAGTAATTTGGGCTGGGGTTGTGGCTCAGCGGCAGAGCGCTCGCCTAGCACATACGTGGACCTGGGTTCAATCCTCAGCACCACGTAAAAATAAATAAATAAAATAAAGGTATTGTGTCCAACTACAACTAAAAATTAAAAATGTTAAAAAAATGTTATAGTAATTCATTTTCAAACAAAAACAACAAATCCATTGCATGTTTCCATAAATTCAACATACATATTTTTATTAAACATAACTCTATTTTTAAAAAAAAGATCAGTGTGTTCCCCTGACATGGCTTGGCAGTTCTACACGTCCCTTTATTCCCCACAGCTGGATTCTGCTGTCTGTTCCTACAGTCGGTTTCATTTCCACCTAACAAACAGCCCCGGGAAACCTTGGCAGCACACTTGTGAGGAACGAAACTGGCAAAGACAGACAATGTCTCCGTACTATTGTGGAGATGGTTCGGGCCTGCAGAAGGCCTGCAAGGGTGTCGGGAGCACTTGGAGAATCACTGCTACATAAATAAGCCTGATGGCTGGGAAGCCTGAGCTAGCCAGCCTAGAGTGTCTGCCACGGTCCCCATTTCCAGTTTTGAGTTTCACGCCGTATTTGCATAACTAAATGGCCAATTCAAGTATCAGTCTCAGAGCTAAGAAATACCTCCCCCACCGTTATCTGTCATTCTCCATAGCCAAGGGCACAGAAAGCTACCAGGAATTTTAAAAATACAGGCTTGCTTGGGGGCTCCCTTATAAGGTCATGGCTCAAACAAACAATGCCCGTGTTTCACCTCTTCTGCACAGGTCAGGGTACTGCATGGAAGGGCCATCTGAGCCAAGGGCTCAGAATGACATCTAGACTTCCACTTCTGCTCCAAGCCCCACCGTCTTTTGTCTGCGCTGTCATCCTGCACGATTAAGGACATCAAAATTCACACGCTGAGTCGTCAGCCATGCTGTGGGTCAGAGCTAAGACTCGCTGTCACCCACTGTCACATTTCATTATGCCACCTCCTTCCCAGATGCATCCAGTCTCTCTATCAGCTCCCTGATAAATGTGAGAAAGTTCACAGGGCAGTGTGGGGATGGTGGCCAAGGCTTGGTGACATCTCCCTGTCCGCTCTTCCCTGGGGGCTTTGCAGGTCCCCTTGGAAATGTCAGGAGCGCTCTGAGCCAGCGGCAGAAGCCAGCGAGGCCTCCTGTAGGACTCTGGGGTGGGATATGGGGTCTGGAGGCAGACCTCTCCCCACCCCCAGCCTGGTTGTTAGGAAAGAGCTCTATTGAGTTTAAATTTAGCGTGTGAGGTTGTGGATAACCCTATCTCTGTTCCCGAGAAACAACTGTTTACTATTCCAACACTCCAGAGCCTGGCAACCGACTCGCGGGGGGCTGGCAACTGGGAGCTCTCAGGCTCCTGTGCAGCTGCTCCTGAGCCCCCTGCCCACAGCCCCCTCCGCGCCAGCCTGGTGTCCAAGTTCCAAGGGCTACAGGACCTGGAACTTCGCAAGACCAAAAAAGGCAGCCAGAACCTATTTTTGCTGACCCCGAGGATTATGAAGAAGGGAAATTCCGTGAAGTCCACGGAGCTCTTAAAATGTATTCTGTTCCACTTCTTTCTTTCCTTGTCCCTCGGGTTCTATTTCCGTATTTTCCCCTTGATGTTTATGGGTCTGGAATTGGACAGCCACACGGTGATAAGGACAGTCCTAAAGAGACATTCCTGGGTAGAAAAACCAGTACTACCCTCCCGCCTCCACCAATCAGAGGCAATCGGAGTGGAATTGTGGGGGTTCGGGGGAGCTGGAGCTCTTGATATTCAGAGGGAGGGAGTTTTATCTATTATCACTCACTCTTTGGAAAATGTGATGTGGGTCAAAGCCACACGAGTCTTGTGGCCAAATCTGTCACGGAACACTGAGAAACTGTCTTGCTCATATTTTCTGGTGGATCCTTTTGCCACAGGCAAAGCCCTCTGCTTAGATGCTCTTCTAAGTCACACACACAGCACGTGACGCCTGGTGCTGGAGTGGGGTCACTGGACAGGAGGGGCCAACAGTAATGTTATCTCTACAAGTGACATGCCATTCCGCATGATCGCCACGGCTAAAATGAGCCTCCGGAGCTGGAGGGAACGGAAAGAGATGACGTGGGCCACCCCAAGGGTGCTGTGACCTCAGAGGACGGGGCGGCAGGGCTGCAGAAGCTGAGTGGACCAGGTCTGAGCGCCTGTGACGACAGCAGGCGGAGAGTGCCATGAGGTCACGTGGGGCTCGCTGCCTGCGTGCCCCACCCAGTGAGCCTTCTGGTCACAGAGAAAATGAAAGGAGGCTGGTGGACTTGGCGGGGTTGGCTGTTGGAAGTGCGCTCTGTGAGAGGAAAGGGTGGTTAAAGGGTGACCGTGGTTTAGCGATCCCACTGCCTCCGTGCTCGCTGGACACTGACACGCAGCCCTGAGACGCCCACCCACAGATGCCCATCCACACACGGGCTGAGGCCAGAGAAGGGCACGAACACCAGGCCGACAGGGAGCCACCCTCAGCAGGTTCGGAGGGGCAGATACAGGGTCCTTCCACGGGCACACGCACGATTACACATTTACACACTGAAGATCTCAGAGGGAAGTGACGATAGCGAATAGAACCTATACGTATGCCCTGTTTTTTTTTTTCCAGTTATTAATAGACCTTTACTTTATTTATTTATATGTGGTGCTGAGAATCGAACCCAGTGCCTCACACATGCCAGGCAAGTGCACTACCACTGAGCCCCAGCCCCAGCCCCTGCCCTGGCCTATTTTAATGGAAGATACGTGTATTATTTTCCCCCCAGAATTCAGGATGCTAGGGCAGGATTCTGGAACATTGTTTTTAATAGATGTTAGTTGTCTGTCTACCAAAACTAACACTGAAAAACAATGCTCAAAACTGAACAAGCTCAGGGCTGGGGTTGTGGCTCAGTGGTAGATCGTTTGCTTAGCATGTACAAGGCACTGGGTTCGATCCTCAGCACCACTTAAAAATAAGTAAATAAAATAAAGGGATTGTGTCCACCTACATCTAAAGAAATATTTTTTTAAAAAATGAATAAGCTCTGTTCGTAAGTTTATTTATAGCTTCTTATACAATTGAATGAACTATATTTTAAAAATTTTTTTGAATTTATTTTTTAGTTGTTGATGGACCTTTATTTTTTTATTCATACGCAGTGCTGAGAGTCAAACCCAGCACCTCACACGCTCAACGCAAAAGCACTCTGCCACTGAACCACAACCCATCTCTGAACAAGCTACATTTTAATCAGGTGTCTTTATAAGGTCAGTGCACCACACGGCCTTTCTGACGTCCCAGTAAATCCTCAGCTGTGGCCACAGAAGAGGAAGCTGCTGCTCCTCTGTTGCTAATAGCCCTCCGGCCTGTTCCCCTAGCTCATCCTGGATCTGCAAAATGCAGAGTCAAGGGCTGGGGTTGTGGCTCAGCGGTAGAGCGCTCGCCTAGCATGCGCTCACCCCGGGTTCCATCCTCAGCACCACATACAAATAAACGCATTGTGTACAACTAAAGAAAATAAATAAAATATTTTAAAAAATGTAGAGTCAAATACAGTGAGGGATTCACTTTGCCACTGACCCCAATGACCAAGGGACGATGAAATGTGGGATCGTGCTGAGAACAGGGCAAGGGCGCGGTCTCCCTGAGGCGACACTCCAATGTTCCAATTTTCTATAAAAATATTGGTGTTATGTAACCAAATAGTATTTGTATTTTGAATCTCTCAAAATATATACAAGTGCTATTTTGATTTAAGTGTTATTCACAAAAGCTTTTAATAATCAAACCAACTTCATTACCAATTAAACTGAGTGGGTGTTTCTAATGATGGCGCAGGGTCCGGGTGAGGAGGCGTGTGAGATCTGAGATCCTTTCTGTTTGTGTCGTCACAGAAACACAGTGCAGAGAAGTGGACCTTTTCTAGAAGTTTGGCAAAAAGTTCAAAAGCAAATTTGAAATATGTCCTTGAAGTTTCATGATTAAAAAGGCAGGCATAACAGCAAATGATTGGCACGCTTTCCTCTAATTGACTCCCCACGATCCTGCCCGGTGGTAGTGATTCTTTCCACCAAAGGCCAATGCCACTCTTGTGGGCCCTTCAGAACTTGGTGCCCAGCCCAGGAAGTCCCCGTGGGAGACTCACACCACCCACCCGAGTCAGAGGGTCCTGCTGTGTGAGTTCACCTGCTGCAACAGCTACCAATGTGTCCCTGATGCAGTAGGATTCGCTAGGCCAGCCACTGACACCTGCCCCCAGCTGGTGATTCCAGGAAGTGATTTCCCTTACACACACACACACACACACACACACACACACACACACTCTTTCCTCTTCCCTCCCTCCCACCATGCTCCTTGGCCATTATAAAACCAGTGTTCCAGGGGCTGGGGCTGGGGCTCAGCGGTAAAGCACTCGCCTAAACACCTGTGATGCCCTAGGTTCAATCCTCAGCACCACATAAAAATAAATAAACAAAATAAAGGTGTTGTGTCCAACCACAACCAAAAAGTAGATTGTCCAACCACAACCAAAAAGTAGAAAAAAAAAAAAAAAAAAAAAAAAAAAAAAAACAGTGCTCCATAATACTTTGTCACCAGTGTTGCCTACATGGGACTGCACCCCCTCCGGGTCCAGCATCAGCCCCTGCTGGTGCAAAGAGGAGCCTCTCCCTTCACCCCGCCTAGTCCATGGTATCGAGTGTGCAAGGAAGACTGGGAAGCCCCATCCTGGCACTGAAGTCCTGCCCCTGCTGCTCCCTGCCCTCCCCGCCACCTCACTCCCTGCAGCATGTGCCTGGTGAGAGGAGGAGGAGGCAGCTGGGTGAAGGGTTGATCCAAGGAGAGTCAGGGCCTGAGCCTGCAGACCACCATCGCCAGCCAGAGGGGCCTCCACGCACCCCTCACTCCAACCTCCGCCCCCATCGGCCTCTTCCCTTTGGGACCCCAAGTCATTCCCCACCTCCTTCCAGTCTCCAAGGCTCCACACTTCCCCCGGCCACCGACCCCTCTGCTGGCACAGACCTGGGAAGGTCCTCACCCTGGTTGTGGACCCCAGGACTGGTTCTTGACACCCAGAGTCAGGACTGTCTGAGAGGGCTTGCCGCATGGCCACCCCGAGGACACTGTGTACATTTCATGGTGAAACAGGCCTTCCACAGCTCGGTCCCATTCTTCCCTCCTGCCTTAGCTCCTCCTCCTTCCTGTACACCCCCTGCATTCATCACTGACCACTCTGTGCTGTTATTTTTCAACTTCTAAAATGGTGGTGAGATATACACAACATAAAACTTGCCGTCTTAAGCATTTTCAGCGTGCAGCTTAGTGCTGTAAGTACGTTCGTGATGTGCAACCGCCGCCGTCCAGCTGTGAAACCCAGGCCTGGTGCCTGTTAGCAAGAACCCCACTCTCCCTTCCTCCCCAGCCCCGGGCACCACCGTTCTCCTCCCGATGCTGTGGGTTTGACCCCTGTAGGTACCGCTGTGTAGGTGGAGTCACACAGTACGAGTCCTTTTGCGACTGACTTATTTCACTCGATAGAGCGACCCAAGGTTCAGGTTGCCGCATGCGTCAGAATCTTCTTCCTTTGTGAGAATGAATGGCGTTCCCTCCTACGGAGGGATGGCACCTTGCTTGCCCGGGTCTGTGGCTGGGCATCGGTTCTGGCCATGCTGCATTTTATTCAATGCATTCTATTTGTACGTGGTGCTGAGGATCGAACCCGGGTCGCCCACGTGCTAGGCCAGCGCTCTACCGCTGAGCCACAATCCCAGCCCCGTGACCTTCACCTCCTTACGCACTTGCCACTCGTCCTCCAAGAGCAGCTGGCGTGTCCTCCCTGAAGCTTTCCATGAGCTGCTTCTTCTCCCGCCAGGTAGGACTGTCTGCTGCTGACCCGAATCCCCCCACTGCTCCGGTGACAGCTCTGTTTCTGTTCTGCCCTCCGCACGCAGTCGTATAGACAGGAGAGTCTGGGGAAGCCAAGAGACATGTCCAGCCCATCTTTTTTTTTTATTATTCATTTTTTTTATGAGGTGCTGAGGATGGAACCCAGTGCCTCACATGTGCTAGGCAAGCGCTCTGCCACTGAACCCCAGCCCCAGCCTCTGTCCGATCCGTCTTCAGCTCCCGATGTCAAGGCTATGTTTGGTCCATCTTTGACTCCCAGGGAACGAGCACGTGGTGAGATAAGCATGTGACAGATGGAGTCAAGTATGCAATGTGTCACTTGTTCTAGATAGATGTGCTCTAGATTAGTCATTAAATTAAAAAAAAAATGTTCACTTATGGCTTGCTGGACCTGCTCCAGACCCTGGCGATACCTTCACACCAGTGACAGACAAAGCACCTCCAGTCATGGACGTCACAGAGAGGGGCCAGGGACGCGCAGGCAAATAAAGGAGTGCCACCTTAGTCTGAAATCCCGCGAGCGAAGTACCGCAGTGGGTGGGATAGTGTCTAGGTGGCACACGTCACCTGAGTGGCCTCAGAAGGCCGTTCTGAGGAAACATGGGTGATGTCTTCTCTGAGACTGAACAGTTGGTAGGAGACCCCGAAGGTTTGGGAGGCACAGCATTCTAGACAGGTGGTGGCAGCAGCTACACAGCCCAAGGGTGTGACGAGGTTGTCGTGCCTGAGGGACACCACGGTCAGTGTTGGGAGGACAGTGAGTGAGAGAAGCCCCAGACTGAGCTGCAGCACCCAAATCCATGTGTTGAAGGGCTGACTGTTGACGGCCTTCAGAGAGGGTCTTTGGGGGTCATCAGGTGCAGATGAGGTCAGGGAGGTGGCCTCGAAATGAGATCAGTGTCCTTGTAAGACACAGCGTGGAGAGCTGCGGTGGGGAGAGAGCTCTTGCCAGGAACCAGGCACTGCTGGAAACCCGATCTGATCGTGAGCCTCTGGCCTCCAGCATCATATTAATGTTGTGTTAATTACTGTATTAATCGTTCCGTCTCCTGTAGGCTGAATCTGCAAGGGACGGGGATGGGGAGAGGAGGGACTCCGGGGGAGTCGGACCTGACAGGGTCATCTGTGACTGCTGACCACTCCTCCTTCAGGACTCTGAAGAGCGCTAGCCCGGGACACAGGAGCACACTTGAGTCCTTCCACTGTGTGTCCATCTGGACTTTGTCCCTGGACCTCATAGTGGGTTTCTGCATTGCTCCTGGGACCCAGACTTGACCTCTACTACAGGTGTGGTGAGCGAGTCTCCTTCCTTCCCCTGCGGAGGCACAGTGGCTCTTATTATCAGTAGCTCATGCTTATCAAGCTCATCCGCCGGGCTCAGAAACCTTAAAACCTCTACACTGGGCTGGGATTGTGGCTCAGCGGTAGAGCGCTCGCCTCGCACATGCGCGGCCCGGGTTCGATCCTCAGCGCCACGTAAACATAAACGCATTGTGTACAACTAAAGCAAATAAATAAATATTTTTTTAAAAAAACAAAACCTCTACATTGCAACTGAGGAAGCTGAGATACTGAGTTCGGTCAGGCGGTCCAAGGCAGTAAATGGGAGAGCAGGAACCTGCTCTCAGGTGTCTAGGCTGAGGCTGGCTGTGTGACTCCCAGCCTCTCCCCTGCTGTGGTCCCTCTCTCCCTGGGCTGTGCTCGCCTGTCATTCCTGGCCCTCTTCCTGGCATCTGGGTCCTACCACGTACCAAGATGCTGCCTAATGCTGGCCCTGTGCCTTCTTTCTCTTTAACAAAAGTTGTTTAAGTATGTATGCTAGGTGTAGAGACCTTGTGTGTAGACAAGTGCAAAATATGAATGCACCTGGGTCCTTACCACCCAAATCAAGAAACAACATCACCAGGACCCCAGGCACTCCCCCGCCCCCTTCTGGTAACTGCCTACCCTTGCTGCCCAAATTAGTGCCTTTGTTGTAGATTAATTTCGACTGTTTTTGAACGTCATATGGATAGACTCCTGTTGGATGCATGCTTTTGTATCTGGCCCCTGCTGCTTACCATTATGCTTGTAAGAGCCAGTCCTGTTACCGTGTGTAGCAATGGTATGCTCATTCTCTTTGCTGATGGGCGTTCCACGCACGACACTTCCCAGCAAGTGGATCCATTCTTCTGCTGATACACATCTGGATGGTTCTAGGTGAAGTTGTTACGGATAATGCTGCTATGGACATTCTTGGACATGCCTTTTAGTGCACAGACATTTCTGCCACGTGTGCTGTGTGAAATGGCAATTTTACATAGTCTTCATACCAGTTTGCACTTCCACCAGCAGTAAGGAGAATTTCAGTGGGTCCGCATTCTTTCCAGCCCTGGTTTTGCCACTCTTCTTGGTATCAGCCATTCTGGTGGTGTGTTGTGAAATTTTACTGTGGTTGTAGTTTGATGGATTACAAACGATGTGGAGAACATTCTCATCTGTTTATTATAAATTTGGATATTGCATTTTTTAAAGTGACTAAGTCTTTTGCCCATCTTTCTATTGGGTTGTCATTCTTTTTTAAAAACTTGCAGCTGTTCCTTAAATATTCTGGATGTAAGTCACTTGTCAAATATATAAACAGCAAATATTTGTTCTATTCTGTGGCTTATCTTTGTGTATCTTTTTTATCTTTTTTTTTTTTTTTTTGGTACCAGGGATTGAACCCAGGGGCACTTAACCACCAAGCCACATTGCCAGCACCACCACCACCACCCCCCCTTTTTTTTTTCCAGTTTATTAGAGAGAAGCTCTCACTGAGTTGCTTAGGGCCTCACTCAGCTGCTGCGGCTGGCTTTGAACTTGAGACCCTCTTGCCTCAGCATCCCAAGCCACTGGGATTATAGGTGTGCCCAACTGTGCCCAGCTGATGTCTTTTTTTATTGGTTCTATTTAGTTACACATGATAGTAGAATCCATTTTTATATAGTTATACAAGCATGGAATATGTTTTATTATAAGTAAGACCCCATTCTTGGGCTAGGTGTGGTGGCACACACCTGTAATCCCAGCATCTTGGGAGGCTGAGGCAGGAGGATCTCAAGTTCAAAGCCAGCCTCAGCAATTTAGTGAGGCCCTAAGAAACTCAGTGAGACCCTGTCTCTAATAAAATATCTTAAAAAGGGTTGGGGGGTGTGGCTCAGTGGTTAAACACCCCTGGGTTCAATCCTTGGTATAAAAAAAGAAGAGACCCCATTCTTGTGGAGGTACATGATGGTGGGATTCACTGTGGTGCATTCATACATGTACATAGGAAAGTTGCATCAGATTCATTCCACTGCCTTTCCTTTTCCTATCCTCCCTCCCTTCCCTTCATTCTCCTTTGTCTGATCTACTGAATTTCTATTCTTCCCCTCCCCTGCACCCTTACTGTGGGTTAGCTTCCACATATCAGTGAGAACATCTGACCCTTGGCTTTGGGGGCTGGCTTACTTCGCTTCGCATGATAGTCTCCAGAGCCATCCATTTACTGGCAAACGACCTCTTTTTTTTTTTTTTTTTTTTTTTTGTGTGTGTGGTTACCGGGGATTGAACTCAGGGGCACTCAACCACTGGGTCACATCCCCAGCCCTTTTTTGTATTTTATTTAGAGACAGGGTCTCACTGAGTTGCTAAGTGCCTCGCCATTGCTGAGGCTGGCTTTGAACTCACGATCCTCCTGCCTCAGCCTCCCAAAGTGCTGGGATTACAGGTGTGCGCCACCGCGCCCGGCTACCTCTATGTATCTTAATGGTGTTTTGGTAAGCTTCTCTCTGAAGCTCTGATTGCTAGTTGCTAAACTCACTTCCAATGGGGGGTCACCTTGCTTTCTCTGGGCCCTCTCTAATGCCAGGCACTGCTGTACCCTGCCTTCAGGAGAAGGTCCCCTGCCAATTGCACTGCATGCCCTCAGGGCTCAGTGCACCTGTCCCTGTCCTTCAAGGGCCACCCCTTTCCCAGGGGGCAGATCTGATTCCATGTTCTGGCACCTTCGAGTCTTCAAAGACATCCCCACAGTCAACTAGCTGTGCCTAATCATAGTCGGAAAATAAGTTCAGGATGTCCAAACAATTGACTTATAAGTGAACTTTTGAAATCCATGACTTTGTGCATTGGCAGTGTCCGAGCCGTTCTATTTCTTTCTATCTTAGTCACCTAGGATCAAGTTTTTCTAGCCAGAGAGAACTGAAACATTCAAACCATGATTGTGAGTCACCTAGACACCTCTGCAATTTAGGGCCCACCTGCCAATCCACGGGAGAAATTACACTATGGAAAAAGCACACTTTTGCCAAACTGAGAAATTCAAGATACAATTATTGAGTGCCTAATATGTCATTCACTGTCCAAAACACTGTAGAAGTAATAAAAGAAAAAAGCCAGCACCAATATATGCACATATGGCACTTAACCATTTAGATGGAGAGACAGACAGTAAACAAGCTAAATAAATAAGACATTTGGTATGTTGGACCTTAAGTGCTAAGGAAGGGAGGTGGGAATGTCTCTAAGTGGTAGCAGCTTGCTAGTTTTAGATGGAATTTCCAGATCAGGGCTCACAATAAAGGTGAAATTTGAGTAAATACCTGGAAAAGAGAGATGGTTATGAAAATAACTGGGGAAGAGCATTTAAGGCTGAGGAAAGAGCAAGAACAAAGGTCCTGAGGTAGAAGTGTGTCTTAAGTGCTAGAAAAGCAATGAGCAGCTGTTGTAGGGACAGACGAGTTTTTTTTTTTTTTTTTTTTTTTTTTCTTTCACTGTTCTGGGCAAGTTAACCCTTCAAGGACAACACCTGAGAAGGGGAGAGCTTCTTCTCCATTTTCTTTCTTCCCCCTGCCACCTGTTACCATGGAGCCCAGTTGGCAACTTCTCTTATCTTAGAAATGTAGACATCTCTGTGAAGCTCCAGCTCAAGGCCAGAGGCCTTGTTTAAAGAATTTGTCCTTTTATTATCACACTTGGCATTTGCAGACACACTTCTACAAACTACTATACTGGATACATGTTTGTGAAAAACAAGTAAAGGGGAGTCCAGCACCTGGAGTGTTGATTTCTTCCAGGCCAGTGGCCAAGTAATAGAGCAACAGGAAAATAGGAAGTTTCCCTAATTTAACTCTTTTGTAGAGACTCTTTCCTTGATAGTCCTAAAATCAATTATGGTGAAGATTTCTCAAGAAGCATAGTTAAGATTTTCTAGGCTGGGGTTGTGGCTCAGCGGTAGAGCACTCGCCTAGCATGTGTGCGGCCCAGGTTCGATCCTCAGCACCACGTAAACATAAATGCATTGCACTGTGTACAACTAAAGCAAATAAATAAATACTTAAATTAAAACAAAAATATTTTCTGTGGAGGAGGGGGTGCCACTACACAGAGGCAAGTGTGGCTAGGGTTGAGAGAGAAACAGGAGAAGAGATCAAAGAGATGTAAGGAAGGCAGGGCCTTCTAGGTCACTGACCTACAGTGTGATGTGGGACTATACTAATTTGGGATAGTGATGCTCAGAAGCCAAGTTTGCCTTATGTGTATGTAAGAATGATGGTTGCAACCTGAGAATCGTTAACCGCATACTGTAGCATTTAAATATTGAGTTGTTTAACTACACCATAATGTATGTGCAATTTATATATGAATGATATCTTAATAAAGCTGCTTAAAAATAACACTACTAGCCTGGTGTGGTGGCGCACGCCTGTAATCCCAGCACTTGGGAGGCTGAGACAGGAGGATCGCAAGTTCAAAGCCAGCCTCAGCAATGGCGAGGCACTTAGCAACTCAGTGAGACCCTGTCTCTAATAAAATACAAAAAAGGGCTGAGGATGTGGCCCAGTGGTCGAGTGCCTCTGAGTTCAATCCCCGGTACCAAAATAAATAAATAAAATTTAAAAAATAACACTACTAGGGGAGACATTGGGGAATGATATTGGCCAAAATAAAGTGCTCTATTGTGTGACTGTACGAATGTATAACCAAGAAGTACACCATTAGTACAATTATAATGCACCAATACAAAATAGAAAAATAAAATAAAATTACTATTAAGGAAAAAACCCAGCATGCTTCACCCTGAGAAGAATGAAAATCATCACGGGGGGCAGGGTATACTCTTAGACAGGGGTGTGGCTGGCCGGCAGGCGCCCTGCGATCCTGGGTCCACAGCAAGAGGGTTCCAAGCACAGCCAGGACACAGGATGGGACTGGCAAGCCCAGCCTCGAGGTTCAGCAGAGCCCAGATGGCTTTCTGGAGAAAACTGGTAGATGAGGAAGGGCTGAGATCACCAAGGGACAGCTTCTCCCTGGTGGCTGCCCACTCAGGCCATCCCTTCCACCTTGGCTAGAAGTGGGTATTCCTTATTATCATTATTTTTTAATTTAAGATATCTGTCTTCTTCAGTAACTGTATCATGCTAGATACGTGTTCTGCTTGTTTTGGTGTATATTGCTGGTTTTGGTTAGGAGTTCTTAAATAAGCTGTATTTTTCTTTGTCAGCTGCCGGGGCTCTGGCCAGGCACTGGATTCTTCAAGCTGGTAGCCTCCCTGTGTGTAATGAAAGCTAAGGCTCTCTCTGCTCTTCTGAGCTGGCGATGTAGAAGCAGGCAGGTTACGAGTCCCCCTGGGGACTGTGGACAAAGTCTTTCTGTCCCAATCTTTCTTCCTTACCTTGTCATAGGATCAGTATAGCTTTGAGGCATCGTTGGGCTTTTTTTTTTTTTAAATATTTATTTATTTGCTTTTAGTTGTACACAATGCGTTTATTTGTATGTGGTGCTGAGGATCGAACCCGGGTCGCACACGTGCTAGACGAGTGCTCTACCGCTGAGCCACAATCCCAGCCCTCGTTGGGCTTTGTATCGGTTATTTTTTAAAAATCTTTATTTATTTTCTATGTGGTGCTGAGGATGGAACCCAGTGCCTCACACATGCTAGGCAAGTGCTCTACCGCTGAGCCACAACCCCAGCCCTTGTCTTAGTTATCTTTTGCTGAGCAACAATATTATCACAAACTCAGTGGCTTAACCAATACATTTGATTAACTCACAGTTCTGTGAACCAGGAGTGCAGACTCAGGTAGGCTGGGCGCCCTGCTTCAAGATTCCACAGAACTTCAGTTGGGGCCACCTGGGCTGCAGGCTCATTGGAGGATCCCCAGGGCAGGATCTGCTTCCAAGCTCATGCGCTTGTTGGCAGAACGTCCTTCTCTGTGGACTGCAGGACCCAGGGTCTCAGTTTCTTGCTGGCCATTGGCTGAAGGCTCTCCTTAGTTCCTTGCCCTCTGAGTCTTCCCGGCAACGCACATTTCCTCAATGCCAGCCATTTAGAATCTCTGGCAAGACGGATGTTATGATCTTGCATAAAGCAATCACGAACACGTGCTCAGACGTACCCTCTCGCTGGCTGTGTGCTGCGGACTAGAATCAGATCACAGGTCCCACCTACACTCAAAGAAAGGGGTTACAGAAAGGCACAAATACCAGAGGCAAGGATTACGGGGCCATCCTTGGGGTCAGTCAGGCACAGTCTGCCCTCCAGCCCCGAGGCAGTCATGTCTCTCCTCCAGGAAAAGACATTCCTTCCTTCTGAGGTTTCCAAGGGTGTCTCATCTCATTACCGACTTTGCTCATTGCAGAATCTCATCATCTATGTGGGACCCAGATGTAGATGAGGCTCATCGGTTGCCTTTCCTCTCAATCTGTCAATGCATAAAACCAAAGAAGTTGGGGCCAGGGTGGGATTGAGACCCAAAGGAGCCTATCACTTTATAAACGTGGAAGTAGCTTGATTTATTATCAAGCAAAGGAAAAAGAAAAGAAAAGACATCCAGGATGTATGCATGCTGGTAGCCCAGAAGCAGCTATGAAGCCATAGTGAAGGTTCAGCGCCTGTAGAATTAAAGCTACAGGGGCCGGAGCTCACTAGCTTTTGTGAACAGGGTTATCCCGGGCTCCGAGTCTACTTGACAGTACAAAGCATTTGCCGTATTTTTCAAAGTCCCTTAAAAGTTGAGATGAAGTTCGGTTTCCCTGAGAGGCAACTTCTCTGGTCTCCCCTCCCCATAGCCAACATAATATGGTGGCCCAGACATAACAACAGCTATGCACACACCCATTCAAAAGGGTAAAAACTAGGTATGAAGAAACCCTTTATCTACAGAAATTCTGAAATTCAGCCAGACAAGTGTTGGGAGTCCCTTGATGGTGTTTGAAGGCTGAGAATAGTCTTTGCAGTTCCTGTTGCTGTCTTCACAGTCGTTCTTTCCTCCTCGAGGGTGATGTGTTTGCACTCAGTGGTCCCACTGGGCTGCCTCCTGCCAGTCGCATCTGGGGGCCTGACACTCTTGTTCTGCACCTTGTCCCTTCTGGTTGAAGCTTGCGTGTTTTTGCTGGAATAACATTCTCAAGTACTTTGTGGGTCTTCCTGTGACGTTTTCGACTTAGGTTCTATCAAGAGCCATGACCACAGACCTAGTGGAGGTCTCTACCTTAGGCCTTGCTGAGCCAGCCAAGGGAGACTGTGCTCCAGCCTCCAAGAGGCTGTGTTTTGCTCATGAGGGCCCACGAGGCACGTCCGCACTCTCTGGAAAGTCCCTTGTGTGACAGAAGCTGCTCTGGTCCTCTGATCTTGCTGAGGTCTTAACAGAGGGTTGTCTGCACCACCCTCAGCTTTTCTTTAGATAGCATATCCCCGAGTGTGATCAGAAGCCATTTCTTACCATTTGACCCAGCTATCCCACTCCTCAGTCTATACCTAAAGGACTTAAAAACAGCATACTACAGTGACGCAGCCACATCAATGTTCATAGCAGCTCAATTCACAATAGCTAAACCGTGGAAGCAACCTAGATGCACCTCAATAGATGAATGGATAAAGAAACTGTGGTATATATACACAATGGAATATTACTCAGCATTAAAAGAGAATAAAATTATGGCATTCACAGGTGAATGGATGGAGTTGGAGAATATCATGCTAAGTCAGCCAATCCCAAAAAAAACCAAAGGCCGAATGTTCTCTCTGATAAGTGGATGCTGATCCATATGGGGAGGGGGGAGGCATAGGAAAAACGGAGGAACTTTAATTGGGCAAAGGGGAGGGAGGGTGGAGAGGGTGCATGGGGGCAGGAAAGATGGTGGAATGAGGTGGACATAATCACCCTAGGTACATGTATGACTGCACATATGCTGTGATGCTACATTGTATACAACCACAGAAATGAAAAGTTGTGCTGCAATTGTGTACAATAAATCAAAATGCATTCTGGTCTCATATATACCTAATTAAAATAAATTAATTAATTAATAAAAGAAAAGGAAAAAAAAAGAAGCCATTTCTTCAATTTAACATCTTTGCCATCTGGAGAGGCTGAGGATTTTCAAAATCATAAATTCCTAGTTCATTAGGTTTGATCATTTCTTCTCTTGGTCTGTCTTCTCCTCTCATCTTCTGCCACACACAGCGAGAAGAAGCAGGTGGCACCTGCGACATTTTACTTGGGAATCACCTCAGCTGAATAACCAAGTTTGTCACTCATGTCCTGCTTTTTACAAAAACCAATTTTCTTTTTTTCTTTTTTTTTTTTAATATTTTTATTTAGCCGGGCGTGGTGGCGCACGCCTGTAATCCCAGCACTTTGGGAGGCTGAGGCAGGAGGATCGCGAGTTCAAAGCCAGCCATCAGCAATGGCGAGGCACTTAGCAACTCAGTGAGACCCTGTCTCTAAATAAAATACAAAAAAGGGCTGGGGATGTGGCCCAGTGGTCAAGTGCCCCTGAGTTCAATCCCCGGTACCACAAAAAAAAATATATATATATTTATTTATTTATTTGCTTTTAGTTGTACATAATGCATTTTTTTTTTTTGGTACTGGGGATTGAACTCAGGGGCACTTGACCACTGGGCCACATCCCCAGCCCTTTTTTGTATTTTATTTAGAGACAGGGTCTCACTGAGTTGCTAAGTGCCTCGCCATTGCTGATGGCTGGCTTTGAACTCGCGATCCTCCTGCCTCAGCCTCCCAAAGTGCTGGGATTACAGGCGTGCGCCACCGCGCCCGGCACACAATGCATTTTATTCAATGCGTTTTATTTGTACGTGGTGCTGAGGATCGAAACTGGGTTGCCCATGTGCTAGGCGAGCGCTCTACCACTGAGCCACAATCCCAGCCCCGAAAAACCAATTTTCTTTGTAGCAAAGATCCCCCTTCTTTCTGCTCACTTTCTCCTGAGCACACACAGGCAGAATCCTCCAAGTCCAGATTTATACTTATAATCTGGTCAAGATAACGTAGGCTGGGCTGGGGTTGTGGCTCAGCGGCAGAGCGCTCGCCTCGCACGTGCGCGGCCCGGGTTCGATCCTCAGCACCATGTAAACATAAAATACATTGCATTGTGTACAACTAAAATAAATAAATAAATATTAAAAAAAAAAAATAAGATAACGTAGGCTTCCTTACCTCTGCCTGGGAGTATAACCAGCCTCCACCCACCACCTGCTACAGAGCCGTGCCCTCCCCAGTTTTAGTTATGCTACAGAAGTGTCCCTCCCTGGCACTGAAATCTCGTCTGGTTATTTCTGTGGAATAGCACCACAAAGTTTGTGGCATAAACAACACACATTTGTTTTCTCACTTTTTTTGTGGTTCAGGAGACCAGAGACAGCTTAATTGGGTCCTTTGCTTCTGGGTTGCATAAAGCTGCGATAACAGTGTCCGCTGGAGCTGAGGCCCCGCGGAAGCTCCCCCGGGGAAGGGTGGACCTGCAAGCTCATGTGGCTGTTGGCAGCATGCTGTTCTGTGTGGGCTCTTGGGGCGTGGGTCTCAGTATCTTGCCAATCGGAGGCCAGAGGCTGCTGGAGGCGCCCCTTGGTTCCTTGTCATGGAGATACTGCCAACAGTACCTTGTTTTCTTGATGTCCTCAAATCTAGCAAGGGAAAGACATTCTTTGTAAGATGAATATTACATGCTTATTATATGCCTATACAACAAAATCACATACCCATACTCCTGCCCCATTGCCCCCCCCCACACACACACACATTTGGCACTGGGGATTGAACCCTGGGGTGCTCTACCACTGAGCTACATCCTCAGCTCTTTTAACCTTTTATTTTGAGACAGTGTGAAGGGCAAAAATCACACCAGAGACAACTGTGCAGCCAAGAGATTTATTCACCAGCCTTTATGGCTGGTCGGAGGTAGAAGAGGTACGGGGAGAGAGGAGTCAGGGAGAGGAGAGTGTGCGAACTCTGGACGGAGGGTGGGTGCCTGGTCGTGCCGTCTGTGGTCTCTGGAGCTGTCGGCTGGGGCAGCTGCCATCAGGCTGGAGACGGTGAGTCTGGAGCTGTTGCAGCAGCTGCTTCCTCTCAGCAGGGACGAGCTGTTGTGTCTAACTCTGGGCAGGCAGGGACTTAAGTAGGGATTTCTGGTGGGGGGGTGTACCAAAGCGACCTTTAACACTATTGGCTCTTTGCCCTGGGAACAGGATGACCTTTAAGCTGATTGGCTTCTGCCTGGGGAAAATGAAACCAGGTCGCTTCTCATGGAAATTTCCAAGGGGGAGGTGGCTTGTCGGCCGAAGCCTATCTATCACAGGGTCTTGCTGGGTTGCTGAAGCTGGCCTTGAACTTATCTTCCCTGCCTCAGTTTCCCAAATTGCTGGGATTACAAGTGTGTGCCACCGTGCCCAGCTCCCCTTTGCCATATTCTGTTGGTTAGGAGCAAGTGACAGTCCTCACACTCAAGAGGAAAGATCAGACAAGGGCATGAGAACTAGTTATGGATGGGGACCCTCTTAGAGTCCATCTGTCACCATGTCTTCTTAGGATCTCAGGACCAGGGAGACTAGGCACATGCATTCATTCAAGTCAGCCGACCGGGGTTTCGGCAGCAAGTGATCTACCCAGGATCCTCAGCCTGATAATCCTCGAGCAACAGTTCCCTGACGTCTTGGCCACCATGGTCTCCCTTAGCACACAGTGACACAAGTGAGGGCTCTGGCTGCAGCTCTCTGGCTTTGTGAGATGTGGAAAGGGAAGTGAGAAGTGAGTCCCATCTGGCTGCCACATTCCCAGAATCCCCGTTTATATACATGCACATGCAAACATACATCTGTATATGTATGTGAAACTGAACAGTTCCCACAGCCTAAACATTTAGAAAGTATTTAAATAAATTATGATACTCATAAATTAAAACACCCTCTAATTATGCAAATATTCAAAGATTTTAGCATAGAAAAACGTTCCTGGGGGAAGGCAGTTTACAAAACAGGCAGTTTCAAATGTGATTCCTCCTAAATATATGCATGGGTATGTGTATAAAAATGTTAAAAGTGGTTATCTGTAGGTGGGTAGCATGAAGGATGGTTTTACATTTCTTCCTTTAACCAGTGTTATCAAAAATATGATGAAATGTATCACTTTTATGTTATAGGGTTGAGATTTAAAGTGTTTGCTTGCTTTAACTTTAGAATGTGAGCTATTTGTGGTTGGACATGTGTTGTTTATTTCTGTATTCCTAGCCCCTAGCATAACTCCCTTGGGCATATTAGACTCTTAATAAATGTTTTTGAATAAACACATGCATTTCAGAATGTTTAAAATCTAAAATCAAGATATTCTGTGAGCTGGGCGCGGTGGCGCACGCCTGTAATCCCAGCACTTTGGGAGGCTGAGGCAGGAGGATCGCGAGTTCAAAGCCAGCCTCAGCAATGGCGAGGCACTTAGCAACTCAGTGAGACCCTGTCTCTAAATAAAATACAAAAAAAGGTCTGGGGATGTGACCCAGTGGTCGAGTGCCCCTGAGTTCAATCCCAGGTACCACAAAAAAAAAAAAAAAAAAAAAAAGATATTCTGTGAATATGAAAATAGTAGTTTACATGCATTTTTGTAAGTAAAACAAAACAAAATCCCTGGGGCTGGGGTTGTGGCTCAGCGGTAGAGCACATGCCTAGCATGTGCGCAGCCTGGGTTCAATCCTCAGCACCACATACAAATAAACGCATTGTGTACAATTAAAGCAAATAAAAAATTTTTTTTTTTTTTTTTTTTTGTGGTACCGGGGATTGAACTCAGGGGCACTCGACACACAGCCCGTTTTTGTATTTTATTTAGAGACAGGGTTTCACTGAGTTGCTAAGTGCCTCGCCATTGCTGAGGCTGGCTTTGAACTCGCGATCCTCCTGCCTCAGCCTCCCAAAGTGCTAGGATTACAGGCGTGCGCCACCGCGCCCAGCTTAAAAAATATATTTTTAAAAATCCTACTTCTTCAAAGAAACTAACTCTACTCCAACCCCAAGTAAAGTCAAATATTATACCTCAAGGGTGCGGGGGAAGGGGACTGACGGCACGTCTGTTAATGAAGGCTGGTTTGAACAAGTGAGCTTTGCAGATAATCTAATGTTTCCTGTTTTAGTCTACAGTTTTCAACAGGCTTCCCCTATATGACTTTTGAAACAGACACTAATGAAAACCGATAAAGTTCTTGTTAACGATTCCTATTCTGTTCTACCACTATAGGAATGGGTAATAAACTTTCTGTTGATTTTTAGCTTTAGAATGGATGAGGAAGAAAAATAAGGGGCCAAATAAGCAGTCCTTGTAATATTAGGATTTTACTAAAAAAAAATCCTTTTTTTTTTTTTTGCTTCACTCAAATAAACTGTTACTCATCAAAATGATGAGTGGGTAAGAGATCTTTTCCCCAAGAATACTGAACAGTGACATGGCATGGTATGTTTGTAAGTTATTATTTCCATCATTGAGTTCTAATGCTCACATGATTTTTTAAGATAATAGGGCAAGGATACTTTAATCTTCTTTTATACACAGAGAGATTGAAGTGCAGAAAAAGTCTGAGTATTACAGGTGATATGGAAAGCCACCAGCCATCAAATAATAGTGATGTTCCTGGCCAATCTTTCTGTGTAAGTTTAGCCAAGACCCTTTACCTCCTCCTACTCACCAGGTTCTTGATTCTAAAGAAAATAGAAGAGGAAATCCTTAATTAATTATAGAACCTTCTGCGACTCTAAAGTTTTGTGATGAGTAGCTCAGAGTCCCCTTTTCGGTCTCCTCTTTGCCCAGAAAAATGAGCCCTGTGAGGGCTCTTGATTGCAAACCCTCGGGTCTCAGCAGAGTAACCAAGCCGTCCACTGCAATCCCGAGGCCAGAAAGATGTTCCTGGTGTGTTTCATCTGGTTGGGTTTCCCAGGTGTCTGTGGCTTCGGCCTTGGTCTCTTCTGGTTCAGTCAGCTGCCAATCATCCTGCATTTATCCCCCACCAACACCCCCGCCCCAAATTCAGAGGCTGCTGCAAGATGGAAACGAGCCAAGTCCCGGCTGATGGCTGGGGTCACGTAGAGATGGCCAGTGCTGCTGCTGCTCTGCCCTTCTGAGAAAGGCACCCACTTCCCTTTCCTCCCATGGCACATATCCCCTGGGCACCTCCTACCAAGTCCCTGTGTGGAAGTTCCTGGCTGTGCACCTTCTAGGTCTCCAGTCTGAGCCACCCAGACAGCTCATCTGTCAGCTCCCCCCACCTCCTTCCTCTCTTTGCTTCTCTTTGGTCTTCTTTTCTCTCTTTATCCTCAAAGTCAAGCTTTTCTTTCAAACCTTCAGCCCCCTTCTCTGTTGCCGCCTGCAGCAACGATACCGCGGGAAAAAAGTCAGAGGCAGACTGGGAATGAGTGGTTCCTTTATTGTTCCTTCTTCTTCTCCTTCTCTATCTTCTCTCACTCTCTTCCACCCCCACAGTCTCTTTAAATACTCTTTACCTGTAGTCGCCTGAAGCGATGGCCGCTTGGAGCAAAGAAGCCGCGGGAAGAAGTTTAGAGACAAACTGGAAACAAACAGCCCTTTATTCTGATAACTTTTCTCTCTGGCTCTAACTACACCCCGACACGCCGTCCACGCTCCTCTAACCTCCAAAATATGGCGCAGACCTCCTCTGCAATCTCGCTCAAGTCCCTCGAGATCTCCGGCCAAGTCTCGCAAGATCCCGGGCCAAGTCCGGTGAGACTACGGAAGGCGCCAATGCCCAAACATGTCCAAAGCCCGTAATCAACCGCAATTTAAGCCATCTCCCCAAACAGGGCTCCTACATTTATCCTTCACAGGTACATTAGTTCTCTTAACAAGCATACACGTGTCACAAGCTCGACTTACAGGTGCAGCACGCAGTGCCCACGAGCACAGAAAGATTCTTAGTCAATTACATTAAGGTCAGGCGTGAGTTGTAGTACACAAGTAAACGCCTCCTCTTGGCTCTCAGCCAGCCGCCATCTTAGCTACTTCCTCATCAAAGGCTCTTACACTTCTCCACCAGCAAGCCTACACGCAACCAATGTGAGGTGGCCCTTTTCCTCCAGGAGTGCCTAAAAAGGACTATTATTTCCTAAAGAAGACATTCAGAAAGTATTGTTTTAGATTATATTGGCTTCCAGACCATATTTTTTTGTTAAATAATTTTTTCCTTATGTCAAAGTAAACAATCTTCTATGACATTGAGAAAGTACAGGCCGGTAGAAATAAGAAAGCAGAAATCAGAGTCTCACCATCCACAGTTCTGGGTAAGATTCACATCCATTTCTTTTGAGGCTGCCTTCTATTCATACAAGGCATGTGTGCTTACTCAGGAGGGCTGAGATGCACATTTTTGGTATCTCCTTTTATGCAGCATGGTGTTGGGACATTTTCCAACATAATGAAGTAATCTTTTAAATATATTATGCTTAAAGTCAGCCTGTCTAGACATTTCCCCTTACATGTTAATTGGGAGGGGGAAATCATCCCCATCATTGGGGCCATTCCTAAGTTTGAAGATTCTAACTCAGTGCTTTGTGGATGTTTGGATCATTAAAAATTAAATATTAAAAAATATGGAAGGGCTGGGGTTATGGCTCAGCGGCAGAGCACTCGCCTCGCACATACGCGGCCCAGGTTCGATCCTCAGCACCACGTAAACATAAATGTGTTGCATTGTGTACAACTAAAGCAAATAAAAGAATATTTTTAAAAAATATGGAAAAAGCTACTCACTATGGATTTTATAGTGGACCGAAAATCCCTATATGTAATTACTTAACTTAATGGAGAGCGGTGGTGTTATCCATCAGGAATACCAAAAGGAAGCTAAAAATAGTGATCGTTGAGTAAGACTGCAGGAGATGTTCTAAGAACAGATAAGGAAACATGATAGCAGGTTCCTCTGTGGTTTGTAAATAGACTTGTGCTCTATTGGAAGGGGCCGGGTCTTCTGTTCGGCCAGGGAAGAGGACCCAAGGTCTAACTTCCGTCCTATCTTTATGGCCTAGGAGATAGGGAAGTGGTCACCCTGGACCATATAAGGTAATTATAAAGGCATATTTTTCTGATGCTTACAATAGTAATGCAGGAAAAAAAATTTTGGATGGATACATTGTTGGTCAAGAGACTCAGAAATTTATTTGCTTCTACAAAAGCAGTGAATCTTCCATTTTATTTGCTTTGTGAAAAAATAAGAAATAGAAACAGGAAATAGAAATCTGATTAGAACCTCAAGAAGCCAGAGGTTCAGGTAAAGGCCTCTCAGGTCTTGGTTGGGTGGCAAAGGCATCTGGATGCCATAACCTGCAGTCTGTTACTAACCACTTGAGGGATTCAATCAAATCACTTCACTTTTCTCAGGTTCCAATTTATCTTCTGGGAAAAAAAAAAAAAAAAGACAAAATAAATACATACTCATTATAAAGATGTTAAGCAATATTTCAGTATATAAAATAAAAATGTATTTTACATCACTAAGTCTACCCCATGATGTGACCTTTGTTAAAATTTGATATGAATCACTTCATGTATTTCTCTACAAGTATTTAAACATTTCCTTATAACTTGATTAAACTTTTTTTTTTGTGGTACCAGGGATTGAACTCAGGGGCACTTGACCACTGGGTCACATCCCCAGCCCTTTTTTTTTTTTTTTTTTTTTTGTATTTTATTTAGAGACAGGGTCTCACTGAGTTGGTAAGTGCCTCGCCATTGCTGAGGCTGGCTTTGAACTCGCGATCCTCCTGCCTCAGCCTCCCAAAGTGCTGGGATTACAGGCGTGCGCCACCGCACCCGGCTGATTAAACTTTTTATATTGTCTGATAATTTGCTTTTTTTGCACTTGACAGTAAGTATGGGCATTAATTTTCTCCTATAGCAGACTTCTATTTCGTGGAACGGAGATACCTTGATTTATTTAACGATTCTCAGGACTGATGGATGTTTGGATTGACCTTGATCTTTTCAGCATGTCCACCAAAAATGTGCCACTTGATGTTTTCCCAAAAATGCTCCCCTGGCTGGGCACGGTGGCACACACCTGTAATCCCAGCTACTTGGGAGGCCCAGGTAGGATGATCACAAGTTTGAGTCCAGCCTGGACAACTTAGTAAGACTGTCTCAAAATAAAATCAGAAAGGACTGGGGCTGTATCTCAGTGGTAGAGCATTTGCCCAGCATGTGCAAGGCCCTGGTTCAACCCCCAACATTACAAAAAAAAATTATTTTAAATGCTCCCCTTCCATACCTACTTTAACATCGAATATCATAAATCATTTTTTTTTATATTCATGTAATCTGGTCAGTGAAAATGGAATTATATTGAATATTTTTTAAAAATTTTTGGTACAGGGGATTGAACTCAGGGACACTTAACCACTGGGCCACATCCCCAGCCCATGTTTGTATTTTATTTAGAGACAGGGTCTCACTGAGTTGCTAAGTGCCTTGCCATTGCTGAGGCTGGCTTTGAACTCATGATCCTCCTGCCGCAGCCTCCCAAGTGCTAGCATTACAGGCGTGCGCCACTGCGCCCAGCATATTGAACATTTCTTAGTGTATAAAATGAAGAGTTGGATTGCATGATCTCCAGGGACTTTTTGACTTCTAAAACACTACAACTCTGAGGAATTGTGGAAAGCAAATTGCTGTACCTAAAGACAGAAATGACTGGTGCCATAGTAGACTTTTCTGGCCACCTCCTGCCTCATCTGCAAACCTACAATGCAAAGGTCTGAGAGTTTCCACAGAAAGTTCCGGAGGAGGCAGGATATCCAAGTAGAAAATAAGTAGACAATAGGACCTAACAATCTCATCTGAAGGGAAGGAAGACTTTGTTATTTTCAGCAATTTTAAAGAAATAAAACTTACGATAACACACACACACACACACACACACACACACACACAAGAATCAAGAGTAAAAAAAAAAAAAATCAAATCTTTCAATACTGCGTATCATAAAGGAAAGACTTGGTGTTTTATCCCCAAAAGCTTGGTGTTTTATCCCCAAAGCTCTGGCTTTGCAAAATCAAGCATTTGGCAGGGACTATCACCAATTATAGTAAATGTCTTGGCAAAGCCATCTCAGTTGAAGTCTTCTTTCCAGCTAGATTTTCCATGTATAGAAGCTGGGCTAATGCTAATCACACTTTAGTTACCCTGAGGGGAAAGAGAAGATTGGCCACGGAGGGTCAGTGGAGCAGGGCTGAGGGGGTGTCACTGTGTCTGATGGGCCTTTCTGGCTTCTGCACTCACTTCCTGACACAGATTTCCAGTCTGTGTGGTGGTTTGGAAACTGTCCCCTATACCCAGGCATTGGTGAACCCCTCTGAGTGCCATAGAGGTCCACTTCCTAGTTACCAGTAGTTTTCCTTTCACACCTTCTTTTCCAGTAACTCTTTTTTAGTTCACAAAATCCTTACACAGTTTTAAAACCTTTAACTTTGAGAAATTTCAGTCAAGGTTTGTTTCTAGTTGACCTTTGCAGAGGCAGCTCAATGTCACCTTCTAGGGGAGGTGAACTGCCTGGGGAGGTCAAGCCCATCATGGCCTCAACCTCTGTCTTGGAGATGGGTGAACAGATCGGCCTGGGTTATTTTACACCACCGTCTTCTGCACTAGACTCCGCTAAGGCTGATTTCCAGCTAACCACAGGCCCTATGTGTAGGTCATCAAAGTTACAGGCATTTGGAAGAAGCACAGTTACTGTAAATTGGGTTGACTTCAATTCCGTTAGCACAACACAATGGTGAATCTGAAGTATTTGGAGACTAATTTGGTTGGTGATGTTGACATAAGTACCTACAAAGTATTGTTTTGTCAAATCAGCTACACTTCACAAATTACGAAAACTACTAACACATCACGTATCTGGGAGAATGTCAATTGGCAGAATGATCCCAAACTCCACAGTATAGGAAGAATGAGGTATGATTGTTATATTGTTGGTTCTCCTTGATAGGATTTTTGTACAATAGCTACAGTTCTCCAAGGATTCTGAGACTATTTGCAACATTTGAAAGCACATTTAATGAAAATGCAAAACTAACAATGTGTAAAATATAATAGGACACACTTTGCTTGTGCTTGTTCAATTAATTTCTTAAAGGCATAGTATCATCCTTCCAACCTTCAAAATGCTCAAGTGATTTTGACCTGTCCCATTTTGGTGTGTAAAATGGGATAACCTCCCCGCCCCCACCATTCTGACAGTATAAGGTAATAATTGTTTTATATCTAAATAAGTTACCCTTTAATCTAAGGTCTTAGATTCTTTAATGTCTGCAATTCTACTTGCAGCTTACACATGCAAAGGTCCTCTGAAATACACAATGAGACATTTTCTAATGTCCTTATTATACCAGTTAAAGGAGGAAGTTCATTCCATTTCTCCATTGTTATGGAAACCTGACTCCCAGGATTAAGTGTCTTCAGAGGATGCTCTCTTTGTTCCCAGACTGAAGAAATGTCTTGAGGATAGCATAACCCAAAGTGGGCATTGCTATTTAAATGATTGTTGGTATATTGTCTCCAGAAGTTATTTATGTGGAGTTATTTATGGGAAAAATGTTAACTATGTTTATTAAGTCTGAAAGGTTCATTTAAGATGAAAAATGACATGATAAAAGAATTGTTGGTATTTACTAACCCTACTTAAGGTAACATTATTTATTTCTGGCAGAGACACATTTTAATTCATATTTTCATGTATTACCAGTGATACTATAAAATGGCATCATCTTTTCAGAAGCAATTTGGAAATATGCATCAGGAACTCAAAATATGCTCAGACCCATTAACTTCCTAATCCTGCTCTCGACGACGAAGGGTAACCATGCAGCATTCCACAGACATGAATGGACCATTATCACTTTATTGTGTGGGATGGTGGAATTAAAAATGTACAGTTACATAAAGTATAAATACAGTCAATGTAAGTATACATCTCTAAATATAAACTTAAACTATAGTTCGATAGTTTTAAACAAAAGTAATCAGGGGTCTTTTTCTAATTTATCTGTGTATACTAGCAATTCTATTTCTGGTTGCTCCCGTGGAGAGCACAAATTCAGACGCTCTTACTCCATCCTGTTCAGAACCCTCATTTCCTGGGGTTCTTGAGAATTCACTATTGTGGCTGAACAGAAACAAATATCTATTTTTTAATTTCCTTATTCCACCCAAATTACATAACCCAGCATTAACTGGTGGATATTTTTTTCCCTGTTTGTGTTTGAAACTTCCCTGGTACTCTATTAAATGCTTACCCATATTGGAATCTCTCTCTGGATTAAATGCTGCTTGGTACTGGGGATCTATTCATCTGGTTTTAGCCCAGAGCTATAAACCCTCTACTTAAAACCTCTTTGTCCTATATTACTACTACCTGATATAACAATCTCTTATCATACCATCTTTTCCATTAAGTGTCCCTTTGAGAATTTTTATTCATTCAAATCTTTGTGTTAGGGCTGGGAATATGGCTCAGTTGTTAAGTGCCCCTGGATTCAATACCTTGTATGCCCCCCCCCCCAAAAAAAAGTCCTCAAATCTTTGTTTTAGTTTTCCATAAAATTTTACAGTTTTATTCACCACTACCCTATCACTAAACAACACCCCCAGTATTCTAGTATGTCCATTCTAGACTATATACTTAGGAATTTGGTCACATTATGAAAATTATTAGATATTTCTCAAGACTGAGTTAAATATGTAAAAATAAGTTGGCAATGGCAAACAGATTTTTATACATTTGTCAATCTATCCAGGAGCATAATTTTGCTCTCTATTCATTCAAATATTTGTTTTAGGGCTGGGGATATGGCTCAGTTGTTAAGTGCCCCTGGATTCAATACCTTGTACCCCCCCCCCAAAAAAAAAAGCCCTCAAATCTTTGTTTTAGTTTTCCATAAAATTTTACAGTTTTACTCACCACTACCCTATCACTAAACAACACCCCCAGTGGCAAATATTCAATAGAAACTAGCATAGAATGAGCAGGGGTTGAGAGAAGAAAGGGATTCAGGTGACCCATGTCTATAATTTAGTGTATATTAAGCAGATGACTGTGAATAAAGATTGTTGGTATGCATAGGTAAATTATAATAATTTGACTTTTGAGTCCTAAATTAATTACTTCTGTTTAAAACTATCAAACTATAGTTTTTTTTTTTTTTTTAAGTTTATATTCAGGGATATATACTTACATTGACTGTATTCATACTTCATATAATGATATATTTTTTAAAATCCTTCCTCCCATACAATAAAGTGATAGTAGTCCATTTATGGCTGTGGAATGCTGAATTGTTAAACTTCCGGAAATAGAATTAGAAAGTTAGTGGGTATGAGCATATTTTGAGTTCCTGATGCATATTTCCAATAGCTTCTGAAGTGATGCTACCATTATAGTATCACTGGTAACATATGAAAATGTCTTTGCCAGGAATAAATAATATTACCTTAAGTAATATTAGTATATATTACATTATGGTTACTAAATAAAAATACATATTATCTTTTAAAACTTGGTTCTCATTGGCTAAGTATCTAAACATTTTTTAAGTAGCTCTCTCAGTGACATTTGGAAACATTGTTTTGTTGCATTTTATGACACATGGAAGGTTAATGAATCAATTTTTAGATAATTGTATATACTTTTCAAATTTTAAAAATTTGATAATTGCTACTTCCCATAGGCACTTGGACGCCACTGAAGGTCCTCTGGGTCCGGAGACATTTTGGTGCCACCTGCTGCTTGCTAATGATATGCCAGGCACTTGCTCCTGTCTGTTTCCAAATCCTTTCAACTCCTAGCACCCTACCCAGCATATTAAATAATAATAAATTATTATAATAATTAAGCACTCAGATTCATAATAATTCAAATAACCTTGTTTGGGACACAATACTAACAAAGACTTCTCGGTCATCTAACTAATCATATAATTGTTGACTCTTGACCAAATTACAGATTTCACATGCTGAGTTCACTTTGCTAATGACATGCATCTTATTTCTTTTCTCATCAACTGATACAAGTTATGGTTAATTGCATCCTGTCAATTGTGATATGTGGTATAAATAATCCAATGATGAAATTTCTGAATAAATTATTTTATTTTAGTTAGAATAATTCTAACTATAGCATTACTATTGTAATAATGTTACTCTCATTCACTTGCATTTTGACATGTCTTTCTTTCTTCCTTCCTTCTTTCCTTCCTTCCTTCCTCCCTTCCTTCTCTCCCTCCCCCCTCATTCAGTACTGGTGATTGAAACCAGAGGTGCTTCACCATTGAGCTACACCCCAGCCCTTTTAGTTTTTGAGACAGGGTGTTACTAAGTTGCTGAGGCTGGACTTGAACTTGTCCTCCTGCCTCAGCCTCTTGAGTCACCAGGATCACCGGTGTGTACCACCTCACCCAGCTCTGACACACATTTCTTAAACAGGAAGGGGATGCAGATGCAGCTTAAGCATATTTTCATTCATTCAGTTAATAAATCAACATGTTAGCCACGTCCCAGTGCTTTATTTGGTAGTAGGGATTCAGTGGCTTTTTTAGCCTTTGTCTTCATTACCATCACAGACCAGGTGAAGCCTGGATCTCTGCAGATACACAAAAATGTATTTGTTTAAAAATGTGGGAACCTGCCCCTAACAACCTGCCAGCCAGCACTGCTGTAGCACAGCCCACAGACCTGAAGCCCCGGCCCCTGCCTTGAAAACCTGGGCTTCAGGGAAGCCGGTCTTTTCTCTCAGAATAAGACTCTTGAGTGCTCTGCAGGGGCGGCTGTGCTGCTTCTGGTCACTGCTTCAGAGCGCAGGGAGGGTTATGACTGCGAAGTGTTTACGTGAGAGAACAGACAGATTGACTTGTCACTGCTCCTTTCAAACTGCAGCAACTTAATAGGTTTTGACATAATGAAGTATTATTTCTAAGTGGTTCCAAACATGTAATTTCTTATTTTCTTTTGTCTTCCAACTTATGGTTCTGGATGTGCTCAGGAATTTGTGTAGTGTTCCCAATGATTAAATGTGACAGCTGAGAAATATTTAACAATATTAAACAATATCAAATAACTCGTGGGACTCAAATTTGAAAAGAGGTGGCTATGGCTGAACCATGAATGAAAATGACACCTATTCTTTACAATGGCAACTAGATGGACATTGAATAATCAACTTGTCATTTATTTTTGTGAAAATATTTCATAAGGTAACAGTTACCAAAAACCCTTTAGATTCATTTAAATAATTTTATTTAAAATTTTGTCATTGAGGGCTGGGGTTGTGGCTCAGCGGCAGAGCGCTCGCCTCGCAAGTGCGCGGCCTGGGTTCGATCCTCAGCACCACGTAAAGACCAATGTATTGTGTACAACCAAAGCAAATAAATAAATATTTTTTTAAAAAATTTGTCATTGATTACAATCTATATTTGGCTTCCTAGAATAAAAAAAGACTTTTGAAAACCAGCAAAAATTATACTTAATGTATTGATTTTTATTTATATTTTTATAAAAACATCTAAATTTTACACACCTTGAATATGATTAAATTTTATTTTAAACTCAATCATCATTGCTGATAGAACTTAATTACATTAAGAGTTTTCTTCTGGGGAGTGCTGCTGGGGATCAAACCCAGGGCCTCACACAAGAGGGGAATAAGAAGCAGGTAAACAGGGGCTGGGATTGTGGCTCAGCGGTAGAGCGCTCGCCTCGCATGTGCGCGGACCCGGTTTCGATCCTCAGCACCACGTACAAATAAACCCATTTAAACCCATTGTGTACAACTAAAGCAAATAAATAAATATTTAAAAAAAAAAAGCAGGTAAACAAATCTGATCATTTCAGGTGTGACAAATGCTGATAACAGGGGTCCCTTTCATGTAAAGGGGGTCCACTTCGTGCTTTAGATATAAACTTTGCTGTTCAACCCTGGGGCTTATTTTAAAACCAACTTGTGTTTTTCCTTCCTCTTCACCCTTTTTCTCTCCTTAACCTCAGGGGAAGCAAGATTAACATCCTTCCTGTCCTAAAAGTGAGTTATCTGTACTTTTGCGCACTGCTTACAAGAATAAAGAAACTCTGAGCCAGGTGCAGTGGTGCACGCCTGTAATCCCAGCAGCTCAGGATGGTGAGGCAGGAGGATCACGAGTTCAAAGCCAGCCTCAGTAATCTACCAAGGCCCTAAGCACCTCAGTGAGACCTTGTCTCTAAATAAAATACAAAATAGGGCTGGGGATGTGGCTCAATGGTGGAGTGCCCCTAAGTTCAATCCTTGGTACCAAAAACTAAAATAAAATAAATAAAAAAAAAAAAAAAAAAAAGAA
Source organism: Tamias sibiricus (assembly GCA_025594165.1). Taxonomy (NCBI): domain Eukaryota; kingdom Metazoa; phylum Chordata; class Mammalia; order Rodentia; family Sciuridae; genus Tamias; species Tamias sibiricus. The sequence goes on from CM046669.1 coordinate 99,223,187, forward strand.
AACTCTGGACTGGAAAAGTGGAACCGCAGTTCTTTCAAGGGTATAAGTTGAACCTTCATTAGATCTGATAATGCTACCTGGAAAACACTCTTTGTATCCCCCTTTTTGAAGCTACTTGCTCCCACTGGCCATTAGAATGTCACCCTCTGTGACATGAGTCTTCTGTGACTGAGTCCACCGCCTTCTCATTTGCTAGCAAATCAATAAAACTTCTTTTTCCTCTTTCTCAAAACCTTGTCCTCGTTATTGGATATGAAAGGACACTTGCAGAGTCCATGTGAAGTCCAAGGAACATGCCACACACCGGCACGTCACGCAGGAGCTTGATTGTTGGTAACAGAAGGCATACTGACAAGACTGTCCCTCCCAGGAGAGCAGCAGCTTGTGGGCACTCACAGAGCCCCTCTATAGCCCCCAAGAGGAATCTCATAAGCTGCTTAGGGGTTTTAGCAGGCACGTGTTCTTACAGGAAGCTGAGCAGCACTGCCTCAGTATCAAAACTTTGGAACCTCTAGATAAATGCCTCCCGATCTAAAATGGTGAACCTGATTTCAGTATTGATCTGATGCTGAAGCCAGATTTAAAAGCTAGGCAGTGAGTGTAGATAGACAAACTGGGTCGAACATCGAGTTTCATAAAGAAAATGGAGTCCATAAGGAAAAATGGAGTCAGTCTGAGTCCTGAGAAAACCTAATACAACTTTAAGGGAGGTAAGACGATCAACGTTCCCAAGTTTAGGGCCCATCTTATAGGAGGTTAATGAAACAGCTCCCAGCAGACAGAGGTGTTCATCAACTAGCCCTAAGCCCCTCCCGTGAGTTCCCCACCCACCTGTATCACATCTTTGGCAAGAAGCAAGAAGATATACAAGGAAGAAGGCCGCTCCTCCTTTTGGATTCCTGGTTTCCGGGTCCCCTTCTCCGTCTGGGAGAAGTCTTTTAGCTGTCCTTTCAAGCTGTCCTTTTCAATAAAGCCTTTCACTTTCCACTCTGCGCTTACCTCGCCGTGCTTCTTCGGCGTTATTCTTCAGCGTTCGGGGGAGCAAGAACTTGTCACGGGTAAAAGTGGTTTCAACGCCAATACTAATCTGATGCCAATAGGATCAACAGTGGAGACAAGGACTGAGCGCTTGTGTCATCCTCTGGAGAAAATACTAGCTCTGTACATTTGATGGACAGGAAGAAGGCCAGTTGTGGTCAGTCCTATCTGGGATGATCATTTTCCCAAAACTTCTTATTCAGGTCCCAGCATAACTGGCCCCTTCTCGTAGACACTCTGATCACCCCATCGTGGTATTATATGACGTCTTAATGTCATCAGGGGGCTTATCGCGCTACCTGATGATTTGGGGATTTGCCCATTTGTGTTCGTGTCTCTTCCTGCTGGAATGGAACTTCCACAGGAACAAGCACCTCAGTCTCTCCTTCACAGTCAGAGCCACATCCCCAGCGTGGCACAGGGCACACATGGGATAAATTAAGGAAGCTGTACTCTGCTTTGTCGGAGCAGAGTCCTTCTCACGAACAGTGATTGAAAGAAGGAGTAGAGTTCATCCCTCTTCCTCCCCTGACCAGAATGAAAGAAAGTAAGATTAAAACACTGTCTGTGGGCTGGGGATACATCTCAGTTGGTAGAGTGCTTGCCTCACCTGCACAAGGCCTTGAGTTCAATCCCCTAGCACCACCAAAAACAAAACAAACAAAAAAAGAAAAAACCCACCATCTCCGAAAACAATGTATTTCTTTGCATTTAGAAATATTCATTAATTGCAACTGAAACTATGGTCTTAATGTAAAATAGTAAAAGTCATGAAAAGAATTATTAGGAGACTTAGAGAGCTATTTTTAATCTATAACTGTTATTTTAAATTCAAAAACTGAAGGGTTGGGGTTGTGGCTCAGCAGTAGAGCGCTGGCCTAGCACGTGTGCGGCCCGGGTTCAATCCTCAGCACCACGTAAAAACGAAAGCATTGTGCACAACTAAATAAATAAATAAATATTTTTTAAAAAACTGAGAAAATAAGTTTGCTCTGATCCTCATTGAGTAATCTATGAGACAGGTATATAACCACAACATCTGAGGGGTTGATAATCAAAAAAACAATTAGGAACAATTTCAAAGACTTGCTTTAAAATGGAGAAAACACAATTCATGATCACCATGTATTTTTTAAACCAAAGCTTTTTATAAAAAATCGTTTTTATGAACTTTTGATTTATTTCCCTTCTTACTTTCCTAGCCTACTTCCAAAGTAAAATTCAGCATGGCACTCTGTACCATTAGAACCCACAGACAAGACTGAACCAAATATCCGTAGTACGTTTTTCAATTTCACTTTGATAAAGCCTTTAAAAATGTTCAGAGGATTTTTTTTTTTCCACAAAAAAGTAAGAGAAGAAAATATGCCTGATTTTTATTCTTTACTAAATACCCCAAGCTAGTTGCTTTTATAAAGGTTAAGGGGTTGTGGCTCAGCGGTAGAGCGCTCACCTACCATGTAAACGGCCCGGGTTCGATCCTCAGCACCACGTACAAATAAATGCACTGTGTACAACTAAAGCAAATAAATAAATATTTAAAACAGACAAACAAAAAGGTTAAATTCCTGAGGAAGAAAAACAAAATTCCTACGAGAGATGTTGGTCAGGATGAAACAGCCTGCGCTTTCATATCATTTTCTGCAAGGCTATCAACATCCGTGAAAAAGTACCTTAATAACTACCTGCAGGAACAGCTGAAGACAATCCGTGGTTGTCCTAAGTGCCAACAACAAAAGACAGCAAGTGGGAGAAAATCTGCAGAAAGCACAGGAAAAGGGAGCCCCTCTGTGTGTAGGTGTCTCCGACAGTCTCTTGGGGAGAGGGGCGCAGAAAGACCGGCGCGCTCCGCTGCTGAAATGGAGGCTCCATCGATGGCAGGCACCCCCGCACCCAGTGCCCGCGGTCCGCGCAGGTTCCGAGAGGCCACCCTGGAAGCGAGCTCGGTAGGTCGCTGCGTGGGACCTTTCGGCAGGGCCAGCGCAGGACGCCCGCACGTGGCGGCGCCGGGCTGCTGCAGATCAGCGGCTCAGCTCAGGAAGTCCTCGGCCCCTTCCCACTTCAGAGAGCTTGTCACGAGCTCAGAGACCACACGCGGCGGTGGAGTGGCCCAGCCGGGAGGCGCGGCGCTGAGACCTGAACCCGCGCCGCGACAGTACGAGCCAAAGGTTTTGGTTTGTTTGTTTTCATATTTATTTTTTAGCTGTAGTTGGACACAATACCTTTATTTTATTTATTGATCTTCACGTGGTGCTGAGGATCGCACCCAGGGCCGCGCACGTGCTAGGCGAGCGCTCTACCGCTGAGCCACAACCCCAGCCCCGGAGCCACGGTTTTAACACTGCGCGCTGCCGCTGGATAGGCGCGTACTGAGTGAACGACTGCGGCTACAGATCCTCAGAGTGTGTAAACAGCCCCGCCGGAGGCTAAAACCCGGACGCGAGCCGTCGGGCGCACAACCGCTGCACCGGAGCGAGGGAGCCGAAAGCCACAGCTGGAGGCCCGCAGCCGGCTTGGAGGCGGGACACGTGGGCGGGGCTTCGTGGCAGGGAGGCGGGGCTGGCTCTTTCTGTTTCTCCTAAGATTGTACATCTTCACTTGCCGTAGGTCCCGGAACCGGAAGCTCCTCTGAGATTTGCTGTAGGTTTCCGGTCGAGGGCTGGGCTCGCGGATGCCATGTGGTAGCCTCTGTGAGGCGTTCTTGGCTCCCAAGTCCTGTCGAAATTCAGCGCTTCGGGTGAGGAGCTGTTTGGTGTGGCTGCGGGCTGGGGTGCTTTGCTGCGGGAGGGCAAGGCGTCCGCGGGACCCGGGGTGTCCGCGGGGTCCGGGATCGAGGAAAGCCTTGGCGCAGCCCGAGGACTGGGCCCGCGGTTGACGCTGGTGTCGGGGTGTTTGCAAGTCGGGGTTCGGCGACTCCGGGGACAGCCGTCGTGCGTGCTGGAGGGCGCTGCGTGTCGAGGAAGGCTGCCTGAGCCGAGGCATATGCAGCTTAGGGATGAGCCGCATCTAGTTTCGCGTGCACCTGTCCCAAGGTGGTGTTTCTCGGTGTGCTTTCAGAAGTCGTTGCTGTGAGAGATGACGTCCTTAGCCCAGCAGCTCCAACGACTCGCCCTCCCTCAGAGTGATCCCAGTCTCTTATCCAGAAATGAAGTTGCCTCTTTGTTGTTTGACCCCAAGGAAGCGGCCACCATCGACAGGGACACTGCCTTTGCCATCGGTGAGCCACCCTAAACTTTGGAAAGGTCTTTGAAGCATTTTGTTTTCAGAGCATTGCTGTATTTTCTTGTTTTTTCTTTTGCCCTGTTTTCTTCCCTAGCATTTGTAACGTGATAAAGTTAAGAGAAAGAACAAGCATCTTGTGCTAGATGCTTGAAACATAAGGTAGGGGTATCTGAGTCTCAGAAACGAAGAAACAAGATTAGGAAGGTAAACTAATATGTAAAAAGAAAGAATAGCTAAAAAGGGACTGGGGTTGTGGCTGGGATGGAGAAGTCTTCCAGGAGGAGTGGCGCAGTTTTTGTAGAGGATGTTTAAACACAATTTAAGAAAGCAAGAAGAAAAATGGCTTCTGCCCTGAAGTACTTTCTTTTCTCATATTTAATGAGCTAGGATTAACTCTGTACTGAAAACTAAAAATCTATTTGGAACTATATTATTTGTTACACATGCTAAAAGAATTCATAGACTTTAGGACTAAGTAAAACTGTGAAAGAGGATGGGATGAGTTTACTTGCAAAGACTTGTTAAATAAACCTTCCTTTCCCTAGGATGCACCGGCCTGGAAGAGCTGCTTGGAATTGATCCTGCCTTTGAGCAGTTTGAAGCACCATTGTTCAGCCAGCTAGCAAAAACCTTGGAACGAAGCGTTCAGACCAAAGCCGTGAACAAACAGCTGGATGAAAATATTTCATTATTTCTTATTCACTTGTCCCCTTACTTCCTGCTTAAGCCAGCACAGAAGTGTCTGGAATGGTTGATTCACAGGTAGCTGATGGAATTACAGAAATAACTGGGCTGGCCTCTTTTAAAAAATTAAGTAGTTGAGGACCCCTTACTATTTACAGCTGAAAGATTAGATGTTCATAATCCAAAGCACAATATATTGAGAGTTTAATATGATGTCTGGAACTTGAAATAAGCATGCTCTTCTGTTAAACACTCTACTGAAAGATCTATTTGTCTTAAACTTATCAGTTCTAAGGACCTTAAGAACAGAGCTAGGGTACACGTGAAGTTTGTTTCCAAGGTCTGATCTTTCATCTACTTTGGAAATTGTTAGTAAGTTTTCTCTTCATTTTCTCACTGATTGGCATCATAGCAGAGCTTACACATTTTTGTTTTTTGTTCCGTATATGTATTTTAAAAATAAAAAGATTTTAATTTCATTAATGGAGATGTGCATGTATAGTGGTTTCCTTTTAAAGGAAGCAAGTGAGTCTTTGAGAAAACCTAATTTTAACTTGGTCTTCTGATTACTAGAACATTAGAGGTAAAAGGGGATGTTCAGAAGTCTATAAGATTTTCCTTTGTTTCCTAGCACTTAGTTTCTCCCAAACTACATCCTTAATATAACGAGAACTATGTAAAATTTGGGGCAGGGGTAGTTCTGAAGTAGTTGAGGAAAGAAAACTTTATGGAAAAAATAATGTGTTGGCTAATTTTAAAGCATATATAAAACTAACAAAAGGCAAAGCAGTGTGGTAATGTAAGAAAAAGTACATGTAAAGGCATAGGACAGTTAAACAGATGTTAAGAGGGAGCATTAGGAGAATTAGGAAAAGCACCTTGAGGAAGGAGCAAGATGTGAGCTAGGTCCTGAAGACAGAAGGATTTAATGTATCTTACAGAATTAATTTACATTCTAGGTATTTTTAGCTCATTGATACATAATTTGGACATGTCAGGAAATATACACTTACACATTTTGGTTCAGTTTGAATTGTTTGCTTTTTCCTCAGGTTTCACATCCATCTTTATAATCAAGATAGCCTCATTGGATGTGTTCTGCCATACCATGAGACAAGAATATTTGTGCGGGTTATACAACTTCTAAAAATTCATAATCCAAAGCACAAGTGGTTCTGGTTGTTCCCAGTTAAGGTATGGTTATTAAATGACATATGTCTTTATGTAATCATTACAAACCTTGATTAGGGGATATAATTTGGAAAAAATAAAGTTCTTAGTGCTCCTGGGGATAGTTCAGATATTATCTATATTTAATTTTCTGACTTCCAGTTGAAACATACTAATAACATCTAGCATTTATTTAGTACCTGAACATCGCTATAGGCATTTTACATTATATTATCTTAATTTTTTTATTGGTACTGGGGATTGAACTCAGGGGCACTCGACCATTGGGCCACATCCCCAGCCCTTTTTTGTTTTTTATTAGAGACAGGGTCTCACTGAGTTGCTAAGTGTCTCGCCATTGCTGAGGCTGGATTTGAACTGGCGATTCTCCTGCCTCAGCCTCCCAAGTGCTGGGATTACAGGTGTGCGCCACCGTGCCTGGCTATCTTAAATTCTTGTAGAGCTGTTTTTTACTGATGAACACAGGCTCAGAAAATTAAGTTACTTGCTAGAATTCACATGACTATAAAGTGCAGGGTTGGGATTTGAATCCCAATCTGATGTTAACAGCATGTGTCTTTTTCCACTACATGATGTTTGGCATTTTAAGTTTTGAAACGGAAGAACTTTAAAAAGTTGGGCGTGATGAAAGGCCAAAATTAAGAGGATAAAGATGACTTGCAAAGCTTCAGGAAATTATAAAAATTATGAATAAGGTGTTAGAAGTTAATTTACAAATGAATAAAGGATAGTTGCATAGCAAAAAGGCTGGGTAAGATTAGAAAACACAGTAAAACGAACTGACTTGCCATTAGCACTTTGCAACACGTATGTTGTTAGCATGTAATTACTGTATATTGAGCATGGTGATCCAGGTGAGAAGAGGTCAAATGAGCATGAAAGTAGCCATGAAACTGCAGAAAATTCGACAGATGATGATGATGAGGTCACCAATCAGAATGAGTTAAAGGAAAGGAATGAGGAATTTTGAATTCAAAGGAGAACTTAAGAATCTAGATATAAAGCACTTGAACTAGAGTGTCAAAAAAGCCAACCTAGTGGGGCTGGAGTTGTAGCTCAGCGGTAGAGCGCTTGCCTCGTACCTGTGAGGCACTGCATTCGATTTCCAGCACCACATATAAAAAAAAATGTCTATCGACAACTAAAAGAATATAAAAAAAAAAAAGGCAACCTATGATAAAGCTGCCTTTCCAACTGCTCTTCCCAACATTCTCTTTGTCCCTGATCTGCACATACACACCCTACTACTCCCTAGAAACTCATATTTCAGGTATCCAAACCTCACCTAAAGGTTACTTCAGATTCTCCTTTCATTGATGTATTCAGTGTTTCTGAGCACTCCATACAGACCTTGTACAATGCTAGGTGGTATGAATAATGAAGTAAGCTGGCCAGGTTCCTGGTCTGTTTCCTTTACTAGCATTTTTGCAAAGCAGTGGTAAACCCATATCACATTAACTCAAAAATCAAATACAACCAGTAGAATTACTAAGAAGCTAGAGAATCCAGTTTTAGATAAATGCATATAAAGATGTGACATATAAGTATTTTCCACTAAGTTTTCTGCCTTCATTTTTAGCCTCCCTTTTTTTGAATTTCTGGAGTTTGTGTAGTTTTGTTTTATTTATTTTTTTTTTAATTTTTTGATACTGGGGATTGAACTTGGGGGCACTCGACCACTGGGCCACATTCCCAGCCCTTTTTTGTATTTTATTAGAGACAGGGTTTCACTGAGTTGCTAAGTGCCTCACCATTGCTGAGGCTGGCTTTGAACTCTTGATCCTCATGCCTCAGCCTCACAAGTGCTGGGATTACAGGCGTGCGCCACTGTGCCTGGCTATAGTTTGTTTTATTAATATCAGCACAATTAGTTATGAGAAAAGATTATATTTTATACTTATGAACTGCAGTATCATAAAGACATTAGGGTAGGTACTTGAAAATAATGATCAATTGATGAATATCTTTAATATCTTGTTTTTTTTCTATCAATAACAGCAATCGGGTGTGCCCTTAGCTAAGGGCACCTTGATTACCCACTGCTACAAAGATCTGGGATTCATGGATTTAATTTGTAGCCTGGTGACCAAGTCTGTGAAGGTGAGTAGGTGTATTGTATTTTCATGCATGTTTGAGTCCATGAAATGGTTGCCTGCTCTGAAAGAAGAAAACTACTAAGTAAAGCCTTACCTAGGAATAATGGAATTTTAAGAAATTCATTTTGTCAAATGATATGCTGTTTTGGAGCATGAACAGTTTGTCTTTTCTCACCAAAGGTGTTTTTTCTACAAAGATAAATCAGTCTGTTCCTTGGCATGTTCTAGGTAATGGTGATCATTTAAACAAAGAAACAAAATGTCAGGAAGACTGTTAGGTATTTCCTTCTTGTCCTATTGTATATTTATTTGTTGTTACAAATGTAAAAATTAAAATGTCAGTAGGTCAGCTGTAAATATTTTTGTGTCTTCATCTGATCCCCTGTGTGTGGTTTGTGCTCCATGTTTCAGGTGTTTGCTGAATACCCAGGGAACTCGGCTCAGTTGCGGGTGCTCTTGGCTTTTTATGCTTCCACTATTGTGTCTGCTCTGGTGGCTGCTGAGAACATATCAGACAATGTCGTTGCCAAATTATTTCCATATATCCAAAAGGTTGGTCCTGTTGATATGTCAGGTATTTTGTATTTAATGGAATTGCCTTGATTTTGAAATTTTCATTTAAGTAAAAATGTTTTTAAATGTACATTTTATTTTAGATGATTGATGAGATTTAATCTTTATGTAAAATATATGACTTTTTCAGACCTTAATTAGGTTTTTAAGACTAACCATTGGGCTGGGCGCTGTGGCACATTCCTGTAATCCCACTGACTCAGGAGGCTGAGGCAGGAGGATTGCAAGTTGAAAGCTAACCATAGCAACTTAGCAAGACCCTCTCTGAAAATAAAAAATTTAAAAAAGGTCTGTGGCTCATTGGTAAAGTGCCCCTGGGTTTAATCTCTGATACCAAAACAAAAAAAAGAAAAAAAAAGAATTACTATTGGCTCTATAGCCCTACTGCTGTCTCCCAGATCTATAACTTTAGCAGTCTCTTTACTGGAAAGAGAAGAGCAGACAGTCTTCAAGGTGCAGACGGACATGCATCTGTTCTTTTTCACTGGCTTCTGCTTCTAGGCTTTCTTTCAAGTGCCTTGCTGCTGGCTGTCTTCACAGAACCCTGTGGGGGTACTGAGGTCCACTTTCCACCATTTTCCCAATGTTCTTCATCAGATGATTTTTTTTACTTCTGTTAGTGATCTGATTGAAGTCTCCCTTCCACAGATAAGGGTTTTCAGATAAAAGCAGAGCATGTTGGTTCCTGTCAGAATCTTTTGAGTTAGAAGATTTAAGAGATCTCTTCACTCATCCAAGACATGCATCTCATCCCTGGGTGTACTCAGGAAATAGCTCAGTGGTAGAGCACTTGCCTCGCACATATGAGGCACTGGGTTCAATCCTCAGCACCACATAAAAATTAATTAATTAATTAAAAAAAGAAAAGGTTCAACAAGTGGATTTCCTACTTGTGAAGAATGATTGTTTAACTTGTGTGTTAGATGTTATTAATATCTACTTTGTTACATTTTTTAATTTTATTTTTTAATGGACACATTAAACATAAAAATTGTATATCTTTATGGGGTATCATCTGATGTTTTGATACATATATATGTGGTGTAATGTTTAAATCGGGGCAAACATATTTCCAACACTGACTTATAATTTGTTACGGTAAAAGTAACATTTTAAGTAGAAGAAAATAACTCCTATGCTTGGTCATTTTCCTTATATTTTAAAAAATATATAGGGATTAAAATCATCTTTACCAGATTACAGAGCTGCAACATACATGATAATATGTCAGATTTCTGTGAAAGTGACGATGGAAGATACCTTCGTTAATTCACTGGCATCACAGATCATCAGAACGTTGACTAAGGTACCCTCCTTGGTCAAGGATGGATTAGGCTGTTTGATCGTTCTTCTGCAGAGACAGAAGCCAGAGAGCCTTGGGAAAAAGTATGTATCATTGAACTGAGAAATGATGCTAGTTGAGGTGAACGTAGTTATTTTGCGTAATTTTTGTGAGATGAGTTATCGACTTTTTATATTGCTTCTTGTCTCACTTGTCAACCTCATATGTACTTGCTTCTTCAAAGGCCTTTTCCTCACTTGTGTAATGTTCCCGATCTTACTGCAATACTTCACAGTATTTCTGAAAAACATGACGTCAGTCCTCTTCTGCGTTATATGCTTCCCCATCTGGTGGTTGCCATCATTCATCACATTGCAGGTACATACTTGTATATCTGTGTCCAGAGTTTACTTTCTAAAATGTGACTCTTAATAGGAACCACACGCTCGTTAGTACCTTCAGACCATTTAAAATTCCCACCATCTAATTGTTTCCATGCAACTTATCTGTTGTTCTTATGTGAGAAATACTTGGGATGGGGAGAGATCCTGGAATTTCTGAGTGATTTCTGAGAATTCTATCAAATAGTTTCTATATGAATAAGACTATGAGATTATGTTAAAGTATACTACCGAGTACTTTTTCCTTCTCCTTTAGGTACTTTTTTTTTTTTTTTTTTTTTGTAGGGGCACTCAACTACTGGGCCACATCCCCAGCCCTTTTTTGTATTTTATTAGAGACAGGGTCTCACTGAGTTGCTAAGTGCCTCGCCATTGCTGAGGCTGGCTTTGAACTCGCGATCCTCCTGCCTCTGCCTCAGCCTCCCAAGTGCTAGGATTACAGGCGTGCGCCACCACACCCAGCTCCTTTAGGTACTTAATGATTTTTTTTTTTTTTTAAGTTTAAATTCACCAAGTCTTTTTTTTTTTTTTTTTTTTTTTTAATATTTATTCATTTGCTTTAGTTGTACACAATGCCTTTATTTTTATGTGGTGCTGAGGAACGAACCTGTGCCGCATGTGCTAGGTGAGTGCTCTACCTCTGAGCCACAACTCCAGCCCCTGCACCAAGTCTTTTTTAAAATTTTTTAGTTGTAGTTGGACACAATACCTTCATTGTATTTATTATTTTTTTTTAAATATTTATTTATTTGCTTTAGTTGTACACAATGAGTTTAAATGGGTTTATTTGTACGTGGTGCTGAGGATCGAACCCGGGCCGCGCACGTGCTAGGCGAGTGCTCTACCGCTGAGCCACAATCCCAGCCCTGTATTTATTTTTTTATGTGGTGCTGAGGATCAAACCCAAGGATGTGCACGCGCTAGGCAAGCCCTCTACCGCTGAGCCACAACCCCAGCCCTTACTTAATGATCTTTAATGATTAATTTACACTAAATATCCAGCTGCCAAAAAAAAAATCTTTGCTTCTGAGAGTCATTAAAAATAAAAGTTCAGCCAGGCATGGAGGCATATGCCTGTTAATCCAGTGGCTCAGGTGGCTGAGGCAGGAGGATTACAAAATCAAATCCAGCCTCAGCAATTTAGGGAGCCCATAAGCAACTTAGCAAGACCCTGACTCTAAATAAAAAATAAAAAGGACTGGGGGTGTGGCTTAGTGGTTAAGTGCACCTGGGTTAAATCCTTGGTACAAAAAAAAAGTCCATGAAAATTTCATGCATTAAAAAATACTTATTATAAAAAAACTTAAAAAATTAATTAGAAAATAGCTATTAGCATATTTGTTTTTAATCCTTTAATAAATACAGAAAGAAGGAAGAAATACTTGGTCCTCTTGCTATTTAGAGAATACAAAGAAAGACTTTTTTAGAATTATGTCAGTCTGTTGGACAGTAAGATTTGCACAACCGAATCTTGGTGTAAATCTTGCATTTCAGAGAAATGGCTAGCATAAATGAAAATGTGTTCTTCGTATTCTAATGATGATGATCATTGCATTAATCCTAAGCTTTGAAACAGCATTTTATATTAGATCCATGTGTATAGTAAATCTAGACTACAAAGTGATAACCGATAACCTTGGTTCAGTAAGGAGATGTCAAGATGGAAGTGTAGCCCATTTTCAGAGATAGTTTATTGAGAGCTAGGTTCATGCCCTAGCTTTACCACTAACTTTTAATGTGATTTGTTAGTACTTGTTGTCACCAAGTGTTCTCATACATAATAATAAAAACAGAAGTGCAAAAATTTTAGTCTTTGTATCCCCTTGCCCCTGATATAGAGAGTTTCAGCTAAAGGAGAAAATGGTTTAAGAAATATAAATAAATCATACATCTTTTAAAAATAGGTAGAGGGCTGGGGTTGTAGCTCAGCGGCAGAGCGCTCGCCTCGCAATCCTCAGCTAAAAATGTACAACTAAAAGTAAATAAATAAATAAATAAAAAAAAATAGGTAGAAAGCTAAATGTCAATTTATATATCTAAAAATTACTTCTAGAAAGATTTTCTTCTACAAGTAAATTTAATCATGTGAGCTTGCAAAAGAATTTCTCCTGACTCAATTTTAATTTGTTACATATTAAGGAGAAGAAACTGAAGAAGAGGATGGTCAAATCTATAAGACACTCTTGGAATCTATACTTACAAAAATATCACTGAAGAACAATGTAGACCACTTGTTAGCTAGGTAAGCTGTTGTCTTTTTTTTTTTTTTTTTTTTTTTTGGTACTGGGGATTGAACTCAGGGGCACTCGACCACTGGGCCACATCCCCAGCCCTTTTTTGTATTTTATTTAGAGACAGGGTCTCACTGAGTTGCTAAGTGCCTCGCCATTGCTGAGGCTGGCTTTGAACTCGCGATCCTCCTGTCTCAGCCTCCCAAAGTGCTGGGATTACAGGCGTGCGCCACTGCGTCCGGCTTAAGCTGTTGTCTTTTAACATGTTTCTGATTTTCATTCCTGTGGCTCAATCGGTATTTGTTTCCACATCGGTTAGCAACAGCAGGAACAGCAAAAGTAATTTTTCTGTTGTCTTTAAAGCTTATAGAAGAAAATGGAAGGTAATGGGTAAGCTAAATTGAATGCAGTTTGTTAGCGTTTAAAGTTACTACTTAGCTGGGGGCGGTGGCACACGCCTGTAATCCCAACAGCTTCAGAGGCTGAAGCAGGAGAATTTGCAAGTTCAAAGCCAGCCTCAGCAAAAGTGAGGCACTAAGCAACTCATTGAGAACCCTGTCTCTAAATAAAATATAAAATAGGGCCGGGGAATGTAGCCCAGTAGTCGAGTGCCCCTAAGTTCAATCTCTAGTACCCCCAAAAAAGTTTCAACATGATTGAAACTCATTTGGAAACTTAATATTGGGGATAAGCATGCAGTAAAGATTATTTCTAGCTAGTCGTGGTGGTACACACCTGTAGTCCCAGCTGCTCAGGAAGCTGAGGTGGGAGGATCACTTGAGTTCATGAGTTCAAGGCCAGCCTGGACAACACAGTGAAGACCTATCTCAACAAACAAACAATTATTTCTCCCTTTTCCATAAAAGGCCTCCCTTATTTTCTTTTCCTAATTAAAGAGCAACTTGATAACAGTGAGTACAATTGCAGTAGGATGTAGGTTAGAATGCTGCTTCCACCCTTCCCACTAGAGCAGTAGGTTCTGGAGGTCAGACTTACTGGATCTATTTTTGCCATTTTGTGAGGTTGACAGGGACCTGTCTGCTGATGTGCATCATTTGTCCCCTTGCTCAGAAGTTGGGCTGAGAATTAAATGACTGTTTACACGTGAAAGCTTAGCTTAGGTTTGGAAATGAAAATGGGGTTTAAAATTAAAAATCGCAATCTTCCTTGTCCAGCATATAAGGGCTGAGGGCTGACTTTTGTTGCTATTTATTTGGACCTCAGACAAATTGGAAGATGTCTTATACCTTAGCTTTTTTTGTCAGTAAAGTATCAGTATTATAATTTCTACATTGTACAAGTATGACAGAGATAATATTTGTAAAGCACCTAGATCATAGGAAGGACTGAATTAATAATAATTCTCCTATCTGTTGATATTTCTACTTCCTTTTGCAGCCTTCTTTTTGAAGAGTATATTTCATATTGTTCACAGGAAGGAATTGATCCTAATAAAGTGTCTTTGCTTAATGAACAATTTCTTCCATTCATCAGACTATTGGAAAACAAGTAAGCTCTATGTGTGTTTGTGCTCTTTGTTCACGTGTGCTTCCTTCTATTCTGTGAAGATAAAGTTCACAGGTAACATCTTAATATATAGTAAATTGTAAAGGGACTTCTTATTTTTTCCTTTTCATGAAGGTACAAGAATAGGAGTGAAATATATTTGAAATACAAAAGGAAATAGGGCATGTACAACCAGAAAAATGAGAAGTTATACTTCATTTATGTATGGTGTATTAAAATGCATTCCTACTGTCATGTATAATTAATTAGAAAAAATAATGCAAGGGCAAAAAAAAAGGAAACAGGTGTTACATGGGGACATGGAAAGTGTGATTTTTTTTGTAGAGACTTTTTTGTTCTTTTTTTTTTTTTTTTTTTTTTTGTGTGTGTGGTACCGGGGATTGAACTCAGGGGCACTTGACCACTGGGCCACATCCCCAGCCCTTTTTTGTATTTTATTTAGAGACAGGGTTTCACTGAGTTGCTAAGTGCCTCACCATTGCTGAGGCTGGCTTTGAACTCGCGATCCTCCTGCCTCAGCCTCCCAAAGTGCTAGGATTACAGGCGTGCGCCACTGCGCCCGGCTAGAGACTTTTTTGTTCTTGAAGCTATAAGAGTGCCAAACTTGGTCATTTGGTTTTATGTATATGATTTGTTAAATTTTTTTTTAGTTGTTGACGAACCTTTATTTATTTTTATGTGGTGCTGAGGATCAAACTCAGTGCCTCACACATGCTAGGCAAGCGTTCTACCACTGTACTACAACCCTAGCCCTCATTTGTCATATTTAAAGTATCACTTTCAGTTATTTTTAAATTTTCATTTTATTTCTTTTCTTTATACATGTGTGGTGTATGTGGTTAGTAACTTTCTTAAGAATAGTGAATGAACTCTTTAATATCTTCCCAGGTACCCCAGCACATTAGATGTTGTGTTAGAGGATCACCTAAAAGAAATTACAGCTCTTAAAAAACAGGAACTTTTTCACCAATTTATTTCTCTTTCTACAAGTGGAGGAAAGTATCAGGTATGTTATTCTTCTGTAGAGGAATAGTGATATTTAGGAAATAGACATTATGTGGTTGCTTGAAGAACTGCAGATGGAAATGTCCTATTCTCCTTCATTATGGAAAAATTCAGAAACAAGACTGTACACTTTGCCTGATTGTTTGATGTGAGGCTCAGAGGCAGGATAAGTATTGAAGAAAGTACAGTAATTTCAAGTAACTGAATGTGATGCTTATTTCAGGAAAACAGTTGTTGGGGAATTTCACATAGGGTGTTCATTAACAGTCACCAGAGGGTAGTGTTCCTTGTCTTTCTCTGTGTCTGTGCTTTAACTGTAGTACCCACTGGCCCCATGTGGCCATTTCAGTTATGATTAGAATAGATGGTGATCATGATAGGACTTCCAAAATCTGGGGCTTCCACCCTTTTTTTTTTTTTTTTTTTAAATTTGTGGTGCTGGGGATCGAACCCAGGACCTTGTGCATGTGAGACAAGCACTCTACCCAACTGAGCTATATCCCCAGCCCCACCCTATATTTTTATGCTAGAAGTTAGACATGTAAACAGAAGCTTTTACAATTAGCCTTGAAAATGGGTATTATGAAGAGAATACGATTGGTTTAGTTTTTCTCTTACATAATTAGACTTTTATCTTTAACAGTGTTGCATTTCCAAATCTTAGGTTGATAGGTAGACTTCAATCTTAGTCCGATGACATAAATTAACCAAATTGTCATTAACTTGAGTCTTATGTTTATATTCCACAAGTTTTGTGACTTTTTTTTTGGTGCTGTTCACTTTGAAATAGTTACCTATAAAAAGGGCAGAGTTACTTCATAGAAATTTCTTCACTGAATTGAACCTACTCATACACAGAAGTACACACAAAATCATACCATTAGCAATACAAATGTTTTCATCTGTTGTAATTCACCATGTTCTGGAGACAATTTTGCTTTGCTTTTTGG
Organism: Tamias sibiricus; assembly: GCA_025594165.1. Classification (NCBI taxonomy): domain Eukaryota; kingdom Metazoa; phylum Chordata; class Mammalia; order Rodentia; family Sciuridae; genus Tamias; species Tamias sibiricus. Next base: position 99,239,387 of record CM046669.1, read on the forward strand.
TTTTTGTAGTTTTAGATGGGTGTTATTAAATATGTTGTGCAGTTTGGGATATTTTTATTATGGTTCGTATGCTGCTCAGATTAGGTGAAATTATTGGATGATTTTGTTGAACCTACAGATTTTAGAAGATTCTGATACTTCCTTGATGCTCAGTCTGAATCATCCACTTGCTCCTGTGCGACTTCTGGCTGTTAATCATCTGAAAAGAGTCATGAGAACATCAAAGGTTTGTGTCAGATAATTGTCAGTTGATTTCTTTGACCTTCTGATGAGTAGAATAATTCTAGAATAAGAAATTGAAGTTATCATTAAGAATTGATATTGCGTAATTATAGAAATTAGTTTTATAGTTTTTTGATATTTGCAGTGTCGATTTTAAAAATTGTTTTCTTGTATTTTTGTTTTGTATCTTGTGTATTTTAAAAAGATAACTCTTAATTTTAAAGTTATAAATAATAATTTAAAGCAACTTTAGAATCTGAAAATGTTCTTTAAAGGTTGCTGATTTAATACTGAAGTTTTGAGAAATGCTTTATTTTGATTACATTTTTGATCTGGTATGAATTATGTCTATCACAAATTGCTCATAGGTTTATCTTACTGATTTGATAGATACTTAAACTCTTTGAATCCTGGTCTTTGTTGTGACTGGAAGATTTTGGTGTTAGAATAAAAGGGATTTTTGGAATCTTCCTGAATCTATCCTTCTCCCTCCTTCTTTTAATCTCTTTCTCCCCACTTCTTTGGCTTTGGTTAGTGTTCACTGAAGGACAGTATATACATTTAGCTTATGGAATTGAGTGTTGTGATTACAGGTAATGTCTTTCCTTACCTGTCAGATTTCGTTTTCTCTTCTCCATCAATGACAAGATATTCTATTCTAGAATTCCAGATTGAGACATATGGCTTGTTACTAGGTCTTGAAGAAATTTTTGATGGCATTTGGCAAATAAAACTTAATTTTGTGAATTCTAAGGATTTTACTTTGTCTCCTAACAGAGTAACATATATATAGCTGGGCGCAGTGGTGCACGCCTGTAATCCCAGCACTTGGGAGGCTGAGGCAGGAGGATTGCGAGTTCAAAGCCAGCCTCAGCAATGGCGAGGCACTTAGCAACTCAGTGAGACCCTGTCTCTAATAAAATACAAAAAAGGGCTGGGGATGTGGCCCAGTGGTCTAGTGCCCTGAGTTCAGTCCCCGGTACCAAAAAAAAACATATGTATAATCTGGGGTGGGGGTTTTGGGGGGATTGACCTCAGGGGCACTCTACCATTGACGCACATCCCCAGCACTGATTTGGTATTTTGTTTAGAGACGGGGTCTCACTGAGTGCTTAGCAGCTCTGTGCCCAGCTTCGGAGTAACCTCTTTTTAGTAAAATTATTTGTTTTTCCCTCTGTGTACAGGTAGGAATATATTCAGATTGACTAGCAGTCTTTTTATTGTTGTTACTATGAATGTGTATATACCTAATTTTCTTTTGTTTCATTGCAGTTCAAAAAAGAACAAAATATTTCATTCCTGCCAGACTGCCTTTGCAGTAATTTCCTTATCCTTATAAAAAGTCTAGATAATAGTTGTAGCTAACTTTAAACAGTTCTTATTATGTGTAAAGCACTGTGCTGAGCTGTGTGTGTGTGTGTGTGTGTGTGTGTGTGTGTGTGTGTTTTATTTATTTTTTAGTTGTTGTTGGACACAATACCTTTTATTTATTTATTTTTTAAAATTTTTATGTGGTGCTGAGGATCAAACCTGGGGCATCACACGTGTTAGGCAAGCTCTCTCTTGATGTGCCACAATCCCAGCTCTGGTGTGTGTTTTTAAGCTAACAACTCTTTGAGTTAGGTGTTATTATGAGCAGTCTTATTTCACAGACAATAGTGTGGCCCAGAATTAGGGAACTTGCCAAAGGTCTCATACCCAGTGGACAGCATAGCTTGGATTTAAACCTGGACATTCTTGCTCTTTAGTCTGTGTAGGCTTTCGTTTTAATAGATCAACTCCTTACTTTAAAAATAAATTGGATTATAAATATAATCCAGTTCCTTCAGTAGAAACTGGAAGAAGTTTTTACTGAACGATTATTAATCTCATAAAGCCCGTGATAGGTTGCCTCATTCCTGTGTGTTTCACTTTTTCCTCCAGTACCTGGGCCTATCTTTCCTGATTGGGATTCTGGAGTGCTTTATCATAAAACCATGCTTCCTTTCTGGCTAGTCTTGTGAGGTTCATAGCAGCAGCTGAATTAATTTGTTTTTTTCTTGCTCAGGAAGGCATTGATGAGTCTTTCATAAAAGAAGCTATTCTAACCCGATTAGGTGATGATAACATAGATGTTGTTTTGTCGGCTCTGAGTGCTTTTCAGGTGAGTAAATTTGTTGTTTGTGGGCGTGTACATTTTGTAAATATTTTATTGCTCTTCTCACATGATTCTCTGCTGTAGACTGGGATATATTTGGGAATTATTACTCCATTGGAAATTCTGTTCACTTGAGAGCACAGACTTCAGTCTTCTCTATGAGAAGCTCAAAGAAGTAATTAGACTTCACAGTTATCAATAGCAATACCTTGGGACCATAGAAAATTTGTGTTTTTGAGAAATTGCTCTCATGAACTTTATGCTGGGATTGTTAGGAGAAATTCATCATAATTTCATTATTTTTTAAAGTTAATTTTAGAAACACCATATATATTTGAGGCAAGTAAATATTTGCTCTTGGGTTTTCCACCCCCCCCCCTAGATTTTCCAGCAACACTTCAGTGCAGAAGTAACTGTTTCAAATCTTCTGAATCTCTTTCAAAGATCAGAACTTTCAAAGAATAGGAAGTGGTATGTACTCATTTCTCTTTTGTTCTCTTCATGCTCTTTTGAATGGAGTTCTTGTACCAAATACACATTGATTTTCTTTCCTTTTTTTTTTTTTTTCCACTAATAATTTAGTTATATGGCCTTTTGGTTGTGGTAGTAGGACAGATCCTAATGTAATATTTTGTTGCATTTTATAATTTATTTTGGTTTATGTGTGTTCATCATAATTTCCATGTATGAAATTTTTAAATAAAATTCAAAAGTATATACTAATAATATATATTATTAATATGAGATGTGTTAAGGTATAATAAATTTTGGAAAGTAGGATGAAAAGAGTTTTCTGATTTTTTTTACTCTGTACTTCTTCATAATTATTACTTTGTAATTGAATACAGATATATTAAATAAGTTCAGAGGCACATGATACCTTCTGTAGTACTTGATGAGCTCTGGTTATTTCATTTTGGGCACTTAAGCTTTTATAACCTCCTTAGAGCATGAGGGCATGTCTTAGATGGTTTTGTCTTTCATATAGATATTTCTCACATTACCATGAATATAATTATATAGGATGTGCTTATTTAATTTTTTTGAATACATGAGTGAATCTCTGGTAAGTAGAGAAGTTGAGACATCCAATTTGATATGTATTATAGTTGACCTGTTGATTTTTTTTTTTTAATTGACAAGGCAACATATAATTTAAAAAATGTTTACGTATATAAAAGGTAACTCCTGGGGCTGGGATTGTGGCTCAGCGGGTAGAGCGCTCGCCTAGCATGTGGGCGACCCGGGTTCGATCCTCAGCACCACGTATTGAATAAAAACGCATTGTGTACAACTAAAGCAAATAAATAAAAATATTTAAAAAAAAAAAGGTAACTCCTTTGTTAGCATGGATTTTAAGAGATGTGTCTCTGAATAATATTTTTGGTAAGGAGACTGGGGAGTTAGAACAACGTAATGATTAATTGTTGCTGAAGTCTCTATCATGTCTCAACAAAACATGCTCACTTATCTCTTAGGTACAGGGCCCTTGAGATAGCAGCAGATATACTAATTAGAGAAGAGATATTAAATGGAAATGATGATCAGTTGTCCAATCAGGTGGTTGTGTGTTTGCTGCCTTTCATGGTCATCACTGATGATGATGTGGACTCTGATGAGATGAAAATTTCTGTGTATTTATCAAAATCAGGAATTTGCTCTCTGCATCCTCTATTAAAAGGCTGGAAAGAAGGTAAGAAATTCAGCTGGGTTTTAGAAAAAGCAAACAGATAAACACTTTAAAGGATAAGTAAATTTAAAACTGTATTTGCTATTTGAACAAATTGTGTTTATTTTACATTAGCATGATTTTTAGAAAAGATTGCCAAGATGAAAAATATACAGTGAAAAGAAAGGCTGGGTGCCGTGGCACATCCCTATATTTCCAGTGGCTTGGGAGGTTGATGCAGGAAGATAGTGAGTTCAGAAATAAAAAGCAAACCGTTGAAGAGCAATACTAGAATTTTTACCCAAATTCCTTACTTTACACAGTTCTGTATGTGAGTGTTGGTGGCATGATGGCGCTCTATTCACAATTTTTTACAGCTCTTCAAAGTGTGATTAAATGTACAAAGTCGGGAAAACTGAGTGGTGTAGCAAATCAGAAGATGATTCAAGTGTTGGCTGGCAATATAAATTCAGGAGACCCTTCTTCAGTGTTGAAAATGGTAGGTGTCTGTTGACATCCACCCCAGCTTTCCCTCTTGTTCTCTTATTGGACTCTCAGTGTCTGTTCTTCTAGATTCTTCTTATTTATTTGCATTCTTGAATGTACTGATCACCTCACTTTTAAGCAAGACAGTTTTGTTCAAATATTCTGCAGAACATTTGAGAGCCTAGGTATATCATTCTTTTTTTTTTTTTTAATATTTTTATTTATTTTGCGTTTTATTCAATAATGTATTTTATTTGTACGTGGTGCTGAGGATCGAACCCGGGTCGCTCACGCGCTAGGCGAGTGCTCTACCGCTATATCATTCTTTTCACTGTGGTTCTGTATTGGACTAGTAAGATTTTTCACCTTCTTTTTTTTTTTTTTTTTTTTTTTGTGGTACTGGGGATTGAACTCAGGGATACTCGACCACTGGGCCACACCCCCAGCCCTATTTTGTATTTTATTAGAGACAGGGTCTCACTGAGTTGCTAAGTGCCTCACCATTGCTGAGGCTGGCTTTGAACTCGCGATCCTCCTGCCTCAGCCTCCCAAAGTGCTGGGATTACAGGCGTGCGCCACCGCGCCCGGCTTTTCACCTTCATTTTTCTCTCTCATTCTCACTTAAAACTTAAAAGTCTTTTTTATTAAAGTACAAAAGTAGAAAGTTATTTGCCTTAATGAGTAAAGCTTTGTAATGTTAATAGCTGTGTGATTTAAACACATTAGCCAGTTTGTAAGTGTGATTATGTTCATTGTAGTTTCTGAGAGTATTTATTTTTATAAGTACTTAGAAATCAGTGCTTATTACATTTTTAAAAGCTTTATATTTGTCATCTCACTTTATACGTAAAACACACAATACTTCAGTAGGCCTGAGATAGAATAAGCTGTTTTACAAAAATTAAGAGAGTTACCAGTAATGGAATATATTTATTTTTCAAGGTGGAAGATTTAATAAATGCTGGTGAAAAGGAGACCTTTACTCTGAAGCAGAAAGTGACATTTCACGTGATTGTATCTGTACTTGTTTCCTGCTGTTCATCTTTAAAAGAAACTCGCTTTCCATTTGCAATGAGAGTCTTCAGTTTGTTGCAGAAAAAAATAAAGAAGCTGGAAAGTGTCATTACTACAGTGGTAAGGAGTGCAGTCTGCAGAAAGCTGAATATTGAGTAAATTGACACCCTGGCCTGTTACTCACAGTAAAACTAAAACTCAGAGGCAGAGATGTGGTGTCTGGTTGCTAGGTGGGAGAAACGTGAAGCAGCCTTGGGTAGTAGTAGGGTGCTGAATTAGGTGCTCCATGCTTTTGCAGAAAATTTAATTGCATTGTAAGAGTTGCAAGGTTGCAAGTTTTTATATCTGATGTTTGACTCTTCCCTTTATTATCTTTATTGGGTACTTTTCCAAGTTATATTTAACTACCTTGAGTGATGAAGAATTTTGCTTGGTGTATTAGTACTTTAACAAAACATTATTTAATTCTATTATTTACTAAAGTGAGATCTTGTATATATATATATTTTTTTAAATATATTTTTAGATATTGGTGGACCTTTATTTTATTCATTTATTTATATGCAACGCTGAGAATCGAACCCAGTGCCTCACACATGATAGGCAGGTGCTCTACCACTGAGCCACAACTCCAGCCCCAAGATCTCGTATATTTTTTAAAAATTGAATATTCTACTAGATATGGATCTTTCCAGCATTCTATTGTCTTTGACAGTATTATAAGGGACATGTTTCAACTGTTTTATTTCTACCTATTACTACATCTTGAGGTAATGAAATTATTTCTTTTCATATCTTTCCTACCTAATAGTATAGGAATCCACAATACAGGATTTGCTAAATGAATTAATCTTTATTGCATTTACTTACAATTTCAGGATTTTATGAATTCTGATCATAACCATTGTTAGCTAAAGTTACATAAACTTTAAAAGAGTGAATCTTCATATTTTTAAAAGTGTTTCATGTGAGCTCTTAATGTCTGGCTTCTTTTTCTTTTGTTAAATGTGGTAACTGGAATTGTACTTCTTCTTAGTGTTAAAATGTGTACCAATTGTTTATGTATAAGTAGAGCATATTGCTTTATATTTAAATACCCTTTCTGAGCATATTTGCAGTTGGAACAGCACATTGAGCAATCAGAGCCCTCACAAAAGACATGATCTTATAAAACTGACCTTAGATTCTTTTCCATTGGTGATTTTTTTGTGTACCTCTTTAGATTAGCAGTAAACATGTGAAATTAAAGAAGTCACTTTGAAGAGCTCTTAGAAATGCAGTTCTTGGGCTGGGGTTTGTGGCTCAGTGTTAGAGTGCTAACACGTGTGAGGCCCTGGGTTTGATCCTCAGCACCATATAAAAGTAATTAAATAAAAATAAAGGTATTGTGTCTATCTACAACTACAAAAAGTTTTTAAAAATAATAATAATAATAAATAAATGAAGATATTGTGTCCATCTACAACTAAAATAAAATTTTTAAAAGATATAATTCTTTATTTTTCTGTTTCGAAATATGCCTATTTATTCCTACCACTTATTTGATAGGATTAATATGAGTAAAATTTGTTTTTAGAGATAGTTTCTCAAAGTGAAACAGATAAAATGAAACCATGTTTAACCTGTATTTTTTCTTGTGAATAGTAATGGTTAGATCTCTCAAAATCTATGTGAAAGTTATTCATCCTCTCCTACCAGTATCCTCATAGACAAAGCTTGGCCTCCTACCCAAAAGAGTGCATACATCTGTTACAGTCCACCCACATAGTCCATACTCAGAACCTCTTCAAGTGTGTGTTAGCTTTGTTTCCTTTAACATTTCAGGAAATCCCCTCAGAATGGCACCCAGAACTGATGCTAGACAGAGATTTGCCAGGGGAGCTGTGGGCACATTACATAGAACAGCTCCATAGTGCCCAGAGGGTTGCAGTGGAAGACTCAGTTTTACTTATATTTTCCCTGAAGAATTTTATTTATGCACTGAAGGCTCCTAAGTCTTTTCCTAAAGGTAAGATGCAAGTTGTAAATCTTTAAAAACTGGAATCTTGAGTCTGGGATTCTCTGTCTTGAATGAAAAGTTCCCCGTAGCATGTTTAAGTAGGTTACACGTCTCTCTCTTTTTCCACGTCTCTCCTCTTTTTCCACGTCCCTGTAGGTGATACTTGGTGGAATCCCGAGCACCTGGAAGAGGATGGCAGACACTACCTGCACTTGCTCACCGGGCTTTTTGAGGTGATCCTCAGGGGTGCTGATGCTGTTCATTTCAGGGTTCTGATGAAACTTCTCATGAAGGTACATGGCGCACCACTTTCAGACATTCTTCCCTTTAAGAGGATATCATAGGTTGTTTTAGTTATGACAGATTATAATAGAAATGAAAGTTGTCTTCAGGTAGTGAAGATATGTGATAATAAATACGGGCCTTGTAAAGCATTATAATCCTGACACCAAGGTTGAGCAGAGACTGACATGCTGCACCCCTGCTAATGTGCTAGGCCCGTATGTTTCGAGAATAACAGCAGCCCAATCTGTTTGATTTTAAATGCTGTTTGCAAATGAGAAAACTGAAGTTCGGAGAGGTTATTCAGTGTCCCCAAAGTCAACTCAGGAAACTCATGGTGGGCACCAGTTATCTCCATGTCCCCAGTGATTCTTTTTGTGTGTGTGTGTGTGTGTGTGTGTGTGTGTGTGTGTGTGTGGTACCGGGATTGAACTCAGGAGCACTTGACCACTGGGTCACATCCCCAGCCCTTTTTTTTTTTTGTATTTTTTATTTAGAGACAGGGTCTCACTGAGTTGCTAAGTGCCTCGCCATTGCTGAGGCTGGCTTTGAACTCACGATCCTCCTGCCTCAGCCTCCCAAAGTGCTGGGATTACAGGCGTGCGCCACCGCACCCGGCTTTTTTTTTTTTTTTTTTTTTTTTTTTTTTTTGGTGGTACTGTGGATTGAACTCAGGAGCACTCGACCAATGGGTCACGTCCCCAGCCCGTTTTTGTATTTTATTTAGAGACAGGTTCTCACTAAGTTGCTAAGTGCCTTGCCATTGCTGAGGCTGGCTTTGAACTCACGATCCTCCTGCCTCAGCCTCCCAAAGTGCTGGGATTACAGGCGTGCACCACCGCGCCCGGCTCCCAGTAAGTGATTCTTGACATAATTAGCATTGCTCACTCCATCTTTGAAGTCCCTTGATGAAGCTTTTCAGAAACCACTCTTACTTGGTTTTTATTTAGTGTTGTCTTTTTTGTTAAGTGTTTTCAAGTGCAAGGTTAGAGTGAGTCTTCTGAATATCGCTCTTTATTGACATCTTTTCTAATTGGTTAAAATACCAAGAATCGAATAAGTGATCAGACAAGGCACAACATTAAATTATTTGTGTTTTATAATTGTACGTTAATGATAACAGGATTTGGAACCAACTTGTTTGAGCAAGAATTAAACTTCACTTTTTTTGCTTTTAATTAGGTACATTTAGAAGATGTTTTTCAGTTATTCAAGTTCCTTTCTGTTTTGTGGACTTATGGTTCTAGCCTTTCAAATCCACTTAACTACAGTGTGAAGTCAGTGCTGCAGACTCAGGCTCTTTATGTAGGCTGTGCGCTGCTCTCCTCTCAGAAGATCCAGTGTAAACAGCAGCTGGCATCCACGTCGTCCCCAGGTATTGAAAGTAGTGTTGATGTGTTCTGTCATGTCTTGACGGTTTAATGATTTCTCTGAATGTGGTGTATGTAGTTTGGAAAATTATAATTTTAAAAAAAATAACTATACACATATATATAAAATCTTTCTAATTCAAAATATTGCATTTAATGTATGAATGCTCCTGCAGAATCTCACTTAACACAGAAAGTTGTCATTTTAGGTTCATTGCTCTTTAATGAAACATCTGAAAATAAAATTTATATATAACTTTTTGTAAACTAGAATTGCCCAGCATGATGGTATACACCTGTAATCCCAGTAAGGTAGGAGGATTGGAGGTTCAAAGCCAGCCTGCCCGGGCAACTTAGTAAGACCCTGTCTCAAAAAGAAAAAAGAGCTGGGTATAGGGCTCAGTGGTCAAGCATCCCTAGGTTCAATCCCCAGTACCAAAAAAGAAAGAATAGAGTTGCATATTTAACAAAGGTGTAGAATTTTAAGAAGTTGATGAATGTGATACTGAAAAGTGGGTTGATTTACAGAGCTACTGACAGATAAGTGTATCGTGCAGAATTAAACCATAAAAAATATGATTGAAGATGAACAAAATTATTTGGATAATGGATATGGTTACAAATGTTATATTATTTCATTTTAAAAGTGGGTATCAACATATTTTCCCTTCGGTTTTAGTGGTGACATCTCTACTCATTAATTTGGGAAGCCCTGTTAAAGAAGTCCGGAGGGCTGCCATTCATTGTCTCCAAACTCTCAGTGGAGTGACGTCACAGTTTCATTTGGTGATAGATCATTTGGTTCCTAAAGCAGAAGAGATCACCTCAGATGCAACCTATGTTATTCAGGTAAGCTTCTTGGCAGATGAGGTTGTGTGCATGCCTGTGGTGTTTTGCACATGAACAAATTCTCTAATCTTGATAATTTTCTTGTAAGGATTTTGATGAACTAAGTCATTGAATTTATAAACCGATAGTTAGGTCAGTAACTACATATCTTTCCCCCATTTTTAAAAGATTGCAATTTTATGTATCAATTCTGCTATTCTTTCCTTTGGCTAAAAGACCAATATTTAGCTTTTCATGGTAAAAGCTAGCTTTAAAGTGGGAAATAAAAAAATATAAGCAGCGTCACACTTGGGAAAGAATTTTCCATATTTAGTACATTTAGACTTGGTAGTTCCTTAACCCTTTTTAATCCAATTTTCCTTCTGTTATACTAGGATTTGGCTACTTTATTTGAGGAACTACAGAGAGAGAAGAAACAGAAATCTCATCAGAAGTTGTCTGAAACTTTGAAAAACCTACTTTATTGTGTATATGGTTGCCCATCTTATGTTGCAAAAGATTTGATGAGAATACTTCAGAAAGTCAACAGTGAGGTATGTGTGATTTAAGTTCGATTGTACACTCCATATGTTATAAAAATTATTGTGATTGATGATGTATGAGGAAGACATTTGCAAGACACTTGCACTTTCAGAAGTGTTCATTTTCTTAACAATTTGGAATGAGAGTTGAAGTGGGTGGAGAAAAGGATGCAGGATACAGAAAGCACATATTGGTGTTTCTTTGTGTTTTAAAATTGTCTAATCATTAGTTTGGTTTTTTAAGTAGATTTAAAATGCATGTGGTGTGTGCACTACAGGAAGAACTGTTGGTGTATGTCTGTTTTGCAAGTGAAAATTCTCCACAAGGGGATGTGTTTGGACATGAGTCTATAAAAATTCCAAACTTGTTTCCTTATTATTAAATATATGTGTTTATACATTTTTCTGGGGGAGGGGAATCCATAGCTTTCGTTATGTTCTCAAGGAAGCTTGTGATACAAAAGAAAAAGGTAATGAAACACTTGTGTGTGTTGGTGTGTTATGGTCAGCAGAGGAAAAGACCTTCATTCTGGTTCCAAAACTGCCTAACTGATTGTAGACTTTGAGAATTAAAATGGGTAAAATGGAGTGAAGACCATTTGATTTTATTTTCTGCACGTATCAGCTCTGAGTTATCCCTGGTATAGCTTAGGAGTAGGCAGATATCTTGGCTAAGGACCAGGTAGCAAATATAGTTGGCTCTCTTCATCTGTGGGTTTTGCCAATCTCAAATTGAAAATATTTAGAAAAAAATTATGTCTCTGTTGAACATGTACAAACTTTTTTCTGTTATTATTTCCTAACCAACACAGTATAATAGCTATTCACGTAGTACTTATGTTGTATTAAATATTATGAGCAACCTAGAGGTGATTTAAAGTAAATAGGAGGCTATGCATTGGTTATATGGAAACACTAGGCCATTTTATATGAGGGACTTGAGCATCCTGGATTTTGGTTTCTGGGGAGAGGTTATGGAATCCATCCCCCACAGATATTGAGGGACAACTCTGTTTGGGGCTCCATAGACCATAGTCTCTGTTGCACCTACTCATTTCTGCCACTGTGTCAGCAAAGCAGCCATAGGGGGTATGTAAGTGGGTGAGCATGGCTGTCAGTAAACAAAACTTACAATGAAAAACAGGGCATCTGCTGAGTTTGCCATGGTTTGCTGACCTAGTTTTAAAGCCTTCCTATACATAATTGGAATAAATGCTTATACCAAATTCAGTGTTTGAGGAAAGTGCACAGTGTTTTAGCAAATCATAAAATATTGTTTTAGTCAGATTTTAGGAACATACATATTTGCTCTCAGCTCCCCTCTGAAGAATGAAGGGCTTTGAACATTACAGGTGTACCGCCAGAGAGGACCTGATCTTAATTCAGATTAATAGCCTTCCCTGTTTGTCATGATTGTTTTATTTTGGGGGGCGGGGGGATTGAACTCAGGCACTTGACCACTAAGCCACATCTTCAGCCCTATTGTGTATCTTATTTAGAGACAGGGTTGTAGTGAATTGCTGAGTGCCTCACTTTTTTGCTGAGGCTGTCTTTGAACTCTGTGATCCTCCTGTCTCAGCCTCCTAAGTTGCTGTGATTTCAGGCAAGCGCCACTGCACCCAGCTATGATTGGGTTTTTATCCTAAGCTCCCAGCCTTCCTACAGGGTGTCTTTGGATGTCTTTGTAGAATGAGGGAAACATCAGCATTGCTGTTTACTAATAAGTTTTCTGATCTTTAGATGGTGCTCTCTCAGCTCTTGCCAATGGTGGAACAGCTACTGGAAAAGATTGAGAAGGAGCCTACCACTGTCCTGAAAGATGAGGCCATTGTTTTGCATCTCACTCTGGGAAAATACAATGAATACTCTGCTTCCCTTTTACATAAAGACCCAAAGAGTCTAGATATGTTTTTAAAGGCTGTGCACACAACAAAGGAGCTTGACTCAGGAATGCCAACCGTTCAAATCACTGCCCTTGAAAAGGTCAGTGACTTCTTTTAGAATCTAAAGCCTGTGGTGTAACATAAGTTATTAATAGACTATATGCATTTTAAAGGCTCCCAATATAGTTTTATCTACTGTATAAAACTGAATGTTGCACATGGGTTGTTAAAAAGAATTGTATTATATATGAGAAAATAAAATGTGACACAACTTATATTGTGAGAGAATAAAGATGCAGGTGCATCTTTGGAGTTTAAGCTTCTTCACTGAACTCAGTTGTTTTTTTCTATCCCTGCTAGATCACAAAGCCATTTTTTGCAGCCATATCAGATGAAAAAGTTCAGCAGAAGCTTCTGTGCATGCTGTTTGATCTATTGGTAAACTGTAAAAACTCACATTGTACTCAGACTGTTGGCAGTGTTTTTAAAGGGGTAAGTTGCAAGTTCTTGGTATTATTTTTTTTTTAATATTTATTTATTTGTTTTCATTGTACACAATGCCTTTATTCTTATGTGGTGCTGAGGATTGAACTCAGGCTGCACACGTGCTAGGCGAGCACTCTACCGCTGAGCCACAACCCCAGCCACCCTTGCTATTATTTTTATTGTTGAAATATTTATACTTTTAACAAGGTAGGATGTGTCTGTGTGTTTGTTGGTTGGATCTTTTTTTTTTTTTTTTAATATTTATTTATTTGCTTTAGTTGTACACAATGCGTTTTATTTTTACGTGGTGCTGAGGATCGAACCCGGGCAGCGCACGTGCTAGGCGAGCACTCTACCGCTGAGCCACAACCCCAGCCCCAGTTGGTTGGATCTTACTTGCATTAACAGGTGCATTCTATTTTACTCAAGGAATGGGAAAGAGTGGTTCCCATGTTGATCTGGGTGATGTTATTCTATTTAATTAGTTTTATGCCATGTATGATGGCATTGAGAATTCACTTATTGGTTTCATGTGTATATGGAACCTAGCTAATAGCAGAATACCACCTGATCATTCTGTGTTTTGAATTCACGGAATTAGATTATTAGTATGGTGAAGCCCTAGTATCCAGATTTATCAGTTCTCAAAATTTTAACATATTCGCTTAATTTTTTCTTTTCCTTTGCTGAACCATTTCACAGTAAACCTCAGAACATCATTTACTATGCATGTTTTTTTTAAATGAGCATTTTCTTATGACTGTAATGCCATTATTGCATCTGAAAAAATTAATTACTTAAAGTCAGCTAAATAGTCAGTTTATAATCGTTTTTATGGTAGTAACAAAAATACATTTTGGCAATTGTCTTCTTTTTAATCAAAATCCAAACATGATATCATCTAGACACCACAACAATGTTTTCTAGAGAAAGAGATTTCTGGATCTCTCCCACGTCTGCAACATCTCAGGGTATGACGGAGTGTATGTGTCTTAGTTATTCCTTTCCAGTTGATGAGGATATATTGGGCTTTGCGCATGGAAACAGTGGATATGGATGATTCTGTATCTGGTGACTGGCTTTTTGTTCTAAGAGATGAACGTGGAATTGAGTGAGTGACACTGGACTAGAGAAGGGGTATCATGTTATAATCAGGGCTATTGCAGGACTGTAACTTGAGACCCAGGATAAACCCTCCAGAGGCAGGTGCCTGGAAGCAAGAGAGCTCAGTTAAGATGAGCATTGAACTGGAGTTCATGTTGGCTAGTGCTAGGTTGGCTGCTTTTGATTTATACCTGCTCTCTCCTTCTCTTCTAATTTTCTTTGAGGCCTGCAACACAGGAGCATCAGATGGCAGAAGAGTGGGGCAGACATAGATCTAGAAAGTCATCCTTCCCCATCAGTTGATGGGACTGTTCTCTTGGGAGAATGTCTGATTTTAGTCTTAACCTAAAGAAATGTGAAAGGAAATTAGAATCACAAGTGACACATATTCAACAGACTTTGAATACACTATAGTGCTAAAAAGTGCTGGTTCGATTAAGATTTATTGCAAAAAGGAGCATCTTACATTTTAAAAGTTTATTGAAAGGAAATGTTAACCCAGATCCCTCTAGCTTCCATCTCAATAGACCATGGACTAGAAGGTAGAGGAAATATTGGAAACATGCCATGTCAACCAAAGATAAGCTTGGCCTGAAGCATAAGACACTGTACTTCTCATTATAAACATTGTTTTGATTACAAAAAACACTAGATGAAACACTTTCTTAATTTGTGACAATAAATATATGCCATATGGTGAAATAAGTATACACTGATAAAAGAGTAGATTTTTAAGATACCAGAGCAGTGTATACCTTTAAACAACTACTGGTATATGGAAAATTTAAAAATATATATATAAGAAATTGTTAATGGTGTTTGCCTTTGGGGTTTGAGCTGTGCTATAGACTGGTATAAAGACATAAAAGCAGACATAAATACTTTGATCATATCTCTTTTAATCATTGCTTATTGTTCTGATTTCATCATGGTGAATTAATGTCATCAACCATTCTTCCTTCAATATTTCAGATTTCCATTAATGCTGAACAAGTCAGAATAGAACTGGAACCACCAGATAAAGCTAAATCCTTGGGCACAATTCAGCAAACAAGAAGGCAGAAGATGCAGCAGAAGTAAGAGCCATGAATGTACTGAGAACATGCTCTTGTTCCCAGACTGTGCATGTTGACACCGTTGTGATACCCATCAGTTTGCCATAACTGGGTACAGTAGTTTTTGCTTAGGAGTATGGTGTTTACATTTCCACCTTTTTATCTTCTTTGTTTCCCAGAAAATCACAAGATACAGAATCCATTCAGGAAGTTGGAGGTTCTTACTGGCAAAGAGTAACCCTCATCCTAGAATTATTGCAGCACAAGAAGAAGCTAAAAAGCCCTCAGATATTGATACCAACTCTTTTTAACTTGTTATCTAGGTAATGACATTTAACTTTGGTGATCTGTGAGAGTTCTAATAAGCATCTCAACTTTCAGTACTGTACCCAAATTATTATTACTTTTATTTAAAGATACAGTGAGACACCACTTTATCTTTTTTAGGTGTTAATTATTAGATATATAGGTGCAGAGTATGTCACTGAATTGTGGAATGTACTGTCAGGTGAAAAGTAAAGTAATCCTTGCCTCTAAGATATCAGATAGGATAGTGGGAAGTACAATGAGGAAAGAGAATTGACATAATTCCTGTCTATATAAGAAAAAAATTAATGTTACAAATTTATATCCTATTTATAGACTTTAATATTGTATATTAGTTATTGTCTTCTAAATGTGAGTTCTGGAGGACAGTAGTCATTACTGTGGCAATGAATTAAGCAACTCCCACATTTCCTGTTGTTTTTCTTCTTGGTATCCTCAAGGTGTTTAGAGGCTTTGCCACCAGAGCAAGGGAACATGGAATACACCAAGCAATTAATTCTTAGTTGTCTACTCAACATCTGCCAGAAACTCTCCCCAGATGGTGGAAGGATACCTAAAGGTGTGTGCTGGTTGGGTAGAGAATTTACCTACTTTCAGTGCAAATGTATCTGCCACTTATATTTTAAAAATTTCTCACTGCTATAGATGTTGTAGATGAGGAGAAGTTCAATGTGGAATTGATAGTTCAGTGCATCCGCCTTTCAGAGATGCCTCAAACTCATCACCAGGCCCTTTTACTTTTGGGTACCGTTGCTGGAATATTTCCGGTGAGTGTTGATGACTTCAGACTTAGCTATTTCACATATTTTTCTCCCATGGAAATGTGTTGGCACTTACTGATTTAAATTCATCGGGCTGAGGGTGGGAGTATAATCAGTAGTAAAATACTTGCTAAGCATGCGTGAGGTCCTGGGTTTGATCCCTAGTACTATAACAAACAAAAACAAAAAATAGCTGGGTGCCCTGGTACTTGCCTGTAATCTCAGGGACTCGGGAGACTTAGGCAGGAAAATCACAAGTTGGAGGCCAGCCTAGGTAACTTAGCAAGATGCTATCTTAAAATAAAAATTTTTAAAAGGGCTAGGGATGTAGCTCAGTGGTATAGAGCACTAGCTTAGCATGTGTGAGGCCCTGGGTTCAATCCCCAGTACTGCAAAGTAAGTAAATAAAGCCATTAGACTTTGGGGTCCTCCAACACTACTGGGACTCTTACCCTGCCTCTTTAAGGCTGGGACACTGTGAACTGGTTGATCTTGCTAACTAAGCTTTGGTTCCCCTCTTTGGAATGTGAAAATTGGAATAGTAACCTCCTTCCTAGCATTGCTATGAGGACCCAGGTGTGTAACTTGTGGTTAGCGCTCACCCAGTGCTTGTCACACTGTAAGGTAGGGAGTACTAGTGTTTGAAAATGAATAGACCTTTAACCATTAATTTTCTAAGCAGGCTCCAACCAGTCACAATTAAGTTAATTTGATTATAACTTACCTCATTTAAAGAAATCATGTCCCTCTGTAAAGTAAATCATTTTAAGAGTTTTGAAGAGTTTGACATTCTTTTCATACAGAGCTTTAATCAGAGGGTCTTAATTGGAGGTTCTCCATGAGCTTTATCTGTTGAAGTCATGTGAAGATTTGCAGGAGCCCTGTTTGGGGATTGGCTTGAATTGCGGTTGACTATGAGCCGTGGAGATTTGGCCTTTGTCGCCACCCGTAGTCTCACGGGATTGTTGCGGGATCTCGAGTGACTTGGCCGAAATTGCTGATCGGGTCAGCGCCATTTTAGGGTGTGTTTTTGCGCGTGTGTTAGTCGTTATTAGAACCAGAGAGAAAAGTTATCAGAATAAAAAGCTGTTTGTCTCCAGTTTGCTTCTGAAGTTTTTCCCGCGGCTCCGTTGCTCCAAGCGCTTCAGGCAGCAACAAAGATTATTATATGGGACTTCTTATTTCTTTGGTGAAAAGTCTGAAGCTCTCAGAGGGGTTGCTATGAATGTTTGTATATAAGGTTTTGTGTGGACATATTTTCATTTCTCTTGGGTAAAATTTCTGGGTCACATGGTAACTTAACTTTTTGAGGAACTACTGGGCTGTTTTCCAAAGTGGCCGCCCCATTTTACCCACCAACAGTATATGAGAATTCCAGTTTGTCCACATCCTTGCCAGAATTTTGTTATTGTCTCTTTTTTTTCTTTTTTTCTTTTTCTTTTAATCATAGGCTTTGGCCTATCTTGGATTTTGATTTTGTAATTATCTGGTGACTAATGATACTGATCTTTTCATAAGCAAATACACTTTTCATATGCTTTGACAATTTGCATATTTTGAAGAAATGTGTTTGGTATCTTTTGCTCATTTATTTACTTACTTATTTATATATTTTTGGTGGTGCAAGGGATTGAACCCAGGGCCTCACACATGCTAAGCATATGCTCTGAGTTACGGCCCCAACCCCTTGCCCATTTTTAAACCAGGTTATTTCTGTTTTAATTGGTGAGTTGTAATGAATTAATTAGCCTTTGATATGCTTGAAATATAAAATGTTGATAGTTGTATTTTCTTTCAGGATAAAGTTCTACACAATATCATGTCTATTTTTACATTTATGGGCGCCAATGTCATGCGCCTAGATGACACGTACAGTTTTCAAGTTATTAGCAAGACAGTGAAGATGGTTATTCCAGCACTGATTCAGGTAAGCTGTCTGAACACTACCATCATCATTATTGCTTCTAGTTTTTTGAATGTTATGTATGATTGGTATTAAAAAGCCTTTCTGAAGTGCTCAAGTAATTGTGGCTCCTAACCTGTAGAATGGCGATGTTCAAAATCAGTCTTGGGCTGGGATTGTGGCTCAGCGGTATTGCGCTCGCCTAGCACGTGCGCGCCCCGGGTTTAATCCTCAGCACCATGTACAAATAAAAAACACATTGTGTACAACTAAAGCAAATAAATAAATATTTTAAAAAAAAATCAGTCTTGGAAATAATTGCCTTTCCAAGATGTGATCAGACATGCTGCAGCTGGTGCTGCTGTGCTGCAAGGGCATCTTAAGGTTGGATTGGCAGAGTTTGGTTCAGAAAAATCATGTCAGTATAATAACTTGCTAGTGTAGATCAGCAGAGATGCCGTGAAAAAAAAAGAAAAGGAGCTGTTAGACCTACAGTGGCGATTTGTTAGCATGCAATCCAGCCTTTGCCAGGCATACTCTACGAGCCAGCTCCTCAGGGAGAGATGCACAGCATCTCCCAGGGAGGAATGAATTGCAGAGTACAAAGTGGCCTCTGAGATGAGAGGGTGTGGTTGCATGCTGGAGTTTTCTGCTTCCCCACTTGTTAACTGTCTTTTCTCACTCTCTTGACCATATCAGGCATGAACATAGTCATACCATCTCCTTTTAATTTTGGCATTAGATTGGTGTTTTTTTTGTCCAATAATTTGGCAAATATATGTGCCAAAGAAGTAAATCATAGAAGAAGAGTTCAGAATAGGTAAAAATCCAGTGGGCCAGGATGAACAGAAAGTTTCATAAGAAATAGAATTTGAATGGGTAGAAAAGCATAGGATTTGCATAGTGAAATTGCAGAGCGGTCAGTAGCAGGGAAGAGGCCTGGTGTGGCCATGTGCACAAGGAATTTTAAAGAATGTGATGTAGATCAATTTGATGGAGAAGGGAATTACAGACAGGCAGAAGTAGAAGGCCTTGGGCTCTTCATTTCAAGTGTTTCTTTATTCTTTAATTCTCATTCAGCGACTCTGTTTTGATCACCAGTGCCATAGTAAAATGGTTTGAACTTTATTCTGAAATCAGCAAGGAGCTTTGGGCCCTTTCTTTGCTGTGCTTACTTGGATCATACTTTCTTCTGGGCACCACATAAGTGCGTTGTGTTTGTGCAGTTTTCCCAGGTAAGCCATGCAGACTAGCTGGCTGTGCCTCACAATTGGCACTTGTCATTTGCTGCCTCCTGCTCTCTTTCATGTGTGCATCTTGTTTCATACAGATCACGCATCTCCCTTGGGGCAGAGCTTACATCCTAAACTCTGTGTCCTCTCAGGGCCAAATAGTACCTGGGATATGACTGATACTCATTGGATATTTATTGATAGATCTTTGATTATTAAAATTCTTTTGATAACTTTTGCAGGGTGCATCCAAAGGTCTGGTCTTCTGCACTGCAAGTTTGTTTTGAGGAGGGTCATTTGTACCTACTCACGTTCCTGCTTTCTATTCTGCAGTCTGATAGTGGAGACTCCACAGAGGTCACAAGAAATGTTGAAGAAATTGTGGTAAAGATCATCAGCGTGTTTGTGGATGCGCTGCCACATGTTCCAGAGCACAGGCGCCTGCCCATCCTCGTTCAGCTTGTTGATACTCTTGGTGCACAGAAATTCCTCTGGGTTCTCCTCGTCTTGCTCTTTGAACAGTACGTCACTAAAACAGTGCTGGTGGCTGCCTGTGGAGAAAAGGTCAGAATGTTGGTGGGGTGGTAAGAAGGAAAATGGTGATGTTTCATGCAGATTTTGTGATATTACCCAGTTTAAACTTGGAGCCAGCAATGCTTAACGTGCATTATTTGGCAGTGTTTGCCCAGAACCTTTCTCTTTCTTTTTTTTTTTTTTTTTTTTTTTTTTTTTTTTTTGCAGTATTAGAGCTTAAACCCAGGGATACTCTACTAATAAGTTACATCCTCAGCCCTTTTTATTCTTTATTTTGAGAAAGGGTTTTACTAAATTGCTGAGTCTGTGATCTTCTTGCCTCAGCCTCTCGAGTAGCTAGGATTACATACATACACCACAACACCCAACACCTTTTTCAAAAATGTTTTTGGCATTCTTTAAAATTGCTTTCAGATCTCTTGGCACCTGGAATATCCTTACTAGCAGTAAGGCATCTTCTGAGGGTAGTTTCCCTTATGTGACAAACAGGTCTAGTGCCATGCTGGGTGGTTCTGTTTTAAGCCCAGCAGAGTGAGGCTGTGAAGTAGTGAAACTCTTGCTCTTGAACGTGGCTTTGAAGGCATTTTATCAGGAGGGGGAAGAGCATCTATATCAAGACACAGGCCTGGGTGATGGTTTGGATGGACCAGGTCAGAACTCAGAGGTCCAGAGGTTTGTAAATGGTATCTCAGGCATGGATCTGGGAGCAGATCCATATGGAAGTGAAGTGATGTGTGAAGTTCCTCTGGAAATCGAGTGCACACTGTCCTGGGATCCTGCCCTCTTCAGTTCTCATGAATGGCTCTTTCAC
This sequence comes from Tamias sibiricus, assembly GCA_025594165.1. Lineage (NCBI taxonomy): Eukaryota > Metazoa > Chordata > Mammalia > Rodentia > Sciuridae > Tamias > Tamias sibiricus. The sequence continues at coordinate 99,260,032 of CM046669.1, forward strand.
AGAAGGAGCTTGCTAGCTTAACTCATCTGGTGATGACCATCAGGAAAGATAGGATGACTTTGCATGCTAAGGGGATGTTTTTTGAGCATGTTCCCTTATTTATAGTTATTAATACTCATTTGTTAGGTGCAGTTTTGCTACTTCTGTCCTTTTTCTCCATACAGGATGCTGTTTTAGAGGCAGATACTGAATTTTGGATCTCAGTCTGCTGTGAGTTTAGTGTCCAGCATCAGGTACAAAGCTTGATGAGCATCCTCCAGTACTTGGTGAAGCTGCCAGAGGAAAAGGAGGGTAAGTGTAAGGCCAGCATCGCTGCCATCTCCTGAGTGGGAGCAGCAGAGCGAATGCACATCAGCCTCACAACCGCATCCTGTCTTTAGCAGGGCTGTGTTTTGTTTTGTTTTGTTTTAAATATTTATTTATTTGTTTTAGTTGTACACAATGTGTTTATTTTTATGTGGTGCTGAGGATCGAACCCGGGCCACGCACGTGCTAGGCGAGTGCTCTACCGCTGAGCCACAATCCCAGCCCCTTGTTTTGTTTTTAATTGATTAATTATTTTTAATTTGAGCATGAGATCATGTACTTTCTTGAGTCCTGTGGGAAAGGGTCAGCAGTTCTGCTTGCTTCACATGTTGCTTTTTTTTTTTTTTTTTTTTTTTTTAATATTTGTTTATTTACTTTAGTTGTACACAATACAATGCATTCATGTTTACGTGGTGCTGAGGATCGAACCCGGGCCGCGCACGTGCGAGGCGAGCGCTCTGCCGCTGAGCCACAACCCCAGCCCTTCACACGTTGCTTTTGTTCTCTGTGCCTTACCATGCATGTGTTGCCTGCGGAATGTCCCCTGTGTCCAGAATGAATTATGTTCAAATGACAGTAAGTTAGCTGGACCTAACTAGATTCCCATTAAAATATCTGTGAAGACATTTGCAAGAAAAGAATAAAAATAGGTAGCATAGCAGTGGTACCTGAAGGTTAAAATTGATCATGAGGCGGTCTTGAGGATGATTGCATTACCAGTAGGGCTGGCTGAAGGCAGCGCTGATGTGGTGGATGTTCTCAGTACTCTGCCTGTGTAGCAGAACAACAGGGTGGACTAGAAGCTAAGGGCTCCCAGGACTGCGTTCTGTGTGGCCAGCTGTGGACCTCGTCACTGGGTGTGGTTGGCTCAGGTTTGTCAGGAGCAGACCAGGAAACAGCCTGGAGAGCTACACTTGGTGGCATTGTTGAGGAAGTCTTCACTGTGAACCATTCTCTAGGACAGTGGGTTGTTTGGTTTGGTTTGTTTTGTTTTTTTCGGTCTTGGAGATTGAATGCAGGACCTTGCAAATTCCAGGTGAGTGCTCTTCACTGAACTTTATCCCCTTGCTACTGTACTCCCAGCCTGTTTATACTAAATGCATCTGGATAAGAAATTCTCCATCTAAAGTTTGAAGTTCTAGGACATACATTTTCAGACTTTTAAAACTGAGCCATAATAAGGGCTAGTTCCTAGGCTCCTTCAGCCTGTGTGGACTGCCAAGAAAGTGCTCCTGAGATTTCAGGAACTCTGTCCAGAGCCAGCATCTAAAGGCTTCTTCTGGAGTGTCTTTGCCTCCTGTTTGATTGTTTCAGTTATCTGTTTTTTTCTGTTTTTTGCCTTACACATCTCTTCTTAAGTACCTTTGGGGTACTTTCTTGGAAGGCACACACTTTCATTTCTCACTGAGAAGAAGAGGAACTACATGTCATAACTCCAGTTTTTCCTGTCTGAAATTGCATCCCACTCCCCTGCTGTACTTGAGCTCAGTATGCCAAGAAGTCAGATTGAAGATGAAGGAGGTCACTTGTTTTGTTGTTTTTCAGAAACCATTCCCAAGGCAGTATCGAACAAGTCACAAGAAGAAATGCTCCAGATTTTTAATGTTGACACCCATACTAGCAAGCAGTTGCGGCATTTTAAATTTTTGTCCGTGTCCTTCATGGCCCAGCTCCTGGCTTCCAATAGTTTTCTCAAAAAGGTGATGTGTTTATGAAAAAATGCTTCTGCTATCTAAAGAAACTGAGTTTTAAACTAGTATAGATAGATTTGCAAGTGTGTAGTCAAAGTGTGGGGCATGCCTTCAGAGATAATACAAAAAGTAGTACACTTCACCATTAAAAACTGTTTGGTGTGCCGGGCGTGGTGGCGCACGCCTGTAATCCCAGCACTTTGGGAGGCTGAGGCAGGAGGATCGCGAGTTCAAAGCCAGCCTCAGCAATGGCGAGGCACTTAGCAACTCAGTGAGACCCTGTCTCTAAATAAAATACAAAAAAAAGGGCTGGGGATGTGACCCAGTGGTCGAGTGCCCCTGAGTTCAATCCCCAGTACCACAAAAAAAAAAAACTGTTTGGTGTGATCTACTAAGGGTGAAGGTATAAGCACTGTAAACAAGTAAGTTCCTTCTCGTGAGCTGTATTCCCCATACAGGGTATGAACATGTAGACTGGCAGTCGTCTACACTAGCGTTGTTCTTGGCAGCTGAACTGGTAGCAACCTAAGTGTCTACCTGTGGAGTGGATCAGAGGCTGTGGTCACACAGGAGCATATGACTAGAAAGAGGACAGGCACAAAAGAATGTGTACCCTGGCTTCCATTATATAAAATTATAAACAGGCAAAACAAGTTTATGGTTTTAGAAGATAAGAGAGTGGCATCTTTGGGGAGGAGGAGGAGGTGCATGGGAGGCAAGTGTGCGGGAGGGACTCTGGGCTGCCGACAGTGTGCTGGAGCTTTATGCGGCATAGTGAGCTCTGCATGGATGATTGGTGCACTCTACTGTCTCTGTGTTAAACCTCAGCTTAGACAGTGAGAGGAAAAAGGAAAGAAAGAAATATGACCAGAGATAGAAAAAATGGTTGAACATTAGAATATTTATTAAAGTACTATAACACATTAAGAGATCAAAATAATCATCAGTATTATTGACCTACTGGATTTTTTCTATGTAAAAATTCATTCATTCATTCATGATTTAAGAAAAAAAAAATCCTCTTACAGGGGATACTTTGGCCTGATAAAGGTATTTATTAGAAGCCTGTGGTTTGTATCATACTTAATGGTGAAACATTAATGGTGTCTTTGTTAAAGTCAGGAACAAGGGTGCCTTTTGTCATCCCTTTTATTCAGAAAAAGAAATGACATGTAAGGATAAGGAAAAAAAGAATCAACAAACTCTTTAACTAATCTTTTTTTTTTAATATTTATTTTTTAGTTGTAGTTGGACACAATAACTTTATTTATGTTTTATGTGGTGCTGAGGATCAAACCCAGGGCCTTGTGCGTGCTAGGCAAGCGCTCTACCACCGAGCCACAACTGCAGCGTCTTTAATTAGTCTTACATATCATCATATAATGCTATGGTTTACTTTATTTTAAAATAGAATAAACTATTTCATATACAGAAGACTCAAAGAAATGGAAAGAGACAGTGTTCATGTGCAAGAAGATTCACTATTTAAAGACTTCAGTTATTCCCATATTAATCTAGAAATTCAGTGCACTTCCTCAATGACATGTTTTAAATGGTAGGGGCTGGGGTGGCTCAGTGGCAAAGTGCTAGCCTAGCACATGTGAGGCACTGGTTTCGATCCTCAGCACCACATAAAATAAATAAAGGAATTGTGTCCATCTACAACTTAAAAAAAAAAATTTTTTTTTTTAAAGAACTAGTGTTGGTTCAATTTGTTTTCTGTTTGAAATGGGAAAAGTCTTTGATCTCCATACCATATACAACAGATAATTTTAGGCAGAGTAAAAATCTTGAGTGAAAAACAACACTTAGAATTCGTAGAAGAAAATTGAGAATAATATTGTGGCCCCGGGTTAAAGAAAATTTTTTCTTTAAAAATTTGGTTCTGGGGCTGGGGTTGTGGCTCAGTGGTGGAGCACTCGCCTAGCACGTGCGCGGCCTGGGTTCGATCCTCTGTACCACGTAAACATAAATGCATTGCATTGTATACCACTAAAGCAAATAAATATTAAAAATAAAATTTGGTTCAACAAAAAGCTACCATAAATTAAAGGAAGGCCACAGACCAAGAGAAGATTGTTGCTGTGCATAAATAAAAAAGCATTGGTTTCCATTAGAACAACTGGCAAAAAATGTGAACTCAGTGAAGAGAAATCACAGATGGCCATTTGCTATACAACACATCTCAGCCTCCCTAGTGAAGTGCAGATTAAATGTCACCGTGGTGCCCATCAACTTGGTAAAACTGTCAAAGGTGTTAATACAAAGTAGTGGCAAGGACATAGATACACAGAGGTGGGTAGCAGAGTGCTCCAAACTGTAGAAAGACCTTGGCAAGCTCCTGTGGGGCCAGGGGTTTATTATTCCTATCCTTAGGTATTTAGTATACAAAAACTGGTGTAGATGCCCAGGAGATTTATAAAAATGTTTTTCTTTAGAATTATTTGTATAGGTTAAACATTCCAAATTTGGAATGCTTCCAAACCCAAAACTTTCCAAGCACTGATATGACACCACAAGTAGAAAATTCCACATATGACCCATGTGACAGCACAGGTAGCCTAAAACTATTGTTCAGAATTACTTTCAGGCTATGTGTACAAAGTGTACCTAAGTGAATTTTGTGTTAGACTTGGGTCCCATCCTCATAATGTCTATGCAAATCTGTCTTATCCCAAAATAATTTTTAAAAAATAATCTGAAACTTTCCTGGTTTCAAGCATATCAGATAAGGGATACTCAACCTGTAAAAGGAAGAAACTAGACCTAAACTAAATGTCTAGCAACAGAGGCAAATGGATAAGTAAGTTATGGTTTCCACAAATAAGAGCTGTGTGCAGCTGAATGTGCCAGAGCAGTGTTGAGTCCCCACACAACAGTTCTAAAAAATCCAGTGTTACCAGAAAGACACGTTGTTGAAAATGTGCTGTGTGGAAACACTTGATTGCAGATTCAGCAGGGTGGTTTTTTCCTTCTGGAGGCATGGGGTAGGGAAAGGTGGACCAGGGAGCAGTATGTAGGGGACCACAGCTGTCCATTATCCTTAACTTCGCAACTGATTCTGTATGAATTAACTAGGTCAGCATTAAATTAGATAGTGGGCAAGTGAGTATTGCTCATCTGAATTTTTCTGATTTTGTTTTTTCATACTTCCCAGATAAAACTGAATATAAAAGAATCAGTTAACCACAGTCTATAGTGAGGGTGATCTGAACCTGATTAAATTGTAATGTCAGAAAATTTGACTGTGGTGTCTGTTTGTGTACTCCTGAGTTTCGCTGAACCTAATTCAAACGACATCATTATTGATATCCATGCCGTTATCTAATGGAGATTTCTTTAAAATGTAGGTGGTTGAAAGTGGTGGTCCTCAAATTTTAAAAGGACTTGAACAGAGGTATGTTTATCTTTTTTCATTTTTTATATGGAAATAATTTCAAACTTGCAGAAAAAACTGGAGAATAGAACAGGAACTCATGCACTCTTTGTAGCCAGGTTGACTGGGGACATTTCATGCCACATTTACTTTATCATTCTCTCTGCCTACATTTTTGCCTTTGAACCTAAGTCATATATATTATGCTTCTTTCCCTTAGTGTGTATTTCCTAAGAATCTGAGATACTGTTATGAAACCATGATACAGTTACCAAGATCCAGAGCTAGAGTCAGGGTGTCCTTCTAGAGAGAGGCCTGTGTTTATTTCTTTTTTTTTTTTTTGGTACTGGGGATTGAACTCATGGGCACTCGACCACTGGGCCACATCCCCAGCCCTTTTTTGTATTTTATTAGAAGCAGGGTCTCACTGAGTTACTAAGTGCCTGGCCATTGCTGAGGCTGGCTTTGAACTCGCGATCCTCCTGCCTCAGCCTCCCAAAGTGCTGGGATTACAGGCGTGTGCCACCGCGCCCGGCTTGTGTTTATTTCTTAATGGGATTTCTCTATGGCAGTAATCCCTACTTTCTTTTCCTTCCACATCATTTTAAAAATAATTCAGTACAAAATTATTAAATGTCTTTTTCCACTGAAGCATTCTGCATGGAATAGAGACATGAGTTCTTTAAATGCCTTCAGCTGCTGTTTGTTGGGTGTGTCTCCTGTGCCTTATAGGTTGCTAGAAACCATTCTTGGCTATATCAACGCTGTAGCACAGTCCATGGAAAAAAAAACGCAGACAAACTAACTGTGAAGTTTTGGCGAGCACTCCTTAGCAAGGCTTATGACATGTTAGATAAGGTAGGTTCTCATTCTTCCCCTTAATTACTGAGTTTTGTCACTGTTTTTTAAGTCATTGCAAAATTATTTGACTTAAAGTTTTACTTTTAAGAATGAATTTGGGCTGGGGTTGTGGCTCAGTGGTAGAGTGCTTGCCTAGCACGTGCGCAGCCCAGGTTCGATCCTCAGCACCACCTAAAAATAAAAGGCATTGTGTACAACTAAAGCAAATAGATAAATATTTTTTAAAAAAGAATGAATTAAGCAATACCTTTTATTAAGATAGTGAAGCTCAGATTGTTCTTAAAAGACTCTTTTTAAAAAAATATTTATTTATTTATTTTAGTTCTACACAATGCAATGCTTTTATGTTTATGTGGTGCTGAGGATCGAACCCGGGCCGCGCACGTGCGAGGCGAGTGCTCTGCCGCTGAGCCACAACCCCAGCCCTCTTAAAAGACTCTTGATGACTAGAAATAAACTCTTCTGGAAAAAAATGCCACCTTATCCAATTATAAGAACATGCACCTCGATAGGATATTTTAAGTAGTTGTGTGACAAATAATGTTCCACCTTATTCAGGTAGAATAAAATATGTCAGGTATATTAGATAAAGCATTGGTTTTGAAATTAGGGTCATTGTTGAAATTTAGCTAAATTATTTGGCTACATGGCCTAGAGCAATTCGCTTGTTCTTAGCATTAGGATTTTTGTTGTAGTTAATGAATCGAATAATACTAGTAGAAAGGTTAATGTAAGAATCACACAAGTGTGTGTGAAAATGCCTCATTTCCAGAGATATGCAGTAAATAGAAGTTTCATTTAGTTGATCTTTGTCAGGTTTTTTGTTTGTTTTATTGTTAAATGTAATCTTCCCTGTAGGTCAATGCCTTGCTGTCCACAGAAACATTCATTACTGTGATTAGGGGGCTGGTGGGCAATCCACTGCCGTCTGTTCGCCGGAAAGCACTGGATCTTCTGAACAACAAGCTACAGCAGAATACATCCTGGAAGAGGAAAACGGTGAGTGAAACCATACTGCAGACTGTTTAGCTTCCCTTGCTGTATTAAAGAGCAGCATTTAACTCCCTGGAGTTTCTCCAGGGTGCCATTTAACATTGTATTGTATATGTATTTAAAAACGTGATGTTCTAGTAGTGACGCACATGTGTTGCAAGAGCTCTTAGAATGGAATTCAGCCTAATGGAATTATTGCTTGATAGGGACCATACACTGCCTTAGTTTTAGCATAATTTTAATCCTTTCCCCCTGGGGTGCTTCATATGAATCAGGTTGGTCAGAGCACATGCATTTGCTTAGCAGTAAAGAAAGCAGAGGGAGAAACCATTGCTTTGAGTATAAAGAGGCTGGGCCCTCAGACTTCCAATAGAGAGTCTCAAGCTATGAAGATGGAAAATGAACCAGCAGATTTTGCATCTTTAATTATTCAAGAATTGTGACTGCTTCTTCAGGTTTACCGCTTTCTAAAACTGGTTCCAGTCCTTCTGGACATTGTGCAGCGTAAGAAAAAGGAAGGGGAAGAACAAGCCATAAACAGACAGACGGCTCTGTACACCCTAAAGCTTTTATGCAAGAATTTTGGTGCAGAAAATCCAGAGTATTTTGTGCCAGTGTTGAACACTGCAGTGAAACTGATTGCTCCGAAAAGAAAGGAAGACAAGAATGTCCTGGGAAGTTCCCTTCTGTGCATAGCAGAGGTGGCCTCCACCCTGGAAGCACTGGCCATTCCTCAGCTTCCCAGGTATGTCACTGGAGACTTGGCACAAGAACCAGTACAGTCCTGCGCAGACTGCAGAAGAATGCTTTGGTGACCTTTTTTTTTTTTTTGGCCTGAGTAGAAATTACATAAAAGTAGATTGTTAAACAGTTGATCTTTTCTTCAAACTGTAAAATACAACATGCCATTTATCTTCAGACACACTGCTTTGTAGTGTTACTTGCACCCCGCCCCCTTCTTCCTCCCCTTTGAGCCACTGTGGCTAGAAAGCAGGGTGAAGCTCACAGAGAAGCAGGTCAGAGCACCCTGCATGGGGTTGGACACTCCTGACTGTGGCTCTGGCCATAACTAGCTGCTGGAGCTCTGGTATCTATAAAACAGAGGCATGCCTACCCACCCCACCGGGCTTTCGCAGGACAGGGCTTGCCAAAGTTTTTGCACAGTCCTGACACATAGTACATGTTCAGTAATGGAAAGACACGGATGTTTTTAAAAGTTACTCTTGTACTGTTGGCAATAGGAGATTTCTTGCACTTCAGTCACATAAAATATGTAGATAGTGTTTTGTGATTTGTGGGATATGTGGTGACGTAATGGGCACAGTTTGGATTTTTCCTTATTGTCCTCTACTTCATCCTTCAGTCTGTGTTTTCTGTTTGAAATTCTCTGAAGCACTTGCTCTTTCCTTTTAGCCTGATGCCATCATTGCTGGCAGCAATGCAGAGCACTAGCGAGCTGGTCTGCAGCGAGGTCTGTCTGCTCAGTGCCCTGGCCGCCCTGCAAAAGGTTGTCGAGACTCTGCCACATTTCATCAGCCCCTACCTGAAAGGCATTCTGTCTCAGGTGAGCCGTAGTGACTGTGAAATGCTCTGTGGGGTGGTAGGAGAGCAGAGGCTTGCCACTTAAATCATTGTTATTCATTCCTTTTCAGTGTTAGTTTCTTTTCCCTTATTCTTCTTCTGAAAAGATGAACCTCTGTTTCTCTTCCATCTTCCTTTCTGCTTCACCATGAAGCTGATGGGGATCCCTGTTTAGTGGGGCTCTTTTCTGTCTGTGCAGGGTGTATTTTATTGGTCTTTTTCACTCTGAGGTCTTGGGAGTTGGGAGGCAGAGCTGCCTGTTGTACTTCTTATGGAAACTGGTGTCTCCTGTTTGTTTCTGATGTAAAGCTTTCTTAATCCTAAGTCATTTTGCATAGTGGAATTCCTATAGCAACCTTGCAGGTCGTCAGGCACCTGTGAACACACGGGGCAGTGGCTTTTCTGATCAAAAGTGCCCAAGAATATTGACCTCTTGTTCCTTGGCCATTGCTGTTCTATCATGTTGGTCATTTGCCATTTATGAGGTTAGGAACCTTAACGACCATGATGTATATGAGTTAACCAATTCACACACTCTGCTGTCAGGGCTTAAAAGTAGCCTTCAGGAGCGGTGCGTGTAGCTCAGTGGTGGAGCACTTACCTGGCATGCGAGAGTCCCTGAGTTCCATCCCCAGCACTTCAACAAGTGAACAAACAAAAACATAGCTGCCTCACAGAAGGGGCCTAGGTGGTGAGGAGCTGTTTCAACTTTTTTTTTTTTTTTTTGGCAAGAAAGAACCTGGCTCTTTCCAGGGTCCCAGATTTCTTTCTAAGAAGATTATCAGTCAGGGTTCTGCTGTTTACCTCTATCCCTGGCCCCAGCTGGGAAGGAGGCATCTGCCCAGTGTTACCTACAGATGCTCAGGGCTGGCACTCAAAGGAATTCTGTACATGGCTGAAGTAATGCAGCATTTCCCAAACCCTGGCATTTGAATTGACCTTGTGTCATCACTGAGCCTTCTGCGTGAGTGTGGTTGTCAACACAGAGCCATCGTGGCCTCAGTTGCTATTTTTTGTATTCCCATAGGTGATTCATTTGGAGAAAATCGTTAGTGAAATGGGGTCTGCGTCACAAGCTAATATCCGTCTCACATCTCTTAAAAAGACACTGGCCACCAGGCTATCACCTCGAGTCTTATTGCCTGCTATCAGCAAAACCTACAAGGAGATTACAAGGAACTGGGAGGTGAGATCATTTGGGTACTGGACTCTGGAGAAGGAAGAGGTGGTACTGAAATGTTTTAAGTTTTCACTCTAAGAATTCCCGAGTTCTAGGAATAAAAGTGGTACCTCTCTTTGCTGTTTGTGGTAGAATAACATGGGCCCGTTCATGAGCATCTTGCAAGAGCACATCGGGGTGATGAAGAAGGAAGAGCTCACCTCCTATCAGTCTCAGCTGACTGCCTTCTTCCTGGAGGCCCTGGACTTCCGGGCACAACATTCAGAAGTGAGCTGGTCTCTGCTCTCTCATGGTCCTAGGGTTGTCATTTTTCTGTGGCAAGGAAAATCTCATTGTGCAAATAGTCATACTTGCCAAATAATTTAAAAGTCAGTACCCTGGCTAATCAGCTCTTCCATTTTCAGGATGATCTCGAGGAAATTGGGAAAACAGAAAGTTGTATCATTGACTGTCTGGTGGCCATGATCGTGAAACTCTCTGAGGTCACATTCAGACCCCTCTTCTTCAAGGTGAGGCTTCCTTCCTCTGCTTCCCCTTCCTGCTCAGATGCACATGAAGGCATGAGTGGAAGCAGCTAATCTTCTGTTACGGTTTTAGCTGTTTGATTGGGCCAAAACAGAAGATGCCCCAAAGGACAGGCTGTTGACATTTTACAACCTGGCAGACTGCATTGCTGGAAAGCTGAAGGGGCTTTTCACTCTGTTTGCCGGCCACTTGGTGAAACCTTTTGCTGACACCTTGAACCAGGTGAACATCTCCAAAACAGGTTGGTGGCTCCTTCACTTCAGTCCACATCCTTGTTCTGCATACCATATACTAGGCACGTTAGTGTAAGACACAGCTTTGAAGGTTCTGGAGTTCTTAGCTAAGGAAGGTGAGATTTTACTTCATTATTGTGAGCCATCGAAGTGATTGTTTTACCATTATGGAATAGTGTTATTTGACCCAGAAGAAAGAATAAAATAAATGGGCATTAATACGAGTCATTGGAAGTAACTGTAAAAATCATTAAAATTAGAGTTTAGTGGTAGAGCACTTGCCTAGCATGCATCAGGCCCTGTGTCAAACCCCAGCAACACTTCTCCAAAAAAGGGGGAGAAAATTAAAACTAAAATTGTTCTATTCTTTGATGCCAATAAGTGATTGATGGTGACAGTTGAGGTAATTTAACTTGCCAAACTGAGCATGAGAGTCAGTCTTCACTCCAAGATTTCCAAGATGGTCTCTCCACTTCTAAAAAACCATCCATTTGATTCTAATCCACATTCATGCCGATTATGATATCTAAATCGTTTTTTTAAATATTCTTCTGATTGTAGTTATGTAGATGGTGATTCACACTTTAACCTGGGGGATTAAACTGTGAAATTCTTGGTTTTCATTGGTCTTTTTCATTTTTACTCTTTCCTTGTCTGCAGATGAAGCGTTTTTTGACTCTGAACACGACCCTGAGAAGTGCTGCTTGTTGCTGCAGTTTATCCTGAGCTGTCTGTATAAAATCTTCCTTTTTGACACCCAGCATTTCATTAGTAAAGAGAGAGCGGAAGCCCTGATGATGCCTCTGGTGGATCAGGTAACCAAAGAACTGGCCCGTTAGCTGAGGAGGCTGCCACCTGTCACTTTCTGCAGGTTTATATTCACTGAATAGAAGGTTGCAGGGCTTTTTTTAAATGTGTTTTTTTGGGGGGATTGGGGGGAGGTGAAGTCTTTTCTGTGACATTTCAAAATTGATATTTCATGGGTCTTCATTGTGGAGTTTCTTTTGAATTGTTCAGAAAAAACACCTTCCCATGGTTACTTAGGTTAAAAATTGTGTTAACTGACAGGCATGATGGTGTGTGCCTGTACTCCCCAGTGACTTGAGAGACTGAGGCAGGAGGATCGAATGTTTGAGGCCAACCTGGGCAACTTACCGATAACCCTGTCTCAAAATAAAATTCAGAAGGCTGTGGGGAATGTAGGTCTGTGGTAGAACACCCCTGGGTTCAATCTCCAGTACAAAAAAAAAAAAAGTGTTAGCTATTTAATGGCTTTTTCAGGGGTGTGAAGGTGTGGCTGCCCCTGGAGGAAAGCTATCCAGCCTTTTCTTCTGGAAAGAGAGGGCTGGTGCTGAGGATTGTGAGACTGAGTTCCAGAAGATAAGAAACTTGCTGTAGAAAGTTAGATCATAAGATACCACTTCTACAGCAGGCATTTTCAAACAGAAGGGAAATGAGACCTGTTGCTCATAGTCCTTGTCCTACTCTTCACAGCTGGAAAACAGGCTTGGAGGAGAGGAGAAGTTCCAGGAGCGGGTGACAAAGCACCTGATTCCCTGCATTGCACAGTTCTCAGTGGCCATGGCAGATGACTCTCTGTGGAAACCCCTGAACTACCAGATTCTGCTGAAGACAAGAGACTCCTCACCCAAGGTGAGGGGCTGTGGGCAACAAGCTCTAGCTGCACATTCCCCAATATGCCAGCAGCATTCATGTAGGCCATATTGTCTTCTGGTACCAGGGGTCTGGTCTGATGTGCTGTGCAGAAATTCAAGCCTAGATACTTTTACTGTCAGGCATCCTCCTAGGTGTGGTAGGCATAAACACCAAAATACTTCTTAAATATTTTTAATTATTGAACAGCAAAACTGGTTTTTAAATGTCATTGTACTCCTGAGATAAATGCTTTCAGTTTGTCTGTGGAACACTCCTTTGAGTTAGAGCAGTAGATGTATATTATCTCTTCTGTGTAGATTAGGTTTACAGTTCTCTTGGGCAAGTGGTGGCAACAGAAATAGGATGACATGGACAGGTTGAGTGAGAGTTAAAATGCCCTGTTGAAACTTTCAGACATTTTAGAATGAATGCCCATTTCTCAAAATGATGACCACACAGATCCTCGCTGGATAAATCAGACTGCTACTAATAGGATGAAGCGAACATAATGAACCTGTTGTGATGGGCCCTTCAATCTTAAGTCACAGATTCCATACATTGCAGCATCAGATTTACTTTATTATTTAATTTTGGTTGCACAAAACAAAAAATGCTGACTAAATATAGTTAGTAAATTATTTCAAACTGGAAAGGTATTGTAGTAATACTGGTGACTGCATCCATTCCTTGTCATAGACAAGCTATATGAGAAGCACCCAAACTTTTTCTTTTTGTTTTTTAATTTCAGAAGTAGGACATTGTGACACTGTGTTTTATTAAGAGCCGAGAATGTATCCCATGTGGGTGCCCTGGCCCCTCTCACAGTGCATGGTGATTACCAGGGAGTGTGGGTGAGGTCACCTGCCAGAGATGGCGAGGCTCTTCATTGCCAGGTTACCATCATCTCAGTCAGCCCAGCAAGCCGGAGAACTCCAGTGCAATTAAATCTGGTGACATGCCGGGTACAGTGGCGCACGCCTGTAGTCCCAGTGCCTCAGGAAGCTGAGGCAAGAGGATCGCAAATTCAAAGCCAGCCTCAGCAAAAGCAAGGTGCTAAGTAATTCAGTGAGACCCTGTCTCTAAATAAAATACCAAATAGGGTTGGGGATGTGGCACAGTGGTTGAGTGCCCCTGAGTTCAATCCCCAGTACTGCTCCCCCTCCAAAACGGTGACACACTTGAGCTTGCAAGTAGCATTTTATTGTTTTTTAAAATAAAAATTTCATTAAAAAAACATTCACAATAGTGTTAAAACACAGTTCTAAAAACTGATTTGTACGATTACCCATATTTCAAACAGACCCCAAGTGTTAAAACTGGTAATCTTAAGATGAAAGTTGAATGACAATAATGAAGTAAAACAAATGCAAGTAAACTAAGATTTAGTTTGAAAAGAGCTTGTCTCAAGTCAGAACAGATCCTAATATGGTAAATATAGCAGTGAACAATAAATAAAATCACTTTTTAATTTGTTTATTATCCTGTCAGGTCCGGTTTGCTGCCTTGATTACTGTGTTAGCCCTGGCTGAAAAGCTGAAGGAGAATTATATTATTTTGCTACCAGAATCCATTCCTTTCTTAGCAGAATTGATGGAAGGTAGGTCACAAGCTATTACTAAGTATTACAGTAAAATTCTGTGAAAATGTTCCCAGTGCTGATAACAAATTTGGATATAATGTGGTTAGCGGTTGGTCCAGTCCTCTGCCCCACTCCCGTATAAAAGAGTATGGGCTAGTCAGGGGACAAGGGTCAGGAAGCTACCACCCCCTCACTCATTCTGTTTACAGTGACTTGTCACTGTCTTTACCCTTTTCTTTGTGTTCAGACTACAGTATTGTTTTTCATCAACCTTGTACATTTATATGGCTGAATACTTGGTCTCCAGATGTGGGGTTATTGTATCAAAACCTCTAGTGCCATTAAGGATGTATTCAGATGTCCATTTGAGTGGTAACTGGCACTTGGTGTCAGTGTTAGATGCTCTATACAGATGATCTCCTTCAGTCCTCATGTGGGGTAAATAACATTGTTCCTGTTTTACAAAGGAAGAAACTAGAGGCTTGTAAGACCTGAGTAGTTTTGAGGTGGAAACACAGCTGGAGTGATAGGTGGAACTGGGTTATGCAGCCAGGTTTTGCCAGCTGGAGTGCACACCCTTGTGCGACGTCCCCCTCACAGCCCTTTCCGTTAAGCAGGGATGTTGGGCAAGGGGACCAGTACTTGCACACTGATTCACTACTTCTCATGAGCTGAAGAGCATTTGCTCTGCAACTTACCCCTGGAGAGGGGCTGTGAGCTTCTGAGAGCAGCGTTGCCTTGAATTTTGGGTCTGGGTGTGCCTGCTCTATTCCTGGGCTCTGTCCTCTTGAGCTGCCAGGCGCTCTCTAGGAGGGAGCAGAGGCAGAGGGGAGTACACCATGTGCCCTGGGCCACCACTGCGCTTCTTCCACCCTGAGGAAACAACTGCTAGATAACACAGGACATTGCTGATAACTGAGGCAGGATGGCGGATGGACCCAGATTTTAATTTTGATATTTCATTTTTTTAGATGAATGTGAGGAAGTAGAACACCAGTGCCAAAAGACCATTCAGCAACTGGAAGTCACGCTGGGGGAGCCACTCCAGAGCTACTTCTGAAACTTCCCTTGGTGTTTAATACTCTCTTCAGAGTTCATATTTTTATTTTGGGGTGTTTGGTGCCATGTTACTTTTGGTGCTTTCACACCTACTGGGACTACCGAAAGACCTTACTGACTGCTTGGCGAAGTCCCTGCCTGGCCTGTGCTGCCACACAAGCCTCCCCTCCAGCTGTGTAGTTGTTAGAGTAAATGATTCTTGATGGAAGCACCTGCTGTAGTCTTTGAATGGAGTTCCTATATGACTCGTGTTTAACTGGAGCACCCAAAGCCGACAGCTCCCCTGGAAGCCCTTACTGTTGTGCACAGCTGTGTCCTGTGCCCACAGTACTCCCGCCGGAGACTCGCTCACACCATTCTGTGTTCAACAGGAATATTCTGATGAAAGGGAGACTGACAATTCAGCCTTAATTTCTGTACGTGTTCATGTAGAGAAGCACTTTTTGACTCGATGACTACGATTGCCTCCTTTATCCTTTAACCCTTTTAGGGTAGGGTTGGGGAGGCAGCAACACTATGTTTACAAAATACCCCACACCTGGCCGGTCACACAGGAAGGACCCAGACATGCTAGATGGCATGAGGGAGCCCCCTCCACAGTTAAGACACGAGCTTTCCCTTGGTGATTGACTCACAGAGCAGCAGCACATTTTTTCCAGGCTTTGAAGTTCTCTGTCTAGTGCTCTGTCATGGTGAAGCAGGAAGGTGAGCACTCAGCTAAAATTAAATCTGCCTTTGGTTTTTAAAGCATTGACGAACTGTTCCATAGAATGTTTACACTGAGTGTGAAAGTCTGATTAAATTTTTTTTAATTTTTTTTTTTAATTTGGTACCAGGGATTGAACCCAGGGGCGCTTAACCTGGACCACACCCCCAGCCCATTTGTTTTTGTTTTTAATTTTGAGATAGTCTTGCTAAGCTCTCTGAACTTGTGATCCTCCTGCCTCAGCCTTTTGAGTGGCCATCATGCCCAGCTTGATCTAATAAATTTTCATGCAGAACTGACAAGCAAAAGGCCAACTTTCAGTTTAGTGATGAACTTGCTAGAGATGATGCAATGCCCTACTGCATCAAAAAGGTCAGTCTTACTAGTTCCACGTAAAACAAAAATGAAAATGAACTTTTTTTAAGACTCAATGGGGACAAGGAATGGGCTTCTTTTTTCTCTTAAGTGCCATTGAGTCTAACATCTCTGTTGTGCGTACACTCTGATGTCTTTATGGAAAGAAAGAACCCTATAGCCCTGGGGGATTCTAGAGCCTTCTAGCCCCCTGCAGCTTCCCCTGTCCCCCAAGTCTTCTTGAGTTTGGTAAGACTCAGCACTACTTTTTAAAAAATGAATTTGATAATACTATTTTTTTAATATGTGGATACAAATGATATCTAACCAAATCTGTTATGAAAATATTTCTGAATCCTGGCAGAATTCTAACAGTTCTATGTGATAAAATGATCTGACCGATTTTAGCTTTTTTTTTTCCTCTCTACACCCAAACCTTTGAACTCTCCTGTAACAAGATCTGACCTGTGAAGATTCTACGAAGAACTTCTGCCAACTCCCTTCAAATGATGGAAAAACTACAGAAAGGCAACAGTTGAACTTGCTGACACAGGTTTGATTTTAATCACTTAAGCAGAACAATGTTTTGATCTCAGTTGCTAATGATGGAATAATCTTTAGAAGAGCAAAGGCGAGTGCTGGTTTGCACGCCAACAAAACATTTTTATGTTCCCTTTACCTAATTCATTGGTCTCTCACGGGTAGATTCTGCCTTCTGGTAGTGCCTGTTTTATAAATGCACTAGGTCTCATCTTGACTTCATTGTCACCCACAGATATTTTTACACAGACCTCATTTGGCCTGTACCTGACTTGCCACAGGTGCGCTCTGGCTCTTCATAGAGACAGATGGGCTGCCTTAAGTCTGGTGTCAAGCTAAAGTCGGCGTCATTTGTTTTTTGTTTTGCTTTGACTTTTGCCTTAGTTTTTCTTTGCGTTCAGATGTCAGTCATAATGGTAATTATTTGGTAAAGCTTTATCAAGGACAGCTAGGTGTTCATTAATTTCAAGATCAATTGCCAGATGAAATTTATCATCCATCCACAAACATGGGCTAAGACAGGACTAACTGTGGAAGCCACTTTTGAGGAGGGGTAGTGGCTTCTGTAAATTAGTGTTTTATAGGAGCATAGCCCTTGGCCCTGAAGGCCCTCTGATGAGTGTACACAGTGTCCTCAGAAAGCAGGCAGCGGCTGGTCCTGCACCCACTGTGTGCATGTCCCGGCTCCTAACACACTGATGACAGAAAAAATATGCTCAGTACCCATTAGCGAATGTATTATAGTAGGCACTTAATAAATACTTGAGTGTGGTTTTAAGAGGAGTCCAGGGGCAGAGAATAGAGCCACCCTACTGTTAGAAGTTGCTCTTGCCCCCAGTTTCCTCCTCCGGTGCTAGGGAGCCACAATGCATGGCAAAGACTGAGAACATCCAGCAGGACTTAATGCTGTGCAAGCTCAACTTAACAACAGAAACAGTGCAGGGACAGCCAGATGTGTTTGACATGGCCAGAGTCACATAAGCCATTTGTATTTTGGGGTTTGTAGCAGTGGCAGCAGCTACCAGCTCCTTACTTCCAGTAAGCGAATATCGCCATCGATGGCCAGCATATCGATGCGGCCCAGCTCTTTAAATCTGTGCTTGTACTCCAGGCTGTGCACACCATTTATTGCAACCTTGAATTCTCTAACATCACAATAAATTATCATCTGAAAGGAAAGGAAACATACCATTAGTGGCCTCCCTGAGTTTATATTTTGTTGCATACTAATAGAAGGTTCAAAGGAAAACCATCTGGTTTGCTTTTGGCCTAGAGTGGTTCTCCCAGCCTGCTGCTGCTCTTCCCTGCTGTCACTTCTAACACATCAACCAGTGTAGGGTGTGGCACTTACTGTCTCATCACACCAGGAAGTAACTTTCATATGTTCAAATTCTCCACGTGGATCCTCAGGCACAGAGTCCCCAGAGCCTACTGACCTTCCTTTTTTTCCACTCAACCCTCCTAAAGCCCTCATCCTGCCCCTTGCTCCTGTGAAAACAAAAAGCTGCCCCTTTTCTCAATGTTTGGGAACTGATGAAGGAGGGAAGTATAGACTGAGATGATGTCTTCCAGGAGTGGCGGACATCCCAGTTCAATTAGGTGGAGGCACCTGGAGTGATGTACATTTAACAGAATCAAGAAAACAAATAGCCTCATGTTATAGAGCTCAGGAGGAACAAGCTGGTGTCAGGGGGATGTGGGAGAAGTGAACTGCCACCCCTAGAATTTACCTATGTTGTACCACCAAAGGCCAAAACAAACTGCAAACATGGGGAGAGACAGCTTACGGGGTAACTGCTACTGCAGAATGCAAGCAGGAGAGGCACGGGGCACAGGAGGGCAGCCTGGAAGAAATGAACACAATCTTGCCAGCATCTGATGTTCAGAACAGCAGGTCAGAACATGAATTTGATAAAAGAGAAGAGCACACGTTTGAAATGATGATACTTTTTTTTAAAAATGGAGTTGGCTGGGAGTGCAACTCAGTGGTAGAGCACTTCCCCACCATGCATGAGGCCCTGGGTTTCATCCCAAGCACTGCAAAGATATAAATAAAAGAACAAGTGAATCTGAAATGTCAAGAAAAGCCTGCTTAAAATGAAAGTAATGGCATAGTGGACAAATCTGAGATAATCTCAAAAGCATAATAAAAATCGAAAATCAGATGTTTGAGGCTATCAAAAATTGAGTCACTATGGAAGACTGCCAGCAGTGGTCAAAAGAGAATTACCATTCCTGCAGTAGAAAACAGACAAGAGGGTGACTGGCATGATATGAAGATGGATACAAGACACAGCATTAACCAATCTGTCCCCTCAGCCAGGCTTTCGTTTTTCATCATTATTTGAACTTTTTATTTTTATCTTTATTTCTCTTAATACCACAGAACCAAACTTGGGGCCTGATAGGTCCAGTTATATCACTGGTTTCCTGTCACCAGCCACAGGGACCAACTTCCTCCTAGGATCCTCACCTTTATCTCCCTCCCCTGAGCCCAAAGTCACCCTTTGTGCCCTGATTTCTGCAATTCAGCAAGCCTCTACCACTTGTTCAAATCATGCTCTCAATCTGGCCTTCCACATTCTCCCCAGCCTTCTGACTTCAAAACCACAATTTCACGGAACCTTCCATGTGCCCGCCTCTGTCTGCTCCACATACAGGGCACTTGTCACACTGGAACTTGGGGTGAGCCTTCTGTGAAAACGTTCTCCCCTTTCCAGCCTTGACATTCCTGCTTCCAACAACCAGTTCTGATGAGTCCTTGAAAGCCCCAATACTTAAGAGCATATGATGGTCTAAAATGTGGAAGTGTGACCTAAATCAATGGCCCCACGGTGTGTAGCAGTGAGGCCAATGCTAGTGAGCAAACCTAGGCAGCCACCTAGCATCTACCATTCAAAGACTTCATTCTCTGCTCAGCATCTCAGGAACATATTTTGGGAAAGGCATGTGTTACCATAGTACTGAAATATTTGGGGACTCAAGACTACATTCCTTTTAGCTGCAGGGGTCTGATGTGTTTTCTCTTGCACACATAAAGAAAGGGCTGCCACCTGAAACTGTGCCAAGATGGCAGGTGACAGATGTGCAAACCAGCAGCTTTGGGGTTCCTACATTGTGTCCACCTGTGATTACACACATCACTCAAGTCCTGAGACCAAGTCTGCAGGATTCACTTTCCTGTCCCATTTTCAAAAAATATGATCTTGGGGCTGGGATTGTGGCTCAGCAGCAGAGCGCTCATCTCGCACGTGCACGGCCCGGGTTCGATCCTCAGCACCCCGTAAACATAAGTGCATTGCATTGTGTACAACTGAAGTAAATAAATAAATATTAAAAAAATATATATATATGATCTTACCTCAAAGTACATTCCAGGACTAAATGGGAAACAGGTAATACTTCTCTCTTCTTCTCCCCAGGCCTCCTTAAGGAAAGAATTTCTTACAAATGCTTTAATATTCAGGCGTGGATTCAAGTGTAGAGCAATATCCCTTGATTTTCCTGATATTAAGTCAACATTAAAGCTTTTGAGAGAAATAAAACAAAAAACACTCAGTTAACCAAGTAGGACAGAATAGTGCCAAATTCTGCAATCTTAACATCAGACTTAACTATGACCAGACTACATCCAACAGGGGTGCACAGGGACATGGGATACAGGCAAAGGTAAAATTTCCAATTTTGAGGAGGTAGCATTCCACTAGTATATTGCTTGTAAAATGAAAATAACAAAAAACTTTAGGGTTAAGGCTGAGATCCAGCTGGGAAGAAACTCAAGGCTCCGTGCTGGCAAAGCAGATGACTGCTTCAGGCTGTCGGAGGTAGGCCCGGTCCTGTGGGTACCATAGTCATCTGCATGAGCTCTTTTCTTCTTGAATGCATACTACTGTCTAGGAAATAGCTCTATTTCAAGCTTTCTTAGACTGGCCATCTCTGGAAAAGGTTCTTAAAGCAGAAATGTTCTAAGTCACAAGACAGGAGGGGCCCTAAAAAAGCTGCCCAGTCTTCTGGGGCTGCTCTGGAGTTCTAGGAGGGCCTTGCAGACAGAAATGCCACCCTCCTTCCTGTCTGGCTAGAAAAGACTGGTCACCACACTGGACTTCGTCCTGGCTCAGCTACCAAATAATTAGCAGTCTGACCTCCTCTTGCCTTAATGTTCTGTCTTTCACATGCGGGTATGTCATGAGCCCCACGTACAGCCCCCAAGGTCACCATGAGGAAGGAGGAGGCCTCAGGCACACCTGGCAGTGACAGCCATACTGACCCTTTGGCGTCTGCATACACTTCTCCTTTCACGACAACAGTCCGTCCAGGGCCCATGGGGGAGTTCAACCTCGCTTCAAATGGCAGAGTCTGAAAAGAAGCCACACTGAAAACCAGGAAGCAACCTCATGAGGAGACTGGCCACATACATGTGGGTATGGTTCAGAGCCTGGAAACCCCATGAGGGGACACACCAAGTCTGCTTTGGTCCCTATTGGGGCCCATGCAGCAGCACTGTGCCTAGCTCACAGCATGTTCCCGATGACATTTACACCACCAAGTGAGTGGCCCTGATACCCTCTGTGTGCAGGGCACTCACTATGGCAAAGCCACCTGTGCGTTCTGCCTGAAGGGGAGGCAGCCATGCTGGAAGGAGTTGAGGAGAGAGGTGAAGGGCTCAGAGACATGCCTGGGTGCCTGCTGCGTCTGTCCAGTGACAACACACAAGCATGACTAGCTGCTCTGGGCTGCTACTGGGGGCAGAGATAATGAACATAATCATAACTTATATGTAAAGGTAAGAAAATTTTGGGCTCTTCAAACCTTTGACAAAGAGTTGGTAGGTGGTATTTTGGTGGAAGTCAAAGTGTGATTGGCAGTCGAATCTCTGCTCTTGGTGTAGACAGTTTTGGGTACGATTTTAGAATTGTCTCCTTCTCTATTACTAGGCTGCAGGGAAACAGTTCTACAGTAAGGTATGGAAAGAAGGAAGCTGCCTTTCAAGGTTAAACTATTAATTTTTGAGGCAATTTTATAAGATGTTCCTCATTGAATGGCCAGAAAAAAATACTTACAAGCTGTGAAATGCCAGACTTTTGTACCTATTGGACAAGAAAGAAAAATGAGAATGTTTAAAGACTGACATTTCATAATATTAGCAGTCTGATCTGGTTGGTTAGCCTGAGCTCAGCTCTGGGCCATCAGTGCCCACTCTGCTCTGGATGTGACACACAGGTAGCCAATGTTTTATCATGGGTGCCATGGCTAGAACAGAGACCAACAGCTCTGTTCATCTGAACCTTCACCCTCTGCCATAAACTGATAATTTTTTACGTAACTACATGTGAACTTCAAACACATCCTTTCCTAATGGCAATTATCAATAATACAAGTAACAGTAAATATAGGAAGTGGGGAAAAAGGTGCACTCATACATTGCTGGTGAGACTGCAAATTGTTGTAACCACTCTGGAAAGCAGTATGGAGATTCCTCAGAAAAAGTTATCCCACTCCTCAGTACTTATGCCCAAAGGACTTAAAATCAGCATACTATAGTGATGTGGCCACATCAATGTTTACAGCAGCTCAATTCACAATAGCTAAACTATGGAACCAGCCTAGGTGCCCTTAAACAGATGAATGGATAAAGAAAATTGGTACATATACAGAGAAATGAAATTATGACATTTGCAGGTAAATGGATAGAGCTGGAGACTTATCATGCTAAGTGAAATAAGCCAATCTCAAAAAAATCAAAGACTGAATGTTCTGATATGTGGATGCTAACTTACAATAAAGGCAGTGGAGACAGGTAGGGAAGAATAGAAGTACTTTGGATTAGGGAAGGGAGGGGGAACGGGAATAGGAAAGACAGTAGAATGAATCAGACATAACTTTCCTATGTTCATATCTGAATACATAACCAATGAAACTCCATATCATGTACAACCAGAAGAATGGGAAGTTATACTCCACATACATATAATATGTCAAAGTACATTCTACTTTCATGTATAACTAAAAAGAACAAATAAAATAAAAAGTTGACGCTGCAGTCTTGCAGATTACAAATAAAGTGATAAAAATATATCAAGAAAAAAAAAATGCCTCGTGCTAGGACCAGTCAAGAGCAAGAACAAGACGTATGTTTCATCTGAGAACAGTGCTGGTCACATAAACTGACAGTTTAAGCATCAGTAAGAAATATGTGCTGTGAGAAATACGTGCCACAGTGTTTAAATGATTGCTTCCAGCCTGGCCTCATAGTAAAAGTGTATTTTTTTAAAAACCTAGCCTGCCTGCCGGGCGCGGTGGCGCACGCCTGTAATCCCAGCACTTTGGGAGGCTGAGGCAGGAGGATCGCGAGTTCAAAGCCAGCCTCAGCAATGGCGAGGCACTTAGCAACTTAGTGAACCCTGTCTCTAATAAAATACAAAAAAGGGCTGGGGATGTGGCCCAGTGGTCGAGTGCCCCTGAGTTCAATCCCCGGTACCACAAAAAAAAAAAAAAAAAACTAGCCTGCCTTCCACCTGATGGCAACTAAAAATGCATATCATTAAAAGATTTCATATTTACATTTTCTCTACTTATCTGTGTCAGTCCCAGAGTAGATGCCTGAGTACTCTGTAAATCCTAAAGAAAAGATAATAATGTTTAACATCTATCAGAATATCTTTTCTAAATATAACCTATTCAACGTATCAAAAAATTAAATGGTACTAAACATGAAAATATGCTTGAAAATTATGATCCAAAAACACACTTGACACTGGGGCTTCCCACAGTAGAAAGCATTACAAAGAACGAGATCAGATTTCAACAAGAATGTGAGCAGATGGCAATGCTGCCGAGAGTGCCAACTGTTTTCATCTTTCAGGGGCAAGTTGGCAATATGCAGCAAAAATTAAACTGCAAATACTCTGACTCAGACATTCCACTTCTAGGAAACTGTCTTCCAGAAACACTCCACTGTGCTCCATGAAAGGGAACTACATCTTCTCCAGCTAAAAAGGTTGGTTGTTTTGCTAGAATCATCTCAGATTTGAGATCCCACACAATAAAGCCCCGGTCAAGAAACTGAGGAAGAGATTTATATTAGTTTTATCTCAGCTGTGGGTGTTAAAGATATTTTCTGCCATTCCTTATGAAAACATCATCAAAAAAGGCCCACACTGGGCTGGGGTTGTGGCTCAGCGGCAGAGCGCTCGCCTCAGACGTGCGTGGCCCGGGTTCGATCCTCAGCACCACGTAAACATAAATGCATTGCATTGTGTACAACTAAAGCAAATAAATAAATATTTCTTGAAAAAGGCCCACACTATACATGGAAGGTGCTCACCAGGCTGAAGCTGAAGCCCACTGAGTGGACATTTACTTGGCCATAAATGCCCAGGGTGTCTATTTTCTCTGGGCTGATCCTATGGGCATAGAGCAGAATGTGTTTTCCATTCACAGCCACCTGGATGGACACAGAAGACAGCACCCCCAAAACAGTTAATAAATTAACATTATCCAAATTTAAATGCTTCCTTGGCTTTCATTTTGTGCCTTTTCCCACAGGTCTCTACACTTTTTGGGTTCCTGATCTGACTAAATGCCTTGAACCACCTCCCCAGACAGACGTGCAGTCAGGGGCACATGCACATGTGCATCTGTGAACCTGGGCAGGCACCCCACCCTCCAGTCCTGGGGCCTGGGAACCCAGGGTGAAGACCTACCCCACCTTTCTCCCTCGCATAGTCCTTGGGGACCACTCTAACAGAGACCACGCCTGTGTCAGAAGTTTAACGAACATGTATTGAGTGTGTGAAGCGGAGGAACACAGGCAAGTTCCCAACTCATCTGGGATTGTTTTCTGTCCGTGAGGAGGAGCCAGCATGGCCTCCGACCTGGTGGGCACAAATGCAGCATAGAGCAGCACAGCTCCTGCAAGTCCTCAGCACAGTGCTAGTGACAAACGGGGCCAACCCCTGACTCATCCCCCCCCCCCCCGCCTCCCCCCACATGCAGGGACCCTGTTAGAACACAGGCAACACACAGGATGGCCTCTGACTAAGGAGCTTAAAATCCCACCAGGAAGCAAAGTAAACATGTGAAAGCAGGAACAATAGTGCAGGGACTGCTGTCCTAACAGGAGGCTAGAAAGGGCGGAGAAGGGAGAGGAGAGGGAAGTCTAGGAGCTTAGAGGATTGCCCCTGGGAGCAGTACCTAGGGGCCAGGATGACCTGCAGGGACATGAGGGCCCTAGTGGAGTTGTGGGTCTCTAGTCTGCAAGAGCTCTGTGGGCTTGAGTGCCAGCAGGGCAGGGGCCTCCAGAACGAAATTCCACCTTCCACCATACACTCAGGATATGAAACAGCCCATGAAGATCCTCTCATGATTCTATATAACGGTCCTGCGGCAAGGCCTCATACTCAGGGTGGTGGCTACAGTTTACGTTCTCACAATTAACATGATGCTATGTCAATTCAGAACTCAGCCCTGCTGGGGGAAATGTGACTGAGACCAGCGACGGTGGGCCTGTGTCCCTGCAAGGCCACAACATGCTGGAGAGGTGGCTGTGCCCCACTCACACCTAGGTGCCTGCTGGTCATACTTCAGGGGACAAGTGCAGAGCCCTGCACGTTCTCAGATGTGAGATTCTGAGCCCGAGAACATGAAGTGCCCCCCACCCCACCCCCACTCGTCCCCACTAGTGAGGACTCTGCTTGTCCTTCTCCAGAGCCCACCTGGAATTTGTCCTTCAGTACCATAATCACGATTTCAAAAGATTTTTCCTTGTTGAAGGGCATGTCATAGGTGATCTCTTCCCATCCCCATTTTTCACTGATCAGAGTGTTGCAAACAATGCAGCTGGTCCTTTTGAAACGAGGGTTGAAGTGAAAAGCCACGTCAGCTCGAGGTTTTATGCTGCTGCCGCACTGTAAGTCTACCTGGAATCTGTGAGAAGAACAGGGACCATGTGAGGCCCAGAGGCCAGCAAAAGGGAAAAGCCTGGCAAGCACCCAGGCCAAGTGAGACGCGACCCTTGCTCTTCACTGGCTGGGCCACACCAGCTAGATGCCTCACCTTCCTCTCCTTCCTCCTCCTCAATAACAAGAGCCCTCCAGTCTAAGCTGGATCTCCCTTGGCTGAATGGCTAAAGCTCTGCCAATAAACTACTGGAAGCCGCCTTAAAAGCAAGCTGACATTTGCCCTTTGTCCACCATGCTCCACCTGTCCCTACACATGCCACCCAACTGCCCAAAACACTGATGGGGTCTGGGGTTCTAGCTGAGGAAATCCAGACAGAGGACCTCCCCGTAGGGACAGTAGGGCAGAGCCAGGCCCTACTTCTCTTCCTACCTGAGAAGTTGTCTGCGAAGATCCGGGTGCCTGCTTGAGATCTGATCTTATTAAACCCTGTTTGGGCATCAGCCACACAGCTGGGCCCAGCTCCGACACACCCAGTCCAGGCTGTGCACCCAAAGCACTCGTGAAGCCATCCAAAGTGGTCTTACGAGATGCCTGAACCACCTCTGAATCATCTGAAAACAATTCTCTTTTTTGTTGATATATCTTATTCTTATATTAAAATCAAAACTTTTAGGGCTGGGGTTGTGACTCAGTGGTAGAGCACTTGCCTCACATGTGTCAGGCACTGGGTTTAATTCTCAGCACTGCATATAAATAAATGAATATAATAAGGTCCATCAACAACTAAAAAACAAAAAAAAATTTTAAATCAGACTTTTAAGCAATGAAATAAAAAATTCCAATTATCTTTCCTCACTTATTCATTTCCATCTCCTCAGCACCTTGGTGAAGCTGCTGATGAAAGCAAATCAGGCCTCAGAATATCCAAATGGTCTCTCCTGTGTTATTTTTTTGTTGTTACAATTACAAACATACAGTTTATGATTTTTTCTTCTAACATACTGATCTTACCTGTCTGCATCACTAGGCACATGCCCACGGATTACAATCAACGATCCAGGATCCAGCTGCTCAGAAATGGTGCCTATATAGGGGATCATCTAAGGAGAAAAATCGAACAAATACATATTTACATAAACAAAATTACTTACCAAGCAATTATAACCAAACCCAGTGACTGATAGAAAATACTACAGTTTTATTTTACTTCTTACAGGACCTGCAATTTTATTTTCTCAGTGATCATCATTTCCAGACGTGTCTGGGGGCATCATTATACCCATTTTGCAGAACTGACATTTAATAAGATAAAGTATTTTTGCTCAATGTCAAATGCTGTTGCAAAATGCTTTGAGAACGACTACATTTTTTAAAGGCTGCACATAAATTGCTTGGAATCCAGCATCTTCCAAGCCATCTTCACTAATCAAACAGTTACAAAGGATCAACCAACAGAGCTAGGATCCTGCAGTATCTGCAAATTATTTAGTTCCTTAGAAAAAGACATACTGCTTTTAATTTGGTTGAGGGCTTTGTGAACTAAAATTTTCACTTAATATAGTAATCATGAGAAGAAATAGAACGACTTGGAACCTCAAGCTTCCCACCCCTTTCCTCACTGCTTCATAGATGATCCCAGCAGAAGGCTCAAGACCACCCAAGGCCTGTGGCCCAGGCTGATGGAGACAGTAACAAGCCACTGCCTCTGGTGGGTCCCAAAGTAAGCCACACCCTCGAGACTAGAATTCCAGGCCCTGACTTCCACATTGCAGCCCAGAGAACCAGAGATCTGTGCACCTTAAGGATGAACTTTTATTTTAGTGTTTATATTTGTTAATTTAATTGTCATCATGGTCTAGTTTTGTGGCTCTGGGAGTCTGGGAGTCTCTTAAGACATGCACCTACCTGTTCTGGCCCGGGGCTGTCTGTGGATCCCATGCTGCCCCCTCAGTGCTCAGACCCCAGCCTTGTTGTCTGGGACCTGACTGTCAGATCTTCTTTCCCCTTTCCTAGACATGACTCCCGGTCCCTGAGTGGGGACCTGTGTCACATGGCTACATCTTCTGCATCAACAACCATCTCCTTCCTCACCTTCGGAGCCTCTGACCGGATGTGCAGGCAGATGTCAGCCTGGTTTAGGCCACAGTGGCCTGAGTTACCACATGCATGCCTAAGCCTACCCAAGGTGGCTCTGATCATCAAGAGGCAGGACACAAGAGAGGCCACACAGTGCTGACATGCGCAAAATCTTAGCTGGAACGTGGCCTCCCTGTGGAGCCTTCCCCAGCTCCCAGGCTGATGAGCTGCCCTGTCCATCACAGCACTTTGGAGTCTGTCTGTTGGCACACAGCTCTGCCGTGACGCTGAGCCTTGTGGGTAGGCCTGGGTCACCACCTTTCCCTCACCAGGACCAAGGTCAAGAGATGATCAGTAACTCTGGTGCACACATGAACTCTCACAGCCCAGTCGCTGGGCTCTGGCAGGCTGCATGCAGAGAGGCGATCACAGAGCTGCTGAACTTTGACCCACGGCAGTGAGCGCCTGCTACTGCAGCAATAAAACAAGAAATGGTGGAAGCAGGCAGGGTGAGGGGAGAACAGAGGTCCAGCAGACCAGAGGAAAAAGCCATCAACCACACAGATGGCTGCAGCTGCATTACCGGGTGGGTGGGTGGCTGGTTTTGCATGTAGGGAACACAGAAGGAAAAGATGAGCAGTTTTTGTAACTTCACACTTTACAGATGCTAAGATTAATATCTGCAATTTTTTTTTTTTCCTTTTGAGATGGGTGACCTGCTATGTCGCCCAGGTGGCCTCACAGGGCTGATCCTGCTGACTCAGACCCCCAAGGCTTGGACTACAGGCACGCAGGAGTGCAGCTGGCTGAGTGTACTGGATCACATACTGGGTTTAATTTTCGTGAGAAAGAAATCTACAAGACTATATATACCATGATCCCAACTAAATTAATAAGTATAAACATTAAAATAAGAACACTAAAGAATAAGCCAAAAAATGTTGCAATAGTTTTTGTGGAGGATGGGATTTTAATTCTCTTTATATATTTATATATTTTCCAGATTTCTGTAATAAGCACTTATATTCTTATAACTACAAAATATCTTTAATTATACATTTAATTTTATAGTTGGGAAGAGCTTTTTGAGACCAAACAATCTATTTCCATCATTGTTAATCCCTTGTTTGCAAATGTAAATAAGTTGTTCTAGTCTGATAAATAACCAAGGTGAGAATTTTGGCCATTTGCTGCTGCAGTTGTCTGTGTTAATGCTTCCTACTTTGGAAAAGACCACAAGATACTCCACTGTTTTGGACCAAGTTCATGAGACAAAATGCCCTGCAGCCCACTCATGAGCCCACGGCATCTACTTGTGTGACAAGGGAGAAGGAGCTGTTTTCCAGGCAACTCCAGGCTAGATGCTTTGCTGCTTCAGAGGTCATTATTAACTTGTACAAAAAAATTAAAAGCCAGATGTAATCACATCAGACACAATGCCACCAGTTAAGCAGCGGTCAGATGTGGTATTACTTGCCAAGACATCTAGGTGATTCATCTTGCTTTGCCTTTCTGATGACTACTTATTTGATGCCAGCTGCATGCAGTTATTAGACAGATTACAGTTAGAAATGCAAGAGTCCTAGATGAGATGAGTCTATGCTGCAGTGGGGAGA
Organism: Tamias sibiricus; assembly: GCA_025594165.1. Lineage (NCBI taxonomy): Eukaryota > Metazoa > Chordata > Mammalia > Rodentia > Sciuridae > Tamias > Tamias sibiricus. The sequence continues at coordinate 99,289,265 of CM046669.1, forward strand.
AGTCAGATGCCCTGGAAAACAGCAGGAGTGGAAATGCAATAGTGTGTTTCACTGTCAAAAATCAGCAGCCCTTTCTGTGTCTGGAAAGTGCCCTCTCTCATGAACTTGACCTCAGCGTAAGTCCTCTCTTATGAACTTGACGCCACTGTCTGGCAGAACTCCCAGCTTAGACATTACATCAGAAGTAGTGATGAGAAGAAGCCAGAGGGATGCAGTATTCACACTGGCAAGGGGACAGCAGTTACATCCACAGCCAGTGGCAGCAGTGCCAGTACCACAGCACCACCTGTGTCCAGTGGTGACAAGACATCTCTTTGTAGGAACAGTTTTATAGCATGATTTTGTGTACTGTCTACAGCTATGTGATCTCTAAGCCTGGCTCTTCAGTCCTGCCAGATTCTAAGACTATTCAATTTTGTTTAAAAAGTAAGTATCTTTTCTATTTAAATTTCAGAGTTGGCTTCTGTTTCTTGCAACTACCTACCCCTGACCAATTCAACAACAAAAATAGGACAGTAAGAAGCCGGGCGCGGTGGCGCACGCCTGTAATCCCAGCACTTTGGGAGGCTGAAGCAGGAGGATCGCGAGTTCAAAGAGCCTCCAATGGTGAGACACTTAGTAACTCAGTGAGACCCTGTCTCTAAATAAAATACAAAAAAGGGCTGGGGATGTGACCCAGTGGTCGAGTGCCCCTGAGTTCATCCCTGGTACCACAAAAAAAAAAAAAAAAATAGGACAGTAAGAGTCAAATAAATGCTTTAGGAAAATGTGATAACAAATCCTAAGGTGGCCAGAGAAAGTCAATGAAGGAGGTGTGATTTATGCTGGGAATAACATGGTTAGGCAGGAGGTGACAGCCACTTCAGGTAGACACGGCTGTTCTCAAAGGCAGAGAAGCAGGAAACACAAAACCCACCTGCGACAGACAGACCAGGTAGCCAGGGAGTATTAAAGTAAAGAGGATCAGAGTCCAATTTTAGAATGACAAATAAAGCAGTGTTTATGAACACCAGTCCAGCAGGGGCTGGGAGACTGCTCCAGTAAGCCTAGCAGGAGGTGATGAGGACATTGATCCAGTTTGGTGGCAGAGGACTGGTTAGGGCAGGGTAGGGGAAAAGGAGATAAATACAAGAGATATTTCAAAGGAAACTGACTACATGGGGCTACCAAGTAAATGATAAGACTAGAGAGGAAAAGGGTTTCAGAAGAAGCTGATTTTAGTGGTGAACATGTTTAGCGTGAAGGGCTGGCAGGACACCTAAGAGCACATCTACTGAAGGAGCTGGGAATTCAGGACCACGTGTTGGTGAATGGCCAGACTCATATTTATAAAGCAGAGTAGACGCTGTGTGTGGTGGTGCACACCTGTAATCCCAGTTATTCGGGAGGCTGAGGAAGGAGGATAACAAGTTCACGCCCAGCCTGGGCAATTTTGTAAGACCCTGTCTCAAAATAAAAAATAAAAAGTACAAGAGATGTAGTTCAGAGGTAGAGTACCTCTGTGTACAATCTCCAGTTTAAAAATCAAAACAAGACAAACAACAACAAGAAGATAGGAGAGCAGAGATGATTAGCAAATATGCTTAAGTAGATTAAAAAAAAAAAAAAAAAAAAAACAGGAGAGACAGGATGTCTGGAGGCAAGATAGCCTCAGGGCTAATGAGATGAGGAGGCAAGTGCCAAGGGGTCAGCAGGCTGGCCTGACCCTTATCCTTGAAAGGCCTCCTTAAAAGGCTGCCCCTTTGCCGGCGCCTTAAATTTTGGATTTTAAGATGCCACCCACCACCCTAAGCAATAAGGACAGTCGCCCATATCTACAATATTTATGCAAAAAATATGGTTACACTAAACACCTGTTCTCCTTCTGGAAGTTGGAACTCTGGCATGTGGAAGGCAGAGGGTGCTTCTGTGACCAGCCCCCAATGAAAGTCCTGAGCACTGAACTGAGTCTCCAAGAAGCTTTCCTGCAGATGACACTTCCTAGGCATGCCACTCACTGCTGGAGCGCAAGATGACCCTGGGACCTCGCCCAGGTTTCCCTCAGACCTCACCAGACTCACACACCTTTCCTTTTGCATTTTGCTTCCACTGAAGCAAATCACAGCCTGTAGTACAGTCGGCACTGGTGAATCGCCAGGCCTGGGTGTGTCTCTGAGAGCTCAGTACAGGGTGTGAAGACGAAGAGAGGATCCCACCGAGTGGGCTCTGGAAGGAGCTGCTTTTAATAATACTAGGTGGGATTAATATGGACAAGTGATTTATTAACTTGGGGAAACAATCAATTCTATGTAATTTCTAAAAAGCTTCTTAGCTAGAACTTAATCTCAAGACCTCTATCAAGAACGACAATAAAATATATAGGAAGATAAAGAACTGCCAAAAAGACTCATTGACAGAATTTCTGGTATGAAATGAAGAATACTGTGTCCCAAATTTTCACTCAATTTGAAAGGAAAGAAAAGTGAGTCTGGATTTTTAAGATTTAGAATTCCATCAATGGAATAAGTCAAAGAGAAATGATAAGGGCTGGGGTTGTGGCTCAGCAGTAGAATGCTCGCCTAGCATATGCAAAGCCATGGGTTCAATCCTCAGCACCACATAAAAATAAATAAATAAGATAAAGGTATTGTGTCCAACTACAGCTAAAAAATAAATATTAAAAAAATGCTAAGAAAAAAATACATATTGCCGTATCCTTTCCAAAAAGAGTTATTATGGACAAAGTTTGTACAAAATGGACCAAAAATTTTAAAACTAATGAAATAAAAATTAAAAGATACAGTTCTGTCTTCATAATGCCTAACAAAGAACATAGAAGAGACTCTATAATAAACACTTCCTCATTGTATGAACTGATCACTAACAAAATTAAATAACCACCATGCAAAAAACAGATTTTTAAAGTCCAGCTTACAATATATCCTAATTGATTAACTTAAAATCTGTTTGCTAGTGCTCCCTGTTTTTTTTTTAATATTTATTTATTTGCTTTAGTTGTACACAATGCATTTTATTTTATGTGGTGCTGGGGATCGAACCCGGGTTGCGCACGTGCTAGACAAGCGCTCTACCACTGAGCCACAACCCCAGCCCACTCCCCATTTTTTTGTCTTTTGACCACCAGTAGAGCAAAAACTACAAATAGGAGAGTAACTTCAGTGCAAGGTGGCACTTCATGCTATGAATACTTAACAATGGGGAAATGTAAAGACAGAGCCAAGTGTTATTCTTGCCATTCAGTTCAGTCTTTCTACCTCTAACCTTTTGTACCACTTTGTGAGAACAGACTGTGATACAGAGAAACAAAACAAAGCTATCTGCCAGAACACTCTCCTAGGAGCCCCGTCATCAGGATCTGTCTCGAGCAGCTCCCAGGCCCAAAGGCATTTTCTGGTCTAAAGCTGCACTGTTCTGCTTTCCTCTTCCTCAAGTCAGAAGCTGACTTATTTTTGTTCCAACTCTACAGGGTATGGGGCTAACCCCCAAATCAAAAGAATCACCAGTGTGCCAGAGTCAAGACACGCAGGGATTTTAACCTATAAAATAATTTGCTAACTAACATTTAAAGTGCAAGAAGCCCTGGCCATCTGCTCAGTTCTCCAGAGTGAGCCAAGGTGATGCCCTTCAGTCACCCTTGGCAGGCAGCTGTTATTATAATTATTATTAGTCTTAATCTTTGTAGAAAGTCAGTCTACAACCTTGAGATGCTTTTAACCCTAACATGCACAAAATCATTTAAAATGTCTCACTGGTTTCAAATTTAGCAAGTTTTCCTTTTTAAACCCATTACCACCAAATGCTAATTCTTCTAAAACTGAATTTGTCTGATATAGAGGTTGTACCTCACACTACTCAATGACATTGAAACTCAGGGGAAAAGAAGTACAGCAACAAAATAATTAACAAAAACGTGAGCCTATGGAGCTGGGGTTGTGGCTCAGTGGTGAAATGCTCGCCTAACACGTGTGAGGCACTGGGTTTGATCCTTAGCACCACATAAAAGTAAATAAAAACAAAAACAAAAGTGTGTGTCCATCTATAACTAAAAACAAACAACAACAAAAGAAAAAACATGTGCGTAGGATCTTCCTTTCAAGGCTTTTTACCACCTCTGTTGTCCAAGAGTCTCCAACGAATTCACCAAAAACAAACCTGCCCTATCTCAGACCTAAATATAGCTTCAGAGTAGTGGAAACCTATAGATAGAGTTCTAAAAACTGACTTGAGTTCTTCACTGACCAGGGTCACTGGTTTATTAAAAAATAAATTTAAAAACTTGTAAAGAATTCATTTCCCTTTTAAAGTGATGTTTTATGGCCTGAGCCCCCCCACCACCACAAGTTGACATTTCTTCATGTGCTCACACACATTTTGTTTGACACTATTCTCATCACTTTGTATTGTCCCTGTAACCTCTGTCTCCCTAAGGGGCAAGAGCACCCACCACACTCCTACCACACAGTAGGTATATGTTTGCTGAACTTTATTCTGGTCGCATTGTAATGGGTAATTGCTATCCAATTGCATCTGCTCTCAATCCTGCCATGGGAAAAGTGATTTGACAGAAATCAGTTACCGGGTTATAGATGACGTTCTGCAGGTTACTTAGGGACAACATCATTCTTCTCCAACTTATTGTTGATTAGTCTCTCCTGTGTGTAAGATTTTTAACCACGTTTCACTTAATGGTCACCCAGACTGAAATTGAGGTACTCGCCCTGTGTAAAATCAAAATAGAGGGAAAAAACAAGCATACGTCACCTTTTCTCATAACTACTTTCAGGTTTGAATTATTATTTTAATAACACTTACCAAACAATAGGTTATTGCTACAAAGATGTAACCGCCATTCTTAAAATCGTACTAACATACATAACTTTGGATCATGAGTGCAGGAAATGCTTCTAAAATATATCTGCACAAAACATCTAATGTGGAATTCGTTACTAAAATAACTCAACTCGGGGCTGGGATTTAGCTCAATGGTGGCCTGCTCGGCCTGCGCAAGGCGGTGGGTCCCCGCCCCAGCACACACCAGAAAACTCAAGATAGCGGCCACTGCTCGGGAACAGCCCGCGCGACTCCCAGAGGACGCGCCGACGTTCCCGTCCGCACACGGGGAAGCGCACCTCCCTCCCGGCGGCCGGCTCCGCGGCCGGCTCCGTCCTTCTCAGGCTCTCGCGGACAGTCTCTCCTCTAAGACGAGGACCACGCTTCACTTACAGGTCGCCGCTGCGCTCGCGGCTGCGGCCGAGGGGACGCGGTCGCCCGCGAGGAGCGAGCCGGGCCGCTGCTCCCGCCCGGGGAGGAAGACGCGGGCGAGGCCGTCGGACGAGCGCAGCCGGGACCCGCCGCCGGGGCCGCCTCCCCTGCTCCCAGCGCAGCCACCGACCCGGAGCGCGGGCGCGGCGCGGCGGCGGGCGGGCACCCTCGCCGCGCCCGGGCTCCAGCCGGCCCGGAGCCTCGCGTCCCGGGACTCAGCCACCCGCAGGCGCCGTCGCCGCACTCCCGGAGGACGCCAGCCGGCCCGCGGGGCGACAGCGGGGCGCGCCGCGACCCCCGACGACCCTCGCCCCCGGGGACCTGCGGGGCGGTGCTGACCCGGGCCCGCCCGTGAAGCTGAGCGAGGGACGGCGACGCCCCAGGCCCGCCTCGGCAGGCACGACCTCCCGGACGGTGGTGTCCCGGCGTGCCGCCGCCGAGGCGGGCGTAGCGACTCACCCAGGGCTGCCGAAGCGGGGCTCCACCCGGTGTTTGTCCGCCGCGGGTCGCCGTCCGGGGTTCCGAGCAGGCGTCCGGGTGTCTACGGAAGCCGGGGGAGTCAGTCCGCGTCCATATCCGGGCGCCGCCGGTGTCCAAGTGCGGGCGTCCTGGTGGCTCGGGGGACTTCCGGCGGCCCAGCTGCTGCCCGCTGCCCGAGTAGGCTTCCTGCACAGCCTCTGGGGTCTGCGGCCGCGACCGGCTTGCTGTGGGACGAGCAGAGGGAGTCAGCACGAGGGAGTTTGCGGAGTTCCCGCGCGATCCGGCCGCCTGGCGGAGGCGGAGGCGGAGGCGGAGGCGGGGACCCGGCCGGGGGAGGAGGCTCCCGCGGCGCTGGGCCCCTCCCGGTCCCCGGTGGGCGTGCTTTTCCCGAGTCCGCTTCCCGTCCGCGGTGGGTCAGGGTCCAGACAGCGCCGGACGGGGTAGCGCCAGCCGGCGGCGGGTGGCAACGCGGGGCACTGAACAAGAGCCCCCGGGACCCGCGGGACCCGCTGCGGCGGGTCGTGGTGGGCGTTGCCGTCTCTTAGCCTGGCTGCTTCCCAGGAAACCGTTTAAACGGTATGGAGCGCAATTCAGAGCTTGCTAGATCTGTGTGAAGACCCAGCCCCTCGGCCGAGGGCCCGCGGTGACTGACGTTTGACATCAGAAACACAGATGCACCTAGGCAAATTTGATCGGTGGCTGGACTGCTTGAGGACCTCAAGGTTATTTTCTGATATTTTTACCCGCATTTGTTTCACCACTGTGGGCTTTCTGCTCCCTGGTTTTTGCTTTTATTATTGTTTTTAGTGCCTTTATTTTATTTATTTATTCATTTTTAAGCAGTGCTGAGGATTGAAACCAATGCCTCACACATGCTAGGTAATCGGGCTCCCACTGAGCTACAACCGCAGCCCTGCTTTTATTATTATTATTTTTTTTTTTTTTTTTTTTTTTTTTTTTTTTTGTGGTACCGGGGATTGAACTCAGGGGCACTTGACCACTGGGCCACATCCCCAGCCCTTTTTTTGTATTTTATTTAGAGACAGGGTCTCACTGAGTTGCTAAGCACCTTGCCATTGCTGAGGCTGGCTTTGAACTCGCGATCCTCCTGTCTCAGCCTCCCAAAGTGCTGGGATTACAGGCGTGCGCCACCGCGCCCGGCTATTATTTTTAATTTAAGCTGAAGAAGGCTCGTGGAAGAAAACTCACGTGCTGATTCACTGTTACTTCTTTCTCCTCTTCCTCCTATCCATTTTCTAAGTTTGACTCACTCTTCAAGATCCAGTTGAATAGCTGGATTTGACCCTTGACATGCACTACCTGGGATCTCTAGTTGTCTTTCTGTGTGTTGTGCATGCTGTCTGTCCAACTTGATTGTAAGTTGAGAAAAGAAACTTGTTTTACACATTCCCCGATGCCTAGTGTATGAAATATGCATTGTATGAAATAGATACTGAAAACTAGGTTGATATGCTGTCTTCACAGTTTTGCCTGTTTCTGCTTGGTACTTCCTTTACAAAGTCAAAATCAGTGTAAACAAATACATCTCAAGCATTTCACACTGAGGGGACAAGCTAATGCCAAGTTCATAAGGCTCTTGAGAATGAGTGTGTTCAAGAGACAAAGACCCCCAGCATGGCTAAAGCATGGTAGATTAGGGAAATGACAGAAAATCATGGGAATGGATGAGGTCACTAGAGAGTAGATACAGGGAGAAGGTGACCTGGGACAGAGCCCTGGGGAGACAAAAGCCAATAAAAGAAGAAAATGCCAGTAAGTGGCTGAGAGGGGGGCAGTGGTGGAGACGTGGCACCATAGAGACAAAAAAGAGGAACAGCTAGTTATGCCAATGCCCTGAGGTCACGGTAGATAAAGGGACCAACGGGGCTTAGCACATGGAGGTCAGTCCCTGTGACTGAAGAGGAGAAATGCAAGAGGAAGAAGCAGAAGAAACAGTGACCAAATATATTTCAAGAAATTTTGCCGTTTCAGAAACAAAGAAACAACATAGCTGAGAAAACACTGAGGTAAAAGGAAGATTTAGTTTTCTTGTGTTTAAAGGGAAAAGATACAACAGTGGTCGCTTTTTGACTTTGTTCATGAATCACAATAAGAACTACATTTACCAGCCTGGGGTTGTGGCTCAGTGGTGGAGTGCTGGCCTAGCACGCGCGCAGCCCCCATTTGATCCTCAGCACCACACAAAAATAAAAACGCATTGTGTACAACTAAAGCAAATAAATAAATGTTTTTAAAAAAAAAAGAACTACATTTACATGGTGATTTGTTGTATGCATACTTAAAATTATAGAAACAAAAATTCCACAAAACAATGCTTTCATTATGTGTGAATTTTTTTTTCATTTAAGAAAAATGCTATTCATAATCCACTAAGATATTTGCAAGACCTTCTAACCTGAAGTCTGAGGAATACTTTCAGTGGTGTGTTGGACTCTATTCATTACTGACTTGTGAGAGCCAATTTTGTACATCTTTTCCATGTTGATACCTTGAAATTGGCCAGAATAGGAGTATTTTCCATGGACATAGGCAGCTGCTACAATTTAGGATTTTCCCACCTGGAGGCCAGATGTTAAACATGTATCAGCACTGAACTGACTATGCTCAAGTGATGATCAAGAGGGGAGGACACCTTCATGGAGGAGAGAGGTCAGGTACAGGAGTGATGCTTGAGATGATTTTGCCTAAAAACAGTATTAAAAGTTGTACTCACAAAACAACAGTGTAGATGTTACAAATGATTTGCCATAATTACCTTAAGAGTTCCAAAGTTAAAAGGATCACTTCTAGTTGGATCAATTCATTTTTCTTTTTTCTTTGCTTTTTTTCTTTCTTTTCTTTTTTTGGTACTGGGAATTGAACAAGGGGTGTTTTATCACTGAGACACATCCCCAGTCCTTTATAGTTGTATTTTGAGACAAGGTCTCCCTATGTTGCTGAGGCTGGCCTAGAGCTTGGGATCTTCCTGCCTTAGCCTCCCAAGTAGCTAGGATTACAGGCATGCATCACTAACACCAGGATTTTTCATCTGTCTTATCCTCTTATCCAATAAGCCACGATCATATAGTTCAAAATAAATTTTATATCACACATTTAGAATGTGATATAATTCTTACAAGAAAATATGAAATAATATGTATTGTCCACATTTTTCTAAAAACTAATAAAAATCACAGTTTTAGACTTCTGAATTATAAACTGTATGCTCTTGCTACTTGGCAACATTAAAACACCTGCCACATTTCATCAATGATGTCAACCATAGTGTTTCAAGCTGAGAAACATTTGCAAGTGATTTTGCTTATTACTGTGTTGCTGTGCTATTTTTGTTCTTCCTATAACTTAAAAATGTTTTTGACCTTTTATTAAATAGTGGTGCCAGTGCTAGAAAAATATGCCCCAAATCAGTAATTTTGAAATGTAAATTAGATACAATAAAACACTGAAGAACTTTAAACAACTGCCTTGATATATCATGGCATAAATGTAGAAGCCTAGGACCTGAGACAATAACGTTGTTTATAAAAAAAAAAAAAAAAAAAAAACAGTATTAAAGCAAAAATCTACCACAATAGCTATGGATTTCAGATCACAAAATACCTGCTTTCCAATTATTTCCATGAGAAAAATAGTCTTGAATTAGGTAGGTCTTAAATTATGAAAAGTCTTTGGAAATTCAATCTTTACTAAGCTACAATGCTCAAACTCCTTATACTGATGGCTACTTCCCTGGGAAGTTTCATGGTTGATGCCATTTGCCTCATCTGATCATCCTCCCAGTCTCAGTGGACACTTGAACTCCTCTTGATAGACCTAGTATCTCCCACACCCCAGGAGCACTGAGCCCCTTTCTCCCCTCCCAAAACTCCCTGTGTTCAAATTCACCAAGCTTACCTCTTAAGTTCTATAGGATCATGTCCCAAATCCAGTCTTCTCAGGTGCAAGAAACAACCTTCTAGAACTAATGGATTTTGTCATAAAATAAAAGAATCTTAGTGATGGGAGAAATCTTATGGGTAGTGTAAATTAACTTGTGTCAATGATTCAAGAATGAGGTGCTGTCCTGTTTTTTCAGTACTCTTAAAATGCCTCATAGGAGCGGGCGCGGTGGCGCACGCCTGTAATCCCAGCACTTTGGGAGGCTGAGGCAGGAGGATCGCGAGTTCAAAGCCAGCCTCAGCAATGGCGAGGCACTTAGTAACTCAGTGAGACCCTGTCTCTAATAAAAATACAAAAAGGGCCGGGGATGTGGCCCAGTGGTCGAGTGCCCCTGAGTTCAATCCCCGGTACCAAAAAAAAAAAAAAAAAAAAAAAAAAAAAAAAAAAAAAAAAAAAAAAAAAAAAAAAATGCCTCATAGGGCTGGGGTTGTGGCGGCCCAGGTTCGATCCTCAGCACCACGTAAAAAAACAAAACAAAACAAAACAAAAAAAATGCATTGTGTACAACTAAAGCAAATAAATAAATATTTTTAAAAATGCCTTGTAGACTATTGTATGCTAATACTAGAGAATGTGAGCGATTTAGCAGGAGAAAGTGTATCTGAAATTACTCAGATTTCAAAGGCAAAGCAATACTAAACATGTAAATAGTGTATGTGTTTATAGATAGAATATAAAATTGTAAAATATATACAATAGTGTACATACATACATGTTCTATATAGATTCGAGAAATGTAAGCACTGGAGATAAACTAAGTTAAAAACAATTAGATCTCCTGGAGCTTAAAAATCTAGCTAGGGGCAGAACATTGGTCACACATAGGTGTATTTAACAAAGTGCAAAAGAAGGGTGAGGGACTGTGGGCACTCACGGTGATCTCTGTTCCCTTCCTGTGAAGGTGCTGAAGTTCACTTGGCAGTTCCCTTGGCGTTCCCTTGGCAGCCCAATCTCAGTTTTAACCCACCCTGGCTCACATCACTAGTCCACTTCTGGCTGCGTTTACACAGCTCATTGTCAAAAGTGATAACTGGAACCTCAATAGTAAGTTTTCTGTAACAGGTTGAATCAAGGAAGAAATTGAGGTGGTTTTTCAAGTAGGAAAAAAAAAAAATAACTGTTAGTGAGTCCGAGTACTTGTTTAAGCACTTTAAAGCATATCTCAAACTACGTGGGTGTGGTGATCCCCGTGCTCCCACCGTCCAGCTCCGGCAACTCAGCACCACCACTCCTGTCTCACACAGACCTCCCCCACTTCCTGTCCTCCACTGGCTTGTTCTGAAGCACATCTCACACTTCACTTTGTCCACAAAAACTTCAGTACTGGTTGTTAAACTTTTTTTTTAAAATATGTATTTATTTTAGTTGTACACAATGCCTTTTTATGTATATGTGGTGCTGAGGATCGAACCCGGGTCGCGCACGTGCTAGGCGAGCGCTCTACCACTGAGCCACAACCCCAGCCCTGGTTGTTAAACTTTAAGGCTTATCAAACACCAGTTTCAGAAGACTGCCTGGGCGCTTTATATCTCCTTGCAATGTGCCTGGCCAGCTGCAAAATGTTTGATCATTTCTTTCTTTATTTATTTTTTTATTTTATTTTGAGATCAGAACTGATCAGTGGTTTTGGATGTCAATAGACTGATCTAGCTATTACAATGTTCCCACTGGTTTTTGCTCAGGTGATTTTAGTACCTAGCTATTGATGGTCATTACCTTGATCCATTATTTCATTGGGAACTGAAAGATAATGGTATCTTAATTCTAGCATTCCTCTGAAACTCACTGGTAGTAACTCTTCTATAAGGAAACACTGCTACTTTCATCAACTTTTTGGAGACCCCAATATGAAGTTCATTCCAGAGCAGCAGCATAAGTGCTTAATTCTTTTCCTATATTAGGGTTTCAGAAGGATTTGGTTCTCCCAGTCTCCACCAAAGGAGTTAATTGTGTTAGTCAGCTTTCTGTTTCTGTAACAAATGCCTGAGATAGATCAACTTAAAGTTTATTTTAGCTCACAATTTTGGAGGTTTTGGTCCTCAACTGGCCCTTTTGCTTTTAAGGCTGTGGTGAGGAACACACCATAGCAGGAGCACATAGTGGAGAAGAACCGCTTACCTCTTGGCTCAGAATGAGTAAAGAGAGGACAAGGCGGACTATGTATGAGTCCTAGCACTTTTGAGAGTTCACTTAAATCCTCTTCCTGCTCTAGCTTAGGTGGAGACCCAGGATACTATAGTGGTAATGAGGCCCAAGAGACTGGTGGGAAAACTCACAGGAGATGACAGGGGAACTAGAACCAAAGGCATGAGCAGGATCAGGAACCACACAGAAAGCCAAGGGCAAGGAGGCTCCAGGGAGGAAACCTGGGGACTCTGAATAGGGGCCAGGAGAAGATATGGAAGCTTCCGTCCAGGAGTGGAAATGGGATAGCTGGGCCCCATGGTGATCTGCCTGTAATTCCAGCTACTTGGGAGGCTGAGGCAAGAGAATCTCAAGTTTGAGGCCAGCCTCAGCAACTTAGGCCCTAAGCAACTTAATGAGACTGTCTCAAAAACTAAGAAGGGCTGGGGATGTAGGCCATGTTGGATTCCAGGCAGGAGGCTGCGCCTCCCAGGCAGAAGGCCACATCTCCCCAGGTACTTTTGTAAAAAACTACGTTTCCCAAGATCCTCAGCATGACCAGCAAACCTGGCCAGCAGGTGCCCTGGCCACTACCTCCTGACCTCTGGTAGCCTATAGGGCAAGGACTCACTCCAAGGGGGCTTTCTGACCCCCACTCTATTTAAGCCACCCCCGGACTAAAATCGCTCTCTGTTCACGCTTGTTCCTGTCCCTGTCCTCCCTCTCCCTTTCCCCTTTACCTTCCCTGCCCTCCATGCCATTTTGACCCCTACCACGCCATGTGGTACCCCAATAAACCATCCCTTTCTACCATGGCGTTCCCGAGTAACTTCTTGTCCTAACAAATTCTAACATTTTGGTGCCCAACATGGGGCAATTCTACAAGGCAAAATTTCTCGGAAATTGCTATTTTTTCTTTCTCTGCTGACGCTCTGCTCTCGGACACCGCTATTCTCAGGATGGGTAAGAGTTGCGAAATTTTTTCTCTCTCTCTCCCTCTCTCTCTTTTTCTCTTCCTCTCCCTTCTCTGGGAACCTCAGCTTTCAGATCTGAAACCTGCAGTTCTCCAGTCCATCAGCACCCACCGTGCGTGCATGCCCCGAGCTCTTCAGTCCATCCCCCTCCCCCGCCAGCGAACGGCGACCATGTGTTCGCCATTCGTCCAAGCCACAGAAATTTTGCTTTTGCTTAGTCTGTGCGCCTGGGTACGTTCTCTCAACATGTTTGCGCAGGTTCATCTCTTCTCCCCTCTGTTCTCTTCCCCCTGCTGCCGCTGCTGCAACGGCGCGCTCCCTGTCTGCGCTCCCAGCCCGCTGCCGCTACAGCAGCAGCTCGCTCCTTTCCGGCCTTCTCTGCTAGACACGTGACACCCGGCAACCCGTTCCACCCTCCGATCTATCTTAGCCGAGCGTTTCTTCGCGCGCAGGCCAAATCCCCCCACGGCCGACAACATGGGTGCACTTCTTCCTTTGTTTCAACATCACAACTTCTTAGCTGGCGGTCACTTGTTCCGATCAACCGGCTCTGCTACTTAGCTCCCTTCCCCTTTCTCAGATCCGCCATGTTCTTCCGCCCAAATCTGTCTCCACTTCCGCTCCACTTCCGCCCTTCCTTGATCCGCCATCTTCTATCCCAACCCACGTGGTTCCCTCTGACTGCCTTCCAAGCACCTCCTTCCAAGCACAGCCTTACCGCGCGCCTTCGCTGCTGCACCCGGCGGGCCAGCCCGTGCCCTGCCTTATAGCAGCAGCGGCGGCAACCGCGGGACTCTTCCATCCCTCCTAGCAGCCACTGACTTGCGCGACCCTCCCTCCCTCAGTTCTCCCTAAAATCTCTTCAGGCCTTGTGCCTAGTCCAGTCTCTTTCCCGTTCACACAGGACACGACACATAAAACCCCTATCCTCCCATTAGGACTTCATGTCTATTTGGCTCTGGTGAGCCAGACCCCGCCAAAGCCGGGGAGACTGAAAGTCTTCGTTCTTAGCAGCCACTGGCTTGCGCGACCCTTCCTCCAACTTCCTGCCCTAGTGCAGCTGGCCTTTTCCTTCAGCAAACTCCCTCTGTCCTCTGCTCTTTTAATTTCTCACCCACTTCTTCCTTTGTTTAATCCCTTCAGTCCTTTGGCTCTCTCTCTCTTTCTCATTCACGTGGGACACAGTCCCTCAGTTCCCATTCAGAATGGGAAAATCAATCAATCTGACCACCTACGCAAGTCTGTCTCTTTTTCAGCCCCTTCTGACCTCACCTTTGCCTCTTCAGCCAAAAAAAAAAAAAAAACTCAAAAGCTACATGCTTTTTTCCTTCCCAAAGTGTGCACAATTGTGTTTTTTTTTATGTCCATACGTCTGTCCAAATTTCACGTAAATGTGATGTCACAAATAACAAACCGAGCGCTCATAAAAATTAAAATAATGGATCCAGATACCTTTAATTCATTTAAGTCAAAAGTGTTCAATTCAAATTGGGTAAACAAATAAGTAAAGGTACCTTCAAACTTCAAACTTAATTCGCAAGTTTCTCCAAGACTTCTCTTCAGCAAAAAAATGACTAATGCTGTTCAGCCTCATATTTTGGTATTTGACATGAGATTATTCATTTGTAACTAACTTTGTTTGTTAAACAGCTAATTAATTTACAAAGTTAAATTGCTCACTGTTAAATATGCCATCAGATATTAATTATTTTCATAAGTTGGTCTTTGTCATCAGTAAAACAGGTTAAAGTTCCAATAGGTATAAACAGATGTGTGAAATTCCTAGAAGACCTGTGCAACAGCCTCTTGAAGACCAAATCTTCACTCCTACTGTCTCAGCAGTCTACAACACGGTAACACAAATAACAAGACAGCTGAAACCTCCCAACCCCCTACCGATGCAAATCCCCAGCCCTCAACTGATGCAGAAACCTCCTAGTACCCTGCCCCCACTGACCTGGTAGACCCTAAAGTCTGAGATACTCAGATTCCCTCCCTTGCTCAGTGTGACCCCATAAAATATTTTTTCCTAAATTCAAGTTATTAAATGCTCTCAGCCTTTCTTTAATCCATTCTAAGTGTAATATTTTGTCAGCTAAATGCTCTCAGCCTTTCTTTAATTTGTTCTAAATGTGATATTTTGTCAGCTAATGTTCATGGAAGCTCAAGCAGTAATATATGTTAACAGAGATCAACTTCAGAACTAAAACACCTGACCTTCAAGAACCATCAAGACAGATAGGTACCACAGACCCCGGCTACTGTAAGTTTATAAACATTAAAGTTAAAGCCCAATGTTCTCAATTTAAGATTAGCTTACTGGATGTCTACGATCAAAACTTTAAATTAATCAAGAAGGGCCAAGAAAACCAATATTTGGTTCTTGTCCCAGAGTCTGCCTGTGAGGGAAAAGGAAACAATCTCTACAGAGCTTTGCATCTCTGGGTCACATGATCTCCCGATAAGAGAGATAAATGAGTCCGATAGAGAAAGGAGGGTCCATAAAAAGGGAGAAACATCCCTAATGCTTCTGAGAGAAGCCACAAGGTCAAGCAAGACCTGGACCCATCCTTACAGAAGGCACCAAGCAGAAAAGCTGCTGTCAAGTTTCCCCAAGATTCCTATCAGAAACAGCTGACTCTTAGCAATAGTCAAAAGCAAAAGTCAGTTTGACAAACTTCATCCTAAACATCCAGTAACAGTTAAAACAGATACACAACCATTTCTGGACATTTTAAAAGTAAAGGTAACTTCAGCTCAAAGTGAAATGTTGTGTTTACATCCCTGATAACTCTATACATGTTAAAATTTTAAATTATCTCCATAGTATACATTGACATGTTCCAGATGCTACAACATTTATTCAATACTCATGTTTTTCATGTTCGCTCATAAGAGCTCTCATCCCTGTTAACTTTACAACCTTCCCCAGACTTCAAAGTAAAGTCTATCCTTCATCAGACATCAGCTATGGACATGCCAAGATTACATCCTACCTGACCCAAGTAGACTCACTGCTTCATTTCCATTGACACCCAGTCCTTGGGTATATTTCTCCCCTCCCCAGGACACAGGAACAGTCTCCCTTGTCCCAAAGTGGACAGGACCTTTCCAGGTTGTGCTGTGCACACCCACAGCTGCTAAGCTTCATGAAACCTCAGGAAATTTAACTTCTTGGATTCATATTTCCAGACTAAAACCAGCTATTCAACCAACTAAAGATCCACAAAAAGATGACAAACAACTACCTCAATATACTTGCTCTTCCAGTCCCACTGATCCCTTAAAAATTCGTTTCTCTCGTGTCCCCGATACTAACTCAAAATAATCTTCTCTGTTTTTCTTGTTTTAAACCTTTAACCAGTTTTTTCTCAGGGACTATCAACTGTAAAAAAAACAACGGATGACTTTCCAACCAGAGACCCCTGCTGAGTCCTGCCCTTATGCTGCCACCTGATGCTCATTATGATGTGCTTCGCACTCTCCATTGGCCTCTTCACTGTAAGTCCCACCTGGTGGAATGCAGGCCTACAGACAATAATCCATCTCACCTTCTTTCCCTTTGTTGCTTCTATAATAGTGTTACCTGCAAACTCACAAGACCCACAATTTCTACATGCTCTTCGAGAGGATAGTTGGCTGACTCCCTCAGTGACTTTCTGCAGAAGCCTGTTTGACACCCTCACCGACCTATGGCTTCAAAGAAACTTCATCCATCCCATACCTGGACAGATTCATCTTTTCCACGCCTACCTCCTGGGAATTTTTTTCACCCTCCAGCTGGACCTGCCTGCCCACATCTGCCCTCATAGCACCCCACGTCGCCCCACTTCAGCTCTGAAGCAGCCAGATTGAAACAGGATGCCCCGCTTCCTAAGAAAACAAAAAGGGGGGAATGTTGGATTCCAGGCAGGAGGCTGCACCTCCCAGGCAGAAGGCCACATCTCCCCAGGTACTTTTGTAAAAAACTACATTTCCCAAGATCCTCAGCATGACCAGCAAACCTGGCCAGCAGGTGCCCTGGCCACTACCTCCTGACCTCTGGTAGCCTATAGGGCAAGGACTCACTCCAAGGGGGCTTTCTGACCCCCACTCTATTTAAGCCACCCCCGGACTAAAATCGCTCTCTGTTCGCGCTTGTTCCTGTCCCTGTCCTCCCTCTCCCTTTCCCCTTTACCTTCCCTGCCCTCCATGCCATTTTGACCCCTACCACACCATGTGGTACCCCAATAAACCATCCCTTTCTACCATGGCATTCCGGAGTAACTTCTTGTTCTAACAAATTCTAACAGGCCAGCCATAAAGTATCCCTGGGTTCAATCCCCAGTACCGAAAGAGAGAGCGAGAGACAGGAACGAATGTGACAGTAATGCTAAGAGCAGGTTTGGGGTGGGTTGAGAAGGGTTCGAGGTAATTACCCAGAGCAGCAGCTGCTCTTCCACATGTTTTCCTGGCTGGGTGGACCCTAAGGCAAGGCCCCAGGGTCGTTGCTTGTGTTTATGTCATGCTCGGGGGCAGCCAGCTAAAGGAGGGAGTGGGAGCTGACCCCAGTGTGTGCTTTATGTGGCATTGGGGCTGGTACTACTTCCCGTCCAGACCAAAAACCACATTTTTCTAATTTGCAGAAAAGTGCATTTGACCTAACTGTGACTGTGCAGAAAGGGCAAGGATTGCCCCAAACCTCCTCTCATGTGAGTGGTGATATCATATTTTCCTCTATTATTTGGCTATAATTTTAGCCATTCTCACTTGGTTGAAACATGTTTGTTTCTCTTACACGCAACCAATCTCTTTTAGATGTTTTTTCCTGTGGGTGACTGGCTTTTCCCCCAGTGATACACAGTCTATGCAAGAGAAGAAATTGCACTTTGATCTCCATCTCATGGTGTTTTAGCTGATTGGACAGATCACGAGGAATGTCCTTGTGATAGTCAAAGGGTGAACGGACAGTTTTCTGTTTTGGGTAAGTGCTTCCTGGTAGCAGAAACGAAATTTTGAGTCCTCATGATGAGGCAGGAAATCATCTCAGTGGGACAACCACACACACTCAGGAGTCCCGTATCTCACATGTGATCTGTATATCAGCACCTTCTTCATCTATGGAACAAATTTATCAGAAAACTGTTAATATAGTGTGCAAAGCTTTTGGTGACCCAGGTCAGATTGTGATCCAGCTGTTAGAGGAGGCTCTGTGGGACTCTGGAGGGTGGAGCTTTTAGGAGAATAGATTGTGGAAAACAAAAACAAAAACCACCCAGATGATTTAGCCCCAGGGCTTGGAATTTGAGGCCAGCAGCTCTCTTCCTGTTCTTTCTTATCTGTCACTGAACATTTACGAGGCACACATTCTGTGGGCACTAGGGACAGAGGTGTACTAAGATCTCACATGTACAATTGGGCCATTCAGCATGTCAATATTGTCAAAACTCTGCCTGCCAAGGCTTTGTCCTGAGAGCTGCCTTCCTGGTGGAGATGTCCAAGTAGACGCTAACACTGGACCTCCTAGGAGAAGAGGCCCTGGCCACAGGTGATCAGGAAGCCAGGCCATTTCTGGAAATATGGCAATGTTTTGTGCAGGGTCTTAGGTGGACTTGTAAGTCCAATTTGACCTCTGGAACTTCAGGCAGTTAGTGTATTAGTTTAACTCCTCTTAATGGTCAGGTGATTCAAGACTGCGTATGACAGAGCAACCATCGAGGGAGCCAGCCCCTTGAGGTTCTTCAAGGGTGAACCCCAAGGATTTGGTAAACAGAACCGTGCAAGGATACAAGTTCAGGAATTTAGAACTGGATTCATTTAGAAACTAAGTATTTTGAGGAAGTGCAGGCAATGAACCTTAAAACTCCAAATTCTTACTTGCTGGAGAGAAAGGTGAAGCTGAGAGACTGGGTATGTCAAGGCACCCAGCTGCTGCATTCAAAGAGGGCACTTACCCCAGTGTTAGGGGCCTGGGCCAGGCAGTAGGGTTTTTCTGTTTTAGGGCAAGTGAGTGCTGAATTTATTTTATTTTACTTTATCTTATGTTTAGTTGTAGATGGACACAATTCCTTTATTTTATTTTATTTTATTTTATTTTTATATGGTGCTGAGGATCGAACCCAGTGCTTCACACATGAGGCAAGCGCTCTACCACTGAGCCCCAGCCCCGGCCCCGAGTGCTGGATTTAACTGGATGTTTCCCTGTGTATCACAGTGGGGGAGTGGAGGTAAGAACCAGAACTCCCCCAGCCACCTCCATAGGCTCCACCTCCATAAGCACACATGCATCTTGCTTGGATAACCCACTCTACCGCCCAGTGGGGAAGAAATATGTTGCTTTAAAAAATGGGCTCAGACCCCAGTAATACTTCAAATACATGTGCTGTCTCAATTCCACTTGGGAATGTGAGCTATAAAGTTGAGACCCACTTGCTTGAGATCTTAGGCCTTTGGGGATAATTTGTATTTGGGGGGGTTTAGGTGGAATTTTTTGTACGAATAATGTCCATTTATGCTAGAACACTCTTGCAGAGTCTCACTCGACCCTGCCTGGAATGCGAATGATCTGAGTAACCATCTGACTAATCTTCGTCGTGGATACGTGAAGGGGCAGCTTTGTCCATGCTGCACACGCTACCTGTTAGTCTCCTAGTAGCCATGGTGGTTATCGGGTCAGCTCTCATGGTACTGCAGTGCTCCTGTCCTCCTAGCAGTCTAATATTATGTCACGATGCCCTATGTCATTTGCCTTGCTGTATGTCGTCATAGGCATTTTATTACATCATCACAGAAGAAGGGTGAGTACAGTACATGAAGATATTTTGAGAGAGAGACAACATTCACGTAACATTTGTTACTGCCTATTATTATGCTTGTTCTCTTTTATTGCTATTTTATTATTATTGCTAATCTATTATTGTGCCTAATATATTAATTAAAACTTGTCATAGGAATGTATAGCAAGAAGCATACATAAGGTTTGGTACTCTCCATGGTTTCAGATATCCCTGGGGGCCTTGGAATGTGTCTCCTAGAGATGAGAGGGACTACTGTACTCTGTCACCTAAGACCCATCCTCTAGCCCATCTGTTAGGGAAGATGTCAAGTCCAATGCTTCAGGTCATTTCTGGCCACTTAGCTTAGAATTCCTGACTGGCCAGCTGAGCACCCTGCCAGGAACTCCGTCAAGACCAGCAGAACAACTAGCTCTGCCCCACACACTCCTGCAGGCAGATAGCTCCATCCCTAAAAGATTAGATTAGATTCCTCTCCCACGCCACCCCACCCCATTCATCTCTGCCAACCTCAGTATGTAATGATGTGTTTCATCAAAGGAAAATTCGGTTCTTGGCCTAAGGATCTGTTCAGTTTGCATCTTGATTCTAGTCTGGCTCATGGCTGCTCCTCCCTCTAATTGAGCAGTGTGAGTCCGCGGCCGCTTTAATGCGCCACTTGCTTAGGGAATTTGGTAGCATGCTCTTAATGCAAAGATGCTTAATTGCAATTGCACATTTAATTGGCCTCTTGTTCTACCCATGAGGCCCGACTGAGCCTTAAGACATTTCTAATCTTGGAAAAGTTTCCTATTTGAGTAGAAACAATAGGACTGTTTTCTGTTGCAAGGAAATTTTTGTGGTTATTCCTTTGTTTTTAATGAAATCATTATTGGTATGTATTTTTAGTGCATTGGTTCATTCTCATTATAGAAGTAATGTGCAAGCCAAAAGAGCATCGTCCCAGTTACCTGGAGTGGCCACAGAGAATAGTCCTTCATTCATCAAGAAAGACACTGCTTTTCCTCCAACATCTTTTTTATTTTTGTAGAAGTGGGGATTGGAACCAGTGCTCACACATGCTAGGCAAGCACTTTACCACTGAGCTACATTCCCAGACCTTTTATGTTTTTGAGCCAGGGTCTTGCTAAGTTGCCCAGACTGGCCTTGAACTTGCGATCCCCCTGCCTCAGGCCCCCCAAGTAGCTGGGTGTATGTCATTATACCCAGCTTGCAACATCAGTTTTTTTTGTTTGTTTGTTTGTTTTTTTGTGTTTTTTTTTTTGGTACCGGGGATTGAACTCAGGGGCACTTGACCACTGGGTCACATCCCCAGCCCTTTTTTGTATTTTATTAGAAGCAGGGTCTCACTGAGTTACTAAGTGCCTCGCCATTGCTGAGGCTGGCTTTGAACTCGCAATCCTCCTGCCTCAGCCTCCCAAAGTGCTGGGATTACAGGCGTGCGCCACCGCGCCCGGCTAGTTTTTTTTTTTTTTTTTTTTTTTTAAATATTTATTTATTTGCTTTAGTTGTACACAATGTGTTTTTATTTGTACGTGGTGCTGAGGATTGAACCCAGGGCGCGCACGTGCTAGGCGAGCGCAATACCGCTGAGCCACAATCCCAGCCCCGCAACATCAGTTTTCATGGGTAGAATCCTCTGAATAAATCCAATTTTGGCAGAGTTTTTTTTTTTTTTTAATTCTTCAATAATCTAGGTCTTATAAACATTTAATCTGAACTTTTTTTTTTCTATATATGTTGGTGAGGATGTGGGGGGAAATATACATTCATACATTGCTGGTGGGACTGCAAATTGGTACAACCACTTTTTTTCTTAATATTTATTTTTTAGTTGTAGTTGGACACGATACCTTTGTGATTGTGATTTATTTTTATGTGGATCGAATCCAGGGCCTTGCACGTGCAAGGCGAGCACTCTACCACAGAGCCACGACCCCAGTCCCTAATCTGAACTTTTTAATACATGTAATATACAACTAATCTGTTTTTTTAAAAAATCAAACAGTCATTACAATATTTAAGCGTCCCTAAAAGTGTTTCCAGATAATGGTTGCAGTGTGTGTGTGTGTGTGTGTGTGTGTGTGTGTGTGTGTGTGTACACGCGCATGTATCTTCCTCAAAACCCAAATACTTAGGCTCGGGTTGTGGCTCAGTGGTGAGGTGCTTGCCTAGCATGTGTTAGGCACTGGGTTCAATCTTCAGCACCACATAAAAATAAATAAATAAAATAAAGGTATTGTGTTCATGTACAACTAAAAAATTTCTTTAATAAAAAAAAAAAAAATAATAACTGAACCTGTTCACATTGCTTACCTCAATCTGCTGTCACCCACCGGTGTTGCCACCTACAATTCTCAGCAGAACACGCTCAGCCAACTTCCTGCCAACTCCACACTCCTACCCACTCCACACTCCCACCCATTGCCAAGACAAACACTCAGGTCCTAATCTCCTCCCTCCCTTCCTCCTCCTCCTCCCTCCCTCCCCTTCCTTCCCTTCCTTCCTTCCTTCCTTCCTATGTTGGTTTTACTAATTCACTCCAGGGAAACAGACAGCTTTTTTTTTTTTAATATTTATTTATTTACTTTAGTTGTACACAATGCAACGCATTTATGTTTACGTGGTGCTGAGGATCGAACCCAGGCCACTCAGGTGCGAGGCGAGAGCTCTGCCGCTGAGCCACAACCCCAGCCCACAGACAGCTTTTGAAAAATGCTAGCAGAGGTGAAATTATAGGCATCCCTGGAATCTCCCCATGTCCTGGTGTCATTTCTCGGCAAAGCACACACATTCACCAGACTGCTGGATTGGAATCCTCGTTCCACACCTACCAGAAATTTGACCTCAGGCAAGTGACATAACCTTTCTGTGCCTCAGTTGTCTCATCTGTAAAGTGGGGACAAGCAGAGTGCTTGCCTTGCAGAACATGAGGGCCAAGTGAGCATACATTTGCACATTTACCACATTTGCATACAGAATCTATGCAAATGTGGTAAACGCCAGGGAAGAACACCAGCTATTGTTACTTTTCAAAATCCGGAAATGTTTTGAAGAAAATTCCTTTGGTTTGCAGATACCTTTAACTCCTGGGGGGAATCAGGTGGAACAATAGGAATCATTTAAGGCCATAGTGCTTCAATCTTGAAGGTGCTGCCGAATACCTCCCAAAGTCAGAGAACATCAAATTAAACTTCACCCTGGCTTGACATTTCTCAAATTTTATGTAGGTCTTCTTTGCAAAATAAAATACCTTAAGAAGCCAGGCGCGGTGGCGCACGCCTGTAATCCCAGCACTTTGGGAGGCTGAGTCAGGAGGATCGTGAGTTCAAAGCCAGCCTCAGCAATGGCGAGGCACTTAGCAACTCAGTGAGACCCTGTCTCTAATAAGATACAAAAAAGGGCTGGGGATGTGGCCCAGTGGTCGAGTGCCGCTGAGTTCAATCCCCGGTACCAAAAAAAAAAAAAAAAAAAAAAAAAAAAAATACCTTAAGAAAGCACCACCGTGGGGGTGTAAGCAATGGAAACGCGGCTTCTGACCACACCGTACAGCAGAGGAGGTTTCCCAGCCAGAGAGACCAGGGCAGCTCTAGGGATGGGCACTGGATCCCCGACTCAGGCGAGGTCCTACACTTGCTGCTCTTGGCATTTCCCATTTCTAGAAATGCTGTGAAAGTGTCTCTTCATCCACATGCGAGGCAAGCATCTCATGACGGAGCCACAACCCGAGCTGAGTCTTTGGGTTTTGAGAAAGACACACACACACACACACACACACACACACACACACATTGCGATGATTATCTGGAAACATTTTTAGGGACCCTCAAACATTGTCATGACTATTTGATTTTTTAAAAACCAGATAGGTTGTACATTACATGTATTAAAAAGTTCAGATTAAATATTTATAAGACCTAGATTTTTTTTGTTTTGTTTTGTTTTTTTGTACCGGGGGTTGAACTCAGCGGCACTCCACCACTGGATCACATCCCCAGCCCTTTTTTGTGTTTTATTAGAGGCAGGGTCTCACTGAGTTGCTAAGTGCCTCGCCATTGCTGAGGCTGGCTTTGAACTCACGATCCTCCGGCCTCAGCCTCCCAAAGTGCTGGGATTACAGGCGTGCGCCACCGCGCCCGGCTCAAGACCTAGATTTTTGAAGAATGTTTTTTTAAGAATGAAAAAGATACAACTTTACCAGTGAGTCTCAGAATTAGTTTATTACCTAACAATGTTATCAGCAGGGTACTCTAAACAGCATAACTGTTAGAAAACTTTTGCAGGATGGATAGACGCACGCTGGAACCGTCTTACAGGAAAAGGGAAGGGGTTTATTGAATTACCAAAGAAACACGTGGAGGGGATGGGGACGAACGGCGGGGAACCAACGGGAGCTGGAGCACGAGGGAACGGAGAGCAGGAACAGAGAGCAGGAACAGAGAGCGATTTTAGTCCGGGGCTGGTTTAAATAGAGTAGGGGTCATAAAACCCCCTTGGAGTGAGTCCTTGCCCTATTGGCCAGCAGAGGTCAAGGGGGGGGTAGTGGACAGGGGACTTGCTGGTCAGGTTTTTTGGTCACGCTGAGGATCTTGGGAGGTGTAGTTTTTAACAAAGCACCTGGGGAGGTGTGGCCTCCTGCCTGGGAGGCGTGGCCTCCTGCCTGGGAGGTGTGGCCTCCTGCCTGGAATCCAACAATAACAGCTACACAGAGCTTCCATTTGGGTTTCCCAAATGGAGTGGAGCTAAGAATAGTATTCTTGCTTTTATTCAACCCAATGAAATACCCCCCCCTTTTTTTTTTTTTATTAAAACATCTTGATTGTAGATACCTGAAGTACATCTTTGAAGACTTCCTTTGAGGATTCTCTGACTGGAGGCCTTCATAACTTTAAAAATATATCACAAAGCTGCTACTTCCGTAAAGACTTCTGGGTACAATCAGGCATGGTGACAAGCATCTGAAGAGGCCCTTTTTGCTCACTGTGATGGGGAAGCCTGGCTGGTAGGTTGGAAGTTGCTTGGTATGACACTTCCAGGGAGGGTCAGCTCTGAGGGCATGTGGCATGGACATGGGCCTCCCTACATGGGAGCCATGCTGTGCACCACAGTGGGCCCTGGGCAGAGAACAGGTCACTTGGGACTGGTTTCCTGGGGGCGGGCACAGTGCTTGCTCTACAGCCTCAACTGTTACATGAACTAAGCTTTTGGAGACTTCCCAGTGAATCTGTCCCCTCTTCTCTGAAATCTTTCTAATTAAATATTCAAGTGTCAACTTGGAGCAAAAGTTCCTCTCCATGGCTTGTTCCCAAATAAGTGGTCACTGCCAAGAACAGGTAAAACAACGTCCATTATGTATTTTCTGTCGAGTAGTGCGTAAAAGGACTTTTTGTTTCCATGAATGAAAGTAAAATACATCTGTCAGGGCCCTGCACAGAATTTTACTGCTAGTTACCAAGAGTGTGTTTGACTTGGACTGGATTTTTAAACTGTTTTTACTTGAGTTTTTAACTGTAATTAGGCCACGCTGACAGTGAGGCCCCATCACTACGGCTTGAGTCAAGCTGTGATATGTTTTCAGGACAAGCACGTATCATGTCCCTGGGAAAGTCTCCTTCACTAACAGGGGCCGTCACTTTATTTGGCTGGTAGTGAAAGGGCAGGAAGATCAATCAGGGAAGTCAAGCAGGTAATGACTTGTTTCTGATTCTGGATCATTGTAGCACATGCATGAAAGATGAGCTGCGGGACAGGGAAAGGGAGGCTGGGAGTAGGGACCAGCTTCCATCCTGGCAGTGGCCTGGGCGAGCAGAGATGAGGCTGTGGATTGCTTGGGGTAGAAGGGCTGAGGATGGGTCCACAGGGCTGGTCAGTGGGATGTGGTCCTGGAGAGGACTGTAATGCCAGGCTTCAATCCCCAGTTGCTTACCGGCATGGATGCTCTGCACAGAGGAAGGTGACCGAGGGTAAAAGCAGGTGCTCAGAAGAAATGGCGCCTATCATTTTAGATATTTGAGGCCTCTGGGACTTCTGTTCGAGGGAGAGTCAGCATGTGGGTAGAAATGGAGCTAGAGAGGCTGGGTAGCAGTGGAAGGGCAGGGAAGAAACAAGGCCACATTGAAGGCCACCATCACTTAGTGACACAGGTGAAGCACAGGGACCTAGGAAGGAGGTGAGAAAGAAAAGAACCAGGAGACAATGGAGCCTCACAGGCCAGTGCAGGGGCAAGTTTTTTGTTTTTGTTTTTGTTTTTTTAACATTACCCATTTGCTTTAGTTGTACATGATGCATTTATTTGTACGTGGTGCTGAGGATCGAACCCGGGCCGCGCACGTGCTAGGCGAGCGCTCCGCCGCTGAGCCACAACCCAGCCCTTGCAGGGGTAAGTTTTTTTTTTTTTTTTTTTTTTTTTGTGGTACCAGGGATTGAACTCAGGGGCACTCAACCACTGGGCCACATCCCCAGCCCTTTTTTGTATTTTTATTTAGAGACAGGGTCTCACTGAGTTGCTAAGTGCCTCGCCATTGCTGAGGCTGGCTTTGAACTCGCGATCCTCCTGCCTCAGCCTCCCAAAGTGCTGGGATTACAGGCGTGAGCCACCGCGGTAAGTTTTAATGTTAAATCACTCCCACCCGCAGACACAAGGCCCGAGTGCCTGTGGCGTCCCCTCTGAGAAGTGGTTTCCTGGGAGTCTTGCAGCAGTGCCGGCGTCTCTCCCACGGGATTCTCAGGCTTCTCTGGGTGCGGTGCCTCCCCCTGGGCATGGTGGACCATTCTCCTGGTGGCCATGGCTCCTCCCCACTCTGCCATTCCTCGTCCTGCTCTGCCGGTGGCCACCTGAGCAATCAGCGCCCCAGAATTTCACAGTGGCCTGTGACAGTGAGGGTGTGCTTCCTTCCCTTTAAGTCACCATGTGTTAGAGAAAGCTGTGTGATTTATTGGAGGGATTCTCAAAGCTTGGGGCATTCATTGGGGGAAGATTCTAGAAGCATCCACTACACTGTTTAAAGTCCTACTTCTTTCCAGTGAATCTGTCTTGCTTCCTGAATAGTCTGTCTTGGTTCCTTTTCTCTGAATATGCTCTTCTGCATGGTCTGTGCAAGTGACTTCTGAGGGAAGTCACTTCCCATTGCCTTGGTATGCCCAAAGCCACTGAGCAGTGGTCCTGGCTTGCTTTCCATCTCACGGGCTCCTTGGACCCATGCTGCCCTTCTGTCATGCTGGCCTGTTACTCATGGACACTAGAGGCCTCACAAAGCAAGCTGAGCTCTCCTCCACACAGGACAGAGGCTGGGGTGGAGAAGGGCCTTGTCCATCTCAGCCAGACACTTCCACTGAGTCACAGAACACAATAGGAAGGGAGGAGTTGGAGAAAGGAAGAGCAGACAGCTCTTTCCAGAGGCATGGCTGTGAAGGAAAGGAAAAAGGGATAGTTGGTTGCTGTCAAACATCATGAAATTTAGGCACTTTGGGTCCCATGTTTTAAAGATGCGAGAAATTTTAATTGAAGGCAACTTAAAATTTAACTTGCTTCTTTGATTTACTCTCCCTTCTGTGTGGTCCAGTTGTTTTCCTTATATTGTTTTGTAGGAGACCACATCAAATACATAGTGACATTCTATGACTTGCACAAGTCCAACTGCTCCAGCCTCAGCCACTTGGAACTCCTCAGCGTGTTTTCCTGTCCCGGGGAAGGAGGAGTTGTCAGCCACAGGACAGAAGTGGTTGGATAGAGGGTGGGTCTCTCTAGCAGGAACAGGGTCCTTAGCCCCAAGAAAAGCCAAGAAGAGAGCAGTAGCCACAGGTTCCACGAGGCTTTGGGTCGTGTTAGTTGTCACTAGTAGTGGACCTCCAGCTGCCCAGTGGGCTCACAGGAGCAGAGCCTCTCTGGCTGTCAAGATCAGCCTCCTTTTCCCCTTCCCCTTCCCCGCTCCTCTCTGCTGCCGGGTCAGACCCCTGCAGCCTCTGCCTCACTTTTCACTGTGGCAACAGCTTCAGTCTTGTTCAACCCCATTTCTTTTTTTTTTTTTTTTTTTTTTTGGTACCGGGGATTGAACTCAGCGGCACTCGACCACTGGGCCACATCCCCAGCCCTTTTTTGTATTTTATTAGAGACAGGGTCTCACTGAGTTGCTAAGTGCCTCGCCATTGCTGAGGCTGGCTTTGAACTCGCGATCCTCCTGACTCAGCCTCCCAAAGTGCTGGGATTACAGGCGTGCGCCACCGCGCCCGGCTTCAACCCATTTCTTTTCAACTGGGATATAATTCATGTAACATGAAATTCACCATTTTCACCATTTTAAGTTGATCCATTCAGTGGCTTTTAATATTTTCACAATGCTGTGCCACCAACGCTACACTTTAGTTTTGATCTTGAGCCCAGAAGATAAATGGAAGGGGGTGGATCTCATCAAAAGAAAAAGTTTCCCACACAGAGGATCCACAGTTTGGCGAGCACATCCCCTCATTCTGTATTTTCTATTTGTAACATTTTTTTTTTTTTTCCCTTCTCAGGGGCTATAAAATTGTAAAGAAGTGTTTTGCTTTGCTGGCATTATTTATTTACTGTTCCGTTCATTCTGCGTATTTAGCATCTCTTCTAGGCCAAGTACTCAGTGCTGACAAGGGGACCACAGATAGGAATCAAGCAATGATTATCACAGGGGGACGTAACAGAAAGACACCCCAGTCTAGGGGTCAAGGGCAGTTACACTGAGAAAGTCGTATTGAGGGGAGGGTTGGGGTGGGGTAGACTGAGCCAGGGAGGACCGTGTGAGTGTAGCTGGGGCAGGAGAAGGACACCTGAGTGTGGACTGGGCCAAGGGAGCAGCCTTTGGTGACACCTTCAGCAGGAAAGAGCACCCTGGCCATGGGTGTCGCGTCACTCAGCATAACCAGTCAGGGTCTTCCAAGCTAAATGAGGCACCGACACGGAAAGTACCTTTTCTCTGGGTTCCGTGCCGGCTCCTCAGCCTCAGCTAGCAGGAAGGGGGCAAGCAGGCAGAAAGAGTGAGGAGCACTGCTGGACCCTTATATTGGGGAGAAGCCATTCAAATGAGGCAAGGGGTCAGGTTTCAGGGGGTTGAGCCTAGCTTCCTGGTGACGTCTGCTGTCAGCAGGTTGACTGACATCTAGGAAGGCCACGCCCTTCTCACGTGCGGAGTGGGGATCGGGAGCAGAGCAGACAAAGGGAGTTTCCATGGAACATTCTGTCCCAAACAGGGCACAGGGGTAGGGTTACAAAGGAATAGGTGAGTGTAACTCAACCCCGGTGGGTGCCGCCTGCTCCTAGGGCCACGCCTTGTTATCTGAGGGAAGGGAAAAGCCCGAGTCAGGAGTCAGGAGCTATTGCGCCAGACTGCAGTGATCCTTCAGATGCCGGCACCCAGAGTGGCTTCCCACACGTGGGGACTTAGAGGTCTAGGGTGGCTGAAGCATTGGGAGCTACAGGGGAGTGCAGCAAGATGGCACTAGGTGACAGAGGCAAGGGGGACCTTGAGCCCATATTGATGATTTAGGACCTTACCTTCAAAATGGGAATCTACTGGTGGGTGAATGCTGGGGACAACAGGATCCACCAACTGTGTGGCGACCAGCTGGGAGGTCACTGTAGGGTGGGGAATCACGGCTGCTTGGGTTAGGATTGCAGCCATAAGGTTGGAGAAGAGGGAATGGATTTAAGAAGTGATTGGGAGATAAAATAGGTGGAAGGAGAGGGAAATCTTTACTTATTTATTTACTTATTATTTTAGTAGTAGGTGGACACAATACCTTTATTTATTTTTTTTTATGTGGTGCCTAGGATCAAACCTAGAGCCTCACATGTGCTAGGCAAGTGCTCTACCGCTGAGCCACGACCCCAGCCCCAGAGAGGGAGGTCTTAAGGATGACGTGAGCAGGTGGGTGCATGGAAGACAAGGAACTCTGGTGAGAAACGAGTCCAGAAGGAAGGGTCTTGGGTTCAGCTTAGGACAAAAGGAGACACGAAGTTGCTATTAGACAGGGGATCTGGCAGCTCAGAGGACAGGCAGAGGGTAACCGGAATCGCCCTTCATACCAATGACAGCACCGGAGATACTTACTGGGTGATCATTCCCCATCTTTCCTCCTATCTCAGTACTTCCGGGCTTTGTTGTGCCCATTCCTGGACCACGTTTGCCCTGATCTTTCCAGCCCTGTCTCCATGTCTACAGCGGCTCTCCCTGGTCCCTGGCGTCTTGGGAGTAGGCCTGTGTTGCTCATTTTTAATCCTCAGCATTCAGGAGCATCGCAGAGACCCACCAGGTACCCAGATGACGGATGACTGACCAGCAGGACTCGCGAGTCAACACAACGACTGGGTGGGATCTACACACAGCACGCGTTAGAAATAGTGGTTGACATCAGTCTTTAATTTCGTAGCACCCATCATTATTGTTAGAACAATCCATATTTAGAAGAAAGACAAAGTCATACAGGAGATCAGCATGTAGGCAGCTTTAGAAGTCCAGCACAAAGGTCTATAAACAAAGCATCATGGGACTTGGTGTTCTGAAGCACCACCTTCATTGTGGCAAATGTCCTCCTTGAAGCTTTGGAGGACATGCTTCAGAGGACTGTGGTCGTTGGGATGTCACCCAAGAGCCCAGCTTGGCTCAGGAAGTGTCAAGAAGATGTCCTCTTACATTTCCAAACAGGCTGACAAGCTTAGTCATTTCATTTCACATTGCATGGTTGGTGGCTTTGATCTCTTCAGTTCCACTGTGGAGCTGGGTCCTAGGAGGCACCCCATCTAGACACGGCCCCCAGGTCCCTGACCCTCCACGCCACAGGGAGGAAGAGGACAGACAGGCTCTGCTTCACTATGGTCCTTCCTGACCAACCTTCCTGACCAGCAGTCCCAGCTCACAGCCCCGCATCTGGGCCACAAGGCTCTCTAAGCCCAGGGGAGGCTGACCCACCCCAGCCATGGTCAACCAGGGGTTCAGCAGGCTGCTGCTGAGTCCCCAAGGAGGAAATGCAAGAACAAATGGGGTGTCTCTCGGTCCCTGCTTCCACCCACCCACATGGATGTGTGCATTTCAGTTACGAGGGCCGAAAAGAATTTCAACACGACGAGGCCCAAAGCAGCATCTAAAAGGGAGAGGAAATTTGCGCGTGTTCTTGTTGGATGTGTCACAGAGGAAGGGGTGAGGCTCCTGCTCCGGGGAGGCAGACCCTTTGCCACTTGGCATCACAGCCCCTTCCTCGGTGCTAACGTGAAAGGGAGAGAGACCCAGCATCCACACACAACTGACCTTCAGTCTGCACAGAGGAAAGGCCCGTCTGAGGGCTCCCAGGTCATTCCCACAAGTGCAGGATCGCAGTGAGCTGGACGCAGCCCTGAATGACAGGGCGTGCAGTGCTGGGCCTGTCCAGGGGACAGGAGCCTATCTGTCACGCCGCTCTCGCTCGTTGTGCCTGTCTGCCAAGCAGTCAAGCAACTGCAGTCTTCCTCTTCAGCAGGGCTTCCTGTAAGGGGCCCAACACGGCCCCTACCCAGGCCCAAGGCTGGTGGGAGCTGGCATCCGGAAAAGGTGGGTGTAGATTTCACACTCCAGCAGAGGGCAGTGCCGCGTAGGCTTACTATGAAGGAGCAGCCTGGGGAGCAGCATCTTTTGTCTATTGCCACACATTCCCTGTATTAATGAATGATGACGATTTAGTGTCACAAAAATAGGCGACCCCTTCTTACATGCACCTTTTGGATATTGGTGGGAGGCCCTAGGGAAGAGTAAACCCTAGCAATTTAAAGCCTTACTATTTTAAATACCATGTGCCTCGTTTTGTCTTTTTCCTCCCATGTGGGCCTCCCTGTGTGTAGATCGGTCCCTGGCATGTGACGTCCACTGTGACTTCCCCTTCTCAACCAAGCAAAACCCATATTGCATACAGCCTCGTCAGGGAATGTCACAGATGGGAGTTTTAAGGAAGTATGTCCTGAAACCTGGAAAGAGTCTGTTATTCTAATTGCAAAAGGACTTCATCCCAAGCAGCTTAGTTTACAGTGGGGCCAACTTAACACGGATCCCAGGACAGAATGAAGAGCAAAGCTGTGACGCGTCAATGGCCTGACCTTTAACGACTGTTCCGTCGATTGGTCATGAAGTAACCTCCTCCCTTTCCACTCCGTGTGCAGTGCCAGGGTTATGCGGTCACAGCACGTGCTTTCATAAACCACCTTCAAGTGCCACCATGTGGGATTCCTGCCCGGTCAACTTGTACCTGCGTCCCAGTTGAGAATTCCTGTCTGGCACTTCCCCACGTGACCCAGATCAAAGTCACCCTGCATTTTCTCAGAGTCGGAAAGGACTTTAGGAAATCTTAGGTTATATTTCTCTCTGCTGACACCATGATGCTAATAACTAAAAATCCCAAAGGTCAATGTTAACAATTCAGGTGTCCATATGTGTAAATAATGGTATAGGCAAAGCAAATTTATATTAATTCCCCTATTTCAAAAATCCCTTCCACCTAGGTACTACCCCATGGAATTATAATAGTAGTTTTTAAAAAAGAAGACAGCATTAAAAGCTTTCTAGCCCCTGGCAGTGAAGTGGTAACAGATCCAAGGGTGGAGGTAATTAGCTACCAGGACCTGTGCATAATGGCGCCAGGTGGAGATGGAAGGCTGCTGTACTCCTGAGACAGGAGGTTTTCTGCTCCTGGATTGAACACAAAGGCACAGCATCCGCTGTCACGTCTGATTGGTCCTAGTGCTCTGTCTTGCTTGATGATTTTGATCCAACTCAAGAAGGACAAGTTCAGCTGACACAGACAGTAGCTGTGTTTGAGATGTAAGAGGGCAAGTTCAGTTTTAAGGTCAGTTTGGGCACTGGACTTGAGGCTGAATGTCGGAAAAAAGTCCTGTAGAAGCAGTGGTCCTTGGGACCCATTTCCCCAGGCCAGCCATGGAGAACTTGCCCTTCAGGACTTTGTGACTACAGAACTTGAGTTTGGAGGAACCTGATCAGCATGCAGCACAGGGTCTATAAGGAAGCTTTCATCTAATTTTCCAGATTTTACATCTGAAATATTAGGAACGTCTTGGTTTCTAATCATTCTTGCTGCCAGGGCCCTGTGGGGGGGGGGATGGGAAGTCCACCTCTTTAGCTGCTATTCCAAACCACCACGTGTGGCCCTGTGGCTTTGAGTGGTTGGGGCTTCAGAGGAGCTGGGGACTAGGGTGAGGCCCCAGGAAGGCCTGCAGCAGCAGAGGAGGAGGGGGGGCACTGTTTCATCCCTCCCCTGCTGCACTTGGCCCTCCTCACCCCCCCCCCCCGTAGAAGGGGCTCTGGAGTGAGGCCAACCTTCCCGGTCACCCCACCACCCCGCTGCCCTGTGCCCCCGAAGGCTGGGTGGAGGTGGGTCCCACCTGCTCCTCCCATTCCGTCTGTGTGGGGAGGCGCTGAGGTGGAGGAGAGGGAACAGAGCGGGGTTCTCCCTCCGGCCTCCTCTCCTGCCACTCACCACTGCTTCTGGGGTGGTCAGGCCATGGTTGGACTGGGGGACAGTCGGCTGGGAGATGGGGTGAGGCATCGGCCAGGCAGTGCAGACAGGGTGTTTCCTGGTCTGGGCCACCCCTTACATCCAGTGTGGCAGGACACGAGGAGAGGCGGCCGTCCACTGGAACGTGGGGAGTTGGTGCCTCACAGTGCAGAATGACCCCAACCTCTTTAGTGCCATTTTCCTCCAATGCCAGAAACAAATGACAACACGTTTTCCCGCAGTCAATTCCGAGCTATGAAGTAAGAGCTTGTCACAGTAGCTCAACGAGAATGTTCTAATACAGCAAATCAAATTCCTGGAAGACCAGAACTCCCCCACATTAATTCTTTTTTTTTCTCTCTCTCTCTCTCTTTTTTTTTTTTTTTTTTTTTGGTACTGGGGATTGAACTCAGGGGCACTCAACCACTGGGCCACATCCCCAGCCCTTTTTTGTATTTTATTAGAGACAGGGTCTCACTGAGTTGCTAAGTGCCTCGCCATTGCTGAGGCTGGCTTTGAACTTGCGATCCTCCTGCCTCAGCCTCCCAAGTGCTGGGATTACAGGCATGCGCCACTGCGCCTGGCTCCCCTCATTAATTCTGTACCGAGCCAGGATCCTGGCCAACAGCACCCATTTAACGAGCACCTCATGGACCACCAATTTACCAGAGAATCTATTTTTAAAAATCTCTACATTTTATTACTGGCTGTTACATTAACTACATCTGGCGATAAGTGACATTTATCTGCTAAATATGACCAGGGAAAATGACCATGGTGTAATCAGCACTGAATCATACGGGATGAGTCAGTCTCTGTAGTAGATTTTGCTGCTTAGAGTTTTACATTTTGAGGGCAGCTGACTCTGTGTATCAGCCACCTAACGAAAACCGCCGTAATGATCAGTGAAACAAAATAGTGGTTCAGAAAATAACTTTCTGCTGAGTTGATCCCAGTCTTTCTGTGGTACTTTATCAGCGTTATTTACCATTTTCACTTATTTTATCAGGGACCAAACTAAACAGAGTGCTTGACTTCCTAAGAACCAAACAGCACTTCCATGGGCCTGCCAACCAAACCAAGTCTTTGCCTTTGTTCTCTCTTTCCCCACAAACCTAGGACATCTGACCTCTCCCATTACCACTCCTTTTGTCCCCACACTTGTCCTTTCCCCAGATTACCAGATAAGATCACTGGGTATCCTCTGAGCCAAAGTTTCATCTGGTTTAAGGTTGGATTTTTGAGGCTGCCCTCCCTCCCGGCAGGCCTTGGGGCGCCCCCTCTTGGTCATGCTGTGAGGTGTCAGTGGTGCTCAGCTGGGCCCGTAGATGCTGGAGGTGATCGAGTCTCGCCAGTGAGCCAGGTGATTTTTTATTGATTGATTAATTAAGTTTCATCTCAGGGATGAAGTACTCAGCCTTGTGTATAAGAAGATGAACTCAATATTAATTTTTTAAAGGTCATGGGTAACAAAAGGGCACCTTGAGTACTACTCACTTTCAAATACCATTCCTGTGGCACTTAGGAACCCGGGAATCCCTCACCCTGCCCTCCCAGTAATCATCAGTTTGTGCGCTTCTTTTAAAAATACCAAAGCAAACGACATTATCAATAGTCCACATATCATAAAAATGCTTGGATAAAAATGACGGTAGCATAGGACCACGTGACACCGCATCTGTTAATTACCTAAGCACTTTAGAACCAAAACGATGATGAATGGACAGACGTGGTAATGTCCTGCTGCCGCTTCCTCTGAGCTTCGAGTGCCCCGGCTCCGAGCGAGCTGGTGTGACAACCTTGTGCGTCTGGACCGCTGGGCCTGGGACTGAACTCTTCAGCAGTATTCACGGAGAGGAACGTTTTATTTTCCTCATGGCATCAACCCATTCTGACTGTAGGCTCTGACCCCTACGTGAGCCTACAAAATATTCTTTCCCAAGTCCAGATTCAAATATTAAATTAAAATAGATGTGCAAAAAGAAAGAAAGATCTGCCACCAGAACAGAGCCTACCCTCCACAGAACCGCCAGCCTGGGGGAAAGCCAGTGTCCACCGTTCCGTGTCCTCATCCAAACTCTTAAAAGGACAGGCTCAGATTCTTCGTGACCCGCGGCTGTCCCAGTGTGCAGAGGAGCACTAGGAGCGCGCAGGGTGGCCTGCACGCCCCCGCCGGGGCCAC
This sequence comes from Tamias sibiricus, assembly GCA_025594165.1. Taxonomy (NCBI): domain Eukaryota; kingdom Metazoa; phylum Chordata; class Mammalia; order Rodentia; family Sciuridae; genus Tamias; species Tamias sibiricus. The sequence continues at coordinate 99,324,523 of CM046669.1, forward strand.
TCCTCCTCCACCCACCTGCGCAGCACCTTCTCCACGTCGCCCTCTGGTAGAGCCGGCAGAGCTCCATCAGCTGGCCCACTGTCCTCTGGCTGTTGCGGAACAAGAACTCCAGGGTGGGGCTCTGTGGCCTCTGCTCCAGGAAGCACAGCTCGTCGTAGGACATGCCCCATTTGCTTGCAAAATTCCTCCAGTTCTTCACCGTTGGGTGACACGGATCCAGCTTTATCCTGATCACATCTAGCAAGTCCTGATCATTGAGCAAGTCACTGATGGTGGGGGCCCGGAGCGAGCAGGTGGAGCAGGTGCAGTCTGCCCTACAGGACTGGTCCTCGGGGACACCTGCAGAAAGAAACAGAGTTACACGGGAGGCCTGGCGTAAGCACTCGTTTTTCTCACCCCCTTCATTTTTTTTTTTTAATATTTATTTATTTGCTTTAGTTGTACACAACCTGTTTATTTGTACGTGGCGCTGAGGACCGAACCTGGGCCGCGCACGTGCCAGGCGAGCGCTCCACCGCTGAGCCACAATCCCAGCCCTCACCCCCCTCCGATTTCCTGCGGACCTGCCGAAAGCATCAATCCGTCTAAGCACACGGGCCTTTTCTTAGGAGTAGTTCAGAACACTCATTTCTCAGTATTCACACAACCGTGTTCTTCGTCACAGCCAAGACAGATTGTTCAGTCTCCCTTTCTGTCCCAGCGCCCAACCGTGGGACCACAGGCCAGCACGAGGGCTCCGAGGAGCAGGGGCTCTCAGGGGCAGAGCACCGGTCCAGTCTCCACTGGAACCCACCCACACCGTGAGCACCTCCACCCTTCCCCTCAAAGCTTCTTACCAGCCAACACAGAGTGCCAGGGTGCCGCGGATTGCACAATTCTTTAAAAGTTCTTAAAAAAATGAAAACTGGAATATCCACTCCACACGCATATTTGAAAACAAGTGGTAACTGATAGTGCCAGAGACAGGCTTCAGATTTATGGCCACCTTATCATCCCTTCCTTTATCTATCTTTTCTTCGCCAAGGGGCTCCCTTTGAAGGGGAGCCAACCGCCTGGGGCATGTGCAGGGAGCTGAGGGGAGAGGGAGCTGGGCCTCCCCACGAGAGCACGGCCCACCGGGGGAGGGAGGGCAGCCCGTCACCTCCGGTCCTCCACCTCGCTTCCTCACCAGGCTTGTGAGTGGGAGGAAGTCGGTGGGTAAGAGGTGCTGCCGAGTCATCTAGGATAAAGTCCTATCTACACAACACGGCACACCAGGCAGCCTGAATTCTGTCGCACTGACTCATGAGTCCTTTGAATGGGTTTTAACAGCCAAGGGCTACTCAGAGATCACTGGCTTGGAAGGTTCTGAGGACGTACTGATGGCCTTGTGTTACTCAGCTTCCTGTTGCTGTGACCGACATATCTGGCAAGAGCAACTTAGAGGGAAGAGAGTTATTCTGGCTCATGGCTAGAGGTCTCAGCTCAGGGTCCGCTGGCTGCATTGCTCTGGGCCCGAGGTGAGGTGGAACACGATGGCGGGAGGGTTGGTGGAGGAAAGCTGCTCAACTTGTGGGAGCTGTGAAGCAGAGAGGAAAGAGGAAAGAGCAAGAGAAAAGATGACCCCTTCCAGTGACCCACTTCCTGCAAGCAGGTTCCGCCCCCCAGGAGTCCACTCAGTCATCAATGGATGAACCCACTGATGAGGTCAGAGCCCTTTTGGTCCAACCACTTCCCAAAGCCCTGCCTCTGACCACTGCTGCATTTCAACATGAGACTCTGCAGAACATTCCAGGTCCAAACCCTAGCCTGAACTGCATATGCGATCACACTGAGCGGAGACCTTCCCAATTTAGGAAAGTGAAGGATTCAGACAGAGGGCATCACTTTGGTCATTAAGTTGAGAGCCAGCAATTCTGAGGCAAGTAAAAATTCAAAGGCTAAAAAACAAGAGACATGACAATTATGCTCATACTCTTTGACTAAGAGATGTGACCACTGGGTGTCCAGCTCAAGGAGACCACCCAAAACATGTATGTACAGGAACATTTCCATGACAGTGTTAGTCATATTACCAAGTTTTTTTTTTTTTTTTTTTTTTTTTTTTTGGTACCGGGGATTGAACTCAGGGGCACTCGACCACTGGGCCACACCCCCAGCCCTTTTTTGTATTTTATTAGAGACAGGGTCTCACTGAGTTGCTAAGTGCCTCGCCATTGCTGAGGCTGGCTTTGAACTCGTGATCCTCCTGCCTCAGCCTCCCAAGTGCTAGGATTACAGGCGTGTGCCACCACGCCCGGCTTTACCAAGTTTTTTCTTTCTTTTCTGTGGGGCCTAGGGGTGTGTAACCAGGGATTGATACCCAGGAGTGCTTAACCACTAAGCAACTTCCCCAGCCCTTTTTATTTTGAGACAGGGTCTCACTAAATTGCTTAGGGCCTTGCTAAATTGCTGAGGCTGGCTTTGAACTTGTGATCCTCCTGCTTCAGCCTCCCCGGCCACTGTGATCATAGGCAGCTCAATTTTTAAAAACAAATATATCAGGCTAGGGGACTAGTGATGCACAATTGCCCTCCTGGATGGAATATGACTTAAATAATTATGAAGACTACGTGGCAACCTAGAAAATGCTTGTGATGTTAAGCAAGAAATGTTAAGATATTAAAAAAAAGCATGTGCTCACTCCACGATCAGCACCGAGTGGAGAGACAAGTTAATATCACCATGGAAGGAAATGTGCAGAAATGACAGCTATTGCCTCCGTGTGGCAGGACGATGTTTCTGCTTTGCAAACCTTCTCTGGCAGGTGTTGTGCTTCCGTGGTGATTAAGCCATGTGTCAGCATGGAGAGGACTTCTCAGCACAGACCCCTCTCGTGGCCACACCGTGGCCCTAACTCTGAGCCTACACTTCCCACCTTAGTGGGACTCATTTCATCTAGGATTCTCCTTTCTTTCTCCTCATCTCCAGCCACATTCTCTCTCCTCCATCTACAAATATGTACAGGTGTCCTCTGTCCTGAAAAATAAGAGCCTCGAGCTACTATCCTCTGGTCTCAGAACTTGCTGAAGCCACTTTCTCTCTTCCTTCTTCCAGTCACTGTTAAGCTGCTACCACGCACAGGTGGGCCTCAGGTTCTTAGGGGTCCTCTTCTTTGTCTCTGAGTGCATCTGACCCAGCCTAGCTCCCACCAAGCCCTGTGAAGACGAGACCCATTCCCTGCATCCCATTTCTGGCCCGAGGCCAGTTCTGATCAGGTAGAAAATTCTGGGTCGACACTTGACCCGGCAGCCGCCCTGGACCTCCTGCTGCTCCTGCTCCGCCAAGGCCAGCCCCCGTGGGTGCTGTGTGTCCCACAGCAGGGCTCCTCCTCCCTGTGGGTCCCTTCTGGAAGACGGTCGAGCCCTGCCATGTCCTAGCTGTGTTCTCCTCCTGCTCGAGGTGCCAAGACCCCCGCCGGTTTCAGTGGAGTCCGAGGAGTTTCAAGGAGGAGCTCGGCTCCATTCCTGTCCCTCAGCCTTGCCCTTCCACAGTCTCTCCGTTGGTGATCTCCACTCCAACGGCAGCTTACAAGACCCCCTGCCAGACCTCAGGCCCTTTCCTCCGGGACTCACGCAGCCCGGGGCATGGGGCACAGGCCTAATCACTGTTCCTACCAGAGAGGGAATGGACACGCGGGCACTCTCCGGGCCCCAGAACCGAACGCTGAGAGCTCCCCCTGGTGTCCAGATGATGCCGACTCGGTGCAAAGCAGTATCTCCCCCCAAGCTCCCTAATGCTGGACTGCCCCCGGGGACACCTCCAGGTCCCCGGAGTCCTGGGGGACTTTCCACCACATCCTCCACTGCCCAGCCCCAGAGTGTCCACTCCACGCTGCTCTTCCTGTGTCATCCCTGTGGCCGTCCAAACCAAACCGCGCGGCTCCCTATGATTTGTTTTTTTAAAGCTTAATTTAAAAAAATTTTAGAGCTGATTTAATCACAATGTAGAAAAAATTGGAAAATATGTATAATTATGGACTTTGAGAAGCTATTGAACACTCGGGTCTTTCCAGATTTTCACAACTGTGAGCAATGGTGCAATGCAGACCTTCCGTGTGCATGTCTGACCACAGCTTTGATCATCTTACCAGCAGTAGGATCATGGGGTCAGAGTAGGGCCTTCTAGGGCTGCTGACGCACCTGCCCCAGTCCTTCTCCAGAGGCAAAGGCTGGGCCGGCTTACATCCCAATCCGAGCACAGTCATGGTGCGTCTTGCTCACCTTGGTCAGCACCAAGTTCTAGTTCTAGATATCTCTGTCAGTTTCACAGGTTAAAAAACCCACTCATAGCCGGGCGCGGTGGGCGCACGCCTGTAATCCCAGCACTTGGGAGGCTGAGGCAGGAGGATCATGAGTTCAAAGCCAGCCTCAGCAATGGCGAGGCACTTAGCAACTCAGTGAGACCCTGTCTCTAATAAAGTACAAAAAAGGGCTGGGGATGTGGCCCAGAGGTCGAGTGCCCCTGAGTTCAATCCCTGGTACAAAAAAAAAAAAAAAAAAAAAAAACAAAAAAAACAAAAAAAAAAAAAACCCACTCATGTTTTGTTTCTGTGCTTTCAGTAACGCAAGTGCCAGAGTGTCTACTGAGTTGGCCAATGGGAGTGAATTTAAAGCTGTCTTTTAAAATCACAAACTGGAATTAGCTCTCTGGATGACTTAAACAGGGAAACAAGTAGTTTTTTCAAATACATTTTGTCCTGCTATACTTTAATAGCATGTAATGTTAGATGTGAAAGGTCAAATGGGGTGAGGTCTTGGAGAAGGAAGAGAAAGATCCGGGACCAAAGAAATCTTCATCAGAAATGAGGAAAATTAAATGATGATTTGATGCCTCTCCAATGACAAGCACTGAGTGTACCTTAGTCACTGGATACTGAAGACTGAGAAATGGGCCCTTCCTAGAAATTCAAAATTTATTTACTACATGAGTAGATGAATGAATGAGGACTGTGGTTCTCCATGGGGGATAAGGCAGACTGTGCTGTATGAATTTTAGAAACTAATGAGAGAAGGGAAGAGGAATACAGCTGATATTGGGGATTGAAGCCAGTGGTACTCTACTTCTGAGCTACATCTCCAGCCAGTAAATAAGGATTGGTGGAAAACAGTATAGAATTCGTCTTAAAATACAAAAAGGAGGGGCTGGGGTTGTGGCTCAGCGGTAGCACGCTCGCCTAGCACGTGCGCAGCCCAGGTTCGATTCTCAGCACCACGTAAAACTAAAGGCATTGTGTACAACTAAAACAAATAAATAAATATTTTTAAAAAATACAAAAAGGAGGGTCACTTCTGGATTTGGAGAAGAGAGGGTTGTACAACTAAAACAAATAAATAAATATTTTTAAAAAATACAAAAAGGAGGGTCACTTCTGGATTTGGAGAAGAGAGGGTTGTTGAAATTTCAAAATTTTCTGTAAAAGCTCATTTAGATTCTCTAGGGGCTGGGGCTGCAGCTCAGTGGTAGAGGGCCTGCCTAGCATGTGTGAGGCACTGGGTTGGATCCTCAGCACCACATTAAAAAACAAAATAAACAAATAGATTCTCTAAACATTAGGGTCCTCGTTTGCCACATGTGGACACCTGACCACTGTGTTTTCCACCGACGTAAAGCAAGGGTGGAATACGCTGTTAATTAGTGACAACTGCTTATGTCAAAAGCCAAAACCCTGGGAAGACCTGCTCCTCCTCAGCTTGTTGGCGCGTGCTAAGGAAGACTGTCAGGGCAGGAAGGGCCAGTCCCCACCACTGTGGAAACTGTCCTTTACCAGGGCCTGATGCGCACCAGCTCTGTGCAGAGTCCTCGCCCTGAGCAGTCCTGGGGCCTGGGCCTCTGAGGATGGGGCTCCTCCAATCCCTGCAACCAAACTGCCCAGAGGCCTGGCTTCTTGGCATGTGGTATCTGTGCGTTTCAGATGGGTCCTCTGTGAAATGCAGATGGAGTGATTCCTGTAGCTCATGAGATCAATGATGAGAAAGAGTTTTTGTCATTTGGCGATGCTAAGTTTTCATTTTTAAAAAAAATATCTTTTCAGTTGTAGGTAGACACAATACCTTCATCTATTTATTTTATGCGGTGCTGGGATCTAACCTAGTGCCTCACACGTGCCAGGCAAGTGCTCTACCCCTGAGCCATGACTCCAGCCCTAAGTTCTCAGCTTCTAAGGAGAAGGAGAAGGAGTCCTCACGCTGTCCCCCGGCTCCCTCTTCTACTGCTGTTCACCCACTCCTGTCCCAGAGCAGGAAGCCTGGTCCCGCCTCAGGGCCTTTGCCCTGCAAGTTCCTTTCGCACAGTCTTTTTCCCTCTCATCTCACGTGGGTGCTCCATTGCTCTGTTGGGGTCTTGTGCCCCGTCTTAGCACAGCAGCAGCGCCCCCTGCCAGGCACAGCCCCATCACCCTTGTTCACCTTCAGTGAGGTCCCCTACCACCCTATGAAATCACCACTGGTTCCGTGTTTACTGTCTCAGCTAGAACATAAGCTCCAAGAGGAAGGGGACTTTGATGTCTGCTGCCCCGGTTGCTGGCCGGGCACAGCAGGTACTCAATAAACAGCTATTGAATAAAAAAAATGTGTCATAATTAAATGAATCAAAAGTGTGGCATAGTTAAAGAAAAAGTCAAATCAGGAACTCTGGGCAGTTCATGAAGCACTATCTAGAAATCTTCAAACCAACAGACAGCTATTTTTTAGTGTTAACTGAGCATACACAGGGAGAAAAACAATTTCCGGTTGCTATGGGGAGGGGGACTGCTGTGTACCTGCAGATTACCAGCACGAGTCTCCTGGGCGCTGGCACGCACAGGTGTGCGACTTGGACGGTACTGAGCGTGCCGAGCCTGCGTCTCGCTCTCTGAACAGGGATTACAACAGCCATCTCAGCACTGGTTGTGAGATTAAAGGAGGTAATCCCTTAAAGCCCTGGCCCAGCACACGGCAGGCACGCAACAGCGGAGAGCCAGCCGCGGGTGAGGGATAATAACCCACAGCCTTTTAAAAGCAGTCAGTTCTCAGCTTTGGTCGGGGGATGAAACCCACCAGCCCCCTCAACCCCCTGGGGGAAACTTACAAAATCCTGGTGTCTGGCCCCACCCACCAAGATCCTCAGTTAATTAGTCTGGGGTGCAGGCAGGGGCACGGGAACTTCAGAAAGCTCCCCTGGGACTTCTAAAGTGCCGCCAGGGCTGCAAGCCCTTGTCTCAAAGACACCTCCAAAGAAAGGGCGTGGTCAGGAGGGCCCGCCAGAATTGGACTCTGGGATTACCGCCAGTTCTGGTGGAGATTAGGAGTCCTTGGAGGGTGTGGGGCGTGCATCAGTGGTCCCAGCTACTTGGGAGGCTGAGGGAGGAGGATCAGTGATCCAGGAGTTCAAGAGCAGCCTGAGCAGGCTGGGGATGGAGCTCAGTGATGGAGCACTGCCTATCATGCATGATGCCCTGAGAGCAGCCCCCGGGGGAGGCAGGAAACCTGACAACACAGTGAGCCCCTGCGTCTCTTGAGAAGAGACAGAGAGAGAGAGAGAGACAGAGAGAGGGAGAGAGAGACCCTGAAACCGCAGGTCCCGGCACTCGCCAACAGATCAACATGGCAGCCCTCCCTAGGGGCGTTCCCTCCCCTCTCCTGACTCTCCCTCCCTTCTCACACCTCTATTTTTTCATCCTACTCTGCAGAAGAGTTTAAGAGCCAAGCATGCTCCTCCACAGGGAGGTCAAGGTCATTCGGAACAACAGTGAGAAACAGTGAGTGTCCCACGGTGCCCCGTGGAACTCCCAGCTTTGGGGCTGGCGGGCTGTAAATGCCAGTCAATCAACATTTAATTGTGGACTGGAACAAGATTCAAAATCCACAAAGGTCATGATCCGCTGCGCCTAGACGCGGCTCCAGTCCGGAGGCTGGCAGCGGATCACACGTGGACTTGATGCGTCTCCCTGCAGGGAGGAGCCCTTTCATCTCATACCCTGGCATCTCAGGAGCTCTTACCACACTGGCGCCCCCCTCCACGCTCCAGGACCCCGTTAGCGCTCGGCTCCGTCGTAACGATGCGCCCCAGGACAACTAGGCATTGAATTGGTTCAACAAACAGTAAACAATTTATATTTGCCACTTTAGAGATAGCAAAGTATTGTGGTTCTGAGATAAAATAACCCTGTCCTCGGTGTCTATAAATTATCAGCGTTGGAGTCTGTGAAATACCAAGAAGTGTCCAAGAAGAGTCTCCCACATCTGTCGTAATGCTTACTAAGGGTGCAAAGCCAGGCCTTTTTCTCTGTGTGGTTTCACATGTGGTCACAGGTAAATATATTTAAAATGCCAGTTCTGGCTTTGATGATCGTTGCATTGGGGGGAGCACACACCACAGTATTTGTCAGGGTAGTTTTATGGTATGAGCTGGAAGTGATGAGTGAATATTTTTATCTACCAAGAAACGGACCCAAGGGCTTTTGGTGGGTGTTTGATCTCTGCACCAAAGGAGCTATCAACATGATTTCATTCTTCTCTCTTTAAGGAGACATGAAGTTGGCGGCAGCAGGGGAGAATCTCACTGACAAATTGGGCGGATACGGGCAAGTCACTCACACTGGGGCTCAGTTCTGTCTTCAAGCTGAGTGAAGAAAACAAACTCTCTGTATTAAAGGACCCGAGTTAAAAGTTAGTGTAGATTTTTACATGACTTTGAATCATGTGGTTCTGAAGAGACGAGACACAAGCATATATTCACGTGTCACTTCATGGGCCTAATTTGAGAAAAATCACCATCCTACTTTGCATTCAGTTTTTTTTTTTTTTTTTTTTTTTTTTTTTTTTTGGTACCAGGGATTGAACTCAGGGGCACTTAACCACTGGGCCACATCCCCAGCCCTTTTTTTGTATTTTTTTTATTTAGAGACAGGGTCTCACTGAGTTGCTAAGTGCCTCGCCATTGCTGAGGCTGGCTTTGAACTCGCGATCCTCCTGTCTCAGCCTCCCAAAGTGCTGGGATTACAGGCGTGCGCCACCATGCCCGGCTTGCATTCAGTTTTATGGGGAGGTTAGTTTTAGGGTACAAGTGCCAAATTAATTGAGGTTGCCAGAAAGTTATCCTTGAAAAACTGGCGATGCGCACCAAAGCGTCAGGGCAGGTATCCTATCACTGCCCCCCAAAGGGCGTGAGCAACCGGGGTTTTCGTCAACGGCTTCTTCAGACTTTAAACCCAAGAGTGATGCTTCGGTTTACTGGGCACACTGGGAAATGAAGTCTTCCGATTTGGGGAACGTTTTGCATATTACACAATGGAGGTTTATTGCTTTCATGCCCAGAAGTTTTCCCTTTGCCTATTTGTGTGACAGCACTGTAAAACTCTCGGGACTCCATTAGCAGGATCAGCTGAATGGTCAACGCTGCTGTTCTAACCAGGGCATCGGTAGCAATGCCGTCCTTTGGGGCCCACGGGGTGAGGGCATCTGTCTTCCCTTGCCACACGGTTCATGAGAGACACATTCTCAACTGAGCCACGCTAGCTATTGCTGAAGCCCCGTGGCTGTCTGGTGGATCATGTACCTGAAAGGGGTTCTCCAGGGCTGTCCGGAAGGCCGTTTTCTTCTCCCTAAAAACCAAAAAATGACTTTCATTAAAATCACAAGCACAGGTGAAGGGCGCTATCACCGATTCTCCTCTTCAGTTAAAACTCTACCAGGACTTGGGAATGGGCTGGATCTTTAGAAGGGCACTTTAATGGGGCTTAGGGGTGGGGAGAGCTGAGCTGTGCGACCCCCTCTGAAATCTAGACCTTCTCAAGGGAACAGCTTTTGTTCATTTGCTCCCTGGCTGGGTCCCAGTACCCGGAGCAGTGCTGCCCGCGGGGAGCTGTTAAGTGCTCATCAATGCATCAACGGCCCTTTTAAAACAGGCGGCGATGCATGCAACAATGTGCTACCTTCTTACTTTTACTTCATATTATGAATGATTTCCCTTTCTGCTTTGTGATGGGCTGATTTTTGCCTAGATCATAATTCTTTCATCTATTATATCGATTTTTTTAAAATATTTATTTATTGGCTTTAGTTGTACACAATGCGTTTATTTGTACGTGGTGCTGAGGATCGAACCCGGGCTGCGCACGTGCTAGGCGAGCGCTCTACCGCTGAGCCACAATCCCAGCCCCCTATTATATCGATGTTTAAGGTATCTATGGCAAAGCAGCTGAAACGAACTGGGAAAAGGTAGCGTCTAGGTCCTTGGAGGGGTGACGGCACTCCTGCCCGTCTACCTGGGGTCCCTGCTTACAACCAAGGCCATGCCGTGGGTGCCTGGCAGGAGGCTTGCTGGGTCTTCTTGGAGGGGGGCGTGTTTTCCATGGAGAGGCCCATCCTGGCGCACCTCCTTTTCTGTGACTGCACCTTCATGCACCTGAAGCCTCTGTGGCGGCCAGCGTGGCCCCAGCCATGCGACACAGAGGCAGCACTGGAGTGGCCTCCACGGTGGCTTCTGCAGCCTCAGCTGCTCACCTCCACCCTGGCCTCCACCCAACCTGTGGTCAGGGGCTTTGGACGAGCACAGCCTGAGGGAGCCTCTGATCCTCAGGTCTTTGCTCTTAAGGAAGTGCTAACTCCCCAGTGTCGTGGCTGCCCCAGTCCTGCTGGCTCAGCAGTGTGGTCACATTTATCTTCTCTCCCCCCACTGTCCCCCAGGAGCATTTCCTCAGAATTTCCCCCAAGGGGTCTGCACAATTCTCGCTTTGCCGTGAGTCCTCTTCCTGGACAAAGCCACCGCTTATCACAATTCATGTTTTTAGAAAAAATTCACTTGAGGTTGTGCTTTGTTCTCACATTTCCCTTACTCAGGGAGGTATGAGAGAGAGAGAGAGAGAGAGAGAAATAGAGAGTCCGAGAAAAGAGAGAGAGAGGAAGCACCCAGGAGTCCTTTGCAGAAACCGAAGTGTCTCTTTCCACAACTGTGTACGTTCCCAACCTCAGGAGGCCCTGCGGCCAGGGCCTGTTCAGGACCCACAGGCCCCGGGGACCTCCTCTGTCCCCAATGAGCTCGGTGGGCAGGGCAGGCCCACACACGCTCTGCTCAACACAGCAGCACCGGAGCTCTGCAGAGCTTCCGGCACCGCGGGGACCTGGGCTGCGGGGACCTGGGAACTCCAGGTCACGTGCAGACACACAAATGTGAGAACTTGGCGGACTGCAGGGTAGTCGAGGTCCCTGCTGAAACACGACATCTTCCAGAAGTAAAAGCGACATCACAAAGCACGCTTGCCTTGATTTTTTGGAATCCAGAGAGAGCTTTTCCGAAGTCAGTGTGGGGCCAGAGCCATCCGTGGGACGCAGACAGGGAGCGTGGCCCAGGTGGGCCGGGACGGGTGGTGGGGACGGGATGGAGGTGGGTGTCTGGAATCCCTGTTCTCAGCTCTGACTGGTGGGTTGCGCCACGTGGTGGGTCAGTGGTCGGGAGTGACAGCTGCCAACCCACAGGGTGCCTCGCTCTCCACCCGTGTGCACCAGAGCTCGGGGTCAGCGCCCCGGGAGCCACGCCACTCACGGAGCTCGAGATGTGCAAGTCCCGCGTCGGACCCTTACTCTAAGCCCCTGCACCCTGGCCCGGGAGGCACGCCACGCCGGAGGGAAGTACCCGAGGCTGCGTCTGGGGCACAGGTGTCTCAGGCGGGGCCTGCTGAGGGCCTGGAAGTGGCGCGCCAGGGTCCTGGGGAGCCCGCGGGCCATGGAAAGCAAGGAGGGACAACGGGCGGGGACAGGACGTGGACTTCGTCCCACAGTCGGGCGTCCCGAGGGCGTCCTCAGAGCCATCTAGATCAGTGCAGGAAGTGCCCACCTGTCTGCAGGACTCGCGGGGAGGGACGAGCCAGGGGAGGGGCGGGGGAGCAGAGGGAGGCTGGGTCGATGCCCTCCCCCAGGAGGGCCGGGGGTGTAGCAAGAGCTGCCAGAGACGGCCCCTGGGCCTGGCCAAGGAGGTGGGAAGAAGAGCAGGAGCTGGAGAGGCCGGGACGGCACGGGGGTCAGGCTCCTCATGTCTGAGATGCTGGGGGGCTTCTGGGGGAAGCCCAGACAGGAGATGGAGATAGGTGCCGAGGTGGTCATGGGAGAAAAGGCTGGCAGAGGAGAGCAGGCTGGGTGGGCACGAGCCCGAGGGGCACTGAAACTGTGGAACCCCCCTTTGTAGCCCCACGCCTCTTATCAGTTTAACCGCTTCTTTTTGCTTCTGTAAAATGCTTGGCTTAAAGATAACAGAAGCCAAACTACTGTGACTCCATTTTGTTATCAGCTGCCTCAAACTGTTGCAAGTCTCCTGTCTCGAGGCACAAAGAAAGAATAAGCCGGGTATGTTAAGCCAGCCCGCGCACAATCAGATAAGGCAAAAGCAGGGCCCTGCAGTGAATGTGAGTAACAGCCAGCACATTCCATTGCTCTGAGGACGGCCTCCACCAAAGAGAACCTCCTTAGTCACGCAGGCCTCCCCTGGCCAATCAGGTGAAGCCCCTCCCTCTCCTTGCTTCAACCCCAATAAAAGACTCGCCTCTCCTGAGTTCGGGGCTCTGGTACAGATCCACTGAGTTGGTGAGGTTTGAGAGTCCGAGCTCAAGCCTGAACAAAGACTCTTTGCTTTTGCATGTACTCCAGATTCCTTGGTGGTCTTTGGGGTCTGTGCTCTGGGCATTACAAAACGCCCACACTTGGGTGGCAGTGGCAGAAATGGGGAGCAAGAGGGAAAAGGTCAGAGGAGGGCAGAGACGCAGCAGGTGCCAGCCCCCAGTGCAGGAGGGGCCCGGGCTCTGGGGGCCAGGAGCAGACAAGAGTTGGCGGGAGGCAGGGAGCAGTGCCCCGTGCCCAGTGCCCGTGAGAGCAGTTCCAGCAGAGGGCAGAGGGAAGGCAGCTGCCCCTGAGGATCGGGGAGGCCAGGAGGGGCTGCGTCTGCCTGGAGAGCTGCCCACAGCCACCCAGCCCTCGGTCTGCCCAGCCGTCCCTCATCTGTGAGGCCTTGGCTTAGACGGCACTTCCTCGGGTGCCTTGTCCCACCCCGACTCTGGGTTCTGCGCCCTGGGTGTCCCCTGGCATCCTGTGCGTGTCACCTGTGGGTTTGGAGTCTCCCTTCCACGCTAGACTACAGGTGGCACAGCAAGGACCTCGTGCATCCTGTGCTGGGGGGACTAGCGCGGGTCTGAGCCAGTTGACGCCACGTATCTGTGGAGGGAGGGAGGGCTGAGGTCACGGACAGAGGCGGTCAGCACTGTCCCCCGACTGGGGCTCCTGCTGCAGTTCAGCATGATGTTTATCCTACCCAGGATACTATGAGGTCCTCCTAGTTTCATGGAATGAGGTGACCATTCGACCTTGGACTTTCAGCCTCCAAAACCTCTTTTCTTTATAAAGTACCCAGCCCCAGGTATTTGTTATAGCAACTGACAACAGACTAATACTCATATGCATTTGGAAAGTTTGTCTACCACCCTGAAACATGTTAATTTTTTTTCAACTCTCCTTGCCCCTCCCACTCTGCCACCCTACTCTGGGGCCTCTTTTCCACAAATCCCCTGATGGTCCCACTGTATTCCTGCCCATTCAGTCACTGTGAGCCTCCCAAACCCACATTGTCTGATCTCAGCGGGGCCGTCCTCTTGAGCTCCCCTGGCAGTCTTCCTCAGGCCCGCCTGGGTTCTGCCCCTCATCCCCTAAGAAGCAGGCTGGGCCATGGATTCCTCACCTCCTTCCAGGCTGCTCTGGACTAGCCCAGGTCCCCTCCTTCTTTGCTCCCACATCAGGGGAGACAGTGTCTTTCATCTTCAAAACTCAGCCCTGGCTCCCCGGATCAGACCCACAGCACTGCGAGGGGCGGGGCCGCGTGCCGTCCACAGTGCGTGGACTGAGCTCAGAGCCGGGGTCTCAGGAGGGGCTCAGGCACCAACGGGGCTGGGCCTCACCTCAGCGCCGTGGGAAGGGCTCGGAGCAGAGCACGAAGGAGCCCAAAGGAGGGCGGTCACGGGGGAGCCAAGAACGAGAGGCCCACTGGACACGCAGGGAGCAGTGGGCAGGGGGAGCCGCACCAGGGCCAGGAGGAGTCCTCAGGAGGAGGCTGATGGCGGGGACTGGGGAGGTGGGCTTGGGGCGCCCCAGGGACACGGCACCCAGGAGCCGGGGAGTGACCGTGTTCAGCACCAAGGTGAGGAGCTGCGCCTTGAGCACGGGCCGCTCCCCCAGAACTGAGTCGGGGTCAGAGGTCACGGCGCGGGTGTGAGCAGCCCCGAGGGCAGAAAATGGGGCAGGGCTTAAAGTGCTCCTTCTCGGGCCCTCCCGCTCCTCTGGGGAGCCTTGCCCAGGCCGTGCACACACACAAGCCTCCCTTCTACACCAGCCCTGGGAACCGGTCCCCGGCCGCCCTCCTCCTCCCAGGCTCCCCAACGGCTGGCCCTGGCAAGGCCACACACACCCCGTGCCCGGCACAGGGGACTAGCTCACATCCTCCTCCCAGTGCCAGGAGCCAAGAACTACCCCCGAGGGAGCCGTGCAAGCCTGGAGGTGAGGCTGGCGGGCATGTGAAGGACCGGGTGGGTAAGAGGCCGGTCACCAGCACCGCCGCGGCTGAGTGAACCAAAGTCTCAGTTTAGCGCGACTCAGGCTGCAGCTCAGCGGTCGAGCGCTTGCCTAGCGTGCGCAAGGCCCTGGGTTCCATCCCGGCACTGGGGGAGAAAAAAAAAACCACCTTCGGTTATGGAGGGGAGGAGGGACTGTGGCATTTTAAGCCAATCAGCAGCATCACACAATGCTCTCCTCCCACCCCCACCCTGCTCCAGGGCCTCATCTTCACAAGTCCCCTGAGGGTCCCACTGCATTCCTGTCCACCCCGTCACTGCCACACACTGGCCCACTAGTTCTGTCTGCCAGTGGGGGCCTCTGGCCAATCCTCAGCTCTGCCAGGCTTGCTCTGAATGGATCTGAAGGCCGAGACAGGAGGATCTCAAGTTCAAGGACAGCCTCAGAAACTGAGCGAGGTCCGAAGCAACTTAGCGACCTGAAGGGCCATGCAGCCTGGCGAGAGGCTCCAACACTGTCCAGGAGGTCAGAGGGACTCTGTGGAGGGCAGTCTCACATGGGAGAGAAGGGGGGGGGGCCGCGTTTGCAAATTACAGTGATCTGTGATTCTAAATGTGCATACATTCATAATCAAAGCCACATAGGCACGGCCATGGATCCAACATGGTTTGCCGCCAAGGGTTCATGTGCTAGAAGCTTGGCGCCCAGTGTGGCCACGTTGAGAGGTGGTGGGACCTCGTTAGGGCTCCGGGACCCTGCTCTCAGACGGGTCAAGTTAGTTCTCTGAGGCCCTGGTTACAGTCTCTTGAGGGGGTTGTTATAAAAGAGCCCCCAGCTCCCTGGCTTCCTGTCTTGCCATGTGATCTTCCCTCTCTCCCATCCGACCTTGGGCTTTCAGCCTCCAAAACTGTTGGCGATATGTACCTCTTTTCTTTATAAAGTACCCAGCTTCAGGTATTTATTATAGCAATCGAAAACAGACGAACATGCATATGCATTAGGAAAGTTTGTCTACCACCCTGAAACATGTTAACTTTTCTCAACTCTGGCTGGGGAGAGATTCTCATTTAATTGGCTTGTTGTGGGACCCAGATAAGGGTTATTTTTCAAAAATTTTAAGAAATTTTAATGGGCTGCAGGGTTGAACACCAATATTTCATATATTCAAATAGGCTAAGAAAAACCCCATTTTATAAAACTTTCTCATTGTGGATATAACAGAATTATTTTAGTACTGGGCAAAATGAGTTAACTACTGCCAAGAATTCTTTCAACAGAGAGAAAACTGGCAAAGTTTCAGGAATTCTGTCCTCTGTTTGGTTTATAAGCTGATAGCCCCGGTTTTGCTCAGGGAGCTGAGAACGCTAGGTGCTGTAGGACAGCTGCTGTAAAGATTTACACGAAGACTTCACACCAGGCTCTAAGCAGAAAAAGTCTGGGGCCCAGAGCATGGCCTGGGAAAGACTCTCAACTCAGAGCTCAACACGTAGCCCATGTGGGGATGGAATGGCGTGATTGGGCACTGACGTAAGTGGGAAAGTCCTGTTAAATAATATCCACGGGAGGCCACTCCTGCACTAGGCCCTAACCAACCAGCCCAAAATGGAGTCACTCATGCCAGGGACCCCCATCACCAAAGTAAAACCTAAGCTGCTTAATCCCAAGATCAGACTTCCCCCAGAACCAGGAGAGAGATCTCCAAACACGCCCGTAAAAAAAAAAAAAAAAAAAAAAAAAAGACAGGAGATTTGCAAGAACGGATGCAAAGGGGCCCAGTCCACCTGAGCTAGCGGAATAAGGGGGTCCCTTCTGCTCCAACCCTGACTAGGAAAGTGACCTGAGGCGACCTCATGTCAACCCGTCCACCTTTTGCACCTTGCCATTTCTGTGTTCCCGCTCACCCTGCCTTTAAAAAATGGAATTCTCTGCCACGCCCAGTGGGGGGCCTCTGTTTTGCAGACTGAATGCTGCCCAGTTCATGAACCAACAATAAGGCCGGTTCGGGTCTGGGGGTGTCACTCAGAGCAAAGGTGGCAGACATTCCCTTGCATGTGCGAGGGACAAGGCCCTGGGTTTGATCCCCAGCACGACCAAAATAAAATGCTAAAAAGATCCTTCAAACAAAACACACTGGAATCTCGGTCTTGGGGTTGGGGTTGTGGCTCAGCGGTAAAGCGCTCGCCTGGCACGTGCGTGGCCAGGGTTCGATCCTCAGCACCATGTAAAAATAAGGGCATTGTGTACAACTAAAACAAATAAGTAAATGTTAAATATTAAGAAGAAATCTCAGTTTTTGATAGCCCCCATGGGCACTCAGTAGCTGGTTTTCTACAAAACGTACCTTTTGGGATAGTCTAGTTTGGTCTTTAAATAAGTATGCTTAGGCTAATTAATAAAGAGTTCATTTTTTTTTTTTTTTTTTTTGTTTTGATTTTTTTTCCTTAGCCTCTTTCAATGAGGAGCACCTCATGAGTCTGTGTGTCGTCCCTGTGCAGGGACCCTGCCAATTGTCTCTGTCTCGCTCCAGTTTCAGCATCTGTGCTGCCGAAGGAGCCACTACAGGGTTCGTCTTTATTATTCTGCAATCTGAGGGAAAAAGAACTGAGTAGGAAAGCACACCTTAGGTTGCTTCGACTGACAGAGCCAAAGCCTGGCTGGAACCACCAGGGAGACCAAAGTCAAGTTGCCACTGCCCACGGCCCACAGGCAAGAACCTGAGAAGATTCTAAATGCCTGGGTGCAGTGGTAACAGGGCTGCTCTAACAAGGATTTAGACTGTGCAAAACCTTCTCAGGTGTTTAGTGTGAGAACTCCCAAGGCAGACCCATCACCTGGGTGACTCTGCCCAACAGTCACCAACCTCCACCTCTAAACACTCCTCCCCCCACACTGTGAACCTCCTTCTAGGGACACCAATTTATACCCAGTTATTTTTCTGCAAATGAATGGCTACCTTTGCAACAACAGCATTCATGTTCACTTTTTGTTGAATAGAAAAATGGACGTGTGTTCATTTATCAGAAAGAACATTCAGGAAACGGGCTCTCAGAAATGTAGTTAATTCAGATACATTTACTGAGCACCTTCTCAGCGTAAAAAGCCATTCTAAGCCCTGGCATGTAGAGACGGAGGCCTGCTGCCTCACGATCAAGATCCAGGGATGGAACAAAGACATGCACGAACACCGATATCCCAGGAACCAAGTGTCGAGAGGCAGAACAAAGACAGCCCAGGGTGGGCAGGGCGTCAGGGGGACCGAGAGGATGGGGCATTCCCCTGAGGATGAGGAACTACGTGGGGAAGGCCGCACATCTGAAAGAAAGGCTCCAGTGCCGGGCGAGGGCGAGGACACCTGCGGGTCTGTGCACGCTCAGCTCCTTCCTCCAGCAGCAGCTGAAGTGGGGGTCGAGGACCGCAGCGGGGCATGCGCAGGTGTAAGTTCCCCCCTCTGCTACGGCTCAGAGATGAAAGATGACCCGGCCTTCCCTTGTGCGTGAAGCACACTTGATCACTGCTCAGGAACGTCACAGAGGATCGTGCAGGAGGTTGTGGCCTGTACGTGACAATGCAGGTCGACCACGGCACTGCAGAGGCAGAGCTTTTGCGGGTGTCCGTGTCATTCCCAGTCCCCGGCAACGGGAGGCACGAGATGCCAGGCACTGGGGTGACGGAAGGCGGCGTCAACACTCTTCCTGCTCCGTGCCTTTGCTGTGGGAATTGTCACCATCTAGCTGAAGAGAGCCGCCTGGTGCCACGTGTCACTGTGTGGAAAGTGCACTGAGCCTAGATACCATGGATGATTTACTCTAATACTTCATTTTTAATTTGTAAAACAAAACAAAACCAAAAACATACAAAGAGCAAAAATCACTCAAAATCATGCTTTAAGTAAAAAGCAAACAGAGATGGGGAAATCGTTTTCTGTGGATCTCTCATCCCATCTTGGGATTCCGTCTAGCCCTGACAGGTCCCTGGTGAGAGTCTACATACATCCTTTCCAATCCCTGAGTCACCGTAGTGACATACGGCCATAGTCGCCATGTACAGAGACATTTTTAAGTCCTAAACCACATTGGTCTCCAAATGGCTTCACCTGTTTAACAATATGTCACACACAGTTTTCAAAGCCAGCCGTCTCTTTCCTTTTTTTTTTAATCATTTATTTTTTGGTAGTATTTGGACACAATACCTTTATTTACATGGTGCTGAGGATCGAACCCGGGGCCTCGCGTGTGCCAGGCGAGCGCTCTACCGCTGAGCCACAACCCAGCCTCTCTCCTCCTTAATGTTTAGTAACGCTCCAGTGCCACTCAGCCGGTTCCTGCCCGGGGGCCTGGAGGAGACCCACAGCTCTCCGGCCTGAGGGCTGCAGCAGTCTTGACCTCTATCTGATTTCTGTCATTGTGTCCTCACAGGGAGATTTCTAGACCCACAAGCTGTAGGTGCTGCCAAGTAATTTTCTAAAAAGTGTGCCAGTTCAGCTCCGATGGGCGTGAGGGTGGCCACACCTAACCCTGCCAAACAGAAGTCCAAGGGACACCCTAACCGACCGTGTGCGCCAAAGGCGTTAGTCAACACAGCCCTGAAGGAGGGCGAGGAGAAGCCCCTGCGTCGAGGCAGTGCACTGGTCAGATGGAGAGCCGCCGACTTCACGGGGAACTCTGAACACCCCCCGTGTGTCCTTGGGAAGCGACTAGGTGCCAAGAAGGCAGCACCACCCTGGGCTTCTCCGTGTCTTACCTCTGACATTTTATCTTGATGTGGTCCAAAAGCAGAGCTAAGTCAAAGCCTTTAGCATAAATAAGCTACATCAAATAAGAATACTGTGGTTTTTCTTCTAGAATTTCGTGTCTGGGAAACTTCATTATAGAAAAATGTCCTCGAGGCCCTGGAGTGGTGGCTGAGGTTGGGTAGCAGGGACTCATCATGGGACTGATGGCAACAGCAACTTACATCCATTATTTTCTACAGTCGTCGGAAACAGAGGAAGCAGGTGGTGCTGGTCCACCCAAGCCTAGGCCTCAGCAAGGCAGGTTTGCAAGAAACCAGCAAGAGCAGCACAAAGTGCCCAACTGGGGCATCAAGGTGGGTCCCCTGGAGTCAGAGGAAGGCTGGGGGCAGGGACGAGAGGCCAGGAATGGCAGGCGCTGCTCCACAGGCTGTGAGTGAGGCCGGGAGGGCTGGCACTTGGACACGGGGTGTGTGGAGAGAGCCGAAGGCTAGACGCACCTGCCCAGGGAGGGAGGGGCCGGAAGGCACAGAGGCAAGCCTGGGGCCAGAGAGGGGAGCCCGGGGTCTGGACTGGAGGGCTTGTTCCCAGCGACAGCGTGACCCGTGATCCGAGAGCACGCGGCTGCGGGTGGTGTGTGCATGAAGAGGGGAAGGGCCACAGCGAGCTCACGGCCTGGGACAGATAAACTTAGTCTAGAAAGACAAGACGGCACGCCCTGAAGAAGTGAAGCACCAGCGAGAGGAGGACAGTCAGGTCCTCATCTGCTCTGGGCAAAACCGTCCAGGGCTCTCAAAAGGTAGAAGTTGTGTGGCTTTTAGAGACCCTAGCCATCTTCACTGGTGTCACTCACTTGTTTGTAACAGCTGGTGGCAAGTGTGTCTTCCTAATGTAGCACTCTAGACCCCTTCTTAGAGACCAGCTCTAGGCTAGTGTGGAAGGCTGGTCCACAGGATTCAAGGCCAAGTTCACAGCACGGAGCAGGTAATCTCCATCCTGTGAAACCAACCCTTGAGAGTCCTGCTCTCCTCCCTAGACACCCAGACAGCTCCGTGCAGGCCCTTTCATGGCTGGGGTTGTGGCTCAGCAGTAGAGCGCTGGCCTAGCATGTGCGTGGCCCGGGTTCGAACCTCAGCACCACCTAAAAATAAAGGCATTGTGTATAACTAAAAACAAATAAATAAATATGTTTTTTTTCAATTTTAGAACACTTTGTTTTAATTTTTATTCTCTTCCTGGTCATAAAAATAATACATGCTTACTATTAATAAATGTCTTACATTATAGAAAACTGAAAAACCAAAAATTCCCCCAGAATCCTACCCCTAGCCTTATTACGCTCTGATAAGATTTTATTAGCATACAGTAGTAAATAAATAACACGAAGTGGAACCCATATATATATATATATATGTATATATATATGTGTGTGTGTGTGTGTGTGTGTGTGTGCTACTCTGTTCTTGTCCAAGTTTCCAAATGTTCTGACAAATAACTCAATAGACAGATTCTCCAAAGAGCATTAAGTATTAGTTTTTAAAGAAGATTCACCCATGCAAGAGGTAGGAAAAACTCTTTTAAGATTTTACCATTCACTATTTAAGTCCAGAGTATTAAAAGTGAAATCATTCTTTAAAAAAAAAAAAAATAGGAAATCAAGAATAATGAATCTGACACAGAGAAAATAGTTCTGAAAAATTATCTGTTTCTTATGAAAATACAAATTCCTAAATTCCAATTCCAACAAGTAGCATAAAATAACTTGAAAATTCTAATGTGGGAAACAATCAACTCGTTACCATAAAATACAGCTGCAGAAATAATGCTACAATTCTTCTCATTTAAGAAATGTCAGGTAGGAAAGAAGGAGACATGAAACGTGGAACGGAGTTCAGCTATTGCAACTCATAAAGGACAATTTTGATTCAACCTCCCACAGCTTCGTTTGCAATGCTTTCAAGACATCTTCCATCTGTTTTAGAGACTTTTCTATTTCAACTCGGCTTTCAAGATTAAAAAGCTCTTTATCTTCTGGCACGATTTGGTTTTCAGAGGACCCTAAAGTATAACTTTCAATGGCTTCAACACTGAGGCAAAACAAGTCCCTCTTATAATCTAGATTCTTGGGAGTGCACTTGAATATGTAGCCAAGCTGGAGGGAGCAGCCCGTACAGTATAAAGTCTCAAGAATGCAACCATTTTCATCTTTACGTTTGGAAAGCTTCTGCTCTTTATCCACAGAAACATTACACGAAACACAAATCGCCCGCGCCCCAGAGCACCAAGGGAAAAACGCGGCTGCCTAAATAAATATTTAAAAAAAAAGAAAGGGCCATCCGTGTGGACTGGCAGACTAGCTGAATGGTTAAGTGAATCCTTCTCATCAGAGTTAAAAACACCAAGGGCATGTCCCAGGGCAAGTTTATAGTTTAACCTGGTAGCACTCATTCTATAAACCCCATATCAGAGGTAAAGTAAGGAATTACCAAACAAACCAGAGCTATCTGATTCTCCCTTAGAGAAAAAAGCTAAAGGAGTCACCAATATATTAAACAGATCCTGTTAGAGCTTGCAAGGATTGCTGAAAACCAAGAGGAGCAGGCAGGGGCCTGCCAGGTGACTCATGTCAGATACCATCTACACAGAGCTGGTCGGGCCCGTGCCCTGTTATTATCACGCACATAATTGCTTCCGGTTTGCGGAGTCTGGTGGGCTGCTGCTCTGCCGGGGCACTGAGGCTGTTGGATTTTGTGGGTACCAGGGATTGAACCCAGGAGCACTCAACCACTGAGCCACATCCCCAACCTATTTTTATTGTTTTTATTTTAAGTCACAGTCTTGATGATAAGTGGCTCAGGGCCTCTCTAAATTGCCGAGGCTGGTTTTGAACTTGCAATTCTCCTGCCTCAGCCTCTCGAGCTGCTGGGATTACAACTGTGCCATTGCACCTGTCCCCCTACCTCTTAATACTGCCACACTGGGGACAAATTTTCCAACACACGAGTCCTAGGACCCATTCAAACCAAAGCAAACTCTAAAGATGTCAACTTGTCAAACTGGGCGTGTGGGCCCAGACCCACTTTCTAAATGGTCACAGTTAGCAACGCTAAGCCACCCTCCGATTTACCACTGGCTGAGCTTAGGGTAAGGTTCAATAGAGAGGGCTCTGCCTCTTTATGTCAGGGTGTGCAGGGAACTAGGAAGAAGGGGGGAATCGTGGAATCCCAAAGGAAGGTATGGGGGTGGGAGGGGTCAAAGCCACAGGGGAATCCTACCTAAGATACAAAACATGTGTCCTTGGAAATACAAGACCATGGTGAAAAAACCAGACATGAAATTAGTTCCCATTTCTTGAGCAGCTACCTTAGCATTATTTATCAATTAAGATAGTTTTCTGGCAAATGACGGCCTGAAAACTTCTGTGTTGGCCACCATGCTGCAGTACCATCAACAGATGAAGCTTGGGCTTCCATGGTCCCTAGCCCTCCACTTATTTTGGGTAACATAATGCAGAACTTTATTTTTAAAAGACTTATTTAATTTCAAGGAAATTAATTACTGCTGGGCTTTCAACAAATACAACAGCCTTGTGGCTTTCCTATTTGGTGACTTTTTCTTTTTTTCGGGGGCAAGAAATGGACCTAGGGCCCTTTGGCTTGCTTCATGGAAGAAGGGACCCACAGTCTGGGCCTGGGTCTCTTCTGTAAATACAGACATCACTGTGGTCTAAGGAAGTAGACAGCCGTATGAGGGGCTGACCGGCAGGGACCAAGACTCCAATATTCACTTAAGCAGTATTTATAAAAGTAAAATAGAAAACTGAAACAATCTCAAAGTCCCATATCAGAGAAATTCTTTAGTAACTCAGCGGCACAGGCAGCAGCAGAATATGCTAGAAGACGTTTTCCTGGTGTCTGAAGAGTTCCGATTGGACCCAAGTTGAGGCAATGGGGTGTCGACACTCTACAGAGAGCTGCTCTCAGCCCCACCCAAAGGCCTCTTGACAGGTGCTTGCCAGCAGGAGACCAGGTCTCCCTCCCCACTGGGTGGCCATCACCTATGGTACCCCCAGGCCCACGCCTTCTGCCGCTGTGTGGGAGGGGCGAGAAGCTGGCTGCGGCTGCCCTGGGGTGGGAGGTTCCCATGGCCAAGTGGACCCCGGAACAGGTAAATTTAACCCATGGACAGAGATTTATCCTCCTGTTCGATTATTTTATTTAGGGGGAGAGTCACCTCGGAGGGTTTTAGAAACTATTCCCTCCCTGAGAAGGACAGCTGGGGACGGGGGCGGGCGAAGGAAGGCAGTCGCCTGCTCTTGCTGCTCTGGAGCTCCGAGCCTCTGCGCCTGGCCACTTCCCACCCTCTGCCTCTCTGGCCTGTTCTCACTGGCCGCCCGCTGGCCAGCGGTGTGCTCCAGCTGTTGCCTCTCCACTGTCCAGGTAACGGCATGACCCGCTGCAGGAGAGGGTCCCGCGACACCTGCAGTGCCCGTCCTGGGCGCCTGTGTCTGAAGGAGCCCTGCAGCCAGTCCTTGAGCTGTGCCTGTCCCCCAGGCGCGGGCCTCGCCAGCGGGGCTCCACCCTGGGTTTCTGGAGGGAGGAAGCTGGCTCTGCGCAGCCTCTGCAAACCTGCTGCTCACACCAGGGTGGTGCCGCAGCAGAGGCCACGCTGCCTGAACCCCAGTTGGCACAGCCCGTGATTCCGCCACACCTACCGCTTCCTCTGCTTTCTCTGAGATTCTCTAAGAATCCCCTGGGCACAGCTGTTTGTTTGGGATTCCCCACTGCACCCAGCGCTCCCCTGCCCGTCTCCGCTCTGTTTTCTCCACAGCACCTGTTACCCTTGGAAGTGCTCCGTGCGGTGCGAATCCGCTCCCGGCCTTGATGGTGCACTTGGTATTTCAGGAGCTTAAGAAGTATTAGTTCACTTTGTCACCGCGAGGTAGGTACTCCTGGTGCGCCCTGTCATCACTACGCCTACTGCTTTACAGATGGGGAAACAAAGGCACTGAGAGGCTTGCGGGTGAGGCTGTTCAGGTCACAGGGCCAGTGGACAGAGTCCCCTCCTCCTACACTAGAATGTCAGGTCCAGACGGCAGGGGACCTGCCATCCTTCTCACCACCACGACCCCAGTGCTGTCATTCAGTGAGTGCCCACGGGAGTGCAGGACAGGCGCTCGGCCTCCAGACAGGAGCTGTGTGGACAGCGGGGACAGAAATGGCAGGGCAGTGCTGCCCAGACGCCAGGTCTCCCGGCCGACGCTCCGAGTCCCCACGATCCCAACTGAGATCCCAGCGAGTTCTGTTCTGGCTCTGGAGACGGATTCTGAAGGTCACAGGGAGAGCTGGAAGACCCAGGCGGCCCCCGAGGGACAGCAGCGCGGGGCCTCACGCCACCGACTTCCAGTGTCACGACAGAGGGGTGCTGGCCAAGAACACGCCGATGCGTCAGTGCCCCAGAAGGGACAGTCCAGAAGTGAGCTCACCCAAGTATGGTGGAGTGGCTTTGACAAAGGGGCACGGCAGGGCGACGGAACCGTGCTAGTATTAAAAAAAAAAAAAAAAAAAAAAAAAAAGGTGCTGAAACAACTGGAAATCCGTGCAGAGAGAGAGAGAGAGAGAGAGAGAGAGAGAGAGAGAGCTCACACCCTTCACAAAACCAGCTCCAGCTGGATGACAGACCTGAAGGTATAACGCATGGGAGAAACTCTAGATGACCTTGGCAAGGACTCTTGAGGTGCAACAGCAAGGCACCGCCCACGAAGCAAAGAACTGATAAACTGACTTTGATAAAATTAAAAATTTTTGGCTTTGCAAAGGACACTGACAAAGAACAGGAAGGCAAGACACAGACTGGGGAAAAAATATCTGTGAAAGACATATTTGATAATGGACTGTTACCCAAATATTCAAAAAACCTCCAAACTCAACAAGAAGAACACAAACCAACTAAAACAGAGAAAGGCCTGAGCGGACGCCCATTAAAGAAGACACGTGTGACAGGACGCTCCATGTCCTGTGTCATCGTGGAAATGAAATGACAAGAGCTACTGGGAGGCAGCTGCTAGAATGGCCAGGACCCAGCACTCAGGCCGCACCAGATACTGGAGGAGAGGGGCCGCAGCAGGGGCTCTCCCTCATCCCCCTCATCCCCCGCGGGAACTGACAACACACAGCCTCTTGGGAAGACAGCCAGCTGCTGCCTACAAAAGCCAGCTCCCTCTGACCCCAGGAGCCGGCGTTTACCCAGAGGAGGCGACACAAACAGTGCACCGGGATGCTGGGGATGCGCGCACCGCAGCGCCGCCAAGTTAGAAGCAACCAAAATGTCCCTGAGCAGGTGAGTGGCTAAGGGACAACGGATGCCACTCAGCCCTGGAAAGCAGAGAGCTAGGCCATGAAGAGACCTCAGGACACATCATAAGTGACAGCTATCAGTCTGAAAGGCTACACCTGTGTGACTCCACCCCTAGAGAAAAGATCAGAGAGGTTGCCGGGGGCAGGGGGAGGGACGAAGAGGCAGAACTGAGTGATTTTCAGGGCAGTGAAAGTACTCTGTGTACGCCAGTCAGGACATGGGTCCAAAGCCACAGAAGGCTCACCCCAGGAGACCCTAGGGACACCATAGTCTTCTGGAGATAAAGACGGTCTCCACGGGTTCTCTGCGCGTGACAAGCGTGGCCGTGCGATAGGGGGATGTCGTTGGAGAGGAGGTTGTGTGTGGGGTCAGGTGGCGAGTGGGAAATCTCTGCACTTGCCACTCCATTTTCTATGAATCTAAAACTGAAGAAATGGGGAAAAAAAAAAAAAGGACAATCTACTGGCTAGATGATGGGTCCCCAGGGTGTGGGGGACACAGAGGCTTCAGTCTCTGTTGCTTCCGACTATGGCTTTGTTTTTCCACTGCCCAGACAAGCCACCTTCCCACTGACAGTGCCACCCTGGGCCTGGCCACCAGCTGGGACTCAGGCGACCTGCAGTCCCCCCTCTCCCCCTCGGGACGTGCTGCTGCTGTTTGGTTCTCGTTTTGTTTTACCTTCCCGTGTTGTGGACGGACTGGAGTCCCTGCAGAGGAGCCCGAGCCCTAAGCCTTTGTACCTCAGAAGGCGCTTTGTTTACAGATACAGTGGGAAACGAGTCACAGTGCGGGCACGGGGTGGGCCCTAATCTGCAATGACTGGTGTCCTAGGGAAAGGGGGATTGGGACACTGAGACAGGCACACCGGAGGGAAGGTGTCGCGCAACTCGAGATGACACATGGACCAGACCCTCCCCATGCTGCCCCCCTCTGACCGCAGACTGTGGCCCTGGGCCCGTCACAGCGGCCCTAGCCCACTTGCCTCCTGGTCCTCCCTGCCAAGCCCGTATCCAGGCCCTCTAGGCTGCATCCCTGAGTGACCACAATAGTGGCTGGGGTGTCCCAGCCTCAGTTTCTTCCCACCCACCCACACGCCACCGCTAGGGGAACATCCCCAGGACCCTCTGAAGCTGCCCAGGGAGTGTCCCCCTCTGTCCCAGCACACCCAGCCCTGACCTCCCTGAATTCTGTTCACACTGTTCACAGCAACTTCCTTCCAGCCTGCCTCATCCTGCCTGTCTCCCTGGGGTCCCGGATATGGCCAAGGGGCCATCACTTAAACCCCAACACCTCCCACCCACCCCTCTCTGACACTCCAGGCTCCAGGGCCCTGGCCTCGACTATCCTTCCAGCCCATTCCCAAGGTCTTCAAAGACAGCAGCAGGTCCTGGCCACGCCCACTGCCACAGAGTCCCCTCACAGCCTCCCTCACACCATCCCACCACCAGAGGACTCCAGCTCTGGCCCCCAGCCCCCAGCAGCGTCTCCATGTCACACCTGATCATCTCTGGCTGCCACTGACCAGGACAGTGGAGCCGCGTGCAGCCGTGTGTGCGTGAGGTACCAAGCAGCAAAACCAGGCAACAGAACAACGTGCAGTTATTTGCAGTTTTTTTTTATAACCATGCACATAAAAATGTAGAAGGGAATTTATCAAAGTAACAAATAGTTTGTATTGAGTGGTAGAATTGTGGGTGAGCTCTTCCACTTTCCTAGAATCTAAATTTTATTTATCGTTTTTTTAAATAAACTTTTAAAAAATACTTATTTATTTTTTAATTGTACACAATGCCTTTATTTATTTTACGTGGTGCTGAGGATCAAATCCAGGCCATGTGCGTGCGAGGCTAGTGCTCTACCACTGAGCCACAACCCCAGCCTCTTAAAATAAACTTTTTATTTGAGAATAGTTTTAGATTTACAGAAAATTTGAGAAGACAGGCTGAAGAGCTCCTATGTATGCTACAGTTTTTCTTTTTCTTTTTCTTTTTTTTTTTTTGTACCGGGGATTGAACTCAGGGGCACTCGACCACTGGGCTACATCCCCAGCCCTTTTTTGTATTTTATTAGAGACAGGGTCTCACTGAGTTGCTAAGTGCCTCGCCATTGCTGAGGCTGGCTTTGAACTCGCGATCCTCCTGCCTCAGCCTCCCAAGTGCTAGGATTACAGGCGTACGCCACCACGCCCGGCTTACAGTTTTTCTTATTGTTAACATCTCACACTAGGATAACTATAAGGGCCAATAATTAATGTGGTTTCTAAAACTTAAAAATAAAACCCTTAGTTTTTTGCAAAGCCAAGAAAACAACATAGGGGAAAGTGTTGGTCTTTCCATAACCTTTCAGCTCCAATTTAAATATTGACTATTTTCCTCATTTTCAGTGTTACTTCAGACCCCACTTGGCGCTGACTACAAACTGGAACAATTCTGCCCTACCCCATTAGCCATGTGCTTGCGCATGTAGAAGAGATAAGAACGCCACTGTTTGGTGATGAAGGTCACAGGAAATGTCCTCTGGATCCTTTGAACAGCAAGCCCACCTCCTGGGATCTCATCCTGTGTGCAGTCCTCTCCAGCAAATCTGTAAGTTCTGTCGGGGTTCCCGCCTTCCTTTGCTCCCTCCTGCCTCTTTATGTCCAAGAGTGCTCAGTAAGGGGTAGAGAGCTTGCCTGGCATGCAGGAGGCCCGGAGTCCCCTCCCCAGCACCACACACATCAAAAACAGAAAACCTGAGTCCAGATGGTTTCAGAATACACAGTCAATAATCAATAACTGCAGGGCAGCTCCGGTACTCAGGGCATCGAGTGAATGACTGAAAGCAGAGGGTCATTCCGGTGGCTTTGTCTTGCCTATCAGGTGCAGCAGGAGTCAGAGAAAGGCAGTTGAAATTAAGCCTTACTGGGAGAGGATTTTAGTGTTCAAATCAAGAATCGTTTCCAGATTGTTTTAATATCTCAACTATAGAAAATGGAGGGTAGGCTGCCTTTTTCTTTTTTTTCTCTCTCCCCTTTAAATGTTTCACCCCCAGTGAGTTTTCTTTGTTCTAAGTGCCAAGTTGGTTTCAAAGAATCTTTCTGTCTCTAGCAGTTAGAACAAATCCTATAGATCATAAAAGAAATAGCCAACTGAAGTAGCTAGCTTTACATGCCCACTTTTATAGGAAGAGAAGACATTTGATTTTAAAACAGAACTTCAGAAGTCTCAAATAGATCTTTCCGCCTTTTTTTTTTAGTTGATAAATACATTTTCATCTTTTAGGACAGTCCTTAATGACATAGCCAGAACTCTAACACTAACATTAGGGGAAACACTGACCAGTGCTGTGACATCTACTCAATACCTAAATCTGAGGTGGTTCTGGAAAACCCCTAAAAAAAAATAATAACCTAAAAACATCATTCTTTTCAGTTTCCAGGAAGCCTGTGTCATGTCACAAGAAAAAAGGTAAGGAGAAAAACTGTTAAAGATATTGAAGACGACTAGGAAGGAAAAACATTTACTTTGGGTTTACTGAAATAGTGCAGATTCAGCCAGTTACTAGGTTGTCATTTCAGGAAAGGGCTAACCTTGAGGACTGGGAGGAAGAGTCCCACATTGACAGTTTGCGGCCGAACCCTGCTCCCCCCATTAAAAGCACCATTGGCAATTTACAAGAGAGCTGTGCTTTTCCATTAAAATTACTTATTCTACCAAGTACTATGTAACTTTGCTTTATTACAGAGGTGATCTGCCTGCCCAAGAACATCATCACTGAAGATTTATTACAGACTGATGTTTTTAGAGCAAGACCAAACAAAACTTGTTAAAAATCAACTTGGTTTATGACGGGAACAGGTATGAACCAGCCTGTCTTGGGGCAAGGCATGCTTCTGAGACATTTAATGCTTCAACCCGAGCTCAGCAGATTTCAGGTGTTGTGCAACTTTGCCGGTGTGCTCGAGCGAGTGAACAGAGGTGGACCAGATAGGGCAAGAAGGCACTGACGCTCCCAGTGACCCAGGAAGCCGCTGGAAGGATGTGTAGCCAAAGGGCAGCAGTGGAATTCCAAGCAATCCTTCCTGGGTTCTGTGGCTATTGTTATTGTTTTGGTTATTATCATTTTTTTTGCACAATTTGAACTTTAAAATAATAAATCTTTTCTCATGATCAGAACACAATAAACATTTGCTTTTGGGAAACAGACATTATGTTAAAGTCTGGCATATGAAGGGAAATGAGTAGGGTACAGCAAGCAGATCCCGGGAGGGTGATGGGTAGGGACAGGGAGGAACGTGAGATGGCATTTGCCCTTGTACGAGAACAGCATAACAAGTCCCACTGTTAGGTATAACTATAATGCACCGATAAAATAACAAAGACTCTTAAAAATAAAAACAAAGGGAAAAGTTCGACTTCTGAAATCTGAAAACAGTAAAATTTTACAAACCATTATAAAAATGTTACATTACGCTATCCGGTTTTGTGGTGTCTTAAAAAAATTTCACTCCTAACAACAGCCAACTAACCACATGACAGAAAGCTACTCTCCTTTCTAACTCACTAACGTCAAATGTTCTGTTCTTTGCAAGCTATGTGGTTGTTAGAAATAACAGAGGTTGCTGATATACTGCCTAACTAGACACTTAGAGACCATTTTCAATCTTACTTACTTATCTAGAAATCCTGCTATTCATTCTTTTTTTGTTTTTTTTTCAATGTCAATGTCTGGGCCGGGAGTGGTGGCGCATGCCTGTAATCCCAGCACTTGGGAGGCTGAGGCAGGAGGATCACGAGTTCAAAGCCAGCCTCAGCAATGGTGAGGCCCTTAGCAACTCAGTGAGACCCTGTCTCAAATAAAATACAAAAAAAAAAAAAAAAAAAAAAAAAAAAAGGGCTGGGGACGTGGCCCAGTGGTCCAGTGCCTCTGAGTTCAATCCTTGGTACAAAAAAAAAAAAAAAAAAAAAAAAAAAAAAAAAAAAAAAAAATTGTCAATGTCTGGTCTTTTTTTTTTTTCAAAAATTTTTTTATTCTAAGTTATTAGAAATGACAGCAGAATGTATTACATTTCATATTCTACTTATAGTGCACATTTTTACATATCTCTGATTGTATACAAAGTATATTCACACCATTCGTGACTTCATACATGCACTTAGGGTGATGATATCCATCTCATTCTACCATCTTTTATTTTTCTTCACCCTTTTGCCCTCTCCCTTCCCCTCCCTCCCCATTGGCCATTCTAGGGCTGGGGATATAGCTTAGTTGGTAGAGTGCTTGCTGCTATTCATTCTTTATTTTTAAGAGTATTTGGTCATTCTTGAAATCCTTCGGGGTGGATTGCCATGCAGCTAGGGGGTGATAAGAAACAGTTGAAATTATTCTTACCTGGTTTTGCTCATCAGGATTTGGCGGGCTGCTCAAAGTAACTGTGTCACACTCTTCAACTGGAGGGGAGGGAAAAAAAAAAAAGACTCAAAGCTTGAAGAAAGCACCCACTGTGGGGTAAGACCCAGAAGGAAGGTCTGACGTCACACGTCGTACTTTGACGTCACGTTGCCCTGACGTCTTATAAAATGGTGAGGCCTTGAGTGGCCACCTGTGCGTTCTCTTCCCAAGGTGGGTCCCCAAGCCACACACACTCCTTATCCAGGGAGGAGGCACACGCAGGTTTCAGTTCCCTAAAGCTTGTGGAATTACTAAACCAACCCACCACGTCCTCTCCTGGGAACCAGAGGCTCCCCATCCTGTGGATTCTACAAAGCCTGCCTGCACCCCTCAGCCCCTGGCTGTCCCCTGTTCCCAAGAGCAAGCTGGTACGACCCTGCATGGTGCAGAGTCCTTCTCCCCATCTGTGAGTAGGTGTGGCTCCCAAGCCACTGTCACTGTCATCTGTCCAGGGTCCAATGTCACATGTTTGGCCATCGCCAGAACCC
Organism: Tamias sibiricus; assembly: GCA_025594165.1. NCBI lineage: Eukaryota > Metazoa > Chordata > Mammalia > Rodentia > Sciuridae > Tamias > Tamias sibiricus. Next base: position 99,356,073 of record CM046669.1, read on the forward strand.
TAGGATGAGATCCCTCCCTGACTACGGGGCAAAGAAGAGGCCATCGGGGGCTGGGGTTGTGGCTCAGCGGCAGAGCGCTCGCCTAGCACGTGCGCAACCCGGGTTCGATCCTCAGCACCACGTACGGATAAACGCGTTGTGTACAACTAAAAATCAAATAAATAAATATTAAACAAAAGAGGCCATGAGGCCAAGTGTCATGATCCACAGGATCTCCTATCCTCGCCTACCCTTGAAGACATCTGGTCAAATTTGATTGACTTCTCTGACAACTGACTTGGCCGACATGCTGAAGGCTGCCGGGGGTGGACACCAATGCTGATGGACTTGAACTCTGGCCTAGGGTGCTGCGTTGTCTTTATCTGGGGCTTTCCACCTCTTCTCACCTAAAGTGCTCCCTCAGCCCAGATGAAAATTGCTGTGAACAAGAGCTGGGTGTGGAGGGCTGCCAGCGCCAGCCTGCGCCTGGCAGGTGGTCTCTGAGCACCCACCTGCCCAGGCAGTGGGAGAAGAGCACCCTACCTGGCTGCTGCTTAGGTTCTACTGCTCAAGGCGGGAGCTTCCTGGGTGCTGCGTTAGCCTGGTGACCACACTGGCCACCTGCGCCATGCATGGTTCCGGACACTGCGGTCAGGTACCCCAGCACCAGTGTCCACAGCACCAATGTGGGGAGTCCCTTGGTGAGGTTTGTGGAAAGCAGAATTCTCCTGTCCAGGCAAGGGCAGTGACCCTGTCTGTCCCTGGGCCGCTGTTCCCTTGCTGCTGTCTGTGTAAGGGCATCAAGGTGCACTGCCAAGGCAGGCTGTGCTCGGTTGCGGATGACAAAGGGCGCGGGTGTTGGGGACAGCACTGTTCTCCAGGGGCACAGAACCCTGGCCAAGAACCTGGACTTGACTTAGTGCTGCCCTACCAACATTCCGAAGGGAGAAGCTTGCCTCTGGGCACCCACGGCCCAACCCTGACCAGACAAAACCCCAGGATCGGATGTGGACCCCGCCCCAGAGAGCTGCCCTGGCATTCCCTGGAGGAAGAATCAGATGGGGAATGGGTTTAACCTGCAGATTCTGGGCCCCCAAAATAACATCAAATTCAAATTCCACAAAGTTATCAACAATAGAGTCACTTCACTTCTTTCTACCTGTTCAATTCACGCTACGATCCTTTGGGCAATACGGGGAAGGTTAGAGCTGGCCCACCACAGAAAAGGAAATGGCCAGATGTTGATTGATTCCTGGGAACACCCACCTACATGCAAGTTCTCTCCCTGGTCCAATAGCGGCTCAGGTATCAAAGTTCTTGGGAAGGAGAGTCAAGCTCATTTCCCAACACTCAAGCCAGCAGTTTCTATGAAGAAGCAGGAACTGCGGGGGGTAAAGTAAGGCCCCGTCTCACTTGAGTCCTGAGCCTGCGCACACCTAGCAGAGCCACCAGAAAAGAGGCTCCACAGAATATACCCCGGAACTCTCCAGACCTGGGGGGATGATGAGAACGAAGGTCTGCATTTGACCCTGGTGATGAGACAGGTTTAGTAATGACTCAAATGCAGACAGCTCAAATTATGCTAGGTTACCCCGTTGACTTATGGGAAAATCACACCATTCAAAACCGCTCGAGTAGGGCCTGTGTTCCAGAACCGCTTCACGCTGTGCATGAATAGAGCAGGAACATGCCGGTAGGATAATAAAGACTGTGAAACATGCTTGACCAGCGAAGGAAAATGAACACTGAGGACTTTTAAACCATATGGAAATTATTAAAGTTGATCGTATATAACTCCTCTATTAAATCAAGTCCCCCCAAATCACTTGAATGTTGGAATCCTAGTGGGTACTTAATTAGATTACATTTAACGTGCAGGTCTATAAATCAGTCTCTTTACTAATTCACATGGATTTTCTTTCTCCAAAAACAACTTTAAATACCGGAAATGTCTAATGATGATATTGTCCCCATTTGTAAAATTAAAGAAAAGTATGAGCAGACACTAAATTGTTACATTACTAAATACCAATGTTGGAGTATGGTTTCAACTTCTAACCATGGTTCATTTACCTACAAAATGATGTATTTGTCCGGAGATGAGCAATTATGCACTTAATATTTTTCATTGTGAATAAGGACAGAGGGAAGGTCTAAGGTATGGGTTTTGAAGTCACATTTCTTGGGCACCCACAATGGATTTCAGTTGAGGTTCTGTGAAGTTCAAATTCTAGGAGAAACCCAGCAGTACTACAAGCATGGGATCGGGTTGCTAAGCAATAGTCTTTTTCTTTTCAAAACAGGAAATCGCATTCAAGGCTGATAAAGAAAGATCTTGGGGGGCTGGGGGTGTAGCTCAGTGGTTGAGTGCAGGAGCCCTGTTTGGGGAGATGGCTTGAATTGCGGTTGACTATGGCCATCTCCCCAAACAGGGCTCCTACAGTTGAGCGCTTGCCTTGCACGCGAGTCACTGAGTTCGATCCTCAGCACCACATTAAAAAAATAAATAAAACAAAGATATTAAAAAAAAAAAAAAGATCTTGGGGCAGATGCAGCATGACACTGTACCAAGACAGCCACACCCTGGCCACTCTGCTCAGAAGGAGCCTCGGAGAGTCCTGTCCTGATTTCCCAGCATTCTTTGGCATGCCAGGCACCCGTCGGCACTCACTGAATTCTCGTGGGCACCTGGGAGGCGGGCGCTCCACAGGTGAGGAAAGGACACCCTGAGACCTGGAGTCGCTGGGAGCTGGGAGCAGCCCCAGCAAGTCCTCTCTTTTTGGCAGGCTCTCAAGTAGGCTCCGTCCCCAGCCACACAGCTGTGAGCTCAAGAGCAGGTTCCTGGGTACAATCCCAAACCCAAAGCCAGGGTCTCAGGACAGCAGGCCCAGGGTCTGCATTTCAAACAGGCTCCCCTGGTGACTCCGGACTGACTGGGGAAGTCTGAGAACCAAGCACTTCCCACTTCTGCTGAGACAGAGCCCACGTCTGGGGCCCAGAGACTCCAAGGTCGTTCAGGGAGAGGGCAAAGGGGGAGGGAGTGTGCTAGAAACCTCCCCCAGCGCAGCCTGCATCTGGACAGTGTTCTTCTGCTACTCCAGGGGCATGAGCAAAAGAATAATGACACTCTGATGGTGTCACTACAAGGGCCAGGAAGCAAAACCTGGGGGTGGCAAGGAGAGGACAGCCTTGGCCAAACCCTGGACTGACTCACCACAGGCTGGCCCAGGTGGGAAGCGCCCTGTGGTCCCCACTACACAAGAACTGCTGGGGAACCCACGAGAGCAGGGGCTGGGCAGGCCCACCTCCACGGTGACCGGGAGCCAGGTGCCCCTGTTGTCCCTGAAGCTGGACACAACTACCGGTCCTCAGCCCACGTCACCGCTGGGTGGTCAGCAGAGTACAAGGTAGGTGCTCCCGAGTGACAACCACAACACGGACTGGAAAGCCACACCGTGGACCTTCCCTTCTCCTCATTCAGTGTGAAAATGGTAAGTGCACAGTTTCTCGTCTCCAAACAAAACAGAGTGAAAAGCTAGGGTCTAGCCGCTGGAGGCCTGCGCGGTGCCTAAACCTGAGTCTATGGGTTATAAAGAGCTTCACTGGTTGGATTTGGTGCAGGGTCAGCCTCCCCTCTCCCCTGCTGGCCACGGAACACTCTACCCTGTGGTTTGGGTGGAATCCACCCCATCTGACCTTGAGGCCCAGACCTGGCCAACCTCCCCCATCCTCCTGATGGCAGTAAGTGACTCAGGATGGACCCAGGACCCAACCTGGCCCCTCACAGCCATCCGTACCACGGAGCTCGGGTCCTGGGGGGCTCCCTCCTCCCCCTCTGCCTCTGGAATCGCACAGCCTGAAGCTGGCAGCGCTCGGGACCGCCCTTCCCCCAAGTGGGGACCACAGAAGGCAGAGCCTCGGGCAGACAGACTGGACCCAGCTGCGGCAGGGGCCCCTGAGCCAGCAGGCCCCTCCCCCACTTTCAGAACCAATTCGAGTTAGATCTCTGTCACGCAGGATAGAGGCCTGGCTATCTTCATTCTATGCTTGGCAAAAACCCCATCGGGATTTATTTTATAAAATCTGGTATAAAATAATTCACGTATTTTAATAAAAATGTGTTTGTGAACTTTTTTTCAGGCTGACACATATATTTTAATTAATTGATTGCTTCATTAATTTGTTCTAATCAGTCATACATGACAGCAGAATGCTCTTCGAGTCACAGTACCCAAATAGAGCACACTTTTTCTCTTCTCTGATTGTCACACCACTCGTGCAATCGCACATGTACCTAGGGTAATGTCCGTTCATTTGTGAACTTTTGTAGTCAGGTAACAGGTGAGCTAAAGTGTCACTGTTTCTGTTTGACAACTTTAAATAGTGAAGAATTACTCAGACCAATGCTTTGTTTGAGATACTAAAGCGTCACAAGTTCAAGGAGTTACATTAACTGTACATACCTTTAGGGAGTCCCGTATCTTGAATGGGATATTTGTGTGACTGTAGAAACCAACAAAAGAGGAGAGTTATTTTTAGATGTCAGTTATAAGATCAAAGTGAAAAGAAAGCTTTGTTTTTCAATTTAAAACATGGTTTCAATGTAAAACCTTAGAAATGGTTAGTCTTAGATCTATTTGTCCAGACCCACTGATTGGGTTTTTCGTTTTTTTTTTTTTTTTTTTTTGTGGTACCAGGGATTGAACTCAGGGGCACTCAACCACTGGGCCACATCCCCGGCCCTTTTTTTGTATTTTTTATTTAGAGACAGGGTCTCACTGAGTTGCTAAGTGCCTCGCCATTGCTGAGGCTGGCTTTGAACTCGCGATCCTCCTGCCTCAGCCTCCCAAAGTGCTGGGATGACAGGCGTGCGCCACCGCGCCCGGCTGTTTTTCTTCTCAATTTGTAGAAACAAAATCAAGGCTTACAAGAAATTGGTGTTGAAACGTGAAATAGAAAAAGGCGGTTTCTAATCCTGGGCTCTGACCACTAAACCACACTTCCTCTTTTCTACAGGGCTAATCTCCCTATCTGTTTCCTGCAGCTGAAAGCATTTGTTTCCAGGCATGATGGGGCAGACCCACTTCTTCTCCCCATTTCTGTGGCAGTCCTTAGGGTCAACAAGCACGTGTGATCTGGGCAGTGCTCCCTGTGACAGTGCTCTGCCCTGGGTGTGAATCCTGGGACGGACTCAAAGGTGACCTGCCATCGCCTGCACAGAGATGGCACTAAAGCTCAGCCACTGACTGGCACAGCTGTGGACCAGGGCAGGGCAGCCCCACTCCAGGAGGCTCAAACTGCAAACGCTCTCAGGATCACGCTGGTTAGTGCCCTCATCCCTCTCTGTAGGTATCCACTGTTCCAGAAACTTGTTTCAGATCACACAAGGCAGCCCTTCTCTGAAGACTCCCATGAGGGGAGTCCCTGTCCTGTCCCCAAGCCCTGGTCAGCTCACACGCCATTGGCCCCCATCCTCCCGCCTGAAGAGTCACCGCTTCCACATGTCCTGCAGGTCCCACCGTGCCCTGTGACGGGGGAACGTTGGCACGCGTGGCCTGTGTCAGTGCCTCTGCGTGGAGTCCCTGAGCTGGGCAGTTAAGTTTCGGGACCTCCAGAAGCATCCGACCCTCTCCCAACACAACTCAAGTAAGCCAGAATCAACCGCAGAAACGGGGGAGACCAAGAGCTCTGCCCCCCAGGAAATCAGCTCCTCTCCTCACTCTCCCGGAGCACGGAACGCCTGTGCTCTGCACCCCTCGTTCCCTCAGACAGATGGTGGGACTATGATTGCTGCGCCCCCAGGTGCGGACTCAGAAAGACCCCTGTGGACGCACACACAGGCGCAGCGAGGGCGGGTCTCCAGAGCAAGCGATGCCTGAGGGAGGTGAGCCCCGGCCCAGCACCGGGGGAACCCAAGGGAGGAGCAAGGTCACTGCCAACAGCAGGCGCAGCAGGAGCAAGGGGACCCTCAGCCTGAGCAGAGACGTCTACTGCAGGAGGACAGAGGAAGACGGGGCTGAACATAAACTAGGGAGACAGTGTCCAGAGCCCCGTGACAAGGGAGCCCAGGGACTTGGCTACAGGTCCCCGGGAAGCTGCTTCATCAGGCGCCACCTGTCCTGTGCCCGGCTCTGCGCGTGGGAAGGTGGGCAGCATGGTGTTTGGGAAGTCAGACCACCAAGTGACTACAGTTCAGTGAAAAAGCCAGCAGGGGTTAGGTGACGACGGAGGGAGCACTGGAAGGTCCCAAGAAGTGAGGAGGCACAGGAGTCGGTTCGGGGACGAGGCAGGAGATCTCCTTGCCAGAGGGAATGGCATGATCAGTGTCCCAGGAAGGTGTGAGGCTGTGCCGGGGCCAAGCCCCAGCAGACAGCTGCACACACCTGGCTCAGCAGGTGAGCCGTGGACACTGAGATGAAGCCAGGGAGGATGCACGGCGTCCCGCGCACAGCAGGGATGTCACAGATTGGACTGTGTCTCCCATAAAGGATATGTTGAAGTCCCAACCCCTCACATCTCAGAGTGTAGTCTTATTTGGAACTAGAGTTATTATAATGTGATTCATTAAGATGAGCTCATACTAAGCCGGTGCGGTGGCGCACGCCTGTAATCTCAGCACTTGGGAGGCTGAGGCAGGAGGATCATGAGTTCAAAGCCAGCCTCAGCCATGGCGAGGCACCTAGCAACTCAGTGAGACCCTGTCTCTAATAAAATACAAAAAAGGGCTGGGGATGTGGCCCAGGGGTCGAGTGCCCTGAGTTCAATCCCTGGTACCAGAAAAAAAAAAAAAAAATGTGAGCTCATACTAAAGTAGGGGGACCCCTAGCCCAGTAGGACAGATGTCATAAGGCTGGGTACGGCTCAGTGGTGGCGCACTCGCCTAGCATGTGCAAGGCCCTGGGTCCCATCCCCAGCGCTGAGAAAGAGGAGAGTGAGAGAAGAGACTGAGGTGAGCACAGGAGAAGGGCCACGTGTCCACAGTGGGGGAAGCAGGGGAGGTGTCCGCAAGCCCAGGAGGCCCGGGCGGCCTGCGGCCTCCGGCAGCCACAGCAAGAGAGCAGGGATTCTTCGCTGTGGGCTGCAGAAGCATCAGGGCACGGCCCACACCCTGACCTTGGACTTCAACCTCCAGACCTGTGACAGAACACACGCTGTGGTCCCAAGCTGCCCAGTACGTGGTGTGTTGTTCCACGGCCCTGGGAGACTGTAACAGGGAAGCTCTGGAGAGATGGCTCACCCCCAGGGTGGAGAGGTGACCAGAGGGCCCACGTACGTGGTGGGGAGAAGGGCTCTGAGAAAGGGCGAACTTGTCACCAGAATGTGAGTAGGAGGCCTTGACACTTCCTGTGGACCGAGGGGTACTTTACAGAGTGACAGGCCACATCTGAGAGGATCCCAGTCACAGCCCAGGGTGGCTCTGCATTGCACTCGTATGAGGCTAAGAGAGAATTTTTTCTTATTAATTTCCACTGTGTGTCAAAGCTTGATCCCCACCACCCATGCTTACCAAACCATAGGGACGACCAAAGAACAGGAAAACAGGACGGCAGGTCCTCGGCACACCCAAGAAGGAAGCCACTTAATCTGATGACACTAAGTGTATCTTAGGTCATCGGCACTTTCCAGGCCTCAGTGGCCCTGTCTTCAGAACCGTGGAACAAAAGGAACATGCCGTATGCTGTACCCACAGAGACAACTATGCTGGTGTCCAGGGCCATGACTGGGTCCTTAACAAGAGGCGCAGGACAGCAGGGCCCCTGCTGTAAACACCAGCCAACTGCTACTTCTCACCTGTGGAACGGGGACAGATACCTGCCCCAGCCTCTCACAGGATATTTGGAGGGCGAGAAAGAATGCGTGGAGACTCTCTGGCAACTTAGAGCAGTAGGGAGTGCAGGAAGGTGGGGGAGGCAGGCCAGGAGCCAGCTCTGGGATTCAAGGTGATACCAGAGGCAAGTCAAACAGCACTGGCCCACCTTTGCTTAGCTGCTGCAAAAGAGTCCTATTATTTTTTTTTTTGCTTTAATCTCACATTAGATATTTTGAGTTTTGAAGATGGGTTAGTAAAAAGTAGACCAGTATGGGCTGAGGGTGTAGCAGTGGCAGAACACTTGCCTGACATTTTTGAGGCCCTGGGTTTGCTTTCTAGCAAACCACACACACACACACACACACACACACACACACACACACACACACAACACACACACACACACAATTTTATTAAAGTAGAGAAAGACCTCACAGAATCTAAGAGGGTCACTTCCGGTATGCACAAAACAAGAGCACCATTTTTAGCCTGGAGAAATCCAAAGTTCATTATGCCATATAAATAGAGAATTTATCTTTGGAGAATCTTGCTGTTGGGTTTCTAGACCTCAAATACTCTAATGAAAATGGGGGAGAAATGCAAAACAAGGGGTGTGGCTATGAAGGTAAAATGTGTGACCTACCATGTGAAAAGATAACGTGCTGGGGTCCGTGTCTTCCACTGGCTCCTTTGCCATGTGATCTGCAGAGAAAACAAAAGGAAAGCATTTTTCCTCATGGAGAAGCACTCGTGGTAACTTTGGGGTTGTCTTCCTACAAGTGTGAGCTTGTGGGGTGAAGGAGCCCCAATTAGGGAGATGGCTATTGCGGTCAGCTGGAAGCCATAAGTTCCACCTGATAATAAGTATGTATGTGACGCACCTGTAAATGCACGTGAGGCACCCGCAAAGCTAAAGGTATATAACCGGGTGAAAGCGGTCGGAGTGAGGAGAAGAATGAATTCATTCAGTCAGTCATGCAGTCGCTCGGTCGGAAGAAGAGTTCGGGTCGGAGAAGAAGAAAAGAATCAGAGCGGCCAGAACGTAGGCAGAGCGGTTACAGAAGAGAAACCAGATAGAAGAAGTAATTCCTGGTCAGAGTCAAGCTGAGGCTCCCGAGGAAGAAAGAAGAAAGAAGAAAGAAGCTCTTAAAGCTAAGCTCTCTCTCTCTAAAGAAGAAATCTCTCTCTTTCAAGCTCTCTCTCTTTCTCTCTAAGCTCTAAGAAGAAAATCTTTCTTTCTCTCTCTAAGAAAGTAGAAGTAAAAGTAGTAGTATCTTTACTCTGCCTCCGAGTTTTCCTCCCGCAGCACCGTGGCTAGCCACGACAGGCAGACAGTGGGGAAGGCAGGGGCTGGGGAACTGCTCCCTCTCCACCCCCTACAGGCCAAGTGAGGGGTGGAATCAGACTGTGCTGAAAACAAGGACAAGAAACCTTGCAACACACAAAAACAAAAACCTACACTATTTTGGAACAAGTTACCTAAAAATATCTCCAAATGATCAAATTATGCAGATGTGATATTGACGACCCTTTCACATGTTGGCTTGGACATAACTTTGAGTAGCAAAGATTTAACTCTGGATTCTGCTTCTTTCCTTACTTCCTACTCTTGGTAACTTTTAATTTTTTAATATCATTTTGAGACACTAGCCTTCATTAGAGCACTTGTCCTAGCATGAGCAAGACTGCAGTTTTAATCCCTGTGCCAGAAAAAAATAAAATTATATGCTGTTATGATTTGAATCTTAAATATCCCCCAAGGCTAATCCTCAGCTGAGCCTTGGAAGGTATTGGGGGTTGGGTCCCTGATGGAGGAAGTATATTATTGGGGACAGGTTTTTCTTTTTATTTTTTTAGTTATAGATGGACACAATACCTTTATTTTATTTTTATGTGGTGCTGAGGATAGAACCCAGTGTCTCATGCTTGGTAGGTGAGTGCTCTACCTCTGAGCCACAACCCCAGCCCCTGGGTACAGGTTTTTGAAAGGTGTATCTTGTCCCTGGACTCTTCTCCTCTCTTTCTGCCTTCTGGCCACTGTGAGGTGAGCAGCTCTGCTACCCACACCCCCTCCCCGACTGCCATGATATCCTGCCTTGCAAAAGGCCCAAAGCAATGGAAGCAGGTGACCATGGACTAAGTCCTCTGAAATTACGAGCCAAAATAGATCGTTCCCCTTTCAGTTGCGTTTCTCAGGTATTTTGTCAGAGCAAAGGACAGCTAACACACATACATGCATAAAGCTTCTTGATGTGGTTCATGGGAAATAATAAAGTAAAATATACCTCACAATATTTTTATCAAAAATTGATCTTGATTTCTCAATATTTTTCTTCTTGTGCTTTGTCAATGCTTTTTTGCATTTAAGGAATCTAATGAGGAAGTACAGAAAAAATCAAATTCGGAAATATTAATAGAAGGTATGGGCTTCAATCAGGCTACTGCCAGATCATATGAATTCGTACACATTAGAAATAGCTCCCCTTTTCTAAGATGCTTTACAAGACACCTACCAGAAAACCTTAACGATAATCAAATCTGCTTACGCGAGGTCTAGATTTGTGCAGTACACAACCTGTATTTATCTACCGCCAAAACTTCAACAGCCAAAACATTCACTTTTTATCCAAATCCTCATTAAGTACCTACTGTATATGAGGCTCTAGGTCTGGGAATACCTCTGGGGATCCAGGTGGGCCTCATAGGACAATCTAGTTTTATTGATTTGCTTTTTAATTGGTACATTATAGTTTCATGAATAAAAGTGGAATTCATTGTGATACATTCATACATGCACATGATACCGCTCGGTTCACATCACTCTGCTGTCGCGTCCCTTCTCCATTCCGTCTTCTTCTCCCTCCCTCCCTCCACTCCACTGTTCAACGAGCCATTTCTTGAGACAATCATCTGCGTTTGTTCTCCCTGGATGTTCCCTCGCTGAGAGCAGGTCTGGACTTTGCCTCTTTCTTTGCTCCAAGTGTTGACAATGTCCTAAGAAGATGCTCACGGAGGCAAGGCCTCCATTTGTTTTATGACACCAACAGTCACTGGACAGAAGTGGGGAGAGCTTTGGCCAGCGCCCTCCTGTGAGAGGGACCATTCCCTGGTTCCAGCAGACAGCAGTAAGACCACAGTGCGGAAAGCATGGAGCAGATTAGGCCCTAGCTCAGGATCCACCCCAACAACGTGGGTGACTGCGCTTAGTGTCCAGAAGACACAGACCTCCTCCGGCCTCACAGGACCTCTCAGTGTGGACAGCAAGGACTCCATGCCTTCCTGGAGCACAGCAAACCCGAGGTGCCTCCTTGAGTCCAAGCACCACATTAGCCTCAGATCCCCCCCGACCCTAAGGAGGGGCAGAGCCCCAGTTCTGTCTGAAAGGGGATTTCCTGCCGGCCTAACGCAGCACAGACTCAGATTTGAAGTCAAATTGACATAAAGAAAACAGAAGACAAATGGTGTTGTAGTTCCACCCTGAGTTCATAGAACTCCTGCTGCCCACGTAATCAGGGACCAACAGGGTACCAAGTGCCTGTGAGCAGAAAGAAGCTCCACAGGGCAGCGAGCTGACCCCTGAGTCCTCCAGGGCCAGCTGACCAGGAGGAGCTCACAGGAAGAGCATCCTCGACAGAGGGACTGGGCAGGCCACAGCCAGGAGAGGAAAGAGAATATGCTTTGGGGGGGTCCTTCCAGCCAGACACCCAGATCTCATGTCCTAGTTTTTTTTTTTTTTTTTTTTGTGGTACCGGGGATTGAACTCAGGGGCACTGGTCCACTGGGCCACATCCCCAGCCCCTTTTTTTGTATTTTATTTAGAGACAGGGTCTCACTGAGTTGCTAAGTGCCTCGCCATTGCTGAGGCTGGCTTTGAACTCGAGATCCTCCTGCCGCAGCCTCCCAAAGCGCTGGGATTACAGGCGTGCGCCACCGCGCCCGGCCTCCTAGTTTTTTTTTATTCCACGTTTCTCACAGTCTTGATCCTGGCTGGGGCAGGGGCAGGAGGAGCCACCATTAAGCAGCTTCAAGCCCCTTCTCTGCTTCTCCTATCGCAGCCTCGCCTCAAATATTTCATCTTCACTGAAGGGCTCCCGGATGCCACTACTTTTTAAAATTAAAATTAATTAATTAATTAATTTAATTAAATTTGTTATACATGCTTTTAGAGTGCAATTCCTTTCATATTACATATAAAGAGCAGTTTTCCAAGTCATTGGTTTTACACAAAGTATTTTCATACCATTTGAGTTTTTTATACATGCACTTAGTATATTAATGTCCAACTCCTTCTGCCATTGTTTCTATCCCCTTGCCCCTTTCCCTCCCCTCCCCCCTTTTTTATTTTACATTCCTTCATTCCTCTCATCCCCCCTCCCTTGCCACTATAATTCAGTATCATCCTAGCAAAGGAATTAATTGACCTTTGGTTTTCTGGGATTGACTGACTTCACAGCATTATTTTCTCCAACTCCATCCATTTACCTGCAAATGCCATGATTTTATTCTCTTTTAGCTGAGTAGTGTTCCATTGTATATAGATACCAAAGTTTCCCTATCCATTCATCTATTTATGGGCATCGGGGTTGTTTCCACAATCTAGCTATTGTGAACTGTGCTGCTATGAACATTAATGTGCTGTGTCCCTGTAGTACGCTATTTTTAAGTCCTTTGGGTATAGACCGAGGAGTGGGATAACTGGGCCAAATGGTGGTTCCATTCCAAGTTTTCCTAGGAATCTCCATACCGCTTTCCAAATTGGCTGCACCAATTTACAGCCCCACCAACAATGTAAGAGTGTGTCCTTTTCCCCACATCCTCACCAGCATTTATTGTTGTTTGTGTTTTTGATAGCTGCCATTCTGACTGGTGTGAGATGAAATCTTAGAGTAGTTTTGATTTGCATTTCTCTAATTGCTAGAGATGTTGAACATTTTTTCATATATTTGTTGACTGATTGTATATCTTCTTCTGAGAAGTATCTGAGTATCTGTTCAGTTCCTTAGCCCATTTATTGATTGGTTTTTTTTTTTTTTTTTTTTTTTTTTTTGGTGTTGTAAGAGCCTTTGATGAGGAAGCAGCTCTAAGATGGCGGCTGGCTGAGAGCCAAGAGGTGGTGCTTACTTGTTTGTCAAAAGCAAGGCTTTGTTCACTACAACTTACACCTGACTTTTATAGTAGCTCGTGGGCACTGCGTGCTGCACCTGTAAGTCGAGCTTGTGAGACGTGTATGCCTGTTAAGAGAACTAATGCACCTGTGATGGGTAAAGAGTATTAAAAGAGACTGTGGGGGCAGAAGGGAGAGAAGAGAAATAGAGAAGGAAGGGAGAAGAAGAAGGAACAATAAAGGAACCACTCATTCCCAGTCTATCTCCGATTTCTTTCCCGCGGTATCGTTGCTGCAGGTGGCAACATGGTGTAAAGGTTTTTGAGAGATTTATATATCCTTGAAGTTAATGTTCTGTCTGATGTGCATGTGGTAAAGATTTGCTCCCATTCTGTAGGTTCTCTGTTCACCTCACTGATTGTTTCTTTTGCTGAGAAGAAGCTTTTTAGTCTGAAGTTCTTGCTCTATAGGGGTCTTATTGAGGAAGTTGGGGCCTAATCCAACATGTTGGAGATTTGGGCCTACTTTTTCCTCTGTTAGGTGCAAGGTCTCTGGTTTAATTCCTAGGTCCTTGCGGATGCCAGTATTTTAAAATGCCACACACCAGAAGCATGAGATTCTACCAGGTGTCAACACAATGGGTTGTGTTGCAGCTGTGCAGAACTTAGGGTGCAGGGGTTTAATGGCCACAACAGCTTCCTGTAGAGACACTATAACAAGTTAGTCTTGTTTCTTACAGAGGATTAATATGAGAGGGAGGAAAAAGAAAAAGACTTGGAAGAAGATGGAGGAGACCACTGGGAAAGGCAGCAGAGAAAAGCAAACAGGATAGCTAAAAGGAAGGAGCGCTGGGTGCAGGTGTGGAGGTCTGGGCCCACACCAGCACACTACTGGGAGCCAGGGGCTAGCCTTCAGCAGCCTGGTGCTGTGACCTCGGACAGGCCTGGGTATTACCTTGACCACCCTAGTGTATGACCTCAGACAGGCCTGGAGGTACGACTTTGACCAGCCTAGTGCTGTGACCTCAGACAGGCCTGGGTGTGACCTTGACCAGCCTGGTGCTGTGACCTCAGACAGGCCTGGGTGTGACCTTGACAAGCCTGGTGCTATGACCTCAGACATGCCTGGATGTGACCTTGACCAGCCTGGTGCTGTGACCTCGGACAGGCCTGGGTATGACCTTGACAGCCTAGTGCTCTGACCTCAGACAGGTCTGCATGTGACCTTAACCAGCCTAGTGCATGACCTCAGGTAAGCCTGGAGGTGTGACCTTGACCAGCCTAGTGCTGTGATCTCAGACGGGCTTGGGTGTGACCTTGACCAGCCTGGTGCTTGACCTCAGTCAGGCCTGCAGCCTTAGACCAACCCAGTGCTGTGGTCCCAGGTGAGCTGTCAGCTTTCCCAGCCCCAGACTTCTCCTCTGCACAGGACAAGCCCAGGTATCTCCCTGCCATATGAGGGCTGGTGACAGTTATTCTGGTCAGGCCAGGTCTGGCAAGAACAGGGGTGGCACCCTGCTGCTGCTCAGGCCCTGAGCAACTTCAAGGCCTACCTGGGCACATCTGAGAGGACTATGAGGCTGGCTGAGATACTGGCAGGAGACAGGGCCTCTTGCTTTGGTCTGACACCTCTGGGAACTGGGGAAGCTGAGAAGGGAAGACAGGCGGAGTCCAGGGTCCCCTGCTCTAAGTGCAGCAATGGGGGAGGGGGCGGTGTTGAGGACTCACATCAGAGGCATGTCAGGCCTCCCTTCACTCCAAACTCTCTGACAGTGTCCCCCTTTGCGCACAGAGCTGTGGAGGAAGTGCTGGGCTCCCAGCTGCCTGCAGACCCAGGCCCACTGCCACGTCCCACGTTCTGATTCTGCCCTAGCGACCTTCTCCGGGCAGCTGCTGTAGGTCAAGCTGAAGTACTTTTATTCTCACAGGCTCAGATTTTTCTGTGTCAAGGAAATTACTGAGCCAGGTGGGGAGGCTGCTCCCAGTTATTTGAGACTGATCTAGAAGCGAACGTTTTCCTAAGGTCTTACCTACAGGCCTTGGAATTGCGTGTTTACAATACTATTAAGGATGAAATCAAATCGTTTAGTTAAAGCTTTGAAACGTTTGTTTCCACAAGCCCGGCCAGGGTAACAGCAGGCTGAGCCTGCCAGGCAAGCTCTGGTACTGCATGGGACATGGGGCACCGAGGGGCACAAATGGCCGCCCTGCCAGGCCTGGCCGGGGCGGAGCTCCCCTGCTCCTGTCATTCACTGTCTGGCCAAGCCTCCCTCCCAAAGCTGCCTGGACTCCCCTGGACCATGGTTCTGACCAGGCTCAGGTTGACACGGCTCCTGTCCCTGCTGAGAAGCGGCAGTGGAGCTGCAGCAGCCTCCGCAGGGGTGGGTTGGCGCGCAGGTGGCAAGCGGGACACATGGCCACGTGGAGCAGGCACGGCAGGCCTGAGGCCGCTCGGACCAGCACCGAGGTGGCCAGGGGCAAGCCTATCTGTCACCCTGCGGCACTCTGGCCCGCCCACAGCAGGCATGCCTCTGCAGAAGCGCGCTCCCCACAGCGGGCAGCTGTAGATACCCCTGAGCACGCGCGATCTACGACTTCATTCTCCAGCTCGGGGTCGGGAAAGCAAAGCAAACCTCAAGGGCACACAGAGCAGAGCAGAGCGGACCAACAGTGGCAAGTTTCCACGCCCTAATTAGCGTCAGTACGGACCAACAGCAGCCAGCCGAGGGCCACATCAACTCGAGACCAGCAGGCTGGGTGGGAAAGGGCTTTGCACAGCCAGAGCCCTGCTCTTCAGGAAATCCCGAGGCCACACTAGCCTGTCCTTGTCTGTGGGTTTCATTTTTTGAACTCCTAAGTCAAGAACCTGCAGAGGAGAAACTGAAGATGGGTTGCTGGGATCTGCTCCGACCCGGGTGGGCGTGGCCCGCCATGGCCGTCCAGAGCCACGGCAGAGGCACAGAATGCAGTCGCATCCCGAAACGCTTGTTTCAGGGTCACCGTCCTTAACTGGCAATGGACAGGTGGGACACTTGGAGTGAGACTGGTGTGCACTGCCAGGAGCACGGCTGGGACAGCTCCCCAAATCCAAGACAACCCTCCTCAGTGAGGCAGTGGGCACGGGAGCGCGGGGTGAGAGCAGCAGGGGCCGTGCAGTCACGTGGTTTCCGTGGACTGCGAGTCTACACATATGATGCATGTGACGTCAGGGTGTGAGAGCCTCCGGCACGTCCTGGGGGTAAGTCTGTGGGTGGTGTCTAGGAGGGCTATCCAGGTGAGGGGCGCCCCAGGTAAGGGTCCACAGCACACGGCTCTCTTGCGCCCAGTGTCCAGGATATCCATGACCGGGTCTCTTCCCACCTTTACTTGTAGGAGCCCTAATTAAGGAGATAGCTAAGATTGCGGTTAGCTGTGAGCCATAAGCATTTCCACCTTCCATGGTCTCGCAAGACTTGGCCCGGGACATTGCAGCTCGGGTCGTCGCCATTTACATGGTCTTGTGAGACTTGGCCCGGGACATTGTGGAGCTGGTCAGCGCCATTGTGTGTGGTGGTTAGAGGAGTGTGGATGGTGTTGGAGTTGTTGTTGGAGCCGGAGAGAGAAACCAGCAGAATAAAGAGCCTGTTCGTTTCCAGTCTGCCTCTGAACTTATTCCCCGCGCGTCGTTGCTCTAAGCGGCCATCGCTTCAGGCAGCGACATTTACTGGCTCGTTACTCCCTCCCCAAGGCAAGACAGGACAAGGACACAGCCACCCCACCTGCCCACCTGGCTGCCTTGCAGCTGGCCCTGAGGAACTGCTCTGACTTGCCTTGCCGGACAGCGGAGCCTGAGACTCCGGGTGAAAAGCGCCCTGCCCCACGTGGGCAGGGACGGGCTGCACAGAGGCCTTCTGGGTTTCCCATCAGTCTACAAGCAGCAGAGCCGACTCTGTGACGGTTTGGATGTCAATGTCCCCTAAGTGTCAAGTGCTAAAGGCTTGGTCACCAGCTTGCAGGGCTACTGGAAGGTGGTGGGACCCAGTGGAAGGATGTTAGGTCACTAGGGTGAGCTCTTGAGGGGGATATTGGGACCCCAGCCTCCCCCTCTGCTTCCCAGCTGCATGAGGGGAACAGGTTTCCTCTACCCTGTGGGTGGCCACAGGGCCAAGTGACCGACCTGGGACTGAAACCTGAACATGGGCCAAAATCAACCTTTCCTCCTTTTTTTTTTTTTTGGTACCCAGGATTGAACCCACGGGGGCTTAACACTGAGCCACGTCTCTGGTCATCTGAAAAAATATTTTGAGACAGGGTCTTGCTAAGTTGCTTAGCACCTCACTAAGTTTCTGATGCTGGCTTTGAACTAGCAATCCTCCTGCCTCAGCCTTGGAGCTGCCGGGATTACATGTGTCCACCACCATGCCCAGTCAACTTCTCTTCCTTTAAGTTGATTCTCTCATGTGTTTTTTTTTTTTTTTTTTTTTTTTGGTACCGGAGATTGAACTCAGGGACACTCGACCACTGGGCCACATCCCCAGCCCTTTTTAGTATTTTATTTAGAGACAGGGTCTCACTGAGTTGCTAAGTGCATTGCCATTGCTGAGGCTGGCTTTGAACTCACGATCCTCCTGCCTCAGCCTCCAAGTGCTGGAATTACAGGTGTGCGCCACACACTGTTTTAGTCAGCTTTTCGTTGTTGTTGTTGTTGCTGGGACCAAAAGACCTGACAAGAACAACGTAGAGGGGGAAATGTTTATTTGGCTCAATTTCAGAGGTCTTGGTCCACAGATGGCTGACTGTTGCTCTGAGCCAACGTCAGGCAGAAAACATCATGGCGGGAGGGCATGGCCATGGCGAGGGCTCAGGACATGGCAAGCAGGAAGCAGAGGGCTCTGCTCACCAGAGATAAAACACAAACCCCCAGATCACACCCCTGTGACCTACTTCTTCCAGTCACATCCTCCCTGCCTACAGTTATCGCCAAGTTGATCCTTATTAGTGGATTAATCCACCACATTTCACCTCTGAACTTTCTTACATGTCTCACACATGAGCTTTTGGGGGGACACCTCATCTCTAAACCACAACTCAAACCCTCCTTGTCTCTAAGAGGCTGTCCAGACTTCAGTCGTGCCTACAACAGTAAAGTTGCCGCGACAACCCAAAGGACAGGCTCAAGGAGCTTCTGGACGGCTGATCACGCCAAGTGCAGGTTCCTGGCCAGAGAGGGCACGGACGCTCTGAGCCCCCTTAGGCCCCCGCATCTCTCCCAGCTGCTCAGTCAGAAGCACAGGTAAAGCGATCTGGGGTTTGCAATTGGTGTCCTGAGGGGGCCGTCTCAGGGACAGAGTCCACATCTCAACCTGTGGGACCTAATGCTGTCCCCAAGCAGGGTCAGAGGACACCCAGCTGGGGATTGCTTGCTTGCTGGTGGTGACAAACTCAACCCTTCTGGGGTCAAAGAAGCCTTCTGGGTGGACTGCTGCAGTGCGACAGTGTCTTGGTGAGGCCTGACAGTACCTGAGGAAGGGACTAGAGGCCCCTCTGCACACACCCAGCACCGGGCTCACCGAGAGGTGGAAGACCCAGACTCAGTCCCAGACCCTCTGGCTTCCGAGTCCGCCTGTTCTCCAGCACCATGGGCTTCTAGAAGCAGCTCAGGCACTGACAGCCTGACAGAGTCCTGGGGATCACCGTCCCCACCGCCCCTTCCCATAAGGACGCCAGCCGTGCTGGCTTAGAACCCACTCTGACGCCCCCACCTCAACTCGATTACCTCAGTGAAAACTTTCCAAACAAGGCGACATTCTGAGGTACTGGGGGGTTAGGACTGCAACGCATTGCTGGGGAACACAATTCAAACCTGTAACAGTCCACCCTGTGTCCCCCAGAGTCACGTACTCGCCACAGGCAGAGTGCATTCACCCATCGGGACCTCCCCCTCCCCCTCAATCTTCCAGCGTTGGCTCTGAATCCAACACCTCCTCCACCCACCTCAAGACCCAGACCAGCAGCCTGGGTTGGGGGGTGGGAGGGGCTCCCCTGCCGCGTGCTGAGGCCTCCTTTGTTTGCCACACTAGAGAGGGGCCACGGTTGCTAGAAGCGGCTTCTCACAGGAAGTTCAAACATCTTCTCCAAAGATGTCCTTTGCGAAAACAAAGAGGGAAGCTTGTCAAGGGTTCCGGCTTTCTGAGCCACAAGAGTGGGGCCCTTTGTGCTTTCTAGAATTAAATGCAGCTCTTTGAACTTGTGATTTTTTTTTTATTTTTATTTTTTTAGTGCCATAGCTTTCTTCCAACCCAGGGCTGTTTTCACGACTGGTTATCACGGAGCCTGGAGTCCCCGGCCACACTCAGGGCCACACAGCTCTTGGAGCCAGGGAAGGCGGGGTGCTGCTGTGGCCTCTTCCCTGGCCACGGGCTGAACAGCTGGGGAAGCAGGAGGCCACGCAAACACATGCCTACAACTAGTGTGGCCTCACCCAGTGCCGGGGACCAGACTGCGCAGAGCAGGGCCGGGGAGGGGGGAAGAGATGAAGCAAAGGCACACGAGGAGGCTCCTGCTAGGGAAGGAGACTTAGGAGGCCGAGGTGCCTCGGGAAAGCCAGGGTAGGAGTGAAGGCTCGTCGGGCAAACCCACAGGCCAGGGAACGGGGGAGGCGAGGCAAGGAGGAAGGGAGGAGGGAAGAGGCGCCCCTCTCCTCCTGGCTTTGGAAGAACAGGCAGGTCCAGCGCTGTGAATGTGGCGGCTCCTGGGAGGGCTTCACCCATCAGTCCTGGGTTCTGCCCTCTGTGCCACCTCGGGCCCACATGAGCCCCCAGGAGGGCTGGGAAGGGCCAATGACAGGGGGATACCTTCAAAAGGCTGTCCTGAGGGCTGGGGTTGTGGCTCAGCGGTAGAGCGCTTGCCTAGCACGTGCGTGGCCCGGGTTCGATCCTCAGCACCATGTAAAAATAAATGCATTGTGTACAACTAAAGCAAATCAATAAATACTTAAAAAAAAAAAAAAAAAAGGCTGTCCTGAGCTGGGGGCCAGGGCTCCGGGGAACAGCCATGCTACGTGGCGCACACGGGACCCCAGAACAAAGGGAGAGCTCTGCTGTGCCCCGTGAGATGGTTCTCAGCTCCCCAAAGTCTGCACGTCCCCAGCCAGACCTCAAGCCGCCTCCTTTGTTCTGTCTTTAACATCCATGAACAAACCAGGTTTGAGCCACATTGACTGAGAGTTCTGGCTCATCCAGGGCTAGATTGTTATTAGTGGGAGAGAGTGACAACTGCTCTGTAACCAGCTGACCATTCTCCTTCCCTGTGACTTCAACAGTCTTGTGATTTTCTTAGTGTAAAAGCTGCTTTTTAAGTTAACTTCATTACATATTATATATGTATGTGGCAGTGTGTACCTTTATTATATACATGTAGAAACACATCTATTTTCTTTTTAAGCTTTACAAGGTAAACTTACTTACACTTAAACTGATGAATAAGTTCCTAAGATATCGATATGGGAAAAGCACTCTCTTTTTTTTCTTTTGCTATCACAGACTGAACCCAGGGGCACTTAACCACTGAGCCACATTCCCGGCCATTTTTTCATATTTTATTTAGAGACAGGGTCTCACTGAGTTGCTTAGGGCCTCACTAAGTTGCTGAGGTTGGCTTTAAACTGCCCATCCTTCTGTTTCAGCCTCCTGAGCCGCTGGGATTACAGGCGTGCGCCACCCACCACGTCTGGCTGGGAAGAGCACTTTTTGGCCCACGCTTTGAAGCATATTTGGTAAACTGTCATCCACTGAAATAAGATTTTGTGCAGGTAACTATGTGCTGCATACTGTGCCAGGTGTTAGAGACAAGCTCAGTGAAACATGGACTCTACCCAGGAGCTTACACCCCAGTGGGAGAAAGTGACATTGGCCAAACAATCACACCCAAAAACAACAGGAGAGAAAGTATGGGGTGTGCCGAGTGTGCGCCACCTGGGGCCCAGGCTGAGCCAACTCTGAGCTGAAGTCTGGAGGAGAAGTAGGAGGTAAAGGTGTGTGGGGGTTGGGCGGGGAGAGCAAGGGGCAGGCCCCAGGAATAACCTGTGCAAAGGTCCTGAGACACAAGAGTGTGATGGCTTTTGAGGCAATTAAGGCAGGCAGTGTGGCAGCAGAGCCCAAACAGGGCTGTAGGTGAGGTGGCTGAGGAGAGGCAAGGATCAACAGTAGGGAGATGGAAACCACTGGAAGACTGCGGATTTGTTGGAAAGTGGCTCTAAGGAGAGGAAGGACAGGATCTGACTTGTTTTTAGGAGATCACTCGGATCACCTTTTGTCGAGCAGGTGGGCAGAGGGTAAGAGGAGTGGGAACGCCAGTTGGGAGGTGAGTGCAGGAAACTCAGTGAAGTCTGGTAACCAGGTCAGGGGACGCAAGGTTAAAATTCTGTAACTAGTTCCACACGTTGGCACCACCTGTGGTTTCACTACAGAAAAGGAGGGGGCACGTGGGTGTGTCCTGTGGGTTGCAAAACTGAATGAAATGTTCAAAAGGGGAAAGGGCATGTGTGTGTGTGTCTGAACGAGGACTGAAAGAATCCCTGTGGGAAGGGGCATCGGATCATCTTTAGAGGCCTGACTGCTTTCTTCAACATCCTCTGCCAGGTGGCAGAGAGATCTCAACCTCCAGAAGCCTGCCTCCACCTGGTGGGGAGCCCATGTCCGTCTCTCCCTACACATTCCACCTGCAGGGTTCTCCCTCTTGAAGTTGGAGACAGAACCCCCTGTACAGTGCTCTCCCATCACCGCCACAGATGCTGGGGTTCCCAAGTCCTTTTGCTCCAGGCTGTGTGCACCCCGTTTTGGCTGGGCCAAGCCAAGTCCAGGCACCACTGCTGGGATTCCACATCCTGCATGCTACTGCTGGCACCGAACATCACACTGGTGTCACCACACTACTGTCACACTGAGCCCTATATCACCTGTGTCACTTGGGAGCTGGTTCCCAGCCCCATCTTCTTGGCTGCTGTTGATTTGGGGGGGGGGGGAGCAAGCAAATTTCATATGCAATCCCCATTTAGTGAATCCTTCCCAAGATCTTTAACAATCCCCCACCAGCATCATTTAGTGACTTCTGAGGCCACAATTACTGAAAACCAGCCAGAAACACCCAGGGGCACCTTGTCCACGACGTGGATGTGGGGTGGGGGTGGGAGGATTGCCCCTTTACTCCCCTTCAGTTTTCCAGACAAGGGGCTTGGGGAGAGGGAGAGGATAGCGGGACTATTTATTTTCCATCTCCAATCACTGAAATGTTTGCCACTCCCCACCTGAAGAATCCAAACCTTTCTCTGAAGTCTCACGGGGAAACTCCCTCCAAACTAGCACCTTACCATCTCAACTAGCTGGTGGGTTCCATCTTCTGACCACCGCTAGACACACTCTGTCTCCTTCTAACTGCGCAAGCCACAAATCAGCACTGCTGGAAAAGTCCAGCTCTGTCCCTGCCCAACCTCAAAAAATCCACTCTATCTGGGCAGCCGCATCCGGTTTTGTGCAGCTCCCCCCAGCGCTTCCAGCTCACAGAAACCCGATAAGGCCCCGCTGCACCCCAGGCGTACACTGCCCCGGGTGATCGCCTCTGCCGCCTAGGTTGTAGTGGGCCAGGGAGAGGGAATTTCTGGAAGGGGGATTAAATCCAGGTGAGGCATTACAGAACAATCCAGATGCGGGCCTCAGGTACAACTGTGCAACGTTTTAAAACTGGACGGGACCGGAGGCCATTCTCATCAAAGTCCCGCACAGGTGAGGCGCTGCACGGCTGGGATCCCTCTCCGGATTCTGCCGGTACTGGTTTATGAAGTAGCTCCAGGGCCGATAAGTAGAAAAGCAAAACCGTTTCATAAAAGCGTCATGAGGAGCGAGGAGGAGAAGCAAGAAGGCACGAGAGTGGGTGGAAAGGGGAGAGTCGGGAGGAGTCCGCGAGACCCACCGCCTACCCTCGCTTCTGCGCGGGGTCTGCGGGGCTCGTTCCGACCTGGCGTCCCGGCCCAGAACAAAAGCGTCCGGGGCCACAGCGTGCGGAGAGGGACGGCGCGTCCCCGGCGCGCGCGGGGTGCGCGGGAGGCGGCAGCGGCTCTCCAGGGCGGCCGGGGGCGCCGCCGCGGTCCCCGCCAGCCACGCGCGGCCTGGGTCCCGAGGCCCCGCGGCGCCCTCGGGGGTCGCCTCCGGATCTCCCGGCCCGCGGTCCCGGCTCCAGGTGAGGGCGCGGCGGCGCGGGGTCAATTTACCTGCGCGCAGAGGGTCGTTCGGAGAAGACATGGGGGCGGCGAGAGGGCGGACGAGCGCCCCGGCAGGGTCGGGCGGCCTCCGGGCCCGGGAGGAGCGCGGCGCGGCGGGGACGGGGCGTCCTGCGGTGGCGACGCGCCCGGAGCAGACCTCCGCGGCCGTGCGCGCCGGCTCCCGCGCCTCCTCCGCGCGCCTCCTCCTCCGGCCTCCGCGGCCGCTCCCTCGCGCTCACTTCCTGCTCCGGCAATTAGCAGAGCCCCTTCTCCGCGCGCCTCCCGCCCTCCTGCAGAGGCGCGCGGCGGGGCCGGGCACCCGGCGGGCGCGGGGAGGGGCCTGGGCGCCGGGGCGCGCTCGGGTGCGGCGTCCGCGACCCCCGGGCGGGTCCCGCTGCCGGGCTCGAGCGATCGCGGCACCCGGCAGACTGCGAGGGAACCGCTGGCCTTGAAAGTCGGCGGCAGTGGCGCGCCGGTGGCTCCCCGGGCCTCGTACCGCGCCCCAGCTGGGACAGCGAACGCTCCGCACGCAGGCCGGGACGGAGACGCCTGCCGGCGATCCGAGACTTCAGCAGTTTCCCGATCTTTAGGCAGACTGTGCCGCTGCATGATGGCACTTGCTAACGCTTCCTATCCTGAAGTTTCCTTGGCGTTAGTCACTTGCTGCCTGACCTCCAGGAGCGGGAGGAAGACGCCGGACACGCGCTCCCCTGGCCTCTCCAGAAAATAAATAAATTAATTAAAGCGCTTCGGGTTCTCTTGGAAATGCTGAATTAATCGGTCCCTTTAAAAATTAGGGTTTAATTTAAATGAGATTGTGTGCCATAAATGATCCCAGATTGGGAGCGTTTAAAATTGCTGTGTTTTAACTCCACTTATCAAACAAGTCCATCCCACGAAGGTTACAGGCCACTTAAATTTAACAGGAATCGCTGAAGGGTATTACATAACCTGTATCTGCCTTCACACATAAGATCAGAACCACAAAAAATTGGTTTAAGAGCGATGAGAGTTTTTAGTGTACAATGTCATAGGCAAATTGTCACAGATAAGCCACTCCGGCTAAAACCCTAGCTCTGAAAACTGCAGAACAGCAGGTGGACATACCCCTGTGGCCAGGAGGTTGCTTTGTGCCTCGGCCCATCTGTTTCGTCGTCCTGAGGCCCATGGCGCTCGCAGTGGCGCCTCATTCAATGGGACACGCCATGGAAGACGAGAGTGTCACAGAAGAGGACGCTGGCTGTGTGTCCACCCGAGAAAATGAACCCTTTCTGGGAAATTTACTGGTGGGAGGGTAAACTTCCTCTTGCTCTGCCTTCTGATAGGAAGGGAAATTTTTTTAAAGGGTATTTTCTCTTGGAATCCATTTTGAGGTTTGGTTTGTGGTTCTTTCTGTACTTCACATGAAGTCGGAATTATTTTTGTGGTTTGATCGGCAGGAACCACATATCAAGCTAGGCTGTCTTGTTGGCACAACTTCAAGTGTGACTCTAATGCTGGCTTGCTTTTCAAAACTCTGCACTAGAAATTATCTTTTTATCACACCGTTCTTCATCACAGCAAATAGAAGATGGTACTAGAAATGCATCTAAATAGAAGCTAATGTTTTAGAGGAAGATTGATTAGGCATGTCACTTATCATTCCCTTGTGCCACCTTTTTTTTTTTTTTTTTTTTTGGTAGTGGGAGTTGAACCCAGGGGTGCTTAGCTACTCAACAACATCACCAGCCCTTTTTATTTTTTATTTTGAGACAGGGTCTCACTGAGTTGCTGAGGCTGGCTTTGAACTTGCAATCCTCCTGCCTCAGCCTTAGAGCTGCTGGGTTTACAGGCGTGTGCCATTGTGCCCAGCTTGTGCCTTCTTTCCCATGGACCACATTAGCCCCAGGTTTTCCCATGTGCTTTGTAAACAATGAAGTGTAATGCAAATGAGAACTATTAATTTTTTGCAGTTTACCAAAAAAAGTAATTCAAAAACAACTGTCCTTCACTAAACTTCCCAACGTGTTCCCTGATAATTCATTTGTTGTCACATTATGGCCTTTGGCTTCTACTTCTGTCACTGCCCAAAAAGTGTTTTAAAACACTCTCTTGAAAATGGACATTGTTGACATTTCCTAATAGCATCCCAAAACTCACAAATCTTGGAGTCCTGTGTTAAGTTTCATATTTCCATTGCTTCCCTAATCTTTGAGTTCTTCCAATTTTCCTTTTCTGGCAAATGGGACAATCAGACCTGGTAGTCCTGGTGTCAGTACTGCCAGATTTGACTCAGGCCTTTTGACTTCAAGGCTGTGTTAGCTTTAATAAGAAACCCAAACTCTGAGTCTGAAGAGTCTGCAAGATTGTAAAAAATCACTGAAATAATGTATACTTTAAAAGACCTAAACCAGTGCCTGTCACATAGTAGGTACAAACAAACTAGTTTCATTGTTTCCTTGGAGTTTAGTCTATTGGGAGAAACTCTTATTACCTTTGTTACAAGAAAAGTTACAGTATTTACTACTGTGCTCACACAAAGCATGGACCAGGGGACTGACTGGTGACATTCATTACTACAGTGTTTTTAACCTCACCCCATCCCCACAACAAAACACCAAGCCCTGGGGAAATGGAAATAGGAAGTCCCTTCTCTTAGGCTTATGGTCCAGAGGGATTTGCAAATATTACTTGGCGATAGAATTGAGAAATAAACATTTAAACCAGAAGGGGATGTGTGGCAGGAAGGCCTGGGGGAACTGTGTAGGCAGTGTGGCTGGGTGGTGACCACCTCCCACCCGCAGGAGCAGGGGCGTCTCAGGCAAGTTCTGAGGGCATCATTCATGGCTACATGGCTGCAGCCTGAGGGGTGGGAAAACCGTCTCCTGCCTTTTCATAAATACTGACAACTATCAGAAAGGTTATCTTTCAATATGGAGACGGGCAATGTAAAATATGCTCTATTTAATTCACTGTAGACTATGTCGCTTTGTTCATTTCACACCATTTTGGATAATTGTTACATTTCTGCCAACTAAAATAAAAAGTCCCATCATAGAATCACATATCTCCTTATTTCAAAGGATTTTGTGCATTGTGTATAGATGAATCCAGTATATTGAGCCTGGCTGTCCCACGGGGTCTGGTTCAAAAGAAAGTGGCTAGAATTGTAAATGGTGGTTTATGAGTTCAGGAATATAGATGGTTTCCTAAGGCACAGGACAGGCAGCCATGGCAGTTGGGCTTGCTTGAAATACCCTCATGGGAATTGGTACAATGGAGGATTCCCCCAACAAGAGTGACCAAGTTCACATGCCTCCTCATTTTGGGAACAGATATTGGTTAGATCTTGTCCAGGGTGCCATCTTACATCTTATAGCAGTGTCCTGGTTTCTTCTGGAAATCATGGTTCCACTCCACCCAGGAGAGTAGGTGGCTGGCCACATTCCCCAACCCCTGACTCTAGGAGGTGGCACGTGACTCAGTCATGGGCTTTCAGAGTGTTGCCACAGTGAACGATGAGCCAGGGAGATGCAAGGGAGCTTTGCAGGGACGTGGAGGGTGGGTCTTTTAATAACTAGCACCAGGGGTGGTGGGAGAGAGGAGGAGTGAAAGGGGAGCCTTGGCTACGGAGGCTTGAAGGCCAGGCAGGAGCACTGGAAACTAGGAGAGTAGGCAACAGGAAGCTAGGTTTCGAAAAGTGGCAGGAGAAAATTGGTGTTTGGGGAAGATTAGTCCGGCAGCTGTGTGTAGGATGGAACAGAGCAAGGAGAGAAGGCGGGATGGGAGACTTTAGTCTTCACAATGTGCTTGTTAGCGTGAATTGACTCTCTGTTGTCCAAATGTGCAGGAAACTCACATTGGAAAATATACACTTTTTTGTTGTTGTTGTTGTTGCCTTTTAAACTTCAGGGTTACACTCCAGTCCACTGCCTTGTCGATTTGTGTGTAGGCCTTAAGTGATCTGGAGAGGTGTATTCCAAAATGTTAACGGAGGAACTGAATCTTAAATAAGTAAAACATTGCCTGTTTCGATTTGTCAGAGGCACAATATTCCATGCACGCATCAAGCATGAATGATTCATAAAGGCTCCTGTGCCTGCGTATGCATTCCCCACACACATATTGCCTACTTGCTCGCCCACCTTGAATTGCTACCCATCACAGGTAGGGACTATTTGATTTCCCACAAAGAGAATGACTGAGTGCGGGCGATTCCCAGTAGGGTATTGCTGAACACTCTTAGAATGTCCCGGGGAGGAGAGGGAGAGGAGGGCAGGGATGGGGAGGAGAAAATGGGCAGTGGCTCAGTGGTGGCGAGGGGGACACCTGTATGCTATCTATCCTCCTGCAGCCTGGGAGCCTCATCACCACCTGGCAGGTAACCCCGTCCTCCAGTGACTCCCACATGCTTCTTAGTGAATCTGTGGGGACATACTGTACTGTAGTGCTTAGCCCAGATTTTGAGAGAAAAATCTGTTCAAAGAAGTAAACTTTACATATTAAAGCCCGAGGGGCTGGGGGTGCAGCTCAGCAGCAGAGCATTCATCTCATGTGCGAGGCCTTGAGTTTGATCCCCCGCACCACCACAAAACAACAACAAAACCCCTGAAAACCAATCAACTCAAGCCAGCTAGGGGAGTTTTTATTTTGCATTTGCTTTTGTTTTACTGTTTGGAGGAAAAGACAACCAGAAAGAAAACCCAGTGTTGTCAGTGACCGTGGTCTTGCAGGAGGGCTTCATTTCCTGTGCTTTGTACCCACAGGATGCAGAACACAGGCTCAGGTGGGTGGCTCAGGAGTGACGTCACCAGTCATTAGACAATAGAACATTTAGATATTAAAACAATATACCTGAGAGGAAAAATATACTGGAGGGAATTAACGACAGAAAAAAAAAATCACAGAAGAAAAGTTTAGTGACTTGAAGACATGACAGTTCAAGGTATTGAAAATGAAACTCAGAAGAGCTAGTTTTAGGAAATGAAAGGATTGTAACACAATCCTATTATTTGTGTAATTTGAGTCCTAGAAAAGGAAAGAGCATGGGTTTGAAGAAATAACAGGCAAAAGTTTCCCCCAAGTTTGACAAAAACTTAAACCCACAGAACAAAAAAGCTCAATGAACCCCAAGCACAAGAAAACAGGGAAAATAAAGCAACCAACAAAACCACCAAAGCACAACATAATCACATTGCTCAAAGCCATGGGTGAAGATGAAAATTCAGAGCAGCTGTGGTGAGAGAGGTGTCTTACAGAGGGACAGAAGCAAGGGTGACAGCTCAGAAATCCTGCAAGGTGGGAGACAGTGGAGCAGTATCTTTAGAAAGTGGAAAGAAAAGTCTGTTGGCCCAGAGTTGTGCGCCCGCTGGAAATATCTTTAAGAAATGAAAATCAGATACTTTTTCAGCCACACAAAAGTTGAGAGTTATCTCCAGCAGACCTGCATTACTAGGAACCTATGCGGAAATTGTTTATAACTTTGCTATTGAAATTTTAAACTTTGCCTCTAATGTGCTAATTTTATATATGGATATTTATTTATGTATATTTTATTTAATTAAAAAGTTAACTGCTCCAGGTATGGTGG
The DNA here is from genome assembly GCA_025594165.1 of Tamias sibiricus. Lineage (NCBI taxonomy): Eukaryota > Metazoa > Chordata > Mammalia > Rodentia > Sciuridae > Tamias > Tamias sibiricus. The sequence continues at coordinate 99,384,768 of CM046669.1, forward strand.
CACACACCTGTAATCCCAGCAGTTCTGGAGGCTGAGGCAGGAGGATCGTGAGTTCAAAGCCAGCCTCAGCAATAGAGGCACTAAGCAACTCAGTGAGACCCTTTCTCTAAATAAAATCCAAAATAGGGCTGGGGAGGCGGCTCAGTGTAGAACGCCTGCCTAGCAGTGTGAGGCACTGGGTTGGATCCTCAGCAAAAAATGCAATAAAGTTATTATTTCTGTCTACAAATAAAAATATAATTTTTAAAAAAAATCAGCCTTGACCTGCCCTGCCCCCGCCCTATACAAGAAGTTTCACAGTGATCTGTTTTCCGAGATGTAATCACCTGAAGGGTTTTCCTTTGTTCCTCTCATTTTCCAGCCAGTGATTTGTCCAAATGGAAACGAAACTAATAATTGACTTTTATCAATTTTACAGAAAAAGCAATGGGTAGTATATTTGGAGTGAGTTGAGCTTACACTGGTGGCATTTCATTCCTTTGTGTCGCCCCACTTTGATCCCTCTTAAAATGCAAATAGTCTCATGCTAATATCGGTAATTTGGTGCTAACCTGGTTTTCTCTAGGGAACAGGGGAGCTTAATGAGGGAAGGGAAGGAGGTGCAAGTGCCGCAGAGGGAAGGTAGGGGGCGCCAGAGGCAAGCAGCAGAGAGGAGGACCTCGCCCTGCCGGCTGCGCAGTTTTGGGGGGTAAATTCACACTTCACTAGCAAGTTCCTCTGGCGCTTTCGGCGGAGAGTTCAGTTCAGGTGAAACAGAAGGAAAGTTTAAGTTGCATGTTGTTGAACATAATTTCTCATAGGTTAGCAGATATTAATTGGCCTTTGTCTCGTGACCTTTAAGAACTTGCATTTTAGAAATGCCCAGTAGCAGTGTTTCAGCAGAAGCTCTGTCAGTCGCAGGACGCCTTATCTATTTGTAGAAGAAAGGGATTGGATTTTAGTTGTTTAAACAGGCATCTTCCAGTTGCTGAGTTTTCCTCAGAAGTCTCCATTTCAATCAGTGCCAAGGCTTGCTGTGGGAAGAAGCCCCATCTCTTCCCCAGCCTGTTGTTGTTTTGTTTATTTTGTTTTTGTGCTTTGAGCTGCTGAGGTTCTAACCCAGGGCCTCAGGTGTGCCAGAAAAGTGCTCTACCACTGACCTACACCCCACCCCTATTTTCCTACTTTTTTAAAATATGTTTTTAGATGTTGATGGACCTTTATTTCATTCACTTATTTATATGCAGTGCTGAGGATTGAACCCAGTGCCTCACACGTGCTAGGCAAGTGCTCTACCACTGAGCCCCAGCCCCAGCCCCTATTTTCCTTTTTTTTTTTTTTTTTTTGGTACTGGGGATTGAACTCAGCGGCACTAGACCACTGGGCCACATCCCCAGCCCTTTTTTTGTATTTTATTAGAGACAGGGTCTCACTGAGTTGCTAAGTGCCTCGCCATTGCTGAGGCTGGCTTTGAACTCGCGATTCTCCTGACTCAGCCTCCCAAAGTGCTGGGATTACAGGCGTGCGCCACCGCGCCCGGCTATTTTCCTATTTTTGATAGAGTTTGGAATTAAGGATTGTGGATCTGAATCATGAATATAAGAAGAAAATAATTCAAAGGCAGAATGATTTTAAAGGCATGAAGATGATCATTTGGCTGGAGCATAAATAAGAAATCAATAAGGAAAAAGTGGGTAGGTCTCTAGTTGCCTGGTGATGTGGCACACTGATGATCAAAAAGTACCTCAAGATAGCAGTAATGGTGTTCTGTTAGGAAACGCAGGGAAAAGTCTGCGTGCTGGGTAGGGATGACACCAGAAGGATGTTCAGCCCCCAAAGCAGCAGCTAATGATATATATCTGTGGAGAATGTCACACAGAAAATGAAATGAAATCCAGGGATCTAATCAGATGCAGAGAATGTGGTTACAGAATAACGTACAAGAAAAGAACCAAAAGACTGGCGGGTTTTGATGCTCGATGAAACATGGGCATTCAGAGGAATGTCTTCCTTTGTACTTGGATTTGACCCTTTTGATGTTTCTCATTATTGTACAGCTTTTCATTCAGCACACTTATCTTATGCATACAACTATATACATATATGATTTCATTTTCCAAACCAAATTGTGTTTAGGTATCAATAATTTGTGTAAAGACTCTTGTTTAATTAAATGACTTAATTTAATTCTATTGTATCATGTGATCAGACACAAATGAAGATTAAAATTGCTTCCCCCCCCAAAAAAAAAAAAAGATAGCCACTTTTCTCTCAAATACTTTAAACTTTATAATGGTGAGCATGTAGGGAGCTTGGAAGTCATGACTGTTCTAACAAGCACATTTCAACAACTTGATAAAGCAACAAGTCTTCTTATATCCATCCTGCGAGCCAGGTCACAGGGCCAGCTGCTGCCCCCAAAGTGGAGACACAGGTGAAGACAGAGGACCACCATCAGGGAGCACAGGCCTCCTGGGCGCTGCCTCTGGGTCAGAACACCTGAGACCTGCAGTGAAGCTGCTCAGTTCCCAGAGGCTCAGTGAGAGATAAAAACCCCCTACACTTCCGCGAGTCTGACCTCCAGGAGCTTGGTCAGGGTCACACGGTGAGCACTGGAGAAAAGTCCCCTGGTGCTTCTGCAGGAGGGAAAGGGGGAGGAGCGGTCATGAAATACACCAGAGCTCTGCTCTTAGCTGGGTCAGCCTCGCTGTGGAATCTGTGGTAGCATCTGCTCCACCACAGCCTGAACTTGAGGTTTTATTAGAGCCTGACTGACCGGGAAGAAGGGGAATACCCAGCTCTGACCTTCCCCACGGGGAGGGAAATACCCAACTCCATCCCCGGCCATCCTGACTCACCGAGGGAGGAAGAACTGAGAACATGGGTGCAGCGCACCTTGGGAGGCTCAGCCTCACAGATGGAGACCTGCCCTGCACCTCAACACACCTCAGTGACAGCCCGTTGACACTGTTTCCTACTCCCAGGGCATCTTGTCCAGCTATTCAAGAAATGACAAGACAAACAGAAAGGAAAAAAAACCTAATGCACACACAGAACAAACATTGGAACCAGACTCAAATATGGGAGGGATGATGGAGTCATCAGATGGGAGATTAGCCAGCTATGGTAACCACACTGCCGGCTCTCGTGGATAGACAGGATGCAACAGTGGATGGATAACATAAGCAGAGAGATGGACATTCTAAGAAGGAACCAAAGAAAATGATAGAAACAAAAAATAATGTAAGCCAGGCACGGTGGCACATGCCTGTAATCCCAGCACTTGGGAGGCTGAGGCAGGAGGATCATGAGTTCAAAGCCAGCCTCAGCAATGGTGAGGCACTTAGCAACTCCGTGAGACCCTGTCTCTAATAAAATACAAAAAAAGGGCTGGGGATGTGGCCCAGTGGTCGAGTGCCCCTGAGTTCAATCCCCAGTACCAAAAAAAAAAAAAAAAAAAAGAAAAGAAAAAAGAAAAGAAAAGAAATGTAACATCTTCCTTTGTGTAGTGGTGAGTAAAAACAGCAAGGAAAGTACTGTAGTCGAAATGGAGACTGACTTTCATGGCTCAACAGCTGGAGGGACATGGCTGAGGACAATCCCTGAGCTTAAGGCTGTCTGGAGAAACAACCAAAACAGAAACACAAGGGAACAAGGACTTTAAAAACCTGGCATGAGTTCCAGAAACTGTGGGACAACTCTAAAGAGTTTAACATTTACAAAATAGGAGAAGAAAGAAGGAAGACAGGAGGAAAAGAAAGAAAGGAACAGAAGGAATATTTGAGTGTTTTGCGAGTTTCTCCAAATTAATGTCAGACACCAAACCACAGATCCTAGAAGCTCAGAGAACACCAAGCAGAACAGATGATGGAAAGTGACACCTGGGCATATCACACTCAAACTGCGGGGAAGGAAAGGCAAAGAAAAAAATCTTGAAAGAAGACAGAGAGAAAAAAACACCTTGCCTACAGAGGGCAAAGATAAGAATTATATACAGCTTCTCTTTAGAAGCCATTTAAACAATAAAAGAATGCAGTGAAATTTTTTAAATTTAGAGAAAAAAAACCCTACTAACCTAGAATTTTATACTCTGCAGTGATTTCATCCTTCTAAAGAGAAGGATAGGAGGGAGAAATTAGGATCATTTGTTAAAATGAGCACCAGCACTACCCTGTAGTGGCATAGTGCTTTTAGAAAGTGGACTTGTATCGGCTATAAATGTATATTGCAAGTTCTAAAACAATCACTAAAAAAGAGTTTTGAGAAGTTTAAAAAGTAACATGGTTGATGCTCTAGAAAAGGAGAGCACATGGAATCATATAATATTGGAGTCACAAAAAGCATAAAAATAGTGGAAGACAAAAATAGGAACAAAGGGTACAGGGACTCTCTAGAAAACAGTAACAAATATGGTAGGTAGAAGTCCAATTTATTAATAGCCACTTTAAACATCATTGGTCTAAATATACCAAAGAAAATATAGAGATCACTCCAAAAAGCTTTTACAAAAATAATTTTAAATAAAAACTATCCTTATTTTTTTAAAAAAAGATAGACGTTGAATAGATTGTAAGACAAAATTCATATACATATCATCTACAAGAAACTCACGTGAAATAAAGACATATGCACTAAGTGTAAAGGGGTGGAGAGAGACATCTATGCTAGCACTAATTGAAACAAAGTGAGAATAGCTATGCTGACTTCTGAAAGAGTAGGTTTCTAAGAAGGGGATGTGATCAGAGCTAAAGACAGGCATTGCACCATGAAAAAGTGGTTAGCCCCCCAAGAAAGTACAGTCCAACAACAGAGCATCAAGATGGGAGGCAAAACTGACAGAATCAGCCAGGTGTGGTGGTGCACACCTGTAATCCCAGTGGCTCAGGAGGCTGAGGCAGGAGGATCGCGAGTTCAAAGCCAGCCTCAGCAACAGAGAGGCACTAAGCAACTCAGTGAGACCCTGTCTCTAAATAAAATACAAAGTAGGGCTGGGGATGTGGCTCAGTGGTTGAATGCCCCTGAGTTCAATCCCTGGTGCCTAAAAATAAATGAATCTGACATAATTGGGAGGAAACATAGATCACTTCCCTACTAGAGTTGGAGACTTCAGTGCCCCTCTCAGAAATGGCCCAGCAGGTATAACATGAGTGAGGCCATAGTTGAATTCAATAGCATCACCTGGTATTGTCAGAATGTCCAGTCAAAAAATAAGCGTTCCCCATGAAGAAAGCCGCTGGCACTACAAGATGCTCTGCTGTAAAGGAGGAAAGAGGAAAGTGACTTCCAAGCAAGTTTTCCATTCCAAGAAGAAGGCTAAGTGTGTGTCATTACTCCGAAAATCAGTAAATCAAAAACAGTTGTTGGGCTGGGATTGTGGCTCAGCGGTATTGCGCTCGCCTAGCACGTGCGCACCCCGGGTTCAATCCTCAGCACCACGTACAAATAAAAACACATTGTGTACAACTAAACCAAATAAATAAATATTTTAAAAAAAGTTGTTTACAAAAGTCCAGAGGCACTATATTGTGAAAACTAAAAAAAAAAAAAAAAGGTCACCACTGAGCCTGATGTAATTGACATCCACTGACCACTTTGTGCAGCAACAGCAGAATATACGTTCTTCTCAAGCTCACATGGGACATTCACCAAAACAGACAACGTTCTGGGTCATGGAACACTCCACAGCAATGTAAAAAGAATATAAATCATTAAGTGTCTGCTGTCAGGCCACAGTGGAATTAAGCTTGAAGCCAATAAGAAAAAGATAGCTGGAAAAATCTCCAAATGCTTGGTGGTTAAACAACACATGAGTCAAGAAGAAAGATCAGGAGAAATTTAAAACACATTTTGAATTAAATGAAAATACAATTTATCAAAACTTGTAAGATGCAGTAAAAGCAGTAGAGAGAAATTTATAGCATATAAATATATAATATTCACATATAGAATATATATTATATGTAGAATGCATACATTAGAAAAAGAGAAAAATTTAAAGTCAATCATCTCAATGTCTAACTTTAAAAGAGCAAATTAAATTCCAAGAAAGCAAAAGAAAAGAAATAATAAAAGCCAACATCAATGAAATTGGAAATAGGAAGTCCATAGAAAAAAAATAAATAAAACCAAAAGCTGGTTCTTTGAAGAGATCAACGAAATCAGCAAGTATCTAGCTAGGCTAACCAAGAAATATAAAGAAGACACAAATCACTAATGTCAGAAATGAAAAAGGGAACATCACTGCTAATTCCATGGACAGTAAAAGGACAATAGAGGAATATTATCTATATCAACAAACTTGGTAATCTAGATTAAATGGACCAATTTCTTTAAAGACATAGAAAAATAGACAATTTGAATAAGACTGTATCTATTGAAAAATTGAATCAATAATTAATAACCTTCCAAAACAGAAAGCAGCAGGCCCAGTTTTTTTTTTTTTCTACCAAATGTTTAAGGAAGGAAATCATACCACATCTTCACAATCTTAGAGAAGATAAAAGCAGAGGGAATACTTCCTAACTCAGTTGATGAAGTCAGCATTAACCTATTATCAAAACCAAAGGTATTGGGGGCTGGGGTTGTGGCTCAGCGGCAGAGCACTCGCCTCGCACATGCGCGGCCCAGGTTCGATCCTCAGCACCACGTAAACATAAATGCATTGCATTGTGTACAACTAAAGTAAATAAATAAATATTAAAAAAAATCAAAGGTATCACAAGAAAACTACAGACCAGTGTCTGTCATGAACACAGATTAAAAAATGATAAAATACTAGCAAATCAAATTTGATGATGTATAAAAAGAATTACACATCACAACCAAATGGGAGTTAATTAAGGTATATTAGGCTGATTCAACTTTCAAAAATCAATTAATGTATTTGATCACACTAATAAGTTAAAAAAGAAAAATCACTAATAATATCAATAGTAATAATATCAATAGCAGAAAAACCTTTCACAAAATCCAACATGAATTCATCATAAAGTAGGAATAAGTGAGAACTTTCCTCAACTTGATAAAGAACATCTACAAAATCTTTTGACTAATATCATAACTAATAGTGAGGAATCCTGAGCTTTCCTGATAAGTAGGAGGTCAAGGTGTCCTTTCTCACCTGTCCTTTTCAATTTCATACTGGAAGCCCTAGCCAAGCAATAAGACGAATGGAAATAGAAGTATTTTTATTGAGAAGAAATAAATAAAACTGTCTTTGCAGATAATATGATTTCTATGTAGAAAATATGAAAGACCAGTGACAAATACAAACATGGAACTAATAAAATGATACTGGCAAGTTTGCAGTATATAATGTTAATGTACAAAATCAACCACGTTCTAGTACACCCCACATTCTAGTACACCAGCATGAACAAATGGAACTTGAAATTAAAAACACAATGCCATGTACCCAAGCACACCACAGTGAAATACTTAGGTACATTCTAACAAAATATGTGCAAGAACTATAAAAGAGGAAAAGGATCAAATATCTAAATAAATGGAGAAGTGTTCTGTGCTCGCGGATAGGAAGACTCAATATTATCAAGATGACCCTCCAAGGTGATCTGTAGATTCAATGCAACCTCAGTCAGGCTTCCAGCCATTTATTTTGTGGATATTGACAAGCTGATATTGAATTCACCTTTATGGTTTTTAAAACTTTGTATAATATGTTTTTCTCCTGAGCTATAAAGAAACACATATGGTTATTAAAGATGGAAAATGTTACTTTCCCCCTCAACTTACACTGACACCTTAGTACCTTCTTTCCACTTAGTAGAAACTAAAAATTATTTACTACTCCTCTAAAACTGCTAAAAATTATTTACTACTCCTCTAAAACTGCTAAAAATTATTTATTACTCCTCTAAAACTGCTACAGCCCCCACCTTTCACTCTCTCCTAGAGAAAGGGTATTTAAGTCTCAACCACCTCTCCCTTTCCTTGAATTCCATGTTCTGTGTGGCTCCCATGCTATATGCCTTAATAAATCTACACATCTTTTTTCTCCTGTTAATCTGTCTATTCTCAGTTAATATCAGAAAACCTCCAGAGAGCAAAGGAGAAATTTCTTCCACCCCCATTCTTGCTTTTGCACCGTAGTACAAATGTCAACACAGTTAAAAGGACAAACAATAAATAATATCCTGGTATATTATGAAAAAGGTTTTGACCTCACAGGCCTGGGCCCCACCCCAGGGGTCCAGAGAGCACACTTTGAGAACTGCAGTCCTGGGTTTCAGGATGGGGCCAAGGTGCTTAGTCAACAGGGGTGCTCCAGGCAGGGGCATAAATGGCTCTCCTGCTCTTGGACCAGCGCATCCTCTCTGGAGGAGAACCTCTACTACTTCCAGAATTACTCAAGTACCCCCCATGCCCGTCTTCATCCAGAGTTCACATGCCAGAGCTCTGAGTTGAAAAGAATGGGGCACGAGGTAATGCAGCCGAGCCCTGAACCCATAAACAACCGCTCGGACTCTCCTCCCTCCTCCCGTCTTTGCTGGTCTGTCTGGTGACGCTCTGTAGGCATGGATGAGGTTTTTTTTGGTTTTGGTTTGGTTTTGGTGTTTTGGTACTGGGGGTTAAACCCAGGGGAACTTAACCACTGAGCCACATCCCCAGCCCTTTTTACATTTTATTTAGAGAAATGGTGTCGATATGATATGTTGCTTAGGGCCTCGCTAAGTTGCTGAGGCTGGTTTTGAACTTGTGATCCACCGGCCTCAGCCTCCTGAGCCACTGGGATTACAGGTGTGCACCGCTGCTCCTGACACTGGTGAGTTTTTAATCAGCATAAAGGAAACCCCAATCTCGCCAATGACCCGCGTAGAGGAGATAAACTGTGTTTAAAAGAGGTGGCTGCAACATCAAGCTAAGAAAGCAGCAGAAAAATCACTCATACAGAGAGCAGTTTTTAAACCGACTGTGGGATGGCTCTGCGACTTTAAGGATCAGCTTCCACAGTGGAAAGGAGACCATGAACCCACGTTTCTTTTATTTTATAGAGGATCAAAGCAGGATAAGGTTTCAAGGGTGCAGTCTTGCTTCGTGATGTCAGTGGTCAGCAGATTGATTGACGTTTTGGTGAGTCACACCCGTCTCCGGTGCTGTGTGGAAGCTTAGGCAGAGTGAGAGGGGGCGGGGCACCTGCATCAGGCGGTCACTCCTGCAGTGCTAGGCCTACCCCCTCCTTTGGCTACTGTGCACAGTAGTTCCCACACACAGCCCATGGACGGCGTATGACACCCCCTCTGTGTAAGAGGTCAGCACGGCGCAAGTCAGGAGAGCCTTAGAACTCTGCTGTGGGTTTCCTGTGATGAAGGCCAGAAGCCGAGGGGATGGAGGAGTGGAGCAGGCGCAGGAGACTGCTGGGTGCTTCGAGGCTGGAGAGCCTTGCAGTCTAATACACGCAGCCCACGTGCATGCCGCTGGCCGTGCCGCGAGCACGTCTCTCTTGTGCCAAGAGAGTGGTCGAAAGCAAAAGAAGGGATGGAATGAGTGACAGCGCTTTGAGACATACACAGCCGATGACATGAATGGCAGTAATGGTACCCAGCAAGGTCTTGCTGCGATGCGCGAGGAAGCCACTGCGATGGCCCTGGGCTTCGCAGAAGAAGGAGATTGATCCCACGGCCAAGCGGGCAGGCCAGGAGCTGGGGGAAAGTCAAGCCAGGTTCAAATCTGTCTCCCAGGTCAGGAGGCAGCCCGGGATTCATAGAAAGGGGACTGGCGGTGAGAAGGGCCGTTTGGGGTTGTCCCCGTGCCCTTCGTGGGAGCAGGTTTCTTTCTGAGGAGTTGTGTTCTGCTTGGAGGGTTCTGAGCTTGTGACAACAGAGGTCACTGCCAGGACAGGCTCCTCCAGTGCATGTCCACTTGAGGAAGGCTGGTTCAAACCGCCCTTGAGTGGCTCTGGAAGCTTCTCCTGGAAAACAACTTCTTCAGGGCTTTGTTATTTAAGAAATTTATATCCAAGTGTGCCCAGGCCTTAGCCCTCCTCAGTCACAGCGCCAGCAGTCACTGTGTGCCCTCTGTGTCACTAGATCCAGGTGTGCTGGGTGTGTAACATTGTATCATTTTCCACCTAGTCTTTTAAACACCTCTATAAAGGGTTGTTATAACTGTACAGAAGGGGATACTGAAGCTCAGAGAGGTTAATTAATTTGTCAAAGGTCATACAGCCCCAAAGTGAGTATGCTGGGATTTGAACCCAAGTGTTTATGACCTCTATTATTCTAGTCTTTCCCCCCATTATGATATTTTTCTCTTAAAACCCCTGAGTTAATCCTGGTCCTCTAATGCGTGTGAGTCATTTGTGCCCAATCCAGGATCCGTTCCCTGGATAGGGGCTGGGATGCCAACTTGGCATTTGAGGTCAGTACTTTATGAATAAATGGTGCCACATTTAGGCTTTGAAGTGTCTAGATGACTGAAAGTGAGTCTTCAAAGGAGAGAATAACAGGCTTATAAAACAGGATTACAAAGGCAAAACTTACCATCTTAGAATCTCTAAACCTCGCAACCCAGAGAGCACCAAAGAAAAAATGTCCCTAGCTGCAGGACAGCTTAATGATCCTGTCCTTGTGCTGGGCAACGCCAAGAGCTGACCACTGGGTGCCTACTTCAGATAAAAGGCAGAAAAGCCAACGGATGAAAAGCCGCCCCTTCCTTTGACAAACCTTCAATACTGCCACAGATTAAGTCACTCCACCGTTTTAAACACCCCCGTCTCCAACATCCCAATCTGACATCCCTTTGTGTCAGCACGTGTCTCCAGGCCAGAGGGAGCTCAGTCGTCTACAAGCGCAGAACTAGAATGGTTATTACTGCCACCAGCATAGCTGTGCAGATGCCAATGAGATAAGGGACCCCAGGAGGGGAAGAGCTTGCCCAGGGACACAGTGCGGCTCTGCAGAGCTGAACCGTCAGGTCTGTGGGGGCTGGAGTTAACCCAGGTTTTGATCGGACTGCCTCCTTTCAAGGATTTTTTTTTTTTTTTTTTTTGTACTGGGGATTGAACCCAGGAGTGTTTTACCACTGAGCTACATCCCCAGCACCATTACTATTATTATTATTATTATTGTTATTTCTCACTAAGTTGCTGAGCCTGGCCTCAAACTTGCCATCCTCCTCCCTCAGCCTCCTGAGTTCCTGGGATTACAGGTGTGGCCACCATGCTGGGTAGTAAGGCCCACTTTAACACTTAGTAACCAACTTACAAAGGCCAGAATATCATACGGGTGCTGTGAAGAGCGTTGTGACAAAGGCCTCCACAAATTCACTCCTCTTACTACCATCACTACCACCCCTTTCTCGGTGCCCTTCTTCCACAGGACCTGCCCACTCTTTTGTTAATGACTGACGAAAACCAAACATTTCCTGGCCTGCCGCCGGAGAAGCTTCCGGGCCCGGTTGTTGGACACTAGCCAACACTTTGGTGAAACTTCAAAACTTGGACTTCTGGGTGCAACATTATTCATTTGCCTGCATCGATTAGCTAGACTTTAGAGAGGAAGGGTTTCTAAAGCAGGAGGCTTTCTCCCTGGGCAGGCAAGACCAGGAGGCCTACAGCTGCCGCACGAGCCAGCACGACTAGCCCAGGCTGCGCTCTGATGCAGGGTGGCCATCCTCTAGGGAATGTGTGTGTGTGCGCGCGCGCGCGTGTGCGTGTGCAGAAGGACCACCACAGCTCCTGGAGGGGTGCACACCTCGCCAGCAGGTGGCTGGCTGCCTCAGGCATTTGCACAGTGGCTGACTCAACCCACCTCCAACCCCCTGCAGATATTGGCAGATGGTGGACTTCAGAGGCCATCGGGAGAAGCGAACTCCTAGTCCTTAAAAACAAGGAGCAGAGACCGGGCGGCCTATGGAGGGAGACAAATCTGCACTGATGGATTATGGGGATGAGAAACATCTGGAAGTTCCCCCAGGAAGTGGTGGTTTTTCTTTTCTCCCTTCCTTCCTTTTTTCCCCTCTTTCTTTTTTTGAAAGAAGATGAGCATGGGATTCCGAGTTAGGACGTACTGAGCAAAGCACGGGAGGTAGGAATGGAACCAGGGGTGTTGTCGGCTTGGCAGTGAGGCAGGCTGTGGGGAGGTGCCAAGTGACAACCCCAAGAGGAAGCTGGCATTTGGGTTTGGAATTAAGAAACCACCCGGGGCTGGGGTTGTGGCTCAGCGGTGGAGCGCTCGCCTAGCACGTGCGCAGCCCGGGTTCGATCCTCAGCACCACATACAAATAAACGCATCGTGTACAACTAAAGCAAATAAATAAATATTTTTTAAAAAAAGATATCAAAGAAACCACCCGTGTGGCCCAGCTGAGGAATCACGCTTGTGGCTCTGTGTGCACCTGTGTGGGAGTGTCTTCCTCTGGAGCTGACTTCTTCCTCGTTCTTCACAGCTGAGGATCCCCAGTTGGACACTTACTGACATATTATCCAAGCCCAGCATTCTTGTGTCTGTGACTTCTATTGAGGTTGAATCCCCAAAGCAGGGGGTACAGTGAGTAGAAATCAGGAGACTCCAATAAGTCTGCCGAGAAGGCTTTATCAGTGTATTAGTTTACCCAAGCTGTTGTAACAAAGTACCATGGACCAAGTGGCTGCAACAACGGAAATTTATTGCATCACAGTTCCAGAGTCTAGAGGTCTAGAATCAAGGTGCTAGCTTGGATGGTTTCCTGTGAGACGTCTCTTCCAGTCTTGTAGAAGTCTGCTTCTTGCTAAGTCCTTACATGGCCTCTTCTCTGTGAATACACTGAGTCGGAGGAAGGGGGGGAGAGACAGAGAGAAAGAGAGAGAGAGAGAGAAGAGGCATCTCTTCCTCTTATAAGGATACTAGTCCCAGTGGATTAAGGCCCCATTCTATAACTTCATGTAACCTTTATTATCTCCCTATAGGCCCTAACTCCAAATACAGTCACACTGGGGGATAGTGCTTCAACATGAGTTTTGGGGGATATGATATAATAACCTGTGTGGGAGAAAACCGATAGAGTGAATTCTAGAGTGGCCATGTTGTGATGTAGGAGGGTGAGATGGGTGGGTATGAAAAAGTTACCTCTGGCATCCAAATAGGACGTCAGTGCTGGAGAGGGGAAGATCCTATATCATCTCAGCTTCAAGTTTGACGATGGGACTATCCTAAAGGGAAGATGTGTGGGAATCTTCTGCTATAGCTGTAGAGCTGTCGTTATCTCCAAATCATTACTTCCAGTCAGTGGAGATTCTGAAATGGAGATCTCTCAGGGCCTCAAGTACTACACAGAACCCAGAATTTGGGGTGGGAAAAGGGCAGCTCCCCAAGCCTGAGGTGTCTGGTGCTGTGATGTGAAGTGAGTACTGTCCTGGGAGGTGGGAGATCTGAGGTCTCTTCTTTTTGCTGCTGCGAACCAGATGTGAGACCTTGGGCACTTGGTGAACCATCTGAATCCTGCCACCTAGTGACGGTGGCGTGTGTCCCAAGCCCCACAGTTGTCCAACCATGACCAGACCCGCGTCCTCCGGCTTCCGGTCTGTTAGTTGGGCTGACCATCCCAAAAACGTGAGGTGCAGGACGACCAGCGGTGAGGAGCAAATGCCTCCCAGCATGGGGAGCCCTGCGAATTGGGGTGTGGGGGTTGCTGATGGGAGACTGGGACGGGGAGCAGGTGCCTCCGCGGGTTCCACTTCCATCACAGCCCATGACTGGGTAGAGAGGAGCGCGGCAGAAAGGGTGGGAAGTGTTTTGTTACAGTCTTTGAGTTTGTGACTGAGACAGAGAGAGAACACACTCCATTTTCCAATAAAGGAAATAGGCAGTATTTACCTTTTTTCTGATGAGATTGTTTCCTATGATTTGAAGAACTTCGATGTGGTTGTGAACGGCCTGTGGGTGCTGGGCTGCAGGCCTAGGTTCGGAGAGCTGCAGTGGAGATCCGAGGAGCTGGCCTCCCAGGAGAGGAAGCAGCAGGTCGGAGCCCGGGTCCTGCCGCCCGGGGTGGCTGGTGCCATCCTGGCCCTGCTGAACACGGCTCCTGTCTTCTCCCCCAGAGTGAGTCTCACGGCATTACGCCGCGGCCTTGCTGAGCAGAGGAAAGGCAGCTGGGCCCTGGGCTCGGTGCAGGGTGTGGCCCTTCCCGTGGCCCTCCCTGTGGCCCTCCCTCGGGTCCTCCCTGTGGCCCTCCCCGTGGCCCTCCCCGTGGCCCTCCCCGTGGCCCTCCCTGTGGCCCTCCCCGTGGCCCTCCCCGTGGCCCTCCCCGTGGCCCTCCCTGTGGCCTTCCCTGTGGCCTTCCCTCGGGTCCTCCTGCCTCTCACTGCAGCAACCTTCAACACACTGCCGGAGCCCCCGCAGAAGCACCGTGAGCCACGTTCCTGGCCATGCACTTGTTCAACTCTGTTCCAGGCCCTGCGCCGTGACGTGGTGGGATATAGAGTTGAAGCATGTGCTCTGCCAAGCTGTGGCCTGGCGACTCCTCTCGTCCCGGCCCCATTCTGCCTTCTCAAGGCACTGTGCCCCACCCCTGCCGCACACCTGCAGGGTCGAAGGTGTCCGAGTCTATAAAGTGACTAGTGTCCTCAGTGGGCCCCCGAGGCTGGCCCTGCCTTGCGTGGGGAAGGAGAGGCAGGCACTGGGCTCTTTCCATTCACTAGCTGTTTTGTGGTCTGGTGGTGGTTTCTGGTTGCTGACGGTGGGAGTGATGATCTACAATGGCCAAGGTGGTGTTTGTAAGAAGACTGGAGAATCGTGGGAGAAGAGGGACCCCTAAGTGAGCCTTCTCACTCTTGGGGGACAAGCAGATCCCAGGACTGTGGCTAGTTACTGGGGGGCGGCGGGGTGCTGCCTGGAGTGTTTGGGAAGAGGACGCAGTGGGAAGAGCTTTGTTCTAGTAACTGACTTCCTGTGCGGGGCCTGGGCTGGACGTGGCCCTAGAGCCAAAGGGCAGAGGGATGCTGCATACTGCACCAGCCGCTGGGCTTGACGTGGTTTTCACCCTGAACACAGCACGTACTCCTCTCTAGCCCAGACAATATGTTACAAAAGCAAGCTTTCTTCAGACTGACAATTTTCATTTTGTATCTTCATTCATTCACTCATTTTGCAGTACTAGGAATTGAACACGGGTCATGCACATGCTGGGCAAGCACTCTACCACTGAGCTATATTCGCCAGCCCCTTTCTCAATTCTATTTTGAGATGGACTCGCAAAGTTGCCGAGGCTGGTCTCAAACTTGTGATCCTCCTGCCTCAGCCGCCCAAGCAGCTGGGACTCCTCCGGAAGTGCTACCACGCCCAGCTTGGCTCCTTTTGTGTCCTCCTTTAGAAATGAAAATCATTTTAAATGTATCCCAAATTTATCTAATGTATCTTTACTGTCTGCCCAGTAAAGTCAACCTCAGTTTTATAACTCCACAAATATTTAAGAAAAACCCTGCTGTGCACTTGCCAAGGAAAGGAGAAAGTAAATATCAGAAATCTTATCACCAACCACAAATTGCAATTTATTCCAAAGTCAAGATGTAATTCTCCACATATAAATCACCAGCCTCCTTAGAAGTCTCACCTGACTTATGAAATCTCTATTATGCCATATAAATAAAAGCAGTTACCAGGCACCATCTGGTTTATTGACCACCGCTCAGCTACGCCCAGAAGCACAACTGAATTGCTTGTTACGTTTTAATCTCATCACCTTGACCCTAACATAGAATTACCTGATTCCTCAATCAAGAACCCACAAAATTTTCATTAACAGCCCTTGATTATTACATGGAAATGTAAGTGTCCAGTGCAACTTTCTTCATTCATACAACTGTTTAGCCATTATAGTAACGCATAACAGACAGTGAGACAGCCTGGGAGGAAAGTTATTCACTAAAGGAACTTCCCCTGCGCTCTGGGCGATAGCCCCTCCGAGGGGTTACGTTAGCCAGCTGCGTGTCTGGAGGCCTGTGGACTTTCCAACAGTGCAACTACCTACCTGTGTGAGGCTGCTGCAGTCCTGCTTCTTCACATGGTTCTGTCACCTTGCATGCTATCGCCCTCCCCAGAAAAGTCCCTGACTCAGAAGGCATCGTCAGAGACCAGCTCAAAGCAGTTAGTGCAGAGATCTCAACTGGCTTTGTCTTTATTTTAGAATCAGGCAGCTCTTCATGCCCCAAA
The DNA here is from genome assembly GCA_025594165.1 of Tamias sibiricus. Taxonomy (NCBI): domain Eukaryota; kingdom Metazoa; phylum Chordata; class Mammalia; order Rodentia; family Sciuridae; genus Tamias; species Tamias sibiricus. The sequence goes on from CM046669.1 coordinate 99,400,892, forward strand.
GCAGGAGTGTCCCCGTATGCTGAGCAGAGGAGATGGGTCTGTAGGCCGGAGAGGACTGAAGAAAGCAGGAACGGAAGTGGGCTGGTCACTTGGAAGTCACCTTGCTCAGCAGGCAGGGACAGGCAAACAGACGCAGGACACAGCCGGGTGACCCCAGATTGCTGTTTTGTGTAAGGATCAAGGCGCAGAGAGTGCCACCCTCTTGCCAATCAAAACTGGCCTGTGTGGGAAAACCTGGCTGTTGTCTTCTTAATCCTGATTTCTCAGGAAATCGTTAACAGCTTGGTTTTAGCTTGGTGACTGGAACGACAGCACAAGTGACTCCATTTTGACCTTTAGCTTGGTCTGTTGGGGCCTAGTGCCGGAGCTCATTCTGATAACAATGGCCTCTTGAAGTTTGTATGTAACAGTGTGAACCACTTCTCAGGGGGAATTTTCATGCTGTAGAAAATGCTTTCAATGGGGCTGTGGATGTAGCTCAGTGTGAGCACAATTGCCTAGTATGCATGAGGCCCTGGGTTCCTTCCCCAGCACCATAAAAAAAAAAAAAAAAAAAAAGTGATCTTAAATGTTGTGTCTGAAAAAACTAAACTGTAGTTTCAGCCCTTCATTGGTCAGAGGAGTCGTGACTGGCAGAGTGGCTCACTTGTGCAAAAATTCAGCAGGAGCCAAAAGAGCACAAAACAAGGAGTGGATATTGTTTGGAGACAGTTTTCCACAAGTCTTTCCATGTCTACAGATGTTGTTGAGGCACTGAAAGCCTTTGTTTCAGACTATCTTTCCAGTGATGTTTGTGTAGTGAATGCCCTTGAAACATACAGGTGTGTTAGTCTGCTTCTCATCATTGTGACAAAATGCCAGGTATAATCAATTTATAAAGAAAAAAGGTTGTGGGCAAGGTGGCATATACCTGCAATCTCAGCTACTTGGAAGGCTGAGGCAAAAGGATGGCAAGTTCAAGACCAGCCTTGGCTACTTACCCAAGACCCTATCTCAAAATAGAAATAAATAAATAAAACAAAAAGACTGGGAATGTAGTTCAGTGGTAAAGCACCCCTGAGTTAATCCCCAATTAAAAAAAAAAAAAAAAAAAAGACGGGTTCATTCCATGTGATGTTTTGGAGTTTCCTGTCCATGGTCAGCTTACCCGTGGCTTTTGGGCCTGTGGCACAGCATTACATTATGAAGGGAGCAAGTGTCGGAGCCAAACCTCTCACTCCAGGGCTCGGGAGTGACAAGAGGAAGAGACTGGGTCCCACAGTTCCCTGAGGCCCCCCCATATCTACAAGCCCTCTTGCTAGGTTCCCTCCTAAAGTCTCCACCATTCCCAGGAGCACCAAGCTGAAGACCGAGCTTCTAGCCCACAGGCTTGGGGGGCTGTGTCTTGAGATCCACACTACAGGAGCGGGAGTGTCTCTTTCCCGAGCAGAAGGTGGGTTTGTTTGCTGGCCACTGTCATAAAGATATGCCTCCCTCTGGGGAAGGACTAGACAGGCCTGTAAAAGGCTCTGTTATAGAAGGCGTGGGTTCCCTGTGCTCAGGAGTCCTCAGCGGCCATGCAAACCTGCTGCACGCACAGCTGGCACGTGGGCAGGGAGGGGCACTGACACGGACACGAAGCTCAAGCCACCTGCTGGGCTACGGTGACAAGAGTCTTTGCTCCCGACCTCAACACCTTGTGCTGTCTGCCAGCATCCAGGAAGCTGTAGCAAGTCAGCTGCTTAGCTCAGGGAGGGTGGCGTCATAGCTCCTCCACAGTCCTGGATAAAAGGTAGGCAGTTAATTTGCAAAATTGGATCCACAGGAGTGTGGTGGGAACACCCCTAATTTGCAGACAGAGAATGTGGACCCTGGATAGGAGCAGCTTATCCAGGGTTATGCCAAGGTCACAGCAGAGCTGAAACTAGAACCAAGTCCATATGCTAATAGCTAAGCAGCTTATCTAAGGTGATGGCAAGTTTGTGGCAAAGTGGAAGAAGAACCAAGTCTGTGGGTTTATTGGCTAAGCCTGGGGTGAAGTCAGACTGCCCTGGGTTGGATCTTGGTTCTTCTCTTTGTTACTTCTTGTTTTGTGACCCTGTTTGATAATTTGAGAATTGGGGATAATAATAGTATATGTCCCCAAGGGTCATTCTGAGTCTTAAATTTTGTCACAATTCTCATTTTTAACCTTTATCACAGTTCTTGGTACACACACACATACACACACACACACACACACACACACACAAATGCTTGGCATTAACATTAAGATAACTTACCAGAAGCCGGGCGTGGTGGCACACGCCTGTAATCCCAGCACTTGGGAGGCTGAGACAGGAGGATCTTGAGTTCAAAGCCAGCCTCAACAATGGAGAGGCACTTAGCAACTCAGTGAGACCCTGTCTCTAATAAAATACAAAAAAGGGCTGGGGATGTAGCCCAGTGGTCGAGTACCCCTGAGTTCAATCCCTGGTACCAAAAAAACAAAAACAAAAAACAACAAAAAAAAAAACTTACCAGAGCTGGGCATGGTGGCACACACCTGTAATCCCACTGACTCAGGAAGCTGAGGCAGGAGGATTGCAAATTCAAAGCCAGACCCAGCAACTTAGTGAGATTCTGTCTCAAAAAATAAAAAGAATTGAGATGTAACTCAGGGGCAAAGAGTCCCTGGGTTCAATCTCCAGTACAAAAAAAAAAAAAAAAAAAAAAAAAAAAAAGATAATTAGCTAATTGATCAGTGCACTTTGTGCCTTCTACTGATTGGCTCTAGTGTCAGGAGTTCATTAAAACAGAGCCGTCCTATGAGAACCTGAGCCCTGCGGTGAACACAGCAGAAATCCAGCCCCTGCGAGGTTTCCTCTCAGCTGAGCCTCTGCCTCTGCACCTGCGTTCAATTTATAGTGCTTCAAAAAAACAAAAACAAAATTGATTTATTGGCTCAGTTCAGGGACAGGGACATTCCACAGGGACCACAGGCTGCTGCTTGATGTGAGGGAGTCTTGCCACTGCGGGCTCCTCCTGGAGGTGGTGGCCAGCGTCTGGGAAGCAGAGGTCCGATCTGGGTTGGCTGCTGCGTCTGATGCAGGTTGGTACAAGTAGGAGCTACTCAGGAGGGAGGTGTCACAAGGCAGGGTGCCTAAGCCACCGGGTGCCCCCAGGAACAGGTGGGAACAGCAGAGTAGGCTGACAGGCAGCACTGGTGAGAGCAGCAGCTGCTCAGAGGGGTCCTCCTGGAATTCCAAGCACAACTGCAGGCAAACGGCATTTCAGCTTTCCGGCTCCCAGTGAAGTCCATGTTTCAGTGTTGGCAGATTGACTCTTTTAGGATGTCGTCCGTCAGAATTTGACACATTTGTATGTGCAACTGTGGGAACTGCCAAAGGTCCAGAGTCCGTTATGGATCGCAGGTTGGGGAACTCCAGCCTTGTTCCCGTCCCGGGCGGCTGTCCAAGGGTTCACATGTCCAAGGCTTGCTCTTTATTCTTAAATTTTAACTGCTTAGGCCAGGCACAGTGGTGCACATCTGTAATCCCAGCTCCTCCAAAGGCTGAGGCACGAGGATTGTACGTTCAAGTGCAGCCTCAACAAATTAGCAAGACCCTGTTGCAAAATAAAAACAAAAATAAAAATGGTCTGGGAATATAGCTCAGTGGTAGAGTGCCCCTGGGTTCAATCCCCAGTACTGGTAGAAAGTTTTTTGATCGCTTATGAGTGTTGAAATTGTGGTGAAATAAAAGCCCTTAAATGGCTTTTGGTGAAAATGCTGCAGAAGCTACACCCAGAAGTTGCTGATGAACTTCTAAGAACTGCCAGTTGGTGTGTGGCTAGACATAAAGAGAGAAGTATTTCTGCCTCGTATTTTGGAAAGTCTGAGCCAAGTGCTAGGGCGGTGCAGGTTCCCAGGGCTCTAATTTGAGGTAGAAAACTTGGGCAGCTCCCTGCAGGGAGGCCCTCCAGAAGTCGTTTCCTTGGGCTCTTCCAGGAGCAAACCTTGGCTTGAGGCCCAGACTTGGAGGGAGGACCTGGGACCACGTGGCCCATGAGGACATGCTCTCTGGCCAGGCTGAGCTCTGGAAGGACACAACTCAGGCCAGCCTGGCACCTCCCCTGTTGTTGAGGGCTGTGTAATCTCCACTTACCAGGTGCACTGGTAAATTTGGCTCTTGTGGGAGGCTGTGGCTCTTGTGGGAGGCTGTGCAGGGCCTCATATTCAGGGAACAGGAAAGACTGGCTTTTGTGTTTCCTCCTCCCCCTCCACTTTTCCCTGTTTTATGATTTTCTTTCTTTTCTGCTCTTCTGTGCGGGGGGTCAAACCCAGGGCCTTGCTCATGTTAGGCAAGTGCTTTATCACTGAGTTCTAATCTCAGTCCTGCATTTATCTTTAAAACCCCTTAGAAATTGAAAAAACAGAACTACAAATGAAAACTACAGTAATCCTGGTTTTTATATCTGACCATGTGTTCACCTTTATCAGAGATCTTCAAGTGACTGTTTAGCATGCTCTCATTTCAAACTGGAGGACTCCCTTCAACACTTACTGTAGGGCAAGTCTAGTGGCAAAAAAAAAAAAAAAATCCTATTTTAAAATCTGGAAATGTCTTAATTTCTCCTTCATTTTTTGAAAAGTTTTGCTGGCAATACAATTCTCAGATGACAGTCTAATGATGATATGTCTCAGTGTGGATCTCTTTCCTTCTTTCAGTTTACTAGGCTTCTTGGGTGTATAGATTTATGTCTCTCATCAGATTTGGAGAGTTTTCAGCTATTATTTGTTCATAAAAACTCTGTTCCTTTCTCTCTCTATTCTCCTTCTTAGATGTCCAAAATGACTATATTGGTCTGCTGAATGGTGTCCCATAATTTAGCCTCACCGAAGAAGCACAGACATTGGAATTACTAGGCAAAGGCTTTAAACAAATTGTTTTTCTTTATTTTTTTTTTCTTTTTGTTTCTTTGACTGAATAATTAAAAACAACCTGTATCCATGTCTGCATTTTCAAGTCTGCTGTTGAACCCTCTCTACTTTACAAATTACTGTGTTATTCGGCTCCAAAATTTATGCTTGGTTCTTTTAAAACAATAATTTTGATCTGTCGATATTCCTGTTTTTTTTTTTTTTTCTCGTATGTTTTCCTATTTCCTTTAGTTGTTGTACATGTTTTTCTGTAAGCTCTTTGAGCACATTTAAGACAATTAGTTTAAAGCCTTTGTCTAGTAATTCCAATGTCTGTGCTTCTTCCGTGATAGGTTTTGGAGATTTATTTTACAGCTTTGAATAGGCCATGGTTTTGTGTTTCTTTGTATGCTTCTTGTGTTTTTTTTTTTTTTTTTTTTTTGTTGTTGTTGTTGTTGTTGTTGTTGAAAACCTGGCATTTGGGGGAAAAAAAAAAAAAAAACCAGTCTTTGCAACCTGGTCTGTGCCAGGAAGGACCTTTACTAACTCTTAGCACAGCACGTTCTGAGACCTGAGGTCAGCCAGGACTTCTCAGGGCTTTGGGGGCATGTTTCCTGCCTGGGCCTGTGTGTTCACTTCTTTTACCACCCCCCCCCCCCCCCCCACACACACAGGTGCTGGGACATGCCCTGATTTTCCAGTCTGAGCCCAGCTTCTCTCAGGGGCTTGGATGTTCTGTTGTATTTCTCTACCCATGATGCCGTGCGCCAAGTGTCAGAGGCCCACAGTTCCTGGCAGCTTTCACAACGGTGCCTGCCGCCCTTCTCCCAGCCTGTGATCTGAGCCATGCCGCCTCTCCCTCATTTAAGGAAACTGACATAAAACTATCTTACTGTTACTTGGTTTTGAAATTTTTAATTTAGGCAAGGATAGCTGGGAAAGCTGTGAAAGGGACAGAGAGATTTGAGAGTCCTGTGCTATGAGAAGCCCAAGTCAGTGGTGGTGCCTGTGGAGATTCAAGCAGAGGGCTACCAGGAGGCTGGGTGTCCGAGAGACATCAGGATGCGGCTGGGCCTAAGAGACCGTTGGCTCTGTTGCTCCCTGAGAAGTTCCAGCTGGGATATGAGTTAGGGCCCTGTCTCTCGGACTAGTTGTGCCACGCTGGCCTGTCTATTCTTGATTTTGTAACTGCACGACTTGAGGTATTGGTTTATGGCAGTAGCGTCCAGTACCCATGCCCCCGATTCATCACCTGTCTGTTGATAGGCCTTCCTGCATCTGCAGAAGACAGGAGCTCCACAGCCTTTCGCCTCAGCAATGTTGGCTGCGGAGGAAACGCACCCGGAGGGTGGTGGCACACCCTTGTTCCAGGAATGATGGATGCATCGTCCCCACCTGGCAGGGGGAGAAGGTGGCACCACTAGCTCTATCCCGTAACCACTGGATTCTGTCATCAGCCTAGAGATGGGTGGGTTAGGGTGTGACAGCCACAGTCCTGAGGAACAAAATCCTCCTGATACATAATAGGACTTCCTTGGGAAATATGAGATAACACGCAAAAAGACAAAGCTATTTAAACTAGTGTTTACTTCTTTTAAAAAAAATTTAGTTGTAGTTGGACACAATACTTTTATTCTATTTATTTATTTTTATGTGGTGCTGAGGATTGAACCCAGGGCTGCACACGTGCTAGGCGAGCGCTCTACCGCTGAGCTACAACCCAGCCCCTAATGTTTACTTTTTTTTTTTGGCACTCTGGATTGACTCAGGGGCACTCGGCCACTGGGCCACATTCCCCAGCCATTTTTTGTATTTTATTAGAGACAGGGTCTCACTGAGTTGCTAAGGGCCTCGCCATTGCTGAGGCTGGCTTTGAACTCGCGATCCTCCTGCCTCAGCCTCCCAAGTGCTGGGATTACAGGCGTGCGCCCGGCTTAATGTTTACTTCTTAATTGTAGATGATTATCATTTGTGACATTAATGCTTCTGGGTCATGTCAACAACAAACACTTTATGAAATTCATACATACCTGTTGGAAGATATTAGAAAGACTTGTGCTGAATAATTAAAAGAGATGTCAAATTATTACAAGGAAACACTAGAGAGGCTATGACAGGTCTAAAATTAATATACAATGTTGTTTATATCATCTTGGCCTTTGAAAAACTTGCCTTCTTGTTTTTATTTTTCTAATCCTGATAAAATGGTAAGAAAAGTGCTAAGATTGAGACACTGGCCCCAGAGGGGACTGTCATCTCTGTCATTTGTGTCTTTCCCCTGTGTCATTAACTTCTACATCAACAACATGTAATGCCATGAGTGTTGTGCCTTCTACAATGTGAGAATAGCAGCTCACATTTACCCTGTGTCAGGAAAGACCCTAGGAGCCGTGGATCCAGTAGGACAAGACCAACATCTGCCTCATAAAGCTCACTCCTGTCTCTCACTGTACCTTTTTGCTTTTTTACGGGCATTAATATTGCCAGTGAGTGCCCTCAGGCTTGCAAATAGCTGCTGAATCCTGCTATAAAAGTAACTGTTCTTTGTTCCATGAACCTACAAAGCTGAACCTAACTTAATGGGTTCAGGAGGAGAAGGGATCAAATAATCATTTCTTTTCTGAGTTTCAGTGAAACCCAACATGGCAGATCCTTACTGGGCTGTCTGTCCATCCTTCTCCACTGCCACCCCAACCCCTGCCTCCTTTCAGAAAGTGGCCCGTTCACACCTACAGGTTTGCTGAAGGTGTGGCCACATGTGTGCCACCCGGGCTTCCCTCAGCCCCAAGTACTTGTCGCAGCATTAACACCCACCCCAGGCCAGCCAGTCAAAGTCGCCAACACATTCCCCTCACGGACGAGGTGACTTAGGCGTGAGATGGAAGAAGCCAGGGAGCCGAAGGTGTCCACGCCCTGCCACGTGGGGAGCAGAGAAGTCTGGTCTGCAAGGAGAGATGGGAGTGAGGAGATGGCCAGAGAGGCCTGGGGGGCAGAGAAAGAGCGCAGCCTGCAGCGTCAGGCGCTTGGTTTTTTAGACATCTTCGTTTTCCTGTTTGAATGAGCCAATTTAAACAATAATACCATAAAGACATGAGACAAGATTGATGTATTTCAAAGAAAGCATTTTCCTGTTTGCTACAATCTGAAGAGAAAGCAGAAAACAGAAGCATTTGTTCCAGATCAACACTCATATATGGATGAGTCATTAATGTTTTGGAACCAAGTACTTTCTGTGCCTTCTTCACTAATGTCTTTCTTAGAAGAAATATAATAACTAGTACAAGGTATAATAATTGAAGTAATTTTGCACAAAAGTAAAGGAACAGCACCTGGTGCCAGACTCTCTGGTACAAATCCCAAGTCTGCCACTTTCTCGATAGGTGACCTGGGCAGGAGACCCCACTTCTCCAAGAACTTTGAGGGTTGCCTGAAGGATTAGTTTTTAGTGCACATAAGGCACTCACAGCAGTGCCCGGCACGCAAAAAAATGCTGCATGAATGACAGGTACAAGTGGGTCCCTGTTCTTGAGGTGCCTGAGTCATAGGGGCTGGGTGCACCAGATGGAGCAGTCCCACTGACCAGAGCTCCAGGAGATCTCTCCTTGCTCCAGAACCAGCAATGCTGCGGATACCTTGACGTCAGCTCTCTGCTCCCTTATATTTCAGGAGGCTATTTTTATCACCAAACATTGTAGAGCACTCATATTTAATGGGAATAATCTGTATTTAATTAAGACACTTCACTTTCTGCACAATTTTCACAAAAGGGCTAAAAATTGTTTTTAAAATATTTTAAGTATTTTTTTTTAATTAGATAATACCAGGTATAGTGACACATACCTATAATCCCAGCTACTCAGGAGGCTGAGGCAGGAAGTTTGAGGCCAGCCTGGGCAACTTAGTAAGCCCCTGCCTCAAAATAAAATAAAAGACAAAAGGGAGATTCGAGATGTGACTCAGTGGGAGAGCACGTGCACAGCATGTACTCGGACCTGGGTCCAATCCCCAGTTTAAAAAAAAAAAAAAAAAGTGAGCTAAGATTGGAAACCACCCAGTGCCTGTGCTGGAGAGCTGGTGTTTGGAAGGCAGGGTGGCAGGAGTGGCTGCCCCCACCCCAGGGACAAGCACATCCCAGCAAGGTGGTTGGCACTGGTAGTCCTCTCACTGGTGGGACTAAGTAATGAGAAACCTGGGGCTGGGGTTGTGGCTCCGTGGCAGAACGCTTGCCTAGCATGTGCGAGGCCCTGGGTTCAGTCCTCAGCACCACGTAAAAATAAATAAATAAAATAAATGTATTGTATCCAACTACAACTAAAAAAAAAATATATTAAAGAAAAAAAAAAAAGAAATGAGAAACCTTATTAAGAACCAACTTGAAGCCAGATGCCGCGGGGCACACCTATGGTCTCAGCTGCCCCGGAGGCTGAGACAAAAGGATCTCCAGGGCCACGAGTTCCAGGCCAGCCCGAGCAACAGAGTGAGACCCCACCTCACCTCCAAAAAAAAAAAAAAAAGACAGGAGGAGGAAGAGGAGAAAGTAAGGACTCTTTAAAAGAGTTGAAGGATATGTACTCTGCTTATCTTGCCTCCTGGCAGGACACAGGACACGTGTCTGCCATTTGGATACAAGCTACTACCATCTTCTTAAGGAAAAGGTGAAAGTACTTGAAGGGAACCAGAAGGTGGGAGCTAGTGACCAAGGATTCTGCAAAGGCAGGCGGGACTCTGCTGAGTGGGAAGTGACAGAGGCGTGGTCAGGAACAGCACCTCCCCACAGAGCCAGCACAGGAAGCCCTGGACCCGTCAGTGGGGCACTGGGCACGTCAGTGGGGCAGTCCTTAGAGCGTCTGACCCTTGGAAAAGAAGATCCTACGTAGCTCCTCCAGGGTCAGTTCCTCCAAGGATCTGACCCTTGGAGAGGAAGCAACACAAAGCAAAAGGAAGCGACCACAGTGACGCGTGGATTGGTTTGTTTTCCATGGTGTGGAGGATGGAACGCAGCCCCGTGTGTGCTCGGCAAGCGTTCAACCACTGAGCCCAGTAACCCTGATTCTGAACGAACTGGGAACAGATTGAAGGAGAGAAGAACTCAGTGCCAGTACAGAACTACCAGTGGCCACCGTGGCCTGCTCCCTGTGCCCCCACCTCAGCCTTCCCCTGTCTGCACGACCTTGTCTCCATCCCTCCCCTTGGCATTCACTTCAAGCCATCAGAAGTCCTCATGGGGGTCCTCCAGGATCCTGGGCACAGTGGACTGGAGTGGGAGTTGGAAGGAGGTGAGGAAGGCTGCTAACACGCTCATGTGCAGGCTCCGCGTTCCGTTCCTCTCAGGTTCTTTTTAATGCTGCTAAGATCTGCACTGTAGGACTTAGTGTGTGAAGAGGGAGAGCAGAGTAATGGTGTGGGTTCTCTCCGTTTTTGAATATTAGAGGCTCTGGCACACGCCAAACCCACAGCCCATCAGACTCTGGCCTCGCCCAGCGTGTGGATCATGTTGGGAAGATCCTTCTCCACACGGCGTTGCTCATTACAGAAACTCGCTTACTTCTGGATTATTTCCTTTTTTATTATGTGCACCAGTGAGAAGAAAGTTTCATACTCAATAAATATTCCAGGGAGAAAAGAGTCTCTTTCACTTGGTAACTTTTTATTCCGATGATGTTTTGAAAGAAGGAGAGGTGTTCTCAGGGAAGGTCAGGAAACTTGATGTCAAGCCAAAATTCGTTCATTGAAGTCACAGACACACATCGCTAGCCTTCCCTTTGTAATGCAGCCCATGGAAATTCACTAATACAATGCATCTTGCTATTAAAAATGCAATTATGTTATTACCTTTTCCCCTCTAACACCTTTGTGTTGAGATAGGACTGTTCCTCAACCATTTCCTCATTCATTAAAATGACAAGCTGGGACTGGGGTTGTGGCTCAGCGGCAGAGCGCTCGCCTTGCACGTGTGAGGCCCGGGTTCGATCCTCAGCACCACGTAAACATAAATGCATTGCATTGTGTACAACTAAAGTAAATAAATAAATATTTTAAAAATTTAAAAAAAAATGACAAGCCAACCAAAACATAGTCACAGTAGAATGGCAGTACATTTGTTAGCCTCATGTAAAACCACAAACACTCCTAGCCATCTAATTCACACTCTGTCTCAAGATGATTGTAGTTATCTACAAGCAACTCTGAAACCTTGGTTGCAAAACACGTTGTTTCGCCGCAGTGAAAACCTCCAGCTGATAGGATGTCACGTACTGGTACCATTGGTACCGACAAGGAGATCTATTAAGATATTCTGACTCTCTGATAACATTTTCTTTAAAAGATCAATTTTGTTGTGTATATTGTAGGTATGCAAGGTGATGTTATGGGGTACATAGAGTCACTGAAAAGGTTACTATAGTGAGGAAGATCAACATATCCACTGGCAATCATCCACGTGTCACATTGTTACTATTTTTTGTTGTTATGGTTCCTGTGGCAAGAGCAGCTAAAATCTGCTTACTTAGCATTAGCCCCAAAGGCAGCACCATTTGCTGACCTGCAGTCCTCGTGTTGTGCATGAGCACTCTGGACACGTCTGCCCTACACATCCATTGTGCTTTCTCTCCTGTGGCTCACATCTTAGCCCAGTTTTACTCCACCCTCCCTCCTTTCCCTTCCTCCTCTCCCCTTCCCTCCCTCCTTCCCATCCATTCTCTCTTTCTTTCTGCATTCTATATGTAAGTGAGATCATGCAGTACTTTTCTTTCTCTTTGGCTTATTTCGCATAGCACCACACGCTCCAGGCTCACCCATGTATGGCAAATGGCAAGGCTGTGTTCTTATTTAGGGCTGCATGTTATTCCGCTGTGCATATGTACCGTGGTTTCTCTATCCATTCATCTATCAACAGAAGCAGCAATTCCTCTCCTGGACAGATACCCAAAGGAGATGGAATCACCCCTTCATTCAGTTTCCTGCCCAGTGGAGTTCACCACAGCATTATTCTGGTGACCTTTTTGGAGGAAGCTGTAACATCCTTTGTTAATGAAAGCCCACTTTCCCTCTTGCTGTCTTTTCCAGAAGTGTCATATTTAAACCATCTAAAAGAAATCTTCAGGATATTTTAGAAACAGGATTCTCATTTTACTTAACAGTAACTCTTAAAATCATAGATGTAGCCGGGCGTGGTGGCACACACCTGTAATCCCAGTACTTGGGAGGCGGAGGCAGGAAGATTGCGAGTTCAAAGCCAGCCTCAGCCATGGTGAGGCACTTAGCAACTCAGTGAGACCCTGTCTCTAATAAAATACAAAAAAGGGCTGGGGATGTGGCCCAGTGGTCGAGTGCCCCTGAGTTCAATCCCCGGTACCAAAAAACAAAAACAACAACAACAAAAAAAACATAGATGTGTTTTTCTGAAACAGGCAGGAGAAAGACTGTAAAGTCAAGGTGTCCTAATGCTGTCTGCTAATAAAGTGAGTTTTGGCAATACATACACTGGTGAAGTTACAGAGCAAGGCTATAAGGTCATCGATGGTAAGGTGATCAGCACAGTGATGGTATAGATATTAGAGCTTAGGTAACTACGTCAAATTTCTACAACAAACAAATTTTAAATCATATCTCCCTATAATAAATACAGTACCTGTTATGGTTTAGATATGAGGTATCCTCTGCAAGCTCATGTGTAAGAAAATGCAAGAAAGCGTAGAGATGAAATGATTGGGTTGTGGGAGCCTCAACTTGATCAGTGCATTGACTCCCCTGACAGGGGTTAACTGGGTGGTAAATGTAAGCTGGTGGCCTGTGGCTGGAGGAGCTGGGGGCATGCCACTGGGGTCATACTTTGTCATGCTTAGGACAGCTTTCTCTCTGCTTCCTGGCACAATGTTCTGAGCCACTTCTCCCTACCACACTTTTAACGCCATGTTGTTTATCTTCACCTCCAGCCCTGAGGAATGGAGTGGGCATCTGTGGACTGAGACCTCTGAAACTGTGAGTCCCCAGATAAACTTTTCCTCCTCTAAAATTGTTCTTGTCAGGTCTTTTGATCACAGCAGTGAAAAAACTGACTAAAACAGTCTCCTAAAACAAACTTGTAACCTTAGGCTCAGTTAAGGGTTAAATTCTGTAGGAGAGGGCAAAACATTTTGGCACTCAAAAACAGATTCTTAAAAGACCATGTTTTACCTTTTATAAAAACAAAAACTCAACTTTGTGATGCTAAGACTCCGAATGCTTTCTGAAGTTTACCCATTTGTCAAGTGCCCTTTTCTCTTAGTGTTGTCATGGTGACTCACAAGTAAATATTTCCCAGCATCTCCCTTTTCTCTGTCCGTGGGTGATAACAAGTTCAGTGTTGCGTTTTTATTTTTTTATAAATTTTCATTTGATACAGGGGATTGAACCCAGGGGCTGCTGAGCCACATCCCCAGTTTTATTTATTTATTTATTTTTGCGACAGGATCTCTCTAAGTTCTGAGGCTGGCTTTGACCTTGTGATCCTCTTGCCTCAGCCTCCTGAGTTGCTGGGATTACAGGCATGCACCACTGCACCAGGCTTGGCATTGCATTTTAAAAAGTGCTTGCATCATTGATTGCACCCCTCAAGGCAATCCTATCCTGATGTGGTTTTTGCCCCTGGCTTCAAATTTAATAAGAGCTAAGTCAAAGTATCTAGTGTTTGTACTTTTCTCTTTCCATAAAGGGCATCAATTCGAGAATGATCATCTGAGATTCCTATGGGATCAAATGGAAAATTAAAGCAATATCAATGGTTCAGCCAGCAAACCTTATGGCAACGGTATGATAAGTAGCCAGGGAGCTTGTGGGCTAGAACACACATACAAGACAACTGTGCAGAGCAGCTAACCATGAGTGGCAGGTGAATATGATCCACCAGGTCTGCATTGGACTACGAAGAAGAGATTATCTGGCCTGCGGCCACGAGGCTGGCTGCCCCTCAGGGTAAAGGTGCACTTGAGCTGGGTTTTGAGGGACCAGAGGAGTAGAAGGATTAGAGTGGGAGGGAACAGCCAACATGGAAGGAAGACGGGATAATTGCAGGAGTAAAGGGCTGAAGTGGGTTGGATTAGACTCAGTGCTTTCAGATGTATCAATCTGTATACACCTGCACAGCATCCCTGGCGAGAGTGAGGCACAACTGCTGACTCCCTTGGCCCCATCCAGAGCTGCTGGGCAGTCACTCGGGCCACAGTGCCATCTCCCTACATCAGGACTCTTCCACCTTCAGTCATCTCATGCCACAGACTTTCCAGCTGATCTCAGATCCAGCACTCCCTTCAATGTAGATGAGGACGCTTCAGCCTTCCTGTTAGTCGACGAACTAATAAAATCTCTGCCTTCCTTGCTAGTAAAAGGAAATGGTCCCTGACTCATGCATCGACACCGACTGGCTGTGTGATTTGGGGAAACTCCTCCTCTTCCTCCGGTTAGTAATGACTTGCAGTTGCTTGCAGTTTGTTGACTTTTTCTTAAATTAGGTTGTAAACTTTTATTACAAATTAAAAATGAAGTTCTTGGGCTGGGGTTGTGGCCCAGCAGTAGAGCACTCACCTAGCACGTGTGCAGCCCGGGTTCAATCCTCAGCACCACGTAAAGATAAAGGCATTGTGTACAACTAAAAAAATAAATAAATATTTAAAAAATAAGCCACTAAGTTTAAAAAATAAAATAAAATAAAAATGAAGTTCTTATAACTTGATCAGGTGTGAAATAGTTTGAAAATATTTAAGGGGGTATTAGGCTTTTGCTTAACTACTTGGTATCTCAGCATGACCGGAGGTTACTGGGAGAATTCAATCATTGGCACTTGCACAATGAGAAGCGGTAACAGCAACAGCAGTAGGTGCTGCTGTCTAATCCAGTTTGAGTTACAATAGGGCACTGGCCTAGGGAGGGTTTGCAAAATTGCTCAATACGAATAGGAAGGAAGAGGCTGCAAGAATTCACTGTTTTATTTCTCAAGTCTTGGGGGAATGTTTGTGGGACTTGCATCTTAGAAGGTGTTTGACCAAGAGGATCATAATTTTTAAAAAATATTTATTTTTTTAGTTGTAGTTGGACACAATACCTTTCTTTTATTTATTTATTTTTATGTGGTGCTGAGGATCAAACCCAAGCCTTGCATGTGCCGAGCACGTGCTCTATTGCTGAGCCACAACCCCAGCCCAAGGATCATAATTTTGTCTCTGGCTAAATAGATGTACTGCTATCAGTATAATCAGAACAATCTGCTAGCTCTGATAGTTGGTTACATTTCTAACAATTTTGTGGGTTAGATTTTGCAAGCTTGGACCCAATGGTACTCTTGTTGCACCATATAAATAGATAAGAAACCCGTGGCGTGGTGTATAGCAAAGGTTCTCAGACAGTGGGGCAGTGTCTATAGACGTTTTTGACTTTAAGAATTTGTACGGTGCTATGGACTTCTACTGGATAAAGGTGCTGTTAAATATTCCAAAAGGAGCAGGACACCCCCAACTCCCAACAAAAGAAGTCCTTGGCCCAGAATGACTACAGACTGTTTTAATCAGCTTTTGCATTGCTGTGACCAAAATAGCCAAGAAAAGCAACTCAGAGGAGGGCAAGTTTATTTGGGGCTCACTATTTCAGGGGCCTTAGTCCATAGATGGCTGACTCCTTTGCTCTGGGCCCAAGGTGAGGCCACACCTCATGGTGGGAGGGCCCAGTGGGGAAAAGCTGCTCAGCTCACGGTGGGACTAGGAAGCAGAGAGAAAGAGAGAGGGGGGAGGAGCCCCAGGGAAGATGCATCCTCACAGGAAAACGTGTGCCCCTGTGACCCACCTTCTCCAGTCTTGCCACACCTGCCTATAGCTCCCACCCAGTCAGTCTGTTCAAAGTAGGAGGGACTGGTTAGGTGACAGCTCTCATTTCACCTTTGAATACTCACTGCATTGACGGGAGCTTTGGGGGTCACCTCATGTGCAATCCCTGATGCAGACGAAGTTCACCAAGACTTAGAATGGTGGAGATTCTGGCTTGATGCCATGTGTGACTCTCTCTCATCCATGCCCTCGCTATGTCCCCACAAGGTCAAGATTATTTATATCAATTGCAGAGGAGGTTTTTAATTAAGGAGGCAAGACAACCTGAGGGCTGTATTAGTCTCCTTTTCCCCTTGCCAACCCCACATGCTTGTGGATATGTTAGTCTTGGTGGCAGAGCTTCAAGTGATATGAAAGCTCAGAAATGTGGACTTTCCATCACCAAAGCTGCCACTGCTGAGTGTATAATTTTCCTGGTTTGCTGACCACCATGATTCACACTGAATCCCCAACCTTGAGATGACCAGCCATCTGGTGGTATGCCAGGGACTTTGGACTCCTTTCTTCCGAGAAAGGAGAGCGATCTTTCCTTCACCAGGACAGGCCCATTCTGTGTCGGGATTTGCCTCCGCCATCTGTTCTGTCTGCCCCCATCAGTATCTGTAGATTTTCTTTCGCAAGAATGAAGCAAGGCGATGTCATTAGGGCCATAAAACACAGTGGACCTTCCACATTGGAAAGAATGATCAAATGACTTTTAAAGATCCTAAATTGGATAAAGATTGTTTTGTGATGGCTGAAACTTGGACTGCTTACCGAAAGAGAAGTATTATGAAATCGCAAGAGATCTGTTACATTGCAGGTGGGGTGTTTGATCAACAGTTGAAATGTGATGTAACAAAGAAATTTCTTTCTTTTTAGTAATTTGGAAAGGAAGAATTGTGCTTTGAGCAGTGTGCTTTTAAAATAAATTAGAAATGCAACTGGTTAAACCTAGGAGTAAGGATCTGATAACCCTGATTAAATTTTAAAGTGATGCTGCAAAGAAAACTGCAGACTACTTCCCTCATGATCACAAGTTGACTGCTAGTAGCTTTCAGGACACATGCTTCTTCACTTATCTCTGTCCCAGTCACAGAGTGACAGCCCTTCCCATAGGTCTCCTGTATCAAGTGGGTCACTTTTCCCAGCCTGAACCAATAGTAGTTGCTGGGGGGTGTCATGTGCCACTTGGCTCCAACCGAGGTTTCTGACTCTACTGCTGTGAGGCTGGTGGAATCACCACATTTGACTAAGACTAATCCAGACCCCATTCCTGTGGCTGGGAATAGGATTGTCATCTCCTGTGTCTCAGGAGTTGTGAGGGGAGCAAAGGAATCGTGGGTGGAAGTTCGGGTGACGATGCCGAGGGAGAATGCAGGGATGGATGCTGAGGGAAGAGCGTCTGTGGGAGCTGGACATGTGAAATTCTCAGTTCCAATACCAGCACACCTCTTTGTTTTAAAAAATACTGTAGAGTTATTTTCTATTGCTTGTAACTTTCCAAGAACCCTAATGGAGGTGGGGGGAAGGGGGCTAGTTTTTAAAAGTAAATAAAATAATGAGATGGATATCATTTTCCTTAATGCATGATTGAAGACCTGAATTGTACGAATATACTTTGTATACAAACAGTTGTATGTAAAAAGATACTAAATATATGCACTATGAGTTGTACATATTAAAAATTATAAAAATAAAATTTAAAAAAGTAAATAAATGTTTTTAGAGATATATAAAAGGAGGGTGTACTCCTTGAACAAGCTTACAACATTAATAACAAATCAACTAAATCGAATGAAGTGCTACTCTGCACACTTGATGGTAATAAAATTCTTGAATTTTATTTGGAAAAATACACCAAAATATGAACAGATGTTACTTGAGGCAGTTATATGGTAGGAGACTATCACTTCTACATTATCTGTTTTTTGTTATATTTAAAACTTTTTATAAAAAGCATAAAAATTAAAAATTATTACAAAATATTCTATGCACAAAATTGCAAAGAACACACTGAAGACCTGTGGTATGATAAGCAAACAAGAGATGGCTCTGAATCCTCCCTCGCTGCAGAGTTCTCTCCCCACCCAAACTAACATCAACTTTGAACTTGGGGCTGCTTTGCCTGGGTGTTGCTTTGTTCTTCTACTCCACACGTACATAATGACAAACAATGTACAGTACTGTTAGATTTTAAAATTTATTTATGTGATGTTACATTGTAGATATTCTTCTGAAAAGCTCATTTTTCTGTCAAGCATTATGTTCAAGGTTTCATCCGTGCCTGTGGTTCATTGTGAAGAATCTCACTGAATGAACATAACATGATTCATCCATTCTCTTCTGCATGAACAGTAAAAAGGGTTCCACTTTTCTGCAATTGTAAACCTGCTTCTGAACATAGGTGCACATGTCTTTCATGCATCTGTGCAAGAATTTCCATGCCTAAAAGCATGTTTGCCATGCCCTAAGGTATTAACACTTAAGCTATACTAGGTGTTGCCAGTTCCTCTCATAATGGTTGCTAGAATTTATTTTCCCTGTCAGAAATACAGAAGATTTCTCATAGCTCCATGTCACTTGGTATCATTAGCTTATTAAATGTGGTTTATCCTACAATAGAATATTATTTGGCAGTAAAAAGGAGTGAGGTGCTGATACATGCTACAACACAAATGAATCTTGAAAATATTAGCTAAATGAAAGAAGTGGGCCTCAAAGGCCACATATTGTGTGATTCTATTTCCATTTAGATGAAATGCCAAGGACAGGTAAAGCTACAGAGACATAAGTAGATTAGTGACTTCCTGAGGCTGAGGGAGTCCTAGGAAATAGGGCATGAATACCAATGGGCAGAGGGTTTCTTTGGGGAGTGATGGAAATGTTCTAAAACTGGTTGTGGTGATAGTTTTACAACTTTGTGAATATACCTGAAGCCATTGAACTGCACATTTCAAATGGGTGAATTGTATGGTATATGAATTTTATCTCAATAAAGCTATTCAAAAAATGTTTGGCGACTACTGGTGTCAATAGGGTAGGAAATGCTAGCAACAGTAATGGATTAATTAGTGGAGAAAGATGAAATAAAAAGCTAGCCGGGCGTGGTGGCTCATGCCTGTAATCCTAGCACTTGGGAGGCTGAGGCAGGAGGATCGCGAGTTCAAAGCCAGCCTCAGCAATGGCGAGGCACTTAGCAACTCAGTGAGACCCTGTCTCTAATAAAAAATACAAAAAAAAGGGCTGGGGATGTGGCCCAGTGGTTGAGTGCCCCTGAGTTCAATCCCCAGTACCAAAAAAAAAAAAAAAAAAAAAGCTATAGCTTTTCATTGCTTATTAGAGAGAGGGTTTAAAAATATAAAAATAGAGGTGACTAAGAATGCACTCAGATGGACTTCTGGACAAGTGGGATTAAAAATTGAAGTGATGCCAACGTAAGAGAGGGTGCAGATTTTGTTGGTGCCACTTGTGTCACCAACAGCTACAATTTCAGAGACTGTCAAAACCTACTGAGAGCTTTGGTATTTTCTAAAATGCGGTAAGTAGATGGCTTGCCTGTCTTTCCTTCCTTCCTCACTTCCTCTCTACCTCCCTTTATTCCCTTCTGAGGTACTGTGGTTAAAGTATTTTGTGAAAAATCGAGGTGAACAAAGAGCATGAGTTGTTTTATTGCAAGTATTTTAAAAGACAAAGTGATTTGGATCATAAATACAATTATACAAAGACTAGAACTACAAAAGCAAGACTTTAAACAACAATGTGCACTTCTTGTTCTTTTTGGATGGTGCACCTGTTTATCAGCAACATTTTCTCATTCTAGTTGGGAAACAAGTCATGTTGCTTTTTATGCGGTACAATACAAGCTCCAGGAGATGCTAAATATAACATAAACCTATAATTACTGATTATTTATGGGAGAGGAAATATTCTTAATTATAGTTTTGATGATGCTGCTATCTTGGTTCATAACCACTTAAATATGAATGGATTTTCACTATATATGGGACTATAGCTATAGATTTGCCATATATCTTGACTGAGTGAGGTTTAACTGTTGTCAGAAATGAGTTGTGAAGTATAACTCAAAGTACTTCAGAGTAAGATATTCTCTTAGAAAAAATAAAATCAAGGAAATATCGAAGACCACATATCCCAGTTTAGAATTTGAAAACTTTCTCATGAATAACATTCTCTGTTTCCAACCATTTGGGAAGCTGAGGCAGGAGGATCCCTTCAGCCCAGAGTTCAAGGCATTCCTAAATGAGACCCCCATCTCGGGAAAAAAAATCTGTGTGGTTTCTGTCTTATTCACTTATGTACATACTATTTCATGAGTTTTCAAGAAACAGTCCCTTAATAAGAGCAAAAGCTGGGCTGGGGCTGGGGCTCAGCAGTAGAGCACTTGCCTAGCATGTGTGAGGCACTGGGTTCGATTCTCAGCACCACATAAAAACAAAATAAAGGTTATTATGTCTGTCTACAACTAAAATAAATATTTAAAAAAATAAGAGCAAAAGCTGATCAACGTTATAGCTTTCTGCAGGTGTGACATTTGGGGCATATTATCTACGTATAATTCTGGCATCTGTTTTTAAAATTACTTTTTTAGTTGTTGATAGACTTTTACTTTATTTATTTATATGCAGTGCTGAGACTCAAACCCAGTGCCTCACACATGCCAGGCAAGTGTGCTACCACTGAGCCACAACCCCAGCCCCTAATTCTGGCATTTTGACTTATTCATTTCTCCAAAGGGTCATTTGTGAAATGAAAACTTCAACCAAAACCTTAAAATGTATATATTTTCTGCTGTGAAGTTGATTTATTATCAAGCAAGTCCTACTAAAAGGCCACTTGACCAAACAGTTCTTCTGGGTACCTGAAACCTCACTATTAATACCATTTCCTTAATGACCTCCAGGGAGATGTTTGCACTTTAGCAAGGTGAAGGTGTTTCCCTTTACACCTGGATGGGGTCTGTAATTGAGTGAATGCCGTGAACAGCCTTCATGCAGAAAGCTGCTAGGCGTCTGGTGCCAGGGACTGGCATCAGGCAGAAGCTGGAGAGGCTGGAATAGAGATAGCCACTTCAGTAGCTATTAGGAATCAGGACATTAGTGAAATGGGCTGCTGGGGCGGAGGGGGTGATGGGGAGGTGGCGCACATGCCCATTCTAATGGCAGCGGCATCTGCTGGGTTAGTGCTTAATGTAAATCTGAACTGTCCTTATTGCTAACTGTCAGTAACTGATTCAACTTTTAAAAATCTGTGGTTCAGGGCTGGGGTTGTGGCTCAGTGGTAGAGCGCTTGCCTACCACGCGCGCAGCCCAGGTTCAGTCCTCAGCACCACGTAAAAATAAATGCATTGTGTACAACTAAAGCAAATAAATAAATATTTTTTAAAAATCTGTGGTTCAGCACTTTGCAAGCCAAACAAGATAGTTCTGTGAGCCATATGAGGTCTCAGACCATCAGTTTAGGACAGAACATTTCGCACAGGAAGCTGAAGAATCTTGAGGGACAAAAGTTGCCCTCTTCTCAGGCAAAGCCATAGCCAGCGGGGCAAGGAATTCTTGTCTCTGCTCTTTGTGGATGTCCACAATGAAGCTTTGCACACAGCTTTCTGTGAACGAGGCCAGCTCCCTCCCTGAAGATGGAGTTCAAAGCCAGTATTCAATTTTCTTAACAGTTTTAGAATAAGCAGAATCCGTCTCCGTGCCCCAAAGTCACAAGTTAATCTCCTGAGTTGAATAAAATCACGGGGCTGTTGCCATTATTTCTGCCGTAGCTGTAAGAGCAGAAGAATTATGAGATATTTACTCTTCTTTCCTCTACATATTGATTGGTATTTGGCTTCTTCACTGACAAATCCCTGGGAGCATGGAGTATGACTGCTAGGGCAGGGGGCAGGAGCACCACTAGAATCTAATCTTCCACTGTTAAGTCTGTCACAGTTCTGTAGTGATGAAGAACATGCTCCCTGGTCAATTTGGTGAGGGTTACTAGGGATTGAATTTAGGGGCACTCGAACACTGAGCCACATCCCCAGCCCTATTTTGTATTTTATTTAGAGACAGGGTCTCACTGAGTTGCTTAGCACCTCGCTTTTGCTAAGACTGGCTTTGAACTCACGATCCTCCTGCCTCAGCCTCCTGAGGTGCTGGGATCACCGGCATAGGCGCTGTGCCCAGCTCTGGTCAAATTTTGACTCCCCAACTTGCTTTGAAACTATCTGAACTTAGGCAAATTGAACTGTAAAATGTGGATTAAAAAAATACCTACCTATGAAGTAGGTTGTGTATTATGATTAATACATTGGTTGTTAGTTATTATGGGGAACTATTATTTTGGAAAGTTGAAGAAAGTGAGGCTCAGAGAAGCTACTTGGCTTGTCTAAAGTCCCACTACTTAAAAAAAAAAAAAAAAAAAAAGAAAGTAAATAGTGCTGGAATTTGAATTTCAGTTTGTCTAATCCCAAAGACAGTATTAGTATTCTGGTCTTTTTACCCTATCTCCCAAATTTCTATAATGATGTTGGGTTTATTTGATTATTTAATACAAGTGATTTGTGTATGAGCAGGTTTTGCTACAAATCCTGGTTGCACTTGAATTGAATATATTAGGGTAATTGATGGAGGTAATTCTAGGCAAAGAGCCTTCTAAGTTATTAAAACAGAATGGAGCTGGGCGTGGTGGCACACGCCTGTAATCCCAGCAGCTCGGGAGGCTGAGGCAGGAGGATCACAAGTTCAAAGACAGCCTCAGCAAAAGTGAGGTGCTGAGCAACTCAATGAGACCCTGACTATAAATGAAATACAAAATAGGGCTGGGGATGTGGCTCAGTGATCAAGTGCTTCTAAGTTTAATCCCCAGCACCCCCCCCCCAAAAAAAAAAAAAAACTGAATGGAAAGCAGGTTCAAGGCAAAGCTGGTATAGGTCCTATAACCCAGAGGATAGGGGAAGGGGAGTCTCTCCAGAAAACAGTGGACCCCAAAGAAAAAGGATTGTTCTTTTAGTGGTGGAAATTGAAAGCTTTCCAACTGGTGTGGTAGAATCTGTTTAGAGTTGAATAGGAGCCCAGCCTCAGAATTTCGTGAGGCCCTCAGCAGCTTAGTGAGACCCTGTCTCAAAATAAAACATAAAAGGGCTAGAGATGTGGCTCAGTGGTTAAGTGCCCCTGGGTTCCATCCTCAGTACCAAAAACAAAAGCCCCATTTATATTAGTTAGACATTTCTCTATCAGCAAAGCTTCTAAGTAGCAGGTGCTCAAATAATAGTCATAAATCTCCACTTAAAGGCAGCTTGATGATCACTTACAGACAAGGAAACTAGGGCTGGCAGATGAAAGACTTGAACGAGGTCGCTCGGTGAGTTGGTAGCAGATAGCCAGACTCAGGTGCACATGTGTCACTGGATAGACCTGTGATGCCAAAATCAGATCTTCTGGTGCCAAATTCCACACTGCCTCTTGCTTCCTCTATGACTTTGGGGAATCATAAACTCTTTCTGCGCTTCCATTTCCTCCTTTCTGAAACACAAGAAGAGTGGCACTTGCCTCAACACCTGCTTGTTCTGACCCATGGAAGGCATTTGCCACAAAGCCTGGCACACAGCAAGCACAGCAGTGCCAGCTCTCACTGAGACCGAATGCCAGCGTGGTGCCCATTCAGCTGTCAGTCATTCAACAAAGACATGAGCAAAAACTGATTAAAGCAGGCTGTTTTATTCCTGCGTCCCCGCACAGGGATGAAGGAACTCTCTGGAGTACCTGTCACAAGGCACGAATCCTGTTTTCGAGGGTTTTCCCCACATGACCTCATCGCCTCCTAATGGCCCCACCTCTAAATACCATCACATTAGGGTGAACAAATTCTGGGGGGACACAGCATTAGGTGTATAGCAGTCACTGTGTCTCGATTTTCTTCCATAACTCCACAGTGCTGAAGACAGTTTTCTTATCTCTGATTTAGCTCAGGGAACCTGGGTTGCAGCCAGTCCCCACCCTTCTGGCTCATAATTTTGGTCAGAAGACTGAATCACTGACCAATAAAGGTAACTGGACACAACTACTCTTGAAACTCTCTATTGAGGGCTGGAGTTGTGGCTCAGTGGTAAGAGCACTTGCCTAGCATGTGTGAGGCCCTGGGTTCGATTCTCAGCACCACATATAAATAAATGAATAAAATAAAGGTCCATCGACATCTAAAAAAAGAAAGAAAGAAAGAAAGAAACTCTATTGAAAGCACACCATGCAGATACAATGAAGAGATCACTCAAGAGTAGTAATTGGGGGCTGGGATTGTGGCTCAGAAGTAGAGCGCTTGCCTAGCACATGCGGGGCCCAGGTTCAATCCTCAGCACCATGTAAAAATAAATAAAGGCATTGTGTACAACTAAAATAAATAAATATTTTTTTAAAAAAGAGTAGTAATTGGATGTTTGTTTGGTTCTGGGGATTGAACTCAGGGACACTCGACCACTGGGCCATATCCCCAGCCCTTTTTTTGTATTTTATTAGAGACAGGGTCTCACTGAGTTGCTAAGTGACTCATTATTGCTGAGGCTCGCTTTGAACTCACGATCCTCCTGCCTCAGCCTCCCAAGTGCTGGGATTACAGGCATGCGCCACCGCGCCTGGCTCCTTGATTGGATGTTTCATTCTGTTTAAATCTATGTGGTTAGAATTACTTCCAGCTGATAATGGACTTTTCCCTTTGTGACATAAACTTAAGGACAGAAAATTTTACTTTAAAAATTATTTCCTTTAGGAAAAGAAGAATGAATAGATGGAACCCAGGGGATTTTTAGGGCTGTGAAATTATACTGAATGATTCTATAATGGTGGATACCAACACCCCATCAGACATCTGTCCAAACCCTATAGAATGCACAATGTAGGAATGAACCCTACTGTAAAGTACAAACCTTGGTTGACAATGGTTTGTCAGGGCTGGCTAACTGACTAACACACGCACCCCCAGGAGCAGTGTTGACAGTAGGGAGGCTTGCACGTGGGTAGGAGGGGTGCGTGGGAACTCTGTACTTTGCACTTAATTTCACTGTGAAGCTAAAACTGCTTTAAAAGATTAAGTCTATTTTTAAAATTATTTCATTTCTAAAAAAGAGAGAAAGTTTTCTTATGTAAACATGTTTGTGAACAAGCAGACCTTCTTGATTTTCAAAATGTTCTTTTCATTCTTAAAAATCTTAGAGCCATTTAAAAAAAATAAGTTAGTACATTTATTCGAAGCACAAAGAAGGAATTTGATAAGAGGACCTCTGTGGTAAATCATTTTGTATAGGGAAGAATCGCTGTAATGAATTTGATGTTTTGTTTTAGTCTATATGATAAAACAAAACAAAACATCAGATTCATTGATAAATCCAGGGATGATTTGAGCATCACAGACTAGGAATTTCAGATTTTAAAGATATCTTTAAAACAGAACCCTGAACATTGGGGTATAGATTCTCTCAAACAGTTGCAAAGAACTCTCTAAAATAATTGAATGTTTTTCTGTATTTTCTGATTGTTTTATAACCTTGTACAACTGCAGACTGGTAAAAAGAGGTAGAATTTTCTAATAAATAGGCAGATGAGGGAGTGTAGCTCACTTGCCAAGCATGTGAAGGGCCCTGGGTTCAGTCCCCAGCACTGGAAAAAAAAAAAAAAAGAAAAAAGAAAAGAAAAGGAGTATCCTGATGATTTTATGGTATAGAATAGAAAGAGAATCCCTGAAATCATGGGGGAATAGGAGAGGTATAATTGGTCCTTTTCATTCTTGGAGGATGACAACATGACTCCCTAGAATGTAGTTTACTATATGGTTGGCTCCTTCCACTGCTGAGGGTGACTGTGGACAGTCACAAACGAGGAGAATTCCACCGAGATTCCAGTTCTAAGAGGTATCAGGTAAGAGGCACTTCGAAGTGCATTGCAGAGTATGTACTAAGCTTATATCTTTTTTTCGAGGAAAAAAAAAAAAAGCACAGGGTTTTTGATGAAACATTCTAAATGCAGGATGGCTGTCCTGTTCATGTATAAAAAGAGCCTTGCAGAATGCGACTCTGTGAGAGGGCGCTAGAAGTCCATAATGGAACTATGGAAATCACACTAAATGGAAACCAATGAGCAAGTGATTCTGTTAGGGTCAAGTGGAATCCAGATCCAAGTCCACTCCATGCACACACTTTCTTAAGCTCCTGGAAAAACAGCTGAATTTGGAAATTTCTTCGGCTTCCCAATGGCTCGGGGTACAGGTTGCAGAAGAACTCAGGCAGTACCCACACTGACCCATACCATACCCCCAACCACCCACGATGCCCCTGACTTCCTCTGCCTGTCCCTGTCTGCAGTCCCCACCTCGGTGGCCTTGTTCCTGTTTCCTGTGATGCTCATTTTCACACTGGAGAAACTCATGGTATTGGCCTTCCCTGTGGTCAGTCATGGACTCTGTATGTGGATGCAGGGGAGAGGACAGTGGGTGGAAGTCAGGTAGTCCCAGTGTGCAGGTGGTACATACAATTTTGTGATTAGATGAAGGCTTTTCCATTACAGAAGTTAGGTGGGAATTAGAAATTGGCAGAATTATGGTTCTAGTTTTCCCAATTTGGATTTTCCCACTCCCACCAAATCATACATTAACTGTTAGTACCATGATAGTTTGTTATATAAAAGGTTTTATGCAAGCTGCATATATCACCTTGTAAATGCCTTTAGAAATGGAAATACTTTTAACTGATTCGTGTTTATCAGCTTTAATGCCATTCAGTGAAAATACGTAAAGAGTTTTGCAGCTGAGTAAATATTAAAGAAAAACACAGAAATCTTTAGGTAGAATGACTATAAAAAGCCATAAGCTGGCCAAGTTCTTTGATTTGAATTACTTTTAATCTGTATTACTTGTCAAAAGAAAAGGGGAAGAAATCCCCTCTGTAAAATTCAGATATGTGATCACCAAGCAAAAACTCCCTTCTAATTAAGTCTCAGATGGAAATCCAGTTTTTAAAAAATTGCCATGGTCAGTTGTTGACACACCAGGACAATCTACAAACACAGTTGTTCAAACACAACAGATTGCCCTCACTTTGCAGGTCCATTAATCACAATTCAGCTTGCTATCAGAGAGAAAATGACTGGTGTTATTAAATTTCCACCCCATTACCTTGACTTTTATTTAGAGCCATTCATCAATAATTTCCCTCTTCATTGGGAGCCACAAGTTAACCAAGCCAGAAAGTCATCAAAGAAACACAACACACTTGATGATATCTTGGAAATGTAAATGCATAGTGTGATTCTGATAATTCACAAAGTTTCTTAACCATCTCAGTCATTCAGGATAGTTTTTTAAGCCTTTGCATTAAAGTCCATCAACTACAGAAATATCAAGTAGTGTGTGAGGAAAACTATAGAAGTAACAGTACCCAGCAATTGGCCTCCTCCACTGTGACGAATCTTTGACTACTTTTTTTTGTGTGTGTGTGGTACCAGGGATTGAACTCAGGGGCACTCGACCACTGGGCCACATCCCTGGCCCTTTTTGTATTTTTATTTAGAGACAGGGTCTCACTGAGTTGCTAAGTGCCTCGCCATTGCTGAGGCTGGCTTTGAACTCGCGATCCTCCTGCCTCAGCCTCCCAAAGTGCTGGGATTACAGGCGTGTGCCACCGCGCCCAGCTCTTTGACTACTTTTAATGGTCCCCTAAATCCACCTCTATTTAAGGAACTACAACCCCTTAAAGACAGACTGTTAGTTTCATTTCACTTTGTCGCTCCAGAAACTGCTAGTTTCATTTCACTGACAGAGCTGACTTCATGAGCAGGTGACTTGTGCAGTCACTAGGGTCCTGCATTTGGTTTAACACTCTGCTTTTCCTTTCATGACATTCTTCACATTTTCTGAAGAAGGGCCTTACATTTTCATTTTGCACTAAGCCCCCCAGATTCTGTAGCAGGTCCTGAGGAATGATAGATGTGAAAGTGCTCTGAAAGGTGTTTGCTAGTTATTAATGCCCCACCTCCAATAAATGTCCATGTTCTCATCTCTGGAACCTGTGAATGTTACCCTATGTGGTAAAAGAGACTTTGCAGATGGGAAGGACACTTTCCTTTCCCCAAAAGCCACTTCCCAGCCCTCCACAGGAAATGTTCAGGGGCCCTACATTCACGATTGGTTCTGAGTTAGATACCTTCTAAGATAAACTGAGATTATAGATAATAACAAGTCAATCAACACATATTTATTGACAACTACTCACAGGAATCGAGATAGCACTAAAGAGAATGTAGTAGAAGAGGGTCTTCTAGAACACTCGAGAAGGGCTCTACTACCTACAGATATAGGAAAAGCCACCTCTAATGTAGAATTGTTGATTGTTAAGAGTTGAGTGCTGTCAGTAGGAAGGACTACAGGCATGACATGATCAGGCCATCCTTTGGGAGAAGAGAGGGGGAATAGGATGGAGGGGAGAAGAATAATTTGTATTTGAGAGCAATACAGAGTGAATCTGCAATGACTATGAATCTGTTTCTATGTAGTTGTCTGTGTGACTCCATTTCCAATATGAATGAGATTAGTCTTAAGTACATCGGACATTACCCATTCCATAATGGAAGCTCGATCAGCTCATCCATGCTTCTTCTCTCTGGTTCCATTTAGAATCACAGGAAGTAGAGTCATACATGGCCCTAGGGGAATTACCATCTATGTTCAGATTGTTCCTCTAGGCTAGCCCCCTCCCATAATCTATCCCAACCAAATCGATGCTAAATTATCATTGCTTGCAATGAGGGAGCTGTACTGATCCACATAGGCGGCTCTGACCCTTCTCAGATTAACAGATGTGGGAGACTCAGAAATTATTCCATTCAAAATATGTGATCAGCTGGGTGTGGTGGTGCACACCTGTAATCCCAGCGCTCAGGAGACTGAGGCAGGAGAATAACAAATTCAAAACCAGCCTCAGCAACTTAGTGAGGCCCTGTCGCAAAAAACAAAAAACAAAACAACAACAACAACAAAAAAAAAAAAAAAACAGAAGAAGGGGTTGGGGATGTGGCTCTGTGGTTGAGCGCCCTTGGGTTCAATCCCCAGTCCTCCTCAAAATCCCCAGCACCCCACCAAAAAATGCAATCAGTTCTTTTGTATCTAGGTCCCAGATAGTTAGGCTCATCTAACCTAGGTGGTGTTAGAAAATCATAAATTACATTTCCTTCAAGAGCATATTGTTGCTATTTCTGGTGGGCCAGTGTCCTGATGTGTGCTTTCTAAAGTACCACAGCCAGGACACCTGTGACAATTTAATGAATGTGAGAATACAAGCTGAGGTAACAAAAATGAATTTGAATAAAGTACTTGGTACAAGTATGAATTCCTGAGGGAGAGGTCTACTGTTTTTGTCTGACCAGCATCCCTTCCCCTCTATCAGTGACAGAATGTAGCAGCTCGCTATTCATTTGTGCAACTACCTCTTGCCATGCCTTGTAGTCTTGTGGGTTGTCAATCAAGGTTCTCACTCCCTTTCTCCAAGATAAACTCTAAGAGGAATTTGAAAACGATTAGTACAAGGGCAATACTCTGGAAGAGACTGTCCACTACATTCTCCACGTTAAGAGTCCTGTGTCCTCATGCATTTACCTTTCCACAGGTGAGTGGTGAAATCTTCAGTACCATTGAGTCCTTGTTTTTTATCATTTGGTGGTTTTACTGCAGATGACCTCAGGGAAAGCAGAGTAAAGGGAGAGAGCAAGAACAAACAGAAGGCATTCTGTTCACAAAGGAACAATCACATCGCTTATGATGATGAACACTAGAACAGATTATGGCAGACATCACTATGAATGAATTTTGATACACTTGTGTCTCACAACAAATACCTATTTCCAATTTCATTCACCCAGAAGAAAACAGATTTGTCCCCAGAAGTTTTGTGGCAGACTTCTGAACTGAAAACAAACATATAAAGGTTGTTGTTGTTATCTTCAGGACAAAGGCTACCTGATCTCTGCATTAGAATTCCTTGTCTGCTTTCTTTCTCCCATCAAAAGACCACTCAAGTTGTTCTTCAGTGATGAATCTGGAAGGATTCTGAACTGCAGGCCATCAATTGTGTCCTTGATATCAGACAGTCATTAAAGACCTGAGATTTTAAAATAGCTAAGCTTATGACCCACCATTTAAAAAGTTTTTGTTTAGTAAAATCCCATGAAATATGTCTTATCAATGCCAGATGCAGAACATACAAGAAATCTTGTCTATTGAATTTTATAAGATAAATGCACTTACCCAAAGTGCATTTATATGCAGAGAAGAGGGGTATGGGTAGATAGGAAGAACAGGCTTGCAGAGAAATGAAGAGGACACATGGAAAAGTAGCTGAAAGAATTAAGCAACAATTCTTTTTAAAAAATATTTATTTATTTGCTTTAGTTGTACACAATGCAATGCATTTATGTTTACGTGGTGCTGAGGATCGAACCCGGGCCGTGCACGTGCTAGGCAAGCGCTCTACCACTGAGCCACAACCCCAGCCTCTCTTTTTGTTTTTAAGTTAGGGAAGATGTGGACATGTTTGGAGGCAGAAGAGAAAGAGGCACTGAAGAAGAAAAGTACTGACAGAGCTGACTTCATGAGCAGGTGATTTGTGCAGTCACTAGGGCCCTGCATTTGGCTTAACACTCAGCTTTTCTTGCTATGACATTCTTCACATTTTTGAAGGGCCTTACATTTTCATTTTGCACAAAACTCCCCCGGCCCCCATTCTGTATCAGGTCCTGAGGAATGATAGATGTGAAAGTGCTCTGAAAGGTGTTTGCTAGATTTATTAATGCCCCACCTCCAATAAATGTCCATGTTCTCATCTCTGGAACCTGGAATGTTACCCTATATGGCAAAAAAAGACTTTGCAGATGGGATTAAGTTAAGGATTTTGAGATAGGGAGATTATCCTGGATTATTTGGATGGGTCTAGTGCAATCACAAGAGTTGTTATATGAAGGAGGCAGTAGAGTTAGAATAGAAAGAGAAGTCATGTAAGGATGGAAGCAGACTGAGGGGGGAAGTGACTGTTATATGAGGTCATGAGTCGAGGAATGCAGGTAGCCTCTAGAAGCTGGAAAAGGCAAGGAAACATCATCTCCTAGAGCTTCCAAAGAGAACACAGCCCTGAAGATCCATTTTGGACTTCTGACTTCCAGAATGCAGGATAATAAATTTGTTTTTAATCATTAAATCTGTGGTAATTTGTTACAGCAGTGATGAGAAAATAATACTACATGAAGTGATGTGTTGCTCGTCTTGTAGAAATCAAAGATATTGATAATAGCAGTTACCACTTATTGAGCACTTCCTATGTGCTATGCACTGTTCTAAGCTCTTTATGCATATATATTCATGAAATTCTAGAACAATATTTGAGGTGTAAATTAAAGGCATATAACTAGAATGTGTCAGATTTGGGATCCAGGTTCAGTCTAAGTCACTCCAATCTTCCTGTGCGTTTACCCCCGTTCCCATATTTCACAGTAGACTCTGGCCTGTCCTCCTGCTTTAACATGCATTATGTGTGCACGTGTCACGCAGCCCTAGGGCGGGACCGGCAGGAGATGACATCCACTGGGAGTCTGAAGGAGGAGGTGCTGAATGCTGACCCCACCTCGTCAAGACGCCAGGGCGTCCAGGCAGCCGAAGAGACCCGAGGCCACGGGAAAGTGAAGGAGACGCTGCGGCTCGGGCCGCGGGTCCAAGACCCCGCCGGGTCGGGGCTGACTTGAGTAAATCCAGGGCGAGTCCGGGCTCCTGGAGGCGCCTCTTTCCCCTGCACGCCGGGAAGGGGCGCGGCGGGCCGGCCTGGGAGACTCCCCGCTCCCCGCCCTCTCGCGGGTGTTTTGGAGCCCGCGTGGTCCCGCCTCATTGGCCGCCGCGGACCCGGGAGGGGCGGCAGCCTCCGCCCACTACCTTGCGATCTGCGGAGCGGCGCCGCGGGGGCCGCCGGGACCACAACTCCCAGAAGGCCGCGCGCCGGGGGCGTGGTCGCGGCCGAGGACGCGGGGGGCGGGGCCGCCGGGGCATGAAGCGGGGGCGCGCGGCGCTCCTACCTCAGTCGCCACTGCCGGGTGCCCGAGAGCGCCCCCGCCTCCGACCGGCGCGCAGACCTCCGTCCCTGGAGGCGCTCCGCCACCCGGCACCGTCCCCTGGGGTCGTCGCCCGGCTGCTCGCCTCGACGGGCCCGGCCGTTCGCGGCGGGGGAGGACAGCATGAGTCGGGGGGCCCGCCGGGCCGGCGCCGGGCAGGGGGCGGCGGCAGCGGTGCAGCTGCTGGTCTCCCTCAGCTTCCTGCCGCGCGTCGTCGAGGCCCAGGTGAGCCGGCCGGGGGCCGGCCGGGGGCCCTCGGCCCGCTGCGAGCGGGAGGCCGGGGCGTAGGTGCGAGGGAGAGCGGGGCGGGGGCGCGCCGACAGGTGCGGGGAACGGCCGCGAACCCCGGCGGAGCGCGGGGCGGCGGCCGTCGGGAGCGGAAGGGGCGACGACGCCTCCGAGCCGCTGCCGCCGGCGTCCAGGCGCTGGTTTCGGCGCCGGGAGCGCGGCGGAGCTGGGACGAGATGGAACCGCGGCCGTCGAGGAGGAGGGCGCGCGGAAGTGTGACGCCCCCCGGGCCTCGGTAGCCACCCGGGCTGAGGCGGCGACCCGCCCAACGGACCCTGCGCTCGCCCGAGGAGCGCGGCGGGCGGGCATCGCGACCCGACTTCCTCGAACGCGGGCACGGGAGAGCCCTCGGTTATGCCCTTGCCGGGCGCCGTTGTTCGCACCCACCTGTCCTCCGTCTCCGAAGTGGCACCGACGGGTGCGCCCAAGTAGGAGAACGGGGGTCAGTGGCCTCGTGCATGGAGCCCGTGTTCTGCCAGGAGTGAGGCGCCCTCCATAGTACCAGAGTCAGTGTGCTGGAAATCGGAGGCTAGTCGACCCCAGAGTCTCTTATTTAGAATTTGAGCAAACTGCCAGGTGCTGCCATCGTCTCTGCACCTG
The DNA here is from genome assembly GCA_025594165.1 of Tamias sibiricus. Taxonomy (NCBI): domain Eukaryota; kingdom Metazoa; phylum Chordata; class Mammalia; order Rodentia; family Sciuridae; genus Tamias; species Tamias sibiricus. The sequence continues at coordinate 99,433,630 of CM046669.1, forward strand.
CTGCAAAGTGGCAGCATTGTTATGAGGGGGGGAAAAAAGTCTCAGGCGGCCTGATAATGAGGGGAGATGTGAAGCAATTAGTACTGGTTACTAAGAAAAATTGACGGTAACAATGAGTGTAACTACGTAAACAATTTTTCCTTACTTTATTTGGACGCTTTTTCTTGGCTTTATGGTGTCCGGCACTAAGTCCCAGAATGCCATACATTTGTGTCCATGTTGGAATAATTTTCAAAAGAATGATTTGATAAAAATAAAAGGGGCAAGGGCTAGGATTGTGGCTCAGCGGTAGAGCGCTCGCCTAGCACGTGCGCGGCCCTGGGTTCGATCTTCAGCACCACGTAAAGATAAATAAAATAAAGGTATTGTGTCTAACTACAACTAAAAAATAAATATTAAAAAAAAAAAAGGGGCAAACTTTTGGTATGAATAAGGAGCATGTTAAAATGCAGATTCTCTGACCCTGCTACCAGAAGTACTGATTAAATGAATCTGGACAATGACCCAGAAATCAGCATTTTAAATAAGCTTTGCAGATGACTGTAGTGCAGTTACTCTTTTGACCATCTCTTGGACCCTGCTTGGCAAACACTGAAATTGTGGGATTTCTGGACTTATCTACCAGACTTACCATAAGTAAAGTTTCCAAAGTGTCTTTGGCAAAATTATTTTCTAATTACTAATGGAGTGGAATTTACATTTAGATGTTTTTCTACAATGAGATTTCTTGTTTTCTCTTTTTACATAGCATTTTTTTAGTTGTTGATATTTATTTTTATGTGATGCTGAGGATTGAACCCAGTGCCTCACATATGCTAGGCAAGTGCTCTACCATTGAGCCCCAGCCCTATATAGCATATATTAATTGTTTACTTTGTCACTAGAAACTTTTAGGTTTCTTAATCTATCACTAATTATGTATAATGAATTTCTATAATTCGCTTGTACTTATAATTTCCTTATATCCAAGTAAATATATATATATATATATATATATATATATATATATATATATGGTTCAATAGTTAAAGGTTTGTGTGTGTTCAAAGTAGTATCATGTCAAAAAAGACTTCAAGTGCATATATTTTTTTATTTCCAGTGGTACTTTCTAATGTAGTGTCTGATTATATTTTAGATAGTACTATGCTTAGTTATACATTATCCTATTGTATTTGGTACCTCTCTCAGAACTTGGGCTATAGTGGTAACTAAAGTTCAGAGAGCTTGAGTGAGTGATGTTCAGCTGGAGCCCTAATACAGACTTCTTTCTGCTCTATACAGTTTTTCAGTATATTTGTTTTATAGAAAAGTAGAGAGAGAGAGAGAGAACTAAGTAGAGCTAAGTTCTTTCACCTCTTGAATAAATACTAAATTAGTAGAAAAATAGTAAAGTTGAAGGAAATAATTAGAATTTTTGAAAAATACCTCTGTTCACAAGGAAATAAAGTCATTTAAGGAGATATGTATTTTAAATGTAATGAAAGCAAGGAAAAATTTTTGAGCACATAAAATATTTGTATCTCATGCCCCATTTTCTTGTAAATGTAAATATGCTTTGTAGTGTATAGTATGGTGAGCTAAATATGTAAGTACAAGTAAAGGATAGAACAGTCTTTCTAGAAAAAGTAATTTCATCTGAGTATACTGGAAATCCTAAAGGCCTTTCTGAGGAGGCATGAAATCAAGGAACCCTCAAAGCTGTCGGACAAATTGAAAGCCTGCCACTTGAGGCTTGGATCATGCTGTACCAGTCCCTTATTCTGGGGATTCTCTCAAACTCTGGAAGACTTTGAGCTTCTGCTATAACAGTTTTATGGGGTGGAGTGGGCAAGAATATTACCTATGTCTGCCCAAAGAGAGGAAACTGATGAGAGACCCCATCATAAACTTGTACTCCAAACGGCTACATCCTCAACATAAGAGATGAGTAATGAATCCTGCCAAGTAAGAGGAAAGTAAAGCAACTTGCTAGAGGAGGGGGAAGGACTCCCTTGAGAATTTGTAAGCATGAGCCAACCCTCACACAGGTTTGTAGGTTTACTTCATACCACTTATGCTAGGAAAAGCTTCATGTAGAAAATTTAATTTATAGCAGTCCCAAGTTTGTATCCCCCAGATTACCAGAAAAGCAAATATCCATTCCCGCTGGAGAAATTTAATTTCAACTCAAGTCATAAAGAATTCTTGAAGATAAAGTGTCAGAAAGAATAAACATAATAGTAAAAAAGAAATCACAAAACACATGAAAACAGGGCACCATGAATCAGGTGCAGACAGTTCCTGACCTGCGATGGGTCCCCCTTAATCATTTTATGATTTTTCAATTTTATGGTGGTATGAAAGCAACACTCTTTCAGCACAAACTGTACTTCCAGTTTTCATCTTTTCATGGGTAGCTGTCATACTCTCAATGCCGAGCAATGGCAGTGGGTTCCCTTGTGAACATGAAGATAACCAGCTCTATTCTACAGGGTACTGTGTTTCTAAGCTATGATGTATTGTAGATTAGGTGTCACAAAGGCATTTCCACTTTAAATAGTTTCAATTTACAGGATGTATTCATGTTGTAAATTGAGGAGCATCTGTATTAGAACCAGAAACATAATGACCTTAGATCTGAAATTATCAGATAATTGAATATCTTTGCTTACTATGTTTAAATAAAAAAGGAGAAGCTTGAAAGTATGGAAATGTAATAAGAAATTTAAAGAATGACCAAAAGGATTAAAAATAATAGGTGCAGAAATAAAATTTCAGTGGATGGATTAAATAGCTGATTATACCCATCTGAAGAAATGATTTTTTTTTCCAGTACTGGGAATTGAACCCAGTGGTGCTCTACCACTGAGCTATGTTCCCAGATATTTTTTTAAAATATCTATTTATTTGCCTTAGTTGTACACAATGCATTGGTCTTTACGTGGGTGCTGAGGATTGAACCCGGGTCGCGCACATGCTAGGTGAGCGCTCTACCGCTGAGCCACCACCCCAGCCCATTCCCAGATATTTTTTTTTTAAATATTTATTTATTTACTTTAGTTGTACACAATGCAATGCATCTATGTTTACGTGGTGCTGAGGATCGAACCCGGGCCGCGCACGTGCGAGGCGAGCGCTCTGCCGCTGAGCCACAACCCCAGCCCATTCCCAGATATTTTTATTTTTTGTTTTGAGACAGGGTCTTGCTAAGTTGCCCTGACTGTCCTTGAACTTGCAGTTCTTCTGCCTCAGTCCCCTGAGTAGCTAGGATCACAGGCATTCACCACTGTACCTGTATTGAAGAAATAATTATTGAATTAGCCATTTCCTGTCTTTTTTTTTTCAACCCTCCATCACTTTCTCTTCCATCGTTACTCTCAGCTTCATGCCTAACAGAATTGGAGCAATCAGAAAAGAACTTCCACAGAGTAATTCGCTTATCCACTTACTAGGCTCTTTATCTATAGGTTTGATTTCCTATTGATTACCATGGATGAACTATTCATGTTCTTGTCAAAAGCCAGTTGCTCCACATATATTAGGGCCCATTTCTTTCCCCTTCAAGGACATGGTTCCAGCAGTGTTCCCTTTCTCTTTTGTATCATCAGTTTTTACTTCTCTAATGAACTGTTACTGTCATTATAAAACAAGCTATTGGGATAAGGGTGTAGCTCATTAGTAGAACACTTCCCTAGCATATGGGAAGCCCTGGGTTTAATCCCAAGCACCTTAAAAACCAAAACATTGTTTACATCTTCTTTCTTGACCCATCCTTCTTGTCTGCCCTGTTTTCCATGTTCTTTCTAGAAAAATTGAAAAACATTGTCTTTATTCCGTTTCAATCAGACTTTTGTCCCTAACACTCTTTCCTCTGCTCATAGTCCATATTACTTTACCCTTTGCTTAAAACTCCTCAGTAGCTTCCTGCCTCCCTCAGTGTGTATATTGTATATTTGTGAACATACATTTGGTTTTTGCTTGTCTGATGTCTGCTAGCACAGAGTTCCTAAAATACTTAGAATTTTCTAAGTGATGAAAGTATTAAGTGATAGTTTATTGTTCACAATAAGTCCTTTTCAATCATACATGAGTTTATGTTAATGAAGTGACTTAGGGTGAAGCCCCTATTTAGCCTCAGGATAAGAATGATCACCAGGAAGACCAAGTGATTCAACTCTGGACCGTTAGAGTTGATGAACTTGTTGGGTATGAACACACTGATGTACTTGGGGGGTTGGCGTGGAGAGAGGGCGTAGAATCTATAAGCATCTCCCATTACCTCTCTCCCATTTGGTTGTTTCTGAGTTGTTTCCTTTATAATAAATTGGTTAAAAGGTAATTAATTAAAGGGCTGGGGTTGTGGCTAAGTGGTAGAGTGCTTGCCTAGCAAGTGTGAGGCACTGGGTTTGATTCTCAGCACCACATAAAAACAAATAAATAGATGTTGTGTCCATCTACAACTTTAAAAAAAATTAAAAAGATAATTAAAGTTCTTTTCTGAGTTCTACGAGTCATTCTAACAAATTACTGGGCCTGAACAAAAGGGGATCCTGGGACCCCAATTTATAGTCAGAAGAATGAGTGACCCAGGGTTTGAAATTGGTTTGAAGTTGGGGCAGTCTTTTGGGACTTGCCCCTTAACTAATTAGAGTTGGCACTGATTCTGGATAGTTAGTATCAGAATTGAATTGTTGGATACCCAGTCAGTGTCTTAGAACTGGAGACTTGGTTGGTGTGAGCAAACATCCTAGACTCAGTAAAAATTAAAGTTTTACAGTGGTCTCCTAATTCTCTTTTTGGTCAATTGTGTGGTACTCCTTGTTCCTCAGAAACTTTGGGCAGGCTTACTGTCTCAAGGCATTTGCACTTAATATTCCTTATAATTCATTGTAATGCTTTTCCTTCAGATATTTGCATTCTTGCTCCTTTCCCTCCTCCAAGGTTTGCCAAAATTCCTTCACGTGGTTGTTTAAAATCATAGTAGCTTCAATTCTGCAATCCCTGTTCTGATTCCCTATTACTTTATTACTACCTGACAGACTCTGTACTTTATTTTCCCCCTTTCTCTTATGAGAATATAAGCTCCTCAAGGGCAGAGATTTTTAGGTTTTTTTTTTCCCTAAATCCATATTCTCAGCATGTAGAATGTTATAAAGTTTGTTAGTCCTCAGTAAATTCATTGAATAAGTAAATAAATAAGTGGAAGGTAAATTCAAATAAATTATTCAGAAGGAAATCTCAAGAGACAAGATAATAAATATTAAAGAGAACTCCTGAGACATATAGGATAGAGGAAGAAGGTCTAATAGAATAGGAAGAAATCAGTGTTGATTCCTTGTAGTAGGTCAGTATGAAAAAGACAAGTGAACTAAAGATAGACATTGCACACAATAATAAATACAAATGTCTCCTAAAACATGAACATAGAACCTCATTTGTGCACACAAACATATAAACCAGATACCATTCCATGCTTATTAGATTGGCAAAAATTAAAGAATAGATAAACATCAAATATTAGGATATGACTCACCATTAACCCCAGTCCATTGGTGGTGACATAATAAATTGTTAGAACTATTTTGGAAATCAGCCTGTTATATCCTAGTAAAGTTGAAACATACTTATTGCACTTCACTCCTAATCATTAAAACCTGGACAAACTCCTGTATGTGTATACCAACATACACGCACAAAAATATTTGTATAGCATTTGTAGATCCTAAGTATGTATTATTATTTTCTTATTGTTGCTACAAATCAACACAAACTTAGTAACTTAACATAAATTTATTATCTTCTACTTTTGGGGGTTAGAAATCTGAAAACGGGTTTTACAGGGTTAAAAATCAAGATGTCATCAAGGTCATTGCATTCCTTCCAGAGGCTCTGGTTGGGGGGATCCTAGCTTCTAGAAGCTTCTGTAATCTTTGGCTTGTGACTTCTTCCTCCATCTTCAAAGCCAGCAATGCAGCATCTTCTCTAACTCTTTTACAAGGCATTTTGTAACTATTGTACTGAATAATCTATTACAGTCTTCCCATCTCAAGATCCTTAATTATATCTTTAAAGTCCCTTTTATAATGTTACTACATTGCAAGTTTGCAGAAATTAGAGCACGGACATCTTTGGGAGGGCCATTCTGCCTACTGTATGAATCAACAATAGAATGAATAAATTGTGATTATTTTCATATAATGCAACACATTTAACTGGGAAAATGAATGCACTACAGTAAAACGAATCATTATGGACAGATGTCAAAATGTTAGCAACAGAAGTACATTACAGAAGAATTCACATATTTCATTAACATTGAAGTTCAAAAGTGGGGGGAAATTCTTAACTACATTGTTTAGGAATGTGTTATAGGGAAAAGTAAAGCAAATTTTTTGTTGTTGTTGTTGAAGAGATGGTGTCTCACTAGGTTGCCTATGCTGCCGCTGAACTCCTGGGCTCAAGCTATCCTTTTGTCTCACCTCCTAAATTGAACAAAGTGAACAACTCAAGAAAAATGCATCAGAAATAGTGATTACTGGGCTGGGGTTGTAGCTCAGCGATAGAGCGCTTCCCTAGCATGTGTGAGACACTGGGTTTGATCATCAACAACACATAAAGATAAATAAAATAAAAGTATTGTATCCATCTGCAACTAAAAAAATTTAAAAAAGGAACTAGTGATTACTACATAAAACATTTTAAAATCTAGAAAGTATTTTGGTTTGCATTTTAATTCCCTCACCCCATTGTTTTCAGGCTAGAATTTGATGTCTTGTAAGTAGTAAGAACAATGGAATGAAACTACAGGAGTTATGACAAGACACTAGAAAGTAGGATGATAAAGCATATAGAACTCAAGAACCAAATTCTTAATAATGATTCCTTGTTCTTTATCTCAAGATAATATAGTTCTAACTTTATGTTGTAGGGAGTTTGGGGACACCTTAACACTCCTGGGAAGAAAGATATAACTAGCAAGGGCTGGCTTCCACTCCCGGATCACTAAGTAGACGGTAGCAGCTTGGGGCCTGTTTTTGTTCTCAGTTGAAAATTTGAAAGGAAATAGTTGTAAATTCATATGCAGTTTTAAAAAATAATCAGATAAATGCCATGTCCTTTTTATCCAGTTATCCCACTGGTAACAACTTGTGAACATATCTGGTATCATAAGGAGGACATGCTAGTAATAGAATCTGCAAACTTTATTCAGATTCCTCCAGTTTTACTTGCCTCATTTGTATGTGTTCTATACAACTTTATCACCTGTAGCTTTGAGTATCTACCACCACAATGAAGATACTCAATGATTTCCTTACCACTTTTAGAAGTTCTTCCTGTTGTTTTTTTGTAACCACACTGTCTCATTCCCACTTGACTCCCCACTCCCACTTCTGTCCTCTACTCTAGTCCTTAAAGCCTGGCAACCAAAATCTTTTCTCCATTTCTAAAATTTTTTATTTCAATAATATTCTATAAATGGAGTCATACAGTTTGTAACCTTTGAGGATTGACTTTTTTACTTGGGATAATTCCTGGAAGATTCATCCAAGTTGTATATCAGTCAGTTGGTCTCATTTTTAACTTAGCTGAAGAATGTTTTATGGAGTTTTTGAATTTTGAATTCACTTTGTAAATACCAAATTCTCTTCTTGGCTTAATGGATACTTTGAGTAGTGGATAGGAACATGAATTTTAAAGTCTGATGGATTTGGGAATAAGTTTCATTTTTACATTGAAAAATTATTTTAGGCTTGTCAAAGCTTAATTTCCTTATATTTAAGTGAGTCTAATAGTACCTTATGTGTAGGATACTTTTAAAAGTAAATGAAGGGCTGGGGTTGTGGCTCAGTGGTAGAGTACTCGCCTAGCACGTGTGTGGCCCGGGTTCGATCCTCAGCACCACGTAAAAACGCATTGTGTACAACTAAAAGCAAATAAATTTTTTTTTTAAAAAGTAAATGAAGAGACATATTAAAGAATACTTGTGAGCCCAGGGGGATGGTCCATGCCTGTAATCAAGTGACTCTGTATCCTGAGGCAGGAGGATCTCAAGTTCTAGGTCAGCCTTAGCAACTTAGTGAGACCCTGTCTTAAAATTAAAAAGGACCTGAAGAGGGCAGGACCTGTAGCTCAGTAGAAGAGTGCTTGCCTAACATGTGTGAGGCACTGGGTTCAATCCTTAGCACCATATAAAAATAAGCAAAGGCATTCTGTCCATCTACAACAACAACAACAAAAAGTGACCTACCTCAGGATGCAGCAGTGTTATTACAGTCTGTGACCTCTGGGTCAGTCTGAGAAGAGAGATTGGTTTAGATTTCAGAGGCTACTTGGATTTTATGTGTGTGTTTAGGCAAAGGAAGGAGAATTCTTATTTTTCATTTTGAGCATTGCTCTTTTACATAATAAAGCAGATATGTTGAGGTTGAAATGTTAGTAATTTACATATTTAAAATTTTATATACATATACATATATATAAATTTTAGGTGGTTGGAGTTCTGGACGATTGCCTATGTGATACCACCAGCATTGACAATTTCAACACCTACAAAATCTTTCCCAAAATAAAACAATTGCAAGAGCGGGACTATTTTCGTTATTATAAGGTAAGGTTGTAATTTTTTATTCTTTTGATTACAGAGATTTCTATAATGCTGTCTGTAGATGTGAATTTTATGATGCTTTAGAAAATCCCATTTTGCTTCCCCTCAGCACCCTGTGTGTCTTTTATCATTTGAATATACTGGGTATGATAGTGAAGACCTGTTGGTTTTATTAAACATTAAGAATCTGAGCCAAGTGCTATAGTCACCTAAAACCCTAGGCAGAAGAGGAGAGGAGGGTAGCCAAGAGGAGAAGAGGAGGCAGAATGAGCTGAAGCAGATGGAGAGAACCTGCAGAAGCCCAAATCAGCATACTAAAGTGAATCCCCCCCACCGCCCAGCAAAATAAAGCTTCCTCCTGGTGGTGGGGAATCTGAGCCTCCTTCCTCTGGGGAATTCCTGAGTTTTTAGTTTTGGTTTTGAGGCACACCATTCCTCCCTTTACAGAAGCTGAAAATGCCAGGGACTTACTTTATCCACCTTCCTTTAAAGTAGGTCCTGCCATCTGGACACACTACCAGACTCTGGGTTATGCTGATGGCCTCACAGCTGAGTTTGCATTGTTAGCAATGCAAAGTAGGACAGCAGAAGATGTGGATTAAATAGGTCTCTGGGAGGGCTGGCAAGCCAGGCTCAGACCACAAGTCCAGCATCATCCATATTGCAGAACTGGTTCTTAAACCTAGTAGTAGTTTTACTCTAGACCTTCACAAAATACCAGTATTAGTTTAAGGTGGCAGCAGCCTTTAAATATGGCAATAGTCAATATTCCTAAGAACTATTATTTTGAATTTTAGAGCACTGTTTTAAAAGCTGTTTTATGGGCTGGGGTTGTGGCTCAGTGGTAGAGCGCTTGCCTAGCATGTGCGCGGTCCCGGGTTCAATCCTCAGCACCACGTAAAATTAATAAAGACATTGTGTACAACTAATAAATAAATATTTTTAAAAAGAAGCTGTTTTAGGGGCTTTATAATAAAAAGGAAATTTAACCAGTCCTAGTATACTCTACATACAATAAGTGGCAACAAAGGAAAGCTAAAAGGTTAGTTTTAAACACAAACATATTTATGATTCAGCAAGCAAGGAAATAAAGATAGAAACAACAGTCTACCTTTATTTGTAGGAAAGTGGAATGCAGCCTTGCCAAGGTGGATCTCTTCAGCTGAGGTCTGCCTTCAACATTTCCAGAAGCTAGGGTAATTATAAGCTCTTCATCATGGAAGGAGGTCTGAGTAGTGTGTTAGAGTGTCCACCACAGTTCACTTCTTGGCACTGTGTATTAGTTAGCTTTTGTTGCATAAAAAATGATCCTAAAATTTACTATATTAAAAGTGCCAACTGAGAAGGTATCATTTGAGGAAAATCTAAAGGAGTTAAGAAAGCAGACTAAGTGGATATTTGGAGAAAGAACATTCTAGGCAAAGGCAAAAGCCAAAGCCCTGAGATTACAGTGTGCTTATATTTGAGGAATAGCAAGGTCAGTGAACAAGGAGAGGAGAGCGGGTCCACCAGATCATGTAAGGCATGACCAGTCATTGTGAGGTGAGTTGGTAGATTTTAAGCACCTATAAAAGCGGGTCCACCAGATCATGTAAGGCATGATCAGTCATTGTGAGGTGAGTTGGTGGATTTTAAGCACCTATAAAAAGATCATTCTGAAAAAAAAAAAAAAAGATCACTCTGAAACATTGAAAATTAATTGTAAAAGAATAAGGAGTAAGAAGGGAAACTAGTGAAAGGCAGTGGCAGTGATCAAGGAAAGAGGAGATGATGGCTTGTAACACTGTGCTAACAATGGAAGTGGTAATTGTTGAATTGAGTGTTTCTTTTTTTTTTTTTTAACTTGCCTTAGAAAAACTCTCCTATTATTGTATTGCAATCTGTCCCTCCCTTTAGATTCATTGATATTTGCTTTATATATTTAGGTGTTCTAATGTTGGTGCATATATAATTATTATAACTTCTTGATGAATTGACCCCTTTATCATGATATGACTTTTTTTTTTGCCTCTTTTCATAGTTTTTGACTCAGTTTATTTTGTCCAATAGAAGAATAGCTCTGCCTGTCCTCTAATAGTTATCATGTACGTGGAGTATCTTTTTCCGTCTCTTCATTTTCAATCTGTTTTTTCAGTGTGTTCTTAGAGTGGACATAAGTCTCTTGTAGGTAGCATTTAGTTAGATCTTTTTTTTTTTTTTCCCCTTTTTTCTGTGGTACCAGGGATTAAACTTAGGGGCATTCAACCATTGAGCCACATCCCAGCCCTGTTTTGTATTTTATTTAGAGACAGGGTCTCATGAGTTGTTTAGTGCCTCACCGTTGTTGAGGCTGGCTTTGAACTCGTGATCCTCCTGTCTTAGCCTTCCAAGCTGCTGGGATTACAGGTGTGCACCACTGTGCCAAGCCCACTCAGTCTTTTGATTGGAGAAAATCCATTTAAACTCAAGATTATTATTGGTAGGTAAAGACATACTGCTGCCATTTTGTTAATGTTTTCTGGTTATTTTTTAGATCCCTTGTTCTTTTCTTTCTCTCTTGTTGCCTTCCTTTGTGGTTTGATGATTCTTGGTGGTATTCTCTGAATACTTATTTTTTAATCTTTTGTGTATCTGTGAAGGGCTTTGCTTTGTGGTTACCATGGGGCTTACACAGAATTTTAGAGCAGGCTATTTTAAGTTGATAACAATTTAAATTTGATCACTTGCATAAACACCACACTTTTTTTTGTCTTTTATCTCATACCTGGTTTTATTTATTTATTTTTTAATTTATTTTTTATTCTAAGTTGTTAGAAATGACAGCAGAATGTATTACATTTCATATTATACTTGTAGAGCACATTTTTGCATATCTCTGGTTGTATGCAAAGTATATTCACACCATTTGTGACTTCATATGTGCACTTAGGGTAATGATATTCATTCATCTCATTCTACCATCTTTTTTTTTTTTTCCTTCACCCTTTGGTCCCCTCCCATCCCCTCCCTCCCCATTGGCCATTCTAGTGTTCCTCTAATCCTCCTATGCTCCCCATCCCAACCACTTTGAATCGGCCTCCTTATATCAGAAAAAAACATTTGGCATTTGGCTTTTTGGGATTGGCTAGCTTCACTTAGCATTATATTCTCCAATTTCATCCATTTACCTGCGAATGTCATGATTTTATTCTCTCTTATTGCTGAGTAATACTCCATTGTGTATAAATACCACATGTTCCTTATCCATTCATCTTCTGAAGGGCATCTAGGTTGGTTCCACAGTTTAGCTATTGTGAATTGAAACACCACACTTTTACTCTGCCCCCACAATTTATTTGGTACTGGGGATTGAATCTACCATTGAGCTATATCCCTACCCCTTTCTTAAATTTATATATTGAGATCAGTTCTCTATAAGTTACCTAGATTGGTGTTGAATTTGCCATTCTTCTGCCTCAGCCTCTGGAGTAGGTGGGATTCCAGATGTATGCCTTAGAGGTGGGTGAGAGGCCAGGTTAGGGAAGGGCCCTGTGGAGCTTGCTGCTGACTGGACTTGCTTTAAGGGTTATGGGAAGTCAGAGAAATATTCTTGGCTGGGATTGATGAGATATGATTTGCTTTATGAGCTAACTGTGGACTAGTTGGTGTGTGGAATAGATGGTGATAGAAGCAGGGAGACTATTAAGAGTAGCTTAGGAGATAAGTGTTGATAATGGAGGTAGTGAAAAGTAGATAATTATATAAATGGAGGAAATGAATAAATAATCTAGATTTTTGGCATAGGCAGTCCATCCGTTGTACTGGATTACCAGGTTCCTGTTATGTGTAGAATATGAAAATGTAGAGCATTTATCATGCTTAAATAGTCCTATGTGACCTGCTGGCCTCCGTGTATCCTTATTCCTGTTCCCTACTAAACATGAGCCCAACTGATGGTTCTCAGTTCCTAGAACCATCCAGGCTCTTCATTGCCTTATTCGATGCCTCTTCCAGCTCCCATTTCTCCTGAAATGTTATCTGAGTCCTCAGAGGCCACCATCCACCAGCCTGTTACACAACTCTGGGTTTTCTTTTGTAACACTGAGCTAAACTTGCAATTAAATATACACTAATTTAATTTCTGTTTTCTTCAGTATATTTTAAGTCCCAGGAGGAATTCTTTTCCTGCTTCTTTGTTTCCCTGGATCCTAGCCCAGTGATTGACACACAACAGATGCTTAGTACACACTCCTTCAGGAAATGGATGCATAAGAGAACCCTGAAAAGAAGGCTGGAAGATATTATAGTAGTCCTAAATTGCTGTCAGGTGTTCTTCAGAAGAGCAGTGAACTTGAAAGTTGTTCCCTTTTTCAAGTGTCAAAGGACTAACAGCCATTTATTTCAAAAATTGATATTACATTTGGGTGTCTGAAAAAACTCAGTAATTTAAAATCTGAACTGTATACGTGCCATAAGAAAGGAAGCTTTTTCTTCCTACTCACTACCATGTCACTGGTAGTCAGTGACATTTGGCAAACATTCTGTAATTATCATACACTTTGACCCAAAATAATTTATTCTTTTTCTCAGGTTAATCTGAAGCGACCATGTCCTTTCTGGGCAGAAGATGGCCACTGTTCAATAAAAGACTGTCATGTGGAACCCTGCCCAGAGGTATAACAAATAAATAAAAATAAAGCAACAGCAAAAAACTTGCTTTCTCTTGACTTTAAATAAATATAACCTCTTTATTTTAGACTAGTGTCAATGGATTTGGACTTAAAAAATTCACATGCTTTCAGCTGTGCTTTATAACCAGATTATTGAACATTTATTCTATTTTGTCACTAAAATGGGTTTAGATATACTTGTGGATTGGAAGTATATGTACTCTGATTCTAAAATGGAAGGAAGGAAAAGTCAGAGGTCTGATGTAGGATTGCATATACTATTATTGGCTTTTTAAAAAATATTTATTTATTTGTTTTTTAGTTGTACACAATGCCTTTATTTTTACGTGGTGCTGAGGGTCGAACCTGGGCCGCACACGTGCTAGGCGAGTGCTCTACCGCTAAGCCACAACACCAGCCCCTATATTGTTGACTTTTATTTCATACTTTATTGAGTGTGTATATCTTGTTTCATAGACCAAAAGGGAAACAAAAAAAGGTATTGGACCCTATTCTTCAAATTTAGGATGGGAATTTCAGTGGGTAAAGTGGGGAAATTTCAGGTTTGGAATTATGATTTTTATTTGGCCTTGTTAAAAAAATACCTTGTTTAGGGGCTTGGGTGTGGCTCAGTGGTAGAGTGCTTGCCTAGCATGTTTGAGGCACTGGATTTGATCCTCAGCACCTCAATAAATAAATAAATAAAAGAAAAAAGATTCTACCTTAAAAAAAATACCTTGTTCATAAAGGGTATACCTTTTACCAAGAATGAAACATTTTAGACTTTGATCCCCCTCCCCCCATACTGAGGATATAACCCAGGGATGGAACTGGAGCTACTTTACTAACCCTTATATTTTGATATCTAGAATAATTAGTTGTATTCTCCTCCTTTAATAGTAATTAGTTGTAAGCTTTGTTTTTATTTCACCTTTTACTTTGTTTAATCAGTCCAGTTGTTTGTCCTTAAAAATATTAAAAGGGGGAAAAATCATCAGGACCAATGTCCATTCTAAAAGGAAAATTCTTTTTTTTTTTTTTTTTTTTTTTGGTACTAAGGATTTATTTAACCCAAGGGTGGTTCCTGTGAGCTACGTTTTCAGCCCTTTTCTATTTTTAATTTTTAAATTATTTATATATGCATATACATATATTTTTTTTAGTTGTTGATGGACCTTTATTTTATTCATTTATTTATATGTGGTGGTGAGGATCAAACCCACTGCTTTGCAAATGCTAGGCAAGCACTCTACCACTGAGCCATACCCCCAGCCCACCCCTTTTTATTTTGAGACAGGGTCTCACTAAGTTACAGAAGCTGGCTTTGAACTTGCAATTCTCCTGCCTCAGCCTCCAGAGTCCCTGGGATTACAGGTGTGCACCACTTCACCTGGCAAATTATTATTTTTTTTTAATTTATTTACTTTTGAGACAATGTTTTGCTAAATTGCCAAGTCCTGCCTCGAACTTGCGTTCCTCCTGAGTCAGCCTCCCAAGTCACTGGGAGTTGCTGGGGAATGAAATTGACCAATTATACTATTATATTGTGTGCATGTATGAACGTGTAACAACGAATCTCAATGTTATGTATAATTATAGTGCACCAGTAAAACAGTAAAAAAGAAACTGTTTTCTTACCATAAAATTAATATTAATAAAATGTTGATGTCTAATCTGTAAAACTGAATTGAATATTGCCAACTGACTGAATGTGCTTGTGCTTTATAGCAAAAATGTGAAAAAAATTTGTACATGCTAGGCAAGTGTTCTGTCACTGAGCTATACACCCAGCCCTGCTTTGCCCATTTTTAAATGGAATTGTTTTCTTACTGCTGAGTTGTGAGTTATTTGGTTTTGATACAGATTATGTATTTCTAAGTTGTTTGCTTTTCAAGTCAATTCACTGTCTATCATGGATTATCCTCTTTTGTTAAGTTTCTAATAATAACAAACTATCTAGTCAGCTTTTTGCTGCTGTGACTAAAAGACCTGACAAGAACAATTTTAGAGAGGGAAAATTTTGGTGCTCGTGGTTTTAGAGATCTCAGTGGCTCTAGTTTGGTGCTTATGAGGTGAGGCAGAACACCATGGTGGAAGGGTTTTGGAGGAGGAAAGCAGCTCAGACATGGCAATCAGGAAGCGGAGAGAGAGATCCACTAACCAGGGGGGGTGGGAATATAAACCCCAAAGGCACATCCCTGGTGACCCACCTCCTCCAGCCATACTCTCTATCTGCTTGTAGTTATAGCCCAGTTAATCCATATTAGGGGATTAATAGCACTGATTGTATTAGGGAACTCATAACCCAATTATTATTTCACCTTTAAACTTTCTTTCATTGTCATATATGAGCTTTTGGGGGACAACTCATATCTATACCATAACAGAAACTAAAGTGTTAAGTTGTATAAGAAACCCCAACATAGGAAGTAAAACACATAGACATTTAAAGATCCCCATTCCTCCATTCCTTTTCCCCAGAGATACACCTTCTTATTGATTCTTCATTAAGATGAAGATTTTTGTATTTGTCTTTGGGGAAAAATTTATTAGGCATTTCATATTGTACTCAACCTTGTGATGCAGTTTGCTTTCTAGAATTTGAAATCTTTTTTTTTTTTTTTTTTTTTTTTTTTTTTTTTTTTTGGTACCAGGGATTGAACTCAGGGGCACTTGACCACTGGGCCACATCCCCAGCCCTTTTTTGTATTTTATTAGAGACAGGGTCTCACTGAGTTGCTAAGTGCCTCGCCATTGCTGAGGCTGGCTTTGAACTCACGATCCTCCTGCCTCAGCCTCCCAATAGAATTTGAAATCTAATTTAATTGCGAAGGTCATTTTTAGTTTACAGACTGCTTCGTATTATTTGAGTTAGTGGCAGTTACCAAGTCCAAGTTCTATGGTTGATTTTAGTTTTTTTTTTTTTTAATTTACCTTTGCTTTTAATAATTCTTTTTGGGATGTTTTTATGTTATTCATGGCAATTTCTGCATGACCTGTATCTAAGATTTGATTAAGTCATTATGTTCTACAGCAAATCTTTTACAAAGCTTCTAACTTTTAGCATACTATACTGGCTGGAGTACATACCATAGTCAGAGGGTGCTTCCGGTTAATATTTATTCCAGAATGTAAATTCAGAGTCTGTAACTGTGACTTTCTAGATTTGACTTGAGCTTTATAATTTTCTCTCCTGCACCCATTAGATGTGTTAAAAATATACTTAAGTGATAAAAATATTACTTGCTGCCAATATTTTATAGAGTCTCAGTGATTAGGGAAAATAATTCATGATCATTATTTATATTCTTCAGCCTGACAGGAACTATTTATTCTGAATATTTTGTTAAAATTTATTTATGAAATATGAACAATTTTAATAGGTAATTTGCAATTATTTGCTCGCCCATAAGTAGTCAAGTTTAGAATTCAGTTTTGAGTTGATCAAAGGATTAATCTGGGATTGTTTTCTTTCAGGTATGATTTTCATTTTAAGTTCTATTTGGAAATACTTCATAGATTCATTTATTAAAGCCTAACATGAATTATTAGCTTTGTGGGGAAAAATGTCGGACCTAACAGTTTTTCTCTTGGTAAATCCTAGGTTACGTAGATTGATTAAACCCTAGGGTTGCCTGTGAAATCTGACTCTTGTCTCCTGGTAATTCAAAATTGCCTAAATTTTAAATGTCATCTCAGAGCAGAAATTAAAGTTCAGCAAAGAGTATCAAATATTTTTGAAATTTTTAAAAGCTTCCTTTTCTGTAGTTAGTTTATAGAAAAGTGTTACTTTTCTTACCCTAAAAATAATGTGGATTATAAAGAAGAAATAGCATTAAGAATTATTAGAGCTGATTTTTGTATACTTTGACATACAAGTCTGTAAATTGGGATAATTCTTTGCTTTTATCTAGAGGTATTATGAAAACAATTTGAATGTATTTGCTCCCCATAGAATAAAATGCTCTGTCTGAATCACTTTCTAAATTGTTGTTGTTCTTTTAAGAGTAAAATTCCAGTTGGAATTAAAGCTGGACGTTCTAATAAGGTGAGTCACTTCTTCCTTGAATATTTCTACTTTACATATTAACACGTCATTTATAATATTTGACAGTTGTTGCAGCAGAAAACCATAGTATGGTTAGTTGGGCATGGAGACCTTTTGCCTCTGAATTCCAAATCCCTAATCCTTGCAGCAAGAAGAGAGGTCCTACATTCCTATTCTTTTAAAGTTATTTTAGGTCTGTCTGTGGAACCTTTAGAAGAACTCTAAACTGTAATTTAGTGTCAGATCACCTATTCAACAAGTGTTTTATCACATGGGGTTTTTTTAATTTTCTCTTTCAACTAGTCTACCTGTTAGATTCAGGATTCTATTGGATGAAGAAAATAATTAGGATATTTTGAGCAGAGTGCACTTCTAGATGTTGTTAAACTGCCCTTTATTAAAGATTACCTTTTTGTTCTTAGGAGCATGCCATAATTAATTTTTCCTTTTATATTTTTGGGTAACAGTTTACTTTTAGGTTTTCACTATTGGACATATGTAATGAAGATCATCATTCCCTCTTTCTGCCTCCCTTTTGTGCATCCTCTTCATTTTTTAAAAAAATATTTATTTATTTGCTTTAGTTGTACATAATGCGTTTTATTTTTACGTGGTGCTGAGGATTGAACCCGGGCCGCACGCTTGGTAGGCAAGCACTCTACCGCTGAGCCACAACCCCAGCCCCCTCTTCATTTTCTTCTTGCTCTCTTGCCCAAGTATTGTGTGTGCTCACTTTCTTATATCTTTATTTCAAATCTATAATAAAATCATATAAAGGCACTTAAAGTGCACAACACCTCCCCAATTCCATTATGTTTCCTCCCTCCCCAAGGCAAGCCATTTTTCTGAAGTGTCCTGTGGTTTTATATTCTTACTATACTTGTATCCACAAGTATTATGTAGATTATTTTGTGTAAATTTAAAAAAAATTTAGATATTTTATTTCTTTATTTCTTCAGGTTGAAAACATGTTATTTATATTGTTAAGTCAGTGTTTTACCTTCTTTCTCTCTCTCTCTCTCTGTTTTCCCCATTTTGGTAGCAAATCTGGGCCTCTCTACCACTAAACTGTGTGTTCTCAGCCCTTTTTAGACAGGATCTTGGCTAAGTTGCCCAGGCTGGCTTTGAATTTTTGATCCTCCTGCCTCAGCCTCCCAAGTAGCTGAGATTATAGGCATGTGCCACAGTGACCAGCCTTTACTTAGTCTTAGGGTTTTGAATTTTTTTTCTCTCTTGATATATGTGATCTTGTTCATTCATTCTAATAACTATATAGTAGTCAGTTGTATGACTTTATATAGAGTAAAAGTCCTCTACACATCAACATGTCAATTGTTTACAGTTTTTGCTATTACAAAAAACAATGAACTAGTATTTTGTCTCATTGCGCACATAGGTAATGTTCCTCTAGGTCTGGGTTTAGAAGTAGGATTGCTGGACCACAGGCCATACGTGTCTCAGCATTACAAGACAGTAACAAATAATTCTGGAAGGTGATCTTGCCTTTTGTTTGTTTTTAAATTGTTGCCTTGGATATGGTCTCATTAATGAGACTGTGAGTTTATGCATTTTTATAACTGTAGATATTTATTATTAAATTTCTTTCCCAAATGAGTTTTTCTCTGTTTGTCATCACCAACACACTGATGCCAATTGTTAAAATGTTAGTCTTTGCTTGTTTAATAGGTAGAAACTTGTGCCTCATTTTTATTAGTATTTCTTATATATGTTAGGGGTTTCAATAACAGGATATATCTATATTTAATGTACATAGGTATTGACAGATTGTTCTGCTAGTGGAAGCTAAACAAGAGAAGGATATAGTTGTTCTTAAACTTATGGTTAATTTCCTTGCAGTACTTGAAAGTGGCAAACAATACCAAAGAATTACAAGACTGTGAGCAAGCTAATAAATTGGGAGCAATTAACAACACATTAAGGCAAGTTTAACTTATTAGTATTAAAAGATATTCTCTTATCTAGTTTATATTAATTATCTTTTTTCTTGAGATTTTGGGAAATCAATTTTGTTAAACATTAAATTTTCAGCTAATAAATTTAAATAATAATAGTAAATTTAAATTCCATAATAGTTTTGCCTCTTTCTTGGCCAATTTGTTCTTAAATTTCTATGATGTATCATAAATAGCAAATATATTAAAAAGTAGAAATTTAGATTACTCAGCAGGGCTTATGGGTCTTGAAACTTTGTCTTTTATAAATAGTAGTTCAATCTGCATATTCAATTTGAATGTTATGTTTTGAATAATAATTTATTAACATAATAAGTTTCATAGATTTTTTTTTCTGCTGACTTTTTGTTATTTACTCTAAGCAGACATTTGTTTTTGAAGGCCAATATAAATAATTTATAAATAGTTCCAGCTTACATAGTGTAAAATAATTTAATCTGTTGTTAGGAATGGATTATTGCAGAAATTCTTTCTAACTTCCATTTGTTTGTATTTGTGTGCTATAATTGATAAGACTCACAATAAATTTAGTAGTCTTAATAGTAAAAATCTTAATATAGAAAAGTAAAAGGGATAACATAATAAATGATAATCCTCATTGCAATGAACAAACCTCCAGAGCAGAGAGATTATTCTTGTCTTTCATATTTTTGCTAAAAGTTGGTAATGTTTGATTACTGAAATAGCACCTCATTTTTTTTTTTTTTTTTTTTTTTTTTTTGTGGTACCGGGGATTGAACTCAGGGGCACTCAACCACTGGGTCACATCCCCAGCCCTTTTTTGTATTTTATTTAGAGACAGGGTCTCACTGAGTTGCTAAGTGCCTCGCCATTGCTGAGGCTGGCTTTGAACTCGCGATCCTCCTGCCTCAGCCTCCCAAAGTGCTGGGATTACAGGCGTGCGCCACCGCGCCCGGCTAGCACCTCATTTTTTTAATAATTTTTTTTTAGTTGTAGATGGACATAATGCCTTAATTTAATTTAATTTTTTATGTGGTGCTGGGTATTAAACCCAGTGTCTTAGGCATGCTAGGCAAGCACACTACACTGAGCCACAACCCTGGTCCCACCTTGTTCTTTTTTAAAAATATCTTTTAGTTGTAGTTGGACACAATACGTTATTTTATTTATTTATTTTTATGTGGTGTTGAGGATCAAACCCAGGGCCTCGCATGTGTGAAGCAAGTGCTCTACTGCTGAGCCACAACCCCAGTCCCCTCATTTTTTTTTTTAAACTATAGTTTGTGATTGCTGGTGAGTTTGAGCTTTTTTTTTTTTTTTTTTTCTTTTTTTTTTCATATGTTTATTGGCCATTTGTTTCTTGTTCAACAAGTGAATGCCCACAAGTTGCCAGTCATTGTTCTGGGGTATTATGAAAGTAGTAGAATACACAGTAAACCAAATTTATGTTCTCATGTAACTTAATCCTTTTGGGGGAAGATAATACAATAAATAAGTACAATATTGAGAAGTAAGCAAAGTGATAATAAATGCTAGGGAAAAAAGTAAAGCAGGGAAGAAGAATGTAGAGGGCTCAGAGTGAAAGGGAAGTGGCACTGTTTGAAATTGGGTGGTCAGGGGAAGACCTGAATGATAACAGGACATTTGAGCACAGTGCTGAAGAAGGTGAAGGCTGAAGTTACCATATGGCTGCCCCAGGGGTGTGCATCCTGGGTAGTACATGAAGTGTTAGTGAGGAGACTGGTGGCAGGGTCATGCCTAGACTATGAGGAACTACAAGAACACTGGTGTGGCTGGCATACAGAGATCAAGGGCAAAGTAGTACAAGACAAGGTCAAAAAATGTAAGGGGTGGAGGTAGAGTGGGTGGGGTGGGTGGAGATCTTGTAGAGCCTAGAAGGCACTTGTGACAAAGATCACATTCATAGGAATGGAGTGCAAAGTGATCGAAGGATCTTGAGCACAGGAATGAGTGTGTGTGTTTAGGGAGCCCCATGCCTTGCTGTAGAAGCCTGGTTGTGAGATATTGTAGTAATCCAGATAAGACCTGTGGTGATTAGACAGGTGACAGCAGTGGAAATGATGGGAAGTGTTAGATTCTGGACATACTTGAAGATAGGGCTGACAATATTTGCTGAAAAATTGGGTGTGGAAATGAAAAAGGAGCTTTATGGATGACTGTGGGATTTGCATCTGATACCTGCAGGAGGAGCAAGGTTGATGGAAAAATCACTTGGTATGTTTGAGCTACCTGTGAGACATCTAGTTGTAGATGTTGAGTAGACAGTTGCATATACAAATCTGAATTAGAGGAAGCCTGGGAGTCAGCCAGTGAATTTGTGGTATTTAATAGCCATAAACCTGAATAAGATCACAAGGAGTGAGTGTGAAGAGATGATCTTGCAATATTTTCAGAATTAGCTGTTTGTATTCTTCATTATTGTTTGTCAATTGAGGGGATTGGACCTTTAGCTTATTACTTATTTGTGGGCATATAATGTAATAATCTTTTTGTTATCTTTTAATTTTGCTTATAATTTTTTGGTGCTGGAGTTACTGATTTTTTAAGCTTTTAAATTTGAGTATAATACACAATAAAATATACAAATCTTAAGTGTAAAATTTAGTTTCATTTTACAAAGTAAACCCACCTCTGTAGCTATCATCCAGAACAATATACTTGCTACCCAGAAGATTTCCATGGGTACTTTCCTAGCCATTCTCATTTTCCAGAATTAACCATGATTTTGAGTTATATTGTCAGAGATTAGTTTTGTCTGTTTATATAAATGGAATAATATGGAACCATGTTCCTTTGAGTCTACCTTGTTTAACATGTCTGTGAGATGCATGTTCTTGAGCATAGAAAGTTTTATTTTTTGGTCTCTATATAATATTCTATAGTATTTCCATCCTACTCTTGATATCTGGATATTTTCCACTAGGGGAACATTTTACGAACATTTTAGTGCATGTGTGCATTTCTAGGGAGACTGTAGCAAGTCACATTACTGCTAGCAGTGCATAAAAGTTGTTAGTTCCACATCTTCTCTAACAATTGGTACTATAATTTTTAAATGGTCTTATTTTGAGGTATAATTGGCATATCATGTACTGCACATATTTAAAGTGCATATATACACACAAAACATCATCACAATTAAGGCAGCTTACCATATCTATTCCCCTCCCTTCCTACCTCCTGTTTTCTCATTCATGCTGCTTTCATATATATGTGTTATATATTTATATTTATATAAACACACACACTAGTTGGACACAATAGCTTTATTATTTATTTTTATGTATTGCTGAGGATTGAACCCAGTGCTGCTCACATGCTAGGCAAGCGCTCTACCACTGAGCCACAACCCCAGCCCCCTCATGCTTCTTTTTAATCTCCATCCCTCTATTCTCTAACACTCATTTCCCAATTGAAGACTGTAACTCACAGCAGCATCTTTATGGAAACATTGGGTTAAGCCCAAGAAAGCCTTATGTAAATAGCTTTGTATCCATCCCCAAACTGTCTTTTTGAAAAGTTGCATAGGTGACCTCTGGTCCCTTCTAGCTCATAAATCACACTGGGTGAGCTCTGTTCGCTTTAGATGAATATTCAGTTCTTTTCTGCTAAAATATCTTTAGGCAAGTATTAGATTGAAGTACTTAACAAAGCCTTATCAAATAATAGTGCTCAAATAAAAATATTCTTGCAAGTCAGTCCTATTGTTAACCAGAAAAAAGGAATTGACTTATTATTTTCAACGTAAGATTTATCTTATTAAACAACAGTAGTTATGTCATTTTAGATCTTAGGTGTTCTTGTTTGTGGTATCATATTTCAACTGAATCAACTATGGTACCAAGGTTTTCACTAACATATTAATTATTCCCATTGAAAAAATATCACACAGTCACGAATGTTGTGAATATACTTTGCATACAACCAGAGATTTGTAAAAAGTGCTCTATATGTGTAAAATGAAATGTAATGCATTCTGCTGTCATTTATAACATCTTAGAATAAAAAATAAATAAAAAAAAGAAAAAATATCACACAGTAAATTTAATTGAAAAATTATGTAGTGCAGCCAGCCTTAAACACTTAAACACTTAATGGGTGTGTATTATTTTATATCTGAAAAAAACTGAGTGCTTTTGGCTGTAATAGTACTACATTTAGGGATTATCTGATTTAATACTTTTTACATATTTTTTACCTTGTTTTTTCTTTTGTGTAGTGAGTAAAGAAGGGCAGCACCATGATGCTTCTCTGATAGATGTTACCCTCATGTGTTCAAGACAGAAGGCCTGAATATAGATAAAAATGGATATAGATCGGAGTGAGAATTAATACAGTTCTTCCTTTTCAGTTTCTCAAGTTAGAAATCTTTACCATAGATTTTGCTAAGTGGGAGGTAGGATGTAAAATGAATGATAACTCCATGATGAAAGTGACTTTGGTGTAACTAATGATACTACATTAGATTGAGAGATTGTAGATATGCAGTTATTGGTATTTTGGATTCTATCAATATAGAAGCAATTTTTCTTTTTTTTTTTAATATTTATTTATTTACTTTAGTTGTACACAATGCAATGCATTTATGTTTACATGGTGCTGAGGATCGAACCCGGGCCGCGCACGTGCGAGGCGGGCGCTCTGCCGCTGAGCCACAACCCCAGCCCCAGCAATTTCAATTTTTAAAATTCTGAACATTAATTTAGTTTCTACTTAAGGAAAACAAACATTAATTTGGAAGTCATTTGAAAAAGCCAGGTTGATTTTTATGTTTATAAGTTTTGTGTATTTATAAATTAGTTTTTAGTAAAAATTATTATTATCTTAATGGTACTGGGGATTGAACCCAGGGATTCTCTACCACTGAGCTACATCCCCAGACCTTTTTAAATTTTAAGACAGGGTCTTACTAAGTTGCCAGACTGGCCTCAAACCTGGATCCTCCTGCCTCAGCCTCCTGAGTAGTTGGGGTTATAGACATGCAGTAATGTGCCTGCCTCAAAATTGTTTTTGAGCTAGGGATAATAATCATTTTAATATAGTTAAGAAATATAAATCACTTGTGGAAATTACTTTATCTGTGTTTTTATGACTTTTTTTCATTATTCGTGTAACCACTTAGACTGTTACTTTAATTACACTTGAATACATTGTTAGAATTTTTAACTCCAAGTTGAAAGATTTTTCTTTTTATTCCTCTTTCCCATAGTAATCAAAGCAAAGAAGCTTTCATTGACTGGGCAAGATATGATGATTCACAGGATCACTTTTGTGAACTTGATGGTAATTTAAAAAACTGTTATAATTAAATTATCTTAACTTTAACCTTTTTAGTAAGACATTTAAATAAAAATATAATCTGAATTACAGTTCAAATACTGGATTTTGCTATGTAGGTCTTATTTATAACAGCATATATGGAGAATCTATGTTCCCGGTGTTAAGTGCCTTAAATACTTTCATCTTTACACCTAGCTTAATGGGTGTGTATTATTTTATATCTGAAAAAACGGAGTGTCAGAAAGACTAAACAACTTGCCCCAAATCACACTAGCAAGAGGCTGAGACAGGATTCAGTCCTCTGACTGAATTCAAAACCTGTGTTCTCTGCATTACAACATACCATGTCCTGTGGGCATTTGAAGACACTTGGTTATATAGGTCTGTGGCCATATTATAAAAATGTTTACACTAGAATTTGCTGTAAGTTTCAGCAAACTCATATAAAGATGCCCTCCAAATGTGGTGAATTGAAAAATAGTGGAAGATGGAATGTTATCATGGCTTATAAATTTCAGCAAAGAAATTGAAAATATTTGCGAGATTTCTTTGTTCATATGTATGTATATACATATATGCAATTAAGGAAATCTCCATTATGATACTTATAATGTCTTGCTGAAAAAAAAACTGCCAATTCTATTTATACTAAGTACTTGTATCACTGCTCACACTTATTTACTGTTTTATTGTCCCAATTATATTTGAGTGTTTAACACTATAGTCACTTTCCAATTTACCATTTTAATTGTTTGATTAAAATAGAATAATTAAGTCATGGTTATTTAACAGGTTTTCTTATCAGTCATTTCTGTGAATATATGTATTTAATAGTAAATTGGGTATTTCATAAAAATACTATTTAGTTGCAAGGATTGTTTGTATAAATAGGTTGATGTGCTAGATTTCCCATTATTAATGTAAATGTTAACTATTTAAAACATTAGTTTCTTAAATAGTTGAAATGAAAGAGATGT
This sequence comes from Tamias sibiricus, assembly GCA_025594165.1. Lineage (NCBI taxonomy): Eukaryota > Metazoa > Chordata > Mammalia > Rodentia > Sciuridae > Tamias > Tamias sibiricus. The sequence goes on from CM046669.1 coordinate 99,459,102, forward strand.
CCTATAAGAATTTAAATAAAATCACTCTTTAAGATTTTTAGGATTACATATTTAAAATAGGAATTTTTGTATTTTATGTAATTCTTATGCATATGAAACTGTGCTACTTACTAATTAGGTTGCTGCTACTCTTTTGCATAGTAATGTTCATCTGTTTCCCAGTGCTTTATACTGATAATTTTTTATTATAGTCAGTGAGACTTTTAGAATCATTGTTTAGTTATTCCTGTTATCTAAATTCAGTAGATTAAACTCTGAAGGAAATTTACCTCAGTTTATTAGAGAAAATATCCATGTTTCTGTTCCTTGCTGTTATGTTGTTGGTGTTGTCTCTGTTTGAATGGAAGATGATCTCTAAAGATCAAATAGTTTTAAATAATTTGGCAGTTTAATAGTCACTAAAGTAAGCTGCACTTCCTATCCTACTCTATTTTTTGCTATTGTCTTTATTCATGGCTTGACTCTTCTCTGGTTCATGTTTCTGCTCAAATGTCAAAGAAGGCTTCTTCCATGTCTGTGCAGAATAGTAACCAGGGTCACTCCTAGACTCTCTGCACTTCTGGTTCCCATCTCATCCCCACCACTGACAACCACCTGATTATCTGTGGACTTTTATTTAGGCTGTGGGTTCATGGTCCTCTCAAGTTAGATTGCTCGAGGGCAAAGGGCTTTGTCTTGCTGGCTCCCTACTGTATTAGTGCCTAGAACAGTGCCTGGACTGGTAGGTGCTTAATAAATATTTGTTGAATGAAGTAATTGGTTCATAAATCACCTAAATGGCATGATGGGTTTTTATTTTCCTTTTTCCCCTGAAAACATGTTTATTAATAAATTTAAAGTACTATTTAGAACAGTAATTTTAAAATCTGAAGATCCAAATGGCTTGACAGCTTTATAAACTTAAATTCTCCTCTACTGTGGAGACCTTGTTTTACTAGTTAGTAGCAGTCTGGGGTAGGGTGATGATGGAGGGCTGTAGGCTTAATCCTGAGTCTATAACATAATATTTTAAACCTGTAATAAGCAAAACCCCTGAATCCTAAGTTGATTATCCTTTGTTAATATAATGTTTTAAGAGATTGGTGGGTGATGGGACAGAGCTGAATGTCTGACACACTAGAAAATGTGGTGTGACCTTAAAAGCACTGCTATTAAATTAGGGCGGTGAAAGGCAGATTCACTTGAGAAAAAATGGTATTTTTAAGAAGGAGGAAAAAAACAATAGTTCAATTTGATGAATTCCCATAATTAGAAATCTTGATTCAGTGAAAGTCATTGAATCCCTAGGTAATGGTTGACATATACAAAGAACAGCTTTGTAGAGGGAGGAAGAAGAGAAAATTTTCTTGAGGGAGGACATAGTACTGGGGGCAGAGGTCCTCTGTTAGGACAGTTTTTGTCCCAATGTAAGTTAACTGTTTCCTGTGCTTTTATTTATATGGTGGAATATCTTTATAATTCTAGAGCTAGAAATAGAGCCAATATCTTATATTTTGTAAAAGTGTGTTTCCATTTTTTGTGTTATACACATACCATCTAATAATGGCAATTTGCAGAGTACCTTTGTACTCTTCCTGTATCATAAAAATAGCTGATAATTCTTGGAAGGCATGGATCAAGGTACCAGTGTCCCTTTATTATTATGGAGAATCCCATCCGTGGTCATCAAATGTCCAATAAGTTTTGTTTACTGATAGGAAAGTATACTGCCCCCGTCATAAGCCAGATGTCTGTGTACTGTTTATTTAATCTCATGCCACCAAAAGGTCGTGAGGAATACATTGTGTCAGTGTATGTGAGACTTGGGCTTACATGTGTTATATATAAAACACATACTCAGATTTGTGAAGCATAGTTACAATAATTTTATGGTCAGAAGTTTTCTTTAGGTATGAAAGCATGTTTCCTTTTTTGACTGAGAATGTGAGCTTCGCTAATTAAGAATGTTTTTCTTTTTATCTCTGTTAAAATGTCCAAATAATAGAGATTCAGGAAATACTTATCTGATTTCATTGTGGAAAATAGTTAATTTTACATGTTCAACAAATTTTTGAAAATTGTTCCTATGATATACTAGTTTGAGAGTGAAAAAGCACAATATGTTAACACTAGTAAAATGTAAAATTTTTAAAAACCAGAGTGTTGCTCTGTGGATAATCAGATTTGAATCACAGAGTTATTGAGCCAGTTGCTTTCTAAGTCCCATATATAGAGAGAGTAGTAGCAACTTTTTTTTTTTCCTAATGGCATTGGGAATTGAAACCAGGATTGCTCTGCCATTGAGTTCAATCCCCAGCCGTTATTAATTGTTTTGAGACAGGGTTTCACTAAGTTGCCAAGGTTGACCTTGAATTTGTGATCCTTCTGCCTCAGTCTTCCAAATAGCCAGGATTATAGGCATATGCCATTGCACTCAGGGAAATCTGTATTTTAAATATAAAATGTCTGAACAAAATCAGTTTTCAATCCCTAATTAAGTATATAGTTGGGTATGTACTTAGAGAAGAAATCATATAAAATAATAAAACTGGTTATGGTTCTATTAGATCTTTCTTTCCTAGGTGGCTAAAACTAATAAGATGAGGGATATTAATTTTCTTAATAGCACTGAGTATCCAAAGGAAAGGGACAAGTTGCTTTTTTGTTTCAGATAATTTGTAGAAGTTTTACAAATGCTGGGTCAAGTACAGTCAGAAGTGTGCAAACTGCTCTACCATGTAGGTTGGCAGTGACTTGAAAAACAGCATTTTTCCAGCTTCGAAGTAGTTCTGTTTGCTTTATAGTGCCAAATTCTAGGAAAATGGTGAGATATGGTTGACTTTTATGAATCATTTCTTGTTCAGATGAGAGATCTCCTGCTGCTCAGTATGTAGATCTGTTGCTGAACCCAGAGTGTTACACTGGCTATAAGGGGTCCTCGGCGTGGAGAGTGTGGAACAGCATCTACGAAGAGAACTGTTTCAAGTAACAGGGAGGAGGAGGGGGGAAGAGGAAATATTTATTTCTGTTGAGAAAAGATTATGTATAAAAGTCAAACCATTTTATGCTTTGGGTTTTGTATTCTTTTTTAGGCCTAGATCTGTTTATCGTCCTTTAAATCCTCTGGCACCAAGTCGAGGTAGGTTTTTATACATTTTCATGCTTTTAAAAATTATTTATGAAGTGTCTTCATAACTATATAAGGGAAAATTTTCAACTATTTTATATTTTTCTTAATTTGATTAACAAAAATATGAGATTATTTCGTAGGTAAGTCTTAAGATTCCTATATGTCTTCTATAATTACCATCATTTTTTGAGTGCCTGCTATGTGACAACCCTAAAATAGGAACTTTACATAGAATAAATTAGACTATGTGAAGAATCCACATATGCCATAGCTTTCCTGGGAAACTTTAAAAAATCTGAATGCCCTCTAGTAGTGAAGGACCCAGGCATCCATGTTTTTTAAACTCTCCAGATGGTTCCAGTGTGCAGCTCAGTTTCAAAACCAGTGGCTCATCACAATGCTTCTGAAACCTGTGTGTGTGCAGATTCCCTGCCAGCCTGGTTAGTGAACAATAAGCTCTGCTGCTGTAGGTCTTTGGTGGGGCACAAGGTCCAGACAAGCCCATGCACTGCCTGGAGTGCTCACCCCCCAGCACATTTTGAACAGGAAGGGGAAGAGTTGAAGTACTCAGACTGCACTCAGCAGCGCTCTAGACCTCATTTTCCTGTAGGTGCCTGTTGCTACGTGGACCACATAAAATGTGACCAGTGTGAAACTATTAAGTTTTATTTACTTATACTTCATTCACATATAATGGTTGTAAGATACTATTGCCACTAAATAGAAAGTTGTCTTGGTAGATTGTTTTAGCAGGTAACATCTGTGCAGTGCCATGTGCACTTTCTACTTTGAAAAATGTGACTGTTAGAAAAGCTTTAGGTGATGTGTGGCTGAGCATTGCTAAAGTCAGCTGGAATGTGCTCATTTTGTCCTCAGTGAAAAACCAAACCCTGGGAACAACCCTCTTATTGACCTATCAGTCCAATGTTTTCTTTAGACTAGGATTAAGAAATTGAATTTCCTGATCTAGATTTGTATCTTTTAGCCTTTCTGAGGGCCAGATAGACTTGGAAGAATTAAACACACAGGCTTTTAGATGCTCACTGTCAAAATGTGAGAAATGTTCTCCAAGTTCATTCTGAACTGCCTGGAGAAGGGAAGTGGACCTTGAAAAAGGCTGGCATGGCTTCTTACCCTTTCTTTCCCCCCAGTAGATAAAAATTATTATTGCTGGAACTCTTTTAACAAGTATAAAATCCAGAATAAGCTTCATTCAAAACACACACACACACACACACACACACACACGTAAATATATGTATTTACATATATATACCTCGAATGAGTCGACAAACTGTTTTTTTTTTAAATTTCTTTATTTAATTTGTTATATGTGCTTTTAGAGTGCAGTTCCCTTCATATTACATATAAAGAGGCTTCTTACCCTTTTATTGCTGTTACCTTAGAACTTTTATCTTTCAATCTAAATGTTTTAATTATACAAAATTTTATAAAAATTGAAGCAACATAGAAGTTATATAAGTGAGATTGAAAGCCTCCTCCCTTGCTTTCTGTTCCACAGTAGAGTTTGGAATGAATTCTTCCAACCTTTTCTGTGGTTACCTTTTCTACTTTTAAAGCAGAAAATAAAATCATTCACTTAAAACCACCAAGTACTAAGGAAGTCATTTCCATATTATGATAAATCAGACATGAAACTGCTAGAAAAGAAGAGAGGAACAAAATCATTATGTAGAAAAGATAGAGGAGAGGAGAAAGGAAGGAAAAAAGTATGAAAGAAGACGAAAGCTAGGCCAGAGGAGAGGCTGGGCTCCAGCTGTCACAGCTTTCCTGAAGTAGTTCCATAGCTCTTGCTGATCCTGCTTGCAAGCTGTCACCACTGAAATGCTAGTGGAGAGCTCTTCAGTCTTCTCTGTTTCTCTGCATGATTTCTGAGTCATAATAGCTAGGCTTCTACAACAATTTCTCTAAAAGTTTTTGAGCACCAGAATATTTATTCCCCCCCGCCAAAAAACAAAGTGTTCCATCAGAGCCCCTCAATGAACCTGGCAGAAGTGATCTGTGGAGCCGATAGCCCAGCCTCCTGGCCTTTTCCCACCTCTTGTGGCCCTGGGGCAGGCCTTTCCTTGATGTTCACATGAAGGGCTATGGTAGAGAGCAGTAGTGGGAGAGAAGTACAGCAGTGTGGAAACAAATATTCAGAGAAGTTATGTGCATGTGATTGAAGGAGCTACTATATACCCTTTTACTGAAACTAGTGTTCTTTATGGTTGTTTTAGTCACTTTCTGGTGTCTTATTTTTTGCGTAAAACATTGAAATCTTTAGCCTATATTCTTATTGGGCCATGTTTCAGGATGACTAAACACTGACCAAGGTTCATGATACAAGGAATACTTTAACACAATAATAAGTTTTAATCCTATATTAAAATAAATAGGATTCATTTTGGAATATGAACTATTGAAGGTATTTTCTAAATTTTTAAATTTTCTCTTTTAGGTGAAGATGATGGTGAGTCGAAACTCTTGTGTTTTATGTTGGCTCCAAGTATAGAAGAAATGTTTTCAATTATCAAAATTGGATTTTTTTCCTGTTTTAATTCAAAAGAAAATAAAATGTTGATCTTTTTTTTTTCCTTCAGAAAATAGCTACCAGTGACTGACAGAAAACAAGATTTTAATAAAGTTATTCTGTGTTAAAAATATATATAACAACCATTTATATAAGTGTGTAATATAGAAATCGGCTTCACATTCTAAGTTTCCCATTTTCTGGTTGTTAAAATCTATTTGGTATATTCTGAGGAAATGGAGTAAAGTTAACATAGTTTTACTGATAATGTTACCTCTTTATTTTCTTCCTGACTTTGAACTGTATAATGTTAGTTCTCAGTGTAATACTTAATCAACAGTTGCTTACTTCAGGTGACTGAATGAACATCCATCCTAAGGTACCCCAAACAGCTGGGGTAGTGACTTCAGTTGAAGGTTTCCTTATCTGTGATCAAAGTTACTGCATTGGGCCCTGGGCAGGATAGGAGATGGGCAGAACACTGGGCCTTCCCTCAGGAGCTGACGTGTATAGGAAGAGTGATAAGCACTCTGCTTAATAATGAAGCCAAGGGGAGAAGTGTGTGGTTCCTGCTATAAGCAGGAAGTGGTGCAGCTCCTCACGTGAAGCAAGTCGAATGCTGCTGTAGTGATATAGGAAAGCTTATTGAGGTGGTGGCTTTTGAGGTGAATTTTAAATAAAGGAACAGATTTGGGCCAGATTTGCAGAGTACAAGCTTGCAGGAAATAGCATGAGCCTACAAGATGAGCGAGGGAAAGTCAAAAAGCCTGTTGGGAGACAATGAGACCACCCTGTTAGCAGTGGGAAAGACAACGTTAGTGGTCCTGTAAAGTGCTGGATAGAGGCCAAACTATTGAAGACTGAGATTTATCAGGTGGAGTTGAGATTTTTTTAATAAACAAGTGAGATAGTAAATGATCCTTGGTAAGTGTAAGTTGAATGAATGACTCTGTAAAGAGATGTTTGTGTTGTTTGTAAAGTATTAAAATTTAAGAGGCAAAGGAAGTCCCATCATGGAATTTATCTTCTAAACTCCTTACTCAGCTTTTCTATATGTTAGGTTTCTGTCACTCTTTTCTCAATTAAAAATAAATATATAGGAATTTAGAAAGTACAGTAACAATTTTATCCTTCCGGATTGCCATTATTTTTCCTACAAAGAACAATATTGGTCCAGGAATAATTCTTTTTTAGCTGGAAAAAATTATATATATTTATTATGTCCAGCATGATGTTTTGAAGTGTGTGCATTATAGAATGGCTAAAACAAGCTAAGTACTATACATATTTCCTTACTTTTTTTGTGTGTGTGTGTGGTGCTGGGGATCAAACCCAGCACCTTGTGCATGTGAGGCAAGCACTCTACCAGCTGAGCTATATTCCCAGCCCCTCACTTAAAAAAAAAAAAAATTATTTGTTTTAGTTGTACACAATGACTTTATTTTTACATGTTGCTGAGGATCAAACCCGGGCCGTGCACGTGCTAGGCAAACACTCTACTGCTGAGCCACAACCCCGCCCCCTCCCCCACCACCCTGCTTATTTTTTAAGTAACAACACTTAAAATCTTCTTGCAGAGCCAGGCGCGGTGGCGCACGCCTGTAATCCCAGCACTTTGGGAGGCTGAGGCAGGAGGATCGCAAGTTCAAAGCCAGCCTCAGCAATGGCGAGGCACTTAGCAACTCAGTGAGACCCTGTCTCTAATAAAATACAAAAAAGGGCTGGGGATGTGGCCCAGTGGTCAAGTGCCCCTGAGTTCAATCCCTGGTACCAAAAAAAAAAAAAAAAAAAAAAAATCCTCTTGCAGCAGTTTTCAAGAATATGATACATTGATATTAACTGTAGTCATCAAGTTGTACAGTAGATCTCTTGAATTTAACTCCTACTATCTGAATTTTTGTATGCTTTGCTCTTCTTCTCAACCCCAGAAGTAGATATTATGACATTAATATACAGATTAGCCAAGCTCCTTTCTAGCCTGTTCATTTGCTTTTATGAAGAATTATATTGAAAATTAAGGGTTTTAAAAATTATCCCTTGAGGGCTGGGGTTGTGCTTAGCAGTAGAGCACTCACCTTGCACGTGGGAGGTCCTGGGTTTGATCCTCAGCACCACATAAAAAATAAATAAAGCAAAGGTATTGTGTCCAACTACAACTAAAAAATAACTATTTAAAAAAAATTATCCCTTGAAATTTAGTCTTAGATAATTGAGGAAATGTATCTAGCTTTATTGGCAGAAGGTAAATGAAGTAATTAATAATTTGATTTTTGTATTCACTACTTTATTCTGCAATTTAAAAAGGTACTTTTTTTTTCATTAAAAGCAAACTTATTCACATACTTTTGGGTATTTAAACCTTCAAAGAATTAAGATTTACTTAATATTGAGACTGAAATGTTTCTTAAACATTTTATTAATCAGAATATCATTTATAAGAACATCCTCCAAGGGCTGGAGAATGGTAGAGTGCTTGGCTAGCACACATGTGGCCCTGGGTTCATCTCAGCACCACATAAAAATAAATAAGTAAAATAAAGGTATCCCTTTACAACTAAAAATATTTTTTTAAAAAGAACATTCTCCAGGGGCTGGGGTTGTGGCTCAGTGGTAGAGCACTTGCCTTGCACATGTGAGGCATTGGATTCAATCCTCAGCACCACATAAAAACAAATAAACAAAATAAAGATATTGTGCCCATGTATAACTAAAAAATATTTTTGGGGGCTGGGGTTGTGGTTCAGTGATGGAGCACTCCTCTAGCATGTGCGTGGCCCGGGTTCGATCCTCAGCACCATGTAAAAACAAAGGCATTGTGTACAACTAAAACAAATATTTTTTTAAAAAAAATATATATATTTTTAAAAAATTCTCCAGTTACTTAAATTAATTGTGGGTTTTATTTTCTAGAATCATATGCTTTTTTTCCCATTTCACCCAAATCAGTAGATACTTTTAGAGATAACTATTTAATCTCACATAATAAGTATATTATAGACCTAATTCATTCTAGTTTATAAATGAATATTTAAAATATTTTAACCCGATTATTTCTCTCTCTGTCTAGGAGAATCATTCTATACATGGCTAGAAGGTAAACTTAATGTCCGTTTTTTAAATTTGTTGGCTTTTTTGCACAAAGAAATATTTAGTATATTTTTCAAGTTTTAAGATTTTATTACCTGGACAACAAATTTTGACATTATTTAAAAGAAATTAGCACATATTTTTAGGTTGTTATATTTGGGGATAAAATTATATGAAAAGTTTGAGGATATTGGTCAGCCAAAAACCAATGTGTGAATACACAGGCTAGATACTGTCATTAGGTTTCCATAACTGTTCCCTAGTCTTGTTCATTTTGTATGCAGTGCTCAACCAACTATTTTTCTAGTAACCAGTACGCAAATCTGTTATTAAAGTAGTCATTTACCTTGAAAGGAAGTACTTTTAATGTGTAAAATGAGGGGAGACATACTGAATTCAGAAGATTTTAAACATGTTTGCCCAAGTTAATATAGTCCAAATTTCAAGATAAAGCATTATAGATCCCAATGTATTAGCTGTTTTAGCATTCCTTTATGTTCTGTAATGAAATACAAAATGTTACTGATAGAAAACTGAAATGTTCTCCCCTCCATCCAAAGGCATAGACAAAGGTTTATTTAGGAAAGTATGAACATATTCAAGGGAGAAGGGGTTGGCAGTCTCAAAAGAAGTGCCTTTGGGGTAAAAACGAGGGATATGCTCTCAAGGGAGAAGCAGGGTCTCTCCAGAGGGAGAGACAGCAAGCAACCTGTTGGTGTGAAGTGAACTTAAAATTTGATCATTTTGCTACTTGATAACAGATTTGATGAAAATTTTCATTTTATAAATTTATAAATTTTCATGTTATATTAAATCTATTCATAGTGTTTTATTAAATCTATTCATAGTTTGTATCCCTTTTATTATAGCATTCAAAACTGGACTTATTTTTAGGAGGAAGCTATATAGTAGAACTTAATTTGTACCTTTTGGTTTCCATCTATGATGATTTAAGTATTCTAGCAAGAATTCTGAATAAGAGAATGAGATCTGAAAAGAATTTTTTTTTCCCGTTTGAGGCTGCTTGCTTCAGAGTCCTCTGTAGTAGGGCACAAAGAGTAAAAGATCTGAAAGCTCTTGACGAAGATGCAAAGTAACCCACATAGATACTCTTAAATTGAGAAAATTTGCCCAGTCTATAAAATAAAACTATACCTTACTTTCCAATAGTGAAGCTTATTTCCCCCTTGGAGAAGGTATTTAAAAACAAAACAACAAACCAGTGGTGAAAAAGGGAAAAGGCTAGTTGCTCTGCATCCACTGGATTCTTAAAACGTGTTATTCCCCATTTTGATATATATATTTTAAAATTTTTGTAAAGAATATTACTCTCCTAAAACTTTTCTTTTATTGTAGTAAGATATACACAACAGGGCTGGGGCTGTAGCTTAGTGGCAGAGCACTTGCCTTGCACATGTAAGGCACTGGGTTCAATCCTTAGCACCACATAAAAATAAACAAATAAAATAAAGGCATGCTGCCCAGATTCTACAACTGAAAAAAAAATTTTTTTAAAAGATATAAATAGCATACAATTCATCATCTTAACCTTTTTTAACCTTTTTTCTGTCTTTCTTTTTTTTTTTTTTTTTTTTTTTTTTGGTGCTGGGGATCAAACGCAGGGCCTTATGCAAGCAAAGCATATGCTCTACTGTTGAGCTACATCCTCAGCCCCATCTTAACCATTTTAAAGTTTACTATTTAGTGGCATTAAGTATACTCACAGTATATGTTACTCTCATTCTAAGAGAAGATCTTAAAATGTAGGATAGGATGGTGGGATTATCTTGATCTCTGTCATAAATTTTGAGCAAAAGCCTGGGTGGGTCAATTAAAAAAATCTTCCATTACATTGCCAAACTCCATCTGATAGGACTCTGCTTTTGTATCACATAGTCAGCATACATTTTTTTATTAGTTGAAATTTCTGGATGTCTGTTTTCTGAGATGCAAGTGTTATCTTCTTATAAGTAGAATATTTTATCAGAGCTGGAGAATTTTAGGGCAGAAGGTTAATAAGACCCTTTTTCTTCACTACCGAATTTAAGTTCAGAAAGAAAATAAGGAGGGAAGGGACATGAAGAAAACTTACTGTTAAGTCAAAGCAGCGACTTCATCATGATGTGTGCTCAGTAAGTTCTCAGCCTTAGTCATAGAAAACTGGTGCTATTGCCTTCTGAGAGCTTGCCAGCCACATCCTTAGAGTTTGCACCTGCAGGAGCTCAGACCTTTTATCTTACTCTGCATTAAGTTCTCATCATAAGTTAGTTTATTCTAAAGCCAGCATCTTTATTTTGTTTTCTAGTAAGAGAATCTAAATCTAGGCATTTTCATTATAATGTGTCTTGGTGTAGATCTGTTGTAATTTTGTACATTTGATGTCCTATAAGCCTCTTGTATTTGGTTTTCCAATTCATTCTTCATGCTTGGGAAATTTTCTGGTATTATCTCATTAAAGAGGTTGTACATTCCTTTGGTTTGAAACTCTGTGCCTTCCTCTATCCCAGTTACTCTTATATTTGGTCTTTTGATGCTTCCCATACTTCTTGGATGTTCTGTTCATGGTTTCTTACTATCTTCATTGTGTGGTCAACTTTATTTTCAAGATATATACTTTATCTTCATTGTCTGAAGTTCTTTCTTCTAGTTGATCTAGTCTGTTGGTGATGCCTTCAATTGTGTTTTTTATTTGGTTAAATGTTTCCTTCCTTTCAAGGATTTCTTTTTTTTTTTCAGAGTTTCTATCTCTTTTTTGAAGTAATCTTTTGCTACCTGTATTTGTTCTCTTATATCTTTGTTGTAGTGGTCAATTTTTGCCTGTATTTGCTCATTTAGGTCATTCTTTGATTCACAGATCATTTTAATTATGAACCTTCTGAACTCCTTCTCTGACATTTCATCAACGTCCCTGAGCATGGGTTCTGTTATTGTGGAATCCTGGTTTGTTTGGGGTACTTTCCTCCCTTGTTTTTTCATGTTGTCTATTTGCCTTACTTTCTTGCAGTGTAGATCTGAGATATCACAGTTTCTTCCCTATGTTCTTATAATATCCTTGTAGGTTGTCTGTGCCTCCCCTTAGTGTTGGGCTATAAGAACCTGCTGTTGTCCTTCAAAGTATGCTACCTGGGGCTGGGTCCACGCAGGTTGGTGTGGGTTGAACTGGTTGAGTCTGAGCTCCTGCGGTGGTCTGCTGGTTGGAGAATCTAAATCTAATTGTTTATATATTAATTCTCTATTTTTAATGTCCTGGAATCTTTAAAATAAGTCCATGTAAATGAAACCACCGTTTGACCCTGTATCCCATTCCTTGGCATATACCCAAGGGACTTAAAATCAGCATACTACAGTGATGCAGCCACATCAATTTTATAGCAGCTCAATTTGCAATAGCTAAGCTATGGAACCAAATTAGGTGCTCCTCAATAGATTTAGAAAAATGTGGAATATATATATATATACAATGGAATATTACTTAGCCATAAAGAAGAATGGAATAATGGCATTTGCCGGTAAATGGCTAGAACTGGAGACTATATCGTGTTAAGTGAAATAAAGCCAATCCCAAGAAACTAAAGGTCAAGTGTTCTCTCTGATATGTGATACACTCAGTAAGCGGGTGGGGAGAATAGGAGTTCATTGGATTAGACAAAGAGGAAGGATGTGGGGATGGTAATAGGAAAGATTGTAGAATGAATTGAACATAACTTTCCTGTGTTCATATAGGAATATATGACCATTGTAATTCCACATCATGTACAACCACAAGAATGGGAAGTTATACTCCCTGTATCTGTAATATGTCAAAATACATTCTACTATCATATATAACTAAAAAGAACAATTAAAAAATTTTAAAGTCCATGTACTGAATCTCACTGATTCAATATTTCTGTTATCTAAGTGGGCATGATTTCTTTTTCAATATTTTTCTGAATAGGTTTGTGTCTGGAGAAGAGAGTCTTCTATAAACTTATATCAGGACTTCATGCCAGTATCAATTTACATCTATGTGCAAATTATCTTTTGGAAGGTAATTAGATTTTTAAGTGGAGATTTTGCCTTCTATTAGTGTAAAGGTTATAGGGGGAAATGCATATTCTTTAGAACGAAACATCCTCTTTACTAAAAGAATATAATGTATTTCTCTCTCTCTCTCTAGAAACATGGGGTAAACCTAGCTGGGGACCTAATATCAAAGAATTTAAACGCCGCTTTGACCCTGTGGAAACAAAAGGAGAAGGTCCAAGAAGGCTGAAGAATCTATACTTTTTATACTTGATCGAGCTTCGAGCTTTGTCAAAGGTGGCCCCCTATTTTGAGCGTTCAATTGTTGATCTTTACACGGGAAATGTAGAAGAAGATGCTGACACCAAAACCCTTCTACTGAGTATATTTCAAGATACCAAGTAAGAATCCTGACCTCTGTTCAGATGAGGTGATTCTTGAATGGCAATAGAAACTGACTACTAAAAGTCAGGATAAGAGAGAATTAGAGCCAAGAAGGCAAATAAATGATCAATAGAATGGTAGCATTGATTTTATTTCTAAAAATGCTAACTACAAGCATCTACAAAGCTTTGTTGCAGAAAGTTCCACACCTGAGAGCAGGCTATATTTTAAAATATGACTTAGGATTTTATGTAGTATCAAAATTTAATGTTCTTTCTACCAATTTTGTGTTTCTCCAGTTATTTAAACTTGGGTAGTTATTATGCTTAGTCTAAAAAACTTTAAAGCTTACAGGATGTTAATATGAGCATGGAGAAGTTGGATCAAGAAGTACTTAAAGCCAGGCACAATGGTGCATGCTGGTAATCCCAGCACTTGGGAGGCTGAGGCAGGAGGATGGCCAGTTCAAAGCCAGCCTCAGCAATGGCGAGGCACTTAGCAACTCAGTGAGACCCTGTCTGTAATAAAATACAAAAAAGGGCTGGGATGTGGTCCAGGGCCCCTGAGTTCATCCCTAGTACCCCCCCCCAAAAAAAAAGTATCAGTACTTAAATTATGTATTATGTTTTTTAAGAGTGTTGTATATTTTTCACATAGATTTTAATTTTTTAGTATATTTTGTCATGTAATTTCTTTAAAATGTCAATCTTAAAATTTTCAAAGCTTGCTTTGTCTTTATTAAAGAGTGTATTTGTGAACTCTGTCACCTTCCTATGTTATAAGCAAATAATGAATTTTAAATATTTATAGGGAAGAAAAGTCTACCAAAGCTCTAATACAAGGTGCCTGAGTTTTTCATCTGTAACGTATTAATTATAATATTGTCATTTCATCAGGTCCTTTCCCATGCACTTTGATGAGAAATCCATGTTTGCAGGCAACAAAAAGGGGGCCAAGTCATTAAAGGTAAAAAAAAAAAAAAAATCTATTGAATGGGGGAACTGGGGGTGGGGGAGCTGTTTGCTGTTGTCTTTCAATTTTGCTCATCTAGACCCTTTTATTCCCCAGTTCTCTGCCTTTTTGTAGCTAGTTTGATTTTAAAAGTTTGATTAGACTGAAAATATTTTCTGCATGATAGGAAGAATTCCGGTTACATTTCAAGAATATTTCCCGTATTATGGACTGTGTTGGATGTGACAAATGCAGATTATGGGGAAAATTACAGGTATGTGAGATGTCTTTTCTTTTGAAATTAAATTTTTCCATTGAGTTCAAAATTTTTATTAGAATGTCCTCATTGTTCATTTAATTAGAGTTTAGAAATAGGCAGATACAAAGTGCAGTTTTTTTGTTTATTTTTTAAATAACTTTATTTATTTTTTTAATGTGGTGCTGAGGATTGAACCCAGTGTCTCACACGTGCTAGGCAAGCGCTCTGCCACTGAGCCACAATCCCAGCCCCAGTTTTTGTTTTACTGATGAAAAATATCATGAAACTGTGTTACATGCGCATGTATAAAGATTTTTTTTTGCAGTCTGTGTTAATGATTGTAGTTTTATTGTATCTGAGTCTATTGATACAATGTGGGATTCATTTCTGAAGTTGGTGGTTGTGAATAGAGAATTATATATGTTTACACAAAAGGTAAAATATAATTATATAAAAGTTAAATATCCAATTTTGGTCATTGAATTTGTTTCAGTAGTTACAGAGACCACCTAAGCACAAAATATGAAAGCTCTGCTAGGTAGGTCTGTTACCCTGAATAATGTAAAAGGATTGTTTGATATTTCATCTTATTTTTTTAAAAAGAGGATAATAAGTTACAAAAAATCAAGATTGACAATTGTTTTAATGGTGGCTACACTGAAATAAAAATTATCTTTTCCTCTAGTGCTGATAATTAAGAAATTAATAAGTATGCTTATCACTAATAATCTCTAAGGTTTGAATTGCCTGGGTTGTTTAAAAAAAAAAAAAAAAAGCTTTCATTGGGACTGGATGCCACTCTCAATGGTAGAGTGCTTGCCTGGCATGCGTGAGGCCCTGGGTTCAACTCCCAGCACTGCTCAAAATAAATAAATAAATAAGTGCTTTCAAGGTTATAAATCAAACATTGTAGTCCTGATCTGATGTTTTCAAGGTTGTAAAATAGGCATGTTAGTAATTTGTGATAGTACAGGCCCAGCAAGTCTTAAGACAACTCGGGTTTCCTTAATAGCTTAGCTAGGGTTATCTCATTCATAACCTGCCAAGAGTCACTATGTTGTGCATAGTTTAATATTTTGGTGAAAAACTCAGTCCATGTGAGTGTCTTGTCATCACAGTGACTAAGTATTCCTCTAAATCCTTATAGTAGTTCTTTATTATTTAAAGTTAATTGTCAGTTCATCGATGTTTTTTTTAGACTCAGGGTTTAGGAACTGCCTTGAAGATACTATTCTCTGAAAAAGAAATCCAGAAGCTTCCAGAGAACAGTCCATCCAAAGGCTTCCAGCTCACTCGACAGGAAATAGTTGCTCTTCTAAATGCTTTTGGAAGGTAAGAGCCATTTCCACGGCAAAGACTTGATTCCCCTGCAGGTTTGAGCAAACTTTCAAAGATCATCTTCTCCCCTGAAGTGCAGTTTGTTTTGGTTTGTTGATAGAAAGATGCTATTAATGAATTATACCTGGACTCACTTTGCTTAGAGCAGCTTCAAGGCAGACAAGTCAATTTCTTTATTGGTGATAGAAGAAGTTAATAGTTTCCAATTGCCAGGATTTCTCAGTTTGCCTCCTTAATTTTTTGGGGATGATATCTTCCATATAGTCTTGTCATTAGGGGGCTATGATTTGTTCAAGTACCAAAGTAGAATTAAGAAGAGTGGTTATGAAGGTTATCAAAGAAAAAAATTTCAGCCCTCTTCATCTGCTCTTCATTTCTTAAGCCACAGAGCACCTTCTTTCTTTCATTTACACCCCATTTATTTGTTTATATATGTGTAGTCTTGTTTATACCACAGTTGTATCAAAAATAATTTGAATTTACCTACAGAGATACATGCAGTGCCAACTAACTGAGGAATACACAACAGAAGGAAGAGTCACAGAAAATAATACTATGCTGTTTTGGGAAATTAGGGCAAAAATTCAAGTCAAGGAAGATTTAAGAACAAAAAATAAGGGACCAAGTGATAGAGATTATTGTTTAAGTTTTCTTATTATGCATTTTAAATCAGATAGGCAGTTAACTTAAAAATAGATAAATTATACTTTTCTCATCTTTTTGTGTTTTTTTTTTTTTGTGGGGGTGTACCAGGAATTGAACTTGGGGGCACTCGACCACTGACCCACATCCCCAGCCCTGTTTTGTATTTTATTTGGAGACAGGGTCTCACTGAGTTGCTTAGCCCCTCACTGTTGCTGAGGCTGGCTTTGAACTCAGATCCTCCTGCCTCAGTCTCCTGAGATTGCTAGGATTACAGGTGTGCGCCACCACACCTCACCTTTTCTCATCGTAATAGCAATGATTTTTGCTTGTTGCTTTCCCTATATTTAAAAATGATGTAGGTTGAGATTTGAAACATAAGATGAACAGAGTCTCCATTGTTAATTTGCATTTCATGAAAAATTCAGTCCACCCACTTATGAGGCCTGTAGAAAGATAACAGGAGAAACTGGATGAAATTTAAATTAATTTAAAATGAAACTGAAATGAAAAGGATTTTAAATATTTAAATGTAGGTCCAAATAAACTTAGAGCCGGGTGCAGTGACACATGCCTGTAATCCTGGCACTAGGGAGGCTGATTGCAAGTTCAAAGCCAGCCTCAGCAATGGTGAGGCACTTAGCAACTCAGTGAGACCCTGTCTCTAATAAAATACAAAAAAGGGCTGGGGATGTGGCCCAGTGGTTGAGTGCCCCTGAGTTCAATCCCTGGTACAAAAAAAAAAAAAAAAAAAAAAAAAAAAAATTAGGAAGAAGAAAATATTGATAATTTCATCAAAATATCCCTGGGTCTCATAAATGCACACTTGCAGCTTCTTTACCTAGAGACGCTGATCTTTATTTTTTTTTTTTAATTTATTTATTTGCTTTTAGTTGTACACGATGCGTTTATTTGTACGTGGTGCTGAGGATCGAACCCAGGCCGCGCACGTGCTAGGCGAGCGCTCTACCTCTAAGCCACAATCCCAGCCCCTGATCTTTATTTTTTTTCGAAAGAGTTCTAGCGGGGCTGGGGTTGTGGCCAGCGGTAGAGCGTTCGCCCTAGCACGTGCGCAGCCCGGGTTCGATCCTCAGCACCACGTAAACATAAATGCATTGCATCGTGTACAACTAAAAGCAAATAAATAAATATTAAAAAAAAAAGAGTTCTAGGTTTTGAATCAGGTCTTAAGTCCAGGGATCATGGTCTGTCATTTATTAGCAGAATGGGCTCAATAAAATCACTGCTCTGCTAGCAAGTTTCCTTTCTAAATTGTAAAATGAAGAGGATGAAGCCATCTTATTGGTTAGAACTTACCTACTAGTTGAGTGACCTTGAGAAAATATTTATTTGAGCCTTGGCTTTCTTAAAATGTAAAACCAGGGTTAATTATTTCTATCTTGCAGCATTTTTAATGTTTATTGAGATATTACATGTTATGGTCTCAGAACATTGCTTGATATACCCTAAGCTCTCAATAAATGGTACCTAGAAAGGAGCTTAATATATACTGTGTATTACATCACCTTAAGTTATAGGAAGGAGAAACTCTGGATGTTTCTTGTATCCGCTGAGTTGTACATAAGGAGAAATGAGCTTGTAGATTTACTTTTTTGTGCTTCCCATCCCAGAGTTTTACTTCTGGGCCTGGGCTGATGAGGAGCTCTGATTCATGTGTTTGGTATGTCAGTAATCACATACTGATATATAAATTTTAGATGAATACAGGGAATAGGGAGGGAGGGACTAAGCAGGAAGTAGTCTTTACCCCCAACAGGCAACAACATAAAGAAAATTATTGTGTTTGGGGAGCAACTAGAAAGGAGTAGTCAGTTTTTGGAGAGGTATGTACATAATGAATTTATGAGGGAAAACATAATCTGAGATTCTTTATCATTGTGAGTTATTTTCATATCACTTTCCATTATTAATCTGAAGTCTGTTGATAATAAGTAACTGGCTTCCTTTGCCCCTTCTAAATAAACCAAGACCAAAGAACTATAGTTTTGTGTTTTGTCAGTAACAGATTATAGCATACTGATTGAAAAATTGGAATCCTCAGTGTTCAGTATTGTTATTATTTTTTTAAATTTAGATTTTGCTTTCAAATTGTGGCCTTATAACATTATCAGAAATTTGAAACAAGTACACATCATATTAGCTGTATGTACTAATGTGCTTTTCTTTTTCTCCTATAGGCTTTCTACAAGTATAAGAGAGTTACAGAATTTTAAAGTCTTATTACAACATAGTAGGTAATAAAGGCTTTTCTATGTCCAAGTAGAGGCATACAGTGGCTCGGTGAAGCCTTTTATTCTTGGACACTCAGCACAGAGAGACTAATCTTCTAAGACTTCAAGAATTCTGAACTGTTTTAAGAGAAAATTCAAATGTTCACTTGAATATTTATGACCCTTAATAGATTATCATTTAGAAATATTTATAAATGAATTATATACTTTTAAAACATGTAAATTATACTAATTCTGCTTAATTTTCATGTGTTTCTGTTGAATATTCTTCTATTCCATTTGTTTTGAATTGGTTTTATTTTTATTCTATTATCCTTTATTTCCAGTTGTCATACTTTAAATGACTATCCCTATCCTAGTAACACAGTTCAGTCTTTTGTGGAAAAGAACTAGGGAACCAGTGTTGCTTAGGGCTAGGATCAGAAAGATGTGTCTGGGATTTAACATATTTTTAGCCTTGCCTGGCACTTTGTGTGTCACCTTCTGTAGTGTGGGACTGACCTTGTGGTCAAGTGGCCAATTCATTGAATGGCACAGGGATTCCTTAAGATCCCCAGGACTTCAGCTCCAGTTCCACTGGTTTTGGATATTCTTGTTGAGATTGCAGTTTTGTTTTTTGCCTAAAGGACCTGTGTTGGTGAAGGTAAGTGCTGTACCCATGCTAACTGCACAAGGGGTCCTGTCTGTGCACTGGGCTGGCACAGGAGCATTCTTCACCTAGAACAGATCACCTTCTGACTTTTCCTGTTTTTGTTCCTCTCCTAATTTTAGGTATTGTCCGTTACTTTAAGGAAAGGAAAAAAAACCCTGCATATTTATTTAATGGATTATTTCTTGATAAAATTTGAAGGGAATTATATGAATTTATGCCGATTAATTTTATTCACAAAATTTGCTATTTTAAAGTAAGCATTTTTAAAGGATTTAATTTTGAATACAATCTATGCAACCCTTTAGCTCTCAGTGTGATTGTCTCTGGTGATTTATATCAGAGAGGAGATCAGGTCAGGCCTCTTCTAGGCTTCTTCCCTCTCTCCTCTTTCCATTGTTAGCTCATCCTGTATCAGTGGTACTTTGTGTGACTCAGACCAACAGATTTATAGGTCCTAGACTGTCACTTTCTAGTCCTGGGATTTAGTTGTTAAACAATATTTGAAGTCTTGATTCTTTTAAAAGTGTCAGTGGATATAATGGAATTAACTTGAAAGGTTGAATCTATGTAGAAGTATCACAGGTACGAAGTCTAGTTTCTCCTTAAAATCTTCCATCTTCCCTGAAGTAAATAATAAGTGCTCTTAAACCCATATTGTGTGCTGCCAGAGTCTGATATGTGTTCCTTGACAGTTTCGTGGCATATTTTAAATTATATTTTTGCCATCCTGTGGAAGGGTATGATTGGGGGAATAAGGTTCAACTAGAGTTATTTATTTTCTTACCCAATTTCTAACCTTTATGAATGTGGAATTTTGTTGTAGTTGGGGTAATTTTGTTAGGTTGAATAAAAAGATTGGCTTGATTGGAGCGTCCTCCACTTTTTTCTTTTGTTTTTGCCTTTGGGGAGGATTGTGAGGAGGAAACCTTAAGGCTAAATGAATATCTAGTCATCTTGCTAGTAAGAATAAGAATTACCCTTCATTTAGTGTTCATTCAGTTTCAGAGAATGTGAAAAGTTTGCACTTTGTATATTTGTATTATTTTTATTGTATATTAAAGATCTCTGTAGTGTTACTTCACCATTCCCCAGTTAATAGCTACTATTTAAACTCTTTATTCACTAGAGAAAATTCTTGGTCATTTCCATTTATTGCATTTTCTTTTCATTTGTTTCAAACTTAGGAAAATATATTATAATGTGTTCTGGAATATTAAAAGATCTAGTTAGGCTAAAGTTATTTTTGGTTTTAATGAATTTTTTCACTTCTAAGAAAATAAAATGAAGTATTCTGCATCTGAAATTCATCTGATTACCTTTATTTTACCATAAATCAGATTGTGGGAGAGGCCTACATTTGTGTATGTGTGTGTATTTCTAATGATTGTGTAGACTGTAGGAACCTGTTTTGTGAGTCTGGTGACATTTGATGGTCCTTGAGATGTAAACTGCTCCCAGTTCACTCACCTTTGGCTGTGAGATGGTGACTGAGCACTGTTGGCAAGGTGTTTGAAATGCTTGGCTGGTGAGCATCTCTTGGAATTTGTATCTCATCACCTAACATAAAAATCCAGCACTTGACCATATAACTGACAGAAATGAGTGTAGCAGCTGATGATGTAATGAACAAGGAGGAAAGGAACCATTCCTTCCTTCAATGGGATGAATTTTTTTTTGAAGAGACATCTCTGTAAGTTAGACAAAACTACATACTAAATTTGGTGAACTGTGTCTTCTCTTTTGATTCTTGGATTATGAGGAAGATCATATGGAAGAGTAATAGATATCAGTTTTGGAATTTGACAAGTGAAATGCTCTGACTTTAAACATTGTGCATTACTCAATTTGTAATCTCAATATGTATATGAAACACTGTGCCATGTTTTCAACTTTGCATAGGTGCCATTGTATGTAAGAAAGGACAGCTCTCTTGGTCTTCATCAGCATTGCCTTCAGCTGGAAAATTGAGAAAGTTCACAGTTAACCTCCCAACAGTTTGCAGACTGAAGTACCTACAGAAACCGTAGCTATTCACCAAAAGACACAGGTTAGGTGCACAGTATTGTGGAAATTCTTTTGTACAAAACTCAACACATAAGACCACTGGTACTCTATTTTAAGTAACACCTACAGGTGCAGCTTTGATTTTTGAAAAGAATTCCAAATAATTTGCTGTTGTACCCACCAGATTCTAGAAAATGTGAATTAAAGTACACAGTTCTGCAATCTTTTCTGTCTTGTTTTCCCCCCCAATTTTAAGTGTTTCTTTTAGGAGATGAAGATTTGCTTGTCATTTGTGGAGTGGGGAGAAAATATATTTGCAGGTGGTCTGAGGTGGCTGCTTCTAGTCGTGATAGCAAGTGTTGGCAGGCACTGTTTCATCTTCACAGCAGCACTGGTAGGTGATACCATTGTTTTATAAATAAGTAAGAACACTGAGGACAGGAGAGGCTCACTAACTTGTCCAGAAAATCTGACTCTAGAGTTCTCAGTTCGGTCTGTGTCACTGCACAAGTGGCCTGTTACTTTCAACTAACAGGTGTGGGGGCCTTTAGCATCTTTCAATTTGTATTGAGTCATAAGGCTTTTAAAATATGCTTATTTTATTTTATTTTATTTTATTTTTTGAATAGGCAATACATTCATATGGTTAAGAAGCCAAAAGATAATGTTATACAGCAAATGACCTCCGTTCTTGGTTTCTCATGTTTCCAGTTACACATTTCTAGGTATATACAAACATATACAAATGTAAAGCCTTGTTTTCTCTCATTTTTACTCAGTGACATCATATAAACATCACTTGCTTTTTTTTTGCATACTATTTCTTGGTGGCCTTCATGTGTTACCAGATGGCTTTGTTATTTTTGAGTAGCTGCTTGCTATTCCATGGATGTGCCATCATTTAACTGGTCCCCTATTGGTCATTTGGGTTGCTTTCAGAACTTGAGTGTAAGTCAGCTCACATTTTACCCACAACCTCACCATCACAGATGTTTTTAAAATGCTGGATTGTGCCTTCTGATAAATGAAAAAACTGATCAGTGTGTTTATATTCCTATGAGTAGCATTGAACACCTTCTAATATGTCTAAGTGCTTTTGTGTTCAAATCTTTTGTGCACTTTTATATCACATGATTATTTTCCTTACTGATTTCTAGTACTAGTTTATTTGTTAGGGATAGTAACATTTCAGCTATAATGAGCTACAGTTTTTTATATTTGTTGTTTATCATTTAGCTTTGCTTATAATGGTTTTGCTGTGCAGTTTTCTATTTTTATCTATTCTGATACACATTTTTTAGTAGTTTCTGAATTTTGAGTCATGGTTAAACTGCCTTCCTCAATCCAGAACAATGGAATAATTCACCCATTTCTTCTAGAACTTTTATTATTTTTTTTAACATCCAAATTTTGATCCCTTGGAATGTATCCTGGTCAACCCAATTTTTTCTACAAATGATTACCTAGTTGTCCTGGTACCTTTAACTGAACAGTTCATCTTTTCCTCACTAGTTTGGGAGGCTATGTTTCTGCTTTTTTGTTTTGTTTTTGTTTTTGAGAAGGGTTCTTATTATGTTGCCCATGCTGGACTTGAACTCATGTGCTTACATGCTTCTCCTGCCTCAGCCTCCCAAGCAACTGGGACCACATACCTATCCTACCATGCCTGGCTGAGAGTCTATACTTGTCATATCTCAAGTCCCATATGCACTTTTAGCTCTACCTGGGTTCTTTCTCTGTTTCTCTGATTGGTGTGTAAATGTAGCAGGTGCTGTATAATTATACAGGCTATCTGTGCCCTGGTCGTCTTTTATTCCTTCCCATCTCTCCACACCCTCTCCATTTCCCCCCAGTATTTCTAGCTATTTTTATTTGCTTTTCCATGTGAGCTTAAAAAATCCTTAAAACATGCTAAAACTCTGGCTCAGTGTTCTCTCAAGGGTTTCACTTGTCACTGCTTACTGATAAAAGATCTATTTTTTTTTACTACTGGGCTAAGTATTTTAGCATTGTATTTGCCAAATAGGTGAAGGCAAATAGAGGGACAACACTAGTACCCACATGGACAGAATTTCATCTTGGTGCTTCTATTTTAAGATTTAGTCTCCAAGGATGATTTGAGGATTATCTTAGAAAATCCTCATTACTTTTTGTTGAGCTTTTGGGGATGTGCCAGGTCCAAATCTTATGTGTTAAAAGCACAGTCTCCAGTGCAGCAAGGCTCAGAGCTGCTGCTTTTAGGACAGGATTGCATCATGAAATTTCGGGCCACATCAGTGGATTAATCCATCCACTGAAAGCTGATGGTGGGACCTAGTGGGTCACTGGGGTGTGCCAGAGGTGGGTTTATCTTTCTGTGCTTCCCACCCCCTTGCTTTTCTGCTGTCATGAGCTCAGCATCTTTTCTCTAGGTTGTTTTCCTCCTCCAAGTTATTTTTGTCAGGTATTTTGATTACAGAATGAAAAACTAACATACCGTTTTCCCATTATGAATGATTTGCCCAAAAGTTGGATATCTCTGAAAGATTAAGAAGGAGAAGCTTTTAAATTAAGCACCAAACTTGTAAAATCAATAAGCAACTGGTACAAGTGCAGAGGTACCTTAAAAATATCTCTACCAAAACAACAGGATGTGAGTATTCACTCACCTCTAGGAGCTGGAAATACAGCAGTGAATAAGCAACAGATGTCCCTGCCACCACGTAGCTTACTATTCTGTTAGCTAACTGGATTATTCTGTTTATACCGAGAATGTACCCAAAGACATAATGTCAGCTAAGGAGGACACATGCCAACCTAGAATCCAGAAAGGCACTCTGGGTGGAATGAACTATATAGTATCTTCCTGACATTGCCATCGGGCTCCACGGGTATTAGTTGGTGTCAGGGAAGGTAGAGAGCAGGGCTCAGCCATGGCTCAAAGACTAGAAAGAAGTAGGGAATCCAGACTTAGAGGAAGCAGGTAGATGCCAGGAGCTGTTGAGTTATTGGGTTTGTATCTGAGGACTCTGAACCTGTAACTTGACCTGAGCAGCATACCTTACTTTGCACTGCGTGGATACAGCAACATGCCCTGGCCGAGAGGGATGGGGCAATGGTACAACAGTCAGGTACAGACATGGGCTAGGGCACAAGGATGTCTTCAGCAGACATTAGGTATTTTGAGCAGGGGTTTGGACAGGGCTTTTCATGTGTCCCTGCTAAGGGCCAAGAGTAGGGGTTAATATACCAGTTGCTCCTGAGTTCACAGTCCAGTCCAAAAATTCTCACATAGGATAAAAAGTAGAAATGTGTATCAGATTTCTCCATACCAGTGTATAATTTTATCATCTAGCAATCTAAAGTACAAGGATATTTTTAAAAATAAAGACCTATTTATTTCTAATGTAAGTTCATCTATTTGAAAAATAAAAGCAGTGCTGGGGATATAGTTCAGTTAGTAGAGTGCTTGCCTTGCATGCACAAGGCCCTGGGTTCAATCCCCAGCACCAAAAATAAAAACAGGAAAAAATAGTTTTGTAGTAATATTCAGTATATAGATGTAAATGAAAATCTTTCTTGCAGCACTTCTGAAGCTCTAGAGTTAATGAATGCTTATTTGCTCTAATAGGGATTAAGTGTGGGCTCAACAGCAAGGACCCCAAAGACCAGTAACCATGAGTTTGAATTAAGGTGGAATGTTGGGATGGCCTAGTGAGTTTGCTTGACTAAGCCGTAGGACCAGCACAGTATTAAAAATGTGGTAACATTCAAGAGAGAGTTAGCATAACTAAATGTAATGGATATGTATATTGCAATAATCAGAACTTTTTTGTGAGAGGTTACGGGGGATTGAGCCCAAGGGTGTTTTGTTTTACCACTGGGTTACATCTCTGGCCTTTTTATTTTGAGGTGGGGTCTTGCCAAGTTACTGAGACTGGCTTTAAACTTGGCGATCCTCCTGCCTTAACCTCTCAGGTGGGATTACAGATGTATGCCACCAGCTAAGCAGAACTCCCTAATTATAAAATGGAAATAAAGCCAGTCAAAGATACCTCCACAGAGCAGGTAGAATGATTCGCTGCAGAGGTGGCTGTGTCTTCAGTAGTCACACAGAAACATTTGCATGCAGCTTTTTAATGCTGCATCGGACTGCAATGGTGGTATTTTTCAATAGTATTACCTCTTCTCCAGGCACTTTAAACTTGCACATTATCAGGTTTTAAATTTCATTTTACTTTAAAACAAGGGTACATTGGGCATTTTAGAACCAGAAATCATCATTCCTCTGCCTTTCTTAGCATTCAGTATTCCACATAAAGAATAGTTTTGGTAGCATACCTAGCAAGGCAAGTAAATTCAGAAGCTCAGGAAACTCACTTTTCCTTCCTATGCTGTTCCTGCAGCATCTTGCATTCTTGCAGGGTACATGGTTTTGTAAGATGAGAGTCTGACAGTTGTTATTTATATTCCATTGTGGATTGACAGCATTCCTAAAAGTTTAGCATTACTTTTTTTAAAAAGGAGGGGAAGAACAGGTACTTAAAACATCCTTTCCAACAAAAAGTAGTTCATATACATATTAGCAACCTGTCATACAAAGGGATTGTGGCTTCTGTTACTTGATGCTGGGGACTTTGCTTCTTCTGCTAGTAACAAGAGAATTAAACAGTGATTATGTACTGTTGGACAAGTATAATCATTATGTGATTTTATGATGTTGCATTTTAAAATACACCTGTCCTTTGCTGACCAAATAGTGAAGGGTGCAGGACTTTGTAAAGAAACGACTTAGTTGTAGGATATGGTGCATCTGCCTGAATTTCCCCAGCACAGTGACAGACAGACAGCGTGTCCAAAGGCAAGCAAGAGTCGCCCTGTGATCTTGGCGTTCTCTTTCATGGGTGTATGTGCAGTTTGCTTTAATACTATGAATTCCTTAAACATGAAAAGAAGTGACCACAGTGGGGGTTTCTTAACACTGTTTAGAATAACAATGTATAATACTGTTTTAAGGCAACCTGAATAATCAGTGCAGACTTTGCTTCAGTGTAAAAATTTCCCTGACAAGTAACTCTTTTAAATGGTGGGTGACCCAGATTATTCCATGCATGGAAAGACTGTTCTGAGATTATATAGGGTAAAGGTATTCTGAAAAAATCCAATCATGACCCATTTGAAATTTGGAATCCCAATTTAAAATACCATCAATAAGAAAGTAGAGTTGTTTCTGTGAAGTTAATGTCCAGAGATCAGTTATTCTTGAACACCAGAGTGGGAAGTAGGAGCCACAGAACTTATGAATTCTTCTCTCTTGTCCTTCCCTCTGTCCCAAGATGAGACTTCTGAGGTGAGGTGGAGTGGAATGGTCCTTTCTCTATGGCAATGATATTCCTCTAGAACCTGAGGTCTGCTGTGTGGAAACTCAGAGCATTCAGCCTCCCCGTGGGCAGCTCAAGAGTATTCATAGTGGAGCTCTGGAGGTTTTAAAATGGCACTTTTGGAAAGTTCCCCCGAAAGTTCCCCCCCCCAATAGCACATGCAGCCCCACTGCCATTTCAAACCTGTGGCTTCCAGCTGGGCTGCTTGTGGAGCTGTTCAAGAGGCATTTTTAAACACAGTTGGATATTACAGAAAAATCGATTCCAGAGACTTTCAGCCTAAGAGCTAGGGGTATATAATACCTCATGGTCTCTCCTTGGGAAGTGGATTTTGCCAAGTTAGGAAAGGTGGATATTTGATTTCATTGGGCTGAAAAAAATATGCAAAATCACTATGAATATAGCACAGGTAGTTTAATAGTGTCAGTCAACTACATTGTTAATGTAATCGGCTTGTTCTACCAAAATGCATACATTGGCATCCTGATGACAGGAAGTACCAGACTTTTGGCAAAATATAAGATTGAGACCAAACATCTGGATCTTTAGAAAACTCTAAAGAGCCAGTTACCTTAGAGACTGATGATGTTCCATTTCATTTAACACTGCCGTCACAATTGGCTTTCTAGATGTGAATTGTATTTTAGGAGTATACTAACGTGGAAGAATCTGAGTGACCTTCAGAGGTAAGGATTTGAGAACTTTAGTCCAAAAGCATTAAACTATTAGTCCATGTATTCTATACTTTTAAAGTGAATTATGCATAAAAGATGTGCCAACTATAACATATATTGCAATAACATTCTCAAGGAAAAACCCTAGTATACTTTAGCATTATTATTTAAGTTATATAAAATACATCTTTATAAAAGTACAGACTTTCTTTAAATTATACCCAATGAAATAGCTAGGCTCGCTTATTAGTATTGAAAATAAGAGTTTATCAATCTAAATTATTGCTTACTCCTGTCGAGCCATTAGAAAAAACCTAAAATAAAAATCAAGTCCTATTTCTTAGGGAAAAGTGCCCTAAAAAAAACTCAGCTATCATTAAATTTGTCTTTCAACAGAGGAATCTTCAATAAAAGTGTAACTGGTGCTACCCGTGGCTTGGTTTGTCTGACTCCAAAGTTGAGTCTTGCTGTGAAGTTCCTCCTTGTGCTGGGAAGCTGTTAGTAGTTTGTTGTCCCCAATCATAGTAGTCTGGAGCAAAACTTTAAAAAAAAAAAAAAAAAAAAAAGGTCACTGGCTTAAAACGGCATATTCTATATGCATGACATGTCTGGTTAAGTAGATGGAACTACTTAACTTTAAAATGGTCCTGAGCACTGTGCTGGCAGCCTGCACATAAACATTTTTTTAGTTGTCAATGGATCTTTATTATATTTTATTTATGCAGTGCTGAGAATCAAACCCAGTGTCTCACACATGCTAGGCAAGTGCTTTACCACTGAGCTACAACCCAGCCCCTCTATTGAACTCTTCAGAGCCCAGCATCACTAGAACCTGGAACCAGTCACTGTGTATAACACATTTCCAACAACAAATGAATTTTTGTGTGGATGATAGCTCACTACCTTTGTGTGTCTGGACAAATAACTTCTGTGCCTCACCTTCCTCATGGGCTAATCATGGGGACTGGAGTGACCCGTATACATATACTGGGTATTACCCAATTTGTGGGTAGTGCTGTCTTCTCTATAGTGGAAAGGGAGAGGGTCTTTCCTTCCCTGTAGAAGTGGCAAGGACCCCTCAAGTCTCGGCCACTTCTCATAGTTGAGGGGTTAAGGCCATTGCAGCAACAGAGCTTACAGGGGCAAGTGCAGCTAACAAGAAATGCCATGAGGTAATTGGGCGAGAGTGTGCAGGAGGATGGGGAGCTCTGAGTTTGACTTGCAGGACAACTTCTGAGCTTGAGAAGTCCTTGTGTATTGGTTTGCTTTCTCCTTTTTTCCCAGCCACCCTCTTTTATTCTATCTGATCAGGATTTCTGTCCTCCCTGATCTAGTGTATTCTCCTGACTTTTCTTGTCCCTAAAGGCAAGGACCCTCTTCAGAGCACTTCTAAGGTTTTCTAAGGACTTTTCCTATTGCTAATAAAGAGAGTAAAAAAAAGCATAGGGCTAGGAGTATAGCTCGTGGTAGAGGGCTTGCCTAGCATCGCATTGTCTGAGGCCCTGGGTTCCACCCCCATCTGTGTGTGGGGGGGTGGCATATCTTACATTGAAATAGGAACAGGAGGGTCTCAGCAAACACGAGATCAGCCCTTTTGGTTCAGATCACTGGGCAGTGAGCATAGCTGAAACACCTGGGCGCTAAGGAAAGGGGAAGGAGGAATCCAAGCAGCCACCACTGTCCTGTTGCAGAGGGTGCTCAGGGCTTGGAATCCTGGCGTATGTCACTCTAGGGCTGCATGAGCTTCAGGTACTCAGGGGCTTCCCTTCTTCCTCTATTTGCCTTCCCAGCTCACTAGAAATTAGATCATTACAGGTAGATGACAGGTCATTTATTACTCCACATATGCTGGTTTGAACTTATATTTAACTGCCCTTTCCAGAAATAGTCTGAGTCAGATTTGCAAGTGGGTCTTTAAGAAAGGAGACTCTTCCTATTAAAACTCACAAGAACAGATATCACAGCATGGGTGAGTAAGACGGAGGACCAAGACACATACAAACTGCACGAGCTCAGAGAACAGATCTGAAGAGTATGTTGGAAGCCCAGCCTAACCACTTCCTAGCTACGTGACCTGGGACAAATCATCCTGCCTCCTGATGCCTCAGGTGTATCAGACTAAGGTGCTTACGAATCTCTTAGAACAGTAGGGCACACAGTAGGTACCACATATATAATGCTTTAGGTTTATTCACCAAAATTAAGAGACATCAAATTTTAAAACGTGATCTTTAGAACATCTGATGAGTCTGCCTGGATTTCCCAAATCATATTCTATTGAGTGTTCTAATGGCTAAGTGTTCTCTTTCCCTCATGGAGAGTCAGAGAACACCTGTTACGGTTTAGATGTGGTATCCCCCAAAATCTCACCTGTAAGACAATGCAAGAAGGTTCAGAGAAGAAATGATGGGGTTTAAGATTCTCAAAACCCAACTAGAGGATTAATTCACTGATTAGGTTAACTGAGTGGTAACTGAAGTGGTAGGGTGTGGCTTTGGTGTATATATTTGTATCTGGCAAGTGGAGCCTCTCTCTGCTTCTTGATCACCATGATGTGAGCTGTTTCCCTCTGTCACACACTCCACCATGACGTTCAGCCTCATCTTGAGCTCCAGAAATGGTGCTGGCCTTCTATGGACTAAGACCTCTGAACCCTGAAACTTTCCCTCCTCTACAATTGTGCTGGCCAGGTCCTCTAGTCACAGCAGCAAAAAAACTGACTAGAACAACACTTTAGGCTCTGGAAAATTCTGTAGTTTTCTTTTAAACCATCATTTGCATCTGCACAGCACAGATATTATAAGAGATACTGACCATGCAGTGGTGTTTAGGACACTATAATAATGTCAGGGGGCTTTAAAATTGTGTGTGCTTTTTCATTAAAATTTCACTTATGTAAAATAATCTGGTACCTGTAGAGAATCAGAAGAATAACAAGATTCCTTGCAAACGCCTCGTTTGCGAGAATGCCTTCATCCATTACTTTTGATAAACTACTTGTTTCTTCTCTATTTGTTCTACACCTCTTGGTAGAACGTTCCGTTTGTAGACACGCTTACCGAGGACAACAAGGCCTTGTTTGCAAGGAATCTTGTTGTTATTCTTCTGATTCTCTACAGGTACCGGTCCTGAATGACCTCTAGCTGCATGGTTTTCATGAAGGAAACCATTTCAGTGGTGCAGCCGTTTCCCTCCTTGTGAGCCCTATATGTGAACCAGGCTCTTACCTGCCCTGAAGTCCCTGAGGGGCAATGTTCCAGGCAAGGTCATCGTCACTGTCATATCTTCGAGGGTTGTCAAAGAAATAAGATCTGGGATTGAATCCGTGGCTGGGGACCATTCCAGGGTTGGTCTAGAAAGACAGGTAATCATTCAGCATCATCCAAGATTAAGATGTTGAGATCACTTCCTTGCAGGAGACTAAAGTTTCCCTCATCTGGATGGAGGCTGTTCCTTTAGGCTGGGGTGTTCACTGCATCAGCATGGATAAAATCTGTCCATCTTGCTTTCAACAGTGAGTTGTCATTGTTTAATCCTTCATTTAAAATGCCCAAATTAGCCAAATTTGGTGGCCCTGCTTTGATATAAGCCCGTATAATCCCTTGGGCATTCATAGCAAAATAAAACAGTGACGAAATCATACCAGGAAGGTTCTTAGCCTATTTCTATAGCCTGTCTCTCTGGTCATTTTGTCCTGTTTTTGCCCCCAAATTGAGTTCATTTTTCAAAAACTCTGAAACGCACATTGTTGACTTTCATCCCTGTTCTCTATCCAAGGGCCTCTGGGCCAGTGTGTGCCTTACCCCCCACCCCAACCTCACTGTTTCGTATTCCTAGATCGTCAGTGACTATCCAGAGATGAATAAGAATAAAACAAGCCAGTGTGGTCTGGGTATGAAATAAGGACCAACTTATTTGTGGATTTCATTCTATGCTTTCACCAACCCTTTAATTACAATGACTCAAATCCACTCATCACCTTTCTGAGCTTACAGATTGTAGGAGGGGAAATTCTACCACTAGTTTGAGTGGCTGGAATAATCTGTGATGCAAAGCCCCCAGAAGCTTTCTCTACCTAGCTTTAGCATTTTCTGTCCTGCCCCCATAGATACATTTACATACAGGTGGTTGAGCAGAAGTGTTACCAAACTAGAGGAGTGGCTTTAGCCCCCATCCCTTTTCACATGCTGTAGGGTGAAAAACTGAATTACCATTCCCTTTGCTAAAAGAAAAGCATATATACTTGGTGCACAGCAAATCCAGACTCAAATACTAGTGAGGCTTTGTTGCATTAAGAAAAATAATCACACGCCCCAGGCCACAAGATGCATTTCTTTTATAAAATAAACATAAGGGAAAAGAAAGTCCCAAAATAGCCAAGGTACTTGTATCACAATGGGATAAAGGAGGCTCTCTCCTCTACACAAAAACTAGGGAAAAGATTCTAACTGCAGGTCTCATGAGCAGAATTGGTGTTTTTTGCTAATATAAAATGGCATACTCACAAGGCCCTTTGCAGGACTTCTAACTCGGAAGAAGTAAACTACCAAGGAGGTGGGTAAGAGTTCCCATACAAAAAGCACCACTCCAAATACCACGTAGCCAGCATCTCCCAGCTGATTCTTCAAATCTGCCTATAAAAAAGGGGAGAGATGGCATTATCACTAATGGCAGAGGAAATACATTTGACTCAATTCTTTCTGACCTAAACAGAACCCTAATATGGTATAATTCCTTGCCCCTAAAATGTACCTAGTGAAATCAAGTAATGGGCCGGGTCTTTCAGGGTTATTTAAATCATTCAGGAATGGATAATTGTCTCATATAAAATACTCAAACTCCCAATTTCTGATGTGTTATTACTTCATCCCCCAAAACTCCTGTGTCCAAATTAACTTGCTCACTTAGATCTATGCTAATTTTCTTCAACAATTGAGTAGACTGTTAGGTTGCCTCTTCCTCAGTTCTTGAGAACAGCATGTAACTTACCCCTTAACTCTCATCCCTAGAATAAACAGAAGCCATACCCTTTAAAGCTTACTACAGGTGAGCCCGTCTTATCAAGTCCTTGCAGCACCAGGCACTGGGCTTCGGCCCAGTAAGATGGCCAGTGGGGCTCAGCAGACAGAAGGTCCATAAGAAAAGGGGAGCTGGGTGTGGGAAACTCCAGGAAAAAAACATTTCAAATAAGGAGAAAGCACTGGAACCAAGCTCTGGAGAGTCACACACCTAACTTCCTTTCACCTTCTCTAATGTATCATATGGAAGACAAAGGAACCAAAACTACTGGTCCTGCTCTCCAAAAGGACACTGCTCACACTTTACATCCTTCATTTCACCTGTACTACAGCTCAGCCAGCTTTTCCCAGTCTGCACCAAAGAATGTGTGCAACTGTGGCCATTTGTTTTATTGCTCCTAGATTATTTGGGCTACAACACGCAAGTCTAGATCATCATAACAAAATCATACCCCTGAAACAAAAGCATTTTTTAGCACTTATCATACTCTAACCCCATGGTAATTATAAGCTCTTGAAAGAAAAATGTTTTGTTAAAACTAAGTTTTTGTTGTTTAATGGAGCTCCAATGTGGGAAGATGGAAAAGTCCTAGTGGAGGATGCTGATGGCTGCATGAACATTCAGTTGCACTTACCTGCACGTTAGGACATTTAATGTACATCCTGCGATGAGCACATCCTTTGTGCATTATGAGTGCATCTCTAGTTGGTCACTATTTAGGTTTTTATGTATTGGATTTTGTTAAAACAAGGCACACCCTGCCAGTGCCTGGCCCAGCTTTCTCCAGCCTGCACTTGTGGACCTGGGATTAGTCTGGGATTGCTGTGTTATTGCTACTATTCAATCCTCCCAGCGATGACACCTCACGTGGACCTCATTGATTTCACCTTGTCCTCATGACTCTGGCTCATCCTGGTCATTTCATTCTTTCTCCCACTGTCTTAATTCAGCTCTGCAGAGATTTTAGCAATGGATTTATAGTTTAGTGTGCACTATTATTCCAAGGAAACCTAAAGAGCCCATCAACCCAGTAGTCTTTTAGTATATAGAGATGGCGTGTGTGCGTCATCTGTCCACCTGCCTGCGGACCATAAACTCCCACAGGGCAGCCCTAGGGGTCTGTTCGTGTTTGTGTCCTGGCTCTGCACAGAGCCTGACACCAAAAGTCAGGATCTGTCAAGTGAGGGAATGCCAGCTCATTCTCATTCTTGACTCTTCTGAGATACTACGAGCATGGATGTCAGACATTTCACTACCTGAATTCCTTTGCTTTAGAGTTTATAACTTATGAATTTATAAAATGTACATGAGAATCATATTAGACCCCTGGTGCCGTGAGCTTTTACTAAACCATAATATCCTGTTGTGTACATGCCCTATTAAAAAAGTCTCAAAATTTCATAGTTTTGGGTATTTTCTTTTTAAAATATTATTTGCTTTAGTTGTACACAATGCAATGCATTTATGTTTACGTGGTGCTGAGGATCGAACCCAGGCCGCGCACGTGCTAGGTGAGCGCTCTAATGCTGAGCCACAACCCCAGCCCAGGTATTTTCTTGAACCTGAATATAATTTATCTTAGCAAATTTTACCCTTTAATAACCACATCTTGTACTTACATGGAAGCATGTAAAAATTTTAGGTACTTCTTATCAAGAACCATGAGGTAGAAAGGAGAATGGAGTGTGTGTGTGTGTGTGTGTACGCGCGTGCGCATCCGCTTGCGTTTATGTGCATGTGTGTACACACACATATACACATAGCTCACCTAGCTTTCTCAGAAAATGTTACAGGAGCAAGGTACTGTGGTTCCATCGGACAGATGAAGGTGCAGATACCACACGGGAAGTCCTCTCAAGGTCACCCAGCCATTCATCACAAGTAAGGGGCTCACCCTCTGCCACCTGGAGTGCCACAAAGCAAACCCTTGTGGTACCCCCACTGACCTGGTCAGATACATTGTACCAGTCGTAATCGAAGGAGTGGACATTCTCAATCTGAGAGAAAGACAAGATGAATAAGTTGTAGCACGCCCGCGAGGTGTACAGCAGGATGACGGTAACACCAATGGCGGTCACTTGACACACGGAGGAGCCCTGGAAGAGAGCCAGCAGGGGTGAGCCACGCCAGGTCCAGGACACTGGGCCCTTCCCTCTCCCTCATCTGCTGTTACCCAGAGCCTCAGGAGCTCAGGCATTGCAGGAGCGCCCTGCAGGTCTTCTGTCAGAGGCCCACGCCCAGGCCACTGTGTCTGCACCCGCCTCACAGTCTAGGCAGCCTCCTATGGGGAAGACCTGGGCCTTGGTTGGAAGATGCTTTTAACAGGGTTAGATATGGGCCCTTTGCCCAAGGCCTAGGCTTTGAAGAGCAACAAAGCCAGAGGGCTCCTCTCAAATCACTGCACAGCAGGTGAGCCCAGGCTGGGTGGGGCTGAGGGACACAACAGTCTCAGAGGGACTGGCTGTGCTGAGATAGTGGCACCAAATGTGAGCTTTTCCTCAAAATCCACATCCTTCTAGGCTGCAAATACAGGAATCCTGATGTGACCCTGGGATTACACAGAAATCTGTGACTCATGCCCCACCTTAGAAATCTATCTATTTCTAAAGTCAGTTAAAGGGCCCTAGCAAGAAATGGATAGCTAACATTACCAAAAAGCACTAAAATTGATTTTTGAGTTTTGCATTTGGAAGTCATTAACTAAATCCAAAATATTATTTTGCCAGTAGTTTTGTTAGCTTGTGTGTCATATGGGTGACCTAAATGGCATTTTGACAATCTATGACTTAACTCCAACTGTTAAAAATTAGTTTTATTTTTTTAAATCTTGAAATAGCCCCTACGTGGGAGATGAAATAGTAAAGGTAAAATCAAGTTTGAAATTCATCACAATTTATAAATAAAAGAACTACTTTGTCATGCTACTTTGCAAGATTTGCAGGAGGTCAGCTAAACCACAGCATCTTAATGAGGGCTTTTATTTTTGAAATTAGACATACAGATTTTAATCTGATCCCTTCTGAAGACATATTGTGGGACACAAGCTGCCCCTTCAGACCAGACATATTCTGGCAGATGGGCCCCAAGAAAAGTAGACACAGGTACGCCACAGGGCACCCAGGCCCTGCACCTCAGCAGCACAGGAGCTGCAGCCGTCACTCAACCATTCGGTGAGTGGAAAGGTGAGGGGCCGGGGCCCAGTGGTACTCCCAGCCTCCACGCTCACCAAGATTCTGGGATGAGGTTCAGAGTCTGTTAATGAAGGAGATCTGGGGGACCCAGCTGACCACAAGCACCTTAGTATCAGAGCATATTTGCCCTTCATTCTAGTTGGGGACAGGAGAAAAGGAGAGGGAGAGTCTAGGCTATGAGGCACACAATGGGAGAACATAACAGTCCAGGAGCGTCCCTCCTGCTCCTGTCTGTCTGTTTCCAAATAATCATCAGGAGAGTGATGTTCTGAATTCTAGGAGCCACCTACTGCTAAGGACAGGCTGCTCGAGGGCTGTCTGGCATCTGCCTGGATCTGAGGGTCCACAGCAGTACAACGCCAGCACGACACCACAGCGTGGATCTCAGCTGTGCACCTGCTAGCCGCCTGGCTGCACCCAGCTACTTGAGCTCTCCATGCCTCAGTTTTCTTATCCATAAAGTGGGGACTAGATCTCGTCTACTCCCACAGAGCTGTGAGGGTTACATCCACTCAGACACATGACTGCTTGCTATTAGTGCCGTTGGTATGGTCCATCCTACCACCCTTTAAAATGTTGGGTTACATACTATCTCTACAAATCAGATTGCACACACCAACACACGGAGCCATCTGGCACAGGGCACTTCCTGCACACGAAGTTCAGTGAACTCCCACTGCCCCGTCTGGTGACCACTGTGTGGTTAATCATTTGCAAGAGGACAGGCGTGAAAAAGATTTGTGTTGTGTCCTATTTGCAAACCAGGAAACTACTTTTAGAGCAGACTTCACGAGAGGACTCTTGACCACATTCCCACCTTACCTTAGACTCCAAGTAAATGTTGGCCAAGGACATCTTGGAGATTTTGTAGAGACAGATGGAGAGAGAGACAGCACACAGCACGAAGAGTGTGTCATTAATGGCCACTCGCACAGAGACGATGACCTTCCTCTCCCAGTTGCCCGTCTTCACCAGCACAGCGCAGGTTAAATTCACCAACAGGAAAAGGAGACTGATGAAGAGCGAGGCCAGGTAGAGGGGCAACCTGGAAAGAACAAGAGGGAGACTGAAGGCACCAGCTCCTGCTCGCTGGGGATGCGTCAGAGGGAGGTCGCCATGTTTTAGTTAAGGCACCAAAGAGAACATCAACGAGCTCGGACTTTCAGCAACAGACATTCCCAGAATGAGTGACAGACTAACCACGAGTTTTGCCCCCAAGGGTCCTTCATGACATTCCCCATCTCCAGGAGGTCACGAGGAGACCTCTCTCCTGGAGTCCTCTCTCTGGGTGGCTCATGTGAACGGCCCCAGAATGCTCCCTGTGGAAGGGATGGGGACACGTTGAGAGGGAAGAGCTCAGGCCGGAGACGCGGCTCCACCGGGAGCACTGGCTGTCTTGCCCAGTCAGACCAAACTGTGGGCGAATCAGGCCAACCGTGACCTTGTTGAGCCTTAGTTTCTCACCTGAAAATAAGACTCCATGATCCCCGCCTCACAGGCTGGTTGTGAGGACGAAGGGATGCCAGCCAGCCCTCCTTACCCACTGGGTGCACATCCCGGACTCAACCACACGAAGACCCAGGTATGCTGTTTCTCTCTCTACTGGACACACTACAGAGTCCTTCTCCTGTGATCATACAGCGTGACAACTACACACAGCACTTACACTGGGTACCCTGAGTAATCCAGAGACCATTTAAACTGTGTGGAAGGACATGCGTAGGCCATAAGAGACACGTGTCCATGGGTTTGGCTATCAGGTCCCAGAAGCAGTCCCCACAGACGCTAAAGTAGGGCTGTTTGTGTGTTGCAGTTATTTGTACAATGCAGTTTGTCCCCAAAAAAGTCATTAATGGAGTCCAAAAGTCATTAGGGAGTCCATTAAAGTGACTGAATGTGTCATAGCTAGATACAACGGTTTCACTGGCCATTTTCAAACTCAGTTTAGAACCACACCAGGCCTGAGACCGGTGCGCAAGTTTGTCCACACCCCACCCAGGAGGTGTGCAGGTGAGGATCTGCCTCTCGAGCTCAGAAAAGCACTGGCTTGAGGATGTCCGTGAGTCCAGTCAAAGAACAGAGCTGTCAAACAAAATATGTTTGAAGCCGGACAGGGGTTGACAGTGTCTTCAAAAGCCATCAGAAGCCGGGCGCGGTGGCGCACACCTGTGATCCAACACTCGGGAGGCTGAGGCAGGAGGATCACGAGTTCAAAGCCAGCCTCAGCAATGGCGAGGCAGGTGGCAACTCAGTGAGACCCTGTCTCTAAATAAAATACAAAAAAGGGCTGGGGATGTGGCCCAGTGGTCGAGTGGCCCTGAATTCAATCCCCAGTACCACACACACACACACACACACACACACACACACACACAAAAAGCCAACAGACACCAGGATTCTAGTCCCAGCTTCAGATATCACTGATGACCAGGCAGGGTGGGGGACAGAGACAGGGAGAGGGAGAAGATAAGATGGATACAGGTGCAGAGGCAGGGGAGAGAGGCTGAGGCCAGTGCCAGCCACGGGCTTGCTTCCTGCTCGCAGCTACACTGTGAAGTAACCCCCCGCCCACTCGGACCGAGGTGAGAGGGGTTTTAGGTCTTGGAATGCTCACTACCTGCAGCCAAGTCGCCCACAGAATGCAGACCCTGGGCTCTACCAACGTGCTGAGCCTGCCTGGCTCCTGCAGGCCACAGCCCTCAGCCTGGCGGTGGGCACCCCGGAGCTGTGCCAACGCCCCCCACGCACACACCTGCTTCCTGACACCTGCGTCTCTGCCCCCTGTGCTGTACTTCACAGACTCGCACAGCCCCTAACAAAAGGGAGGACGATGACCTGCCCGTGCCTGCCTCTACCTAGGCGACAAGTCTGAGAGACCCAGGCTCAGACTGCTCCTCCCGTGTGCACGCAGTGGGGACAGGGGCTCCCTGCACGCATTTCCAGAAGGCAAGAGCAGGCCTCACAGCGCCTGCGCTGGGCACCTGCACGCGGTCTGCCCTCCCGTCTCCTGGATACACTGTCACTGCTGCTGGAGGGTCCCTTGCTGGGGGAGGACCCGAGGGAGGAATGACATTTTCCCAGGAGGGGGGAAGGGAGTGCAGACGCCTGGTCAGGCCTGCACTCGGCGCTGGGGAAGGTGCCCCGGCACAGACCGAGTGGCGACAGGTGCTCAGACCTGTGGGCTCACAGGCACAGGCAGGCCGTCGCGGATGGGAGAGCAAACAGTGTGGGCAGGAGTGCGGGGACACGGAAGGCTGAGCAGCAGAGGACAATCAAGGCGACCACGTTGGAGTCTGAGGTGTGTGGCAGGGCACAGCGCCCGGGCGGGACCCAGAGAAGCAGTGCCACTCCCGGGAGCTCTGGCGGGAGTGCTGGGCCCTGGCCAAGGAGGCAGCACAGTCGGGACTCAGGGACCTGGACCCCAGTGGCGAGAGCCACCACCCCCAGCAGGGCTCCCCTGTGAACAGAAGCCCCTGGTGCTGGCCTGGGGGTCTCGCGAGGTCTCAGGGACTCCAGTGTGGGTCACCACGCACCGGAGGAACAAAGGTCCTTGGAAAAGGAGACGTCAATGATGTGCCAAGGACAGGTGCCTTTCCAGGTCACAGTCACTGACCAGGCCCTTCAAAGCCACTCTCTCCTCTGCCCCAGCCTGCTGTTCCCTCAGCACTCCCGCATCTCCCCAACGACACTGTGGTGCGGGAAGGCCCCCAACCCCTGCCGGGCCCCCAGCCCCAGACACCACAACCCGCTGAGCCACCGCGTGAGTGCGCCTGGCTCCTGCCCGCCCCGGCCCACAAGGCTCTGCTTCCCATTCCTAGGTCTCTACCAGGATCCTCTCGCTACAGGGACACTGTCCTCTCCCCGAAGTCTGTGGTGTGCCCTGGGTCAGGGTCAGGGAGCCAGGCAATGCATGTGCGACCAGGCCAGCCCCTCCCTCCTCTCTGGAGCAAGGCAGGCACCCAAGCCCATCTCTGAAAGGAAGCCCATGGGGTGCTGGGCAGTGCCAGGCTCAGGGGGACTTGTTACAGACTTTGTGCTCCACTGTGTCTTCTAGGGACAGGGTCCTCAGAGCCACTTGGGAGTCACCAATCTGCACTCTGGTTCCTGGAAGCCATTTTCCATGCTTTACTGTGCTCTGCTGTGCTCTTGCGAAGAACACACTGTAGACATGGAAAACCCCCTGTCACAGCAAGAGGGTCCCCCACACAGCCAGGTGTGTGGTGGCACACGCCCGTAATCCCAGCCCTTGGGAGGCTGAGGCAGGAGGATCGCGAGTTCAAAGCCAGCCTCAGCAATGGCGAGGCACTTAGCAACTCAGTGAGACCCTGTCTCTAACAAAATACAAAAAAGGGCTGGGGATGTGGCCCAGTGGTCGAGTGCCCCTGAGTTCAATCCCTGGTACCAAAAAAAAAAAAAAAAAAGAGGGCCCCACACACAGTGCATCCAGTGGCCCCTGGGGACAGCACAGACTGGCCGTGGACCTTTCCAGGTGACTCCTCAGAGTTGTGGTTTCATATGATTAAATTGTAGATGTAAATTCTTATTCCCCTTTTATAAATAAAGCAATGTGCCCTGGGAACATACCTCCAGGGTAGAGGGCAAGGAGAACAGGCATGGTGCACCACCTGGCATCGCTGGGCACCACTGTGTGCTGGCAGAGCCGCTCCCAACGTTCCCTTTCCCACACGGGTCTCCACACCACCCCCTCCTCCCTTGGCCCCTCGCTCTGCCTGTGCACCAGGAGAGAACGAGGTGTGGTAGGCACGTGGAGCAGGACATCACCTGAGCTGAAGCTGTGACATGACACGAGTCTCTGGGCCACTCTGGGCTACAGTCTCCTCTTCTCTGCAGAGAGGATTTGCTTCTTGGAGGATTCGGCGGGACCAGAGCCTCCCTCCTCTGCTTTCTCTCCTTGTGTGATGCTCAGGGCCTCCACAGCCGACCCCAGTCTGCCTTGCCAGATTGACAACTGCTCCTCCCAATGTCACCCGTTCCCCGGCACCCGTGACACAAGCACGTCAACAGCTCTGCCATCTGGTCACTAGACCCTGCCTGAGTCTAGGCCTGCCTCAGCCTTCCCGAGCCCCTCCCTCTCCTGCAGCCCTGCACACGGTTCTCTCTCCCGAGGAGGGCGGCCCGGCTCGCTCTCCAGCTCCCACCCCAACTTTCTATGACCCAGTTCAAACATCTGACCTCGGCCCCTGCCTCTGCCCTCAGCAGACTCGGCCCCGACGGCCTGCCATCAGGAGGCCTGTCCCTCACGCCAGCGTGTCCTAGACTCACTCCCGACGCTCCTAACATGCTCTGTTTCCTCCTTTCTGAGAAGCGCCATGATCTTTCACAGAGCTGTGAACTGTGAAGGGCGTCCCCGAGTCCCACTGCCCTGCACACGCCACGGTCGAGGTCCACGGAGTCTCCACCCCCGTCTCCAACTGCACCTCCTCTGCCAGCCTCGCGGCTGCCACGCTACCCCGGCTCTGGCCAGAACTCATGTCAACTCCCCTCAGCCCTCCGCCGCCCTGACCCTACCCCAGGCAGGTCCTCTGTGCGTCCCCACCCGCCAACCTCGGGCAAGCTGGCGGTTCTGCCTGCAGCCTTCCTCCCCTCGATTCCTATCAAATCCTGTCCCTGAGCCCCCGGAGGAGGCTTCTCGGCCTGCTGCACACAAGTCTGTTGTCATCTTAAGAAAGAGGCTGTGTCGGGAGATTAGAAAAAATTTGGAAAAAAATATGTACGATCTCACCTAAGAAGTCAGAAAAGCCGGGCGCGGTGGCGCACGCCTGTCATCCCAGCACTTGGGAGGCTGAGGCAGGAGGATCAGGCGTTCAAAGCCAGCCTCAGCAATGGTGAGGCACTTAGCAACTCAGTGAGACCCTGTCTCTAAATAAAATACAAAAACGTGCTGGGCAGGTGGCCCAGTGGTCGAGTGACTCTGAGTTCAATCCCCGGTACCAAAAAAAAAAAAAAAAAAAAAACAGAACTGAAAGCATGAGAGCAACTGCTGTGGGACCATGTGAACACCAGGGACCTGCGACAGGTTACGCAGGGCATCGCCTTAGAGTGGGGCTCCTGCGTTGAGGGGAGGGGCTCAGTAGATGTGTTTCCTTTCTTTTCACATGTCTATACTGTCTGGGCATCTCTAACCCAAAAATCTGAAACCCCAAAGGCTCTGAAATCAGACTTGTTTCCCTCTGCGTGCTGGGGATTGAACCCAGGGCCTCGCTAGCGCTAGGCAAGCGCTTGGCCACCGAGCCACACCCCGGCTCTGAGATGGGAAAGTCTGTGAGCACCGACACGACACCTCAGCATGTTTTCAGATTTTAGAGCAGTTCAGATTTCTGGCTTGGGGATTGGGGACGCTCAGCCCGTGAAGTCTACGCAGACAGTCCCGAAATCCAAAAACAGCCCGCCCCGGCAAAATGAGAGAAAAGAGGAAAGAAAAAGAGAATCAGAGGAGCCGGCACCTGGGAGGGTCATTCTGTGAGACCAGAGGGGTCAGTGTGGCTGGTGAGCCATGAGAGTGTGGGCAGTGACCGCTCAGGACACTCCGCCCCTGGCCTCGGAGAGGCGGGCATGCGCACCACCAGCTCAGACATCGTCTCTACCAGGAGGGGTAGAGGAAAAAAAAGAATCAATGGGTTGCAGATGTTTGAATTCCTCTCCTAATATCACAGATTTTTTTTAAGGGAAATGCAAAGCTGGGCTCGTTACATTTTGTACTTATTCAAAATCAGAGGAGGAGAGAAAACACTTGAAAATCCTTAAAATTCAAAGTACTCTTGAACACTCCATGCCCGGCACTGCACTTCCTGCGCCAAAGAGATTAAATGACTGACCGGGAAAGGAGAGAACTGAACCAAGTTGGCATCAACCCCAGCAAAGCTCTGAGCCAGCCCATGTGTTAGGAGAGGGGCGCTTTTGCTTAAAAAATAAAGTGGCTCTTGGCTGGGTTGATGTGAACCATCTTCAACAACACAACTGCTGCAGGAACAGCTTGGGATGGGAAGCCTGAACTAGTTCTAGACTCGGGGCTCGTGTTTCATCTCAGGTGAGTCATGACTGAATTAGGGAAGCCAGCCTGTCGAGAAGCCACGTACCAAAGCATCTCGGGGACAGAGAGTGGCTTGAAACGTCTGTAGTGGCATCTAGTTTAAGAGAAATGGGGAGTTCAACCGATGATCCAAAGACTGCGCCCCACATGAGTAATTCCTGGGACCGCATTACATTTGGCAACCCAGTCCTTAGGGCTGAGTGCACAGGCTTCTCCACGGAACCTCACTGCGGCGGGAAGAACACGCCCACCTTCGCTGGCCCAGACATTCACCGTTGGCACCTGGATCCCCCCACAGTCCCCACCCCCGTCTCTCCCTCCATCTCTGCGAGTCCCCCTCCCAGCGAGAACAGTCCCGGATGTGCACAGCTCACGGCCCACGGGTACTCTGCCCCAGGACCCCAGTCCTACTGCTCCAGGACAAAAGCTCTTCCCGCCATTTCCTCTCTTACCAGTTTCCTCCTAGTCCCCTGGGAGACGCCTAATTACCCAGCCTCAACCGGTGGTGTCCGGGATGGACACAGCTCCATGATCCAGGCAGAATATATTCTTTTCCACCCCAGATTTCACTCGTCCCTTGTTCCAGGCCCCCCCAGCTGATCTGTGTTGCTGGTCAAGGGGGTGGAGGAAGGGCTGGCTGGTTTGTCACCATATGTGGGAGAACCATTTCCTCGGACTCACTGCAGGTTGAGCATTCCTCGTCCAAAATGCAAGAGACAGAAGTGTCTCAGGTCTTGCACACTTTCAGATTTTCAAATATTTGCATATGTGTAATGAGACGAAACCTCAGTCTAAACAAATTCCTATATGCTTCATCTACAGCTATACACACAGCTTTAACTTCACATA
Source organism: Tamias sibiricus (assembly GCA_025594165.1). Classification (NCBI taxonomy): domain Eukaryota; kingdom Metazoa; phylum Chordata; class Mammalia; order Rodentia; family Sciuridae; genus Tamias; species Tamias sibiricus. The sequence continues at coordinate 99,502,462 of CM046669.1, forward strand.
GCATTTTTAGCATGCCTACATTTTTACTGTGACCCCTTTCTTGAGGTCAAGCGTGGAATTTCCCACTTGTGGCATCACGATGCGCAAAATTCATTTTGAGGGCCTTTTGGGGGGTTTTGGGTTTTCAGATTAGGGATGCTCAGCCTCTTTAGGACCGACCATCATTTCCCAGTGAGCTCTGAAGTTCTGGCTGAACAGTCTGGTGGAAATGCAAACTGAACTATCCACAAAGCAGTGCAGGCCGCTCAGAAGAGCGGGAAGAAAACTAGACAAGGCCGCTCCAGCAGTCCCCGCCCCCGCCCGCTGGCCCCGCGCAACTTGAACTTCAGAGAAATGTTCTCAAGTCACTTCCTTGCATGTGAACTGAGGGACACCACATTAAACTCTCAAAACTTTACGTAAAAAGTGTTTATGGACGTACTTCACATTACATACATATCCCTCCACACCCACAGGGAACTGGCCCCAGGACCCTCGAGGTTACCAAAGTCCACGGCTGCTCGAGTCCGTCTACAGAGGTGGCATGGCATCCGCACAGAACCCGCCCCTCTGCCACAGTAAGTCACCCCTGGAGGACTTCTAACACCTAATGCGTTGTAAACACTGCGTACGTGACCGTTGGGCTGCTGAGAAGGGGGAGAGTCTGCGCGTGTCCAGGTGGGATACGATCTTTTCTCCTGAATATTTCTGATCCACTGTTGACTGAATCCATGGACATGGAGCCCAAGGATGGGAAGGACCAACTGTATTTAAATAAACGACTTTCGCTTATTTGTAAAGTAACAGAATAATCTGTCATCGTGACCCGGGATGGTGACTCACCTTTCCAGAACGTGCCCCTGGGCCCTGCCCTCCCAGAGGCCTTTTCTCCCACTGCCCCTCCAGCCAACTCTGACCATTCTTTAAGCCACTGGATCTCGGTCGCAGAGCTTTGAAAACCTGGGGAAAGCTACAGACCCTCCCCACAGGAACCGCACGCGGTGCCACCTCTTCCCATGGAACAGGCATGTCACTGGAGGGCTCCTTCCCAGGCCACGGGCCTGAGCGTCCCAGCCAAAGCCACTCTTCTCCCCAAAGTGTCTGAGACCCCCAAGTCCACAGCAGCCCAGCATGGAGGGGCCACACTCGGAGCACGCTGCGTATGTGGCCTTTCTGATCGTGCAAAGCTCTTGTCACTCAGGACACCTTCACAACCTGAGCGTGCGCTTCTCCCCACCCCCTCCTCTGCGTACTGAAGAGTCAGACCCGGATCTCTCGGATCTCCGGATCTCTCGGATCTCCTCTCGCTGCAGGATGTGGAGGAAGCCAGCAGCAGGCTGGCAGCACGCGAGAGGGACAGGGCAAGGGAAGGAGGGGTCCTGCCACCATCAGCAGCTAGCAACAGGGCTGCAGGGAAGAGGCACGGCCACAGGGCACCTGACCAGGGGTGCGTGCGAGGGAGGGGAAGCTGGCCCTGCACCGGCGCCCACAGGAAACCCATTTCCTTCTGCGGAGGCCCTGGGCCTCCCCGGCGCCCCTGCGGCCTAGCCAGTGTGCACCTGTGCGCTCCTGTGTTCCTCCTCCTGCGCGGCCCAGGCGCGGGGCTCCTGCTGAACAAGGCGCGCCCACTGTGAGACCCAGTAAGTCCTAACCTAGAGGCGGACTCTCACGAGCAAGAGAGCCGGTCTCCCAGGCAAATGTCACCACACAGGACCACTCCGGGGCTCGCGGAGGGGCCACAAGTGCTTCCCTGATGGGAACCGTGCTTCACGTGCCAGCACTTTCACCTTCTGCCGCAGAGGGAAACGTCCCCGGCACTTACCGGTACTTGAGTAGTTCTGGAGAGTACTTTGACTTGGCTTTGAAGATCACCTGCAACGACAAGAAACAACGAGGCTAGTGTGCCCACGCTGACACGATGCCGTCGCCATCTGGAACCCGCCTTCCCGCATACCCAGGCCTGCGCACCTTGCCTGAAACAGACGCCCACCTTCTGTGAGAACTTCACACCAGTTTTTCAAGGTGTGCATGTGATTTTAAATGTTTGAAGTAAAGGTATTTTAAAATGGTTAAAATGATCTTAAAAAGGGCAACCAAGCCGGGTGTGGTGGCGCACGCCTGTAATCCCAGCACCTGGGAGGCTGAGGCAGGAGGATCGCTAGTTCAAAGCCAGCCTCAGCAATGGCGAGGCACTTAGCAACTCAGTGAGACCCTGCCTCTAATAAAATACAGAAAAGGGCTGGGGATGTGGCCCAGTGGTTGAGTGCCCCTGAGTTCAATCCCCAGTACCAAAAAAAAAAGGACAAGCAAAGTGAAGGTGGCACCGACCTACTGCCAAGTGCTTCTCTTACTTGGACCTTCTTGGTTGAGACCAACAGTCCACCATTTCCACTAGAATTTTCACTGGCACCAAATTAGCAGTGTCAGATAACAAAACTTCTCCAGAGCACAGAACTATGGAACTGGCCTGTTTCTCTCTAAGAGAAGTACTGCGGAGTACACTCTCGGGAGCTGCAGAAGCCTGCTGGTGGCTGGCGTGCCCTGCACGGTGGGCGTGGCGCTCACAGGCAGAGCCGTGGAGCAGGTGGAGGGGCGGCAGGAGTGGCACCAACTCGCTCCCACTCCAAGTGGGCACGGCTGCACTGCACAGCCAGTGGGAGGAGATCCGGGCACGAACCTCACCGGGCTTCTGGGGGCAGGCAGAGCGACAGCACGCGGGCCCTGGGCTGGCTCTCCCTGGACCCCTGGTGCTTAAAGGGTGGTGGGAGCTGAGGGAGGGGCAGAGGGGAGTCGAGAGTGGAGAGGCGAGGGTCTCTCTCCAGAGAGGACCATGGCGGCTCAGCAGACCCCCTCCCAGTGGATTGGACCCTCCAACCAACATCTCCCACCCCCAGCCATCCTGCTGCTCTGTTTCCTGAGTTCAGCTTTCAAATTCTACGCAGCAGTGACACGGGCAGTGCCCGTCTGTGCCTGGCTTGTCTCGCTTAGCATGACGTCCTCCACCTCCGCATCAGCAGGTCCTGGAGACTGAAGCTGGCCTGGTGGCGACAGTTAACTGCACCGAGTCACACACTTGAAATCTGCTAGGAGGGTAGAGCTTCAGTGTTCCCCCCACAGAAAATGAGAGTGACCGCGTACAGCGATGGAGTGTCCGTCAGCGTGATCGTGGGAATCATTCACTATAGACACAAGCACAGCACGTCACGTTGCACACCCTGAATCACACGATTTTTGTCAACTACAACTCAATAAAGCTGGGGGGGGAGGAAGGACTCATTCCCTACTTCTAAGGGAACTGTTCCACATGGACTTCCTAAACCTGCCCTTGGCCTCTGGGCCTATTCTCTTGCAGCCCTAGGCCGCAGTGTTCCCCAGAGCCCTACCCCCCCTGCCCTGCTTCGCCCTCCTGCCCCCCAGTGAGTCCCCAGTGACGGGCACCCTCCCTCTGCACACGCACTCCTCTCAGGATCTGCTCAGTCCTTGCAAGTATGTGTCTAAGGGACAGACGCACATCGCCTGAGGCCAAAGCAAAAGTGTCCCGCAGAGCCTGGCCCCTGGTGTGTGGAGGGCACAGGCAGCCCTGGAACCTCGGTGGGCACAGTTAGGTACAGTTGTCCCTCGTCTGAGGAGGAAGTGGGAGCAGCTGATTGCTGGACAGGCGTCTGAGAGGAACCCCAGGAATCCTCAGTGGACCCCAGGTGCCTGAGGGTTCAGAGAGACTGTGGGCTGACATGCAGGGTGCTGCCATTCCCTCAGGGAACCTTCTAGAAAACTCCCTTCTGATGAATTTCCTGTACAGAGGAATCCCCTGGGGAACTTTTGAAAAACCAAGCCCCAGGCCCCCCTTTGGAGATCCCAGTTCCGAGGGCCAGGGGTCTCAAGTCCACCAGGGTCTCCCCGGGGTTCTGACAGCGCCAGCCCCAGGACTCCTGGGAAAGTGCTGATCTAGAGGGAAGGAGCTGCCCGACTCATCCACGTGAAGGGCTGTGGGCCCGCGGAACGCTCTGCTCGGTGCTGGCTCAGACACTAAAACTGTTTAAAAGGTGGGGGGCCAGGCCGCCATGAGTCAGAGCAGCATCAACACGTGGGGGAGAGGCGGGGCCCGGGGGACACAGCGCTGCAGCCAGCCCCATCCACACGCATGTGTCACCTCGAACTTCCAACAATGTGCCACCACAGAGGACTGGAGGCCAAACAGTCGCCGTGGGGAGGGGGGTTACAGGTATTCCCACAGGTTCCGATCAGGTGTCCCCCTGCGAGCCTGCCGGCTGTCTGGAGGAGTGATGCGTCTCTGACATAAGCTTTGTCACGGTCCTAAACCGCTTTTGGAAGCAGGCAGGAACTAGGGGTCCACCCATAGATACACTGAGATCTTAGGGGCTCTGGTCATAGCACCACAGGTGGCAGCATCAGTGTCCCTGCCCGAGTCCTGACCACCTGCCACGGTGACAGCCAGGCACATCACCTTTGGTATGTCCCTGCCGCCCGCAGTAAGGAAAAAAGTTACAGCCTCACTTAGGGGCAAGGAATAGATTGATACCCGACTCCGAAGTTCTGTTACAAAATCTAACAACAACCCCTGCAATTCCACAATGGCCTCCTGTTAGTACTCACGGTCTTGTTTTGAATAACAGAGGCTTCTTAAAAACATCAGAGCCAGAAGAGGAGCTACGCTATCTTTAAAAAAAAAAAAAAAAACTCATTCGACCTTGTCATAGAAATACACAACTTTGTTTTCAGACTGTGTGCCGTGGGGGGGGGCTCATTCAAGTCAGGGGACTCACTCCGTCTACTCGACCCAACCGCTGACCCAGCTGCACTGCAACTGCGTCGCCCCCGGGCATCACCTGTGGGGCACCCGAGAGAGTGGCAGCTCCGGCCAGGGCACGCACAGCGAGGGAGCACCGTCCTGGGGACTCAGCTCTGTGCAAGGTGCCATCAGCGGCGCGTCGCACTCGCGGAGGGGCAGGGCCCACACACGGACCACGGCAGCAGTGGACCCGAGAGGGCCAGCCTCGGCTGGTCAGAGCAGAGAGCGGGCTCGCAGGTCATGGGCTCAGTCCTGGGCTGCCACGTCAGCCTTTCTCTGTCCCTCGGCGCCTGCTGCAGAATAGCCCTGGGTCACAGGAGGACAGAGGAGGGGTCCGGGTGGATCAGGGCTCCCACTCCTCGGGCAATGCCCTGTCTACTGCCGGGACCTGCGGAAAGGCACGCCCAGCCAAGAGCTGCAAAGCAGGCAGCCGGTCCCACCGCACTGTCGCCCACCTGTCCCCTGACTGCCACCACTGCCCCTCCCGCTACTCCTTGATGGAGAAAAGCAGTTCCTCACTTCCCGCAGTGCCGGCCCCTGAAGCCCCATCCCTTTCTAGATCTCAGTGATGGTCACCAAGGATTCAGTCCGGCCTCCGGGTCTTAGAAACAGTCACACGCTCCGCCCTAACGATTCCACTTGGAGGAACTTACTCTCAGTTTCTCAAGCTATTCCAACAGAATTGGAAGTTAATAACAAATGTTAGTGAAAATAGTGTCACGTGACCAAATTTAGAAACCAGCAGGAAAACGCTTGTTTCCCTCCAGAAATTCTCAGAACCTTTAAAAAGACGGTATGTTGTCAATCTCCAGGAGAACCGCGTGGGACAAGCAGGCAGGTGGCGCCAGGAGGAGCAGCCTGCAGCCAGGCCAGGGGTGTGCATGTCCCTAGGTAAGAGATGCTGAGGACCCTCAGGAGGACACTAAGGTCACTGCCGAAAGAGAGGGGTGGGGTCAGGACCAGAGCAAATGGCCAGTGCTGTGACTGACAGAGACGTGAACACAGCTGTGTGTTTAAAAGCAAATCAGAGACATGGTGGATCAGAGGCTGCCTAGGCCAGGGCTGGGAGTCGGGGAGTGACCACTATCGGGACAGGATTCTTTTGGGGATGATGAAAAAAATTTCTGAAATTCATTGTGGCGACGGCTGCAACTCCGTGAACACCGCATGTTTTTTTTGTTGTTGTTGTTTTGTTTTGTTGGTACCAGGGATTGAGCTCAGGGGCACTCGACCACTGGGCCACATCCCCAGCCCTTTTTTGTATTTTATTAGAGACAGGGTCTCACTGAGTTGCTAAGTGCCTCGCCATTGCTGAGGCTGGCTTTGAACTGGCGATCCTCCTGCCTCAGCCTCCCAAGTGCTGGGATCACAGGCCTGCGCCACCGCGCCCGGCTCAACACAGCACCGTGTGGGGAGGATCTGCAGGAGGTGAGGCAGGGTGATGGTCCATCCCCTCTGGGGAGCGAGGAGGGCCCTGGGGAAGTTCACGGCCACTGACGCAGTGGGGAAGTGGGAGCCAGTCAACTCCAGACGCAGCCACGCCTCAAAACTGTGCTTGTGACAGGCGCGAGAGGTCACCCAGGGGTGCAGGGCCCTTGTTCCTAAGCCTGGGAGACCCCAGTGGCACCCAGGGAGGGCAATGCGGGCAGAGGCAGGGCCCACGGAGGGCTCCCTGGGGAGGGGAGGGCCCTGGGGCGAGGTCACGCTGCAGGCTCCCAGGGGCTTAGCGGGGACTGGACAGGAAGGGCCCGTGAGTGCCGGGGGTCCTGCCCCCCCCCAGGAGGCCTGTGTAGTCCCTGAGCACACCAGGGCTTCTCAGGAGCTGCCTATGACAGGGACAGAGGACGGGCGGGAGCAGAGCTGGAGGAGGACACAGTGAGCGCAGCTTCGCGGAGGCCCCCACGCAGCACCCGCCGCCTCGGCAAGCTCCTTTGGCCTCAGCAGTGGGCTCGGCTTTCTGAAGTCCCACCCGGGACCCCGGCAGGCCCTCCGCAGGCCTGTGACGGCAGCCAGGCCTGGTCTCTCTGGTGACTGCTGGAAGAGGCCCCAGGCTGCCGTGCAGGGAGCGTGGGGACCCGTGTGGTTACCCCCACTGGGGGTGGCCCTGGGCCCCAGCAGGAGCCCCACGCCCTTTACCCGGCCCTTACGGGTGACAAGGGCACCCAGAGCACCGCTGCTGACGTACTAGGTCCTGCGGAAGCAGCGGGGCCTGAGCAGCTCAGCCTTCCTCCTGACCCCGTAAATCACAGCCTGCCGCACCGACCTGCTGCCCTCCGAACCCCGGCCGCCGTGCGTTCCCGAGCTGGCGTCGGCAGCCTCACGATCGTCTTCACTGTGTCGCGCTGGCTGCTTCTGGCAGAACCGTCCCACGCTATTCTCTGTGGCTACGACAGTGTCCCTTGTGCATCCAGTGAAACCCAACACAGGAGCCCTCTGCTGTCCCCGGAGGCGGTGCGACTAAAAGAAGCACTGTGCTGTGACCCACCTCCTGACCCACTGCCCGCAGAAAAGGACAGACACAGGGACGCTGCGAATCCCCCGCCCTCCGCAAGCCTCACACTGTGACCCCAGGTCCTGCCTGCAGGCCAAGGCCCCGGGGAGACCCTCCAGCAACGAGGGGGTCTGAAACTGCGAGCACCAAGTAAGCTCGAGGCCAAAGAGACAGTCTCTCTCTCAGTTTTTAAATGTCTACATGCAGATTCCTTTGGAAATGTCACATATTGATGACAGGACTTTTTTTTCTTGGTACTGGAATGGAACCCAGGGCCCGACACATCCTAGACAAGCGCTCTACCCCTGAGCTGCACCCCAGCCCCTTAAACATTTTATTATATTTCATGTATACAAAATATTTTTTTTTTTTGCTAACCCTGGGGTGTCCATCACTCAGCTTCACCAACCTTGATGCTCATGCCCGTTGTTAATGACAGAAATGGCACAACCACCCTGGCCAACCCTGGCAGCCTGGCTTTGGTGGTTTTATACCCAGCAGGCTTGTCTCTTACGAGGTGGGTGACTCAAGCGACCTGCAGGACGTCCTGTGTGGCTTTGCCCTGCTCACAGAGGCACCAGTAGCTCCCCAGCCCTCTACAACCTCCGGCTCACCCAGGACTGAGACTGGAACACGGCTCTTGGTCACGCGTTTTCACCGAGGCACAGTGTCTGCCACAGTCTCAACTGGCCGCTGCTGCGTGTCCATCTCCAGCAGAGCTCATACCCTGGCTCAACCCGTCATCAGCTGTGCTGGCTTGGGACAGTCACCACAGCTTCCTGTGCCTCAAGTCTTCCGAGAAAGGCTTTCCGGGGAAACTGTGCCCTTGCTGGACGCGCTGCTCCCTGGTCCTCCCACTGGGAGAAGGGCCAGGGAACCTCCTGGGGGAGAAGCCATGTGGTGCCACCTGGGACCAGACCTAGGGCTGCTCCCTGTGCTGCCCCCAGCTCACTGTGGGACTCGGGTGGGGCTTTAAGGGACAAGAGTCAGGAGGGTGAAAGACAAGCCCTAATCCCGTCAGGAACAAGGAGAGGAAGCTAGGATGGCTGACCCTAAGCAGGGAGGGCCCCGGGAGGTGCAATCTGTGACAGGCTGTCACGGAGGAGGGACCTCCTGTGCCGGGCCCCTGGGGATCACCTGCACCACTCTTCACCCTCCAGGAGGGCTGGACCCCAGGAGCTGCCCTGAACCCGCGTGGGCAGGGCCCAGGCTCCAGCCCACCTATAGCAGGTACAGGAGGAAGCAGCCTCGTGGGCTCCCACACACAACCCGGGGCCAGCAGGACACTGCCCTGTCACCCAGCTCTGTCAGAAGACACCCCAAAGTCAGCAGCGTCCAATAACTGGCTGCTCAGAGCAGGGCCAGGGGGATGGGGCGGACTCCCAACGGCCCAAGCTACAGGCAGCAGCTCTGACCGAGCCCTGTCTCCCAGCCAGAGCCGGCCTCTCTTGATGGACAGCTGCTTCTGGACATCTCTTTATTTCATTTTCCTGAAGTGAGGTTTTAAAATCATAACAAGACTTACCGCACGTGGATCTTACACTTAACTAACATCGAAGCCACTGCTGTCGCTCTGAACGAGTGTCCCCGAGGGAGAAGGGCGAGGTGAAGGAGTGTCCCCGAGGGGAGTGAAAGGGCGAGGGCGAGGTGAAGGAGTGTCCCCGAGGGAGAAGGGCGAGGTGAAGGAACGCATACAGCCCCGACACCCCACACCCAGAGTCGCCACCAGAGGGGCCGTCGCTGAGTGACATCAGCACAGGGACAAACTACCTACGCAAAGTCTGTCCTCCCCGCTCAGGGCCAAGTTCCACGGGGCAGAAGCCACACTCGGCTTGACTCTGTGCACAGCACGGCCCACACGACACCCAGGGGCAGCAAGAGAACCACCCGCCGTCCAGCCGCCACGGAACAGAAGGCCTTAGAAAGGCAGGCTCTTCCACGTGCCATCACGGGACAGACCTCAGAAAGGACGTGGCGCTAAGTGAGAGAAGTCAGGCACAAGAGGACCTGTGTGGTCCCTTGGTGTGAACTCTCGGGAACGGTCAAACCAGGGCGGAGAGAGCACGCTGCGGCTGCCGAGGCCGCGGGAAGGAGGGGAGGGAGGGACCACTTAATGGTTGCTACAGACTGGACGCCACGGTCCCCCAAGTCCACACATCAGAAGCTTGCCCCCCCCCCCCCGTGGGGTGGCACTGAGAGGTGGTGAATGACACTCCCTCAGCCCAGGGAGGAGCCAGAGCCTGCTTCTGACTTGTCTGAAAGACTTGCCCAGAAAAATTGCAGAGTGAGGCGGGAGGGATCTTGGAAAAACACTCAGGTTTGTGGGAACCAGGGGCCAGGAAACTACAGTCCCCGGCTAACGCGGGCTTCAAAGTGTGAGCTAAGAATAGCCTTTAAAGGTTATTTTAAAAAGAAAGGAAAACAGCGCAGGCATAGACCACATGTGGCTCCAGGCCGGCTGGCCAGCTGGGCGGCAGCGCGACCTCTTCCCACACCCGGAGCGCGGGCACCAGCCGCTTGTGGAGGGAAACCACTTGGCTCCGTCTGTCCCGGCAGGTTAGGGCACTCAACTCCAGCAGCAGGACAAAGAAAAAGTGACGCTGAGGAGCCCTTGCAGACCTCTGTTAAGGCCTGGGTCCAGGTGCTGCTCAGACCGTTTGCCACAGCGGCTCTTTCTGTCCTGAAAGAGTCGGCCACTGGCCGGTCAGGAGCGACGGGCACTCGGCCAGAGAAAGGCTTCCTTCTCCCACGGAAGCACAAGGTCACAGGGGTCAGATGGCAGAAGCAGTTCTTGGGACGCCACAGTCGGGCTGTTCCCAAACCCCAAGACCCTTGCAGTGATGGTCTTCTCTGGTCAGTCCTCCCTTGCTGCCCCGCCCATGTCCTCAACTCCCCACCACTCAGAGCTGAGCAGCTGCTGGGAGAGAGCCTAGTGACAGGTCTGCTGTCGGACACGGCCTGCGGCTGGGCTCCTGAACTCATCTGGGCGATGCTACTGGCCTTAGGTCAGGGCTCTGTCCCTGCCTCTGCTCGTCTGACCATGGAAAGCCAGGGGAGAAAAACCAGCAAACTCCGCAAGAGCCAAGGCGAGCAGAACCAGCCACAGGGAGTCCCAGGGACAGCAGCACAGCCTCTGCTGGAGCGGAGGTCAAAGAGGCCGGACTGCTGATGCAGTCCACGTTCCCAGGACGCACGGGAATAAAGAAACGCAGCCCCTCAGGGCAGGGGGTTGCCCTGCGGCACCCACACAGAGCAGCCGGCGGAGAATACGGAGCCGGTGAGGAGGGGAGGCCTGGGGACCCCCTCCACAGTGGGGGTGCAGGGGTGAGGAGACCAACGTGGCCTACATGCACACACGGGTATGCACAGAGACACACACACACACACACACACACACACACACACACACACACACCAGGTATGCACAGGCACACAGACACACACACACACAGGTATGCACAGGCACAAAGGCACACACACACAGGTATGCACAGGCACAAAGGTACACACACACACAGGTATGCACAGGCACAAAGGCACACACACACAGGTATGCACAGGTACAAACACACACACACAGGTATGCACAGGGACACAGACACACACACACAGGTATGCACAGGTACACACACACACACACACAGGTATGCACAGGCACACAGACACACACACACAGGTATGCACAGGCACAAAGGCACACACACACAGGTATGCACAGGTACACACACACACACACAGGTATGCACAGGGACACAGACACACACACACAGGTATGCACAGGGACACAGACACACACACACAGGTATGCACAGGTACACACACACACACAGGTATGCACAGGTACACACACACACACACAGGTATGCACAGGTACACACACACACACAGGTATGCACAGGCACACAGACACACACACACAGGTATGCACAGGTACACACACACACACAGGTATGCACAGGCACACAGACACACACACACAGGTATGCACAGGGACACAGACACACACACACAGGTATGCACAGGGACACAGACTCACACACACACAGGTATGCACAGGCACACAGACACACACACACAGGTATGCACAGGTACACACACACACACAGGTATGCACAGGCACACAGACACACACACACAGGTATGCACAGGTACACACACACACACAGGTATGCACAGGCACACAGACACACACACACAGGTATGCACAGGGACACAGACACACACACACAGGTATGCACAGGGACACAGACACACACACACAGGTATGCACAGGGACACAGACACACACACACAGGTATGCACAGGGACACAGACACACACACACAGGTATGCACAGGGACACAGACACACACACACAGGTATGCACAGGTACACACACACACACACAGGTATGCACAGGCACACAGACACACACACACAGGTATGCACAGGTACACACACACACACAGGTATGCACAGGCACACAGACACACACACACAGGTATGCACAGGTACACACACACACACAGGTATGCACAGGCCACACAGACACACACACACAGGTATGCACAGGGACACAGACACACACACACAGGTATGCACAGGCACACAGACACACACACACAGGTATGCACAGGCACACAGACACACACACACAGGTATGCACAGGCACACAGACACACACACACAGGTATGCACAGGGACACAGACACACACACACAGGTATGCACAGGTACACACACACACACAAGGTATGCACAGGCACACAGACACACACACACAGGTATGCACAGGCACACAGACACACACACACAGGTATGCACAGGTACACACACACACACAGGTATGCACAGGTACACAGACACACACACACAGGTATGCACAGGGACACAGACACACACACACAGGTATGCACAGGGACACAGACACACACACACAGGTATGCACAGGGACACAGACACACACACACAGGTATGCACAGGCACACAGACACACACACACAGGTATGCACGGGCACACAGACACACACACACAGGTATGCACAGGCACACAGACACACACACACAGGTATGCACAGGTACACACACACACACAGGTATGCACAGGTACACAGACACACACACACAGGTATGCACAGGGACACAGACACACACACACAGGTATGCACAGGGACACAGACACACACACACAGGTATGCACAGGGACACAGACACACACACACAGGTATGCACAGGGACACAGACACACACACACAGGTATGCACAGGGACACAGACACACACACACAGGTATGCACAGGTACACACACACACACAGGTATGCACAGGCACACAGACACACACACAGGTATGCACAGGTACACACACACACACAGGTATGCACAGGGACAACAGACACACACACACAGGTATGCACAGGCACACACACACACAGGTATGCACAGGTACACAGACACACACACACAGGTATGCACAGGTTACACACACACACACAGGTATGCACAGGCACACAGACACACACACACAGGTATGCACAGGTACACACACACACACCACAGGTATGCACAGGCACACAGACACACACACACAGGTATGCACAGGTACACAGACACACACACACAGGTATGCACAGGTACACACACACACACAGGTATGCACAGGCACACAGACACACACACACAGGTATGCACAGGTACACAGACACACACACACAGGTATGCACAGGTACACAGACACACACACACAGGTATGCACAGGCACACAGACACACACACACAGGTATGCACAGGTACACAGACACACACACACAGGTATGCACAGGGACACAGACACACACACACAGGTATGCACAGGGACACAGACACCACACACACAGGTATGCACAGGTACACACACACACACAGGTATGCACAGGGACACAGACACACACCACACAGGTATGCACAGGGACACAGACACACACACGGGTATGCACGGGCACACACACACACACACAGGTATGCACAGGCACACAGACACACACACACAGGTATGCACAGGTACACACACACACACAGGTATGCACAGGCACACAGACACACACACACAGGTATGCACAGGCACACAGACACACACACACAGGTATGCACAGGTACACACACACACACAGGTATGCACAGGCACACAGACACACACACACAGGTATGCACAGGTACACAGACACACACACACAGGTATGCACAGGGACACAGACACACACACACAGGTATGCACAGGCACACAGACACACACACACAGGTATGCACAGGTACACAGACACACACACACAGGTATGCACAGGGACACAAGACACACACACACAGGTATGCACAGGCACACAGACACACACACACAGGTATGCACAGGTACACAGACACACACACACAGGTATGCACAGGCACAAAGGCACACAGGTATGCACAGGTACACACACACACAGGTATGCACAGGTACACACACACACACAGGTATGCACAGGCACACAGACTCACACACACAGGTATGCACAGGCACAAAGGCACACAGGTATGCACAGGTACACACACACACACAGGTATGCACAGGGTCACAGACACACACACACAGGTATGCACAGGTACACACACACACACAGGTATGCACAGGTACACACACACACACAGGTATGCACAGGTACACACACACACACAGGTATGCACAGGCACACAGACACACACACACAGGTATGCACAGGGACACAGACACACACACACAGGTATGCACGGGGGCACACAGACACACACACACAGGTATGCACGGGCACACAGACACACACACACAGGTATGCACAGGCACAAAGGCACACAGGTATGCACAGGTAAACACACACACACAGGTATGCACAGGTACACACACACACACAGGTATGCACAGGCACACAGACTCACACACACAGGTATGCACAGGCACACAAGGCACACAGGTATGCACAGGTACACACACACACACAGGTATGCACAGGTACACACACACACACACAGGTATGCACAGGTACACAGACACACACACGGGTATGCCACAGGTACACAGACACACACACAGGTATGCACAGGGTCACAGACACACACACACAGGTATGCACAGGTACAACACACACACACACAGGTATGCACAGGCACACAGACACACACACGGGTAATGCACAGGTACACAGACACACACACAGGTATGCACAGGGTCACAGACACACACACACACCTGCACAGGTATGCACAGGTACACACACACACACAGGTATGCACAGGGTCACAGACACACACACACAGTAATGCACAGGTACACACACACACACACAGGTATGCACAGGTTACACACACACACACAGGTATGCACAGGTACACACACACACACAGGTATGCACAGGCACACACACACACACACACAGGTATGCACAGGGTCACAGACACACACACACAGGTATGCACGGGCACACAGACACACACACACAGGTATGCACAGGCACACAGACACACACACACAGGTAATGCACAGGCACAAAGGCACACACACACAGGTATGCACAGGTACACACACACACATGTATGCACAGGTACACACACACACACAGGTATGCACAGGTACACACACACACACAGGTATGCACAGGGACACAGACACACACAGGTATGCACAGGTTACATCACACACACACAGGTATGCACAGGTACACACACACACAGGTATTGCACAGGTACACACACACACACAGGTATGCACAGGTACACACACACACACAGGTATGCACAGGCACACAGACACACACACACACACAGGTATGCACAGGCACAAAGGCACACACACACAGGTATGCACAGGTACACACACACACACAGGTTATGCACAGGTACACACACACACAGGTAAATGCACAGGGACACAGACACACACACACAGGTATGCACAGGTACACACACACACACACAGGTATGCACGGGCACACAGACACACACACACAGGTAAATGCACAGGACACAGACACACACACACAGGTATGCACAGGCACACAGACACACACACACAGGTAATGCACAGGGACACAGACACACACACACGGTATGCACAGGCACACAGACACACACACACAGGTATGCACAGGTACACCACACACACACAGGTATGCACAGGTACACACACACACACACAGGTATGCACAGGGACACAGACACACACACAGGTATGCACAGGCACACAGACACAACACACAACAGGTATGCACAGGTACACACACACACACACAGGTATGCACAGGTACACACACACACACAGGTATGCACAGGGACCCACCCCCACAGACACACACACACAGCATGGTATGCACAGCACACAGACACACACACACAGGTATGCACGGGCACACAGACACACACACAGGTATGTGCACAGGCAGACACACACACACAGTAATGGCACAGGGACACAGACACATGTATGCACAGGGACACAGACACACACAGGATATGCTCATGGACACAGACACACAGGCACACAGGTTATGCACAGGGACACAGACACACAGGCACACAGGTATGCACAGGGACACAGACATGAAATGCACAGGGACACACTCACACACACACAGGTATGCACAGGACACACACACACAGTACACAGGTCACACACACACACACACAGGTACTTGCACAGGCACACACACACACACACAGGTATGACACAGACACACACAGGCACACAGGTACTGACACGCACACACACACAGGTATGCACAGGCACACAACACACACACACAGGTTATGCCCAGTACACAGACACACACACACAGGTATGCACAGGCACACACAGGTACACTGACACACAGCACAGGGGTCACAGACACACACACACAGGATACTGCACAGGTACCCACACCACACACACAGGTACTGACACAGGTACACACACACACACGGTTATGCACACTGACACCACACACACACAGGTAGCACAGCACACAGACACACACACCGGTACACCACCAGATACTGACCACACACCACACACACTACAGGTTACTGACACGGGTGCACACACACACACACAGTGTAATTGCCACTGCACACCATCACACGCACACTACACACAGGTATGCACAGGTCACACACACACACAGGTATGAAAGCACAGTGCACACACACACACAGGCACACAGACTCACACACACAGGTATGCACATGCACACAACACACACACACATGGTATCACAGGTACACACACACACAGGTATGCACAGGGTCACAGAACACACACACACAGGTAATGCACAGGTACACACACACACACAGGTAATGCACATGTACACAGACACACAACACGTGTAAAGCACCAGGTACACACACACACACATGTATGCACAGGTACAAGCAGACACACACACCAGGTATGGCACAGTGCACACAGACACACACACACAGGTATGCACAGGGCACACAGACACACACACACAGGTATGCACAGGGCACACAGACACACAACACAAGGTATGCACAGGTTCCCAGACCCAACAACAGGTACATCACACACACACAGGTATGCACAGGCATCAAAAGGGCAACACACACACAGGTATAGAAAACAAGGTACCCACAATACCACACAGGTATGCACAGGTACACACACAGAACACACACAGGTATGCACAGGCACACAGACCACACACACAGGTATGCACAGGCACACAGGGACACACACAGGTATGCACAGGTTACACAGACACACACAGGTATGCCACAGGTACACAACACCACAGGTATGCACAAGGTTCACACACAGGCACACAGGTATGCACAGGTACACAGACACACACACAGGTATGCACAGGTACACACACACACACACAGGTATGGGCACAGTGCACAACCAGACACACACACACAGGTATGCACAGGCACACCACATAGGCACACAGGTATGTGCACAGGTTTACCACACACCCACCCGGTATGTCACAGGGGACACACACAACAACACAGGTAATGCACAGGTACACACCAGACAACACACACGGGTATGCACAGGTACACAGACCCAAACAACACACAGGTTATGCACAAGGGACACACTGGCAAAACAGACACACACACACAGGTATGCACAGGCACACAGACACACACACACACAGGTATGCACAGGGGGGACACAGACACACACAACCCGGGGTATGCACAGGTACACAGACACACACACACAGGTATGCACAGGTACAACACACACACACACACAGTATGCACACAGGTACATTCACACATCTACACAGGTATGCACAGGGGCGTGGACACAGACACACACACACAGTATGCACACAGTACAAACACACACACACAGGTAGGCACAGGTTTACACACACAAAACACACAGGTAATGCACAGGTACACACACACACACAGGTATGCACAGGGCACTACAGCCCCACACACACACACAGGTATGCACAGAGCACAGAACACACACACTCAGGTATGCGAACTGGCACAACAGGCCACACACCCACAGGTAATGCACAGGTACCCACCACAGACAGCACACACAGGCCAGGTATGCACAGGGACACAGACACACACACACAGGTATGCACAGGGCACACAGGGAACACACACACACACAGGTATGCACGGGCACACAGCACACACACACAGGTATGCACAGGCACACACACACACACAGGTATGCACAGGGAGTACAGGGACACACACAGGTATGCAACAGGTACACACACACACAGGTCTCATAACACAGACACACAGGGGCACAGGTACACACACAGGGCACACAGGTATGCACAGGGACACAGACCACACAGGGCATGCACAGGTACACAGACACACACAGGACACACAGGTATGCACAGGCACAAAGGCACACACACACAGGTATGCACAGGGACACAGGACACACACACACAGGTATGCACAGGACACACACACACAGGTATGCACAGGGACACAGGACACACACACCACAGGTATGCACAGGTACACAGGTGGGGACACACACACACAGGTATGCACAGGGCACACAGACACAGGCACACAGGTATGCACAGGGACACAGACACACACACACAGGTATGCACAGGCAACACACACACACACACAGGTATGCACAGGCACACAGGACACACACACACAGGTATGCACAGGTACACACAGGCACACAGGTATGCACAGGTACACACACACACACAGGTATGCACAGGCAACACAGACACACACCACACACAGGTATGCCACAGGCACAAACACACACACACAGGTATGCACAGGTACACACACACACACAGGTATGCCACCAGGTACAACACACACACACAGGTTATGCACAGGGACACAGACACACACACACACAGGTATGCACAGGTACACACACACACACACAGGTATGCACGGGCACACAGACACACACACACAGGGTATGCACGGGGCAACAACAGGGACACACAGCACAAGGTATGCACAGACACACACAGGCACACAGGTATGCACAGGTACCCCACACCACACAGGTATTGCACAGTACCACACACACACAGGTATGCACAGGCACACAGACTCACACACACAGGTATGCACACAGCACAGGCACACAGGTATGGCACAGGGTACACACACAACAACAGGTATGCACTGGTTAAACCAGACACACACACTGGGTATGCACAGCGTACACAGACACACACCACGGGTATGCACAGGTACACACACACACACAGTTATGCACAGGGGTACCACAGACACACACACACAGGTATGCACAGGCCACACAGACACACACACACAGGTATGCACAGGCACACAAGACACACCACCTCGGGTATTGCACAAGGTACACAGACACACACAGCAGGTATGGCACAGGGTCACAGACACACACACACAGGTATGCACAGGTACACACACACACACAGGTATGCACACAGGGTCACAGACACAAACACACACAGGTATGCACAGGTACAGCACACACACACAGGTATGCACAGGTACACACACACACACAGGTAATGCACAGGTACACACACACACACAGGTATGCACAGGACACAACCACCCACCACACAGGTATGCACAGGGTCACAGACACACACACACAGGTATGCACTAGGGCACACAGACACACAACACACAGGTATGCACAGGCACACAGACCACACACACACAGGTATGCACAGGGCACAAAGGCACACACACACACACAGGTATGACACACAACAGGTATGCACAGGTACACACACACACACAGGTAGGCACAGGTACACAGACACACACACACAGGTATGCACAGGTACACAGACACACACACACACAGGTATGCACAGGCACAAAGACACACACACACAGGTATGCACAGGTACACACACACACAGGTATGCACAGTTACACACACACACACAGGTATGCACAGGTACACACACACACACACAGGTATACACCAACACACACACAACAGGTATGCACAGGCACACAGACACACACACACACCCAGTATGCACAGGCACAAAGGCACACACAACACAGGTATGCACAGGCACAAAGGCACACACACAAAGGTATGCACAGGTACACAGACACACAACACACAGGATATGGCACAGGTACACAGACACACACACAGGTACAAAAGGCACACAGACACACACCCACAGGTATGCACAGGTGCACAGACACACACAATCACACAGGTATGCACAGGTACACAACACACAAGGTATGCACAGGACACACACACACAGGTATTGCACAGGGCACACAGACACACACACACAGGTGATGCACAGGTACACACCACACACACAGGTATGCACGGGCACACAGACACACACACACAGGTATATTGCACAGAGGACACAGGACCACACCACAACAAGGTATGCACAGGGCACACAGACACACACACACAGGTATGCACAGGGACACAGACACACACACCACAGGTATGCACAGGTACACAACACACACACAGGTATGCACAGGTTACACACACAAAAACACACAAGGTATGCCACAGGCACACAAGACACACACACACAGGTATGCACAGGCACAAAGGCACACACACACAGGTATGCACAGGTACACACACACACACAGGTATGCACATGGTACAACACACACACACAGGTATGCACAGACACAACAACACACAGGTATGCACAGTACAAACACACACACAGGTATGCACAGGTACACACACACACCACACAGGTACTGCACACAGGGGACACATGACACACACACACACTGGTATGCACAGGCCACACAGACACACTGACAACAAGGTATGCACAGGCACACAAGACACACACACGGGTATGCACAGGTACACCAGACAAAATGCACACAGGTATGCACAGGTACACACACACACACATGGTATGCACAGGCACACAGACACACACACACAGGTATGCACAGGGACACAGACACACACACGGGTATGCACAGGCACCACAGACACTACACACACAGGTATGCACAGGGGACACACACACACACACAGGTATGCACAGGCACACAGACACACACACACAGGTATGCACAGGGACACAGACACACACACACAGTATGCACAGGTACACACACACACACAGGTATGCACGAGGCACAAGACACACACTCACACAGGTATGCACAGGTACACAGGACACACACACACAGGTATGCACAGGTAACAAAGGCACACACACACAGGTCATGCGCACAGGCACACACACACACACAGGTATGCACAGGTACACAAACAACACACACACAGGTACACTCACACACACACACACAGGTATGCACAGGCACACCACACACAACCTGGTATGCACAGGCACACAGACACACACACACAGGTATGCACGGGCACACAGACACACACACAGGTATGCACAGGCACACACACACACAGGTATGCACAGGGACACAGACACAGGTATGCACAGGGACACAGACACACACACAGGTATGCACAGGGACACAGACACACAGGCACACAGGTATGCACGATCGGGACACAGACACACAGGCACACACAGGTATGCACAGGTACACAGGACACAGTGTACACAGACACACACACACACACAGGTTTGCACAGGGACACAGACACACACACAGTTTACACAGACACAGACAACACACACAGGTATGCACAGGCACACAGACACACACACACACAGGTATGCACAGGCATACACAGGCACACACACACACAGGTATGCACAGGTACTCACACACACACAGGTATGCACACGGTACACAGACACACACACACAGGTATGCACAGGGACACAGACACACACAGGTGATGCACAGGTACACAGACACACACACACAGGTATGCACAGTGCACACACACAGGCACACGAGGTGATGCACAGGTACACACACACACAGGTATGCACAGGGACCACAGACACACACACACAGGTATGCACAGGTACATTCGACACACAGGCACACAGGTATGGCACAGGTACACAGACACACAGGCACACAGGTATGCACAGTTTACACTGACACAGGTACACAGGTACACACACACACACCACACAGGTATGCACAGGACACAGACACACACACAGGTACACAGACACACACACACAGGTAATGCACAGCACACAGACACACACCACACAGGTATGCAACGGGCACACAGGCACACACAAGCACACAGGGTATGCACAGTACACACACACAAAGGAGGCACAGTACACAGACACACACACTCAGGAAGGCACATGCTCAACAGACAGCACACAGGTTATGCCACAGGGTACACATACACACACACACAGGTAATGCAACAGGGTTGCCACAGACACACAACAGCACACAGGTACTGCACAGGCACACAGACTCACACACACAGGTATGCACAGGCACAAAGGCACACAGGTTATTCACAGGTACACACCAAACACCAGGTATGCAACAGGTACACACAAACACACAGGTATGCACAGGTACACAAGCACCACACACGGGATGCACAGGTACCACACACACAAAGGTATGCACAGGGTCACTGAATCAAACACACAGGTATGACAATCAGGCTCACAGACAACACACCACACAGGTATGCACAGGCACAAAGGCACACACACATCAGGTATGCACAGTACACACACATGCAACAGGTATGCTCAGGAACACACACACACAGGTTTGCACAGGGTCACAGACACACACCACAGGTATGCACAGGTACACCACACACACACACAGGTATGCACAGGGCACACAGACACACACACACAGGTATGCAACAGGGACACAGACACACACACACAGGTATGCACAGGCAACACAGAAACTCACACACACACAGGTATGCACAGGGACACAGACCACACACACAGTTATGCCACAGGTACACTACACACACAGGTATGCACAGGTACACACACACACAACAGGTATGCACAGGCACAAAGGCACACACACACAGGTATGCACAGGTACACAGACACACACACACACACACACAGGTATGCACAGGGACACAGACACAGGTATGCACAGGTACACAGACACACACACAGGTATGCACAGGGACACAGACACACACACACAGGTTTGCACAGGTACACACCACACACACAGGTATGCACAGGGACACAGACACAGGTATGCACAGGGACACAGGACACACACACAGGTATGCACGGGCACACAGACACACACCACAGGTATGCACAGGGACACAGACACAGGTATGCACAGGTACACCACACACACAGGTATGCACAGGCACACACACACACAGGTATGCACGGGCACACAGACACACACACAGGTATGCACGGGCACACAGACACACACACAGGTATGCACAGGCACAAAGGCACACACACACAGGTATGCACGGGCACACAGACACACACACAGGTATGCACAGGGACACAGACACACACCACAGGTATGCACAGGCACAAAGGCACACACACACAGGTATGCACAGGCACAAAGGCACACACACACAGGTATGCACGGGCACACAGACACACACACAGGTATCACCCCTGCGGAAAAGGCGACCTGACGTCCCGGCACGGCACAGCACAGCGCGAGGCCTCGGGCACACCTGGTCCTGCCACCTCCCCAGGGAAGACCGCGTCAGGCCCGGCACCAGGGCCCGCTGCTGGAAACAACAGGTCTTGCGTGCTCCATGTCGCAAGAGAGCTCCAGATCCCCGAGCCGCACACACCGAGGCCGCACGCAGAGGGCCTGCGGAGTCCGCAGAACCAGTCCTGCCACTGGCCGCCTCCCCGCCACCCAGGCTTATTAGAAGGTGGAGTGGAGACAGGAAAGGGTACTCGGCAGCCTGTTGGCAGAGGGCACCTCATCCCGGGTCACCGAGGGAGCCTGGGCAAGCACCTGCCGAGCTGGGACCTGCAGGCCCAGTGGGGTAGGCATCAGAGCAAAGGGTGGAGAGGGAGGCCTGGCAGAGCCTGGGGGTGCCTGCTTCCACCTGGACTTCAGCAGGTTCCTAGGCAGGGAGGGAGAGGGGCGAGAGCGGTGGGCCAGGAGAAGACGCTGGTGAAGCCCTGTCACCTGTGCCGCCGAGTGGTCGAGAGGCTGCGGTGGCCCCACAGCTGCGTGAGAAAGAATCAAAGTCACATGGCTGCCCAGCTGGAAAAGGGGCTGGACAGGAGGGAGACAGCAGAGGGGTCAGGATGAAGTTGACGCCCCCATGGGACACAGCAGGGGCAGAGCTGGGCACAGTCCGTCCAGGGGTGGACAGGCTAAGCCCAGAGACAACTACCCCGGAAGATGGAGGGGGCTGTGCCTCGGGCCAAAAGCACCAGCCGCTCCCTTGCTCCGCAAGCCCAGGAGCTTGAAGCCAGGCCTGCCCTGGACTGGGGGGGAGAGGAGGTTGAAACTGGACATAAAGATTTAATAACCAAGTGTGACTGGACACCTACAGGTCTGCCCGAGAGGTCACTAGGGCTGGAGGAGAGGTTTAACCAGGAAGAGTTTTAAAAACAGGAATTTTGGGGGAAAGTGGGCCTGCTGAGTGACCAGGCTGCTGTATGGAGTGGACCACGGCGGGTGGGGTGGGTGCTTACGGCTGGGCAGTGCATGACGTGCGACACAGAGGCCTCATGAGGGACACAGGGTGTGGGAGAGGACGACTCCACACCCTCCCACCTCACAGTGGGCTGCAGGGCACTGGAGATAAGTGGCCTCATCTCTGAGCCTCAGAGGAGGCTAGCAGTGCCTTCCTATGGGTCAGTGGAGAGGTTAAGTAAGCTGAGTAAGTATATGGGCCCAAAGGATGTGACAACAGGGGGGAAAGGTTCCTCCACCTCTTGGACACTGCTTCCAGTTCATTCCCAATTCCAAATCTCTGCCACACTGCTCTCTTCCCAGCCCATCCCCTGCCTCAGAACCCACCTCTCTAAAGACTCAGTACCTGCTGGAGTCCCCAGTG
This sequence comes from Tamias sibiricus, assembly GCA_025594165.1. Lineage (NCBI taxonomy): Eukaryota > Metazoa > Chordata > Mammalia > Rodentia > Sciuridae > Tamias > Tamias sibiricus. The sequence goes on from CM046669.1 coordinate 99,527,170, forward strand.
CGTCAAAATCCCTTCCTGCCATCCCTTGAATCATGACTTACTGCCACGCGTATACTTTGTATTACTCCAACTGCCTCCGAGCCACCACTTAACTGTGCCAAATGTAGAATCTCTACTGCACTGAATGCCGCTGAATTCCCTACTTAATTGTGCTGGATATACTTTGTATCTCCCTAAATCTTAAGGTCCTGGAGAACAGGTGTTTGCATTTAGTCTGGGTATGTTTTCATCCTAAGAGATTTCAAATGCACCATAAAGATAAGCCGTACACATCAATGCCACAGATGTGGGTGTAAATCCTGGCTGAGTCATTTAACCCGTCTGTAAAATGGACAATATGGGGCTTGTTCAGAGGGTTGTTGTGAAGCATGAAGACAATCTGCTTAGCACAGCGCCTGGCGCACCATGCCCGCCACCCCGCCTCCAAAAGCAGACTGACTTGGTCTGAGATGGAGCTCCAGCAGCAGTAATTTTTTTTTTAATATTTATTTATTTGTTTTAATTGTACACAATGCCTTTATTCTCACGTGGTGCTGAGGATTGAACCCAGGCAGCGCACGTGCTAGGCGAGCGCTCTACCGCTGAGCCACAACCCCAGCCCAGCAGTAATTCTTAAAGCTCCCCATTTTAGGTGCTGCCAATGGCTAAGAACACTGCATAGGGCAGGAAGTGTATGGGGATAGCAGGAGAGCAGAGGCACTGCTGGGCTGGCGTCACAGGGCCAGCCCCTTAATGCCACCCCCCACCCCCGGAAGTTCCAGCGTTCTTGTCTAGAAGCCAGGAACGGCTCTGCTTGCCAGGGTTTGAAATGTGGCTCTAAGTGACAACCTCTCTTGCCAGCCTCTCTGGACCCTCGGGAAAATGCCCTTTGCTACAACACCTGCCTGCCTGGGAGACATAAAGAAGACAAGGGCCATGCCTTTGGGCCTCCTGGCCAGAGTGGCTCTGTCTGCCTGGTCACTTTTTCCCTTGCTCAGCATTTACTCACCAAGCAGCAGACGGTGCAGAAAATGTGCCACCCAGGCCCTGATCCGGCTCTCAGTTCAGGATTTGCATGTGACTACCACAGACCCATGGCAGTTCCTCACATTCTTCTTCCTTCCCCAAAGGGTCAGGATCTCAAGGGGTGCTACTGTTAGCATCAGTTCTTGAGGGAACACCAACTTACCTTTGCATCTTCCTGGAACCACCCAATTTTGATCCAATTACCAAGGCCAGTGTCTGCAATGTGGCCCACTGCCTGAATCGATTTGCAAGTTTAAAAGTAGTATTTGAGGGGCTATGGCTGTGGCTCAGTGGTAGAGCACCTGTCTAGCATGTGTGAGGCACTGGGTTCGATTCTCAGCACCACATATAAATAAATAAAATAAAGGTCCATTGACAACTAAACAATATATTTTTTAAAGTAGTATTTGGACAGACAATACCATTACTGCCTGGACTGGAAAATATGCTGATACACCAGATGCATAAGAAGGCTCTCAGGGGCTGGGGCTGAGTGGCAGAGCACTTGCCTAGCATGTGTCAGGCACTGGGTTCCATCCCTAGCACCACATACAAATAAACAAATAAAATAAAGGCATTCTGTCCATCTACAACTACAAAAAAAAAAAAAAAATTAAAAAGAAGGCTCTCAGCTAGAGCCACTGAATGTAACATCTACTAAATATCACATCTGCCATTTTAAGCCAAAAGTATTTCCTCCAAATTTTCAGTCAGTGCCTCCCACTACCCCAGAGCAATTATTTTTCTTTCTTTTTCTTTCTTTTTTTTTTTTTTTTTTTAACTCAGTGACATTTTATTTTGAGAAAGAGATGCTGCTAAAAGGCATGGGGTGCCTGCAAGCCTGGGGCCTCTGCCCAGGAGACAGCTCTTAAATTACCCTCTCCAGGTGACACAGTTGGAGCCTCTCCCTTGGGCAGAGTCCTGGTGAGAATGGGCATTTTCCTACCTGGAACAGCTAATGGGAATAGAGATAATGAGGACGGGGGGAGGCACTGTGTTGCTAAGCCTTGTGCAAGGCTCTGCATTGTACCTGCAAAGTGCTTACATTAATTACTGTACTTTCATTAAGCCAACAGGCAAACCAGCAGCCAAATGAATTCACATGCAACCTATTAGCTTTTTAACAATATGCCTCATAAAATGAATCCTGCGCCTGTAAAAGGGCCCCGGTTAACCTTTATGGCTTTTTTCTTGGGGCCTCTCAGATGAGCTCAGACAGCAAGCCTGACCTCCCGCCGCAGCTGGGGAGCTGGGTGTGACCCCAGACTGCTGTTAGGCAATCCTGTGGAATGAGTTAGTAAGTCGCACTTCAGTAGGGCTCCGAAGCCTGAGGTTCAAAACACCTCATCAAAACCAGGCCCTGTCCACCCTGCCATTACTTAAAAAGGGTAGTGTCCGGCCTCAAAGTGGGGCCCATATGCAGATAACCTTCTCAGGCCGGACTTCGGTGCCTTAGGCTTAGACAGATGCGGGTAGGGGGAACCTGTAGAGTTCGAGCCTCCCCGGTGGGCACCCTCCATCGGAACCGAATCTGATGCCTGCCGAAGATGCAGCTTCGCGGGTGAGCAGAGGCGCCCAGGTGCCCGCGAAGTGGTGCTGGGCTAAGGGGGCGAGGGGCCCGTCTTCCGTCTCCTCGCCACTTTCGGGAACGAAGGGGATTACTCGGGAGAAGGGAGGCAGGCAGGAAAGGCTCGGAGGGACCCCCCGGCAGCCGCCCCGGGGCAGGCTGCTCCCCAGGTGGGAGCCAGGCCGGCGCCCGCGACTCACCTGCGTGAAGTACAAGTTCATGAGCGTGAGCGTGAAGAACTGCAGGCACACGGGGAAGCAGTAGAGCAGCCAGAAGACGAAGGGGCTGAGCGAGTTGGCCGCCACGAAGTCCTTGAAGTAGAAGGAGAAGAGGACGGTCCGCAGCGAGGCCCAGAGGAGGCAGAGGAAGAGGAAGACGCTCTGGTAGCTGAGCCGCTTGTGCCGGTAGCGCAGCACCAGCCAGAGCTGCGCGTAGACGAACGCGAACAGCAGCGCGTAGAACACGGTGTAGACCACCGTGAGGCCGAGCTTCACGTAGGGGGGCACGGCCGGGGTCAGCGTGGGCGGCAGCGAGCCGTTGCGCGCCGGGTCCCAGGGCGGCGCCTCCATCGGGCCGGGGGCGCTGCGGCGCGGCCGGGGGCGCCCGGGCCTCATCGGGGCTCGCGGCCGCCGCCCCCGCGGGGGTCCCCGCGCATCGCGCTCCGCCGCAGCCCCCGAGGCCGGAGGAAAGACACCCAGCCGCACTTCCTCCCGCCGCACCACATGATTCCCGGGGCGGCCTTTGTCTGCGATTGGCAGCGCCGCGCCCCGGGCCCGCGCGCCCGCGCACGGCACGGCGCCCGCCCCGCCCGCCCCCTTCCCGACGGCGCCCCGGCGCCCCCGCCCCGCCATCCCAGCCCCGGCGCCCCCTCCCCGGCGCCCCGGGCCCGCCTCCCCGCCCCCGCCCCGCCTCCCCGCCCCGGCCCCCCGCCCCGCCTCCCCGCCCCGCCATCCCGCCCCGGCGCCCCGGGCCCGCCTCCCCGCCCCGGGCCCGCCTCCCCCCCCCCGCCCCGCCATCCCCGCCCCGCGCCCCCACCTCCCCGCCCCGCGCCCCCGCCCCGACGCCCCCGCCCCGCCTCCCCGCCCCGCGCCGGGTGGGGTCCGAGCGCTGCGTCGCCCCGCGCGCGAGGACAACCTGTTGTGCAGGAGCGCGTCCTCGTTTAAAAGCGGCCACGCTGCAGGCTCTTCCCACCCCGCTTAGGAGTGGACTCGGGCTCGGCGGCCGTGCGCTGGAGGGCGTCCGGGGGTGGGGGGGGTCGGTTTTAAAGGCAGGGCTCGCGTCTTGGCGGTCCTTTACGTCCTCCCGAGGGGGAAGCGGCGGGCGGCGGCTGCCGGCTCTCGGACGTGAGCTGGGCTCTTTCCTCCCGGAGACCCTCGGAGCGCGCCCCGCGGCCCGGCTGCGCCCCCTCGGCGCTGGGGAGCGCAGCCGGCCAGCCGGCCACCCGGTGGCGCCCTCCCAGGCGGAGAAGTTGACTCAGTTTACCCCCCCCGGGCGCCACCACTACTATGCTGCGAGCCCTGGGAGCTGGAGGACCTTCTGGGCGGAGCAGAGAGGCCAGGCTGCCGGGTGGAAGCTTTGCGAGGCAACCAGTGCGAGTGAACACAAGAAAGGGACCCGATTTTCCCAGGCTCCGGCGATTTCTTGTGATTGCTTTTTGCATCTTAAATGGAAACTCAACTTCCTGCCCAACTTCCTGTGCTCTCTCTTGGGAGACTGGCGGATCCTGGACTGAGCTTTTCCTCAGACTCGCCTGTTGCTTACCAGCTCCCTCCCCAGTGAGCAAGGCCAAGTGCTCCTTTGGAGTGCTGTACCTTGTCTAGTCCTTCCACCCCATCACTACTAAAAGCCCCATCTTCTGACCTTGCTCCCCTCATTCCTTTCTGCACAGAGCGGCTGGGATGAGCTTTCTAAAGAATGCACCTACCTATGCCTAAATTCCCCTCGTCTGCTCCTTGTTCTGAGGATGAGCGCTAAACCCCTCCCCTACTGCACCCCTGACTCATCTCCTGACAAGGGGCAAGCTGTGCTGGTACCAGTTGACAATCCCCAGGCAAAACAACCCTTCCACACCTTTCTGCAACGACTAGCCCAATCCTCTTGATCTGTGAGGTGTCGCTTCCTCCGGAAGGTCTTTACAGACCACATCACCTACTGTGGCTTGCCTGAGATCAGGTGAACCCCATCCGTGCTTCCAGAGCACCCTTGCCTAATTGTCAGTCACCTGACTTGTTTGTAAGTTTCCTTGGGGAACTTTCTTTTTCTTTTCTTTTCTTTTTTTAAGAAATTCCATGTTTATGGATAGGAAAATACAATATTGTTAAGATGGTAACATTATCCAAAATGCCATACAGTTTCAACAAAAGCATTATCAAAATATCAGCTGGTATTTTTCAAAAATTAATAAACTGATCTTTTTTCTTTTTTAAATTTTTTATTTATAGTAGTAGTATGTAATACAGTTCATACTATACATATAGAGCCTCTTTTTACACAAAACAGTTTGTATACAAAGTATATTTTTAGCATTCAAGTCTTCAATCATGTATTTAGAATAATTATATTCATCTTATTCAACCACTTTTACTTTTCACCCCTTCCCCCCTTGCTCCTTCCCTTTCCTCCCTTCCCTTTGACCATTATAGTGTTCCTCTAATCCTCCTATGTACCCCGACCCAACGATACTGTGAACCGGCTTCCTTATATCAGAGGAAACATTCGGTATTTGGATTTTTTAGATTGACTGATTTCACTTAGCATTATATTCTCCAACTTCATTTACCAGCGAATGCCATTATTTTATTCTCTTTTATTGCTGAGTAAAATTCCATTGTGTATATATACCACATTTTCTTTATCCACTCATCAACCGAGGGACATCTAGGTTGGTTCCACAATCTAGCTATTGTGAATTGTGCTGCTATAAACATTGAAGTGGCTGTATCACTGTAATATGTAATATGCTTTGGGAATAGACCCAGGAGTGGGATGGCTGGGTCATAGGGTGGGAACTTTCTTATCCCAAGCACTTGCCTTGTTCACCAATGTCTCCCCTAGGACATTGGAAAAAGCATCTGTCCGCATTTTATTTTATGGAAAGAATCTAGTTTGCCATCAGAAGTCCAGCTCTAAAATTTCTCCTGCATCCTGCCGGGTTCTATTCACAAGACTACCTCATGATCCAACATGGTTACTGGTTCTCCAACTACTGTGTCCACATCTCAGGTAGACATTAGGGAAAACAGGAGGGCTAAAGGGTACCCCTCTTCTGTAGTCGCCTGAAGCGATGGCCGCTTGGAGCAAAGAAGCCGCGGGAAGAAGTTTAGAGACGAACTGGAAACAAACAGCCCTTTATTCTGATAACTTTTCTCTCTGGCTCTAACTACACCACGACAGGCCGTCCACGCTCCTCTAACCTCCAAAAATGGCGCAGACCTCCTCCGCAATCTCGCTCAAGTCCCTCGAGATCTCCGGCCAAGTCTCGCAAGATCCCGGGCCAAGTCCCGTGAGACTACGGAAGGCGCCAATGCCCAAACATGTCCAAAGCCCGTAGTCAACTGCAATCTTAGCCATCTCCCCAAACAGGGCTCCTGCACTCTTCTGCTTTTGGAGACCTTCCAGAGGTAGCACACATGCATCCACGTCCAGCTCACTGGTGGAACTTAACTACATCAGTAGGCTAGCTACAGGAGAGATTGGGAGAGGTTTCTGTTCCATGCCGCACTGGGCGCAGCTAGTGGGCATGGTTCTGCTCTTACTCCTGAAGGAGGGAGGATGGATTTGGGGGAGGAGTGCCTGATCTTTACTGCACCTTCAAAGCAGGCTAAAAGAATGCCAGATGACTACATCAGTATCCCTTCCTCTTTGACTACCAAGTGTCAAATGTATTTCTTGCCATCCTTACAATTCTAAAGGTAAAGATGATGTACAACAAAGATACTTACATTTCATTTAATACAATATCTCTTAACAGTTGAAAAACACATTCGGTTTTTCTTTTCTATGTCCAGTTCCAAGCTCGGCAGCTCTGAGTGATGGTCACTCCTTATCTGTCACCTCCCATATCAACATTTTGTATCTCATGGGCCAAGCTAATAAGATATCCGTCACTAGTTGGTCCTATATAAAATGGTAGAGGGAAAGGACTGAACAGCAAAAGGCGATTGTTTTATATAGATATGCATAATACTCAAGAAAGAACATGTAAGTGGCAGTTAGAGTCCTTGATTTGCAACTGGCCATTAATTGGTCTCTATGACTCCTAGTGCACATTGCATAACCTCCCTTCCCCTTTATCAGACATCTCAACCAGCTGGGAGCAGCCCTCGTTTCTGAGGGACCTGAGTTTTTTATTATTATTTTTTTTTGCTGCTGAACATGCCAGTAGCAAGACACATGCCCATCATAAAAGGGCAACCCTAGTTCCCCTTGAAGTCAGTGCCACCCCCACCATCATAGCCACCCCATCATCCCAGCCAACACTTGCAATTCACCCACCCCCTGTCAGGCGGAGTCTGAAATAGCCAGCGTCTCAATTTTCATTTCAAAGGAAATTGTGCTCAAATCCCCAAAGCGGAAGAATTCCTTCTTGTTACCAACACCTTCAAACTAGCAGAGCCCAGAGGAGAAGAAACAGAAACAAGAAATTTGCGAGTAGGTCACTGGGTGTGTTAGTGACAGGCACGCTCTCCTGGTTCCTCCAGCCAAGTGTCCTGTGTCAGCTTCCAGCTCAGAAGAGTCCCCGCTGTAGGACGGTGGCACTCACTTTCCAGGCAGCGTCTTCTACCAGGCACTGTGGCTGAGGCTACTGTCATTTTGCAAAGACAGATGCTACTAAGGGACAGAAATTAGCCCACCATAGTTCTTTTGGTTTCAAACCAGGGCAGAAGCGATACTGTGTTTTGACGAATGAGGTATTCCTTGGGAAAGTCTGAGGACCATAGTGTAGGCATTGGTGGGTAAAGAAAGTCAATCCGAGTTCAAAAGCACTGTATGCAGTGAGGACAAGTTGCTGATCTCCAGGAGTAAAAGAGGGCCAATAACCTCCTTCCAGGCGGTCATCTAGGACCATGCTCACCTTTGGCACCTTTTGGGAGGCTCAAACCTGTCTGGTGATGCTGGTGAGAAGCAGGTCAGCCTTGGGGGCGGGGGGAATGGGTTGTCAAGAACATGGATGGAGTCGGTCCCTGCCTGTGCACCACTGTGTCTACAAGCCCATTAGATGAGCAGTGGGCTAGCTAGGAACAGGAAATGGTTTAAATCATAGGGCAGGTCACCCCCTCGACCTGAATGTTGAAAAATGTCCCGCATAGGGGGCTGGGGTTGTGGCTCAGCAGTAGAGCGCTCGCCTAGCACGTGTGCGGCCCTGGTTCGATCCTCAGCACCACATAAGAATGAAGGCATTGTGTACAACTAAAGCAAATACATAAATATTAAAATAAATGTCCAGCATAGCTGGGTGTTTTATTGAACCTGACTTGGAGGTTTGATGGATCCCAATAACATCCATCTCAAATGGCCAGCTCAGACTTCCTGGTCATTCAACTTCCTTGATCAGACTTTTAGTCTCTTCCATGATCCTGTAACAAGCCAAACCTTTTTCTCAGAAATTGTTATTTGAGAAAGAAGGTATGTATTCGCTTCAAACGTTGCAGTGGGCACTGCGATTCTCTGAACAGGGCTTGCCACAAGCCCCCTCCACCTCCTCCTTTTGCCACCACACTTTGAGCACCACTAGGCCCCGTGGAAACCAGAAAAACTTGACTCCCTGCTTCTGCCAGGAGCAGAGGCTGCACAGACTCCAGGCCTCTGCAGTGAAGAAGAGTCACGGCTCCTAGTGTTCTCCTTCTTTCAAGGTTCTTGTCTTACCAATTCAAAAAGTGAAATGCACAGACCAGAATGAGCATAAGAGGAGGATTTATCAGAAACAGAAACAGGAACAGAGCTCTTGCAGCACAAGAGGGAACTCGACACCAGAACTTCCCTGCCTGAGTGTGCTAGTCTAGGGGTGTATTAGGAGCTGAATCACTGCTTTGGGTTCAAACTTACGCTGATTAGGGTTTGGCACCGTCATAATGCCGTTAGCCCTGAGTCCCACTCAGTCTGCCTTATGTCCATTTCTCCCTGCTTCAAGAAGCAGGCAGCCCGAGGGGGAAGTCATTGAATTGCTCATGCTCCGGGGTCGTCTGGAGCTGCTCGGTGGCGTCCCACTGTGTGCAGACCAGGCTGCCCCGGGGGACGGGTCAGCTCACCCAGCTCAGCCCGCACTGGCCGGGAGCACCTCAGACCTGCCGCGGCTCACCTCCATGGCAGGCACCCTGCCACCTCGCTGCTCCCCTGCTGCTCCTCGGCACAGACTGGCGGGCTGGCCGCACAGCTTGGTGGCTGGGGACCCGTGACACCATGAGTCATAAATGACCAAACAGATGGCACTGCAGCTGAGCCAGATGGAAAGTCTCCTCAACCTCCAGGCCCCTTCTCAACACCAGCACCTTTCTGAGTCACCCTGTAAAGGGGCAGAGGAGCGCGCCTGTGTGACAAACGTCGCTTCCACAGTGAGGCCTGCCAGCACCGTGCCCCATTTCCCCCTGGAGCTGGAGTGAGGGCCGCAGCTCATCCTTAGCCTAGGAGGACACGGCTCAGCCGGCTCTGGACCCAGAGAAGGCCTTGCTGAGGCCTCAGGCCCCTGCACATTCAGGGCACCGACTCCCACACGGCCCTGTGCGCGTCTCTCACGTCTAGAAGGTGCCGCCCTTGCTCTGCGGGTCCTTGTGGTATGACGTCACTGGCATGCCGGGCGCCTTGGTGTCCTGAAGAGGAACATTGTGGTAATCAAGATGGCTGCAGTCTGCCCGTGGCACGGGGCCAGACGTGACCTGAGTCTTAGGCGAGATGAGAGGTCTTTTATCCAATGAGATAAGGCCGCTCTGGAATTCTCCACGTACGGAAAAGAGAAGCAAGCATTTTTCTCCAGGGGTGGGGCTGCGTGGGCTTGTCCTAGTAGGCTGTGTTAGCCTTCCGAGAATCTGCTTCCCTTCTCTAAGATCCCTCCATCTTCTATACCAACCAAAGAGTTAAATGGGGAAGTGATAGGGTCACCCACTTCTGCAGCATTCAAGTTCAAGTGTGAGAGCGGGTGTGGGTACAACCCGCTGTTGAGCTGCCGTATGTCTCATTAAGAGAGTTTTTCTTTTGCTGTCTTATAGATTAAGCAGGGTCATAGAGGCTGCCCATCTGTTTTGGTCCCAGGGGATCATGGTCAGCTTTAGCCATGGCCATGGTGCCTGCTACCAAGACAGCCTCTCCCTTACTGGTGACCTGCCCATCAACTACGGCGGCCCTCAACAGTGTCACATGTCTATCAAATAGCCTTGGCTTTTGAGCCAGGGGCCCTGCTTTCCCCAGTGACAAGGGCAGGTCTTCAGGTGTCTCTCAGGGGAGCAGTTAGAGGCTTGGTGAGTGGTCACACAGGACATATCCACACCAGCATTCCTGCTTCCTTGGCTTCCTGCTTCTACCCCCTGACAAAGAATGCCAGGCATCTCAGCTTCTTGTAGGTGGCAAGGGCTGCCAGGAAGTCAGGTTTCGCTCGCTCAACCAACCAGCCAGCCAGCCAGCCAGGCAAGCAGAACTCCAGGGAGCACACTGCTCTAGCATCACTTGCTAAAGCCAGTGTCCTTCCCTCCGTTCTTGGTTTAGTACCCTCAGAATCCATTCCTTAGTCCAGTGTAAAGTTCAAATTCTTGCAATGACTTGGCTGTGGGAGTCTCCCTCAGTGTTTGTCCTTGTATCACAAAGGGTCCATCGGCATCACACCCTGTTTGTGTCTGAAGACATCAAAACCTGGGGAGGTAAAGGGGACACGTGCTGTGTCAAGGGAAGCCTTGCACACCCGAGGCCTCAGCACCACCTGCCCCACGTCCAGCCTCCCACTCCCACCCTGCCGTTGATCCCCAGTCAAGGAAGAGACCAGAGGAGGCTGTGCAGGTAGCAGCTGTTGTGTCAGAAACCCACGGCTGTCCCTTTGGGTTTGGCTATGGCTGTAAAGCATAAGGAATTCTTTTAGGAGAGTCATGGAAAGTCTTTGGTTTTCGGTCTGTGCCTTGAACTGTTCACGTCTCACCTTGCCGCCCACTTCTCCCCGCAGTTCCTTGTGGGAATTCTTGTGCCTTTCATGCAGCTGCCTGGCAGCAATTCCTGTCCCTCAAAGTTTTACTTCGAGTGGGATCTTCATTGCACTAGGTGACCTTCACTGCAGGTGGCCACAAATGATCATTCGTGACACGAGCTGTCCTAACACCATCTGACTTGTCCTCAGACCCAGCCAGGCCAGAAGACCATCCAGTTCCCCCACTCTCCGGGGGTGGGCTGCCGCCAACACTCCAGGGATCGTTCTTTAGTATGGAATAAGCACAGGAATAAGATTCGGTTAATTTAAGCAGACAAAGAATTTATTAAAAGGCTCATTATGCAACTCGCAAAATTCTCAGGCTGGAGTAGCTGGGAGGCTGAGAGGGACACTCCCAGCTTAACACTGCAGAGCCGGTTCTGTGGGGACCCATTCAGCCACCACGGGCTCTTGGTTGGTAGTCTGTGCTTCAGACACGCTACCTGGGAAAGTCCTGCTTCATTCAGGAAAGAAGACAGTTGCAAGTAGCAAAAACTCTGACTAACAACAGGTTAATGATACATGTTGGTTTTTTTCCCTGACTTATTTAGACACTGATCGTTGTAAACATTGTATCAACTGTCCAAAAATTTCCCCAGGGACCCTGGCCGGCTCTTTCTTCTTGACCACTGTTAGCATATTGACTAATCTTCAGAGTTGTCCCCTCATGGGGACAGACAGACAGAGCTATTTTATTGACATTCAAGGCAGAAACTGGGAGAAGGCAAAAGGACTGGCTTCGGAGTCAGGATGGCAACGGATCACCCAGAACCCCCAAGTGGGGCTTCCACCTTGAAGGGCAAAACATCACACCGGGGACAGCCGTGCAGCCAAGAGATTTATTCAACAGCCTTTGTGGCTGGTAGCAAAACCAGAGAAGAGGTGCTCTGGTCAAAGAGGTGCTAGGAGAGGGGAGGCAGGGAGAAGGGAGTGTGCAAGCTCTGGACAGAAGGTGGGTGCTTGGTCACACCGGCTGGGATCTCTGGAGCTATCAGCTAAAGCAGCTGCTGTCTGGCTGGAGGCTGGAGCTGTCAGCTGGGAGCGGCCAGCCGTAGGGCTGAAGGCGATGGGTCTGGAGCTGTTGCAGTGGCTTCCTCCTCTCAGCAGCGACGAGCTGATGTGTATGTCTGTGTGTCTGTGTTGAGTCTCTCGAACAGGGCCCTATATAGGGATTTCTGGTGGGAGGTGCACCAGAGCAACCCCAGTGCCATTGGTTCTTTGCCCATAGAACAGGGCGACCTTTAAGCCTATTGGCTCTTGCCTGGGGAAAAGAAACATCCTGCCCGGGCAAGAAACATCCTGCCCGGAGAATGAAACAAGGTTGCTTCTCTCAGGATGTGGAGAACTCTGGGGGGGGGGGGGGGTGTAGCCCATCTATCACACCTGCCTCTCCATGGCCACAAGTGTGCCCCGCGCCCCTCTAGAGATGAGGAGGAAGCCTAGAGAGCACTCACCTGGCGTGACCCGCCTCTGGAGCCGGGCAGGGCAGGGTGCTGGGCACCTCCTCCTCAGGATCCTGTTTCCCTGCATCTCCAGCTGCTGGTGCAGGCGCATCTGATGGGCAGAGCCCAGACACAAGCCGCGTCCGGGCACCAGGAGTGACTGGGAAGCTGACAGCCTGGAGCCTGGGGCTCCTGTGGTAGGAGCTACTGCTTCATAAAATAGGGATTCCCCAAATGTGGGGTGGGAGCTCCCTGCTGGAAGGCCAGGCTAGCGGCAGACCTCTTGCCCTGTTGTCGTAGGTCTTCCTGGGTTGTGTCATGTGTGTAGTTCGAAGTGAAAAATTAACATTTTGGACAATGAATATACCATTTGCATGAAATTTTTATCTGTCCCTAGGAATTCATTTATGCTTCCTTTTATTTATTTATTTAAATATTTATTTGCTTTAGTTGTACACAATGTGTTTATTTGTTCGTGGTGCTGAGGTTCGAACCCGGGCCGCGCACATGCTGCTAGGCGAGCGCTCTACTGCTGAGCCACAACCCCAGCCCTATGCTTCCTTTTAAATGGTTGAGGGGCGAGAAGAAGGCAGGACAAGTAAGGGGTTCCTGTTTTGCTCCTCGGCTGGTGTCTGAGATGCAGTGCCACCAGGTAGTTCGCCCGGCTCTGAAACTCCTACCCTGCCTGAGGTGTCTAGAAGCCCCTGTGAAGCTGCTCCAGACCTACTGACTGTAGCTGCCTGATGCTGTTGCAGCCACAACACCGCGGGAGGAAATTCGGTGGCAGGAATCTTTTATTCTAGCTTTCTCTTTGGCTTCTAAACTAAACTCTTTTCCTTATTTCCTTATATTATTCTTTTTCTCTTTGGCTTTCTCTTTTTCTTACTCTAGCTTCTCTGGCTTTTTCTAGCTTCAGCAACCTCTGGAACTCTTAACCGCTCTGACTCTTTTTTCTTCCGACTACATTCTTCTTCTGACTACGTCTTCTTCTTTCTGACTATGTTCTTCTTCTTCTTCTTCTGACTGACTGACTGACTGACTACCTTCTAACTGACCTCACCTGGTTATATATCTTTAGCTTTACAGGTGCGTCACGTGCATACTTTGAATAGTGTATGAGTATCAGGTGGAACTTATGGCTCCCAGCTAACCGCAATAGCCATCTCTCTGATTAGGGCTCCTTCAACTGACTACAGCACGTGGGTCCCAGGTCTTTGCCAGTTCCCCTGCTCTCCCTACCTAGCACACCTAGTACCTAGCACTGTGTGTCCTACCTGGCACCTGCCTGTGCTTCGCTTCAGGGGACTAGAATCCCTCGGTGGCAAGTAGCTCACTTCAATAAGCAAACCCAGGCCAGTGTTTTCCTGGGAAAGAACACTTTGTACTTTCCAGTACTGCTGATACTGACTGTAGAAATGAATCATGGTTAGGAAGCCCATAACCAAACAGCCTGCTCAGTCTAGGATATTAAGCGTCTTCTAGAAGGAGCCCACTAACCAGAAGGAATTTCAGTCCCTGAGGAAGGCGGGCCGCTAAACAATGAAGGCCTTTACCTAAGGGAAGGGAATCCACCCGCCAGCAGAGCCGACTTGCCTTCGGAGATGGGCGATGTCAGATGAGAACATAAATGGTTACAGTAGCGACTTTTTGTTCACTGTGAAAGCCCAAGCCCTGAAAACAGCATCCCCTGGCTCCCGGTCTCCAGATGCCAGCAGGAAAGAGGTATCCCCTGGCTACCGGTCTCCAGATGCCAGCAGGAAAGAGGTATCCCCTGGCTCCCAGTCTCCAGATGCCAGCAGGAAAGAGGTTTGCCTTGCTCTGGGGTCTGATGGGTCCTGCTTGACCAAACCTAGAGTAAGAGAGACAGGGGGATCTCCTGGCTTCGCCATCAGCTCACGTGGGGTGTTGGGCTCATTCCTGAACGAGCACCCGATTGTCTGGCCGTAGTTCTTGCTCTTACTGCTTCCAGACACAGCCTCCACGTCTTGTGGATTTTCCAGCCTAAATGGCAATCTTAGAATTTGGGTGCTGGGTTTCAAAGGTTTTAAGAATGCTGGGATTCAGAAGTAGGTAAGACAACCTAAGTGACAAGAGTGTTTTACAAGCTAACTTTATTCTTATGTAAAGGCCATACTTTTTGTTTTAAAAGATCTTATTTAATGATAAGTTAGACTTTTTGTGAAATATGTGTGAATTACATACTGATTATTTTAATCTCATGCTTGCAGCTCCTAAAGTGAGAGACCATTAAGCACATCAGATTTATTTTTATTTTTATTTTTTTAAATATTTGTTTATTTGTTTTACTTGTACACAATGCCTTTATTCTTACATGGTGCTTAGGATCAAACCCAGGCTGCGCTCGTGCTAGGCGAGTGCTCTACCACTGAGCCACAACCCCAGCCTGATTTTTAAAAAAGAATGTTGAATCAAAATCTATACGATTCAGTGACTTTTTTTTTTTTTTTCAGTGCAACTATTGCCATAAAACAGTTAGACCCTTAGCATTCCTCTGGTAATAAGTGTATTAGGTCCTAATTCAAGTAGAATTTTTACAATAAACCCCACATCTTAACCAGAATCTAGGCAAAAAGGCAGGTGTTGGAGCTCTCCTAAAGCTGCTCTGTAATGCTCCTTTAATGATTCAATACTTCCATTGAAACTTTGGTATTAAGTGGATCTGGGATTTAAAAGTGTGGGGGTGGGGTTAGCATAAGCTGGGATCCACAGCGGTCAAGAGCATGGACTAGTTCCCATTTGAATGAAACTTTTGCTACAAATGAATCCCAAGAAGCCCTGGGCATCACACTCTGCTCTGTGGACATCACTGAAAGCAATTCGAGTTTTTGTGCCCAAAACAAGACCAGGTCGTCACCAGGCATTCTTGGGAGGGGTGCAGGCTGCCTGGCAATGTCAAGGTTCTTTGCAGCGTCTCCAGAGAAGGTGGCTCCCACTGTGCAGGGTGTGAAATCTGCACACCGCGGGGGGATTAGCGGTGGTGGTTGCACCCAGGTCTTCCTGCACAGGGCACGCTTGGGCACCTGCAGTGTGGAGCCTCCAGGCTCCAGTGAACTGTGCAAGAGGCCTGTCTGAAGCTGCAGGGCACAGGGGACAAAGGTGAGAGGCGGGAGCTGCTCAAGAGTCTGCTCGGGTTCTTGTGAGCCCCGAAGCTCATTCAACACTGCAGATTCTCCACAAGGAAAGAGAAACAAAATCACAAAGCAGATCAGGAACTCAAGTGACTATTCATTTAGAACAACAAATTACACATTCCAAGAAGCTGATCGATATAAACATCCCAAGATCTGGAAGGACAAGGTGCTATTTTCAACTTCTGATGGCCTGCGGCATCTCTGGATGCCTTTCCCTGTGTCTGGTTGGCTCGTGCTGGTGCTCATGAGGAATGACTGCAGTATCATGTTCTGTGGAGGGAACGGAGAGGGCTGTTTTCTCTAGCATGATCGGGCCCATCTCATTTTTCTCACTGAGACTCAGTAGTGGTGATTTCGGTTTTGTAACTTGTTGGTCATTGGATTTCTAGAGTTATTTTCAAGTTCAGGGAAATTTCGGTGAACTTTCATTACGATCCATAAGACTTCAGGGCATCTCAAGTTTTCTTGTGCAGTGATTGATTTTTTTGTTGTTGTTGCATTTTTGTGTGTGTGTGTGTGTGTGTGTGTGTGTGTGTGAGACTGGTGATAGAACCCAGGTCCTCGTGTGTGGTAGGCAAGTGTTATGCCACTGAGCTACACCCCCAAACCCAGCGATTCATCTTCAGTATTCTTTGGATTCGTGACATTACCCAATTGTTGCCATGTCCGTGTGCTGTGAGTCGTTTCTGTTATCTCCTGCTTCAGGGAAGAGTGCAGGCCAGCACTGGGCCCCAGGGACTCGCCCACCCCGAGGACGGGACCATTTGCACCCTCCCTCTGCCTGCAGAGCTCAGGGACTGCTTGGGAAGGGAAGAATGACCTCCAGAGGTCAGTGAGTGCCCTTGGAAGGCGACCCCTCCTGCACCCTTTCCTGAGCACCAGTGCAAGGGGGGTGAACAGAGAGAGGTGAGGCAGGCGAGCCACAGGTCCCCTAGGGTCAGGGTTCTGGGTTCCAGGGCCCTGGAGCTCTGGGCTGGAGGATCTGCCCAGCAGAGCTCACCATGTGATCCCCTGGGAACGATGGGCCTTCCTAGACCAGACGGAGAGCTGGTCCAGGAGCACGCAGAGGCAGGGGCTGGATGGGGTGCTAGTGGTGCTTCCACGATGGGGACACTCAGGGACAGCAGTTCCAAGAGGGTTGCTGCGGGTCTCTCAGAGTGGGAAACCAGCTGAAGGAAGTGAGCAGGGCAGGAGGGGAGCCAGGCTCGTCCCTGGAGGTGCTGACAGGCAGGTCGGGAGTCACCCATGGCCAGCAGCTGCCTCTGTCCCCGGTGAGAGCACAGAGCCACACTGTGGCCGCAGCACGGTGGCCTGACCAGCACGCGCTGCCTCCGCATGCCCGGTCACTGGAGCACCACCAGCCTGCCCTGACACCCTCCCCACCAAGCCCCAGCAGTCCCCTTCAGCAGCCCGGTGAGGCCACCGGAGGGCTGGGGAGCAGCCCCTCCTTCCCCTGTCAGCCAGCTGAGCAGCTGTGTTGAGCTGAGAAGTCTCTGGAGCCGGGTGGGACCCCAGGCAGGCGGGGTGCTGGCTCTGAGCACGCTGGCTTCCCTGCGTGGTGCGAGCCCGGCTGGTCACCCCCATCTTCCTGTCTAGACTTGGCAGTCGCCTCAGAGAGCAAACCTGACGATGGGACAGAGGAATGACGCCCTGGAGGCCGTGCTCAGCCCACATCTGCACTGCAGGCGCCTGCTGTCCACCAGAGCCTCCCCCAGGCCTCTTCGCATGAGGATTATTGGGGTCACTGCAGACGCAGGAGGAGCTCTTCCAACAGTAGGTGACCCTCGGGCAGGAAGGCCAGGGAGGAGCGCCAGCCCGGGTCTGCTAGCAGATCTCTCCCTGGCTCGTTCAGTTCTCGCGGGCAACTCGCAGGGTCCTGCTGGCCCACACCCTCCTTTCTTGGTGTCTGTTCCTTTTCTGTGTGGCCCCCAGGTGTCCTCAAGGTGCCTGTTGGTAGACTTGTTCCTCTTTCGCTTGCTAACAGGGACTGTCACTAAGCACTATGGCGGGGGGCGGGGGGCGGGGGTCGGCTGCAGAGAGAGAATGATCCCTCCTCACACCGCCAGCTGTAGGTGAGGGGGGGCTGACTGATGTGCACAGGTGGTGGTGACAGTGACCCAGAGCCACTGGTGTGTCGGTGTGACAGCGTGCTGGGTGGATGCAGTCGGCCGGGCTCCTCTTCTCTGGCTCCTCAGGTGGGGACACACCTAGAGGTGACTACTCCCTGGCTCCAGGACCAAGTCTGACCCAGGGAGGAGGAGGGGTGGAACTAGGGAGAGCTCAAAGACAAGCAGGAAGCGGGGGCCAAAAAGAAAAAGAGCCCAATATGGGAGAGGGGGTTCTGGTGGACGGACAGCAGAGGGCCAGGTGGCCCCAGGACCGGAGCCCAAGCAGGTGGAGGAGCAGGACCCGGGGTGGTGCTCACCAGGAAGCCCTGTGTCACGGGCTGGCATTGTCCAAGGAGCCTAGGGGTGACCACCAGCTCCACCAGGCTGGGAGGAGACCATGTTGCTTCTGCAGGCCACATGGCCATGCAGTGGCCCGTGGAGTCAATGACTTTACCCTTACAACTCTCCACTGCCCTTCTGCCCTTTAATGTGCAACCAGGCCCTGGACTCTGGTCAGTCCAGGGAGGGTGGTGAGCCCTGGGGCAGGTGACAGCCAGCTCCGTTCTGCTTCAGTAAGGCCTGCGCTGCGTGACCGCCTCGCACTGGCATTCTATCTGGGCTGTGCACAGCACAGGTCTTGGTCGGGACCCTTCCCCCCCCCCCCCCCCCCGCTGACCCTGCAATAGTAAATTGTAAAGGGGTGGGTGCCACCTCTGGGAGCAGCCCAGGATGGGACCCAAGGGCCCAGTCACTGCAGGCTGAGAGCCACGTGACCTCAATGGCTGGTTAAAAGCAACTCCTGCTGGTGACCATGGCAGGTTCTGAGACAGGAGACAGTTATGGCAAAGGCCTGGGCTGCAAGGAGCCCAGGACAGACAGGCAGCAGCTGCTTGTGCGCGCACACACACACACACACACACACACACACAAATGCCCATCAGCAGGTAGCTGCTGTGGTTGTGGCTCAGTGGCAGAGCGCTTGCCTAGCCTGCGTGAGGCACTGGGATCGATCCTCAGCACCACCTAGAAATAAACAAATAAGAGTATTGGGTCCATCTAAAACTAAAAAAAAAAAAAAAAAAAAATCAACTCATCTCAAACAGAACCAACACTTACGCCTCGGGTTTTGTCTCATCTTGTGTAACACTAAAAGACCCTCCCGCCTCCACGACAGGACATGCTTGTGCACCGTGCGGTGCCTGGACACTGCTGAGCGTTGTGTGCACGTTGGAACGCGACGGAGCGCTGTCCTCCCGGGAGGGCAGCACCCTCTGGGGGACAGGCAGGGTCTGTGCTCCTCACGCTGGAGCCCCTAGCTAACCCTGCCTGGAGGGGCTGTTCCTCATCCCTTCCTAAGCACCGGTTGGGAGCTTTGGAAGAAACGAGAAGGATCCGAATGGCGGTGCTGGGTTTCAGTCTGCCCGGTCTTGGGAGTCTCTGCTCACTCTGTCTTGGCTCAGCGGCAGCTCTGGACCCCAGAGTTAGGGCCAACACTGTAACTACCCAGCTCTCTGATTCCACCGCTGTGCCGCCCAGTCCGTGGATCAGCGTTTGTAGGCTGTAGGTAGACCACATCTGTCACACAGGTGAAGTATCTCTAATCTGAAAAGCCTGAAACTAGAAGTGCTGCAGATCTTGGGAGTTTCCTGAATTTGGGGACACTTGCATGGTATTTACTGCATGAGTGTCCCTAGTGTGAGAATCCAAAATCCAAAATTCCCTGACACCCAAAGCTTTATGAGGAGTGAGAGGGATGAACACGTGATCTCATTTTGAGCATTTTAAATAGCAGATTTGGGTTAGGGGTGCTCAACCCCACCCTAAACATTTAGAAGCTTTAAGATATCCTTTAAGCCGGGCGCGGTGGCGCACGCCTGTAATCCCAGCACTTTGGGAGGCTGAGGCAGGAGGATCGCAAGTTCAAAGCCAGCCTCAGCAATGGCGAGGCACTTAGTAACTCGGTGAGACCCTGTCTCTAATAAAAATACAAAAAAGGGCTGGGGATGTGGCCCAGTGGTCGAGTGCCCCTGAGTTCAATCCCGGTACCAAAAAAAAAAAAAAAAAAAAAAAAAAGATTTCCTTTAGCCTGGTATGAACAAGGAAATAGATTTGAACTGTATGAGAGCCAATAGCACACCACATTTCTTTTCTTTTTTTAAAATTCATTCTTAAATGACTGTACATGCATGGGAAGTTTTGAAGAGTAGACTGGAAACTCCCTCGTGGTTACACATAGACAAGATTCTGATTATAATAAAGCAGTTATTATCCAAAATAACAGAAAATGTTTCTACCCCAAAGCTGCCATTATCCTTGAGATTCCTATTAAGACAATGACTGAGGATTATTTCCTTTTCCCTTTTTTAATTAGAGCTTTATAATTGTACATAGTAGTGGTTCCTCCTGACAAACTCACACATGCATGGAATTCAATTTCAGTTCACGATTCCCCCTAGTCCCTCCCATCCTCTCTCCCCTCTCCCATTCTCCTTCCTCTACTCTGCTAGACTTCCTTCTGCTCATCTGTTAATTTATAGTCAATTGATTCTTTCTGCCTATGTGTAAGGATGAGTTTCCCAACTTGTATTCATCTATGCACCCAACATGGTTTTTTAAAGCATGCATTTTGCGTTGCCTCCCCTACCCTTCCCTCCACTCTGCCTTTCAGTCTCCTTCAGTACTGATCTTCCCTTTATTTTATGTTATCCTATTCTTCTCTCTCCCTTTCCTTTATTTTAGTCTGGCTTTCCCATATGAGAGAAAACATTTGACCTTTGAGTTTCTGAGTTTGGTTTATTTCACTTAGCATGATATTCTCCATTCCCATCCATTTACTGGCAAATGCCATGATTTCATTCTTTTGTATGGCTGAGTAGAACTCCATTGTATTTAAATACCACAATTTCTTAATTCATTCATCTATTGACGGGCATCTGTGTTGATTCCTTAATTTAGCTATTATAAATTGTGCTGCTGTAAACATTGAGGTGGCTGTGTTGCTGCAGTATGCTGGTCTTAGATCTTTTGAGAAAACACCAAGGAGTGGGATAGCTGGGTCATATGGTGGTTTCATCCCTTTACCAACGATTATTTTCTCATTGTGGTTTCTAATTGCGGAGTGAGGTTCCTTTATGCGTAAAGGGTTATGAGCCCAATATCAATCAAATGCAAAGGTTGACGAGGCACAGGTGCTGCGGTTGTGATGTGCTACTGCAGGGGCCTGACCCATGGCCATGTCTGACTGAAGGACAGCAAGATGGGCTTAGGATCAGGATAGTGACAGACTCCCTCGCTCTATGCCAGTAACAGAACACAGTGACAGCTAGCACCATCGTCACTGAACAATCTTGTATCATGACTCTTTAAGGTAGCGGACATCGGGCAACATTGGAACTGGAAGTTAGAGACACAACACCATTTATATAAGCAGGTGTGGAACCCCATCCCAGAGACCACCGTGTCAACACATGGAAAGTCTGGGATGAAGGCAAGCATTAACAGACTTTCAAACTCAGTTCAAAATTCATTAATAATATAGCTTTTAAAGCCAATCTACAATAAGAGATCAAATTATTTTATAAACTAAAGAAAGCAGACCTTTGACAGGTCTCCTCACGCCTTTGATATCGCCAGACGGGGACTTGGGTTTGTCTGACTCCAAACCCTGTGACGTGACATCGAGCCTCTCCCGGGGCTCCTGCTCTGTTCCTTGGACAAGGAAAAGTCCGCAGCTGGAGGGTCGCCACAGTTGACTGCACTCCTAGCTCTGAGCTGCAGGAAGCAGGCGGGTGGTCCATCCCGGACACCCCTCATTCACAGCCTGCGTCCAGCAGGCACGGGTGTCTGCACACTGAGCCCCTTCCCTGCTGTCCCCTCCAGGTGCAGTCATCCTGGCTTTGTGCACACGCTGGGCCTGTTCTAGCCATAGGGAGCTGTTTGGGTCCCCAGAGGGCGGCCCTCAACGCCCCCAGGGCAGCTCTCTGAATCTGCCTCTGTGACAGCTCTGTCACCCTCACAGTGGGTTCTGGGGTCACCTGCTGCAAGAAGCCGACTCCAGCCCAGTCTGAGCCGGAGGCCCTTCTCTGTCCCCACCCTGGCCCGAGCGCACCCTCAGCGCACCGAGCTCTTGGTGCCTCACGTGCCCTCTGCCACCTGCAGGAGGTCTGGGCTGGCGGAAGGTGAGCACTGTGGGGTGGGAAGCTGGGGGCCTGGCCGAGACCCCTGCATTTGAGGCCTGCCGTCCACGTGGGTGACTGGGGGCCCTTTGCCAGCCACCAATGCTGTCCCCGCATCGTGCTCCTCTCACCCAGTGTTGCTGGGAGCACTCGGCCACGCTCCGAACCATGGTGCCCGTTAGGATGCTCGGCACAGAGAACGGCCGTCCCCCGTCCAGTTCCACCACAGACGTCCTGAGCCACCAAGATTAAGTCCCCTTGAGAGTTCCAGGTGTGACTGGACCCCCTCTCTGTCCTGTACAGCGTGGCAGGTCCTCCAGTGACATCTGGGCCTGAGGGCTCTCTGGGGCACCGCCACCCTGAGTCTGAGGTCCCGGGAGAAAGGGACAATATTACGAAGCTCAATCGTAATAATCCTCAAAGTTGAGCACATTCAGTTCTTTTTTTTTTTTGGTACTGGGGATTGAACTCAGGGGCCCTTGACCACTGGGCCACATCCCCAGCCCTTTTTTTTTTTTTTTTTTTTTTTTTTGTATTTTATTAGAGACAGGGTCTCACTGAGTTGCTAAGTGCCTCGCCATTGCTGAGGCTGGCTTTGAACTCACGATCCTCCTGCCTCAGCCTCCAAGGGCTGGGATCTGTAAGTGCCACCGTGCCTGGCCCGGCCTGAAGGAAATTTCTGAGAAATTACTTGGTAGAGGTCAGAAGGGAAATGTGAGAAGAAAATAATTAAAGAGGCCACTGATTGGGATAAAAACTCTCACGTGCCTTAGAAGCCTTTCAAAAGAAAAGCCAAAGAAACCCAGAAGTCATCTGAACACTTAAAATACAAGGAAAAAAATAAAATATATATATATATATATATATATACTGTTTGAGAATAAGTAGATACATCAAAAAGTCAGAAAGATAATTAAAGATGAGAGTCTAATTACAGAGCATCTGGGTTTAGACTAATAATCAAAAGCGCTACAGACATTCTGGACAGGAGAGAAGATCACGCCAGACTTGGAGAAAGAGGCCCCACTTCTCCCATGACCTCATCTCCCCGGGCCTCTGCTTTCTCATCTCAGGAAACCAGATCATCTCCAAAGACCTTTTCAAATCCAAATTCAAAGTGCTGTAAAATAAACGGCTAAATGAGGATCTTTGTTTCTTTATTTTTAACTAAAAAAAAATGCATAGGTAATTTTTGTAGAAAGAGTAACAATTACATATGAGCAAGAAAATGAAAACCATCAGTCTCTCCAGCCCAGAGAGCCACTGTGAAGGTCTTAACGCATTTTTTCCAGATTTGCATATACGTACATGAAGGTAAGTTTGTGCAATCCTACTATTTTTTTGGCAGCCAACAATATATTGCGAGGGCATTTTCTTGTCTTAGTTTTGTCTCTGTGCCAGGGATTACAATCTGAGTGAAAGCAGGAGGGTGTAATTTGGGTTGCAGGGTGTGTTATAGTGCAACTTGAGTGTGTTCAGGCTGGAAGAGATGAAGGACATTTAGAAAAATAACAGTATTTTTCTTTGTACAATGCCTTCAACTTTACAAATGACCTTGCCTAAGAGCCTTTTAATCTGCAAAGTGTTTTTACATCTTCTTTCATAGCTGCTCGACTAGCACAGGGCTGGGCACCAAGGCTACATCAACAGCCTTATTAAATCAGCGAAAGCGCATCATCCTATTTCCCTAAAACTGGGATGAGGCCAGCCCTATCTCATTTTTATAGATTTTATATCAGGTCTCCCCCAATGACCCGATGCAGGGGTTGCAGTCTCCCAGTGTCGCTCTAAGCAGGGTGGACAGCAGCGGTCTCCTTGCAGAAATGCAGGAACAGAGGATGACGCAGGACGAGCTTGACCTCAAGCCCAAGCCCCACAGTTGGCACCGCTTTGCACCTGCGGGGCCGCCCCGGGCGCTCTGCTGCAGCAGGAGGTGCTGAGCGCAGGCCCCGCACGGTTCACATGCAGCTCCGGGCTGCGGAGGGAGCCCTCCTTTGTCCAGGGTGCTGCTTTCCCCGCGGGAGGCCTCTCCCGGGCTGATCTGAGGCCCCCAGCGACGACCCTGAGCGTGGGGTGCGCCGCCCGGCCCCAGCGCGCCCCCTCGTGGCCCAGCCTTCTCTCCCGCTCTTGGACTCCGGGGCACCAGAGTGCGGAGGCTGGCAGTGCCGGGCTCTGAGGCCTGGGGGCGTTCGCCCGGGGCTGCGACGCGGGGGCCTCAGTCCGCTTTCCTGCCTGGCAGCCTCCCGGGGACCTAGGCGAGCGCCGGGCCAGCCCTGTCCCTCCGCCGGGCGCCCAGGAGCTCTTGCGTTAGGGACTGTGAAGGCCAAGCTTGCCTCCTCCGGCCCCAGGGTCCCAGCACCCCACTATTTCTGGGGAGGTCCGAGCTCCTGCCTCCGTGGGGTGGTGGCGGGATGGAGGTGGCAGGTGGCGGCGGTCTGAAGCTGGGCCCTGCAGGGCCATTTCTCAAAGCCGAATTGGCCCCAAATCCATGAGCTGCTTGGAAACCTGGAAATGCGGCCGCTGGTTATGGCTCCCAGGGCGGCACCTCTGGGGACCGACTTTTCCTGAAGCAGCCTTGCTGAGCTCCGCGGTGGCTGCAGCTCGCCTGGGTCGGGGCTAGTGAAGGAAGGGCGCCCCCCACGGGGTGGGTGGGAGACCCGAGAGCCCGCCGCGCGCGGCCCGGGGAGAAACGCCGGCCTGCGGCGCCATCTGCTGGCAGATTCTGATGTTGCACGACGTGGATGAATTCAATAAACTGAAAGCAAACTAGATTCTGTTCTTTGACACACAGTCGGTCTTGAAAATCCCTTATTAGAATAAACATGGAAAACAAACTCCCAATGAAGCACTACTTAATTACCAACTTCTTCTCCACTAAAGCACTTATTTAATATGCTCTCTGGAAAAAAAAAATGGTCGAATTTTAATTCCATTTGCTTTCCGTCCCAAGCAGTCCCCACTGACCACGGCTTGACTCAAGTGTTTCGTTTTTATGACCATGTGAAAGGGACACACATTCAGGAGGAACCACGTTTTGGGTTTTGAATTTGGAGCTTTTCCTGGGCTGGCCTAACACAGCAGGATGCTCTCTCCATGCTGGGCAGTGGTGGCTGGAGTCCGCCCCAAGATCACCAGGGAAACTGGCGGGGCTCTAGAGTGTCCTGTGCGACCCAGCAAAGTGTTCCGAGGGTTAAATGTGCTAAGTGTATTTTTTAAAATATTTATTTATTTACTTTAGTTGTACACAATGCATTGCATTTATGTTTACGTGGTGCTGAGGCTCGAACCCGGGCCACACACGTGCGAGGCGAGCGCTCTGCCGCTGAGCCACAACCCCAGCCCGCTAAGTGTATTTTTGACCCCACCTAAGCATATGCAAAATCTGCCTTGACACAGACTGCTAAAGCCACCCCTGCACATAGTAATCACCACTACACTGAAACCCCAGGTGATATTTTATATCCTAAACCTGATACTACCAAAATGACACCACACTGTTGGCACCCCACACTGCGGAGCACCGTCTGGTTTGTCACCTCTTCTAACCAGATAGTGACAAGGAGGCTCAGTGCACCTTAGCACACCTCGCGTTCACAGAGGAGTGTTCCTCAGCGGCAGTTACCCACCTAATAAGTAATGATCATAATTTTTGAGCCCAGGACAGACACCAGAACTCCAGAGTTTTCCTCTGTACCAAACGGGAAGTAAACTGGTACCAGGGATCTGACTTTGAATCCATATAAAAAAACAGACACTGGCAAAGAAAGTGCACTTACACACATGGTGTAACATCAGTCATCTTCTTTAAATTGCTCTTATTAATACAGCACACTGGAAGAATGCACATTTTTTCCCTATTTTTAGGACTTTTTTATTACTTAAATACACATGTTGTTAATAACCTTAAGAATTCATTTTTAGCTGCTGACCACAGGATACTGACGAATAACTTTTTTCTGGCATGGAAGACACTTGGACCTTTTTTTGCAGCAGCAGTACGTGGTCTCCGGTGTCAGTGCTCCTCAGAAGCTGTCATTGATGCCATCTCACAAAGCTCTGTGATGTCCTGGAAGGCGCTTCTCTTGGTGCTACAGAGCGAGACCGAAGTATAGGGGCAGCCGAGTCTTTCCTGGCACCAGTGGACCGGTCCCTCTGGTACCAGGGGAGGGGGAGCCCGACACCCCCCTTCTATCCCAGGTCTCCTGAGCAGGTGCTCCACGGAGCTGGGAGCAGAACTGAGGAGGAGGAAACGCTCCAAGGACACTGAAGGACACCTAGAGCTGGGTGTAGGGTGGACTGGTGCCTTTGTTGGACATTTATTGAGCAACTACTGTGTGCCAACCATGCAGGAAGACTATGCCAGGCTGGACCCTGTCCTCAGGGCCTGTCAGTGAAATGGGGCAGGGGGACGGGTTTAGACAACCACAGTCCAAAGCAGGAAAGGGTCACTGTGTGGGAGCCCACGGAGGAGCAGTGTCCCCTCCCCAGGTGGACAGATGGGGTGCTCAGTAGGCTTCACCTGGGACTCTGAAGAGGACAGCGGATGTGATTGGGTAACAGCCACACACTCACATGCCCACTCACACGCTCGCTGCCCTGTGGTTGGGAACAGGGCAAGGGTGCCCTCTCACCACTTGCATTGAGCCTTGTGCTACAGGCTTTAGCAAGTGGGGTAAGCAAGGAACAAAGTTATCCATGTTGAAAAATAAGTAAAATTGTCATTTCCATGTACAATGTACTTGTCTATGTAGGAAACCCTAAGAAATCTGCAAAGGGACTTTTAGTAGATGTGTGTCATCAATGCTATAAGATAAAAGGCCAATATAAAAAACTCCTTTTCATATTCCAGCAACAAACAATTGAAAATTGAAAAGAAACATCATTTTCCCATCAAAGATGTGAAACATATGGGGATCAATTTAACAGATGTGTACAAGGCCATACACTCAAAGCTACGAAACAGTGCTGATGGAAAGACCAAAGTAGGTAGAGATACCATGTTCCTGGATTGGAAGACTCAACGGGGTCACGGTGTTAATTCTTTCTAAATTGATGCATAAATTCAAAGCCATCCATGAAAGTCAAAACAGCCTTCTAAAAGTAGAGTTGGACGAGCCCATTCTAGAGCTTATGGAAATTCAAATATCTAAAATAGTCAAGACTATTTTGGCAAAAGAGAGTCCAGTTGGAGGACTTAGGCTGCATGATCTCAAGGCTTATTCTACAGACACGGTCGCGGTGGCAGGGTGGCACTGGTGGAGCAGGTGCGCAGACCAGCAGCCAGAACAGCAAGTTGAGAGACACACAGACACGGCCAATGAGCCCCTGCTCGGCACCACGTCGGTCAGTGTGGGAAGGGCACCCTCTTTAGAAAGTCCTGCTGAAACAAGCAGTCGTCCACGTGCGGATACCAGGAACCACACACCTCGCTTCACATCGTCAAGGTACACGTGCAATGTAAGAGCTGAAACCAAAACGTGTTCAGAACGGAGGTCGGGAAACTGGGCGCTCATGGCTATTCCCGCTCACGGCCACGTGGTTTCTGCCGGCCTCACTCCCCCCTGCCGCAGCACAAACGCAGCCACAGCTCGGCGTGTTCCAAGGAAACCTTTATTTTTTTTTTTTTTGGTACCGGGGATTGAACTCAGGGGCACTCGACCACTGGGCCACCTCCCCAGCCCTTTTTTGTATTTTATTTAGAGACAGGGTCTCACTGAGTTGCTAAGTGCCTCGCCATGGCTGAGGCTGGTTTTGAACTCGCGATCCTCCTGCCTCAGCCTCCCAAGTGCTGGGATTACAGGCGTGCGCCACCATGCCCAGCCCTCCAACCAAACTTTTCAGAAAAACAAGCAACTGGCCTGCAAGCCATGGGTGCTGACCCCTATTCTAGAAGAAAACGGCGAAATCAGCTATGACTTTGGATCAGGTATAGAATCCTCAGATGCGAGTTCTAAGTGTGCGGAGGTGTGCTTTGGTCAGGGTGGCAATGCATTGAGAATGACTGCCACAGGAGGAAGCTTTTGTCACACAGTCCCCTGGAGCGGGCAGGGGCCAGCGGGGGACACTTCATCATGCTCTCATGGGACAGAGTCTTCAGGCAGGATAAGCAGGCCAGGCATGCTCGAGTTGGGCAGTTGGAATAATTTCAGTAGCTCTGGGACATAGGGACGGCCCACTGTCTGCCACCTTAAGGGGGAGTGGTAGCTACAGGGAGGGCAGCGGTTCGGGCTCTAGATTGGCCTGTGTGTACATGAAAAGCGGTGTGCAGCCACGGCCTTTGCTGAGTCCAGGGATTGGCTGCCTTAAAGGGCCACCCCTCCTGACTGGGCCACCCCTCCAGATGGCAGAGCACCAAGAACACAGAAAGTAAGAATTTGTGGCTGATACACTCTGATACCACGAGTTTCTGGACTCGCCGGGCGCGGTGGCACACACCTGTAATCCCAGCCCTTGGGAAGCTGAGGCAGGAGGATCGCCAGTTCAAAGCCAGCCTCAGCAATGGCGAGGCACTTAGCAACTCAGCGAGACCCTGTCTCTAATAAAATACAAAAAGGGCTGGGGATGTGGCCCAGTGGTTGAGTGCCCCTGAGTTCAATCCCCGGTACCAAAAAAAAAAAAAAAAAAAAAAAAAGTTTCTGGACTTCAACACTAAAAAACTACTGCTCTTTACACTGTGCTCTTAAAAAGCAAAGGGATAAGGGCTGTGGTTATGGCTCAGCGGTAGAGCGCTTGCCTAGCACACATGTGCGGCCTTGGGTTTGATCCTCAGCACCACGTAAAAATAAATAAATAAAAATAAAGGCATTGTGCCCAACTATAACTAAAAATAAATATTTCTAAAAAAAAAAAAAAAAAAAAAAGAGCAAAGAGGCACAGAATGGGAGAAAATAATCACCAAAGATCCGTCTGCTGGCGGATGGGAATCCTGAATATATAAAGAACTCTTCTGACTCAATAAGAAGTGTAACAACCTGATTTTTAGAACTGGAGAAGAGGAGGCAAAACACGTACGTAAACACTTCCCATGAGAAAACTAATGGCCAGCAAACACCTGGCCTGCCTAGCAACACTCCTCGGTAGGGAAATGCACAACAGGACTGCACCAAGGTCCTGCTCCACTCCCACTGGAAGGGCTAAAATGGAACAGATGGATAATAAAAAGAGTTGGCAAGAACCTGGAGCATCTGGGACTCTCGTCTGCCACTAGCGGGAACACACGATGGCTTATTCACTTTGGAAAACAGCGTTTCTTATAAAGTTCACGACACAAGAAACCTAAGAATGGGGTCACACAGAACTGGTACACAAACATTTGCAGCAGCATTATCTGTGAGAGCTGACAACTGAAAACAACCCAAATATCCATCAACTCATGGATAAAGAAATATTTACACAACCATAAAAGAAAATAGTACTCAGAACTTTTTAAAAAGTAGAATAAATCTCACATAAAAATAAAAATAATTTCCTTGTACAAATCTCCATATATGGGGCTGGGGCTGGGGCTCAGTGGTAAAGCACTCGTCTCACATGTGTGAGGCCCTGGGTTCGATCCTCAGCACCACATAAATAAAAATAAAGGTTTAAAAAAATTTGTCACTTCTTAATTGTTTAAAAGAAATCATATATATGTGTATATATCTCAAAAGCACTGTACCGTGTGAGAGAATTCAGGCACCAAAGATCACTTACTATAAGATTTTATTGAGCCGGGCATGGTAGTCCACCTATAATCCCAGCTACTGAGAAGGCAGAGGCAGGAGGATCACAAGTTCAAGGCCAGTCTGGGCAACTTAGTAAGACCCTTTCTCAAAATAAAAAAATAATTCTTTAAAAATGGCTGGGGAGGTAGCTTAATCCTTAGTACTGCAAAAAAATAATAATAATAAATAAATCAATTCATATGAAACTCTAGATACCAAGTTGAAGTGGCAGAAAGCAATGCCCACTTGCCAGGACTGGGGGAAGGGGAGTTGACTGTAGAGAACTCAAGGGGTCTTGTGGGAGTGATGGAATTGTTCCACATCATGACTGTGGTAGTGGTTACACAACTGTATGCATTTGCTAAAACTTGCAGAATTATATTCTAAGTCAGTTACTTTTATTGTATGCAAATTTCACCTCAATAAAGCTGATTTAAGAGAAGAATGACTAGGAAAAACTCCCCCAAAAGCAGAAAAGGGGGCAGAGCAAGCCCTCCCAGGGGTTTGGGGTGTAACTCGGTGGTACAGTGCATGCTTGGCACTGGAAATAATCTGTCCTTCACACCCTCCGTCCCTTCCTGTGGCTGGACCCCAGGATAAAGCTTTTCTGCGGGGCGGGGGGTTGGGTGGGGGGGACGGGATTGAACTCAGGGGATTCAACCACTGAGCCACATCCCCAGCTCTAGTCTGTATTTTATTAGAGACAGGGGCTTTCTGAGTTGCTAAGTGCCTCGCCATTGCTGAGGCTGGCTTTGAACTAGCCTCGGAGCTACTGGAGTCTGGAGTCTCTGCTGCAGCCCGTCCCACATGGGCTGTCAGGCAGTGCGTGTTGGTGGCCTTGGGGCTTTAATAACTGCACTCAGCGCAGGCAGGGCTCACCGTGCGCCAGGCCCTGTCCCAGGACCTTCGCACCAACGACTTGTTGAACCCACAGCCCCTGGGGGGGAGGCCCACGATTGTGTCCATCTTGCAGAGGCGCACGCTGAGGCACAGGCGGTCCCCTCACTGGAGACGGCACCGGGTGCTGTGACTCGCCTGTGTCCTCACCACCATGTCCTGGAAACAGTCCTGGCGGGGGCATCTCGATGGCCTCTGGCTATGGGAGGCAGGGCAGGAGGGGGACTCTCCTTCGGACGTCCACGTTCCGGGTGTTTGATCCCTTCACAAGTCGGGCATGAATTTTATAACTTAAAAAGGGAAGTTTGGAAAAGGTCTAGATACTTTAGTGGAAAATGCATGTCGTGGAGAATCATGACACTGGCTCAAAATGTCCACTCCTGAGGTCTGACTGCTCGCGGGAGGGCTGGTGTGAGGCCCGCTGGACGCCGAGGGGACAGAGCTGGGGCGGACTCACAGGGAGGGGGACGCCCAGGGCCTCGCGGGCAGCCGCTGCCCAGCCTCGCTGCGCTTCCGGCTTTGGGCCGCAAGCCTCACTGCCCCGCACAGTGTGCCAACACGTGTCCTCGCCCTAGGCCCAGAAAGCGGGAAAGCCCCTCCGCAGGCCGCTGGGCGTTTGAGGGGTGCCGCGCGGCCTCCGGCCTCCCCCACCTCCCGGGCCTGCAGCAAGTGCCCACGGGGGCACTGGGCCTCCGCGCGTGGGCGGAGAGGAGTGGTCGCTGCTGTCCTCGCTTAGCTTCAGGCCTTCCGACCACAGGGGACTCGGGGTCCAAGCAGCCGCCAGGTCAGAGCGCGCGGAGGCAGCGGTCTGTGCGCCCAGCTCCAGGGAGAGCCCGGGCCTCGCAGGCCTGTCGCCTGCGTAGACCTCCTGGAAAAAGTGACGAGGGAACCTGTCTTAGATTAAAAACGTCCACCCAAGTATGTGAAAAAATGTCCAACAGCTCCAGTAATTAGAGAAATGCAGATCAAAACTACTCTAGGACCTCACGTCAGCCAGAAGGGCAATCACCAAGAATACAGGCAACAATAAATGTTGGCAGGACGTGGGAAAAGGCACACTCGCACATTGCTGGGGAGGCTGCAAATTGGTGCAACCACTCTGGAAAGCAGTGCGGAGATTCCTCAGAAAACTGGGAATGGAACCACCTTATGACCCAGCAATCCCACTCCTCCGTCTACACCAAAAGGACTTAAAAACAGCTTGCTACAGGACTCAGCCATACCGGTGTTTATAGCAGCTCAATTCACAATAGCTC
The DNA here is from genome assembly GCA_025594165.1 of Tamias sibiricus. Classification (NCBI taxonomy): domain Eukaryota; kingdom Metazoa; phylum Chordata; class Mammalia; order Rodentia; family Sciuridae; genus Tamias; species Tamias sibiricus. The sequence continues at coordinate 99,558,639 of CM046669.1, forward strand.
AACTATGGAATGAACCTAGATGCCCATCAGTAGATGAATGGGTAAAGAAACTGTGGTATAGATGCACAAAGTATGGCATTTGCAGGTAAATGGATGGAGTTGGAGAATATCATGCTAAGCGAAGTAAGCCAATGCCAAAAGCCAAAGGCAGAACGTTCTCTCTGATAAGTGGGTGCTGAGCCATAATCACATATACCTAATTAAAATAAACAATAGAAAAATTCACCCACAATGCAAAGTATTCTTTTAAAAAAAATGATAGCAACTGTTATAACTACTTTTTTATTCATTTGGTTTTTTAAAAGTAATATAAATAACCAGCTGGGCTTTCTCCTCAGTATTATTGGTGAAATAACGTTATCTGGACAAAGACTGCATTTCATAGGCAGGGATTGTTTACCCATATCTGTAGATATCATTTGCATCTCAGCACCCGGGAGACCCAGGCAGCACTTGGTATCAACACCCAGGGGGTTGTTTTGGAAAGTAGGCCGCTCCTGATTCTCACTAAGGGAACTTTGCCTAAACAGGAAAATCAGTTTCTGCTGATATCAGTTGCTTTAGGCAAGCATTTCATGAGCACCTACTATGTGCTCATTGCTTTTGCAAGACCCACATAGACTAGGAACTCAGGGCCTAGGGAGGGAGAAGGACACTGTTTTTTCAACACAATATGAAAATGGGAAAGTGATACTTTGTCCACAGGCTGAACGTGTCCCCCAGGCTTCCCATGTTGGAACTCAAAGCTGGGTGAGCGTTGTTGGGAGGTGGCCCTAACGGAAGGGCTGGGGTCCCCGGGCTCTACCGTTGGGAGTGAATGGAAGCCACCGCCACAAGGGCTCGTGGAGTGGGTTCAGTCTTCTGCCACGCAACGACAGAGCTTTCCTCCTCACTTTCCCCTTGCACCTTCTGACATTTGGAGACCCAGTAAGAGGCCAGCTCCCTGACCCTGGACTTCCAGCCTCCAGAAACACATCTCGGTTCTATTCTTGCAGCAGCACAGAATGGAACCAGGTGCAGCGTGGGTCTGTCCCTCTGGGGGCGGGGCAAGGACACAGCACAGCAGACCTAGGCAGGGCTTGGGAGATGGGCAGCAGGCGGGGGGAGGAGAGGGGCGCTGGGGAGAAGGGACAGCCCAGGGCAGGAGGCACGGGACAGCCCAGGGACAGGTGCAGGATGACTGGAGCCAGAGGTGCCAGGTGGGAGTGAGGGCGGCGGTGCCTCCCGGGCTCCTGGAGAGCACAGTGCCAGCCACGTGGTCTGTGATGAAGCTTCTGTTTTGTTAAAATTGACATGTGTCATACGCGATCATCATCTGCATAAGACCACATGTAGCACACACAGCCATGCTACATGCATGTGCAGTTTGTATAAAGTGGGTTCTTCATCGACTTCACAGTGTCCAATTAGAAGCCCTCTCTTACTCTGACACCCCGTCATCCCTCCATCCTGGCATTTAAATGGCCTGTCACCTGTGACATCCTATGAGTTGGCAACTCTATGTTGGTCCCTCATTTTTTTCCTTAAATTTTCATAGACCTAGAGATTCGAAATTCTGGGAACACCAAAATAGACCCCTGGAGACAAGTGGAGGGCGGGGCAGGCCGGCATGTTCATTCCTGACTTCCCCAAAGGTGGCATGGAGGGTGAGTGGGGACAGGTGGCCCCAGACGATAGAGGACCGTGACAAGGGTCCGCAGGGGTCTGAGCCCCAGGGGCTTCTGCTCACAGTTCAGCGCAGAAGCCTCTCGGCCTGGACTCGGCCTGGCCTGCCCGACACGGGAGCCACCTGCATCCTCTTCTCCGCTACGCACGGTTGGGGGAGGGTCTTTCCTTTCCCAGGAAGTCGTTAATTTTCCCTCTTCCGGTAAAGACCCTCAAAAACAATCACCCACCCATCAAACTCTTTCCCATGTGGTTCTTCAAAGCCAGAACCTTTCATCTCTAATAGGAAGTCCTTCCTCCCCCCTTATTTCACATCTGAGAGGTTCCGGAAGGTTCTGGCGGAGCTTCCGCTCTCCCTTAAAACGGAGGCCCCACTGACTGACCTGGTTCCCACCTCTTCCCCACAGGCAGGAGCAAGCCAGGGCCCCTGGCCTGAGAGGGTCAGGCAGAGTGATCCTGGCTGGAGGCCTGTGTCAGGTCCTCTCTGGTTTGACAGACAGGAGCAGGAGGCAGTCAGGCTCAGGCTGGAAAAGAGTTCTGGGCCCAGGTGGTGCTCAGAATGTCCCCTTTCAACAGCCACTCCTCCTCACTCCCCAATATCACACACACATCTCTCTCTCTCACACACACTCTCTCTCACACTCACACACACACACCTACCTCACACATGCACACATTTACATAAACCACACACGTAAACCACACACATGCACACACTACTTATACTGTATGCCTTAGTCTGTTTTGTGTTGCTATAACAAAATACCTGAGATTGGGTAACTTATAAGGAAAAGAGGTTTAACTTGACTCACTTTCGAAGGTGAGACGTCCAAGCTCAGTTGGCCATACCTGGCAAGAGCCTCACGCTGCATAATGATGGGTGGCATAATAGGTGCCTGTGATCCCGGCACCTCGGCAGCTGTCTCAGAATAAAAATAAAAATGAAAAGGGCTGGGGGCTGGGGCTGTGGCGCAGCGGCAGAGCGTTCGCCTCGCACGTGCGCAGCCCGGGTTCGATCCTCAGCACCACGTAAACATAAATGCATTGCATTGTGTACAACCAAAGTAAATAAATAAATATCTATTTTTTAAAATGAAAAGGGCTGGGGATGTAGCTCAGAGGCAAAGCACTTGCCTTGCACGCGCCAGGCCCTGGGTCCCATCCCCAGCACAGGAAAAACAAACAAATTGATTTATTAAAATCACAATTAAAAATAAAGAATCCTGAAGCCACACGACCGGCAGGGCTTCCTCCTGGAGCCTGCTTGGACTGTGGGCAGATGCCACGTGGCTTCTGCTGCCACAGCCTCCTGCTTCATGTGTTTCTCCTTAAAAGCGACTTGCCTGCTTCTTGTCAGTCACCAAATATTTCAAAATAAGATGTATTTTTAAAGTGGGAAAAATTAGACAGCGATGTCACCCTGTTTCCAGATAGAGGACACAGAAATCATGTGCAATCAAACACCTGTTAGTGTGTTGCTGCGTGGCCTTCTGATTTGGTGTGAATGTCCCACCTTATCAGAAACATCAGGCACAGACTGAGAAAGAAAAGAACTAGGCGGGGCGCGGTGGCGCACGCCTGTAATCCCACTTGCACTTGGGAGGCTGAGGCAGGAGGATCGCCAGTTCAAAACCACGGGGGGCCTCAGCAATAGGCGCGGCCATCCTCAGCAACTCAGTGAGATCCTGTCTCTAATAAAAAAAAAACACAAAAAAGGGCTGGGGATGTGGCGCAGTGGTCGAGTGCCCCTGAGTTCAATCCCTGGTAGCAAAATAAAAATAAAAAAAAAAAAAAAGAAGAAGAAGAAGAACTGGCTTAAAACACTTGGGAAGCTGAAGCATCACGCTATTATTAGTTTGCTAAGAATCCTTGGACAAAGTGCTACAAACTGGGCTAAAAACAGGAATTTATGGTCTCCCAGGTCCAGAGACTAGAAGAGAGACCGATTTTGCGTATGGATCGTGCATTCAGATAATGGGATTGTGTTGCTAGTGAACTATGGTTAGTGTGCTGTGTTGTAAAAAGAGAATCTTGGTTGTCAGGACACCTGGGCTCACCTGGTAGGCAAGCAGGGCCATGCTGTGGTTGAGATGTGAAGTGTCCCTCGTGTGTGGCAACACAAGAAAGCTTACAGCTGCAATGTTGGGTTGTGAGAGCCTCGCCCTGACCAGTCCATTAACCACTGACGGGAATCGGCTGGGTGGTGACCGAGGCAGGTGGGGTGTGGCTGGAGGAGGTGGGTCCCGGGAGGCGTGGCTTGGGGCTGATAGCTTGTCCTTGTTGAGGGGAGCTTTTCCTCTGCTTTCTGGTACCACGTCCCCAGCTGCCTTCTCCAACACCCTCTCCCGCCCTGACGTTCCCCCTCACCTGAGGCCTGAGGGATGGAGCTGGTATCTATGGCCTGAGCCCGTGAGACCGCGAGCCCCCAAATAAACGTTTCCGCCTCTGATTGTTCATGTCAGGCCTTTTGGACACAGCAGAAAAAGAGCTGACGAAAGCAGGTCACATCTGCAACTGACTCTCAAATAATTATGTAAATCACATGATCACACATATGATCGTGAAATTGAAAGAGATCAAGCACGTGTGGGCAAACAGCTGGTACCTTTGATTTTACTTTTTTTACCAAGTTCTCTCAAGGTTTGTCAAAAGAACTTTTAAAATAACCACCAGCACCAAAAAGGCATCAACCTGATTTAAAATGAGCAAAAACTTACGTGGACACGTCTCCATCACTAATCACCGGGGAAATGCAGATCAAAACCATAGTAAGATGCCAGCCACCTCACACCCGTCAGGATGGCTATCATTTAAAGAAAACACAAGGTAGTACGTGTTCTTCAGGGCGTGGAGAAGTCAGAACCCTGCACAATGGTGGGAAGGTGAAGGGGTGCAGCCCCTGTGGGGACAGCACGGAGGTTCCTCAAGACACCAAGTGGGGCAGCGATTCAACTGCTGGGTTTACGCCCCAAGGAACTGAAGGCAGGGTCTCAAAGAGATGTTTGTACGTGTGCGTTCGTGGCAGCCTTATTCACGATAGCTGAACATAGAGCAGACATGCGTCTGTCCACAGATGAATGGAAAAACAAATGTGGCAGATCCAAACAATGGACATCAGCCTCACAAAGGAAGGAAACTGTGACGCAGGCCAGGCGTGAATGAATCTCAAGGCATTATGCTGTGTGAGATCAGCCTGTCACAGAGGGACAGATGCCGTGTGATTTCACCAACGGGAGTTTCCTGGAATAGTCAGATTCATAGAGACAGGAAGTGGAACGGTGGCCGCCGGGTGGGGGGAAGGAGAAATGGGGATCCTTGCTTAATGGCTAGAGCCTGGATTAGTAAGACAAAAAGAGGTGTCGAGATGGACGGCGGTGCTGGTCCCACAGCAGTGTGAATATGCGTCATACGATGAGTGCTACACTTAAAATGTTTCTGAGGAGAAGTATGCATGTGTATTTTACCAGAATTAAGAAAAATTTTAAGAACCCAAGTGGGCAGGCAGGGGGGTGCGTAGGGGGACACCTGGCAACCATTGCAATTATTCTGGCAAAGGATCATCAATGGGGTTAAAATTAGAGGGCAGAAGTTGAGTGAAGAAGAAGAAGGTATTTACATAGCCTCTAATTATCTGCACAGCAGACTTACTAATTACAAAACAAAACACAGTAAGTTTGTAGTAGGGAAGTGTAGGCGTTGTGAAGGTACCAGTTGACCAAGGTTAACAAGACTGGCATTAGGAGAAAGTGACACCAGGTGTCCCCCGACACGCCTCCCTGAGGACACAAATCACCTCTGCGAAGTTCATGCAAAACTCTAATCTAGTTATGAAGCAAACCTTGCCAAACTGAGGGACAGTCTACAAAACAATTGGCCTGTCCTCTTAAGATACACCAAGGTCACGAGAGGTAGAGGGACTGAGGGACCCTTTCAAATCAAAGACTAAAAGCAGATGGCAATGAAATGGAGTTTTATAATTTGCTACTTTCTTTTGCAGACATTATTTTATATTTGGGAATCTCTGAATAAGATCTATAAATTAGTAGCTTTTTCATCACTGTGATCAAATACCTGAGCTAGGGCTGGGGTTGTGGCTCAGTGGTAGAGCGCTCGCCTAGCGCATGCGCGGCCCAGGTTCGAGCCTCAGCACCACGTAAACACAAATGTATTGCATTGTGTACAACTAAAGCCAATAAATAAAATATTTTTAAAAAATACCTGAGGGGCTGAGGTTGTAGCTCAGCGGCAAAGCGCTCGCCTCGCACGTGTGCGGCCCGGGTTCGATCCTCAGCACCACGTAAACATAAAGGCATTGCATTGTGTACAACTAAAGCAAATAAATAAATATTTAAAAAAAAACCCTGAGATAAACAGCTTCAAAGGGGGAAAGATCTATTTTGGCTCAGAGGTTTGAGCCTCAGGTGAGGCAGAGCATCAAGGAGGGAAGAGCCTGTGTCAGAGGAGGCTGCTCCTCTCAGGAAGCAGAGAAAGGAGGGACCAGGACAAGATAGACCCTCAAAGGCAAGCCCTTCATGACTTCCTCCAGCCAAGCCCTTCCTGCGGGACCCTCCCGTCAGGGTCATCAGCTGGGACGAAGCCTCAGCACATGGCTTTGGGGAGAATGAAGATCCAAACCTTGACAGTTAGATCTGATGTGACATCAGTCCTGATTTCCTTATTCTGGTAATTGCACCGTGGCTAAGTCGGAGAATGTGAGTCCCCTCTCACCGAAACATTAACACTTTAACTCCACGTGACATCTACAAGGTGAAGGATCTTTCCACGGCCACGGGTGGTCAGTGGCCATGCCTCACGGCAGAGAGAAGTTAGAAGGGAAGCCTCCTTTCCGGGAGAGAGCTGTGTTTTCTCACTGGACCGCGGGGACTTCTTTCTGAATAACCAGGCGGGCAAGTTAACTGTGGCTTCTCACGGACACGGCCTGACACTGGCTTCCTAAACTTCATCTTCTTGCTTCATCAGGAAGACAGAAGTCAAAGAGAGAGCACAAGTCTCAAAAGAGCAGGGTTTCATTTTAAAGCCTTTTAAATTAATTATTTATTTATTTATTTATTAGTGCTGGGCATGGAACCCGGGGCCTCGCTCCTGCCAAGCCAGCGCTCTACCACGGCGCTGCACCCCACTCTACTTTTTAAAAGATCTGGGGTGTGGTGGAGTTATGGGTGCCATTGCTACTGCAGATACTGAGCTCTTAAACAGTTCACCTTGATTCTCGTGCACGGTGCTGTGAACTTAGCCGTGCTCCTTTCTCCCAGAGCTGGTCTCTGAGGATGCACACGAGGGACCAGAGGAGAGGGCACCGCTGCACGCCCCTGGAAAACGTCCAGCGAGGGGTGACATGACGTGTTCCGTGATGGAGCTCGAGATCGCCAAGGTGCGTCTGGAGCTCCGAATCATGGAGCCAGAGGGACTCAGACCACAGTGTCCCCCTGGGACGCACAGCCCCAAACATCAGACCCGTCCCCCCCACAGGATCCCGGGCGGGCCCTGGGAAGAGAGTGCAGGCTATAAATAGGACGTGACAGTGCGTTTACAACACACACCAGCTTGCGCAGGCCGGGGTGCTGACGGAACCAGGGACCGCCAGCAAGCATAAATAGAGCATGCGCGTCGTGTGCACACAGCCCAGCAAGGTTTCCTGTGGGTGGAGATGGAAGCCTCGCCTGCTGTGGAAAGGCAGGATAGTGTGGTAGAGAGAGCATGGATTTGGTGGGGGACTCAGATCTGCTGCTTGCTGGGGGAGACGGGCGGGCTATCCAGAGGGAACCGTGCTTCCCAGTGCGAGGCTGCTAGCTTGTGCAATTTTTCCAGGACCAGATGCACTGCTGCAGAAAGCACCCGGCAGAAGCGAGCGTCCCACAAAGCAGCAGCTGGTCTGTGAAGGCATCGCATGGTTAAGGTCTTGTCTGTCTTCCCCCCAAACACTGCAAGCTTACAAAAGGGTTGTGCCTTAATGGTCCTGGTATTGAAAACTCCTAGTAGCATCTGACTCATGGTATGTTCTCAGGAGATGTTGAAACAATCTGAATCATGAAAACAGCACCCCGAGATCACGATGGCGGCTTAGTATTAACTGCCTGTGTTCTCTGAACCCTTGCCAGGACTTTCAAGGATCACCTTATCTTGATTTCACAATTCTTTGATTGAAAGTGTGAATGTCCCCACAGAAACGATGAGGATATGAACGGTCTGAAACTTGCTCACACTTACAGAGCTGGTAGTGGGGGCGCAGGCCTCAGCCAGCCAGACTCTGGGGCTGTGCTGAACCGGCAGTCAATCCAGAGCTGCTCTCCTCCTGCGTCTGCTGGGGAATCCCACCGGCCAATAGGAGTCCCTGAAGCTGTCTGAGCACCAAAAAGGGAGAGAATTTGTGAAAGGGTAGGAGCATTCCAGGCACAGACAACGCGCCAGGGACAGCCCTGATGGGTGACCCAGGGCAGGGTGGGGTGGGGATTGGAGACTCCGCAAAGGCAGGAAGAGGCCCCTGAGCTCTGGCTCTCCTCATCCACAGGGCCCAGGCAGCAGTGGGCCTGAGCTATGTGCAGGTGGACAGAGGAGAGAAGAGCCTTCCTGTGGGTCTCAGTGGTTAGAACTGGGTGGTGCTGGGGCCCAGCAGCCCCGAGATGGATGGTAGAGCAGCAGGCTCTGGATGGCTAGGAGTGGAGCCAGGAAGCGCTTCTGGAAGAAGGATCAAGCTGAGGGCCAGGATTTAACAATAGACAGCGTCAGCTGCTCTCTTTAACACGGGGAGAAGTGCAGCAATGCAGGGGCTACTGAATGTAGGGGTCCCCAGGGACGCAGCACAGGGGTGGAACACTTAGCATGGGTAAGGCCCTGGGTTTGATCCCCAGCACTGCAATAAATAAATAAGTGAATATGGGGTCCCTGCAGCTGGAACACCTTGGCTCGCCGGCAAGGGCCCAGCTGTGTGATCTTCGCAGAATGATTTAACCCCTCTGGTTCTCTATGTGCCTCTGTAGTTCAGGGATGGCTTCTTCCTTGTGCGTGCAAGGTAAGTTAATACCTGTAGAACACTGGGTACCTAGCAAGCGCTTGACAAATGTGACCTCCGATGGCAAATGAGTTTAAAATAAAGGGTCACGAGTAGATACAAAAGGTTTAGGCTCAGCAGCTGTGCTTCATTTGGTTTTTCTTCCTGTTTTTGCTGCTTCAGGATTCACTTCCTCTAAATATTATATAGAATTTGCTGTTTACTGGGACAGTGATTCCAGATGAGCTTCCAGGACCTTAATTTTAGCTGCTGGCAGGAAATGGGGATGTCCTGTTGACCCATCTGAGTCAACAGGTCTGAAACCAAACACATCTCCAGCTCCAGCTGTCCCAAATGTTTCTTCCCTGGCCTCAAAGCCAGCACTGGCTTTCTGACCCACCCTCCAGGCACAAAAATTTGACCCAATTTTAACCTCATTTCTTTTCAGCTTCAAGGTCAAATCTGTCTTCCTTCTTTCATTGTAACATCCCTTAGGTCCATTTCTTCTAGATATCCCTCTCTTTATTTCTCACCCCTGCATACCCACTGGCCCCTCTCCTCCCACAGCCCTCTAATGACCCACTATCTCTACTTTCAGCCAAATTAATCATCAACAGCTCCTTTGGGATACCACCTAAATCACTTATCTGCTTTGTCAAGAACTTTCAATAGTTCTTCTTTGAGTCTAAGGGCGAGTTCAAATTCCTAGATCTGGTATTCAAGCCTTAGAGCAGTCCCGCCCAAATTCTCCGCTGGGGGGTGGTCCCTTGCATCCTGGGGGCTCAAGACTCCACCTCCCAGAACCACCCATTCCTTCCAGAAGGTCCGGTTCCATTCCCACCGCCCCCCACAAGCTTTCCCTGGAATCATCCCAGTTCCAGTGTCTTATCACTTAGGGCTCCCGCGAACCTAACCCTGAATCGTGCTACACACTCGTGCTTTGGTCTTAGAGGGTAGGACCCTATTTTTTGCGGAACCTCCACATTAGGGAGTCCCAAGATAAGCACTCAAAAAATGTGTGCATGGATGCATGAGTACAGGAACATGCTCCTGGCCCAATCCCCTCTCCACGGATGGCCAGCGCTACCCAGTCTCCCCTCAGGAGGCATGAGGCCGGACGCCAGAGCCCCCAACAGCACTGGGGTGCGCTCGGTTCCTGAGCCCAGAGCGTTTCCAAGTCGCCTTCGCTCCAGCGGAGAGCCTGGCGGCGGGACCACGGTGCGGAGTCCCGCGCTTTGCTCCATCTGGACCCCTTTGGTGCGAGCCCACGGTTGGTTGGTTTCGGAACCGCAGGCACCAAGGCCCACAGCGCCAGAACGTGCGGGACCCGACGTCCCCCCGCCCTTCCCCTCGCCCACTGGCCATCGGGCCGCGTCCGCCGCGGGGTGGACGGGGCGGGGCCCTCCGCATCTCCCCGCGCTCCCCTCCCCGGCTCCGGGGGTGGGAAGGCTGGGAGGCGGAGGCGAGGAGGGGCTGCAGAGGGGCGTCCGGTTACGTCTCCGCCTCCCCAGCGCGGGCCGCCGAGGCGCTGGCCGTGCGGGACTGGGCAGTTGGGGAACATGTTGGCGGCGAGCTGCGGGCGCGGGGCTGCGTGGACGCGGGCGCTGCTGCTGCAGCTGCTGCTGGCGGGGCCCGGGGGCTGCCTGAGCCGCCAGGAGCTCTTCCCCTTCGGTCCCGAACACGGCGACCTGGAGCTGGAGGACGGCGACGACCTGGTCTCCCCGGCCCTGGAGCTGAGCGGGGCGCTCCGCTTCTACGACAAGTCCGGCATCACCTCGGTCTACGTGAGTCGGCCGGGCGGGAGGGCGCGGGCTGCGCCGGGGTCGGCAGGAAGCCGGGCGCGCCGGGGCGCCCGCCGAGCCGGACGGACGTGGGCGTCGCGGGCTGGACCCGAGCCCAGGGCCGCCGGGCGCGGCGCTGGGTCTCTCCCGGCCCGCCGGGGCCTCCCGCGCCGGGCGCTGTCTCCCGAGGAGCGTCTGGGCCACACCGGGCGCCGGTCTGTCCCCTCCGCGCGCGCCGGGTCTGTCCCCTCCGCGCGCGCCCTGCCCGCACGCCGGGACGCCGCGACCCCGGGAGTCGGGGCGGAGCTTCCTCCCGCGGCCGTGGGCTGCGTCGCCCCCCGGAGGTCGTCGGCGTCTCGCCTTTGTCCCGTGCCTTGCGTGGCAGGACCCGGCCGGGTGGGGCCAGGTGCGACGCGGAGCCTCGGCTGGAGGGTGGCCAGCGCAGGGATTCCCGAGGGTGCCGGGCGGGAAAGGAGACTGGCCGGGTCGCGCGGGGCGTTCAGCCGACAGCCGCCCGCAGCAGCGAGCGCGGTGGGTCCGTCCTGCTCTCTATTGGGGCGCCGTCCAGAGTCCAGAGTTCAGGGCTGGGAACGCGGGGCGCCCGGGTGATCCAATTTCCTGTGGCCGACATTGTCACCCCGGGGGGCCCAGATGAGGAGCGAGGCCAGACGACCTTTCGCTCTCCAGATCCTGTCCAGCACTGGCCAGGCCCGGGGGCGTTGTCAACTTGGTCGAGCCCTTTGGTGCCGCTGCCGTCCCCAGCCGAGCGCCATGTGGATTTCATAAAAGCGGCGTGCATTCCACAAGCGGGGGCGACTCGACTCAGAGGGCGCCTGGAGCCTGTCCTGCTGGTGAAGCCGCTGTGCTGTGCTCGTCCGCCTGGACAGAGCGCGCCTGCGACAACACCCTCGAGGGGCTGGTCGGTTTTGCCCGAAACGAATGCCTTTAGTCCCTGACCCACGAAGAGCTCTCAGCCCTGCCGGCTGACTGTCCTGCCCCCGAGGCAGTACGGCCGGTCCCTTGCCAGCATAATGCTTTTGAACGCATAAAGTAAAATCCACGAGATTACCAAAGAGATGGCACATGTTGAAATACAGATCGGAATATGTTTAGGATATTTGTGGAGTAGTGTTCTTACTTTTAGCCACATTAAATAACAAGGTGAACCGTGGATTCAAGGGTAGGCCAGGCAGCCACTGAACTTTGAAGATCATGAGGACTGTAAATGCCTGCAGCAACTATAATGTGATGTGGAAATGCCTGTGAATTTTATCGGGGTCAAAATCACTAAGTGCTACTCCTGTTGTGCTTAGTTGCCTACATTCATGTCGAATGAAATGCTAAATATCTGTTAGCAGCCGCGGAAAATAAACATGAAAATTTCTCACGTAAGAAAGCAGACCCACAGGAACCAGCTGGAGGTGGACTGAGTGGCCTTGGAAGGGGCTTGGGATAGTTTGCTCTGCTTCATCCATCTCTCATCTTCCACAGCTGTTCTTTCTTTCTTTTTTAATATTTATTTATTTGCTTTAGTTGTACACAATGCAATGCATTTATGTTTACGTGGTGCTGAGGCTCGAACCCAGGCCGCGCACGTCCCAGGCGAGCGCTCTACCACTGAGCCACAACCCCAGCCCCCCACAGCTGTTCTTTCTAACACAGTAGCCACTAGCCACGTGTACCTCTCTAAAGGAATGGCCATGAAATAATATGAAAGTTTTGGTCATAGGAGCGACATTTCAAGTGCCCAGCACCCTCAATGGCAAATGGCAACTATGCTGTACATTACTGCTCTGGAACATTTCCAGCATTGCTAAGAGTTTTGCTGGGCTGCACAGTGCTCCCAGTTGGGAGGCCAGTCACCCTGTCCGTGGTGGTAACCAGCAGGGGTATAGGGAGGGGGAAGAACTGGGGCCAAGTGATGCACAGTGCTGTGTGGAGGGTCATGGAAGGTGGCCAGAAGGCTGTGGGCGGAAGCTTGATTAATGGTGGCTCATCTGTTTTGCATGCACGTCTGGTGGTGGTTTGCAAGATGGCCTAGGCAAGCAGGTAAGGGAGAGTTTGGGAGCAGAAACCAGTGTCTGAAGCTGCTGGTTTCTCCCCGCATGTGGGCAAGAGGCCTGCAGAAGGGAGAAAGGAGAGGAGAGGGTGGATCTGAGAGGTGATCTGTCAGGCCACCGAAGGGACATGAAGAAGGCAGACTGTGATGGGGTGGCTGGCTGGGAGGGCTGACTTAAGTGAAAAGTCATTAGCCCAAGTTTGACTGTGGCTTTGGAGATCAGAAAGGGGACCAAAACTTGAAGATGCCTGTAGCTAGCAGACTAGGGAGGAAGTGGAAGCCCACAGACAGTGGTTTGCAAAGGGAAATAGGCTAGTAAGAAAACCTGGATTTGGAGCCCTGGAAAATGATACCTACTATCAACGATGTGCTCAGGCAGCCGTTCTCAATGTGTGGTCCAGGGATCCCTGGGTGCCCTGAGACTTTTACAAGGAATTTATAAGTTTGAAGTTCTTCTCCTAATACTATTAAGGTGATATTTGCTTTTTATACTCTCATGGTCTCACACATAGAGAGTGGAGCTCACCAGAGGCTACATGATGCGTGCATGATATCACCACAGATCAAATGAGGAAGCAGATGTGAGACTACAGCTGCCTTCTTCCAATGAGCCAGATATCAGGCTGATTTGCAAAAAGTAAAATGATAACTCTTCTTTTCCTAGGTATTTTTGACTTGGAAAATGTAATCATTTTCATTAAAAATGTTATTTATCATGTCATGAGTTCATTATTTAAATGTTGCCAACATTTAAATATTTCTCAGCTTTAGTTTCTCATAGGATAAATATTGACTGCAATAACATATAAAACAAGCCTTTGGGAATCTTCAAACTTCATTAGGAGTGTAAAGGGTCATGAGACCCAATCTCTTTTGGAGTGCTGATGGTCTGGTGGGATCTGGATATCATACCTGAGCCTCAAAGGCAGGAGGAGGGCATTGCTGGGCAGTGCCCATTGGAGGGCAGGCGCCATCTTGGTTTACTGATTTCCTCCTGTGGGCCACGCAGGCTCCTTCTGTGAGGAAGCCTCATTCTCCCCATGGAATGACGTCTGAGCTTTGGATGGTGAATCAGCACAATCCCACCAGTCAGACCAGCCCTTCTCCAGACTTAACCCGGGGTCTCATCAGCGAGCTCCCTGAGCCACTGGACATTTCACTTGAGCTCTGCTTCCTTGGCCAGTGAACCTTGAACTCCCTGGCTGAGAGCTTTTCAAAATCATAACAAGGTTGAACAGAGCAAGGAAAACATGTTCTTCCTTTGACTGGAATTTTATCATCTCAGTTTACTTATGCTGGGCATCTTGTGCTGATGGGAAAGTTTCACTGGGGGTGTAGATCAATAGAAGAATTTCTGGAAGATGATTTTTTGCATATTAAATCATTTGTCTTTAATTTATAAAAATGGAGAAATGAATTAATTGTTATTATTTAATGCCTTCAGGTTTTTTTTTTTTTTTTTTTTTTTTTTTTGGTACCAGGGATTGAACTCAGGGGCACTCGACCACTGGGTCACATCCCCAGCCCTTTTTTGTATTTTATTTAGAGACAGGGTCTCACTGAGTTGCTAAGTGCCTCGCCATTGCTGAGGCTGGCTTTGAACTCGCGAGCCTCCTGCTTCAGCCTCCCAAAGTGCTGGGATTACAGGCATGCGCCACCACGCCCGGCTATTGCCTTCAGGTTTTTTGTAGATAAAATCCTTTATGCATGGAAAACTAATCAAAGGATATCCTTGGTAGCAAAAAGATCATAGGCCTCGGCCTGACTCATCTCTGTGCCTCTGGTTTCCTTCCCCATGCCTCCCTTTGAGCTCTCTCTCTCTCTCTCTCTCTCTCTCACACACACACACACACACACACACACACACACTCCCCTCTAGATGTTTCAGGTGTAGTGTGGCCACATTTGCTGGCAGTGACTTGTCAAACACAGGGCCACCTAGGGCTGTGCAGGCTGTTCACTGCACAAGAAGGGTTCTGGCCCAGGTCACAGTAGGGTTGAAATCCTGCACACACCCTGTTCACCCAGCCCTGAGCCTCGGCCTGGGACTGGGGACACTTGGAAGAAGGGACCCCAGCTTCTGGTCTGCCCAAAGTTGCTCAGTGACTATGATTGAATGGCAGAATCCACAACAGAGTTTTCATCTCTAGTGGAGGCTAACGTGTAATTGATTAATTGAGGAGGCCATCAACGGCAGAGAATAGGAGCTGGGGGCATGCCTTTGACCTGTGACAGATGAGGGCGAGCTAAGCCCTTGGGGGAGTGAAGCCCTGGGGGGATCTAAGCCCTGGGGGGACCGAGGAGGTGCCTAGTGCCTCCGACCTCTCCTCACCAACTTAGAGTTTGAAGCAGATCATTGCCTTTCTCAGCCTCTTGTCAATGTGGTGTTTTTATGTAAAAAGTGAAGGGGTTTGACAAAGTTGTCCCCTAAGCTCATTTCACCTTGGATCTTGAATCCAAGATTGGATTGGTGACCCCCTGCTGTGTAGGGGGATGCTGGGCATTGTTATTGCTATTTGTGAAGTGCAGTCCAGTGTTAAGATCCTTCATTCATTCAATCCATAGATACTTAATTTGTCCCCTTGTATGCCAGGCGTAGTGTGAGGATCTGGGCAGAAATTGAAAGTAGACCATGTGTGTCTATCCTCCCAGAGCGCACCGATCATGGGGACAGTGAACATTAAGCCAGTGGTGACACAGTGACCACGTGCCACTGTGATGAAGGGCTTCCCAAGGAAGGAACTCAGGGTGCTGATGTGCTGGCAGGAAGCCCAGGGAGAGGCCTGAGACCCTCCCCAACATGGAGGGACAAAAGGGTGACAGAGCTTAGCTCTGTGGTGGAGGGGCAGGTGGCAGGAGCGTGCCTCCCCTTATTCAGTCAGGGATTCAGAAAAGGACCATGCTTAACCGTTGCTGTTTCCCCCTTTTGATCAATCTGTTTATTTGAGAATCACTGCCTGTCACCTCGGGCATTTCTTTGTCATGTAGTTTAGTGTGTTATTTCATTTCTGCATTTCCTGTAAGTGGGTCATTGAATCATATGTTGAGAATATTCAGTTAAACTTTTTCCTTTAAAAAACCACGTATAATTTTATTTTGAAATTAACTTTGGGAATAGTAATACATCTAAGGTTTCAAAAAAACAATCCAGTAATAACAGTGGAAAATGAAGTTTCCTTCCCACCCTGCCTCCGGCCCCACGGTTCCCGCCTCAGAGACATCATTGTTCATGTTTTTAAAATCTCCTTGCAGGGAGATTCTCAAATCTCTCTCTCTCTCTTCTCATTTTATACACTCATCTCACTCACTGTTTTTTAAATAGCAGCGTTATTGAGATATAAGTCCCATACAGTAGAATTCACACTTAGGTATGGCTTAGTGACTTTTAGTATTTTAGAGAGCTGCACCACGATCACCACTATCCAGTTCTGAAATACTTTTATTGGCCCCAGAGCAGATCCGGTGTCTAGCAGTCACTTCCCATTTCTCCCTCCCCCGCTTCTGGCAGCCACTGGTCCATGCTCTGTGTCTGGATTTGCCTGTGGTGGGTGCTCTAGTAAATGGACTGGCTTCTTTACTCAGCATAATATCTTCAAGGTTCGCCCTGTTGTAGCACTCTCAGAACTCCATCACAGTCAGAACCCCAATAAAGTCAGAACCCCATTGCTGTCAGAACCCCATTGCTGTCAGAACCCCATCACTGTCAGAACCCCATCACTGTCAGAACCCCATTAAAGTCAGAACCCCATTGCTGTCAGAACCCCATCCCTGTCAGAACCCCATCACAGTCAGAACACCAATAAAGTCAGAACCCCATTGCTGTCAGAACCCCATCACAGTCAGAACCCCATTGCTGTCAGAACCCCATCCCTGTCAGAACCCCATCACTGTCAGAACCCCATCATGTAAAAACCCCAACATAGTCAGAAACCCATCACAGTCAGAAACCCATCACAGTCAGAACCACATCACAGTCAGAAACCCATCAGAGTCAGAATCACATCAGTCAGAACCCAAATAAAGTCTGAACCCCATCACTGTCAGAACCCCATCACTGTCAGAACCCCATCACAGTCAGAACCCCATCACTGTAAAAACCCCATCACAGTCAGAAACCCATTACAGTCAGAAACCCATTAAAGTCAGAACCCCATCACTGTCAGAACCCCATCACTGTCAGAACCCCATCACAGTCAGAACCCCATTAAAGTCAGAAACCCATCACACTCAGAACCCCATCACAGTCAGAAACCCATCACAGTCAGAACCCCATTAAAGTCAGAACCCCATCACTGTCAGAACCCCATCATAGTCAGAAACCCTTCACAGTCAGAACCCCATCACAGTCAGAAACCTATCACTGTCAGAACCCCATCACAGTCAGAACCCCATTAATCCAGAACCCCATCACTGTAAGAACCCCATCACAGAAAACCATCACAGAACCCCATCACAGTCAGAACCCCATTAAAGTCAGAACCCCATCACTGTCAGAACGCCATCACAGTCAGAACCCCATCACAGTCAGAACCCCATCACTGTAAAAACCCCATCACAGTCAGAACCCCATCACAGTCAGAAATCCATAACAGTCAGAAACCCATCACAGTCAGAACCCCATCACAGTCAGAACCCCATCACAGTCAGAAACCCATCACAGTCAGAACCCCATCACAGTCAGAACCCCATTAAAGTCAGAAACCTATCACTGTCAGAACCCCATCATTGTCATAACCGCATTAAAGTCAGAACCACATTGCTGTCAGAACCCCATCGCTGTCAGAACCCCATCACAGTCAGAACCCCATCACTGTCAGAACCCCATCACTGTCAGAACCCCCTCACAGAACCCCATCACAGTCAGAACCCCATCACAGTCAGAACCCCATCACAGTCAGAACCCCATCACTGTCAGAACCCCATCACTGTCAGAACCCCCTCACAGAACCCCATCACAGTCAGAACCCCATCACTGTAAGAACCCCATCACAGTCAGAACCCCATCATTGTCAGAACCCCATCACAGTCAGAACCCCATCATAGTCAGAACTCCATCACAGTCAGAACCCCATCACAGTCAGAACCCCATCACAGTCAGAACCCCATCATAGTCAGAACCCCATCACTGTCAGAACCCCATCACAGTCAGAACGTCATCACAGTCAGAACCCCATCACAGTCAGAACCCCATTAAAGTCAGAGCCCCATCACTGTCAGACTCCCATCACAGTCAGAACCCCATCACAGTCAGAACCCCATCACAGTCAGAACCCCATTAAAGTCAGAAACCCATAACAGTCAGAACACTATCACAGTTAGAAACTCATCACAGTCAGAACACCATCACAGTCAGAACCCCATTAAATTCAGAACCCAATCACTGTCAGAACCCAATCACAGTAAGAAACCCATTGCAGTCAGAACCCCATCACTGTCAAAACCCCATCACAGTCAGAACCCCATTAAAGTCAGAACCCCATAACTGTAGGAACCCCATCACTGTCAGAACCCCATCACAGTCAGAACCCCATTAATCCAGAACCCCATCACTGTAAGAACCCCATCACAGTCAGAAACCCATCACAGAACCCCATCACAGTCAGAACCCCATCACAGTCCGAACCCCATTAAAGTCAGAACCCCATCACAGTCAGAATCCCATCACTGTCCGAAACCAATGGCAGTCAGAACCCCATCACTGTCAGACCCCCATCACTGTCAGAACCCCATCACAATCAGAACCCCATTAAAGTCAGAAACCCATCACACTCAGAACCCCATCACAGTCAGAAACCCATCACAGTCAGAACCCCATTAAAGTCAGAACCCCATCACTGTCAGAACCCCATCATAGTCAGAAACCCTTCACAGTCAGAACCCCATCACAGTCAGAAACCCATCACTGTCAGAACCCCATCACAGTCAGAACCCCATTAATCCAGAAACCCATCACTGTAAGAACCCCATCACAGAAACCCATCACAGAACCCCATCACAGTCAGAACCCCATTAAAGTCAGAACCCCATCACTGTCAGAACGCCATCACAGTCAGAACCCCATCACAGTCAGAACCCCATCACTGTCAGAACCACATTGCTGTCAGAACCCCATCACTGTCAGAACCCCATCACTGTCAGAACCCCATCACAGTCAGAACCCCATTAAAGTCAGAACCCCATCACTGTCAGAACGCCATCACAGTCAGAACCCCATTAAAGTCAGAACCCCATCACTGTCAGAACACCATCACAGAACCCCATCACAGTCAGAACCCCATCACTGTCAGAACCCCATCACAGTCAGAACCCCATCACTGTCAGAACCCCATCACAGTCAGAACCCCATCACTGTCAGAACCACATTGCTGTCAGAACCCCATCACTGTCAGAACCCCATCACTGTCAGAACCCCATCACAGTCAGAACCCCATTAAAGTCAGAACCCCATCACTGTCAGAACGCCATCACTGTCAGAACCCCATCACAGTCAGAACCCCATCATAGTCAGAACCCCATCACTGTCAGAACCCCATCACTGTCAGAACCACATTGCTGTCAGAACCCCATCACTGTCAGAACCCCATCACAGTCAGAAACCCATCACAGTCAGAACCCCATTAAAGTCAGAACCCCATCACTGTCAGAACGCCATCACAGTCAAACCCCATTAAAGTCAGAACCCCATCACTGTCAGAACGCCATCACAGAACCCCATCACAGTCAGAACCCCATCACAGTCAGAACCCCATCACTGTCAGAACCCCATCACTGTCAGAACCCCATCACTGTAGAACCCCATCACTGTAGAACCCCATCACTGTCAGAACTCTGTTCTTTCGTCAGGTAACAATCCATTGCTTGGATAACCCACATTGTTTGTCCATCCTGAAGCTAGTGGACACCCAGTTTGGCTCTGCATCCGGGCCATCTTGTGCATGTGCTAGGAGTGATCGTGCACAAGCCTCGTGTGGGTCCGGGCTTCAGGGTCTGGAGCACACCCTAGATGCAGACTCTGCCTGACGGGTTCCGCGGTGACTGCACGTCCTGCAGTTCCAACAGTGTGTGTGTGCGGTTCCAGCCGCTCTGCGTCCTCCCAGCACTGAGTTCTGTGCTTTGGCTTTGTGGCTGTCCTGTGCGTGTGGAATGGCGCCTCATGGTTCTGACTTGCATTTCCCCATGGTTCCTGAGGTTGAGCATCTTTTCACATGCTTGTTGGTCATCTTTGGAGAAATGGCTGTTGAATCCTTTTTAATTGGATTTTTAATTTTTTAATTTAGTTTATAATTGTCTTTTTTATTGATGAATAGGTTGTATTATTTTAAACTAAAGTACTTTGTAAAGCTGTGTATGTCACACTGTGTAAGATCAGAGGCTGCTGATGTCCGGCTGTTGCTGTGTTAGCCGGGTTAAGATTAATAACAGGCACCAGGGAGATGCCAGCCAGTGTCTGTCAGCTGTGTTCTAGAGCCGGGAGCAGAGCTGTGGGTGGGATGCTGGTCTCCAAGCTAGTCCCTGCCCCCAACCTTTCATCCGAGGTTAAGGGTTGCACAGTGGTGTTTTATTCCTTTGTCAGTTGCTTGTTTGTTTCCATTGTTCTTTCAGCATTATTAGCGGGCATGTCCTGTAGACAAGTCTTCCTTGTGATCTGTGGTTTGGGTTGTTCTACAGTACAGGAGGTCTCCTTCTAGAAAGGCAGAAACAGAACACACTGCACCCTCGACTCTCTCCTAGAGTCTCTGATGTTCAAATGAAGGAATCGTGTCTCCAGAGGCT
Source organism: Tamias sibiricus (assembly GCA_025594165.1). Taxonomy (NCBI): domain Eukaryota; kingdom Metazoa; phylum Chordata; class Mammalia; order Rodentia; family Sciuridae; genus Tamias; species Tamias sibiricus. Next base: position 99,578,926 of record CM046669.1, read on the forward strand.
CCTGTTGCCACGGCGCTGATTCTGCACCCCAGGTTTTCAGGAGAAGACCTGGTCTCCCCAGAGGTGGAGGAATTGGGCAGGACCTTTCCTTCCTCCCACCCACCATCCTATGTGGGGTACTCAAGGGCACTATTATTTCTTCTCTGATAGACGCACCAAGTAGTTAAAATGTAAAGACCTGGACCATTTCTAAATGTGGGAATGTCTTCTCAGAAGAGATAGTCACTCATCCCAAATCTCTCATTAGTCGTTAACTGGATTAAGTAGAACTTGATGACTTTCTATTACCCTTGTTGGTCCCTCACCTTTATTTAGTAATCCTTTTGTTTCTATTTCTAATTCAAGACGGAACCATTTTCTGGTTCTGTGGGGTTAATGAAAACACACTTGCCTTTGGACTTGGGGCTGCCTTCCTTCTTTTCTTTTTGATGGTGCTGGGGATTGAATCTGAGGCCTCAGGCACTCTAGGGACGCACAGTACCACTGAGCTACACCAGACCTCTTTTAATTTTGCTTTGAGACAGTGTCTCACTCAGTTGCACAGGCTGGCCTGGAACTCAGGATCCTCCTGCCTCAGCCTCCTGAGCAGCTGGGATAATAGGTGTGGCCACTGCACACAGCAGGACTTGGAGTTTTGTTCTGTCACTACTAAGTGTGTGGTCTTTAGGCAAATGACAGAAACTGCAGCTTATTTTTTTCCCCTCAGACTAAGACTGAAGAAGCCGTTTGCCTACTTTACTAAATTTAGTGAGAAAACTGGGGTAAAAGTGCTTTGTAGGGCTGGGGTTGTGGCTCAGCGGTAGAGCGCTCGCCTAGCACGTGCGTGGCCCGGTTTCGATCCTCAGCACCACGTCAAAATAAATGCATGTGTACAACTAAAACAAATAAATAAATATTTAAGAAATATGTATTTTAAAAAAAAATGATTTGTAAGCTGTAGAGTCCTGCCCAAATGGACAAGGCCCCAGGTCTGTGTCTGGGCTCTAGGCTGTAGACTTGGTCGTATCCTCGACTTGTTTTCAATGGTTTTCTTTTCTTAGGTCTGTTAGTTTTCCAGGTTTTTCTAGCTGCCCAACCCTAGCCATGAGGCCACCTTGTCCATGACTTCTGTCCCCATTTCTCCAAACAGAGCAGCCACTGGATCCTACTTGGTGTGGTCTGGATCCTGGTTTCATCCCTGGGCGGCTGTGTGAACCTTGGAATAAATCAGTCTCTCCATTTCCTCGTCCATTTCACACACGTGAACAGAGGGATGACTGTGTTGAATCATTAAACTTCTAAAAATGCAAACAAGCATGGCAAAGGACTGAAAACTTAGCATACACTCTCCAGCTGTTTGTAGCTTTTCCATTCTCTATTCTAAATAATTTTACCTTCAGATCCCTTGCCTCCCACCCAGGGGGTCTGATTCCCACAAATGTCATTGTCTTCTCCGCACAGCTATTTGCATTTCTAAAGCCACCCTGTTTGTTTCTCATTTGTGCTACCTCAAGTATTCTCTGACCACACACCCTTTGCAGAAGGCCTTCCCACTATTGAAGGCTGCTTTCTGCCTTGGGGACTGCAGCTCGGGCTCAAAAGATGGCTGTGTTTTCCTTCTCGACTGTGCATTTGGATACAGGAACTCTGATTTCGATTTTGAAAGTTTGACTGTCTGTATTTAGACTTTCTCCAGCAACTCCCGCTGTCTTAGAGGAAAATGGCAGCAAGTGGTTTTAACACAGGAAGTGCTTCTCCACTGTGAGTTAGCTGCTCCTTCTTGTCAGATGGGCTGAGGCGGTTACAGGTGAGCGTTTCCAGCTGGTAATCACAAGGTGGGCCACATTCTTGCCCTGGCAGTTTTGTGATGTGCTTGATGTTCTGCCTGTGTGTTGTGTACCTTGGGGAGAGTGGGGAGAGGAAAGAGCTTTAAGTCCTGCTGGTGACATGCAGTGCACGTATTTGAATTTTGCTGAGGGAACTTTTCCACTGTGAATTGAGTTGGTGAGCCAGGCTTCCGGGCAGTATTGACAGCGGTCAACCTGCCGGAGGAGCTAGGTGTTTTCAACAACTAGTTTTTACTAAGTCACCAGGAATCTCACCCGGCTGAGATGTTCGTTACTCTAACACTATAACATAATTGCTGTCGTGTTTAGTGCTCCCAGGAATCCCTAGAGGCTTCCTCAGGATGGGCTCACTCAGGGTGGGCTCCTGGTGCCATCCCCAGCAGGAAACATGCAGGTGCCATTGAGTCAGCGATCCTTTTTTTTTTTTTTTTTAATATTTATGTACACAATGCAATTGCATTCATGTTTACGTGGTGCTGAGGATCGAACCCGGGCCGCGCACACGTGCGAGGCGAGCGCTCTGCCGCTGAGCCCCAGCCCCAGCCCAGGGATCCTTTCTTTTTCTTTTGGTACCGAGGATTGCCTAACCACTGAGTCACATCCCCAGCTCTTTTTTATATTTTATTTTGAGACAAAGTCTTGCTAAGATGCTCAGGGCCTCACGAAGATGCTGAGGCTGGCTTTGAACCTGCAGTCCTCCTGCCTCACCCTCCCAAGCCCCGGGATTTGGGGCGTGCACTCTGAGATGCTAAGTGCAAAGTTGGAGTGTGGTGCGTCCCACTGGGCGGTCAGGAAGGCCTCCCAGGAGAAATGAGATGTTGGATGACAAACGGAGATAGGTTTTTCCTGGGGAGGGGGCCATCCTGCAGGTACTGTTAAAATGTCACGCCACAGTGAGTCTGGAGAAGCTAGGCAACCTAACGACTCCCCGGGCACCTACATTCCTACTGCAGCCTCCTACTTACAGATGTTCACATGAAAACTGAGGTCTGGTCCCATAACGCTAATTGTTTCAGGCAGCGCAGAGGGGGTGAGCGGAGTGCTGTGACTGCTATGCACCCCTGTGTTTAATAACTGTTCTTTCTGGCCCCAGGCACTGCTGGGCACCTCAGGGCCCTCTAACATTTGGCCAACTTTAATCACTAGAGCTGCGTTTGCCAGCACCTTCTGCTCATTAACCAGGGGGCCCAAAGCAACTCACACTCCTGAACCCGGGCAGGGAGCTGGGAGGGAGGCGTGGGAGAGGCTGGGAGAACCCGCGGGAAGGAATTCAAGTCCCCGACAGAGTCCCACTTACTTATTTTGGCTTTTGTTGCTTGAGCTTTTGGTGTCATGCCCCCCAGAAAGCTTGGCCAAGACCAATGCCAAGGGCCTGTTCCTTGTTTTCTTTTGGGAGTTTTATGGTTTCAGATCCTGCGTTTGTCTCTAATCCACTTCAAGTTAGTCTCTGTGAGCGCTGGAAAACAAGGCTCCAGTTTCCTCTTTTGCACAGATAACCAGTTTCCCAGCACTGCTTACTGAAGCGATGTCCCTGCCTCTCTGTCTTCTTGGCACTCCTGCCCCGTGTCAGTTGACCACACACGTGTGGGTTCCTGCCCTGGCTCTCCATTGGTGTGGCCTAGTGCCCCGTGCCTGGTTGTGGCGTCCCTTCACACCGCATACACAATCGTCATGCTGTCTACCCTAAGTGTCCACCGTCTGTGTTTGTCAGTTAGACACCTCAATAAATCTGGAAAAGCAGAACAAAATCTAAGATGATGCGCTACAGGCCCCACTTGTGACCGCACGCGGGTGTTGGCTTGTCTGCTGAAACCACGGGCCCCTCTGCTAAACTTCAGGTAATGGTGTTCATGATCTATTTTCCAAAACCAAACCGTGGGTGGGGAGGGTGCATGGGGGCAGGAAAGATGGTGGAACGAGATGGTCATCATGACCCTAAATACACGCAAGACTGCACATGGGGTGGGACCCTACATCGTGTACCACACTACACCGTGTACAGCCAGAGAAATGAAAAGCATGCTACAGTTGGGTACAATGAATCAAAATGTACTTCATATACACTAATTAGAAAACAACAACAACAACAAAAAAAAACCAACAACAACAAAAAAAACCAAAAAACTTTTCTGTGGCAAACTTTCAAATGTATTAAAAAATAGAATGATACAATGAACTCCTCCTGTCACCCATCACCCCGCTTTGACAACTGTCAATTTGTGACAAATCTTGTTTCATTTATAGCCCTAACTGTTCCTAATATTCCCTCTCTGGCCCCAAACTGTTATTTTTAAGCAAATCCCAAACATTGTAAATATTTCAGAGTATACCTCAAAAAAGATTCTCTTTAAAAAAACACAGCAGGAAAATCATAATCATGCCTAGAATTAATATAATTTATTAACATTATTCAATATCCACATAGTTTCATAAAATGTTTTATTTTGCTTTTAAGTTGAATCAGGGTTTAAATCAGGGCCCAGTCGAAGCCCACAGATTGCATTTGGTGGGTATAATCTTTTCTAAGGATTTTAGCAATCTATAGGTTTCCCCACCTCCCCTACCTCTCTTTTCCTTGCAATATTTTAGGGGTTCTGTGGACTGAATCCAGAGGCCCTCTACCATTGAGCTGTGTCCCTAACCCCTTTCGTTTTATTTTTGAGACAGGGTCTTGCTAAGTTGCTGAGGCTGGCCTTGAACTTACCATCCTCCTACCTGAGCCTCCCGAGTTGCTGAGAGGTTACAGGAGTGTGCCGTTGCACCTGGCTCCCTCGCAAATTATTAAAGAAACTTGGCATTTGTTTTTTTTTCCAGCATCCCAAATTCTGGATTGTGCTGATCACTTCCCCGTCATATCATTTAACAAGTTCTTCTGCCTCCTGTTCTTCCTGTAAACTGAGAGATTCGGTCCCGTTTGCATTACGGGTTCCTATCCAGGTACTCTCTGCTTTGGCAGTGAGTACTGCAGGCTCAGAGTTCTGTGGTCCTCCACGCTTCCTGCTGAACTCTCTCCCAGGCCTCTTTCCAAAGCAGCCTGGGTGCATGGGTCCCATCCTGCCTGGAACCTCCCTGCCTGCATGTTGGGGGAAGTCGGGAAGGAAGGGAAACTCGTATCAGGTAGCAGATAACCCTGGAGCTGCAGTGTGACCTAGATGGACAGTCTCCTACCCCAAGGAGCTGGCCTCACAGTGCAAGAGCAGCCAGAATCTGCAAACCGGTGGGAAGGAAACCCATAGGGGTGGAGATAGAAATCTGGGAGAGGAACAAGGGAAGGGGGGAGGAGAGGCCAGTGGTAGGAGCCTGCAGGGCAGGGTGGGGGCTCTCTGAGGAGGTGCCAGTCAAGTGAAGGAAGATGCTGGTAGTGGCAGGAAGTGGAGCTGAGAGAGGGGGAGGAACAAAGGCCCACCCCAGGTTCCCTGGCATCAGCAGTTGGGGGAACGTGGTGAGGGCTCTGGCCCTTGGCAGCTCCTCAGGGCTGCGTGGACTCCAAGGGGATCTCACACCTAAGGTACAGAAATGTTCAAGGTTGCCGTTGATGGGTGCCTCTGAAAAGGAAGTTTATGGGGGAGAAGCTTAAGGCTGAGAATCTAAAAACTTTCTGGCTCTTCTGTGTATTACATTAACAATGAAGTCAATGAGTTGAATGCAAATTCACACTGGCTGAAAGATAATTCCCAATAATAATACTGATGAGGATTAGGCCATCTTTCTCCAAAGCTTTTTCAGTTTTTTGTGATACTCGGCGTGAAAGCTTGCTTATTTCTAAGACATTCCTTATGAAAATAGAGACATTCCTGGGCCCAGATTCCAAATAATAAAAGACACTGGGAGTGTTTTCCAAAATTGTTGGGTTGGTTTTTAAATTTCACTGAAAACAGCTTTAGACAACTGCGTGGTCGGTGTGGCCTCCGTGCGGTCACTTCCCACGGGCAGCTGGTGGCTGCCAGCTTGTGGCAGCGGCTGGGAAGGCGAGCCGTTTCCCACGCTCCCCGTGCAGCCAGCTGGGCTGTTTGTGCTGGGGCCGTTGGACCCGAGGACTGGTGGCCAGAGGCGCCTCTCCGGACTCCCTTCTGCGGCCTGGCAGTAGATTCTAGGAAAGTCCTGCAGGTGCCAGGTGGTGATGGACGTCCTGCTGGTGCCAGGTGGTGATGGAAAACATCACCCGAGGAGTTGACAACCCGTGGCATTTTTTAAAAAAATATTTATTTATTTACTTTAGTTGTATACAATGCAATGCATTTATGTCTACGTGGTGCTGAGGATCGAACCCGGGCGCGCGCACGTGCGAGGCGCTGAGCCACCACCCCAGCCCAACCCGTGGCATTTTGAAGAGTGGGTTATGTCAAGTCCACCGTCAGCTCTCAGAGCTCTTGTCCATCCCCGGCCTGGCCCCTGGTTGGCTCCCCATCTTGAACCCTAGGAGCTTGGTCTTAGGGTCCTTTCTTCTGTTGCCCCCCCCACCCTTGGTTACGAGGTGTGAAGTGACGAGAAGGCTCCGCTGTGGGAGAAAGGGGGATATAAGCAGAGCACCCCCCAAGCCTCTGATCAACTCCCCAGGCACTGAATGCTGCTCTTTCAGATGTGGGGGCTTCCAATCTACAGCCTCTAAAAGAGCAAAATAGGGACCATTTGCAAAATCTCTCCTGTGTGATTAGAGAATTAAAAAAAAAGGGGGGGGGGAATATATTATCAAGAAAAGACGGCTGGAGTGGGATTCCAGCCACCAAGAAGTGGGAGGTGTCTGACCTTGCCGGCTAGCTGGCTTTGCAGCAGGCTCTGGACCCCCCGCCACCTGGATCTGGTGCCCCTGGATCTCAGCAGCCCCTTCCCCATTTCCCAGAGGAGTGTGGGGTTTAGCTGAGTGAGAATAGTGGTGGTGTCTTACAAGGTGACAATGATTTCAAGAAGGCTCTGCGTGTGATTAAGATGGCCAACTTTGGAGTCAGGTTCCCTGGGTTAGAATCCAGTGGTACCACTTATTACTTGGTGGCTTTGGACAAATTGATTAAAGTACCAAATTTTCTCCACCAGAAAAATATGGATATGAGTAGTACCTGGTCTTCGGGGGTTCTTTGGAGGATTAGATGCTAACAAGTTGCTTAGAGCGTGGTGAACACTCAGTACACGTCGGCTGTTCCTCTGACCCCTTAGCCTAGCCCCAGCGAGGAGCGGGTACACAGGCCCCTTTCTCCTGGGCTTGCAGGTCCCTGGAGGCAGCCTCGGCCCGTCTCCAGCTGCACCCACAGCACTGCGCACAGTGCTGGCGAGGGATGTTGCTCCATCTGTGGAGTAAGTTAATGAAGGCCTGCATGGTGACTTATGCTTGGCAGCAAACAAAGCACTTTTGTTCCCATGTTTTGCTGGAGGTCAGGAAGATCCACGGGGGAACTGGAGACTCCAAGTCTGAGAGGCTTGCCCACGCTCCAGCGCTGGCAGATGGCAGAGTCCGGCCTTGGGATCCCGGCCCGGCTCTCTCCCAGTGCGCCTGCACGGAGCCGCAAGGCTGGTTCTGCGATTCCCAGATTCCCTTGGGGTCGGTGTGGAGGAGCCTGGGTCCCCAGGACAGCGTTCTGTGAGCAGGGCTCCCTCGGGGAAGCGGCCGTCCCTGCATCCCCTTGAACCTTGCTTGGTTTTCCACAGGTCACCACAAATGGCATCATCGCCACCAGCGAACCGCCAGCCAAAGAGTCGTACCCTGGACTCTTCCCACCCACCTTCGGCGCCATCGCGCCTCTCCTGGCAGACCTGGACACCACGGGGGGCCTGGGCAAGGTCTACTATCGGGAAGACCTGTCCCCCCCCATCCTGCATCTGGCGGCTGAGTGTGTGAACAGGGGCTTCCCGGAGGTCTCCTTCCAGCCCAGCAGCGTGGTGGTGGTCACGTGGGAATCTGTGGCCCCCTACCAGGGGCCTGGCGGGAGCCCTGCCCAGGAAGGCAAGGTAAGCGCTTCTGCAGACACCGGACTGGACAGCCTGGCCTTCTGCTTTGTGCCACCTGATGTATGAAATGTCTGCATTATTGATCAAGACAGGAAGTCCCAATTAAAATACAACAGGCTGGTTACTGCAGGTCTGAAACTTCCAAAAGCTTCTCTGCAAGGCTTTGTAAATGTGCGTTCCAAGCCAGCTGTGGTGGCACACGCATGTAACTGTGTAACTCAGGTGGCTGAGGCTTTGCAAGTTTGTTGCCAGCCTGGGCAACTTGCAGAGACCCTGTCTCAAAATAAAAAATGAAAAGGGCTGGGGCTGTAGCTCAGTGGTAAAGTGTTCTGGGTTCAATCCCTGGTGCAAAACAAACAAAGTTCTGGCAGCAAGATATCCTAAAATTATAAATAAATACATAATGTGTTCCAGTGACTATCAGGTATGCAAGAGAATGCAAATCCTGAGAGTACTCCTACTTAGCAAAAATAGTGCTGCTAAATGGTAGCCCTGGCGCTCTTGCTTCAGATGGCTGATGGTGGAAGGACACTTTCTAATTAAAGAGAGGAATCATGTACGTGAAGTGGTAGGTTATGGTTGCCCAGTATTCCTGAGGGACGGGCAGGAGCAGGCTCTCACAGGGGAGGTAGGAACCACGTGTGCCCCTGAGTGTCCAGAAACAGGTCTTCATAACCCAGGTGGGCTCTCTTGGGCACAGTAGTCAGGAAAGGCCTGGAGACCTTGGACTTGCCCTTGAAGGAGGAAGAGTGTTTGAGTAGGTTGACAAATGACCTACCGTGGCTTTTTGGGTCAGGCCTCAACTTTTCCTGTGAAAAATAATTTCTCTCTACCGTTATTTAATCTTGATAGGATAATCGGGTAGAGAGAAGCTTGAAAGATCCAAAATCATGCTAAATGAGAGATGTTGCAGACTGACGGTTCCCAAAGTGTGTGCCATGGAACACCAGCTCTACAAGATAGTTCTTGAGGAAAAGGCTTCCCCTGGCCAATTTAGTTTGGGAAATGCTAAAGTCATAGCTCCCTCTTGGTGATTCACTCTGAAGGGTCCTACAGTAAAGAAACTTGCGGGCTGGGGTTGTGGCTCAGCGGTAGAGCGCTCGCCTAGCACGTGCGCGGCCCGGGTTCAATCCTCACACTACATACAAATAAACGCATCATGTACAACTAAAACAAATAAATAAATATTTAATAAAAAAAAAAAAAGAAACTTGCTTAATAGCATATAGCTGAGCATTCCCCAAACCTTTTGGCCACATCTGACCCCCACCCCCACCCCCAAATAGAGCACATCACATGGGTTATGGACCTGCGTGACACATTTGCATCGCCAGCTGTTCCCTGTCCGAGTACCACGCCTGGAGAAAACTCCCAACCCCTTGCACAGAGCCTTTGCACACCCTTTCCAGCACTGTTCCAAGTTATTTGCAATTCTCAATTATGCCCCTCCCCCTTTGTACAGTGTTTTGCATGTGCTGTCCTTTCTGCCAGGGGCATCCTCTCCCTGACCCCTCCAGGTGGCACACTGCTCCTACTTGTTCATTCAGGCCCTTCTGTGAGGCCGTGACCAGCTGTGGCCTCCTCCACTCCCACCTGTCCAGGCACTGGACACTTTGACTCCCATAGTGCTTTGCACACGTCACTGCTAGGGAATCTGTCCCCAGGTTTTGCAAGGTTTTGTTCACGCGGCAGCCTCTCCATCTAGACTGTACTCTAAGTACAGGGCCACATGTTGTTTCCCTCATGTGTGCAGAGCTCAGGGCAGTGTCTGGCCTGGGGAAGGGTTTTTTTTTTTTTAATTTATTTTTTAGTTATCATTGGACAAGATACCTTTATTTTATTTATTTTATTTTTACGTGGTGCGGAGGATCGAACCCAGGGCCGCGCCCGTGCTAGGCGAGCGCACTGCCACTGAGCCACAACCCCGGCCCGGGAAGGTATTAATGTGTCAGAACACATCTTCTGTCTGGCCTTTCGTATGCTGCCTCAGGTATGTGGTGCTGCAACCGTTCTATAAATCAGCTGGTTTTAGCTCCATCGTACTGATGTAAATGTTGAGGTTTAGAGAACTTCAATATCACGCCCACAGCCACAAGACCAATAAGGAGTACAGCAAAGATTTGGATCTAGGTCTATTTTCTCCCCAAACTCATGTTTTTACTACCACATGATGACTATGCCTATTAAATACTTGCTAGCTGATAGATGTGATTGGATATGTTTAATGGCTTTGGAAACAAAAGCCCATTTCATTCTGTGGGTAGAGATTTGCCAAGCTGCATGAGGTTTAGGCCATCATCTTGAGGTTCCATCTGTATGATTTTTGGTCAATAAGGTCAGAATTATGCGAAATATATTTATCAATTAATTGGGAAATGTCATGTTGACATAGCTCTGGAGATATTTCAGTGAGCCATAGTGAGGGAGAAGATGAGAACACGCCATCTCTCTACAGTGCTCTCTTCAGAGCGGGGGAATTGCACATCTGGAGAGCTGGAGGTGTGTTGCCGCTGGGTAGCTGAATTTTAACTCATCTCCACAGAGAAACACGTTCCAGGCCGTCCTGGCCTCCTCTGACTCCAGCTCCTACGCCATTTTCCTTTACCCGGAAGATGGTCTGCAGTTCTCCACCACGTTCTCCAAGAAGGAAGAGAGCCAAGTGCCCGCCGTGGTTGCATTCAGTCAAGGTTTAGTGGGACTCCTGTGGACCAGCGACGGAGCCTACAACGTGTTTGCTAACGACCGAGAGTCGATTGAAAACTTGGCCAAGTATGCTTTCTTTGCTCCTCAGTAGATTCTTTCCTAATAATATTATTATTTTACCAAGGAAAATGCAATGGGCATTACAGATTTCAATTTTACATGTAGATATGTAGTTTTTCATATTATGAAATACGATTTTTTCTAAAGAGCGTAGGAGAACATATTGTTTTTAGAAATTGTCCTCATTGAGAACAGTTTCCACCATGTCTTGTGAAAGTATGAAGTCAGGAATAGGGTTTTTTTTTTTTTTTAAATACCTTTATTTTGTTTGTTTATTTTTATGTGGTGCTGAGGATTGAACCCAGGGGCTCACACGTGCGAGGCAAGCGCTCTACCACTGAGCCACCGCCTCAGCCCAAGGAATAAGGATTATTCACACCTGTTCTCTGCCGGGAACTGCAGGCTGATGAAATGTGAACCCTACCCTTCCCACAGACAGAGAGAGACACTCCTAGGGACACTGACTAGGCTTAGTGCTCTCAGGTCATGGCAGTATAAACAAAAGGGGAAAAGCCCTAAAAATTAAAATCTTTCCTCTCTCATTACTCTTTAAAAAACAAAGGCTGAATCCAGCCCCTCCTGGTCTCATATTGTCCAATCTAGCCTAAAACCTTCTGTGCTCTGCTCTGCAAAACAGCTGGTTTTATGAGGGTCGGAGGAACCCAGGTTCTTAGCGCTTGCCTGGTTCTGTGGTGTAAATATTCCCTCTGGGCTCAAGTTCAGGCTACTAGTGCCATGTCACTTAGTGCAGAACTGAGAAAAGACGCACCTTATGTCCATTCTTACCATAAAGATACCATGGACTCTAATCCAAGAACACGGATACATGTCAAATAATTAGGACGTGATGAGTCTTGAGTATTTCTTTATTTAATTGTAAATTTATATCATTTAACTTCTTTTTTGCAGTGGCTGTGTTTAATAACTGGCTTGGAAAATTTCTAAAAATTCATCAGCTTTCCATCGTATAATGTGATCATTTTGTGTAATTTTCTGATATGGGCATCTCTGATCACAGCTACGTAAGAACAGTAAAGATGGTAGAGTGAGAAGGGGGTTAGGGTTATTTCACTACCCTGGATAAGATGCCTTTGGACCTGGCACCTCAGTGGCTTTTCACCACACCCTTTGAGCACACCGTGGTAATGGAGACCTGCACAGAACCCCCCAGCCAGGGAAGTTGGGATTTTTAATAAACCACATCTGCACTGTTTCCACTCACAGGGTATCTGACACCAAATGTATGTTTGTTTGTTTGTTTGTTTTCCCCCCCCTCATGCCAACCAGTTCTCCAATGCTCTGGACACAGATGGTGTGTCCTGAATCTCCATTCCAATTCTGGCACTAACTTCCTGTGGTTAATGCAGACCCCACAGGTCCAGGGCCTAGCCCCACCACCCTGCCCCCACTCCAGATGCCAGGCACCAGGCCCTGCAGCTCCACCTGCACCTCTCACGTCCTAGCAAGGAATTGGAGGCCTCCAGACTCTGTACTTGGGTCCAGCTATTCAGTGGAAGAGTTCACAGAGCCCAGGAAAGAGCCTTACCCACTGCGACCAGTCTGTTATAAAGGGCACACCTCAGGGACACAGGGCATCATGGGAGGGGGAGGGTGCTGAGCTCCCAGGCCCTCCCCACCGCCCACCTCCCAGCACTGCCAGGTGTTCACCAACCAGTTCCCCAAGCCCTCACACGCCGGGTTTCATGGAGGCTTCGTTACGTGGGTGTTGGTGATTGACAGAATCCCAGCTGGTCACTCCAACCTGGAGATGGGCTGGGGCTGGACGGGACAGAACCGACCCACTCTCTCATCATGACTTGGTCTTTCTGGACACCATCCCCTAATCTGAGGCTATCTGTGAACCCCCCAGCCACCAGTCAACTCACTAACTTACAGAGGACACTTCTGTCATTTTGGAAATTCCAAGTGTGTTCAGAGCTCTTGTGTCAGGAACCCGGCACGGAGACCACGGCACATTCTCTGTATGTCTCGCCGTGCCATGGAGAGAGCATGGTGGGGAAGGTGGATGACCGCAGCCCCCTTAGCACATAGGTAGGGCAGATGGCCAGTGGTCAGTACTGCAGGCGGCCTTGGAGTCCCGCTAAAGTCCTTTAGACCATCTGGAGAACGGTGTCCCGCTAAAGTCCTTTAGACCATCTGGAGAAGGGTGGAGGCTGAGCCCTGGCTAGTGTTGTGCCCACTGGGGTACAGCTGCCCCAATTGCCCTAGCTCTGGGATAACCAGAAGCAACAGCTGCTGCCCTCCCGCTCCAACCAGGCCCTCCTGGTGGGTGAGGGCAATGGGTTCAGATCGACAGGGTCCCCAGGGTTCCTCCCCTGGGTGAGTGGGGGCTGCTGGCCAGTTTTCAAGAAGCCTTCCTTGCCCCCTAGGAGTAGCAACTCTGGGCACCAAGGCGTGTGGGTGTTTGAGATCGGGAGTCCGGCCACGGCCAGTGGCGTGGTATCTGCAGATGTGAACCTCGGATCAGATGATGAGGCAGATTATGAGGAGGAGGATAAAGATTACGACCTGGTGACAACTCAGCTGGTCCTGGAGGATGTGAAAACCACGCCCTTCCCCTCCAAGACCTCAAGGAGGGGAGACACTGACACATACAACGACCCCAGTGTCCGCTCCCCGCATCATGGGGCTACCGAGAGCCCCTCAGGACCCTCCACAGAGAGGAGCAGGTCTTTCCAGCTGCCAGTGGAGAAGTTTCCCCAGCAGCGCCCCCAGGTCATCGATGTGGATGAAGTGGAGGAAACGGGAGTTGGTAAGACCCCTCAAGACCACTCAAGCTGCACTTGGACCCTTGGGCTTCCAGAGGGGAGTACTGCTGGGGCGGTGCTGTAAGGGTGGGTGCTGGGGGAAGAGGGGCTGAACTCAGAGCAGGGAGCAGGGGGTGAAGCCCTGGTGCCTTTGAAGAGCCCAGTGATCTCTCCTGGGATTAGGACTATGGTTCTAGAGACTGGGGGTGCCCGGGGTCCTCTTTCAAGATTCCTCGTATTCCATTCTGGCTGTTTGAAACAGAAACATGCGTTAGAGTTATTTTGAAAGTCAGAATTTCTTATTTGTGACTTCTGAGATCAGAAATGTATTCACCCACCTGAAAAAACATTATAAAACTTCCTTGGGCTGTTTATGTGGCTTATCTTTGACATGTATTTCCTCTAGGTTTTTTGGAATTAGAACGGCTGATTATTTTTCCTCCCAGGACCTCTCAGTCGCAGAGTTGATTTGTGAAGGTTAAAGAATACAAAATGAGCAGATGCCCTTTAAAAAGATAGTTTTACAGTTTAATATCTTTTAGTCAACTATATTGAGGTTTTTCTACATTTTGAGGAAAAATAGTTTGAGCATGATTTAATTTGTCTAATAAGAGATGTTCAAACTAAACTGTATTCTTTATTTTTTTTCTCTTGAGGTTGCTGTACAATCCATTGAGACCATGAACGGGATGGTTTAGGCCTTTGAATCTATTTCTTACGATTCTTTACTGTCTCTACTAAGAAGTTCAAGAGGCCCCAGAAGAGTCTAGTTCACTCCACACTCTTCATTTTTTTTAAAAGAATTTCTCCTTACTTGTTTTGATGTATCTCAAAGCGATAGTCAGAAAGGTTGGTTCTTATTGAGTATCCCAAGCAACAGACAGGATGGGGTGCTTAACAGGCAAGGCGGTCACTCACTTCTGAGGCATAGAAATGGAGGAGATGATTTGGCAACAGGACGAGGACATGGGCCTCTGTCTCAGGACTCCCCCATACACGCTGCACCGGGATTCCTGGGGTGAGACCCCCATCTCTCAGAGGACGTGGCACTCTGTCACGGGTCCAGTTTGATCTCCCCAAGTGTTGAGCGTACTTATTTGCAGACTTTGAGCTTGGAGACTCATCCCATCTCCACCCTTTCTAGGTATCTCTGAAATTCTCATTTGTGAAGCCGTTGCATTTAAAGAAGACCATATCTAGCCCCAACAACTTAAGACAGTGTATTACTTTTTTTTTTTTTTTTTTTTTTTTTTTTTTTTTTTTTTGTGGTACCGGGGATTGAACTCAGGGGCACTTGACCACTGGGCCACATCCCCAGCCCTTTTTTGTAATTTTATTTAGAGACAGGGTTTCACTGAGTTGCTAAGTGCCTCGCCATTGCTGAGGCTGGCTTTGAACTCGCGATCCTCCTGCCTCAGCCTCCCAAAGTGCTAGGATTACAGGCGTGCGCCACCGCGCCCGGCAAGACAGTGTATTACTTGATACTGGAAAAAGCCTAGATTTGAACTGGAAATGTGTCTCTAACAGATGTTTTTCTGTCCCTCTATCCCAGTTATTTCATTGTGTTTATTAGAAAGGTCGGCCTTCTGTGGCCAGTGGTGCATTCCTGGTGTTATCTGAATCATCACCCTCACGTCACAGTGGACCCCCTGAGAGTCAACCACAGCTGGGGCTTATGCAATCAGCAGTGTCCCCAGTGTTCAGTTCCGGGCCTAAGTGCTTCGTGCTGTGAACACCATTCTTACACACACCGGAAATTCCCTTCCCAGGCTGCAGGACCAGTGGAATTTACCTGGGGTTAAACTTTACTTTGATCTTCACTGGTAACAGTCAATTATAAATGGGATCATTATCCCCTCTAAAAGTTCACTCCTCTTGTGCTTTTGAACTCATTCCAAATTAATTTGCTCTGGATCATTAAATTTAATGGGCTAGTTCATGATTCTAATAAAATGAACTCAGGAGGTGGGAATTTGAACTAGGAAAGATTCTTTTTGATACTTGGGTCAAAGACTTTTTTTAGACCAACTGTAACTGAGGGATTATTTCTGATCAGCTTTTGAGTATCAGAGCTTCAGAATTATTCCCTGAAAGGAGGAGATTTACATAAATATGTAGTAAATATATGTACATATATGTGTATATGTATACACACACACATATATATATTTAATGGTTGTTAAAATGGCAGATTCTACATATATACATATACATACATATGTGTGTGTGTATATATATATATATATATTTTGGGGGGGGTACCAGAGAACTCGGGGGCACTTGACCACTGGGTAACATCCCCAGCCCCCCCCCCCCTTTTTTTGGTATTTTATTAGAGACAGGGTCTCACTGAGTTGCTAAGTGCCTCGCCATTGCTGAGGCTGGCTTTGAACTTGCGATCCTCCTGCCTTAGCCTCCCAAGTGTGGGATTGCAAGTGTGCAACACTGGCCCGGCTATGTTGCATATATATTTTGTCCCAGTCAAAAAAAAAAAAAAAAAGTAAAAACAAAGACATCTTTTAAGGTCCCCTAAATGTGAAGCTGATCCTTATGACCGCATCAGACATCATCCCACATGGACCCTGGATGGCTTCAGCGACACCGGGAACCTGGGCTACAGTGGTCTCAGTGGGGCCCGCTGGTCGGTGCTCAGCTGTTGCAGACCCTTGGCCCGGTGGTGCAGTGCGCGGCTGCGCACCGTGGGCCGCGGTCTCGCGTGGTGCCTGGGTTCCCGCGCCCAGGCAGGAGGCCCGCGGGCGCAGCCAGCGCTGACGGCCGCCCCTCTCTCTGGGAGCAGTGTTCAGCTACAACACGGACTCGCGGCAGACGTGCGCCAACAGCAGGCACCAGTGCTCCGTGCACGCCGAGTGCAGGGACCACGCCACGGGCTTCTGCTGCCGCTGCGTGGCGGGCTACACGGGCAACGGCCGGCAGTGCGTGGCGGAAGGTAAGGTTCGGGCGTGCAGCCGTGGGGTGGGGGGAGAGCGGGGTTTGTTCCCGTGTGTGTGTGTGTGTGTGTGTGTGTGTGTGTGTGTGCGCGCGCGCGCGTTCTCCGTGGGGCACCCGCTCCCCTGTGCTTTCGCCTAGTCCAACCTGCCTTCCTCCGGAAATGCCCCTTTTTCTAGTATGAAGTCCCTTTCTTTCCTGTGCTACTTCTGCGTCTTGGAGGGGACCATTCGGGAGCATCTGGGGTCCCTCTTCACGGCTGCCCCAGTGCTGAAGTGTCCCAGCCTGGACCAGGCGATGTCCTGGCCCTCACCTGCCGCAGTCTGCACAGCTTCCTCTTCGTCCTTGTCCTTGGGGTCTCCAGTTTTACCTGGCGCTGCTCACAGACCTGTCTCAATGGCTGTGGCCCCCAGGACCCTGGGATGCCGGCTTAGCCCATGGCTTGCAGTGGCCAGGTCTACTCCAGGGGCCCTCCTGCATTTCTCTGTCCTCGCCCTGAAATCACAGCACTCCGCTAATCCCAGAGGGCCAGACCTACTGTGGTGCCAGCTCCAGAGGGGACCCCAGGATAGGCTGTCTGCTCTGAACTCTGTCCTCAGAGGGTCTTGATGCTCCCAGATGGTCGGAGGAATCTTTTCTGTGCAAATCCAGGGCTCCTGGTTAACAGTTCACTCAGAGTGAGACCAGAATTAAAACAAAACCCCACCATACTAGGCCTTTGTCCCTTCATCTGCCACCAAATTGCTTTACTTCTCATGGTCACTTTCCTTGTATGCTCAGTGGGGACTTCAGTTGGTTTGTAAAATTCTGCTAAATGAATCCCAGTTGGAGAAATGTGGTCTGCTTTTCAGATTCCTAGCCATAGCTGTTGTTAAGTCAGTCATTTTAATTTGCCAAAAGCAAAACATTGTTTCCTTCTGGGTCTTATTTATAAGTTTTTTTTTTTTTCTTCTATTTTTTAAAAAAAACTACCTTCGGCCATGGAAGAAAATTCAGTATACTTTTCATATTAATTTTGGGGGTTGTTTTTAACTTTATTTTAGAGTGTGTTTTCTATTTTCTTCCAAATCCTGTCACCCCAGGGATTGTGTGCCTTTGCCTCTTTGTTTCAGGCTTGGCTCTTGTACCTCCCCACCCTGGAGAAGCTTCCAAAATCCACAATGAGAGCTTATTCTTAAAGAGCAACCTCATTAGCTCCCCGTACCAAAGAGCAGAGCTCAAAACGCTGAGTAGTTTGTTTGGCAGTAAGCTCAGAGATCACAAACTGTTCAGCCACAATTTTGACGTTATATATACACACCCCATAATAGTTTTGTGGTTTAAATATTTGTTGGATTCTTGCTACTTAAAAACTTTTTTTTTTTCCTAGCTCAAAGCTTGATGGAAAGTTTCTGTTGGTTCCCTCCACCTGGCTTTCCTGCCTGTTTCTGGAATTGTCTGGGATGCATTTTTTTTTACTATTTGCCTTCTGGATTCATAGCATTCTCCAGTGTAATCGAACAATGTGGGCAGGATTGCTCCGTCAGATATGACCTGGTGGGTGGGTGACCCTGTTTAGCAATCTGGGCATGTCCAACCAGCAAAAGGTCACGGAACATAGAGGGTCCCAAGGTGTGAGCCCATCTGTGTAGGATTATTCCGCAAAGTTTACTGAGAACTTACTATGTGAAGAAAACTGCCAAGAACAAGTGAGAGGGATGGGCAAGTCCTGTTCCTGGTGATTCAAATCTGGGCGGATAAACAAGATACAGGAACAGTAGCTGATAGCACTTAATTCACCACTGCATCTAAGCAACCAAGGTGACCTTCATTTTATCTTCTAGTTACCTCTTCCTTTGGCTTTTGTTTTTTTGAGAGACGGTTCACATACCTCCTTAAGATAGACAATTTGATGGGTGTAGTAGATTCACAAGGTTGTGCAACTGTCACATCTGTCTTATCCTAGGGCATTTCGTCACTGTCACTCTCAGCAGCCACTCTTGATTCCCCAGAGCTCCCAGCTGCATCCACCACCAGCCTGCTTTCTGTTCCTGTGGGTTTTCCCTGCTCCGGACATTTCATTTAAATGGAGTCATGCCATTGTGGCCTTTTGTGTCTGGCTTCTTTCACTTAGCACAGTGTCTTCATGGCTTATCCATGTTGAAGCCCACAGCAGCATTTCATTCCTTCTTCTCGCCAAATAGTACCCGTGGATGGATAGCGATAGTTTGCTTATCATTCATCAGGTGATGGGCTTTAGGGTGGTTTCCCTTTAGAGCTGTTGTGAGTGAAGCTGCTAAGAACAACTGTGCTCACGCTTTCCTGTTCTCTTGGGTATAAACTGAGGAACTGGAATTGCTGGGTCATATGGTAACCTTCAGTTTTCTTAGCTAGATACAATAGGAGCAATTTAATGTCTTTAGTTCTTATTTTTTCCTTATTCAACAACACTAAATATATACAAGTTATAAATACTCAGATATGTAGTGCAGACAATGATTCACCATACTGTTCCAACTTGACCTCCGTTAGCAGTGATCCCCGGCTGTAGGCCAGCACTGATGAATGTAATTTCTAAAGCAAATGATATTACCCATGTGCTGTGTGTCAGGGAAGCTTCCACATGTGCTGTCCGGTCTCCATCACATCATTTCCAGTTGCCTAAAAGGAACCATGACCAACACTTCCCTCTCTGCCCTGGTCTACCAAGTGGCTTGTTTTTGGAGGGCCTGCCTGTGGTCTGTGACATCCACCCTGTCAGATGGTTTGAAATAGCTCTTCTGGCTGTGCTGCCTGAGGCTGCAGGACTCGTGTCCACCCTGAGCGTCGGGGAATAAGACATACTCGCACCCACGTGCTTGTTAAGGTGTGTGGATCAGTAGCCACATGCCCCAGCTTCCTAGGGCCATTCGGTTTAGTTTCAGTGCTGTCCTGGAGAATTGAGTAATTCTGCTCTTTCACTCTCAAAAGATCTTATACATGATGCTGGGTGCGGTGGCGCACACCTGTAATCCTAGCACTTGGGAGGCTGAGGCCGGAGGATTGCCAGTTCAAAGCCAGCCTCAGCAATGGCGAGGCACTTAGCAACTCAGTGAGACCCTGTCTCTAATAAATACAAAATAGGGCTGGGGATGTGGCCCAGTGGTCGAGTGCCCCTGAGTTCAATCCCCAGTACCATTAAAAAATATATATATCTTATATATGATCTAAGGTACTATTGTGCTGGCTCGCGTGCCTGTGATATTGCTCTTCTCCTGGAATTATCCGCCCCTGAAGTTCCAGATCGTGCACTGGCTCCCAGGGGCACTATCTTTCATTCTGTCCATTGTCAGTGACCTGGAAGAGAGGCAGCCACGTTGGAATTTCTAAGGCCCCGGTGCGGTCATGGCTGCGGTTGCTTCTGTCTTCCTGGTGCTTTCTTCACGCATGGGCCAGGCCGTAGACACGCTGCTTGTGGGGCGGGCTGCCTGGAAGCCTTCTCCACCTCCTCCTCCTGTCTCCGGCTCAGGCTCCCCGCAGCGTGTCAACGGCAAGGTGAAGGGAAGGATCTTCGTGGGGAGCAGCCAGGTCCCCGTTGTCTTCGAGAACACCGACCTCCACTCCTACGTGGTGATGAACCATGGCCGCTCCTACACGGCCATCAGCACCATTCCCGAGACCGTCGGCTACTCTCTGCTTCCGCTGGCGCCCATCGGAGGCATCATAGGATGGATGTTTGCGGTGGAGCAGGACGGGTTCAAGAACGGGTTCAGCATCACTGGTAATCTACATCTGACGTTAACATCAGACCTTAATGCGGGGCCTGGGAAGGCCCGGGAGGAGTGGAGAGGGCACTCTGAGCCTGCGGGCAGTTTTTGATAAGCATTTTGTCTGTAGAAGAGCACCCTGTAGTTCTGCCCTGGGAATACAACGATGAGGTCAGATTAACTCACAGCACTCATTAACTGAGACTGCGCAGAATTGTTCTGAACAGGGAGCAATTTCTTGGTGGCTATTCAGATTAGGAGTCTCCGCAGAGCAAGTGATGTCAGCTCACACGTCCCCACAGCCCGAAGGGCGGGGCGGGGCTTCCCTCATTCTCCTTATCAAGCCTGCCTCCAAATTCCAGAGCAATCTGAGCTGACAGTTGACATTCCCTGGGTATCTTGTCAGAGGAAAGGAGCCTGCCGTGTCCAGCTGGTGAATCAAGCCTGAAAACTCTTAGGAAGCCTTGGAGGCTCTTAGAGGCTGTCCCCTGTTGAGGACAGTGCAGTCTTTCATGGACATGTGGGCAGGCCACTCGGGGGACATCTCCTTGGTGTGGTGGGGGCCCCTCCTTTGCTGCGCCAAGGCCAGTCCCCCGAAGGTGCCAGGGCCCACTCCTGGGCACAGCTGGGTGGAGGAGCCTCATCCTTCATCTCTGGGCACTTCCTGTCATGCTGGGCGTCACCTCTGTCTCTGGCTCTCTATGCCTGCCTTCCCCCACTGCCTGCGGTCCCCGAGCCTTAGCCTGGGCTGGTTGGTGGACACTTTACATGCAGCAGGGCTTCTGCCTCGGCCTTACCCGGGTCACCTTCCAGAAGTTAGGTGTGACAATGCACAACTTGCCAAAGTGTGGCCATTTAAGAAAGGAGGGGACCTGCTATGAACAGGGTGCACCTACCCTAAGACTTGCCGATTTGGGCCTAGGTGTTTCTTCCTGTTCCGCAGGCCTGTGTATTCTGAATATTGTAACCACATCCATGCTGTCACGCAGGCAAGATGCTCTTTGCAAACAGCTGAGCTGCCGCAGCCCACAGACCCCCATCTTCCCAGCACAGCTTCCACAGGGGGCTGCTTTGTAGTGGGTGACACTCTGTAGCTCAGGAGACGGGGGATTTCAAATTCCCTATACCAGCAAATCTTTGTAACTCTTTTTTTTTTTAATATTTATTTTTTAGTTGTAGTTGGACACAATACTTTTATTCTATTTATTTATTTTATGTGGTGCTGAGAATCAAACCCAGGGCCTCACGCGTGCTAGGCAAACGCTCCACCACTGAGCCACAACTCCAGCCACCAGAACACTTTTTTTTTTTTTTTTTAAGTTTTTTTTAGTTGTAGTTGGATACAATACTTTTATTTTGTTTATTTATTTTATGTGGTGCTGAGGTTCGGACCCAGTGCCTCACAAGTGCTAGGCGTGCACTCTACCTCTGAGCCACAACCCAAGCCCCAGAAAGCTTTTTAACATACTTCCTGTCCTCTAATCCCTATAAGATAGATGGTCCCCCTTTTATAACCCAGGAAATGGAGGCTCAGAGGGGTTAAACAGCTTATTGGAGTTCACCCAGTCAGAACGGAGCCTGCTGGGAGCAGACCCAGGTCCCTGCTTTTTCTGACCGGATGCTGGTGTGTGGCCGGGAAGCAACTTCTGTCCTCTCCGCGTGGCTCTGTTGGCCCACCGGGATGCCCAGGCTCTGTCCTCAGTGTCTCCAGCCCCACGTCCTACCAGAGGCGGTCCCTGCCCACCTGCACCTTGCGGCACTGCCCCCGAGCCTGTGACGGGCAGGAGGGTGGACTTGCAGAGCGACAGGCCTCTCTCCCTTTCCAGGGGGCGAGTTCACCCGGCAGGCTGAGGTGACCTTCGTGGGGCACCCGGGCAAGCTGGTCATCAAGCAGCGGTTCAGCGGCATCGACGAGCACGGGCACCTGACCATCGACACGGAGCTGGAGGGCCGCCTGCCGCAGATCCCGCTCGGCTCCTCCGTGCACGTGGCGCCCTACGCGGAGCTCTACCACTACTCCAGCTCCGGTGAGTCCCGGCCCGTCCCCTGGGCTCGTGGGCCCAGCCACCCTGGGGCCTGGAGAGGGGATTACACAGGCCTTCCCTGTTAGACTCCCTGTCCCAAGTGACCGACGTGGGGTGTCCTTGTAGGGAATTCGTGCAAGACAGGAAGAAGCTTCACTTGGAATTTATTTATTTTTAAATCATTTTATTCTAAGATGTTATAAATGACAGCAGAATGCATTACATTTCATATTACACATATAGAGCACTTTTTTTTTTTTTTTTTACAAATCTCTGGTTGTATGCGAAGTATATTCACACCATTCGTGACTTCATACAGTCACTTAGGGTAATGATATCCATCTCATTCTACCATCTTTTTTTTTTTTTTCTTTTTTTTTCTTTACTCTTTTGCTCCCTCCCTTCCCCTCCCTCCCCATTGGCCATTCTAGTATTCCTCTAATCCTCCTATGCTCCCCATCCCAACCCGACTGTGAATTGGCCTCCTTATATCAGAGAAAACATTTGGCATTTGGCTTTTTGGGATTGGCTAACTTCACTTAGCATTATATTAAAAATATGGAACACTTCACGAATTTGCGTGTCATCCTTGCGCAGGGGCCATGCTAATCGTCTCTGTATCGTTCCAATTTTAGTATATGTGCTGCCGAAGCGAGCACTTCACTTGGAATTTAATTGAAGAGTAATACCTTTCCCCAGCATCTACCATCAAACATCCCAACATATTTCATAGTTCAAAATAAAATGATAAAATTTTACCATGATATACATCTATTTGTGGCTTTTAAGCTGCATTTATTCTCCGTTTGTTACCAAAAAGAATTCCACATACCATGTATCCAGCTTTACCTGTTGTTAACATTTTGTTGTGCCTGTGCATGTGCGTGTTGTGTGTGTGTGTGTGTGTGTGTATGAACATGCAGGCAATATTTTCCTGACCATCTGAGAGCAGGTTGTATACATCACAATAGTTCATCTCCTAAACACTTCATGTGTTTTTCCTAAGAACAAAGACAGTCTACATTATAACAATCAAAATCAGGAAATTTAGCACTGGTATGATTGTGTAATTTATAATCGGATGTATGATTTTATTTAGATCCAATTGCAGTCGTGTTGTTCTAGCTTTACCTCTCCAGGTGACATCAAGCCATGAATAGGTAATGATTTCATTAAGTAGCCCTTGGGAACGCCTCTGAAGGAGCTGTTGATCGAAACCCTTCTCCCGCGTCCTAAAGCTTAGGCTAGTTCTAGCTTTCCTCTCGTGAGGAGTGGAAATGACCCTCTTCACATAACTCTTGGCCAGATTTCTGATTTTTCCGAGACTCTGTTCCTAGAAACGGAGGTACTCAGTCAAACAACAGGGACTTTTTTTTTTAAAAGGCCCCTATGAAATCGCTGTCCAGGGCCCTGGGCTTGGTCCAGCCCTGGGGTGGGAGCCCCTGGGGGAGCACTGGGCCGCGGGGCGCAGCCTGCCAGGCCAGATGGCCTTTCTGGCAGGAGGCACGTGGGAGCGGACAGGAGGCAGCGCACACTGATCCGGTGTTTATCCTCTGGCTTCCATGCTCTATATGGAGCACACTGCAGCAGAGCACGGAACTATACAGAGTCGTTTATACTTTTTTTTTTTTTTTTTTAAGTAGGAAACTGCGGGTTTCGTCGCATGGACGAATAGCAGCTGTTCTGCGTGGGGTGGCCTCTCCTTTCCTCTGCTGAGGGTTGCTCAGGACACTTGAGTAGTTTTGCCAAAACTGGCTGCTAAGATGCATTTAGTGTTCCGTTTTTTTAATGTGACAGTACTGCTTGATGGGGGGGGGGGTGCAGCCCTGTTTACTGACTCCCAAGTGAAGTTAACTACAGAGAGCAGTTCAGTTCCCATGCCGCTGGTTCCTGAGTAAGTGCTCAGGAAGTGGTCGTTGTCTTGGTAACAGGGTTAGTTTGCTTGATTCCAAACATTTTACATATGTAAATTTTACTTCATCTAATCGGCCCCGGCCCATTTCGAGAAAGAAACTGAAGCTAGTGCTGCTTTTTTTTTTTTTTTTTTTTTTTTGATATTTATTTATTTACTTTAGTTGTACACAATGCAATGCATTTGTGTTTACGTGGTGCTGAGGATCGAACCCGGGCTGCTCACGTGCGAGGCCAGCGCTCTGCCGCTGAGCCACAACCCCAGCCCGCTAGTGCTGCTTTTAACCGGTGGGTGGTCTCACCCACTGGTGGTCTGGGGCGTGAGCTCAGGTCTGACTCCTGAGTGTGTGCTCTCCCCACCAGACCTTGCCTCTAGTTCTGGGAGTCCTAGGCACCTACGGAGAGTTACTTGATCCAAAAAGGAGCAAATTTTAATAATGCCAGCGCTCCCAATGATGGTCAGGGACACGTGGCAGGCAGCGTGGATGGCCTTCCTCCCCAGCCCGTGGGCCGGCCCTCCAGTTGCATCGTGGATGAGGGGAGGTACCTTGCATCAGTGAAGACCCCTGTCTCTCTCCCACCCCAGTGATCACTTCCTCCTCCACCCGGGAGTACACCGTGACCGAGCCCGAGCGGGACGGGGCCGCGCCTTCCCACACCTACACCTACCAGTGGCGCCAGACCATCACCTTCCAGGAGTGCGTCCACGACGACTCCCAGCCGGCCCTGCCCAGCACACAGCAGCTCTCGGTGGACAGCGTGTTCGTGCTCTACAACCAGGAGGAGAGGATCTTGCGCTACGCTCTCAGCAACTCCATCGGGCCTGTGCGGGGTAAGGGGACGGGCCTGTGCCTCGCTCTGCCCTCGCTCTTTGGAAAACCCTGCTCCGTGACTTTGGGGTTTTGGACCTCTTACCCTCCTAAGAAAACTATGCTAAAAAGTCTTCTGAAAAGAAAATTGCACGTCAGCTGTGATTCTTGCAAAACCCAGTTAGGGTCCCGCTGGGGCGGGGTGCAGAAAGCTTACAGATGAGTGATGCTTCAGGGTCCCAAAGCCAAAGCCTGTTGCTGGCTCCAGCAGGGCTTTTTAAATTTTTGTTTTTATTTTTAATTGGCACATTAATACACTACATATTTGTGGGGTACAGTATGATCCATGTCTATACAGGTATACGATGTGATGATTAGGTCAGGGAAATTGGTGTATCCATCCCTTAAACATTATCACTTCTTTGAGTAGGAACGTTCACAGTTCCCTCTGTTGGCTCTTTTGAAGTAAGTGCTGTCAACCTCAGTTCCCTGCTGGGCTATAGAACATGAGTTGTTCCTCCCATCCAGGTGCACCCCGTGAGCTCCCTCCCACCTACTCACTGTCCCCACCCTCTGGCTACCACCATTCTACTCTTACTTCTATGAGATCAACTACATTAGCTATATTGAGCCCCTGCATTTAAATGACATTGTGCGGTGTTTGTCCTTCAGTGCCTGACTCATTTTATTTAACATCATGTTGCAGATGACAGGATTCCATTTTTTTTTTTTTTTTTTTTTGGAGGGGGTGGGTACTGGGGATTGAACTCAGGGACACTCAACAAGTACTGTTGCCGAATGTCAGCGCCTGTCCCCACGAGGTCCTGCATAACTGGGCATGTCCCTTTTCCAGTTGTGATTCTTTTTCCATACCCAAGTCACTTCCCCAGCTATCAGTTTGTCCCTAGTTAGCCCTGAGGCAGTGGAAAGTAGCTGAAGCTCTCCTCGCTGACGGCTGTGCCTCTGAGCATCAGGACTCAGCAAAGCACTCCCCCACCTCTTATTTTCCTTTTTTTTTGGTACTGGGGATTGAACTCAGAGGTGCTCAACTACTGAGCTACATCTCCAGTCCCCCCCCCACCCCCTTTTAAAAAAAAATTTTGAGACAGGATCTCACTAAGTTGCTGAGGGTCTTACTAAATTGCTGAGGCTGGCCTCAAGCTTGTGATCCTCCTTTCTCAGCCTCCTGAGTCACTGGGATTACAGAATTTGCCATGATGCCTGGCACACTTTTTTTCTTGAAGGAACGGATGGTAAATAATTTAGCCCTTCCAGCCACATATACCTCAGCTCTGTCCTGGCAGCAGGAAAGCAGCTACAGACCATTTGTAAGAGAATGGGTAGGACTGGTTGCCAGTAAGACTTCATTTCCAGAAACCGGGAGGGAGCGCGGTGGGGAGGGCCCAGCGTGCCCAGGAGATGCCGGGACGGCTCGGCCGCACTGCTCTTTGCTCCCGGCGATGGCCCCTCGGTCACCAGTGGAGCTGCTTTCTGGGCAAGAGCCTGCGGGAGCTCCCGACCACTCACTGGGTCCACTGCCCCTGCCTTCACAGACGGCTCCCCCGACGCCCTCCAGAACCCCTGCTACATCGGCACGCACGGCTGCGACACCAACGCGGCCTGCCGCCCTGGACCCGGGACGCAGTTCAGCTGCGAGTGCTCCATCGGCTTCCGAGGGGACGGGCGGCTCTGTTACGGTACGTACGGCCTTGGATCCCGGCTGGGGGTGGGGTGGGCCAGCGGAGGGGGCGGCGGCTGCAGGCCCCGGGGGGCCGCGTGGGAGCGCGGAGAGTGCGGATGCCCTGGACGTGCCGCGCCTGGGCGGTTCACGTCGGCGCTGCGTCCCGGGTGACGTGGGGGGTCAGTGGGTCACGTCGCACTGCGTCCTGGGTGACGTGGGGGGTCAGTGGGTCACGTCGCACTGCCATCCTGAGTGACGTGGGGGGTCAGTGGGTCACGTCGGCGCTGCGTCCCGGGTGACGTGGGGGGTCAGTGGGTCACGTCGGCGCTGCGTCCCGGGTGACGTGGGGGGTCAGTGGGTCACGTCGCACTGCGTCCTGGGTGACGTGGGGGGTCAGTGGGTCACGTCGGCGCTGCGTCCCGGGTGACGTGGGGGGGTCAGTGGGTCACGTCGCACTGCATCCTGGGTGATGTGGGGGGTCAGTGGGTCACGTCGCACTGCATCCCGGGTGACGTGGGGGGTCAGTGGGTCACGTCGGCGCTGCGTCCCGGGTGACGTGGGGGGTCAGTGGGTCACGTCGCACTGCATCCTGGGTGATGTGGGGGGTCAGTGGGTCACGTCGCACTGCATCCCGGGTGACGTGGGGGGGTCAGTGGGTCACGTCGGCGCTGCGTCCTGGGTGACGTGGGGGGTCAGTGGGTCACGTCGCACTGCCATCCTGAGTGACGTGGGGGGTCAGTGGGTCACGTCGGCGCTGCGTCCCGGGTGACGTGGGGGGGTCAGTGGGTCACGTCGCACTGCGTCCTGGGTGATGTGGGGGGGTCAGTGGGTCACGTCGCACTGCATCCCGGGTGACGTGGGGGGTCAGTGGGTCACGTCGGCGCTGCGTCCCGGGTGACGTGGGGGGGTCAGTGGGTCACGTCGCACTGCATCCTGGGTGACGTGGGGGGGTCAGTGGGTCACGTCGCACTGCATCCCGGGTGACGTGGGGGGTCAGTGGGTCACGTCGGCGCTGCGTCCCGGGTGACGTGGGGGGGGTCAGTGGGTCACGTCGCACTGCCATCCTGGGTGACGTGGGGGGTCAGTGGGTCACGTCGCACTGCATCCCGGGTGACGTGGGGGGTCAGTGGGTCACGTCGGCGCTGCGTCCTGGGTGACGTGGGGGGGTCAGTGGGTTCACGTCGCACTGCGTCCTGGGTGACGTGGGGGGGTCAGTGGGTCACGTTGGCGCTGCGTCCTGGGTGACGTGGGCGTGAGCGGGTCACGTCGGCGCTGCGTCCCGGGTGACGTGGGGGGTCAGTGGGTCACGTCGCACTGCCGTCCTGAGTGACGTGGGGGGGGTGAGGTGTTCACGTGCTCACTGCTGTCCCCGGTGACATCGGGGGCGAGAGGTTCACGTCCTCACTGCTATTCCTGGTGACGTCGGGGGTGAGCAGTTCAGGTTGACACTGCCGTCCTGGGCGACATGGGAGCCAGTGGGTCACGTCCCCACTGCCGTCCCGGGTAACGTCGGGGTGAGTGGGTCACGTGTGCATTGCCATCCCGGTGACGTCGGGGTCGGTGCTTCACGTGCGCACCGCTGTCCCGGGTGCCGTGGGCGTCCCGCCCTACAGCGTAGCACACCTAACGTTCGGACGCTCAGCGGCAGAGCCGGTCCCCAGGCCAGGCTCCTCTCCATGCTGAGCGCACCGGGCTGGAGACCAGAGACAGCGACAGCGACGTCACTGGTGACGTCGCTGTGGCTGGGTTCACCCAGCGCTGTTGGCTTTTAGTGCTTCACAAACTCCGTCTCCTTTAATTCTCCAGCACTTTGTAGGGTCTTTCATTCCTCTTTTAAAAACTGGCGTTTCATTGTGGTAAAATGTGCCATCTTTGGGCTGGGATTGTGGCTCAGCTGTAGAGCACTCGCCTAGCATGTGCGCGGCCCGGGTTCGATCCTCAGCACCACGTAAAAAACAAAGGCATTGTACACAACTAAAACAAATAAATAAATATTTAAAAAAAAATGTGCCATCTTCACTATTTTTACCTATGCCGTTCAGGGCTGTTAAGGACACTCCTGCTGCTGTGCCGCCCCGTCCCTGTCCAGAGCTCTTCTTCCCACAGGGCTGGCTGTGAACCCATTAAATAAGCTCTGTTCCCTTCCCCTGCTGGCCACCGTTCTGCTGCTTCTATGAATCTGATGATTCTTGGAACCTCAAATTAGTGGAATCACACAGTATTTGTCCGTCTGTGACGGCTTATTTCACATGCTGCAATGTCCTCAAGGTTCTTCCACGTAGCACATGTCAGAATCTCCTTTTTTGAAGATTGAGTAATATTCCATTGTGTACACATACCACATGTTGCTTATCCATCTACCAGTTGATGGGCACATGGGCTGCATCCACCTCTTTGGCTATTGCCAATAATGCTGTTATGAACGTGGTGTGCAAATACCATTGAAGCCCGTTTCCTGTTTTTTGGGCTCTATACTCCAAATGGGGTTACTGGATTGTAATTCTGTGCTTATTTTTTAAACTACTTTTAGTTATACATGGACACCATATCTTTATTTTGTTTATTTATTTTTATGTGGTGCTGAGGATCTAACCTAGTGCCTCACACGTGTGAGGCAAGTGCTCTGCCACTGAGCCACAATCCCAGCCCCTGTGCTTATTTTTTTGAGAACTCCCACACTGCTTTCCATAGCAGTTGTGCCGTTTTGCACTCCCATGAATAGTGCACAAGGTTCTGATTTCTCCATATCCTTGACAGCACTTATTTTTTAATAGAGGCTCATTAACATGAGCCAGTGACAAAGAGTAACTGAACTCCAGCCTGTGACTTGAGCGTCTGCATTACTCTGCCTTCTTGTAGCACTTACTTTATTGGTTATGACTTGACTTCAAAGGCTTTCATGTGGATAGCTTGATATTTATATTTGTTAACAATTTTAACCCAGTTCCAAGGGCAAGAACGTCTGGTCCCTCAGCCAGCACCACTTAAATCTGCAGTAAAGAGCTCCCTCCTAAGGGTAAGGAATGCCAGGCCTGAGGTTCCCTGGCACAGGAGGAGTGTATTCACATATGTTTGCCCAGAGAAACAGGCAGCTCCCTTCACCCTGGCTTGACTGGGCAATCAGAATCTGGCAAGTTGACAGCCTTGGAATTTGGGAGTAATGCCTCAAGTCTGGAATTCATCTCCCCTGACGGATGGTGGCTTTGGTGTGGGATTTAATGTGGAGCTCAGCAGGTCCTGAGGCAGGGTACCGTGGCATTTGCTTTGGTGACCCTCGCATGCAAGGTGCTCATGGGTCGCCTGAAGGGCAGAGGGCAGGGACTTGACACGGAGACAGACTGTGTGTTTGTTTGGCCAGCTTGCTGGGAACTTTGTTGGCATGGCAGAATCCAAGCTGAGACTCACCTTCCTGGTAACACCCCACCAGAGAGGATGCAGTGCATGGTCACCTAAACTGTCAGTTGCCCAGTCTCTCCCTAAGGAGCACGGTGGTCTTGGGCGGCTGTGTTGACCCAGGACAATCCCAAGCAGCACAACACTGCACGGATGTGCAGAGCTGTCGGACACCACGCAGGGCGGGCCTCCTCCATTCACCCACACCTCCTCAGTCCTTACGCAGCCACCGAGTGTTGGGGAGTTGTGGGGAGCCCTAGCCTTCGGGCTGAGTCTGCTGAGTCTGCTCTCGGCGCCTGAGCTTGGTGCAGAGGTTGCTTCAGCTCGGCAGGCCCAGCCAGACTTGCCGCATGCCATCTGCTCCCGTCCTCAGAAGTTCTCCGAGGCCCTCGCCCAGGAGGGCAGTGGTCACGTGTGCATTGCTTTAGTGCTGAGGTCAGTCATCATTCTGGAATGTTAGCTCTGTGGAATCCGTGGGGCTGTTCCCAGTCGGGCTGGGCATTGTTCTGGTCACTACAACACGCTTCGGAGTGTTAATGCATCCGGACGTGAGGCTGTCAATAGGAAATTGCATTAAGCAGATCGCTTCGTGTGCTGTTTTGACCTGGGAAGTGCCTCGTAGGAGCATGAGGATGAGCCTTTGTGACTCGGGTGTGTGTGCCATTGATCGGATGATGCCTGGCACCCAGCACAGGGCTGGCTTGGGTTAGACATCTCGTAGCGAACCCCCCAGGTAATTTGGAGATTTCTGGTTGAATTGGAGCGCTCTTGTTCCCTTGCGCTCGGCAGAACGGTGCCCGTGTGTGTTTCTCTGGAGTCTGTTGAGACTGGACTCTAGGTCACTCTCTTGTGGAGAGATTTCTTTTCTTTTCTTTTTATTTATTTATTTTTTTTTGAGGATGTAGAAGGCATTTAACAAATCAATAATGAGACTGTTCTCAAAGACCCTGGTCTTTAAAAAAGAGCTGAATTGGAGGAACAGTTCTTGAAAATATGTGAAAAGTAGCCACTCTGAAAAAAGCAAAAAAGAACAGTCCAGGATTTTGCTGTTGGACCAGAGAGTGATTATATGAAGGAAATCTCTGTCTAGAGAGAAGCTTGACCGGCAGTTGAAGAATGAGCATCTTCAGCAGATGCCGTGGTATGCTGCGAGAAACAGCTGTCACGGTTACCAGGTCACTGTCCCCAGTAAAGAAAGGTTTAATGTCCTGGCCTCAATTTACAGAAGAGGAGATTTAAATTACACCTTAGGAAAAATTTCCACAGTACAAGGACCATGACACAGTAACAGGGAAATTGCGAGGGTCTCGTCTCTAAAGAAAGGATGTCATCAGCTTGGCTTGTACACCTGCATGCAGGAGTGGCTGTGCTAGGGGACACTTCCCTTCCTGTCCCTCTGCTCCGAGATCCTGTTTGTCCCTGGTTCTGCAGGTCAAGCATGTGGAAAGAGCCCGATTGCCTAATGAGCTATTTCAGAACACATGGCTTCCCTCTCCATAAATGTTCCTGGGGAGGAATGGAGCTTGGAAAAGTTCCCCTGGTGATCTTGCTCTTCTGTCTTCTTGATGGAAACTGCTGCTCTGCACTCTGGTGCTGGGGGTGGGCTCTCAGCCCTTTGGGTCCTGTCGTCCGGGGCCGTCTGTGCGAGGAGAACCCTCTGGGAGGAGTGGGGCAGGGGTGGGCATGTCTGGTGCCTCTCCCAGGCTGTTGGTGGAGCTGTGAGGTCCATATTTGCTGCCTGTCCCCCAGCCCCATCCCCGCCCAGCTCATCCTATTCCCTAACCCTCCAGCTGTGCTTGGTGCAGTTGTCTTGCCTGAGATCCTCTCTCTCTCCCTCTCTCTCTCTCTCATACTTTTTTTTTTTTTAAAAATTGAATAATATTTGGGTTTTTAGTAGGAAGGATTTTGCCTGGGTACAGGACTAACTATGGGGCTGATGTGGCAAAAGTGCTTATCCAAGAAGCTAGCAGGGAATTTGTTTTACCAATGAAGGGACTGGCTATATGGGCCCACCGGAGGTGGATGCAAGAGGCTTTGTCTCCCAAGTATGAAAGATTCACATTAAAGCACTGGGGAAGGCCCCTCCTGGGGGGAGGGGAGCTGAATGGCCTCAGCCATTATGGCATCCTGTGCACACATCTCAGAGGAACTGTGCACTCTGAGAATGGTGTGGCGTGGGAAGGACCTTGTTTCACCCCATCGGTGGCTAGGTAACCAGGGTTATGAGAGGTTAGCTCAGATTTTTGTCTGGACCAACCCGCCTGACTGACACTAGTGGCAGCTGCAGACTGGCCCCCAAAGCCTAGCGGCCATCTGAGGGCTGGGTCCCCGAAATCAGCCAAATCCCTCACCACAGCTGGAGGTTGAGGGTGGATACTTGGTAATTTTAGAAGTGACGTCCTTGAGCGTGCTAGGCACACCTTTGGCCTGCATCCATTTTCTGCAACCCTCCAAAGAACCTTCAAGATGATTATTAATATACTTGTTTACCAGTGGGGAAACTGAGGCTGACTAGTTGGCTAACTCGTTCAAGACCACAAGAGCTAATAATAAAAGCAGGTAGGATTGAACCTAGCAATATTCAACTTTAAAACGTGTCTTCTGCTGTACATTACCCCATGACAAAGGCTGTAATACTGTCATATGAAAGGACATCAACATACTGGCCGGCTTTTTGTCTTATTGAAACCAGAGTTTGAGACAAATTTGGATTCTCCACTTACTGCTGGTGGGTGCAGCCTGTGCAAGCTGCGGGTCTCTGCAGCCGAGAAAGCGCATTTTAGTGTTAGCAGCTAATCATAGCACAGTGCCTGGCAGAGTCAGTGCCCCGAGGGCCACGGCCGGCAGAACTACTGTGGAGGGGCAGGTGCAGCTCTGAGGGTGGACTGTGTGCTCCAGTGTTGCAGCAGACCCAGCAACTCAGGAGCGTCACAAGTTCCAGTTCAACCTCAGGAACTTAGCAAGGCCCTATGCAACTTAATGAGACCCTGTCTTAAAATAAAAAATAAAAGGGACTAAGGACCTCGCTCAATGGTAAAGCTCCCTGAGTTCAATCCTCAGTACAAAAAAATGAAAAGAACTCTTGAAGGAACGAGAGAGAGCAGTGATGGGGGCTGCTGCCTGAGTATGGGTTTATATAATACTTGGGTCTATGCTACTGGTCCAAGCTTATGCTAATCAGGGTTTGAAAAAAGCACTAATGCTATTGGTCCAAGTTTTATGCTAATCAGTTTTGGAAAAGTATTAGCCCTATTGGTCTAAACTTACGCTTATTAGGGTTTGGAAATGCTATTGGTCCAAACTTAGGCTCATCAGGGCTGGGAAAGGCTAGTGCTGTTGGTTGGCCCCGCAACCCTGGCAGGTCTGCCTCACTTGCATATTCCTGCTGCTGCTCTTGGGGAGGTGGGGGTTGAGGTCCTGGGATGGTGGATGCTCAGGGTTCTCTGCTGTGGCACTGTGTGGAGCAGGGTCTCCGCGGGGCTAGGTGTGCCCAGGCTTGCAGAGCCTCAGGTCCGTGCTGGCCTGGCGGGCTCTGTGTGCCGCCTGCACTCCAGCCTGAGGGGGGCTGCCGCTCCGCAGCTCTGGAACTAGGACTTGGCTTCATCAAGAGTTGATGACTGTCCTTTCAGTCCGTTAATCTCCAGTTAATGTTCAGATGTTCACATCAGGCTTTCAATTGTCCAACTTTTCTTTGTAACTGTAATTGGAGAAAGGTCACATTTTTAAGCCATCGTGTGTTTAACATGCTCTCAAGTTTAGGCTTTTATCCAGAGTCCCTTGTCCCTGTGTCCTTCAAATGTCTTTGTGAATCTGCTGTGAGCAGACGCGGGCTCCAGGAGAGGTGGAGGAAGGACCTGCTCACTTAGGAAATGGGCCCGGGAGCTTCTCTCTGAAGCCGCTCACAGAAAAAACACATTCATTTCACTCTATTTTGGGTTTGTAGAAAAATCTGCCTGAAGATCGACCTGTTCTCTGGGAGCATGCTTTCTATTTTATTGTATTCAGTGCCACTTGAAGAGGCTAAGAGTACGTCTGTAAATTTTGCTGCAGATATCGACGAGTGCTCAGAGCAGCCCTCGGTGTGTGTGGCAGCTACGCCGTCTGCAATAACCACCCGGGGACCTTCCGCTGCGAGTGTGTGGAGGGCTACCGCTTCTCAGACGCGGGCACGTGCGTGGGTAAGTGCTCCAGGCGGCGTTGCAAGGCTTGTCACGGTGCCTGCTGACTCCTGTGGGAGAGGGGTTGTCCTGGTATTGGTCCTGGTGGAGCAGGTGACCTTTCTGCTCTCAGAGGGGCAGTTTCCAGAGGACCCGAGGCCATTCCTCTGCCTGCCCCCACCTGGAGAGTCAGGGCTGCAGGAGTTTCATCTGTGACTGTGACACCGTCCCCTCGCCTGCTGCAGGCGTCAGCTTCTCTTAATCATCCTCCGTATGCTTTTAGTGACTATTTTTTAAAATATTTATTTATTTGCTTTAGTTGTACACATGCATTTATTTGTACGTGGTGCTGAGGATCGAACCCGGGGCCGCGCACGTGCTAGGCGAGCGTTCTACCGCTGAGCCACAATCCCAGCCCCTTTTAGTGACTATTAAAGCTCTTCGATTTGCTTCTCCCTCGTCATTAGCAGCTGTGGGGTGCAGCAGACAGACCAGTGTCTGGCACTTCTATGCTATTAGCTGTCGTAGACTGAATTCTGCCTGAGTTAGGTCTAACATCCCACTCCGTCTATTTATGCATCTTAATTTTATAAACCACAGGTCACTGTGTACCGTTGTAGTCTTTTTATTTTATTTTATTTATTTTTTAGTCGTAGGTGGACACAAGACCTTTATTGTATTTATTTTTCTGTGGTGCTGAGGATGGAACCCAGTGCCTCATGCATGTGAGGCAAGTGCTCTGCCTCTGAGCACAAACCCTGCCCAACTTCTTAGTCTTACTGAGGCAAGTGGATAATATTGACTAGGCTAGTGATGCTCTTGGTGGTTGATGGTTTGGTGGGGGGCCGACGGGCAGTCACAAACAGCAATGAGCCACTGCTCGTTGACCTTGGTTCTGAGGACATTAAGGTTTCTAGCTGTAGAGGGCCGCGGCCGTACTGGACGGCCACCTGAGCTCAAAGAGTCTGCCAGTGTAAAGCAGATCCTCATGTGGGTCAGCCAGTGTCCCTTTGTCCTTCCTGGCTGTGTGCAGAGCCTGGGGTACCATCCCTGTGCTCCGTCTCGCCGCTTAGACAGGAGCCAAGGTCACGGGGGTGGGGTGTGTCTGTGGGGTGGCGGGAACAGGCAGTTCTCATGTTTTGAGCATGACCCAAACATCTGCAGGCTCAGGGAGGTCCGTCCCCTCTGCACAGCTGGGATTTCAGCTTGCTCTGCTGGCGTTTTGTCTTCTTCCTCTTGACGGAGAACATCAGTTTCTCTGTTTTTGGCCTGACTTCCTCTGCTTTTTGAGGTCAAAGAGATTCCAAAGTCTGCCTTCAATGGCAACACCATTTAGTGCCTGTGTTGCTGCAGGCTGGGTAGAGGCTGCTTTGCCCCTTGGGTGCTGGTGTGCACATAACTGAGGTCCATTCTGGGACACGTGTGGGAGGCTGGTGGCCTAGATCTGGCCATGCCTGATGTCCACGCTCATTAGAGGGGCAGGGAGGGTGCTGTGCAAATGTCTGCTCCCGGTCATTTGATACTTGAGGACACTTAACCTCCCTGGGCCTCAGTTCCTTATCTGTGAGACAAACAGGCTGGACTTGACCAGTGGTTTCCTGTGCCCGTGGAGCTCTGGAGGTGCCTCAGGAGTTTCCCAGGACACAGGGAAGACACAGGCAGACCCTGTCCCTTCCTCCTGCTCTCCAGCCTTCCTTTTTTCTACATACCAAATTCTAGGACTGGGATTGTGGCTCAGTCAAAAACAGGGGTGAGCAATGCAGGTCGTCCCTGATCCCTGGGGTTCAGCTGCAGGAGGCCACCTCTCACCTCCTCCCCCAGCCACCTGCAGCGTCCCGGGCACCTCCACCCTGCTTAGCCCTCTACCCAACAATTTGGGAGTCTCTGGGAGCCAGGTATGGCTGAATACATTTAAATAGCTGGCTTGTCACGGATGTTGAGTGGTCACTTCATCTCTTTCCTTCAGTGTCGTAGACGGAAGTGTGGGCTGGGACGGTTTCTCTGTGGGGCAGACGTGGAAAGGCGGAGAATGAGAGGCTGACCGAGCCCTGCCAGCTACTTGGGGCTGGGGCTTAGGCAGGACACATGGGCTGGGGGAGTCTCCCTTGATGATCTCTGTCCATTACTGGGGACTTCGTAGACGTGCACACTGGTATTTTCTTTTTTTTTAGTTTTTTCTTTTTTAATATATTTTTAGTTGTAGGTGGACACAGTACCTTTATTTTACTTATATGGTGCTGAGGATTCAACTCGGGGCCTCACACATACGAGACGAGCGCTCTACCGCTGAGCCACCGCCCCAGCCCCCATACCGGTATTTTCTATAAGCCTATGACTTTCTTTTCCACGAGATGCAAACTTCTGTAGTTAACTGAAATACGCAAAACATTTTTGAAGGACATGGGTCTTAGCTTGCCCGCGAGTCACCCTGCTATAGACATAGATGCGCCAGAGTGGACATGGCCCTGCGAGACTGGCCTGGCATGTGGGGCGTGGAGCGCTGGAGACGCGGCTTGTCCCTCACTAGGACATCTCTGCAGCACGCAGTGGGCACCGGTCAAGGCAGCAGCAGGGCCAGGTCAGGCGAAGGCTGCCGTGACAGCCCCCTTGGCCCTGCCTTCCCCAGTGTTCCTGTCCCCTCCCTCCCCAGGCCTACTGTCAGGAGAAGCTGTCCACCGTGACCTCAGTTTTGGAACTCTGAGTAATGGGGGCTTTGTGACGCCTCCTTCGCCCCCGCCCTTCCCCTCCGTCCCTCCCTGCGAGCCTCCTCAGCAGCTGCTTCCCTCTCCCGCGGCCTCATTTCCCACCCTGACCTGCCTACCCGTGTCTCTCCGTGACCCTGTCTGTCACGCCGGCGTGGCAAGCCACCCTGCTGTCCTCCTTAGCCCGTCATTGCTCTTTAGAAATAAATGAACCGGGAAAGTGAAATCCCGCCTTGAGAATCTTCAAATCCTGTTCCCAGACTTTCCCGTCCACTCCTCCTGTGGCTCCCCTGTTCTGAACGAGCAGGGAGCAGGGAAGTCGCCTCTCTGTGCTCAGAGCCTCGAGGGACGCGGCTGTGCTGGTGTCCCCTCTGGGGGGTCAGGTCTACTCAGAGTTATAGTCAGCCTTGCTCCTGTGGCCTTGGCCACTGGTCTCCCAGGCACCTGCTGCTCTCAGCACGAACAAGACCAGCAAGGCCACCCGGACGCCCCTAGACCCTTATCTCAGGAGGACTGGAGGAAAGCGCACTGCTCAGCTGAGTGTTCCTTTGCACAATTCAGACAGAGATCACAGATGAGCAAATCACAGCTCCCTGAGAGTGAGCAGCTCAGCTGAAGAAACCCAGGGGCTTCCCACTCTTGGTGTCGGCACCTCCAGCCTCCGCCCAGCCTCCGCCCAGCCTCAGCTCTTCCTGGCCCTCCTGGCAGCAGTGCTTTCCCAGAGGCTTGAGTTGGCAGCTCTCCCTAGCCCTGTACCACTCTCTCCCTCTGCCCTCGGCGTTGGCAGCCCTGGCTTCTGCTCATTTCCAGTGCCAGCCTCTCTGCGTTGACAGCTCTTCGTGCAGCCAGCATGGCCCGCTGTACCAGAGGTAAAGGTGACAACCAGGCAAAAAACACCCCCGCTAAAGTGGCCTTATTAGAACTTGTGCTACAGCCGGGCGCGGTGGCGCACGCCTGTAATCCCAGCACTTGGGAGGCTGAGGCAGGAGGATCGCGAGTTCAAAGCAAGCCTCAGCAATGGCAAGGCACTCAGTGAGACCCTGTCTCTAATAAAATACAAAATAGGGCTGGGGATGTGGCCCAGTGATCGAGTGCCCCTGAGTTCAATCCTTGGTACCAAAAAGAAAGAACTTGTGCTATAGCACACGGAAGAACCTCGCACACGGTTCTGATAAAGGGCGGGGTGGGGTGGGGGAGACTGCTTATACAGACAGAAAAGGCAGTTGGCCGGCCACAGACCTTCTGCTGAGTCACGGGGAGGCTCCTGCGGACCTGACTGGGGACAGCTGAAGGGCTGCAGAGGGGTGGAGTCATTGGGATGGACCTGGACTGAGGCCACCAAAGCTAAATGTCTGACACCAAGGTGTTTGGGACAAACCTTAGCTGTTAGCGACAGAGGAAAATTTTAAGAAGTACCTAGTGGGGAGCACCAGGCTTTCTCTCTCTCAAACTGCCAGACCTGCAGAGGGTACCACGGCCACAGGGAGACCTTAGGAAGTACTTTCCTTCCAACTGGTGTAAAATCTTAGCTTACAAATGCCTTATGGTACTAAACTGTCTAGGGTCCTAAAGTTGACCTTGAAGCTTCTGTGAGAATAAAATCATTTTGGGCACGAAAATCTTCTACTAAGGAAAATACAACTTTAAAAACAGTAAATCATGGCTGGGCGCAGTGAATGGTGCATGCTTGTAATCCCAGCAGCAGGGGAGGCTGAGGCAGGAGGATTGCCAGTTCAAGGCCAACCTCAGCAACTTAGGATGCCCCAAGCAATTTAGTAAGACTGTGTTAAAAAAAAAAAAAAATTGCTGAGGCTGTGGCTCAGTGATCAAGCACCACTGGGTTCAATCCCCAATACCAAAAAAAAAAAAAAAAAATTATAATGAACTTCAGAATCATGTTGGAAATGTGGCTGAGCAGGGAGCATGGAGCCCTGCACACTCGCACCTCGAGAGCAGGTGCGGCCGTGAGGGCAGAGCAAGCCCAGGGGGCCAGGCGCCTGAGAGCCACAGCAGGACAGGCGTTTGGTGGGAGAAGGAGAGACAGGAAGGTGGGGCGAGGCCAGGGCCCTGTTGCCTGGTTGTCGTGGCCATGGTGGGAACAGGTTTTCCTACCTTCTCTCTGGTCGTCGTCTCCCCTCTCACATTTTGCCAGCTGAGGTGGTGGGGATGGGAGGACCTTTGGGAGAAGAGCATTAAGAAGTGGGGTGTTGGGCACGGAGGGGCGGTGCCATGGAAGCAAGCTCGTCCCCCGGCTGGGGGAATCTGGTGACTGTTTTCCAGCTGGGGTGTTTCTGCGGCACCGACGGCAGCTCACCTTCTGGCCGTCCTTTGGTCTGGAAGGTCTGGTTGGTGGTGCCCATCTCACGGGCACCTTGGCTTCAGAGTCTGAGCTGCGAGCGGCACCGGCCAGGCCTCCCCCAACAGTGCGCCAGGACCCTGCCACCTGGCACAGGCCTCTGGAGAGGCTCCTCTTCCCCTGTCCCCAGAGGGCGCAGATCTCTCCCCCTCTGCCCGCCCTCTCCCTCTGCGCCCGAGGCAGGGCGACTAGCGTCAGTACTGGGGGACTCTCCTGGCGAGGGAGCTGAGCCCTGCCCCTGGGTGGCCAAACCCTGAGGGCCTCCCGGGAGCGAAAGAGGGGTTCTGTTCTTACGTGGGGACCGATGGGACTTGGTGCTGCCAGAAAATCAGAAGCAGGACGGCTTCAGAGGAGCCCCAGGGTAACTGCCCAGCCGTGGGCAAGCCTCGACCTGGGCCCTGGCTTCTACCTGAGGCAGCCCCAGCCACACTGCTGCGTCCTCGGCCCTCCTTCTGTGAGCTCTGTCATCAGTGCCATTAGAAAACAATGTCCCCACTGCTGGCCTCCCTGGGCTCCTGCTGGGAGCCAGTCCTGTGGTGCCCAGGAAGGACAGAAAGCCCCCAGGAGACGTGGGGCTGCCCCGTGTCCACTGGGTACACCAGGGCTGCCCGGCCCAAGGCCCCTGGTCTCCCAGCCTTGCCTGTCTCGTGGCCTTGGAGAAGTTTCTTTCTTCCCGGTGGGAGGGGTGACTTTGGCAATGGCAGTGAGCAGGCTCTAGACCTCGTGTGTCTCAGATCCTGGCTCAAAACCGCCCCAGCAGGGTTGCCGTGGAGTGTGGCCTCTGCAGGTGTCCTGCCCCGGGTCCAGAGAGGAGGAGCTGGGTCTGGGGCCTGTCGGGGCTGTGGTGTGGTCAGTGGCCTGGTCCAGAGCCCGGGTGAAACCGAGGTGGGGCAGGCTGAACGCCCAGCAGGGGTGTTGGTCAGTGAGGACGTGTGGCACAGTCCAGGAGGAAGGGACAGGAGGAAACAGTGGAGAGCAGGGTGACACCTGTACACCAGGGTCCAGGTGCTGCCCCCTTGTTCAGAGAGAGCCCCCCTGGACCAAAGCACTGGTGTCGAGGGCCTGGGAGGTGCTTGCTGCCCAGGGACTCTTCCACCAGCGGGTGACCATGACCTTTTGTCCTGAAGCCATCGTGGACCAGCGCCCTGTCAACTACTGTGCCACCGGCCTCCATGACTGTGACATCCCACAGCGGGCCCAGTGCGTCTACACAGGAGGCTCCTCCTACTCCTGTTCCTGTCTGCCCGGCTTCTCTGGGGACGGCCGAGCCTGCCAAGGTGCGTGGTGCCCTCTTTCCCACCAGGTAACCCCCAAGGTTCCCCAGGTGGGGCTTGTTCTCTGCTGGTCACCAACTTGCCCTGGAAACTAAGAAAGAACTGTCCGCCCAGCTCCCCGGGAGGTGGGGGCTGACCTCTGCTGTAGCTGGAACCCCGTGTTTTCCTGGGGGCTGTTCTCATGGGTGAAGACGCGGCCCGGCCCCTGCGGATTTGGCCCGTGTGACTGTCCCGCTGAGGCCACAGCGAGACACCTGCTCTCTGTCGGGGACTGGGAATATTGTTTGTCTTGCACAAAAAGACAAACAGTCCTTGCGTGCTCAGAGCTTAGAGTCCATGCTTTTGTTTAGTAAAATATGCACAGTTATTCAGGTGGCTCGCTCCAGCCTCTCCACAAAAAGCAAAGTTTCCCAATTGAATAAATGGTCACAGAGTTGGAGAGTAAATGACGCCGTAGAATCCTTCCAGCTTTGGCATCAGCTCATCGCAGGTGCCAGGGTGCCCTGGAAGGTGATGTTAGGTAAGATAATCCATGGACAGGCCACCCTGAGTCTCTTGGATGCAAAATTGCTCAACAACATACCATAGAGCGCTTCAACAAGGCCACACCTCTAAGATCAGCGGTGACCTCTGAGGTGCTCTCTCTCTGTTACTGCACGTGTGGATTTGCTCTCGTCCCTGAGGCTCCTCTGTCCACCAGTCAGTGGTCTCTCTTCAAGTGCCCAGCCATTTCTGAAGCTCTCATCTGTGATGGGAGGGGTCATCTCAAGTTGCAGATGAATCCTCTCTTTCGCCTTCGGCAAGTATGATATTTTCATGAGAACATTA
The DNA here is from genome assembly GCA_025594165.1 of Tamias sibiricus. Lineage (NCBI taxonomy): Eukaryota > Metazoa > Chordata > Mammalia > Rodentia > Sciuridae > Tamias > Tamias sibiricus. The sequence goes on from CM046669.1 coordinate 99,620,029, forward strand.
TTGCCAAAGTGAAACGCACTAGATGGAGAGGGACTGGATGGAAACTGAGGACCTAGTGCCCTGAAAATTAATATTTAGCTGGGCATGATGGCACACACTGTGATCCCAGCAACTCGGGAGGCTGAGGCAGGAGGATCACAAGTTTGAGGCCAGCCTCAGCATCTTAGCAAGCTCAGTGGTAAAGTCCCCTGGATTCAATTCCACAGTCAAATAAAGAAGAAAGCAAATGAATGTACGGTGACTTTAAAGTCACCGCTCTCAGATGGGAAGCCGGCCCCATCGATCTGAGCGAGGGCCTGCATTGCTGTGTAAGCCGCGAGTTCTGGAAGCGTCTCACTGTCCTGGCCCTGTGGCTGTTCTGCAGATGTGGACGAGTGTCAGCCCAGCCGATGTCACCCCGATGCCTTCTGCTACAACACCCCAGGCTCCTTCTCGTGCCAGTGCAAGCCTGGCTACCAGGGAGATGGCTTCCGATGCGTGCCTGGAGGTGAGGTGGTGGGACGTGTGGGGGCCGGTACCCAACTCCCTGCCCAGGAGTGCTCAGTACATGGCCCCTGGGCAGAGGGGAGGGTGGAGGGGAGACTCTGCAGAGGGTCCTGCGATTCTCGAGGTAGGCGAGGGGCGCCCGGGCTGTAGCACAGAGCCTCTCTGGTGTGCGCCGCACAACCCCTGTGGGCGCCCCAGGGACCATGCTGTGTTGGCATCCTTGGACTCGAGCCAGAACTGCAGAATAAGGACTGGCCTGTTTGTCAGGATTCTCCAGAGAAACAGAGCCAGGTGTGGTGGCGCATGCATGCCTGTAATCCCAGCAGCTCAGGAGGCTGAGGCAGGAGGATCATGAGTTCAAAGCCAGCCTCAGCAAAAGCGAGGTGCTAAGCAACTCAGTGAAACTCTGCCTCTAAATAAAATATAAAATAGGGCTGGGATGTGGCTTAGTGCTCGAGTGTCCCTGAGTTCAATCCCCAGTACCCAAATAAATAAAGTTTTATTGGAGCACAGCCCTGCTTGTTAGCTTATGCATTATCTGTGGCTGCTTTCGTGTTATGAAGACAGAATCCAGCAGTTGTAACAGGAACTGTAAGGGCCAGACCCCAAGCACCCCAAATAGCTTCCTTTCTGACCTGTGGGAGAAACGCTGGCTGACTCTTGGCTTAGATGGATCCAGGCAGGGCCAGCCTTTCGTTCCTGAGCCTGCAGGTAAGAGCCTTTGCACTGCCCACAGCTTTTGGTAGGCAGGGTACAGAGAGGGCTTGTTGTGATTTGGGTCAAGGCATTGCAGCAGCGGTTAACGATGACTACGTCCAGCTGGGCATGGCGGCCACACCTGCAATCCGGCAAACCAGGAGGCTGAAGCAGGAGCATACCAAGTTCAAGGTCGGCTTGGGCAAATTAGCGAGATCACCAATAAAAATAAAATAGAAATTAAAAATTTGAAAATGGGCTGGGGATGTAGCTCAGTGGTACTCAGCGTCCCTGGGTTCAACCCCAGGGCCACAAAAAAAAAAAAAAAAAAAAAAAATCACATCAATTATTTGCACAGCCTTCTTCACATCTCCACTTCAAAGAGAAGCAGATGTTCCAGTTTTGGGTTTTTGTTTGCTTTAGCTTGACTCCTTGCCCTCTCTTTAAAGCTCTGTTTACTAAACAGAAACAAATCCAGGCCTGCAGGTTGGATGTGAAGATGGGGTGATGATGTTAATAAGAGCTGTGTGTCAGGGCTCCTTAGGTGTTTAATCCTATTCCCTGCAGAAATTCCACTTCAAGTTGTACTTCCAAGAGAAAAAGTGCACAGGAAATGTACGAGAATGTCCACTGCCCGTTGTTTGTAACAGAAAAACTCCTCAATGACTGTCGGCAGGAGGAGTGGACAGCGGACTTCTAGTTCAGTTCAAACCAGGAAATAACAGAGCAGTTAAAATAAATGAAGGATGTGTGGGGAATGGGGCTGAATCTAAAATCACAGTAGGCAAAACAAGTTACAAAAGCACATGGATATACACAGTGTGAGCCCACGTATGTAAAATATAAACCTGTGTGAAAGCAGACTCACTATGAAGGTCTCGCATGTGAGAATCGACACGTGTGTGTGGGATTGAGAGGCCAGCTCAGAGCAGACGTGCCCTCTGGTGGGGAAGGGCACTGGGATTGCAGAGGCGGGCATGGAGGTCTTGGTCCATTTGGACGGTGGGAGCAGAATGCTTTGGATTGGGGGTTTGTAAACAGAGAAGCGTGTTTCTTTCCATTCTGAAGGTTGAGAAATCCAAGAAAGTTCTGTGCCTGGTGAGGGCCCATTTCCTGGTTCATAGGTGGCCAGTCTTGGCGTAATGTCATTGCGTGGCAGAAGCAGCGAAGGGCTCTTCCCTAAGACCCTGATGGCATTCACAGGGGCTGCACCCTCATGACCTGATGACCTCCCCAGGCTTGGCTTCCTGTTGCATCTCCTGGGGGCTGGGCTTCAACATGTGCATTTTTGGGGAGGCAAACACGAGACACAGCCCAGAAGCAGCATTTGTATTTCTAACAGATTATTCTTCAGCTGGATATGAATACAGAGATATTATATTATTCTGCGTTTTGCATGACCAGAATATTTCACGCAACATTACAGAGAGAGATGAAACTCCTGGTGCCAAGCATGGTGAATGAAGGCAGGGAGGGCATGGTCAGCACTTAGTTGGTACCTACTGTATACAGAACTCAGCTGGCTTTGCGTGTGGGCCAGTTAAGGTCATGGCTCCTGCAAGGTCAGCTGAGGACAGACAAAATAGAGGAAATCACTATTCGTTCCCCTCTGTCCTGTGCCCTCCCCCACTAAGTCAGTGGATCACTACGACCATTTTCTTTCAAATGCTCTGAATGAAATAGGGAACGATGTCTGGAAGGCAGAGTGCATCGATGTGTTCAGTAGGAGTAAACACCGTTCATGAAACAGTACTCACATGCAGGTGTGTGGGTATGAGGGCGAGTGCGTGCCTGTATTGCTACGTGTGTATGTGTGTGTGTGTGTGTGTGTGTGTGTGAGCACGCGTGTGCATGCACTGGATTGCCAAGTAAAATGTATTTCTTTCTGCGAGCCCTCGTTAGACAGTTTGGAAGCCATCATTCTAGGTGTCTGCTGTTGCACGACAAATGCCCAGAGTCGGCCGCTTAAAACAATAAACATTAGTCATCTCACAGTTCCCTGGGGGACGATTTCAGGGGCAGCTTACCTGGGTGGCTCTGGGTGGTCGTCTGCCCCGACTGAAGGGCCCACGCAGCCATTGGCAGCCTCAGCCTGTGTCTCTCCACAGGCTGCCTCCGTCTTCAAGGTCCTTAAGACTGAACAGCTGGCTCCTCCAGAGCAGGTGATGAGCCAAAGATGGGCGGGGGCTGAGTTGGAAGCCACAGTCCTTACTACCTGCTTTGGGAAGTGACCTTCTGTCATTCTGCTGGTGCTGGGAGTCTCAGGCCAGTGCTCTTAGAGTGTGAGAGGGGACTGCCAAGTGGGCAGAAGGGAGGCCATCCTGGAGGCCAGCTGCCACCGCTTCTGACCTTGCCTGGACACCAGAGGGAGGGTCACTGGCTGGACGTTAGTAATGTAGGAGTTTAGTAGAGGATCAAAGTGGAGCATAAAAGTCCTAGGCTGCAGACACCAGGCCTCCGACAGATCCGTCTCTTCACTCCTGGCTCTGTTCTGCCTCCCGGTGCCCTGCCTGGGGATCCACAGCTCACATCTATAGGGGAAGATAGTGAACGGGTTCACAAAATAGGGCCGCCAGCAGGGACGCAAACAGGCAGGACAGTACAGCTCAAAGGAAAGAGAACTGACGAACAATCCTGTCGTGTAGGGCAGTTTTCACCACGTTTCAAGCAAATCCAATGTGATAAAAGTGGAACTTCATAGTTGGAGCTGGGAGGGGCTCTAGGAACAGTAGTTCACTCCCGTATGTTGGGGGAATGAGCCTTGAGTGATTTCTTAGTTCAGTGTTTAAATGGGACTGCTGTGCTTTCCAGGGTGCACCTCTTTGAGGCCTGCCTGCTCCCAGAACTTCTGCGTGCTTGGGTGCTTCCCTTTGCTTTCTCTCACTCAGACACTGATGTCAGTGGGCCTTGTGGCCATTGATGGTGTTCCTCCCCTGCTTGTGTTTCGGGGCTCATAGGTCTGCTACCTTGGCACCTTGTTTCTTTGTACATGTGACTTGCAGGCTTTAGGCTTTATGATTCTAAAACTAGGCTGCTGTCTTCTTCTGACTCTCCCATTCTTTCTCACCCACACTGCTCCCATATAGTCAGAGACAACCCTCACTCACTAGAGCTCAGGTTCACCTTTACTGGAAGCACTGGGCAGTGGGCCTCACCCTCCTTCCTGCGTTCCATGTCCGAGACACCACACCTGAGTCCTCTGCATCATGGGATGGTTCGTCCCTGTTGGTCCACGCAGCCCGTTGAATGGATAAGAATGTGGGGGTTTAGCGAGGCTAGCTAATGTGCCCAAGGCCCCCAGCTAACTAGTCGCATAGTTAAGTACTGTGTAATCCTTGGAGCTCTCACGTGGCCTCATTTCCAAAGGGGCTCAGCAGCGTCATTGCTGCGCCTTGGGGCTCCTCAGGGTCCCTCCATTGTTCTTCACCTTGAGTCTCCTCTAGCCAAAACCCTGGGGAACATTGAAACTCGAGTTTTGAGATGAAATTTGATTTCCCCCTTCCACTGGAGGTGAGACTGGAGTTCCTCTGCTTCTGCAGGCAGGTGGGGTCTCGCACAGGTTGCAGGCCTCTGTAGCCAAGCAGTGCTGTAGCTCTTAATAGTGGGCTAGGCTCCTGGCGCACACAGCAGGCCTTAGCACCTTGTCATCAACTTCTTTCCACGTTCTGGGCTTGTGAATTCAAAGAATAAAATCCATGGAGCAGGACAAGGGAGTGTAAGAGTAAGATTTGTTGAAGGATAAAACCAGAAACAAAACTCTTCAGTAGCAGGTTTCCTCCCCCATGTGCTGGTCTAGGGTTTTATGTGGGGCTTGGTTCCATGCTGTTGGTCCAAACTTATGCTAATTAGGGTTTGGAAGAAGCACTAATGCTATTGATCCAAACTAATGCTGATTGGGGTTTGGAAGTGTACTAACGCTGTTGGTTAGTTCTTGAGTCCTGACTTCCATTCTGGTCAGCCCGGCTCCCATTTTCTCCCCAGGTCAGGAAGACAGAGGTTGAGGTCGCAGGCTGGTCTACTCTTGCAGGTTCTGGGCTGCCACGCTGCATGGGGCAGTGCCCAGGCCTGGCCGCTGCAGGGTGACAGGTCAGCACGCCCTGGCTCACAGTGCCTTAGGACCCCAGCCTGCATGGCGGGCTCCACTTGGCCCACGCTGCGGCCCACCCGGGCTGCCACTCCCCACTCCAACGCTGTGCTGTCACTTCTTGGCGGGGACCAGTGGGCTGGCTCTTGGCTCGGCAGCTGGGAGCCGGGTCAGCATCGTGTCGACCAGGCTCACCAAGGCCCTGGATTTCTTGGCTCCTGATTCCTTCTCCACTTAGACCGGGAAGCCCCCAGCCTTCTGCCAGCCGGCCACTTCACCAGGCCTCACGCACCTGGGGGACACCACAGATTGTCCCCCTGAGGGTCAGATGAGCCCTTGGTGGAGGTGGATGAGCTTCTCCTCCTCTCTGGTCCCATGTGGCCACTTGTGCCCCTGTGCTCCCTGAGCAGGGTCCTGGCCCTCCCCTCCGGCCTGTGAGCTCTGAGGCCACCTACTCAGCTGAAGACCCTCTGTCTGCGGGGCGCCTGGCCCATGGCAGCTTCCCGGGAGTGCTTTCATCACAAATAACGGGGACAGGTAGTTCAAGGGTCTGAGAAGTTCAATGAATGCAGTGACTTGAAAAGTGACGGGACGAGGGTTTCACGGGAGGACGGGCAGGAGCCACGCCAGGAGGCCATGAGGAGAGCTGAAGGGGTGCTTCACACAGCCGCAGGAGACAACTAGGCCTCAGGGGCGGCGGCTCTCCTCCCGGCTTCAAGGCCTTTCCTCTGCTCTGTGCAGGAACAGCCCCAGTAAACGGCACTTCTGCAGACGGCTTTGTCCTGAGTTCTCCCATCAGAGAGGTCGGCTTCCTTGCACCCGCCCTCCCTACGAGTTCATCAGAGGCTTCCATGACCTTTTTTTCTTCTTTTTCGTTCCAGGGATTGAACCCAGAGGTACTAAACCACTGAGCCACATCCCTAGCTCTTTTTACATTTTAATTTGAGAAAGGGTCTCACTGAGTTGCTCAGGGCTTTGCTAAGTTGCTGAGGCTGGCTTTGAACTCGAGATCCTCCTGCCTCAGCCTCCTGAGCTGCTGGGGTCACAGGTGTGGGCCTCCACACTTGGCTTGTGATGGCCATGTATTTGATAGAGACAAATTGAATCCCTCAGGGGCAGGGAATGCAAATCCAGAGGTCAAGAAGGGCTCTCTCCTCGCTTCTGCTTCTCTTTGGTTTTCATTCTGCTGGTCCTCACCGCAGGAGAAGCCCCCCAGACTTGGGCCCTTCCCAGGGGCACATCAGGTCCTGAGTGGCTCGGCCACGTCTTCTTGGAGGGCGAGAAGAAGCCTGCCTGAGTTTTCATTTTCCCAGCCAGAAACCAGTGCGGGAGAAGATCCTTGGGCCGCCCTACCCGGCCCACCCACCAGCCCTGATGGACAGCTCCAGGGGCCTCGGCAGGGGGCTTCGCTGCAGCCCCTGGGAGGCTGAGGACCATCCAGGAAGCCCACTGAGGTCACAGCTCCTGACAAACACACCCGAAATCCCGTTTCCTAAGTCAAAATTGGGGTCCCCTCCGTAGAAGTTGAAGACACAGCACTTAGAGTCAGTCTAGATCGCTTGAGATCTTGTGTGTCAAACTCCAGCTCAACACAAAGCTCTGTCGGCGTGTGAACTGCGTCCTCTTGGTTGTCCATGCGCAGAGTGCCCGTGCTGTTTTCCAGCACCGTGTGGAGGTGTTGATAAGAGTCTGTCGGAGCCCTCGGGACCTCAGCGAGTGCCTTGAGGCCATGCGTGCAGTCACTGTTGGCGTGACAGTGAGTGCGCGTCAGCCACCCTGGGGCATGGCTGCAGAAATTGAAGGCCGGGAGGAACAGGGCCTGGGCCAGGGGTCCAGAGATTCTAGTGTGAGCCCAGCCACGCACCATGCCGAGGCCTCCAGGGAGCCCTTTAACCTCTAGAGCTGCGGGTTTCTCCTTTAGTGTAAAAACTCAGTTGTCGTGGGGTGTGGTGGCGAGAGCCCACAATCCCAGCTACTCAGGAGGCTGCGGCAGGAGCATCGCAAGTTGGGAGCCAGTCCAGGACATTAAGCAAGACCCTGTCTCAAAAATAAAAACAATAACAATAATAATAAGACAGAAAGAATTGGGGGTGTAGCTCAGTGGTGGAGCACCCCTGGGTTCAGTCACCTCCCTGCAGACAAAACAAAATGAAGCCACAGTTGCCTATCACATAGGATCATAATGGCACTAAATAAAATGTCCCGGTGGATGGGGACAGCGAATGGGAGAACTCTAAGACCTGTGGGAATGTAAGGTTTTGAGAAAGTAAACAGGTTTGATGTCGGAGAGCGGAGGTCGGAGAGCGCAGGAAACCCGGTGTTCCTGTTCTAACCAGGTGGCTCGTTCGTGTCCGGGGCCCTTCCCCCACCAGTGTCCATCTGGTGTGCTACAGCAGCCCCTGGCACAAAAGAAAAGCAGACAGTTTGTTCTTGCCAGGTCCCACACACACTCTCGGCAAGCTAACTGCTTCTAATCAGGGGGGCAGTCGCATCGGGCCGGCCAACCTGAAGACTGGCAGCCTTGACAGAAGGCACGGTAAGCGTTGATTGGCAGCTCATCCACTTGATGTCACCGTGTCTGCCTGTGTAGGTTAAGTCACAGATGAACATTTGGAGGTGGAGCTTAAAATTCTGTGTGTGTCTGTGTGTGTGTGTGTGTGTGTGTGTGTGTGTGTGTGTGGTCTGTTGTCTTGGCCTGTTTGCTGCTGCTGTAGCAGGAGCTGAGGCTGGGTGATTTATAAGAAAGAGAAATGTATGGGGGTCACGGTTCTGGAGGCTGGGAAGTCCAAGGTCGACGAGTAAGGGGCCCTCTTGCCACGTCATAACATGCAGAAGGCATCACCTGGGTGGGAGAGGGCAGGGATCAGGGCCAAATCAGCCTTTAGTCAGGAACCCGCGGCCCGATGACAGCACTAACCCCTCCGTGCAGACAGAGCTCTGGGGACGTGGTGCCCAGTAGGTGAGTGTTGGGGGCATGTTTAAGCCACAGCACTGTCCTTCGTGTAGTTCTCACAGCGGTCCTTGGACGTTAGTGCTCGGGCCGTCTCCGTCCTGCAGCAGAGTGAGGGCAGCTCGGCCAGTGTAGTTGCCTGAAGCGATGGCCGCTTGGAGCAAAGAAGCCGCGGGAAGAAGTTTAGAGACAACTGGAAACAAACAGCCCTTTATTCTGATAACTTTTCTCTCTGGCTCTAACTACACCCCCACACGCCGTCCACGCTCCTCTAACCTCCAAAATGGCGCAGACCTCATCAGCAATCTCGCTCAAGTCCCTCGAGATCTCCGGCCAAGTCTCGCAAGATCCCGGGCCAAGTCCCGTGAGACTACGGAAGGCGCCAATGCCCAAACATGTCCAAAGCCCGTAGTCCAACCGCAATTTAAGCCATCTCCCCAAACAGGGCTCCTGCAGGCCAGCACTGTTGGTGCCCAGGTAGCCCAGGAGCAAGTGACCTGAGAGCCAGAAGGCTCTCGGCCGAGTCTGAGTGCGCAGCCGTTCAGCACAGGTTGATCCACACATCCTCGTAATCCCCCAACATAACAAGCAGTGCCCTGGAGCAGGGGCGTCAGCCACGGTCCTCTTCAGGCAGACCTGTGGCCCATGCTCTGCTGTGAATAAGGTCTTGTTGGAACACAGCCACATCCGCGCATGTGCGTGTGAAGCGTGGCAGCTGTCGTGCCACAGCCAGAGTCGGGTGGTTGTGATGGGGCGTGTGTGTATCCTCCACGAAGCTGGAAATATTCACTGGGCAGGGTCGGCCACGCCCCGCCCAGAGCTGCCCACGGCCCTCTAGCCATCAGAAGCTGTGCGTCCTCCTTTGCCCCTGCCCGTGGAGGAGTCTCCTGCGTGTCTGCTCTAAGCTGGGCCCTCGTCTACCCTTGCTCCAGGACTGCTAGAGGGTCACTGCTGGCTTCCGTCCAGCCAGGGCCCGTGTGGGTCTGCAGCCCAGCCCAGCCCCGGAGGGCTCCTCAGTGGAGGTAGGGGAGGGCGGGTCACGGCCCTCGCAGAGCCTGGAGTCTGCCTAGGGACAGGCGAGGACCAGCCTGGAGTTGGTGTGAGGAGAGCTGCGGAGCGCGTGAGCTCCCTAGGGGCCGAGAAGGCTCCCTGCGGGGGCACGTGCCTGAGCGGGGTTCCTGAGGGGTTGCCAGGCAGGAGAGGGGCAGCGGGACCCTGGTGGGTGTCGCTTGTGGTAGTCAGCAGCATGGAGATCGGGGGCCTGGTTTTATATGGTCAATACCGCGCAGGGGGCTGTCGGGCCGGGTCCTCGTGTGGCTGGGTTCCAGCCAGTGTGGACCAGCTACAGCTCCGCGTGCCTGGAAGTCGTTTATCCAGGAAATACTGACAGAGAGCCTCTCCCTTGCCTTGGGGTCTGAGTCGCACCGTTCAGAGGCCCAGTGTCAAGCTGAACACAGGTCACAGGTAAAGGGAACACAAAAGTTGGTGGACACTCTGGTGTTTGGTTTCCCAAATCTCTGGCTTTGAGTCAGTGTGAGTCAGCAAGAAGCTTGTGGGGCCAAAAGGACACATTTAAGAAAAAATTAAAGTTCCTCAGAACCCAGTGATGTCCACCAGTGGGTAGACAAACAAAAAGTGGCATAGCCAGACCAGGGATGTCACCCAGCCAGCCCTCAGGGACGGCACGACTGACCCGTGGTGGGACGGGATAACCTTGAAGACCTTCACCAAGAGAAGGGCCAGACTCCAGGCAGGAGAGGCCTGGTGGTCTCCAGGGGCTGCTGCTGGGCTCAGCCGGTTGCACGGCCCTGAGGAGGTGCCAAGTGTGGCACTGACATTGGAAAACGGTTCATTTTATGTCATGTCAGTTCTGCCCCAAGTTTTAAAAATTCCCAGAGACTGCTTAGGAGAGAACAGGAAACATCATGGATTCTTGTTAGTTACATAAATTAAATACGAGTGGTCTTTTAGTTTTTAAAGCGGATAGAGTGAGCCCCAGGACGGGGGCCGCCCTTGGGTGTCCACCGTCGCGCCCAGCTGATGGCTCCTTCTGCTCGTCTTCCCGACAGAGGCCGAGAAGACGCGGTGCCAGCAGGAGCGCGAGCACATTCTGGGAGCCGCGGGAGCCGCAGATGCGCAGAGGCCCAGGCTGCCTGGGCTGTTTGTCCCCGAGTGTGACGAGCACGGGCACTACGCGCCCACCCAGTGCCACGGCAGCACCGGCTACTGCTGGTGCGTGGACCGGGACGGCCGCGAGTTGGAGGGCACCAGGACCAGGCCCGGGATGAGGCCCCCATGTAAGTGGCCACCAGAGCGAGCGCCTGGCGGGGCTGCCTGTCACCCGCCCTGGCCTCTGCCCCTCTCCTCTCGCCCCTGTCCTCCTACCACTTCTCTTCCTTCTCTGAATGCCCAGCGGGGCCTGTGGCACAGGTGCTGAGATGGTGGCAGAGATCCTGTGTGGGAGGCCTGGCCTTGGACTGTCCATGCGAGGGGACAGATGGGAAGGCAGGAACTGCCCCTGGTGGTGGGGCTTGTTCCTGTTCTTCAGAGTTGTGCCCGAGGGCCTTGAGGTGCCCAGGCCACCCTTCAGCCCCTGGGCAGGCAGCCACACAGGTGGTGCATGCTGGCTCTGGGCCGTCCTCACCGCAAGGGCTCTGGAGACCTGAGGCCCGCAGGGCTGCGGGGCCTGGGCAGACACCTGCCCCAGGCTCGGTCCTCGGCCTTAGCTTAAGGGATGTGCAAGGACATTCCCCAGCTCTAAGGGTCTGCCTCTGCCACAAATGTGGAAATTGGTCATTGTCACAGTCACCAGAAGCCAAGACAACGGGTCTCGGATCTCCATACTCAGCGTAGCTAACGACCCTGGGTCGATCCCCCACCAGGTGTTTCTCCAGAGCTGCTAAGAAATGGCAGCACGCTTGGTCACGGACTCCGAGATCCACTCGCCAACACGGGGTGGGCGGCAGTGCGGGGGATGCCGGGGAAAGTCCTGGTGCCACCCCCGGACCCAAGGGCAGGGACCAGACAGGAGCAGCGTCTGGAGGAGAGCCCGTGGGGCCTGGTGGGCCTGGTGACCTGGGGGCCTCTCAAAGCAGCACCTCGCGCACCACGGCTTTGGGTAGCACCGGGCGGGGGTGGCTGAGGCCTGCGCTCCAGGGAGCAGCACAGGAGCTGCCGGGGCAGCGTCAGGGAGGGGAGAGGACGGCGTCGTGTGTGGCCAGGCCGAGCCTCTGCGTGCTGGTCGTGGGCCCCTGTCCCATGCCACGGGAGGGGCTCCTTCTGCTAGGTCCCCAGGCTTTAAAGGACTCAGCGGCCCCCGGGGAAGGCGGCTCCTGCAGGCAGGGCTTCCCGGCTGCACCACTGCAGCCCCGGGTCAGTGAGGGACGACCGGCTGGTCCCCCCTCAGGAGGCTCGGCCACTGCGGCCTCGGCTGCGGCTCTGGAGCGCCCCAGAGAACGGGCCTGGGGGCTGCAGGCTGTGGTGCACGAAGTGACGTGACCTGGCACGTGGGTGTGTGTGTGTGCGTGTGTCTGTGTAGGTGTGCACACGTGTATGTGTGCGTGTGTCTGCAGGTATATGCAAGTGTGTGTGTGTGTGCATGTCTGTAGGTATGCACATGTATGTGCACTTGTGAATCATGTGTGTGCACGTGTCTGTGTAGGTGTGCATATGTGTGTACTTGTGAATTGTATGTGTGTGCATGCACATGTGAGTGCATGTATCTGCGTAGGTGTGTGTGTGCATGTGTCTGTGTAGGGGTGTGTGTGCATGTGTCTGTTGTGTGTGTGTGCACGTGAACTGTTTATGTGTGTGTGCGTGCACGTGTGAGCATGTGTGTGTGCACCTGTGCATCTCCTGTGTGCACAGCCCTTGCTCATTGACTCTCCTGTCCCCTAGGTCTGAGCACAGTGGCTCCCCCCGTTCACCAGAGGCCCTTGGTGCCCACAGCTGTCATCCCCCTGCCCCCTGGGACCCACTTACTCTTTGCCCAGACTGGGAAGATCGAGCGCCTGCCCCTGGAGGGCAGCACCATGAGGAAGCCGGACGCCAAGGCCCTGCTTCACGTCCCGGTGAGTGCTGCGCGGGCCTGGCGGCAGCTCCTGCTCCTCCATCCCGGAAAAATGAGCAGTCAGAGCAGGGCCCAGGGCCTGAGTGCTGTCTCGCGCCGGGGCCCTTATTGCCCAGGCTCCCCGGGAGACAGAGCCAGAGACGCCTGGCCTGGCCTCCCTGTGAGTGGGCCGCTGCTGGCTCAGCCCTTCGCGCCCCTCCTGGATCTGTGGTGACTCACCTCTGGGGGCTTCCCAGCTCCAGGCCCTCCCATCTGCCCGGAGGCAGGAGCGAGCTCTGCTCAGAGGCTTCCAGAGCTCAGAGTGCATCCTGCGGGTCGGGGTTTTGTCCTTGAGGCAGGAGCTGCCCCTGCTCCCTCTCCCGCCCCACTCCCCGCCACTCTCTGCACTCACTGGCTCTGGCCCCTGGCTCGTGCTCAGCCAGGCCACGCACACTCCCACCCCAGGGCCCTTGCACCAGCTGTTCCCTGCCCGGAGGTCCCTCACCCCCAACCCTCGCACAGCTCGCTGCCTCACCCCTCATGCAAACTTCTGCCCAAGCGTCCCCTCTCAGAGGGCCTGTCCCGCCCCGCGTCCAGACAGCCGCCTGCACTGCCCTTCCTCTCTCTCGGTGCTGCTCGACCTGGGTGCTCAGTGTCTGGTGTCCGGCTTCCCTCCACCAGCGTGCGCACCACAGGGCAGGGCACAAGCCTTGCGGAGCAAATGCGTGAGCCACTGCATTCTCCTGCATTCTCTGCATTCTCCTGCATTCTCTGCATTCTCCTGCATTCTCTGCATTCTCTGCATTCTCCTGCATTCTCTGCATTCTCCTGCATTCTCCTGCATTCTCTGCATTCTCCTGCATTCTCCTGCATTCTCTGCATTCTCTGCATTCTCCTGCATTCTCTGCATTCTCCTGCATTCTCCTGCATTCTCTGCATTCTCTGCATTCTCTGCATTCTCCTGCATTCTCTGCATTCTCTGCATTCTCCTGCATTCTCTGCATTCTCTGCATTCTCCTGCATTCTCTGCATTCTCCTGCATTCTCTGCATTCTCCTGCATTCTCTGCATTCTCTGCATTCTCCTGCATTCTCTGCATTCTCTGCATTCTCCTGCATTCTCTGCATTCTCCTGCATTCTCTGCATTCTCCTGCATTCTCTGCATTCTCCTGCATTCTCTGCATTCTCTGCATTCTCCTGCATTCTTTGCATTCTCCTGCATTCTCTGCATTCTCCTGCATTCTCCTGCATTCTCTGCATTCTCTGCATTCTCCTGCATTCTCTGTGTTCTCCTGCATTCTCCTGCATTCTCTGCATTCTCCTGCATTCCCTGCATTCTCTGCATTCTCTGCATTCTCCTGCATTCTCCTGCATTCTCTGTGTTCTCCTGCGTTCTCCTGCGTTCTCCTGCATTCTCTGCATTCTCCTGCATTCCCTGCATTCTCTGCATTCTCCTGCATTCTCTGCATTCTCCTGCATTCTCTGCATTCTCTGCATTCTCCTGCATTCTCTGCATTCTCCTGCATTCTCTGCATTCTCTGCATTCTCCTGCATTCTCCTGCATTCTCTGCATTCTCCTGCATTCTCCTGCATTCTCTGCATTCTCCTGCATTCTCCTGCATTCTCCGCATTCTCCTGCATTCTCTGCATTCTCCTGCATTCTCTGCATTCTCCTGCATTCTCCTGCATTCTCTGCGTTCTCCTGCGTTCTCCTGCGTTCTCTGCGTTCTCCTGCGTTCTCCTGCGTTCTCCTGCATTCTCCTGCGTTCTCTGCTGCTGTTCTCTGCATTCTCTGCATTCTCCTGCATTCTCCTGCATTCTCTGCATTCTCCTGCATTCTCTGCATTCCCTGCATTCTCTGCATTCTCCTGCATTCTCTGCATTCTCCTGCATTCTCCTGCATTCTCTGCATTCTCCTGCATTCTCTGCATTCTCCTGCATTCTCTGCATTCTCTGCATTCTCCTGCATTCTCCTGCATTCTCTGCATTCTCCTGCATTCTCTGCATTCTCCTGCATTCCCTGCATTCTCTGCATTCTCTGCATTCTTCTCTGCATTCTCCTGCATTCTCCAGTTGCCCTCTGAATACAAACCCTCCGAGGATCAGCCTCAGCCTCCTCTGCCTCCTCCAGCACCACCCCCAGGGGTGGGAATGGGTTAACTCCCTGTGAAGCCATTTCCCAGGACCCAGGAGAAAGAATGCACTGAGCTGGGCAGCCCTCACCTCCGTCCCCTACAGAGCTTTCTCCATCGGCCCAGACTGAGGCTCCACCCACTGAGCACCCACTCCTCATCCCCCCTCACCCTGGCCCCCAACCGCGGCAGCCACCATTTTACTTTTTGTCCCTAACCATTGGACTCCTCTAGGTACTCACATAGGTAGAATCATACTATACTGGTTGTTTGTGTGTCTTGACTCTTTTTGCTCAGCCTGTTGTCCTCAAAGTTTATCCATGTTGTAGCATGTGTTAGAATGTCCTTCCTCTTTAAGGCTGAGTAATATTCCCTTCCATGTACATACCACATTTTGATCATCCACTCTTCTGTCAATGGACAGTTGGGTTGCTTCCTCTTTCTGGCAGTTGTGAATCATGTGAACACAGGTAAACAAACACCTGTTTGAGTCCCTACTTTCATGTCTTTGGATATATACCTACAAGTGGAATTGCTGGCTCCCGTGGTAATCCTATGTTTGAGTTTTTGAGGAACTGCCACACTGTTTTCCACGGTGGTTGTACCACGTCACATTGCCATCAGCAGAGCACAGGGTTTAAGCTCATCCATGTCCTTACCAACACTTGTTATTTCCTGCTTTTTTTTTTCCTGTAATAATTGCTATCCTGATGAGTGTAAGGCGCCTTCATGTTATGGTTTTGATTGAATGATTAGTGGTGTTGAGGATATTATCAGGTGCGTATTGGCCATTTGTATAACTTCTTTTGAGAAATGTCCATTCAAGTCCTTTCCGTTTTTAAAATCAGCTTTTCGTTGTTGAGTTAATTGTAGGAGTGTGTGTGTGTGTGTGTGTGTGTGTGTGTGTGTGTGTTCTGGCAACTAACCCCTTACAAGGTATGTGTTTTGCTAATATTTTCTCCCATTCCAGGAGTTGCCCTTTCACTCTGTTGACTGTATCCTACAGGGCACAGAATTTTACATTCTGGTTTTTTACCTAATTAACCTAGACAAAAGTCTTCTGTTGCCTGTACTTTTGGCGTCATTCAACAAATTTTGCCTGGTCTGATGTCAGAAGACTTTTTTTCCCCTTGTATTTTCTTCTAAGTATGTTATAGTTTTAGCTCTTAAGTTTAGGCCTTCCATCTGTTTGGGGTTTATTTTTCTATGTGGTGTGAGGTAGGGGTCACTGTCCCTTTGCCCTGACCTCTAGAGGGGAAGTATGTGCGGATAGTCTTGATTTTCCCAGTAAAAGGCCGTCCTGGTCTGCAGAGCCTCCCTCCTGAGCCATTGCCCGGCCTCCTGATGCCTAGTCCTGTGTCCACAACCAAGCACCCACCCAGGTTTCCTGTACCTGCACAATTCCAGGTTCCCAGGCTGCGGACAGAGCCTGACCTCATTATGGGCTGAGGTCACTCAGGCCGCCAGCTCCTTCTCGAGCCTCTCAAGAAGTTCTTGCTCTTTGATCAAGTTTGTGCCCTTGTTTCGTTTTTAACTTTTTATTTGAAAATCATTATAGAACCACAGCAAGATCAAAGGATAGTTTAGAGAGGTCCTGTGCACCCTTCACCCAGTTCTCCCAGTGGCTAAATTTTATGCAAATACCTAGTTTTTTAAATACTTTAATTTGTGAGAGATCTGAACCAGGCTTTACCAAAACAACCTGTGGGGAAGGGGCTTGTTTTGAGGCTATGGACAACTTAAGTTACTGGACGTTCTTACCAGGATGGGGTCTGTCTAAAGATCACCATAGTTCATCACACATGAGGATGTTAAGGAAAAAAATATTTATTGATACTCAATAAGGCATGATGAAGAAGACTTTTCCAGGACCATCTCTGTAGGTTAGGGACCACTCAACCAGGTCTTGCCATGAGGAGATTGGGCTCAACTCTGAACGCAGCTTGGACAGGTGGGGATTCATAGCCGCGGAGCAGCATGGGGGTCAATAAGGGAAAAATCACTAAGAGGGAATATCAGGGTGAGGGGGATTCTGGCTCAACCGACCTAACAAGGTTCTTGCTGAAGACATCCGGGGGATCAGACGTCACCTGGTTAGTGGTGGAGATGAGGAAGCTGATAGTGATCAAGGACCAGGCGTCACCTGGTTAGTGGTGGAGATGAGGAAGCTGATAGTGATCAAGGACCGGGCGTCACCTGGTTAGTGGTGGAGATGAGGAAGCTGATAGTGATCAAGGACCGGGCGTCACCTGGTTAGTGGTGGAGATGAGGAAGCTGATAGTGATCAAGGACCGGGCGTCACCTGGTTAGTGGTGGAGATGAGGAAGCTGATAGTGATCAAGGACCAGGTTTTTTTTGCTCAGCTCTCTTGGAGGCAGATTCACAAAATAGATTAATTAGACAAAATAGGTTAATTAGATAAAATCAGAATGTAACATTCTGTGCCCTGTAGGATACAATCAATAGAGTGAAAGAGCAACTCCTGAAATGGGAGAAAATATTAGCAAAACATATACCTTGCAAGGGGTTAGTTGCCAGAATCTTCCGACAGATTCACCTCTTCCGAGGAGAGGTGGCCTGCTCCAGTGTCTAGCTCCTGGTGGCTCTTCAGACACAAGAATGGCCCTGTAGACTTCTGTTAGACTCCGATCACATGTGCAAAAGCTACTTGCCTGTTTCCTCTGATCCTTTTACACTTTCTTTTTGTAAGAATTGGTGTGGAAAGAGAGTCTCAGTGTGTTCCTGCAGGAAATGTTCCTTCTTTCCTAAGATGGGGCCAGAGAGCATGGATACGGTGAGAGGGACCCAGAGGGGGGCAGGGCCGTTGGTCAGGGTGGCTTCCGCCATCGTGTCTGCCCACAGGTGCACAGACCTGTCTTGTTTTCAGAGACTACCGCGTTAGTTGATAGCTACACGTGTAAGAAAATAAATACAATATATAATATAAAGTCATATTATCAATTTAATCTATAACCTGGGTCTAAGTGTAGGGTAGGTTTATGGCTTTCATATTTATAATCTGCTGTGACAAGTGCAGTCCTACAACCTGGGGTTCCCTGCGGAGCTGTGCTGGAAGCCTGGCCTAGGGGGTGAGTTCATTCGGAAGCGTGTGCAGATATCGTTGTATGATTTCTCCTAGGAGCTTTCTTGTTTGGGGTCTTCATTTTGCCCGTGGTGCAGGTCAGGTTAGAACTCTGCCTTCCCCCCGCGTTCGTCCCGCCATCTCTGTTAACTCGGGTGGGTGCTGGGGCGGACTTCTCACCACTGGTCTTCACTTCCAGGCGAAAGTCATCATTGGGCTGGCCTTCGACTGCGTGGACAAGATGATCTACTGGACGGACATCAGTGAACCTGCCATTGGGAGAGCCAGCCTGCATGGTGGGGAGCCAGCCACCATCATTCGACAAGGTGGGCAGGCAGACACTGTCACCTTGGGTCCAGGTGGCTCTCAGAGAGAGGGGGAGAGGGAGCATAGGTCGCTCCCAGGGTATGGTGGTGTGCAGTGGGCCACGGTGACCCCCCTTCAAGGCACCACCCTTGCCACCTCCTCTAGGAGGCCCCAGGGACCCATCACTAAATCCAGGACACTGAGCGGAATCCGTTGCTAGCTGGCCTCAGGGAATGAAATCAGAACAGCACCATGCCTGTGCCTCCTCTGAGCACTCAGTGGTCAGTTTTCACGAACTAGAAAGGCCAAACCCACGTCCGTCTGTAACACAGGCCCCTCTGGCTGCTGGGCCAGGTTCTCTGAGTGCACATGGTGCACTCCAGGGGGCTCTTCCCAAAGGCAGCAGGCGGGTGGATCATGGAGTCGGGAGAGTCGCCAGCCACACCAGGCCCGAGGGTGGAGTCCATGCCCAGACAGCTGTCCAGGCGAAGGCCGCCGCTTCAGCCTGCATTGGTGGGGTTGCTGCTCTTTTCTTCCCCACACCCCGGGTACCTGCTTGGATTGCTTGGGTCAGAGGAGTGCAGCAAACCAGGCTGGACCCTCTGGACGGTCCGGCGCGTGCTGCTCACTGATAGTGGAGTGCCTGCTCCCTTGACCAGCCGCCTTCCACCCACTCCAGCCCTTGATTCAAGGATGCTGAAGTGAGCTAAGGGCTCTGCGCATCCTTTTAGTGCCTCCACCTGACAGATCTAGACCATTTTAGTTAAGTATGTTTTATCTAGATGGATTCCGTTGTAACAGAAATCCCAGGATCTGTAAAAATTCCTCTGTCCCCAAACCGTCAAGAAGTACGCATTGCTGACGTCCTGCCTCGGCTGACTCGAGAATACTCTTGCTCAGAAGACACCTCCTTGGTGATGTCACCTGTTGTGGAAGACACTCTTGCTCCCTCTGTCAACATCCAGAGGCTCATCTCGGCAAGACGGAGGCCCCCGTTGTGTTCCTTTTCACCTGGGACTGAGTGTGGCTTCTTCAACTTCCAAGCTCACGTTTCTCTCACAGTTGATGTTCTGAGGGCCCGTGTGGCTGTGGAGCTGCCCCTGGGCAGGCTTTCCTTCCCTTCCTCGGCGCCTTCCCTAGAGACGACGCAGCAGGAATTAAACTGAGTCTGAGTTGAATCTGCCTGGCCTTGCCCTTGGACCCCGAGTCCTTCTCTGGAAGCTGATGGGCTATTAAATGATGTCTGCTGGTGTTCCTGCTCTGGCTTAATGAGCGGAGGTTTGAAAAGGCCCTTTTGCCTCTTATCTCTATGGAAAAGCTGGTCCTGTTATCTACAAGTCAAGTTCAAAACCCAGTGGAAGAAGGGAGGAGGTCATCTTGCGCTATTTCCTGTTGCCTTTGGAGCTTATAATCATCCAAGAAAGCTTTAAGCACATTCCAGGCAAAAGCCTACTTACTGCAGAAGTACAGAATTAAGCCAAAAGGAGAAAGAAACGTCCTGTGAACTCCTTGGCATGGCACAGGGTGCTTCCCTGGGGAGTTCGGGTGGCCCTGGGCATTTTCCCTGCCCGCCCAATTCCCTACAGTCTGTTCCAGGGCTTCTCTTTCTTTCCACGCACTAAGGTCCCGACCAGATATCTTCACTAAGTGTCATCTTCTATTTCCTATTGACATAGCAGTGGGGGACATGTGACCTTGCCATCTACCCTCTTCCCCTGTGCAAAAGGGGGTGGGCTCTCCCTTTGGAAGAGCCACCCAGGAAGCGGCGTCTTCGGGGTGGGGGAGGGAGGCTGGGGCTCTTGGATTGACGTCAGACCCCCGTGACCTCCTCGCCGGAGTCCCCGGCGCCTGTGAAGACACTGTCGCCGGGCAGCCCACGTCTGTCACCAGAGGCCCTCATCCCTCCTGTGCACAGAATGGATCGTTCCGGTTTCCCCTGGAAACCAGGTGGTCTTCTGGAAGTCCATCTCGCCGTCCTTTGGCCTCTAGGGGCATGGGGAAGACCCAGAGCTCTCCTTGGGGTGTGATAGTAATAGAGACGGCGTGGAGGTGGGGCTTCGGATTGCCCCTTCTGCTGGGGGCTCCTGCCCCAGGGCTCGATGCTCCCAGCGTCCGTGGCCCACAGCGGGCTGGGTCCAGTGAGGCTGGTGCAGGGGGCCGAGGGACCGTCACTTACACAGGGAGCACGGCACTGGGTGATTCTCACACCCCAGGGGCCTACACCCCAGCCATGCCCAGGGACCCGCTATCCTCCATCAGGGGAAGAACCCCAAGCAGTACCAATAAACCCCACAATGCCATTTTTTAACTTTTAAAAGGTTCATAGAAAACCCCAGGGAACTTGGCCTTTGGATCAAGTGCTGAGGGCTCACCGTGAAGACTGCCACGCAGTGACAAAAGGGTGGCTGGGGTCCAGGAAGACACTGGCAGTCACTGCCACCCCTTTTTGTCACCCCTTGTGCTTGTGTGGAAGTACCGACAGCTTCAGTCTCCTGAAGCTTCAGTTTCCCCAGACGCCTTGGTCCCCGCAGTTACTGAGGGTGACCTGTTGTCCGTCACCACCCTGAGCCATCCCCCGCGCCCTTACCTGGGAGCTGAGCCCCAGGCTCGCTGCCCTGGCGTCCTCTCTGTCTCAGCCACTCTCCCAGCCTCGTGGTCTCCAGCCACGTAAGATGACACACGGTCCACGTCAAGCCTTGTCCAGTCTCCCTTGATGCCTGTGTGCTGCCCACTACCCGGAAACGCTTACTTGGGATCTGTGCCTGGCGGATTCCCATTGGTCCTTCAGCCAGCGCTGAGAGGTGTCCCCGCCCCCAGGGGTCCTTTCCTGGTCTCTGCAGGCTGGGTCCAATGTCCCTCTGTCAGTAACGCAGTCTGAATTGTGATCGGCTGTGGTCTCCTTGATGGCCAGGGCCACAGCTTAGTGGTCAGTTACAGTCCTGGTTCCCAGTGCAGTGCACAGGAGTGGACAAGGGGGGAATGAGTGGCATTCTCACATTTGTCACTTTGAGGTGCTTATCGTATAAACCACAAGCATTTCACATTTTCCATTTGGTTTCTCAGAGTGCAAGGATTGGATGCACTGTGGAGCAGCACTGGGCAATCAGAAAAGGCTGATCTTGTAATCCCAGCAGCTTGGGAGGCTGAGGCAGGAGAATTGCAAGTTCAAAGCCAGCCTCAGCATCTTAGTGAGGCTCTAAGCAACTTAGGGAGACCCTGTCTCGAAATACAACACAAATCACCTGGGGATGTAGCTAGGTGATAAATTGCCCCTGAGTTCAATCTCCAGAACCCCCTCCCCCTAAAATGATCTCAGGCTGAGGACGGAGCTCAGGTAGAGCACTTGCCTAGCATGGGCAGGGCCCTGGGTTTGATGGCTAGTGCTGCAAAAGAAAAAGAAAAGTCTGATCTCACCTGGTAGAGAGAACGATCAGAGGGACTCCGTCTTTGGTTCTAGGTCTGGGGAGCCCAGAAGGCATCGCCATCGACCACCTTGGCCGCAACATCTTCTGGACGGATTCCCTCCTGGATCGCATAGAAGTCGCCAAGCTGGACGGCACCCAGCGCCGGGTGCTTTTTGAGACTGATTTGGTGAATCCAAGAGGCATCGCGACGGATTCCGTGAGAGGGTATCTTTGTGTACATGTGTGTGTCACCTACTCTGTCTGCACCTGGTCCTTTGGATAGTCCCAGACGTGAGGTTCTCACTCCGGCGTTCTCTCCTGACAGGAGCGCAGGATACCTGCGGGTTGACGGGGGTGACCTGCTTGCCTTAGTCAGTCCCTTGGGTCTGCTGTGCCCTCCTGTGTGAGGGCAGCATGCTGCTATTGTCGTGTCCATGCCAGTTACTGTGCTTTGTTTTGTTAATAGCTCTTTTGAGATAGGCCATTGAGGTTGGAGGGAACTGAATTTGTTAGTCAGGGTAGTTGCTCAGGGAAATGCTGCTTAGCCCTACAGATCCCGCGTGGACGGTCTGTTTTGCCATCTGCCACTCTCGTCTTCACGTTCCTTAAAAGCACTTTTTATTAACTTTTCCCTCAACGTCGTCAATATTTTCTTCCCCTTTCCTTCCTTTTCCTCTGCCAGGAACCTTTATTGGACAGACTGGAACAGAGACCGCCCCAAAATTGAAACTTCCTACATGGATGGCACGAACCGCAGGGTCCTCGTGCAGGATGACCTGGGCCTGCCCAATGGGCTGACCTTCGATGCGTTCTCGTCCCAGCTGTGCTGGGTGGATGCAGGTGACGGGGGCTGGACGCTGTCTGGGGACATCCTTCATCTCAGGCGGGCGTTGGCCAGCTAACCTGCTGCCTGGTTGTGTATGACGGAAGCTCTGAGTGGTTTTTGTATTGTAAAACCTTGCGTTTTAAGTGGTCCTCTGAACACCTGGGTGCCCCTCTCGGTTTTGCCTCTTGGCCTACAGAACCTTGAATAGTTACTCTCTGTCCTTTGCCCTGTCAGAGGTTGGCTGTCCCCTGTTGTAAGTGGCACTGCACAGAGCCCCTAGCCAGCCTGGCAGCTATTAAGCAGTTCTACTTACGTTCCGCAGCTCCCCGTGTCCCCGGGGGCTCAGACACAGCTCTGAGCCCAGGAGGACACAAGAACAGCAGCCCCCCTGGAGTCCCTGCTGTGTGCCCTGCTTGGCACACGTTGGGTGTCCCTCAGGCTAGGGCTGCGGGCAGGATGCCCATCAGGAGGGCCCTCCACCGTCCCTGTGTATGACATTCCTTCCCCATTCCCGATGCTGCCAGGCACACGGGGGACGCAGAGACAGTGGGACTTGGTCCCTCTGGTTGGTGAGATGAACTCTGAAATGAGAACGTGGCCTCCCGGGCACCAGCAGGCCTCTGTGCCGCCTGTGCCCAGCTGCTAGGCTGCAGCGACTCTCGAGCACGCCGAGCCCAGGGAGGAGGGACTGAACAAGAGCTGGAGGGGGTGTGGCTCCTCTGCCCTGGCCCCTGGCCCCCCGGGCAGGACTAGGTGTGGGTGCTGGGACACAGGGGTGGTGACACAGGGACAAGGTGGGGGGAAGAGATGGCCGCGTGTTGGAGAGCAAGCTCTGCGTGGTCCTGAGGACTCGGGGCACAGTGCAGAGCGCCTCCCGCCCGCGCCCTCCTGGGTCACGGCTTGTGACACAAAGGGCCCATTTCCTGCATGAACAACGAGCGCCTTGTTCTGCTGTTCGCAGGCACCCATCGGGCGGAGTGCCTGAACCCGGGTCAGCCCAGCAGGCGCAGGGTCCTCGAGGGGCTCCAGTATCCTTTCGCGGTGACAAGCTACGGGAAGAATCTGTATTACACAGACTGGAAGACGTACGTGCCCTGCAGCCCTGGGGACTGGGCGGGCCTGCTGTCCCACCCTGTCTCTGGGGGACCAGACCCTTCCCTCTGGCCTCTTGTCTGTCTTGATCTTTGAGCCTTCAGAGATGTCCCCACTGTCACCCTTCTGGTTATGACAGAGGAGGGTGGAGGAGGGAGAGCAGGAGGGGCCACATATCATCTGGGTGCCCCTAGCTGGCCATTCCAGTCTGTGAACTGGGGTTTCCCGAGTGTGTCTGTTCTTTCCCGGGAGCTGGCCCAGGGTCACCTAGCTGGGGGCTCCAGGCCTGCCCATGCCCCTGCCTCATCCTAGTCCTCAAACTGCAATATCCTGTCTCTTCTTGACCACCACTTCCTCCAGAAGGAGGGTCAGCCCGAGGGGTGACTGGCGAGGGCCTGTGTATAGCTACCAGGTCTCTCCCGGAATTCAGAGTGGGAGGAAAGAATGAGCTGATTTTCGCCTTTAAGAAGTCAAAGAAACGCAGGCTTGACCCCCGGCCGGAGCGGGGTGCCTAGGGCCTCGTGTCTATTTGTGGCCTCCAGTTCTTCCCTAACCTGCCACAGAGGCTGCCCTGGGGGGAAGTTCAAGCCACCAGATACGATCTCAACCTCTGCTCTTCCGTGCTTTGCAGGAATTCCGTGGCCGCTGTCGATCTTGCCATTTCCAGAGAGACGGACAGCTTCCAGCCCCACAAGCAGACCCGGCTGTACGGCATCACCACTGCCCTGTCCCAGTGTCCTCAAGGTAGCTCACCCATGCTGAAGCTCCTGGGGGCTGGGGGGTCCTCATATCACAGCCCACGTGGTGGCTGCCGCGTCTGCTGGTAGCCCGATCCCGCTGCGGGAGAGCTGCCGCTCCCCCTCAGAGTTCTCCGTCACTGGGTGGTGAGTGACATGACGGGGAGAGTCCTGAGTCTCAGGCTGGGCCTGGAGGTGCTTGGCCTTTATGTTCCAAATGGGAACCTTTTTTAAAAAAATATTTATTTACTTGTTTTAGTTGTGCACGATGCGTTTATTTTTACGTGGTGCTGAGGATCGAACCCGGGTCGCACGCCTGCTAGGCGAGCACTCTACCGCTGAGCCACAACCCCAGCCCCCAAATGGGAACCTTAATGTTAGGATCTCTGCAGCTCTGAATCTTCGCCCATTTGGCCTGACAGCAGCAGCAGCAGTTAATAATAACAAGAAGAATGGCAAACCCAGGTGCTGTGTGTGCTGTGTGCTGTGAGCGAGGCACTTTGTGGGCACCAGCTCGGGGCTCGTTCAGCCCTCGTCGCAGCCCTGTGCAGCAGGCGCTGTTATTATGCTCATTTTATAAGCAACCTGCTGAGAGCCACCCAGTCACAGTGGCAGAGCCGCAGGGAGCTCCAGGAGCTGCCTCTCGAAGGCCTCACTCCTGACGCATTTCCTCCTCCACTCCCCTCCCCTGCCCAGTCCAAGTGGAGAGGGGTGTGCGAGCTGGACTGAAAGTGCTCTGTGCTTTAAAATTCCAGCTCTATGTTGGAGTTGGGAACCCTCCGCGAGGCCTGTTTAATGGCTTCAGTGATGAATCTGTATAGCTGACAAATCAGGACTCCGTGCTGTTGCCCACCTGGTGTGATGATGAGGGAGTAGCAGCTAGCTCAGCGTTAGCCGAGTGCTGGGCGCAGTGTCCCCCCTTCCCCTGATCCCGCATGAGCTTGGCCTCTTGGAAACCCAAAAGGGGCTCAAAGGGAGGCCACTCTCCTAAGTAGCTGTCAAGTCAGGTCAAGGAGGAGGCTGCAGAGCTGACTTCTGCCTTTTGCAGGCCACAACTACTGCTCGGTGAACAATGGTGGCTGCACCCACCTCTGCTTGGCCACCCCGGGGAGCAGGACCTGCCGTTGCCCCGACAACACCCTGGGAGTTGACTGTATTGAGCGGAAATGAAGACCAGGGTGTCTTATCCCCACCCAAGTACTTCACAACAACACCCTACTTGAAACTACTTGGTCCAGACTGAAAACTGTCCTCCAGCTGACTGACCACTGGGCCCAGGCCAGCCCAGCCTGAGCAACAACTTTCCCCTCACTCTTCTCTAGAACATACGCCTGCCCTGGACTTCTGCAGTGGGAAATCTCTACACAGGGACAGGATCAACCACCCTGACCCCAATACTCAGATGAGCTATAGAGCCTGGGTGAAAATCATGTGCCACCCAGTGCCCCGGGTCCTTTCCCCAGGGTGAAAGGACCTGTGTGGTCCACTGCTCTGTGGCCTTACGAGCTCAGCCTTGATTCTGAGCCACCCACCATCCTGGCAGCTCCTCGTCACACCAGCCAGGGCAGGGCCTGCCTAGGTGAGGTTGGGAGGGAGGGAGGCAGGAGGCAGGAAGCCCTCACGTACTTCCTCTCGTTATTCCCATCTTTTTTACCCCTTCATCCCACCTGAGATGACAGCTGTAGTGTGCACGCTCTGCCTTCCATCACACCATCCCAAGAACATAGGTATTTAGAGGATGATAATCAGTGGCACCCCCTGGATAGAACATTGGCATTTCAGCAGGAGTCTTCGATAGTCGAAGGCTTAAGTTGAAGAGGTATTCTGTGGTAGGAATTTTAGGATGTAGAGTCAGATGTTTGAGATAGGGGACTATTTTCATGTGCCTTAAATTATACCAAAGATCACCAAGTTATTTCTCTCTACCCAAAGCACCTGCTTCTCAGTCTCTGGTCACTAATGCTGTGCTGGTCTTCAGCCCTACCACTGGCACCCAAGTCCTGTCTCCTCAGGGGAGGACCCATCTGGTGACCCATCACAGTCCCTCATCTCTGTCCCCCATGCCTGAGCACCAGTATACTCTCAACCACACACTCACTTCTTTGTTTCTCCCTCTATCTGTGCCTCTTGCTGAGTGTATTCTTAAAGACACAACCCAGGAAGATCAAGTTGAGAGTTTATATTAATAGTCCAGACCCTTAGTTTCTCATTGGTGTGATTCAAGGGATCCTTTCTTGTTTATGTTTCTACAATTTTCTTTTTGTGGGGGGAATGTCCTGACCATATGAGTAGTTAATATTATCTTTTTTCCTACTGTTTCCCAGGTTCCTAAAACAATAGAAATTTTTGATTGAAAGTTGAGCGTGAGGAGTTTGAGATGGTAAAGTGTAGAGGAGGTGGGGAGAGAAGACTCAGCGGAAGGCACCGCAGAGAGACTGAGGGAGAGCAGGAAAGGAAAACCCAAGAGGAAACGTTGGGGGGATTCAAGAACAGCAGTTACTAACCCCTTTAAATAATGCCAAAGAGAGGGATGGGGAGCAGAAAGGCGAACCCCAGAGGAAGGGGAGGGAAGAGGACGTAGGAACAGCAAAAATCCTTAAGTAGTGCCAAAGAGAGAATGGTACGTTTTGCCAAAGAATGCCTATCCCGGAGGACATGGAAGGTTATGCATGAGATTCTCCTTGTGGAAGAGATGCCCCTTTGCTTAAAGCCCCAGCACACTCAGCACCGCCTGCCTCTGTCGTCACCTGCTCTGCAGCCCTGGGAGCCTGGCTGTGGAGGGTGGCTTTCCCTACATGGTTGAGTTTGAGAGGCAACTATGTCCCCAAGAATCACAAGATTTGGGGAACACATGGATCTTATATGTAGCACAAGCCAATAAATTTCTTTTTATATTTATCATTCCATATTAAACCCTCTATATCAAGTGTTCAACATGAGTTGTATGATTTTCATACCTTTTATTCATTTCAATAGTCATTCTAAAATGTTTTAAATGGTAAGTTTGTAAACTGTGGAAACCATTGAAGGTGCTTATTAACTGTTCCCCCAGATTTTACAAGTGTCAAATGATTCCTTGAGTTTACAGCTGTACAAATATTAGTGCAGGAAATTAAAAATTTTTGTTAAAAAAAAAAGTCTCCGTGTTTTTTGAATGAGAGTTGTTCTGTTGGCGGGGGGCAGCTTCACGATGGGAAAACGGCTGAGTTGATAATCTGCAAAACCTGTGAAGCCTAGAGGTTCTTCCTCAGTGTTAGAATGAGTTGTACATTTCCCATAGCTCACAAAGACTTAGGGACTTGGAACTGACTCAAAAGTAATCATATCATAGGCCCAAAGCCACACTTTCGCACACTGCTTACTTTTTTTTTTTTTGTTTTTTGGAAAATATGCTCTCGTTGCAGGGAATAGAACTTCCTGTTTCAACTCCAAAAGTGAGTTTTCCTCCACTCCTCACCTTTAGGAAGAGGAAAGAAGCTTTCCTGACAGAGGTCTGATCTGTTCTGAGAGGTCACCCACGGGCAGTGCCACCCTGTGTCTCTGGGAGGGACGAGAATGGCCTCTGAGCAGGACAGAGGAAAGGGGGCTCAGGTGGCAGGACCGAGGTGCTCCGAGCTCTGTCGTTGCAGACAAGGGCATCAGTACGTGAGGACCCACCTGTGAAACGCCACCATCCGGGGAACCCACGTGCAGTCTGCTCGTGTGAGTTGCTTCAAAGGGACGTTTGTCTTGGTGCTAAAATGTCCAGGGTTTTCTTCTGGCTGTAAAACTTAGTTACCTAAAGATGATACCAGGGAAGAGGCAGAGCAGGAAGCTCCAGGGTCCCACCTCCATCAGGCCCGCAGCTGCGCTGGCAGGAGCTTCTGAAGCCACTCTCTGGTTGCTCTGGGTCCAGCAGAACACGGGCAGCACCAGGAGGGACTGGGAAGAGGCCGGCCGGGGTCCGTGAACTTCAGCTTTGGCTCAGTCACAGCTACCCTCCCCGACCCCCAGCCCAGGACACGCAGACCACGTGCCTGTGTGGCTTTCTGGAGCCAGGATGGGCACGAAGGACGTGGTCCTCTGAAAATCAGGATTAGATATTCTGATCTCCACTTGTGAGCATTTCCACCTCTGGCTCATAGAAGAAAATCTCCATGACACTGGATTTGGCAGTGATTTCTTGGATACGACATCAAAAGCACAAGCAAAAATGGGTCCAATCCTCAGCACCACAAAAAAAAAAAAAAAAAAAAAAAAAAAAGAGAGAGAGAGAGAGAGAGAGAAAGAGACTAAACACACATACACAAAGATAAATTGGACTTCACAATTAAAACTGTTCGTGCATCAATGGAGACTATCAAGAGTGAAAAGACGGTTCGTTAAAAGGGAGAAAATATTTGCAAATACAATATTTTGTAAAGAATTAGGATCCAGAAATATAAAGATCAACAACTCAACAACAACAGAAAAAAAATTCAAAAAAAGAATAATGGATTTGAATACATGTTTCTACAAAGGTACACAAGTGGCCAATAAGCACGTGGAAAGATGCTCCTGGGGCTGGGAATGTCGCTCAGTGTTGAAGGGCCTGCTGGTGCTTGCCAGGTATGAGCAAGCCCTGGGTTCAATACCCAGCACTGCAGAAAAAGGAAAAAGGTTCCTCATCATTAGTCATTAGAGAAATTCAAATCAAAACCAAAATTCTGTACTACTTCATACTCACTAGGATAAAAAAAAAATAGTACGAAGTGATGTGCAAAAATCGGAACTTCTCTGTATTGCTGGCGGGAATGTAAAACAGTGCAATGTGGTGGAAAGCAATGTGGTGGTTCCCCAGAAAGCAAATACAGAATTATCCTGTGATCCAGGAATTCCGCTCCTAGGTACAGACCTGCAGAAATCAGAAGGGAGGGCTGGAACAGATACTTGCAAACCAGTGTTCACTGCAGCATTGCTCACTGTAGTCAAAAGGTGGAGACAACACGGGTGTCTGTCAACGGAGGAACAGGTAAGCAGAATACGGTGTGTGCACGGGCATATGCACACAGAGATTCAGCCATGAGGAGGAGGAAGGTCCAATACCCACTACAAGGTGGGTACACGCAGAGACGTTGTGTTTCTTGAAGTAAGTCAGACGCAAAGGAAGAAGTACCATATGAGTCGACTTACATGAAGAATCTGCACTAGATGGATTCACAGAAATTAAAAGTAGATTAGGAGGAATGGAGTAATTGCTTGATGGTTTCTGAGCTTTTGTTGGCGGCTGTAAAAACATTTTGAAAGTAGATAGTAGTAACGGTTGCACAACATTGTGAATGTAATTTGTGCCACTGAGTCGTACACTTTAACATGGTTAAAGGACAATCCTCATGTCTTATGTATATATATCCTACTGCAATTTTTAAAAAACTAATAAGGTAATACACCAAAAACCATCACCCATACACTTTAAGTGAAGCATACAGTATGTGAATTGTATCTCAGTAAATCTGTGTTTTAAAAAAATCACTGCAAGGGGCTGAGGTTGTGGCTCAGCAGTAGAGCGCTCACCTAGCATGTGCGAGGCCCTGGATTTGATCCTTAGCACCATATGAAGATAAATAAATAAAAGGTATTGTGTCCAACTATGATCAAAAAATAAATATATATATATATATATTTTTTTTTTAAATCACTGCAAAACAGAAACTCAGTACCTCAGATTGGTTGCAGTACCTCCTGGTTGCAGCGGACTGGATGCTAAAGATCTCGAGATCCTGATTCGGTATGGCTTTGGGGGACTGTAGATGGGATCAAGGTTACTCATCAGCTGACCCTGAGACAGGGCAATGACCCTGGCTCATCCAGGGGGCCTTCAGAAACAGACCAGGAAGGCAGGGTTCCACTAGGTGAGGCAGGTGAGGGTGGAGAGCAGGAGGGTGCCACCCATGGGGTCCGGAGGGGAGGATGGAGTCGGGAGCCCAGGAGAAAGGTGACTTCTAGAGGTGAGAACAGCCCCTGGCCGGTGGGAACCTCAGTCCCACAATGGCAGCGAGTGGGGCCTTGTGAGCGGATTCTTCCCAGAGCCGCGGGCAAGGGCTTCTGCCCGGGACGCTGTCAGCAGAGGACGAGGCTGAGCCACGTGGGGTGGCGCTCCTGCCCCGCAGCACTGCAGGCGATAAACGCTACGTGTGGGGCCCTTTGTCACACAGCAGTAGAGAATTTTCTGGTGCACTTGTTGCAGCTGGCTGTTGCCAAATGGGACATGCCTGGTCCCTTCCACCTGTCCACTGGCCCACCCTGATCTGGGCCCCAGGAGGCTGATCCCTGCAGACAACATCTGGCCTCCCTGCTCCCTGGCCTCTAGCAGAGGGAAGGACAAGGGCAGGAAGGAGTGGAACTGGGTGTCTCCTGACTCCCTGCCACGGAGCTCAGGGCAGGCTGGGCCCTGGTGTCCCTCTATCCACACTCTGCCTAGGCCCTGGGAACCACCCCCGCCCCTAGGCTCAGGGAGGTGACAGGCCCCTGTTTTCCTCTCCCGGGACTGCTCTCTATACCTCTTCATTTCCCTGCACCCCAGACAAAACTTTCAACCTTCCTCAAGGGATTTAATTTGAGTTCATCTGTTTGTTGTGGTGACCCTAAAACAGAAAGTCATAACTTGATGATTCCTACTTTTGTGTATGTTTGGAATTTTATATAGTGTGGTTTCTAAACGATTTAAAAGCCATCTTATAATTGTATCTCATTTGATCTGGTACATGTACATCACAGTACGAGTAATGGGTGAAGAGTACACAGATGTACCAAGAAAGGTACAGAATGTCCAATTCATTTAATAGCTCGTTCCAATGTTCAGACTCGGAGCTGCAAATGGCAGACAACTTGTCCTGCTCCCTCCAGATTTCCTGGGCTCCACACAGTGGGTGGCCCTTGTTGACTCAGGAGTGCCGGGGCCCTGTCCTTCCTCAGGTCTCTCCCCCGATGTGGTGTTTCTCATCTGGGGATTTGAGCTCGACCCCAACCCGTTAATTCGGGGCTGTGAGTCTGAGATCTCCCCAACCTGGAATTGAGCTTACCCCCAACCTGTTAATTCAGGGCTGTGTGGGCCTAGTTCTTCCAATCCAAGAATCAAGCCAGGTGTCTGTCTGCTTATCCAGAGATCTGGGTTTTTCCTTGGTTATGCAAATGAGTTTGAGCCCAAGCTCCCTCCAAATGCCTGGAGTCTGAGCTCCGCTCCTCTTTGCGGATGAGATGCCACTTTATGCGACCACCAAGAATTAAGTTTGTGTGCTTTCTGTCTGTACTCTTGATGTATTTCTATTGTATGACCACCAGGTTCTAATATATTTAATTATCTATAATAAAACCAGTTCAATGGCCCTGTGGAATCTAAAGCCAGAAACTAGCTAAGCCGGTAGGATGAGCCCAGTTGAAGTTTAAAGAAGATACTAGGACAACATAACTTTATGATCAGGCACACCTAGAGTTAAAGAATTTTTAACATTAGCTTTAAGACTTTTAGAATACCTTCCCCTACCTATAGATGAGATTAATCAGTAGTTGAGATAACTGATCTTCCCTAGGTGATTCCTGAAACCCTTTACAGTTAATTACTGGAAATTCTTTGTTATAGTTAATTCCTAACATTCTTTACTGTTAGTTACTGGAAATTCTTTATCATGGCTAATTCCTGAAATTCCTTATTGAGCTAATTATTGGAAACCTGATAATCAATTACTGGAAATTTTTATTGTATAGATAATTCCTGGAAACCCTTTATTGTAATCTTCTCTACTGAAATTCCTTTATGTTACCTCCCTAAGAAAAAATGTGAATTACTGTGCTTGTTGAAATGTATAAAAAACCATACTGAGAAAAGTAAAACAAGAACAGTAGAAAGATTTTCTACAACCTGACTCGTGTGTGGATTATTCCTGTCGTCGACGTTCCCTTCAGCACCAAAACGGGAAGAACTTAACATCTTTGCTGAAGCTGGCCTTCAGCACCCCGACCTACCTCTAGAGCCCGCAGAGCCCCGCCCTCCACACAGCACAGCCTGACAGGCGAGGCTGGGCTTGGGCCCCGCGTGCCCCTCTGGAGGCCTCCCGCCAGGCCCTCCCTTGGCCCCTCATCCTGCCCACCTCACCTAACGGGACCTCAGCTCCTCCTCGCCCCTTCTGCAGCTAGGCAGGGTCCAGCTGTCCCGCCTCCCCCAAGGGAGACCGGTAGCCAGTGGGTAGTCCTCAGGGCCGCCCTGCCTACAGGGGGCCATGCAGGATGCGGGAGCCCCGCCCAGGCACCCAAGCTTTTGGCGCCCACTTGGAGCACGCTGACCCAGGGCCACCTCCGTTCTGCCCTGCCCTCCTGCTCTTCGCTCACGGTCCTCCCACCACTGTGCCCCCGAGGACAAGGAGGCCCCAGCGGTCACATTCCAAAGGCAGAGTCAAAGGCCGGGGTGTGGAGAAGGGTGCCCGCAGGCTGATGGCTCAAGAGAATGACCCCAGCACACGCACACTCGGGGCGAGAGCCAGCAAGGGCACGGCCCTGCACAGACGGACTGGCACGCTCTCCCTGCGATCAGGGCTCCCAGGGGCAGGGCGTCCCGTCCCTCACCCAAGCCATTTTACCTCACTACTGAGGGCAAAGAAATGTTCTTACCAAGGACCACAGGCTTTGGGGTCTGATTTTCAAGTCCCAGAATCCCTCTGTTCTTTTCTTCACCTACTCACAGATTTTGTTCAAAAGCTTGGCCACGTGGCCCAGCTCTGCTCTGTGCCCGGGCGGACAGTCCCCAGCAACGCCACTGCTACATCCGGGTTCCCGGCACCACGGGAAGGAGGAAGGGACTGGTCTCAGCTTTGCCCTTCCAGGAGGCAGGGGGTCGGCCTGAGGCCAGGCTAAGTCAGCGCAGGTGCCCTGGGTGCAGGAGAGGCCGCGTCCTGCTAACCCCCCGTCAGTCAAAAGCTCTGTGAATGGGGCTGGGGTTGTGGCTCAGCGGTAGAGCACTCGCCTAGCATGTGCGTGGCCCGGGTTCGATCCTCAGCACCACGTAAACATAAATGCATTGCATTGTGTACAACTAAAGCAAATAAATACATATTTAAATATATATATATATATATAATATATATATATATATATATATAAAGCTCTGTGAGTGCAAAATGCACTTGGTACAGCTCACCTACCCCACACCTGGCCCAGCTGCCCAGTGAGGGGCTGCCTGGGGGCCGCCGCTGCCCGGCGTCGTGAGAGAGGGCACCCCACCTCTCCAGCCAGCAGAAGAGCAAAATTCAAAATCGGAAGTATGGCGCCTACTTCATGCACCATGTGACATCAAAAACATCACAATTCAAACCATCGTTAAGTCAGGGACCCCCAGAGAATGGGAGAGCAGAGTGTGCCGTGAGGATCTAGAGCCACTCTTCATTGTGGGGGTGACGGAAGTTCACCCACGTTCCCTCAGGAGCTGAACACCCCGGCTGCAGAGGGGCCGGCCAGTAGCTGGTCCTTCCCGGGCGCCGGCTCTCCACGCAGAGGAGGCAGTGTCCCATGTCCAGCCCCGGTGGCCTACTGGCTGCTGGTCCCGTGAGTCCTCACTATCCTCCTCCTCGGAGGCTCCCCAGGTGGGCAGAGCACAGGGCAGCCCTCTCACAAACTGGAGTCCTCGTCACACCCAACCAGAGAGGCCAGAGCCCTGAGGAGAGCACAGGTGCCAGCCTCCCTGGCAACCTGTCCAAGCAAGCAACCTGCTGTGACTTCAAGACAGCTTCGTCTGGCAGCAGCAGCTGCTCCCTAATGAACTGACCCCCACACGTCTTGCACACCCCTCCCTCCCCAGGGAAACCCTAATTTTTTTTTTTTTTTTTTTTTTTAGTTGTAGATGGACACAATAGCTTTATTTTATTTGTTATTTTTATGTGGTGCCGGGGACCGAACCCAGGGTCTCGCACATGCTAGGCAAGCGCTCTACCACTGAGCCACAACCCCGACCAAAACCCTAATCTTTTCTTTGGTTCTCCAGACCCCTCCCACCCCGGAGGCCACCCTGGCCTTGCGTGTCCGAGGTTGCAATCCTAATTTTTATATTATTCCTAAACAAAGCTTTTGTACTTGGAGACTCGTCCCTGTGTTTTAGTTGACTGTCACCCTTCATGTCCCGCCACAGCACCACGCCAGGCAGTGACTGGCATTCCTGCAGGCTCACACAGAAGCAGGGAATTGTAACATTATTATTTTAATCATACAAGATTATGGGGTGCTGGGCTGGGATTGTGGCTCAGCGGTAGAGCGCTCACCTAGCACATGGGCGACCCGGGTTCGATCCCCAGCACCACGTACAAATAAAACGCATTGAATAAGACACATTGTGTACAACTAAAGCAAATAAATAAAAATATTAAAAAAAAGATTATGGGGTGCTGTGTGATAATCCGATACATGTAGACAAAGTAATGATCAAATCAGGGGGTAATATTTCCACCTCAGCCATTTTACATCTTTATTAACACAGAGTGATTGTATGTATTCACAAGGCCCTAACCACAAAGGACCCCTGTGAAAATTAAGACATGGAGGAGTCCCAAAGCCTTGAGCCACCGGCTGTGAGGGCAGCCTGATGCTCAGGTAGCACTTAGAGGCACAGGACAGCCAGGGCGCCAGCCCGCCTATCAGGTGGAAACCCCAGGCCTGTTCCCAAGGCAGTTCCAGAACTCGCCACATGAGGGCAGCCAGAGCCCCTCGCTGTCTGGGGCGGTGGGAGGAGTTCTCCTAAAGCCTCCAGCCTTCAACCAGGGCTTCACCTGAGGACCCTATTTAATCCTGATGACCTGCCCAAGGTCCCACCTCCGAACACCACGGGGGGATCAAGTCTCCACCCTCAACACCCCACAATGCAGATGATCAAACTCCAACATGAGTCACAGGACATACACACCATAGCAGGCTGCTGCGACCTGGGGCTGTCCCCAAAGTGAACGCCACCGTGGAAAGTCACGTTTGAGGGCAAACGAGAATCTGGAAGTCGAAGTTTGTTAGCAACAGAGTGCATCTACATCTTCCGGGGCGTCCACCCTGTGACTCTAAACAAGCAGGGCCTGGCTGTGGTGCCCACCAGCCCCACCTGCTGGCCCTCCTGCCCTTGGTGAAGCTGCCACCGAGGTTCATGAAGGAACTTCTGGGGACATGGCACCCGACACACAAGGTGGCATCTGATAACCATGACTTTGCCCTTCCAAATAAGGCCACCCGGTCAAGGGTCAAAAGGACTACGAGTTACAAGCCTGGAGTGTCACCTGCATTAACATAGTTCTCTTAACATTCCACGGGACGGGAGGGAACAGGTTGGGATTTTAATACAGATTCCAAGTGGGATCAGCTCTTAGGAACCTAGAGCTGCATTTCATTGGTTGCTTTGATCAAGCAAAATAAAGGAGAATATGTATCTTGTTGGAATCACCTGGCCCCTCCTCACAGCCTCAGTGCCCTCCTGCGAGGTGTGTGTTAGGGAAGCACCCAGCGAGGACATCTCAAAGTTCCCGTCAAAATGCTCTTGAGGACAGAAGAGGTTCCTTGCAGCCCCAGGGCATCAGGTGGTGGGGTGTGGTGAGGAGGTAGGGGAGGTGCCCGTGGACCAAAGTTAGGCATTCCTAGGACGTGTGTCAGTGGCCTTTAAAATCTTTCATTAAACTCCATAGTATGTAAAAACTTAAATATCAAATACTATTTTAACTCCTTAACATCTGCTACGGGTTGAAATGGGGTCTTCCAGATATTTGAAGTCCTAACCCTAGTGCCTCAGGATGCGATATTAGGAAATAAGGGTTTTGCAGATGTAAGAAAATTAAGATGGAGTTATTAAGATGGGGTTGTTAGGGTGAACCCTAATCCAGTAGGACTGGTGTCCTTACTGAAAGGGGAGAGTTGGCCAGAGATCGACACGCACTCAAGGAGAACGTGCCAAGATGAAGCCAGAGGCCAAGGTTCTCGGGTGCAAGTGAAAGAGCACCAAGACAGCTAGTGTGCCCCCAGGAAGAAGCCAGGGAAGAGGCTGGCATGGACTCTCGCCAGCCCTCCGGAGCACCCCTGCCAACGCCTCGATCTCAGACTCCACTGAGCTGTGGGACAAACTGCTGCTGTCGAGGCCACCCCTGCAGACTAATGAACCTTCAAACCCCATCGGCACTTGAGGGAGACACACTGCTGTGACCCCACGTCCCCCACCCCTCCCCAGCTGATGCCCATCTCGGGAGACACACTGGAGCTGCATGGCTCCTGCGGGGACCGTGAAGACACACAAAATCACCTCATGGATTCTTGAGTATGAAAAGTCCAGCCCTTGCCAGGAAGTGGCAGGGAAAGGCTAAGAGGCTTCTGGGAAATGGTGACATCAACTGAGTCAAGAGACGACCGAGCGACTTGAAAGCCTACCAGGAGGCTCAGGAAAGCATTCACGCCTCAACCAACCCATAGGTGTGAGAGGCCCAGGTATTGCCTCTTTAACTCTGCCACGTGAATTGGCTCAAGGCATGGGGTGTTCAGGTATGATTCATACAGGCGCAGCGTAGAAGAACGCCTCACCTTCCGCTGAAGGTCGGTGTTGATCTTCGGAGCTCATGCTACGTGGACACCATGTCTCCAACGGAAAGGCAAGGAGCAGGCATCCGGAAAATGACGGCACTCACACACATTTTGGCAGGGCTTGAATTGAACACATTCCCACGGGAGAAGAGATTTGGGCCAATATTTTGTTCAATGGAAAAAAGCCAGAATTAGGTTTATAGTACCAACATTGGAAGCCATCTAGGCACATGTGTTTAGAATGCCAGGAATGGTTTATCCTTAAAGGAGCCCCAATTAGAGAGATGGCTTTTGCGGTCAGCTGGAAGCCATAAGTTCCACCTGATAATAAGTATGTATGTGACGCACCTGTAAATGCACGTGAGGCACTCGCAAAGCTAAAGGTATATAACCGGGTGAAAGCGGTCGGAGAGGAGAAGAATGAATTCATTCAGTCAGTCATGCAGTCGCTTGGTCGGAAGAAGAGTTCGGGTCGGAGAAGAAGAACAGAATCAGAGCGGCCAGAACGTAGGCAGAGCGGTTACAGAAGAGCAACCAGATAGAAGAAGTAATTCCTGGTCAGAGTCAAGCTGAGGCTCCCGAGGAAGAAAGAAGAAAGAAAGAAAGAAGAAAGAAGCTCTAAAAGCTAAGCTCTCTCTCTCTCTCTAAAGAAGAAATCTCTCTCTTTCAAGCTCTCTCTCATTCTCTCTAAGCTCTAAGAAGATGAAGAAGAAAAATCTTTCTTTCTCTCTCTAAGCTCTCTCTAAGAAAGTAGAAGTAAAAGTAGTAATAGCTTTACTCTGCCTCCGAGTTTTCCTCCCGCGGCGCCGTGGCTGGCCATGACAGGCAGCTTACATATCTTGACACAGGCCAGCCTTGTGATGACTGCTGCAACCACACTGAGGTCACAATGACAAGGAGCTGGTGCACTCCCTGTGGACACAGACACGAACGTACCTTAGAACAAGACGAGGGCCAGCATGCGGTGACACCAAGGTCTCTACGTCATTCCTGAGAAAAATAATGAATCACTCGATGAATTGCAAGTTCCTGATGTGACTCCCCACGATGCAAATCTTGATGTATCAGTTGTAAAGAAAGTGTGACGAGAATAGAATTGAAGATCCCAACACCTTCAACCACCAGGGGCCTGTGATGAGCAAAGGCGTGAGGTTTGAGAGGCAAACAGAGGATACTTGGTGATTTTCTTTTCATCACTTCAGTTCTTTGGTCTTCACTGGCCGCGTCAGTTCTGGGGAAGGCAGGTGCCGAGCAGCGTTCCCAACATTTCAAACACGTTTCCTTTTTAATGTCAACCAGTGTTTCAGGGTCCTCTTGAAATAGCTGTCTTTGAAGAAAAGAGAGGAAATCATGAAACTGTGACCCTCCTAAATAAAGTTGCTTGTCATCATCGTCAGATCAACTGGACGCATTGAAGAGGGTTGCCGGCAAAACTCCCCGACTTAGGCAACTGCATTCACTTCCGGCAAGGCTTGGTGCACATGGAGGGTCTAGGTCCCTTGCAACAGCATCAAGGAACAGCCCACATGGGGACCGCTGGCCAAGGTACCGGGTTTGTCAGTGCAGGCCTCTGATACACACCCGATGATGGCGCTGTGGAGAAGATGCAGGCCGGGACGAGGTAGGTGGAAGACCTCGAGTCTTGGCTCAGCTGCTCCCTAGCAGCTCCGCTGATCTCATGGGGTCTCCATTTCTCTTCTGAAAAGACGCCTTGCAGGGCGGTAATCTGCATGAGACGTGGCTCGCCACCCAGAGCTGAGAACCATCCCTCCTGGGGCACTCCAGAGATGGGGTCTCACCAGTCTGAGGGGTTCCTGGGAATGAAGAGCCACTGGGGTGGAGGAGGAAAGCAGAGTCAGCTGCACCCTGGAAAAGACACCGCCTGTCCTTCCTCGCGCTCCGAACTCCTGGCCAGGCAGCGTTGGGCCTGTGTTCAGTCAGAGCTCTGAGACCAGGCTCCCCTGTCTGTCTTCTTCCTGTGGCTCCCGACAGTGAATCTAGTGTGATTGAGGTTGAGAGCCACAGGAGAAAATCCGGAAAACAGAAAGGCCTGTTGGGGTTTGAAGGGATTGTGCTGTGTCCATAGGTCATGTGGAGTGGTGGAGGTGGTCACCCTCTTCATAACACTGAGGCCTCCAATCCATGAACATAGGATGTCTTTCCATTTATTTAGAAGGGCTAGCCCTCCTGAGCACCGGTCACACTGCTGCATTAACCTACATCAAGGATAATCTGCATTTTACTGACGCAGCATCTGAGCCCAGCGTCATCAAGAAACCCATGACGGTGACACAGCTGGAGACTGCAGTGCCAGGCTGGGCTGTCTGACCCCCGTTCAGCTTCACTCGGTCGGCTGTGCTCACGATGAGGCCGCTGACAGCACCCCAGCCGGCTCCACCTTAGTGGATCGATGGAAAATGACTACTGTGCTTTGAGGAAATAAGAACATGGTTTATTCTGAGCCAAAAATGATGACCATGGCCCAGGAACACAAATTCGAGTGACCCGAAGCAACACGGTTTCTTCCTGGCAGGAGTTACGTGAGCTTTTATAGTCACCAACGAAAGGAGGTGAGTCATCAGCGGTGGGCCAGAGCGAGGAGAGGGAATCTCTTCTGTGAGATTCAGATGTTATCACATTCTTAGCTTTTGGGTTTGTGCAGGCCAGAGATCTTCCAAGCTCACCGTACACTCCAAGAGTTTCATCTAGTAGTCTCAAGAATGCTGGATCTGACACAGGGGTTGAGATTAAAGGCTGTGAAGAGGGACTAAAGCTAGCGCAAGGTGACTTGGGCTCTTGCTCTGTACCCCCCCCCCCCCCCGCCGCGGCCCCCAGTCCTGGGCCAGCCTCAGCCTGCCTCCTCTTGAATGCAGGAGCATCTTCTTTGGAGAGCTTTAGTTCACAGGGGTGTTTCATTAGGACAATCACCTGCCTTCAAAAACAGCTGAGGGACAGAGTGCGACCAATGAAAAGGAGAAGAGTTCTCAGTAGTGACAAGGAAACACGCCCAAGATACAGAGATAAGTGAGTAAGGAAGTCACGGAACTTTGTACATAATATGACTTTTTTTTCAACCGAGATATTTGTGTGTATGCACGTAGGGAAGGTCTGGAAGGAGACCCAAGAAATTCTGAGTAGTGTTTCTCTCTGGGGAGGGCAATGCTAGTGGCGATGGGATCAGTGAAAAGGAGTATGACTTTTTTCTTTTTTTTTTTCATTTTAAAACATTTATTATTTTTATTGTTTTTTTTTAATTTAAAAAAATCTGTTCTAATTAATTGACTTTTGATCTTCTACTGTCCTGTCTTGTCAGTGGAAGTTTCTACTATAAAATGTGTTGTCCTTGTAATGAAAAGAATGTCTAGTTGAGAGAGGGGGGAAGGTCTCCCCGTAGTGCAGTGCCGATGGCGGAACCTTGAAAATGGAAAGTTGCCGCCTCCGCCTGGGCCGTGGTGACGGTGGGGAAATGGAGTCCATCCTCCTGGGGTGCGCCTTGCAGGGGAGGACGTCGCGCACGGAGCCACACAGGTACACACACACCTGAGGGGACACACCAGCGCCTGCCCCCCCACCGTCCTCCCCGAGGCTGACCACGAGCCCAGCCACAGCTGCTGCCCTGAGATTAGGTGGCCAGTTGTGTCCTGGGTGCTCGGGCCACTCACCCCTCTCAGGGCTGCTGCGGCCTTGCAACAGCTCCTGTTTGGGGGTGGAGGTACCGTGTGGAAGTGACAAAGAGGAAGCTGTGGCTGTGACAGCCAGAGCGCGGTGCAGGGAGGGCCTCTTGCCCTTTGCCCTCTGGGCACCCATGCAAATGGCTCAGTGGGACAAGAACGGCCCTCTAGTGCCCCGATGTGGCACCTTGGTTTCCCACCTGTGCTGTCCAGCTCAGTCCTTTGGTTGCTGCGTGACGCGGAGGCCAGCTCCGCGCTGAAGCACATTCTGAAGCAGGTCCTGCTGCCCCTGAATGGGTCTCCCCGGCCTCCCCGGGGTTTCCCGCTGTGCTCCTCGTGAGGAAGCCCCGAGAGGAGGCTCCGCTCTGCTTCGCCTGCCCTGCGACCCTGGCCTCAGCTCAGATGGGCCGGCCCAGAGCCTCAGGTTTGGAACAACGGAAGCCCTTGGCCTCCGGGCTGTGGGGCCTGGCTGGGAATGGAAGAGGCAGAAATGGCTGCCCTTTTAATATAAACCTTTCTGTGTGAAGTGACAGTTAAAACTGTGCACGTATCTATCCTTACAGGCCAGAATAGGGACTGGGGCTTAGCTCAGTGGTGGAGCACTTGCCTGGTAGGTATGAGGCCCAGCACCCCACTCCACCCCACCCCCACACACAGGCTAAAGCAAAATCCTAAAACAAAAGGGTTTTTTGTGTGGCATGGGGGTGAGGATGGAGATGAAAATTCCGGATTGGTGGCTGAGGATGTGGGACTGTGGTGGCCCAGGGACAGCTGGCCCAGCAGAGGGCCACACTGATGCATCAGCGTGCTTTGGCTGCCATAACCAAGCATTACAAACTAGGTGACTTAAACCACAAAGATTTGTTCTCACACAGTCCTGGAAGTCTGAAACCAAGGGCTTGGCAGGGCTGGTTCCTTCTGAGGGTGTGAGGGAGATTCTGTTCCAGGTCTCTCTCTTGACCTGCCAATCTTCACACAGCATTCTCTCTGTAAGCTGTCTACATTCATCACCCTATTTATTATTTATTTGGTACTGGGGATTAAACCTAGGGGTGCTTTACCACTGAACTATGGTCCAGGCCTTCTTTAAATTATTGTTTTATTTTGAGACAGGATCTCACTAAATTGTTTAGGGTCTTGCCGAGTTGCTGAGTCTGGGCTCCAGCTTGCAATCCTCCTGCCTTAGCCTCCTGAATCGCTGAGATTACAAGCAGGTGCCATTGCATCTGGCTCATTCTTTTCAAACAAGGACACCAGTCACATTGCAGGAGGGCCTACCCTAATGACCTCATTCTACCTTGGTTGCCTCGATAAAGACCCCCTCTCCAGACAAGGTCACATTCTGAGGTAACTGAGGGTTAGGGCCTCCACAGATGAATTTTGGGGGGGCACAATGCAACTATAACACCAGAGCTTCCACCAGCCCCTGGGACATGTTCCTGCAGTGAAGCAAAAGCCCAGTGGCCACGCTCCTGGGAGGTGCAAGCAATGGGGACCCCCAGTCACCTCAGGAGAGGGTGACTCGTGCCCAGGAGCCAAGCAGAGCTAAGGTTCAGACTCAGTGCTGGTGAGCTCAGGGGCCCTGGCCCCGCGGGGCGCGCCGTCTCTCGTGGCTCAGAGCTCCCCGCCTCTCCTCCAGCGCCCTCTTGGGAGAACCCACCTGATTTCTGCCCCAAGTCTCTGTTTCGTGTCCTCGGTCAGCCACTCCCCCCCGCGCTGATCAGCAGTGGCCTGGGTTGGGGATGAGGCAAGAGGAGAGGCCCGTGACAGAGGCAGCTGTTCTGGGGTGGGGGCGTGGTGGGCAGCACAGCAGCTGGACAGTGGCCAGCATGGTCAGTGTCCCTGGAAGAATATTTTCTAAAGCTTCCCTAGTGGTGGCTCCCAGGGGGCTGGCAGCTGCTTGGCTGTTGTAAATAAGTTGTTTGGGAGGGATTCACTGAACAGCGCCTCCGTGGGAACTGCTGAGGTGACTGGTCAGGGAGGGGCAGGTGTGCGTTGACTGGAGGACGCCTGCCCCAAGGCCCGGAAGAGCCGCGTTGCCCTTGCAGGGCTGGACTGGGTCTTAGAGAAGACCCCACCCTGCCTCAGGCTGAGGCAGGGGAGGCCGGCCTGCCAGAGCCCAGGCTGCCCCACACAGAGGGAGGGAGCAGGGTCAGCAGTCCTGCCAGGGGCTGGTTTGGGGACCCAGGAGTGGTAGCAGCACTACTGCCAAGGAGCACAGCTGGCCACTATCTATAGGGCATCGCTGTGTGGAAACCAGACGGGTCACCAACTGAGAAAGCCATCCAGGGCCACGGGGGCTGCAGGCCCCGGGGGACCCACCCAGCACAAGGGGGTACATGCAGAGCCCACAGGCCCCGGAATCATGGGACAGCACAGAGGGTCTAAAGGAAAGCCCCCGATCCTCGAGACAGGAGAGCTGTGTTCTGGTGTCTGGCCCCAGTGGAGACAGTGTGGCCCCGATTGTCTGCCCAGAGGGTTAACTGACCGCAGCTGTGGTGGGTGTGCTCCCTGCCCGTGAGACATGCCACCCAGCGGCAGGTCAGCGGAGGGGCTGTAGGATGAACGATTTTATTCAGTGCCTGTGAACAGCTTTCCTTCCTCAGAAGCATTTGCGATGCGGCCCGACGTTAAGGGAAACGGGGGTCCACGTGGTGGAGCCTTGTGCTCTCGACACTCCATCCCAGGGCTCTGCAGACGCCTGCCCCGGCTCCCCTCGGCCACGGCTGGGAGGCAAAGTGGGAGTTGGAAGGACTCAGCCCTGAGCAGAGCCACCTGCCTCAGAGAGGCCTGGGGTGTCGGAGGCCACGGGGGTGTTAGAGTCTGTCTTCCAGCCATGCCTTACCTGGGTCTGTGATCCTCCCGGGCACAGCCTGGTCTTAGTGTTCTGACTTCTCTGTTCTTCGTACCACGCGGCACTCGTGCCACAGTGGCTCAGCTGCCACAGCTGCGGAACAGCTCTTCTGCTTTGAGATGCATTTCTTTCTTTCTTTCTTCCTTCCTTTCTTTCTTTCTTTCTTTCTTTCTTTCTCTCTTCCTTCCTTCCTTCCTTCCTTCCTTCCTTCCTTTCTTTCTTTTTTTTTTCTTTCTTTCTTTTCTTTTTGGTACCAAGGATTGAACTCAGGGGCACTCGCCCACTGGGCCACATCCCCAGCCCTTTTTTGTATTTTATTAGAGACAGGGTCTCACTGAGTTGCTAAGTGCCTCACCATTGCTGAGGCTGGCTTTGAACTTGTGATCCTCCTGCCTCAGCCTCCCGAGCCACTAAGATTACAGGCATGTGCCACCGTGCCCGGCTGACACATTTCATTTTTATAGGACTGACACTGGCACTGAGGGCTTAAGCAAAAAAGATGCTGACCACCGCCCCCACCCCAGGGCCACGTATTTTCAGCTCACTGTTAACAAGAGCTTCGTAGGAGGAAGAGCACC
This sequence comes from Tamias sibiricus, assembly GCA_025594165.1. NCBI lineage: Eukaryota > Metazoa > Chordata > Mammalia > Rodentia > Sciuridae > Tamias > Tamias sibiricus. The sequence goes on from CM046669.1 coordinate 99,663,517, forward strand.
TTCTCGGGAACTGCGGCTTCACCCTGGTGTAACTAACGCTTAGAGCTGTTAAACACCCAATAAAACGTATTGTTGGCTTTGAAAAACACAAGAAGGTGCCCCCAGGCCCGCTGTGCAGAGCAGGAGGAGCCCCGCACCTGTGGCTTTCCGGGGTGGGTTTACAGGTGCCACCTCGCGGGAGCCTAGGCCCGCCTGGCACATGCCCCTCGGCAGTGAGCCCAGCACCGCAGGCAAGGCTGCTCATTCAGAGGGCGCCTGCGGACCTGGGCTCTGCCAGCCCTGAGGGAAGCCCATCGGGGCCGTTTCACTCTGACTGAATCCAGGGAGGAGCGTGGGCGTCCACGGCAGGCTTTCTGGCCTGGGGAGGCGAGGCCGGTCGAGCCCTGGCTGTCGGTCCTGAGCCTTCCTGAGTGCCAGCCTCCTGCTCTCCTCAGACACCGGCCCTGACAGACAGAGGTTCCCCCAAGAGCTTGGCGTGGAGCACACTTTAGCCCTTAACAGCCGTGCCTGCACGCGCGCGCACACGCGTGTGGCTTGTGGGGCCTGTGCGGTGGGATGGGGAGCTGGGAAAGGGGTGCTTTACCGAGAGCCAGCAGGTCTGGGGACAGGCGGAGAAGCCCCTTCCCTGTGAGAGTTGTACCTGCCTCGGGCCTTGCCCTGGGTGGAGCCTGTGAAGAGGCCAAGCAGGGCTCCGTCTCACCGGCTCTGGGCGCCCTGTGGGCTCCAGGATCGGGGTGAATTCCTCCTAATCCCTGCAGCGGTTGGCCCCCACGGAGCAGCCCCCTCAAAGCCCCAGCACATGACTGCGCTGTGCTCACAGCCCTGCCCGAGCGCCAGTTCCTGTGGCAGCAGCAGAGCCAGCGGCGGACCCTGGCTGCCCTCCAAGGGCTCACAGCAGCCCGCTCAGGCCGACTGCGCCCCCCTCACCCTCTCGTGGGTCCCTGAGGCCAGAGTCCCCATTTTTTCCAAGCTTAGAAAGGCTTTTTCGAGACTTCTTCTAGTTAATTTGGCTCGTCTTTCACAGCGCGAGAACTGTTTGTGGGCTTGAGGGGGATGTGGCAATAGGTTATTTCGGGCCTTTCGAAAGGCTTGTTTTCCATCTGGATGGATGCGTTACCTAACAGGCCGTCCTTCACGGGTAGGGAGCAAAGTCTGGCTGGCGCAGCTCGACCGCCGTCGGCTCCTGGGACAGTGGATGATGCTTTGCTTCTGGGTGCAGCAGACTCAAAAGAGGGGGGCTGAGGTCCTCGCCGACTGAGCTAGAGAAGGCCCAGGGGACGCACTGTCAGCAGGGCGCCAGGGCCTCCCCAGGGCCCCAGTGGTCACACCACGCCCCCTGGCAGGAGCACAGGGCCAGGGCAAGGCCTAGCCCGGGACCTACTTCATAGTTTCTCAGTAAATGTTTGTTGACTGAATGACTGATTGAAGGAATGAAAAAAAAGAATGCAACTTAAAGGAAGGCAAACATGTCCCAGGCAGAAAAGAGGGGCTGGAAGTGACGGAGAGAGGTGGCTACTGGCTTCCTTAAGGAGCCCACTGCGGTGGCCACAGGGCCTTTGGGGGGGAAGTCTTTATGCAGTCTGCCTAAAAGGACTTATTAAGCACCCAGAGGATGCAGAACCCTAGGAGGCAAATTAAAGATGTCGCCTCAATAAGTTCTATTTCTTGCTTTTATGTTCTTTCAAAAAGGAAACCGTAATTGCAAATGTAAACATAAAGAAAACAGACAGCAAGAGAAAATGAAAACCACAGTGTTTGTACGGGGTCGTGGGAGGTGGCTCAACTCCTCTCCTCCCTCCTGACTCTCACCCGACCCTCTTCTCCTTCCCCGCCACCTTGCAGGGCACTGTCACAGGCCGGGGACTCCCCTCTCTGTGGCTGCAGCCAGGCCCTTCCAGCCTTTGTTCTCAACGTGCCCTAGTGAGACACGCCCCACCCAGCGGGTGCAATGGATGGAAGAAAAGCCGCTGGGAACCCAGCGCCCTGCCTCCCCCCACCGCAGACTCAGAGACACTGTGAGCAGCCCCAGGCTGGGGGTCCCCCAAGATCCCACAGCTCCGAGGTTCTGAATGGCCGGGGTGATGGACGGTGTCCTGCCACACCCACGCGAGCTCTGTCTAGGTCAAGGCACAGCTGGTTGAGCTCCGGCCCAGGGATTACAGAGAAGTTGCTGCAAGACTTCCCAAGGAAACAGAGGCGAGGATTTGGTTTCTGCTTAGATTGAGTAACTTCCTTGGGGCACTCAGCCCGGTCAGCCAAACGTGCTTTCTTTCTTGTCTTTTCTTTTTTGGCACTGGGGATTGAACTCGGGGATACTCAACCACGGAGGCACATCCCTAGCCCTATTTAGAGACAGCACCTCACTGTTGCTGAGGCTGGCTTTGAACCCACAATCCTCCTGTCTCAGCCTCCTGAGCCGCTGGGATTACAGGCGTGCGCCACCACGCCCGGCCCACACTTGCTTTCTTTACAAGGCTGAACCAACAGCATGAGGGACGTAACTCTACCTGCAGCATAAATACACAAAAGCACCTGCAGGAGGAAGCCAGCCTGGGCTGCTCACTCTGGTAGGGCTGTTCCTGTGAGTTTGGTCGTCCCTGTTAATAATTGAAGAATCTCTGATAGGCCAAGGTCACTGTTGATGGGCGGTGCAGGCCAGGGACGGCTGAGCCTGCATTCTGGATTTACACCATGCCGTGCACCTCAAGTCTCAGAGGACATACCCCAGGTCACCGGGAGCTACCTAAAAGTACTTTAAGCCCACACAAAAGCCTCCTTTCCAAAGCTCTGTCTCCTCTGCAGGCCTCTGGGTCCCTGTCCTCCCCCCGCCACAGCCAAGAGCCCAGCGTTCCCGCGCCCAGCAGGCCTGGCAGGAAGCACAGGGCTGAAGCCAGCCAGTGTGCAGAGCTCTGGGGGAAGCCTCCCCTTCACCAAGCCGTGGCCCGACGGGCCCAGCTGCTGGGTCGCCTTCCGCTGCCCCTTGTTGGTCCTGTCTGCACTGGTGTGTGGGTGTGGGGGGGGGCTGCCAGAGCTGTTTTTAGACCGCTAGGTTCAGGTCGTGAACATACAGACCAAGTTTCCCACCCGTGGCCTGTCAATGACTTCCAACTTCAGCCTTTTCTGCCCTTAAGAGAACAGCCACAGTCAAGGTCAGTCTGCTGGACCTGCCTTCCCTTCAACGCAGGCTCCTCGGGGCTGGTGGAAAAAGGAGCTCTTGGCAACTGGATCTGCCCCCACAGAACAGCACCAGGGGTCACTGGGCCAGGCCAGCACCAGGGTGTTCTACACAGCGGTGCTGAGGGTGATCAGACCCGAGGAGCCTGGGTGATGAGGAGCGGATTTTGCTTTGGGGATTTCACGCACATGGCTGTTTGGGCAATGGAATTTGTTTATACAATTCAGGAAAGAATAGAACTTGCGGAACTCCAGGATGTATTGTGATGGTTTCTGTCGTCTCAGGAAATGCCCGTCCTGCTATATTCATCAGGTTTGCGTAAGACTTCTCCCCAGACTTCATTTCTGCAGTCCTCTGTTTCTGTGTGATTGCTCGCATTTACCTACACAGTGAGATTTAAGAGCTACTACATTTATGGGAATCCAGAAGATTCTGTATGACAATATGTTGATTTTACACAAAACACTGTCTTGAGCCCTTAGCATGTTTTGCCTCATTTAACCACCCCCCGCCCCCTCCCCAAAAAAGAGCCTATAAAGTAAGTGCAGTTGTCACTCTCAGTCCTGGTCTGTTTTCTGTTGCTATAACAGAATACTTGAGGGTGGGTGGCTTATAAAGGATATAGGTTAATTTGGCTCATGGTTCTGAAGACCATGACGTCCAAGGTTGGGTAGCTGCTTCTGGTGAATGCCACATGCTGCTTCAACTAATGGTGGGAAGCAAAGGACATGTTGGCTTATCAGGAAGAGAGAACAATGCTCTCTAGATAATGACCCAGTCCCAGGAGAGCACAAGTCAAGCAGCCAGGGCGCCATTCATGAGGCTCTGACCCTAGAACCAAACCACCTGGAGACCCCTCTGGGGTGCTGCCGTCAGGTCTCAGCATGCATTTCAGAGGGACAGCCCTTGTTTGAGCGGTACCCCTCTTGCTCACTGAAGACTGGGGGAGATGGCTGAGGCTACCAGCTTGCCCAAGGTCACAAGGCCCGTTTTGTGGTGAGTTGTAAGAGCCCTAATTGAGGAGATAGCTAAGATGGCGGCTAGCTGAGAGCCATAAAGGTGTTCAAGTATTTTCACCTGATATTCATGCATTTATCTAAGAATCTTTTTATGCCCATGAACACTGCATGACGCACCTGTGAGCTCGAGCTGTCAGCACGTGTCCTTGTTAAGGCAAAAAGTATTTAAGCAGGTGAGGGTGAGTTAGTGTGGTGGTTGGAGCTGGAGAGAGAAGTTAGAAGAAAGAAGAATAAAAGAACTTTTCCATTTCCATCCTGCCTCTGAATTTTCTCCCGTGGCGTCGTTGCTGCAAGCGGCAATCACTACAGGCGGCAACAGTGAGTGAAGGTGGGGCCCAGGCGTGGCTCCTGCCTCTGGCGTTGGTCCCCATGCTGCGTGAAGAGGGGCTCTGGGAGACAGCCTTCCTGGGTCGAATCCAGCCTGCACCTTTCTCACAGTGAGATCGTAGTGAGGACGCCACGGTTTCCACGTCTGTACAGCGGGCGACTAGAGTCAGGTGGCTTCAAAACGACAAAGAAAATAATCCCACCTCACAGAACATTTGCAAGAATAATTCCATAACTCCATTTGCTCTTCAGATTCAAGAACGGTTTGTATCTCCACATTTGCTTTATCTCTATTTTTTCCCTTTCTGACAATCTATAAATGCCACCATTATTGCTGTTTTGGTTAAAACATTTGAGCGTTAAGTTGCAGGTGTTTTGATCCTTGACCTCCAACAAGGACATCTTCTATGGTGACCGCAGTGCAAATCTATTTGGAAAATTCAACGTGAAGACCATACCGTAACTAACATATCCTCCACACCCAAGTCTCCCCGAGCGACCCAACAGTCCAGCCGTAAAGAGAGTGCTTTCTCCTGCTCCTGGATCTAGTCCAGAATCCCGCCGCCCTGGGTTGCTGGCTCGTGAGTCTCCTTTAACTGGGGAGGCTCCTGGGTCTGCTGTGTCTCACGTGCTGGTGCTTGTGAAGATGCCGATTGTGGAACGCCCCTCCCACAGGCCTGATCTGTCCCTCGTGATCAGGTTCGGGTTAGGCGCCTTGGGCACCAATGCCATGGGGTGCGTCCTCTCGGTGATCACGCTGAGAGGCACATGATGCTCGCTCTAATCTCTGGGGAGAGGCTTTGAGACTATAAATATCCGTTCCTCTCAGACGCACACCCAGGGGGTTCTAGAACAGATCGGAAGGCCCCGCGCGCGGTGCACAGGTGCCCGCCTGCACCCAGAGGCTCCTCGCCAACCTCCTGCCCGCCCTCCTGCACCACGACCCTCCCCTGCCCTCGGGACCCTGTGCTTCTCGTGCCCCCTGCCCGCCCGCCCAGCACCGAGGTTCGCAGAGCGGGATCCACAAGTGCCTGTCGGACCAAAACAAAGAAGGAGCCCAGCTCTGAGGTCCCGCAGGTCTCCCCCCAGCGAGGGCAGCAACAGTGGCACCTTTCACAAAGGTTTCCTCTGCAGACCCGGGCACAAAGGGGCTCTGGGCTCCAGAGCACAAAGGGCTTCTCATCTGCCAGCGCAGACTGGGCTGACAGAGCCCGAGTGGATGTGGATGTTAAAAAGAAGGAAGGGAGGGAGGGGAAGGTTGGGGAGAGCCGGGGCCTGGGGCAGGAGGAGGAGGGGCAGGAGGAGGAGCGCACCTCCCCCACATGGGGACGCTATGGTTTGAAGTGCCCGCAGAGCCTCAGTGTTGGAAACGGTCCCCAGTGCCACAGCACAGGGAGGTGGGACCTTCCCGGGGATCAGGTCAGCAAGGCTCTGCCTTCCAGAGAGGTTTGGAGTCCATTTCTTGAGAATGAATGGTGCCCCCCGCCCCACTCTCTGTCTCTGTGTGTGGCCTAGCCCTTCTGCCCGCCTGCCTTTGCCCAGCAAGGAGGCCCTTGCCAGGTGTGGCCCTTCCACCTTGGACTCCCAGCCTCCAACCTGTGAGAAATTAACCTCTGTTCTCTATAAATCACAAGTCTCCGGAGCTTGTTCCAGCAGCGGCCAGTGGACTAAGGCAGTGTGGCACCGAGGAGTGAAGACCACCGAGGCATCCTCGTTAGAGCTGTCAGAAATGCCCGCTCGGTCACTGCTGCAGGCTGGCTGGGGGAGCGCTGGTGGGAGCCGCGAGCGGAAGGAAGGGCCGGCTCTCACGGGGCGTGCGCTGGTGATGGGAAGACGAGGGCACCCGTGGCCACTGCCATGCCCGTGTGCACACATAGGGGAGTGACAGGTCGGCTGCAGGGGAGGGGACCTTTTGCACAGTCAGGAACAGTAAGCTAAACTCACACACAGGCTGTGAGTGGATCTTAAAAACGCCATCAGCTGGAAGGAAAGCTGATGTCCTCTGTGGGACAAGCACACACAACCGCGCCCTAGGTGCACAGGTGTGAGCGCGTGTGTGCACTGTGTCTCGGCGTGTGCAGACGAGGCAGGGAGCGAGGTGCGCAGGCAGGCGGGAGAGGGATGAAGGGGACACCACGAAGAGAGGGGCGCTCCGCCTGGAGGGACGGCAGGGGCTCGGAGCTGGGCTGTGGGGTTGGCACGGGGCAGCTCGGGGGCAGGTTCTTGGGATTCTGCCAGAAAGAGTTTGAGCAAAAGTGAGCAGTGGCCAAAGTTCAGTGGAGAGGTGAGAAGTGGGGGTTCTCACAGCACAGCCATGCACGGGCCACCCTGAGGACCGCTCTGAGGACGGCTCTCGGGGGACAGTGTGTGCTCGCAGAGCCGGGTTCTTAAAGAAATGGAGCCCCTGATCTTGCCTCCATTTCTCTGTCCCCCTGAGCCAGGTTGGATGGCCCTCAGCAAGCTTTCTACATGAGGACCTTGATGTCCTTGCTGTCAGGGTGACTGGACGGTTGTGACAGTGATAAAACAGAGGGTCCTGGTGACCAGGTTATGGGACAGAATGACCACACGGTCTGGAAAGAGGGGTGGTAATTAAAGACTGCTGCGGGGGGTTCTGCCATGCCAGCCCCGCTTTGCTGAAGCTTGCCTGCTTCCTTAGGTCCCCGTGACTTCAAGTGATAGCTGCCTCAAGGGACTCTCACCCCCTACAGCCTGGGGAGGCGGGGCGCCACCTCTCGTCCCCAGGTGCCTGCCTCTTTCACTAAGTTTCCCTGTGGTTTCCGCTTTGACTTCTGGAGTTTTCTTCACGCACAGGCCTAACGTCTGTCCTTCACCGTCCTTGCCTCTGTCCATCTGTTCCGAGCCAACTAACCTACCTCACAAGACCATCTCAGCTGCGCACAACCGAGGTCCGAGGAGAATGAGGACAGGAGGAGACTTTGCTTCAGTAGTGAAGAAACGCACGGGCTTTTCCTCCCTCCCTGAGCCTGGGATTGTCTGCTCCTGTGGCCAGGTGAGGCCGTCTCGGGGAACACAGCCTGTGGATGCAGCTTGGCAGGACAGCATGGTGGCAAGAGGACAGGGGAGCCCCTCCAGCCCACAGCTGATCGCACCGTCTGGCCCGGACTCCGGGCCTTCACCTGCAGACCACCTGGGGCGCGCTGCTGTATGGCTCTAAGGGTCAGGTTCTCCATCTGTGCAGTGGGAATGTTTACAGGATGTCACAGAGTGGTCATGAGAGACCTGTGAGCCAGTGTGTGCCTAGCCCTGTCCGGCGGCCGGGACCGCGGCGCGGTCCTGGGAATTCATAGGCATTAACATCCTTTTCCTTTGCCGCCCTCAGAGGATCGGCAGGCTGGCTTAGCCCCAGAACGTCTCCTGTGCGCTGGGGACACTCAAGGTCAGCTCCTGGCACCCGTGGCTTTCACTTCCTAAACACAGCCAGGGCTATCCGCAGCCGGCTCCAGGATGGCTGGGACGTGCCAGCCCAGACTCCAGCCAGGACTAATCTTGTGCAAGAACAGGAGGAATCCAGACTCTGCCCTGCCGATCTCTACCCTGGGAAGCGCCCGACTGCCTGTGCTCATTCTGCAGGGCTCCAAGTTCAGGACAGCTTCCTTTTTCTAGAAATTTGGCATAAAGTCTCATGAGTGATTGAGTCAAAGCAGGAGGAAGAGGGTGTGTGCTCACCTGAGCACGTGTGTGGGGACACGTCTGTGTGTGCATGCGTGTGCGTGTGTCCCGCGTTCTGTTCGAGGTGGCCGCTGAGTTCCACCTCCAGCTTCGTCTCGTGGGCGCTTTGCTCAGCCCTCAGCCCAGACCCGATTTGTGCCTCGGATCACGTTGGCGGATCACGTTGGCAGGAATTACCAGCACAGTTTTGAAACCTATTTTTATCAGATGGCACCAGGTTTCAGTGTGGCAATAATGACAAGACAAGCCAGAGTTTCTCTGGGACAAAGGGCGGGGCAGCTCTCTGTGGCTGGGCTTACAGCCACCAGAACTGCTCCACCCTGTGCGGTGGGCACGAGGGGAGAGGGGCCCTCGAGGAGCAGGCACAGCTGTGAGCACCAGCCAGCCGAGGTTCTACCCTCAAAAGCACCAGGGACAAGGGTGCCACCTGGGCTGTCCACACAGGATGCCACAGGGCAAGTCCCTTGCACTCGGTGACTGTGCCCAATTCCTTTTTTCCTCCCAGCAGCTGTCCCAGGACCTGCCCAAAGAAGTTGTTGAGTGAGTATTTGTAAAACAGAATCAAGGACTGAGACAATTTGATGATAATTTAGAACAAAAAGCCCTCCCCGGATGTCCCCACAGGAACACCCCCGCTGGCTCTGCACCGTTCCTGCTCCCCGCAGGGCACCTGCAAAGATGCCCATGATTTGCTCTCTGCTGACTCCTCAGAGCCGCACTCCGGGGCCGAAGTGTGCTCTGCCCAAGAGCAGGGTCCATCCCTCTCTTGCCACTGGGGGCCAGTCTCTCTCCACCCCCCAACACGTACAGAAACAAGAGACACCGCCTCCTTCCTGTGCTTGCTTCAGCCTTTTGCAGCTGGTACCCAAATCGGCCACGTGACTCTTCCCCACGCAGCTGCCCATGATCAGTGACGCTCTTCGGGCAGACGGGAGCTGCGGGCACCTGGACCGCTGAGCCTCACTCCCTGGGGAACGTATCAGACTGCATCTGGGGCTGACTCGTTTTTCAGAATGTGCGTGAGTGTTTACTGGCAAGGAACGAAGCACACTGTCCGTCTCTCCACCCTCACGCTCAGCTCCTGCGGCAAGACCTGTGGGCTTTCCCCGCACGCTGAGCTGTTGGCCAGTGGACCCCAGCAGGGGTCTGTGAGTTCAATTCCATCCCGACACCGTCCACCTGGAGATAGCGTCTGATCCCACAGGTTAGGGCTTAGTCTCACTGGACCTCAGCCACGTCAGGTGCCAATCACAAGCAGTAGGCTGCACCTGTGCTTCTGACCAACTGGCTTTACGTGGGGTTCCCAGGCCTCTCTCCTTGTCTTATTAATTTGCTAGGGCAGCTCACAGGACTCAGGGAAATACTCGTGCTATGGGGTGGATAGAAATGACCCCAAGGCTTATGTGTTGAAGGCTCGGACCCCAGCCTCTAGCGCTCCCGGGAGGTGGGGGCTGTTTAAGAGGTGGGGCTTAGTCAGAGGAAGTAGGTCACTGGGGTGTTCCCTGAGCCCCTTCCTCTGTCTTTTTGCTTCCTGGCTGCCATGACACGTGCAGCTTCCTCTGCTACACTTCCTGCCATGATGGCCTCACCCCAGGCCCAAAGGCAACACAGCCAAGCAACCATGGGCTGAACCCTTTAAAGCTATGAGCTGAAACAAACCTTCTGTCTTTTAAAGTGGCTTATCTCAGGTATTTGTTGCAGTAATAGAAAGCTGACTGACACAACTGGTTTATTATAAAAGATATGGTGCCGGGCGCAGTGGCGCATGCCTGTAATCCCAACACTTGGGAGGCTGAGGCAGGAGGATCACGAGTTCAAAGCCAGCCTCAGCAATGGCAAGACACTTAGCAACTCAGTGAGACTCTGTCTCTAATAAAATACAAAAAAAAAAAAAAAAAAAAAAAAGGTCTGGGGATGTGGCCCAGTGGTTGAGTGCCCTTGAGTTCAATACCTGGTAACAAACAAAAAAATATGGCAAGGAGGAGTGAGGGACCTGTAGGGGGCCTGGGGCACTGCGGAGCTTCATGCCTCCAATGGCACCACCGTCCCAGCACAGTCACGTGTTCAGCAGCATGGAAGTCCATCAAGTATTATTGCTCCAGAGCTTTTGTAGTACAACCTTTGGTGGCCCCTCTCTTCTGAGAGGCCAGGAAGTGGACTGAAAGTTCTCATTTCCCAATCACTTGGTCTTTCTGGTGACCAGTCCCACCCTAAGGCTATGTAAGGTCCCCATCCTGGGTTATCTCATCAGCAAGGTGTGATCAGAGGGCTCACTGAGTATAGCAAAAGGCACTCCTACCGCTCAGGGAGTTCCTGGGGTGACAGGAACCAGGGGCAAACCCGGATGTATTCCAAATTGCATTACCATTACCTGCATCACCTATCACAAGTATATTGTCACACACGGGTCATTTCTCAAAGCTGCCCCAACTTCCTTATCTAGGTTAGAACCAGAGAAGTTCTTGTTGTCTAAATGAACCTGTCAATTTATCCTCTCAGACAGTCTTGCATACAGTGGTAGCTGTGCTAATATTCCTTCTTTTTCTCCTCCAGCAAATCCACATCTGTTCCTCTCATTCTGTAATCCAGCTCAGATCTGGAAGTGCAGCCTCATCATACCGGTGCACACATGGGCGTGCGCACACACATGCATGGCAGGTCTCAGGGCTTGCTAGGAAGAAGTTCTCTGGTGTCAATCAAAGAAGCCCAAAGGTCTCACTTTATTAACAGTCGAGTTCACTTAGAGAAGAGCAAAGACTGCTGCCCTCCTTGCTAGGTATCAGAAGGTGAAATTGAAATTGGTTGGGTCTCTGTGTGCTGGATCCAGACCCTTGAAGGCTTGTCAGTCAAGAATATGGACTTAGAAATAGGCCATGTTTCAAAAAAAATCTCTCTGCCATACAGCTGTGTGTCACAGAACAGCATTTGGGTCAATGGCAGACCACATCTACTCTGGGGGTCCCACAAGATTATCAAAGAGCTGAAAATTTCCTACTGCCTAATGGTTTATAGTCATCCTGGACGTGATGCACAATGTGTTTGTGGTGATGCTGGTGTGAACAAGCCCACTATGTGGCAGTTGTATGAAAGAGCAGCACGTACAGTTATGTAATTGATGATGTATTGGTTTATGTGTTTATCACACTTTACTTCTTGTGGTAATTTTAGAGGTAATGTTTTCTGGTCCTTGTAAAAGGCAAAGTTTACTGTAAAATGTGTGCCAGGTCACGCTGCCAGCGGACTCCTGCGTCCTGTGTTTACTGTGGCTCTTGGCTGACTGAGGCCATGTTAGAGAGTGACCTGTAGCAGCTGGGTTTGCAGGTGTGACCTCTGTAATGTTCACACAATGAAACCACCTACGCGTGCTTCTCACAGTGTGTCCCCTCAACAAGTGACACGTGGCTGTGGCTGTATTTCTTAGCAAAATCCGGGGCTCTGTGCCTTCTCTGTAGTGGGAGGGGGTCTAGCTGAAAGCTGAAAGCTCTTGTTCCAGACCAAAGCACCTGGGTTCGAATCCTGGCCCTGAGTTTTGTCTTGGGCAAATCTCTTTATACCTCTTAATATACCTTGGCCTTAATTACTTTGCTCACAAAATGAGACTAGTACCTACCTGTAGAATTGTGAGGCCCAAATGACTTCATCTGTATGAAGTTCCCAGAATAACGCCAGGGACCATGGCAATCACTGGGGGGGGGGGGGGGGGGGGGTTATAGCTAATATCATTTGCAAAGTGGGGCTCTGATGCCCACGTGATCAGGAGGTTGTGGGAAGATGAAAAGTGCTAACACTGGAATATCTGGTGGTACCAGGGACCCAGGGGCGGGGCTTCCACCCTCCTCTTCTGACCCAGGCATACCCGGAACGTTTCCTTATCCTGAGCAGCACAGAAGCCTTGAAAGGGGAAAAGGCAGGAAGCAGCCAGAGGGGTAGGGGGCTGGGGGGGGGGGGGGACGACGTTAGAGCAGGGGAAGGGGTGCTGCCCGCGGCAGCTGCCGCCCAGGAGGTCTCTGGCTTGTCCTCTCTGCCCTCCCCAGTGGCCCGCCTCCTGGTCTCACCGCTCAGAGAAGCAGGTGCCTCTGGGGCCGGAGCAGATTCGCGCGCTCCGCGGAGTGGCTTCTGGGCATCCTCCAGGCAGAGCTCAGCAAAGTCCTTCTAAAAGAGTCCCACGGTGGATACTGGTGGCTTTGCAGGCCCCGTCTTGGGACCAAGCACCGGAGCAGTGACAGGTGACACCTGAGTGACGGAGCATGGGCATGCTGCCGTGAAAGCTCACGTGGGACTGTGGGAATGTCAAGAAACAGCATTCCTTTGTTGTAAGAGTGAGAGCGATCCTGAGCTCACAGGCCGTGTGAAGACGGCACGCGGCTTGGTTTGGGCACAGGCTCGGGTCTGTCCCCCCTAGCAGGCTCCAGGCCCAGAGTTTCCTTGTGAAAACATCTAGGCTTTGCTATTTGGTTTTTGTCCCATTTTGATGTGGGACCTAACCCTGGCCGTACAGGGAAGCCATGCTGCGTTCCGGTCCCTCACTTCTCCAGGAGAGTGGCATCCCCCGCTGCTGACCCGTCTCTGAACCAGGGCACTGACTTGTGCTATGGGCTTCGGCCACTTGGAGTTCTCGTCCTCTCTCCATGTCCATTTCCAAGTCACTGTCTGGTGACGTCCACATGTGCAGGTACTTTTTACTGTGGTAAAATACACCTGGGATTAAAGTGACCATTTTAACCACGTGAAGTGTCCCATTCGATGGGTGACGTTCACCATGTCCTGCGACCATCACCACCCTCTGATTCCAGCACTTTCCGTCGTGCCCTCTGTCAATTATTTTTCCATCTGTTGGTGGCCATCACTGTCACAGCAGGCTCGTGGAGGACAAGGCCCCTGCCTTCATACAGGCGCTGGAGTTCAGAGTCAGAGGGAGAAATTAAAACAGTCAGACTGGTTTTAGAAATAAACCACAGCTATGTTTAATTTATCTCAGCATTCTTTCTTTTTTATTCTCTTACTCTATTGTCATTTTATTATTAATTAGATTAATTACTTTTTGTGGCAATAGAGATTAAACTCAGTGTCACACACGTGCCAGGCAAGCACTCTACTACTGAGCTACATCCCAGCCCCTTTTTAAAATTTTGAGACAGGGTCTCACTAAGTTGCCCAGGCTGTCCTTGAACTTGTGATCCTCCTGCTTCAGCCTCCTGAGTAGCTGGGGTTACAGATGTGCGCCACCAAGCCTGACTATCCTGTTGTTTTAAACATGCAGTCATATAGGTCACGAGTTTGTAGGATTTGTTTTGTAAGACTAATCCAAAAGCAGATTGTTTCTCCTCAAATAGCCATGGCTTCAGTCCCTCTTTCTAGGTGAAAGATTGTCACCACAAGACAAATCACAAGACAAATCAAAACATGTAAATTAAACGCATGGAATGAGTAAATGTAGCTTTCTCATTCTTTCTGTACATGCACGGACATCTTTCACATATTATTAAAGTAAAATAACATATGACCCTAAATATTCCTAACACTACATTTATATAGATCATTAACAGCGCTGTGTGTGAAGTACCCCTTTATTTAATACAAGGCAAAGACCTAGCCAACCTCTCTTTGACTGTTGTCCCAATACCTAATTTACCTCTCCCAGGCAGCATCAGACTCATGTAGAAAATGAACTTTAAAGACACTCCGATCCTTATTTCACAGTCAAAATCCGACGGGATTGGGTATGTTCCTGGGTCATAGCTCTGTGGACACAGGGCTCAAGACGGTGTGGCCTTGGGAATCCTAGGTGGTTTCGCACAGTGCAGGCTTTCAGCTGCTGAGTTGAACTTGACAGGGACAAGAGCTGGAAGGTGCTAGTGACCCAGATGGCAGGCTCCTTCCTGGCCTTCCAGCTCCTCTACGCATTTGCATGAAGGGGACGTGAGGCAAATGTGGGGGAAGGAGTGAGCCTGGGTCTGGGTCCCAAGGGCAGCCAGGGGATCCTCTCTCCCCACACAGGTCACAACCTTCTCAGAAGTGGATTTGCAGCTTGCCTTTAACACATTCTCTTCCCCGCCAAGTACTGACTAACTGAGGTTGTCCTCTTAGACACAGCAACTCTGATTAGTGTCCCTTGGTAACCGTGGGGGACTATGGTTCTTGGACGCTTGCAGGTACCCAAATCTGCAGATGCTCAAATCCCTTAGAGATAACCCGTACGTCCCTCTCCCACCCTCAATCATCTCTAGACTGCTTATAATACCTGATAAAATGTGCAGGCTGTATAAGTAGTTGTTATGCTGCACTGTTTATGGCATAATGACAGGAAAACATGGACAGATGCAATTTTCCCCCAAATATTTCCAATCCCTGGTTGGTTGAACCAGCACATACAGAACCCACAGATGTGAAAGGCTGACTATTAACTGATACACACACATGCATACATATATATGCATACGTGTAAAATACATAAATATGCACTCAAAAATACACATAGCTTGAAGACTGATGTGCACCCCCCTAACCTGTACCTACGTGCTGCTCACTTCAACATTTCAAATACTCTTTATGTTTTCCTCCAGAAGGAAAAAGAATAGCAAACTTTTGCTTAGATTCTTGGGTGTAATTGAAGATCATATTTCCCACCTGCCATCTATTCTCAGGCAGAAGTGTCACCACATCTAGCGTGAATCCAGTCCCCAAGCTGTCACTCTTCTTGTTCTCACCTGTCGGCATCACTGTGTGTGACAGAAAGGAAATAGACTCCTGGAGACAGCCGAGAGACTTGTGATTTCTGGCGCCAAGAATGTCCTGGAAACTTTAGAAAAGTAACGAGCTCAGAAAACCACGTCCCTTGCACCTGCCCTGGGCGATTTGTGAAATTTGTTGTTACTCTACTTGCTCCCCTGTTTAAATTACAGAAGAATGAGAGTCTCTGAAGTGGCTACGGAACTGGATATGGGAGGGCAGGGGCAGGTGGGCGAGTCTCTGTGACTGGGTTGTGGTTTGACATGAGCCTTGGGGGACCTTTGCTCTGTCTCTTTGGGCCAGCTTGTTCTGGACCATGTTATACCACCTACAAAATCTTGGGATGTTTTTAGCTGGCAAAATTAAAGAATCTTAGCATTTCATGGCTTCAGTGGGCATCCCTGGGCTCTTTTGCCCAGGGTCCAGTAGCCTCTTCTCTGTTTCCTTCTCCTGAGCCAAAACACTGGGCCCCCTCCTAGGTGGGTGAACTGTACGGTTACACATGCTCAGAAGAGCTCATGCTTGGTTTAATGTTCTGCAGTTGCTTCTTGAAATTCTGAATAATTCTTGAGCAAGGGAACCCACATTTTCATTTTGTACTGTGCCCCACTAATCATGCAGCCAGTCCTGCCAGGACCTGTTAGCTCCTCGCCCCACAGAGCATATTTGTATGGATGTTCGACAATTATCCATGCCTCGGATCCTGCGTTGCTCTGGCTCCCTGCTCTGCCCCAGGCGCTAACTGGCTTCCAATGCCCGGCTTCCCACCTGGTTCCAGCCTTGCCCCGAGGATCTGAAGTCTAACCTGCCTCCCCGAGGAGTCCCCGTTCGCACAGGACTACTCATGGCTCATTATCAGACCCTCTTCTCTGTGCCCACCACTCTTCCGCGTGGCCACCAGCCTGGTCTGTCATTTCACAGTGACAAAAGTCTTCCTGAACGTCTGACTCTGGGTTCTGCTTTCATACTCCTCTCACTGCCATTGTCCCTGTGCCCCACGGCCTGCAGTTCTGTGGGATCTGCCCGCAGATGCTTGTTTTGATCATGCTCTGACTGCAACCAGCGGCTACCGTCCCACCAGACAGAACTGTGGCCCCTCCAGCAACGCCCCAGCCTCCTGGGTCCTCTTTCCTGGTCTTTGTCCATGCTGAGTACCAGACTCCTCGGTAGCGTGCCTTTTTGGTTATGTTAGTATTGTGCGTGTGTGTTTGTTATGTGCACTTGTGTACGTGAGACAAAAAAAAGACAGGCACAATGCTCACCAAGTGGTACTTCTTATTCTTCTATCTTTGACACCTGTGGCTGCCCCAGTTGGAGATGACTACATTGGATGCCCCAGCTTTAGTGGGGGGTCCATCCCAGATGGCTCCTCCTGCAGCCTCTCTATGACCTGCCCCCCTGCCACTCTTCCACAGTCCCGATTGGGGTCAGCTCTGCAAGGACCCCCCCTCCCCGTGACTAGGCAGAAAGTCTGTGAGCCTGAGGACGCGGCGCATGCACGAGCCCACCTGTTTGTCCATACAGCAGCCACCTTCCCCGTATCTGAACAGCGTGCGGGCGATTTCTCCTGTGCCGCAGCAGAGCTGATCTCAGGTGGCTGTTGTCTCACCTGTGGTGACATCTGTCTTGGGTAGAGCAGGCCAATCACGTTGCACTGAGAGCTGGTGACGCTCAAGGATGCCCGCACTTGCAGTGGCACAATCAGCAGCTGGGGCTGGTGACACTGAGGGCGGCTAGCAGCCAGAGTGGTGGGGAGCCGTGGAGAGCTGCCCGGAGCTGCTGGCTTCAGCCTCCGGGACAGTTTTGCCCTGCTGGGAGCTGACAGGCACTAGAGCTCAGAGCTGCTGATGTGCAGGGAGCTGCACTTGCGTGTTCGCGGTTTCCATCCAGACCCAGCCAAAGGGCCCTTCACTGGGCCCCAGTCCAGTGATGGTACATGCCAGTGATCACGGCAACCTGGGGGCTGGGGTTGTGGCTCAGCAGTAGAGCACTCGCCTAGCACATGGGAGGCCCTGGGTTCCACCCTCAGCATCACATAAAAATAAATAAATACAACAGAGGCATTGTGTCCATCTACAACTACAAAATTTAAAATAAAAAATACCTACTGTGCAGGTTTTTCTCTTAGTAAGTATTATTAGATTAAATAAAGCACGTAACAATGAGATTCGTTGCTACAAACCAGGTTAAAAGAGGTGGGCTCTGACTCAAAATTCAAAAAATAAAATGAAAAGGGCTGGGGATGTAGCTCAGTGAGTACCTTCAGTGTCTGAAAGGACATGCAAAGAACAAAACATAGGTAAGAAACACTTATCTATGCCTCAGATCCTGCCCTTGCACACATATGTGTGTGCCTGGTGTGTACACACATGTCTACACAAGGGTCGTTTTGCTCATACCAAGACTGTTAGTTGTGAGGCGCGAGTCTCTGCGTGGCCACAGGCCTGATACCTGCCTCTGGTGTCGGCTCCAGCTCGGTACCTTGCCAGGTAAGTAGCAGCACCTCCAGGTTGCCTGGGGCTGGTTTTGAGCACAGCCGTCAGCGGTGCAGCCTGGCCGCCCTCCAGGATCACGGGGAGCATTTTCTCCCAGTCTGTTTCCTGTGCCAGCACACAGACCTACCGAAGCCCTCTCTGAGAGAGGGACCCTGAAATTTGCACAAGTCAAAAGCTTCCTCCGCAGAAGCTAGCTTGGAAACCACTGCCCTGACATCAAGCCACCCCACCCGGGGACATAAGCCTGATGAGTGTGCTTTGCACGTCCCGTGTGCTGCCCTGCGCGGAGGTTAGAAGGTGTTACGTCTTAATTCAAAGCTGAAGTAACTGAGGGCCTGGGAGACTGCACGGCCTGTCAAGGAGAGAGAAGGTGGCCAGGACTGCGCAGTGCCTGGGAGGGACAGCTGTCCCTGCACGTGGCACGGCGAGATCCAGGAGCCTCCTCGTGGTGGGCACCTGGGGCACACCCCGGCCCTCACGCTCCCTCCTCCGTGCACTCCTGCTCTCTGTGCAGGACCACTGTGGACCTGTGGGGTGGTCACTTGCTCGTGTGCTCACCACCCCTACACCTGAGTTGACTGCGATGGTTGTGCCACAGAACGTGCCCTGGACTCCGACATGGACGTGTTGCTTTGGACTCTCACGTTGGGCAATGTTTGAGTTCACCAGGGTGTTTTAATTTACAGAAACTTCTTCACAGTTGGGAGGCTGGAAGTCTAAGACCAAAGTGTTGGCAGGGTGACTCACTCTGAGCAGGGGAGGGGGGACCATCTGTCCCAGGCCTGTCCCCTGGGCCTGGTGGCTCTCTGGCCATCTTGGGCATTGCTTGGCTATCAATGCATCCCACCCCCGTCTCTGCCTTCACCTTCCTGTGTTCTTCTTCCTGAGAGCATGTCTGTGCTCAAACTTCCCCTTTAAATAAGGACACCAGTCATATTGGATTGGGACCCACTTGATGGCTGAATTTTAACAAGATTACCTCTGGAAAGACCCTTTCTCCAAATAAGGTCATGTTCTGAGGTCTTGGGGATTAGGACACCAACATATCTTTCGGGACACAATTAAACCTATAGCAGCAAGTATTGGTTCTGAGACCTTGAACAAGTAGGTGAAGCTTGCAGAATCTCAGTTTCTTCAGCCGTGAAATAGGAATTAAAAAATCACCCACTGGGGCTGGGGTTGTGGCTCAGCAGTAGAACATTCACCGAGTACATGGGAGGCCCTGGGTTCCATCCTCAGCATCCCATAAAAATAAATAAATAAAACAGAGGTATTATGTCCATCTACAACTAAAAAAAATTAAAATAAAAAATACCTACTGTGCAGGTTTTTCTCTTAGTAATTGTTATTAGATCAGATAAGGCTCACAACAATGAGATTAGTTGCTAGTTTGCAAAAGAGGTGAGGCACTCTCCACCCCGTTCGTGTGTGTGTGTGTGTGTGTGTGTGTGTGTGTGTGTGTACCGTAGACTGTGACTGTCCAGATCATCATAGAGTCAGAGCCTAAGGCAGACCCTTAACAGCAGCCGTGAATGGATGCGTGTGGTTCTGCCTGAATGCTGCCTTCAAGTTGCCACTAAGATCAGGAGTGGGACACCTTGGCTGGTGGTCAATCAGCCTTGACACTCCACTCCACCACAGCCCACGGCCTGTTTCCCCAGCCTGCCTGACGAGAGCATCCAAAGCACAGATTCTCACCACAGAGATCCAGGTTTGCTGGGTCCAGGTGGAGACAAGGGTCTGCAGGTCACAAGCCTCTCACGTGAGTATTACTGGATGAGTCGGGAACAGCGTGGCTCTGGTCGCAGAGGGACTGGCTTCTCACCGTGGTTTCTCTTGCAGCTGACCAGCTGCTGTAAGCCACTGAAAGGGATGGGGCAGCAGTTTCCCCAGCTTAGCCCTTGTGCCTGCCTTTGAGTCTTGAGATCTCCAAGTCTTTTGCCCCCCTTCTTGTGAGCTCAGAATTGTCTGCAATGTACTAAGCTCTTGAACTACCTTGACATCTTTTTCTGCATCGTCCCGCCAGCTGGAGAGCTGGGGCCTCTGCGCTCAGTGAGTGTCCAGCTGCGAGGACCTGCTGACCAGCCAGATTAAGACATGCAGGAGACAGCTGCCAGGGAGCGAGGTGGACCCGCGCACCTCCTATGCAGCTGGGAGGCACGATTGCCTTCTCGCCCAGTCTCTGATAAGGCAAGTCACAAGACATGGTCCCACGTCCTCCTAGTCAAGCGCCTCCAGCTCTCTCTGCTCTTGAGTTTGGGCCTCACAAGCTTCTTTCAGGTGTTGGGTCTGGCTGCCCACCTTGGGGCATGTGGGGCGCCCAGGGGGAGAATATGACTCTTCTGGACTGCAGGGTCACTAGCCCACATGGATGGACTCCCTTTACATAAGCTCTTACATATGCAAATTGAGTTTTTCTTAGGGCTTAGCAGGGAACACACACACACACACACACACACACACACACACACACACACCATGGGTGGAGATTAGAGCCAGAAATAGAGAAGGCACTGGTTGGCCACCCACCCCAGAGAAGGCATTTGGAAGGGTTTCTGCGAAGTCCTTTGTTGCTGAAGGCTGCTGCCTTCCTGTTGGGCCTTTCTGGACAAGTCTGGATAAAGAGCTCAGGTAGAGCTGACCACCTCACAGGACCAGATCAGGATGGGAACGGGGCTCTGCAGGGAACGTCTGAGTCAGACCCACCCGGCTGGGCTCTCTGCAGGACTGCTCTTGGCCGCTTGCCCAGACCTTCACCCCTGGGACCACCTGCTTGTGGTTTGGTGTCTATTTTTAACTCCAGCCGCAGCACATCCTCACTCTTCCGCTCCTCAGATCTCTGGTTAAATCTCTGTCCTGCTCATGAGCACGTGGCACCAATGCTGACTGTTCCGAGACATGAGGTCCAGCTGGCCCGTCACTGAAGAGTCTCAGAGGGGGACTATTGGAACAAAGGCAGAGGGAACCCCAGCGGAGGCTGGCCGTGGTCAGAGTGAGGGCCTCGTGGTCACGTGTGGGTCCCCCTGAGCCCTGCTGAGGCTGTAGTGCTATGCAGTCTGCACCTGGCAGACCTGGGGGTGGCTGGTCACCACCAGGCTGGGGTCCTCCTTTCTGGGCAGCTAGTCTGCCCCCTCGGGCAGCTCAAGTGGTGCTTCATGTTTCAGGATGGACGTTTGGTAGGGCGCCTTCTCAGCTTCACAGCCACCTGCTGGACACTTGCTGGCATCTCCTGGGGGAGGGGGTCCTCGAAGGGATTCTGTCTATTGAGCCCGTGGCAGAAGTCCCCTCTGCACTGAGCTGTGCCTAGGCAGCACTCACGGTCCCCTTGAGCTCCCGTTGCTGTTCCCGTTCCCCTCTTGTACATTTGGACAGAGAGCTTCCTTGTCCTGCAGCCTAAGGCTCTCAGCAGGTCCCCCATCGTCAGATGTCCCCCATCTGACAGTTGAAATTAAATGAACATTTCAATTTTCACTAAAATTTTTAAATGTTACTTAAAATTAAATAAAAACCCAAATAGTATTTATTTGTATTTTTTTTTTTAAGTGCGGCTGGACCCACCCCCCGGGCCTGTCGGGGATGGCTGTTCCGGTGGAGTCCCACCTGCCATCCAGGGGACTCTGTGCCCATGATGGCTGCTGGGCTGCAGCTGCCAGTCCGTCACGTGGCCTCCAGCTCATGACTCTTCATCAGAGCATCAAGTGACTTGGTCTCTGTGGCCGGGATGTTATTTTGCAGAGCTCTGCCCCGGGGGGCTTGCTCCGGGCTCGGGCCTTTCCTTGGCTACTTTCCAACAATGTGACAGATTTCCTGTGCTGAGAACCGAGACCGCTTATCTCAAGAGCCACTAGGTTAGCCCTGAACCTGTTTCTCGGTACATTACGGAGGCTCCGCAGGAAGGGCTAGACCACTGGGGAGGGGGGGGGTGGGGCTCAAATGCTGCGAGGAAGGGGCTACGAGATAGGAGCCCAAGGTCCCAGTTTGAATTCTGGCTTTGACATCTGAGTAGTTGTGTGACGGTACAAGTTAATTAACGTCTCTGGGCTTCCATCTGTAAAATAAGAATCACAAACAGGATCTCAATAGAGGAATGAGCTCAGTCAGGCCTCAGAGTCAGAGTTGCATTCAAGTCCTAGGTCTGCCACCTACTGCCTTTGGGAGTTGGCTGTCCCCACCCTCCCAGAGCCTCTGTGGCTGGGAGAGATGGTATCTGCCTTCTGCAATTCTTGTGGAAATTAAGAAACGATTTGTGCACTGTGCCTGGCCCATGGTTAGGCACTGGAGAAGTGTTTTTGCTGACAATAAAATAAGAATAAAACATAGTTTATCTCTACTCCCATGGATTTTTGAAAGGATCAAATTAGTATATGTGAAAATATACACCGTAAACTATAAAGTAATATAAAATATCTTTGTCATTATCGCAATCTTTTTTTTTCCTCTCTGACAAATTTGCTCTATTTTCCTCCTCCCAAATTTTTAAAAATAATTTTTGGTAGTTGTAGATGGAAAGCATGCCTTTATTTGCTTATTTTTCATGTGGTGCTAAGGATCTAACCCAGAGGCTCACACATGCTAGGCAAGTGCTCTGCTACTGAGCTACAGCCCTAGCCCTACCTTCCCCCAAGTTTTTTATTTAAAAATTTTCCACTTTGGAAAAAAATAGGAAACATTATTCTATCATGTAAAAACCTCTGAACATCCTTTCCCAAGATTCAGCAATTATTAACGCTGGCTTCGTGAGCTCCATCTCTATCTGTTTCTCTTTATCTACCTCTCGTCTCTTCCCTGGAATGCACTGAGCCATTGGAAAATCAGTCGCAGACGTCACAACTGTCCAAGTGCTTCCATGAGTGGAGAATGGCCCAAGAGTGGTGGCAGCACTCCTGCTGATAAGATCTGCATGTCATTCCCCGCCAGCCTGTGCGGGATGCTACGCGATATGGCTGTGGACTGGAGGTCACACAGATCTGGAAGCCCAACATCCAGGTGTTAGGTGACGGGTTCCTGATGAGGCCTCTTCCTGTGAGCAGGTGGCCTGTCTTGCGGTGTCCTCACACGGTGGGGAGAGAATGAGTGAGGGGGACTCCTGAATCTCTTGCAGGAATGCAGTCAGGGCCACCCTCATGACTTTCTCTGGCCCTGCTTCTCCCCAAGGTCTCTCCTCCAAATGCCATCACCCCGGGAGGCAGAACTTGAACATGGGGCTTACAAGCGTTTGATTCCTAACCGTCATCTTGGACCCTAACGCTGATGCTACAATTTCTAACAGGCAGTCTGCATGCAGACCTCCCATTCACTCCACAGCCTTCCCTACAGCTACTTATTCCAACACGGATCCTACATTTTGCTTGGTCATCAAGTGTCTTTAGTCCTATTTAGTCTGGAACTGTGTGGCCTGACTCCATCCACACTGAGCTACTATTGAGCAATTGAAATGTGATCGGTTCAAATTGATTGCACTAAAGACTGTGGACAAACATGAAAAAGAATGTAAGTGATCCCATGTATATGAATTCTTTATATTGGTTTCACGTTGAAGAGATAATATGTTGAGTGTATTGGGCTAAAATGCATTATTAAAATTAACTTCACCTGTCTCACAGCTTTGTGATTTTATTTCTTACATTGTATTTCTATTGGACAGCACTGTTCTAGAATATTCTGTCCTGCCTTTGTGTGTGTGTGTGTGTGTGTGTGTGTGTGTGTGTCTTTGTGACACAGACATTTTTTAAAAGTCCAAGCCAATCATCTTGTACAGTGCCTCACGATCTGGATTTGTCTGTTTCTTTTTTACTATATTCTGGTTAAATCTCTGACAATAATATCATCTAAGTGATTGTTATGTTTTGGATGTGAGATGTCCCCCAAAAGCTCACACGTAAGACAATGCAAGAAGGCTCAGAGGAGAAGTGATTGGGTTGTGAGTCTTAACCCAATCAGTGAATTAATCCCTGGTGGGATTAACTGAGTGGTAACTAAAGGCAGGTGGGGGGTGGCTGGAGGAGGTGGGCATCGGGGGCGTGGCTTTGGGTGTATGTGTGTAGCTGGTGAGTAGAGTTGCCCTTTTTCTTCCCCATCATCATGTGAGGAACTTCCCTCTGCCAACTTCTTCTGCCAGGGTATTCTGCCTCATCTGGACTCTGGGAGAATAAAGCCAGCTGTCCACGGACTGAGAACTCTGAAACCGTGAGCCCTCAAATAGACTTTTCCTCCCCTAAAGTCGTTCTGGTTGGGTCTTTTAGTCACAGCAGGGAAAAGGCTGACTGAAACAGTGATGTTGGCCCTTTGCACGAGGAGGCTCACTGTGTGCTGGGGATGCAAAGCATGATCTCCGTTAAAGTGGCCTCTGCCGGACTCCTCCGGAAGGCCCCTCCCCACCCTCGGGAGTCCTGAGACCATGTGAACCTCTTGCTCCTACAGCCTTTCACCACGTGGTCTTGTCATCTAGGGATGATCCTGCTTCTCTCAATTATGTTAGTGGTTACAAAAATCATAGGCACCTTAGTCTTTCATTTTAACTCAGCTGCATGACTCATTTCCTATCTGAGTCTTTGGTGCTAAAACATGGTGAACAATTCACCACTGTCTATTTTACTGGTTGCGTCGCATTCCTTTACATACAATGTAAAATAAGATGTGGTTTACTTAATCCTTATCGATAGCTATTTAGGTTGATCCTAAAGTTTTGCTATGGAAGTACTGATTCCATGAATGTCTGTGTACACTGCCCACCCACCATCTCTTGCCAAGATACATGCCTAGAAGTGGCATTTCATTTCCAAGTGCGTTTGGTTCAATTTGTGATACACGCACTCAGATTGCTCTCCAGAAATATCACCCCCTTCACGCTTCTCGTGAGTCAGCCGGGTAGCTTTCAGCTGCAAAGGAACAAAACTCCCAGCACAGCTGAGCTGGAATAATAAAGACATTCCTTCGCACAGAAATCAGAACTCCAAGTGAAAGTTCAAACACTCTGTCTTCTCTTAGATTTCATTTCACTTTTTTTTAGAAAAACACTGACAGAAACCTACTACGTAGACTTCCTGACTTGCCAGTGATCATGGCTGCAGTTTGAACAGCACTGGTTTGGAATATTCAAATTCTTCTCTGGATCTGGGACAGGAGAACCAATGACATCCAGGGGAATGGATGTCATCGCCTTACCTCCATGGGGTGGCGGTGGACCACTTTCCCCAGCCCTCCTCATTCTGGACACCACTGGGCTTTCCAGGGTTTGCCAATCTCACAAGTCAATAGGCCATCTCCCTTCCTAAAGTTCCCTCTGCGTCCTGGTGGGATTTCACAGGAAAGCAGTGTGGTCCAGCGCAGACTCGGGCAGGAGGCCCACCTGCCTTTCTAACCTGGAGCCTCCACTGAGCAGCTGAATGACTTAGGTCAAGCTCCTGGACCTCTCTGGGCCCCTGGCTCCTCCTCTCTGGAATGAGCATAGTATCTATCTCATAGATTTGTTGTGAGAATTTAAAGAGATCAGGTCACGGGGCACATCGTGGGCAGAACCCCGAGGCTGATGTGGATGTGAAAGAAGCTTCCAGAAGCTTAATTAAGGAAAAGAAGGGAAACGGACTTTGAAAGAGGAAATGCACCCAGCAGACACATTTTCACACCTGGTACCAGGGGGAAGCACACACATGTCCTTTCTCTGGGCTTGCTTTGCTGGTGGGGTCCTGGTGCCACCTCACCAAGTGTAGTGCCTGTCTCCTTTGATGGGGACAGGCAGACAGGAGTGGTGGGAGCGTGAGGTTAAGGGAATAATTCTAAAACCTGGGCCCACGGTGCTGACCCTCACATGCTTTTTCTTTTTTTTTCTTTTTTTTTTTTTTTTTTTTTTTTTGTGGTACCGGGGATTGAACTCAGGGGCACTCGACCACTGGGTCACATCCCCAGACCTTTTTTGTATTTTATTTAGAGACAGGGTCTCACTGAGTTGCTAAGTGCCTCGCCATTGCTGAGGCTGGCTTTGAACTTGCGATCCTCCTGCCTCAGCCTCCCAAAGTGCTGGGATTACAGGCGTGCGCCACCGCGCCTGGCTACTTTTTCTTTTAAAAAGCAACTTGCCCATGGCCCTGTCTGGTTTAAGAGCACAGAATATATTACTTCTTCAGCAAACTACCTGTTATCTACCGGAGAAATGCAGGTCTGAAATGATTCTGAAAAGAGGAGCCCAAGTCACCCTGGAGGGCAGACTTCTGTGCCTCTTACATGGATCATATCCCAGAATTCAGGGAGATAAGGATGACTCCCCCCATCATAAAAACTGTAAAAAGAGGTTCCAAATAGAACCAGTCAGCATGGGCCAAAGAGACCTAGAGTTGCCGTGGCAGTGGGGACTTGAGAGTCTGATGTCAGCCTGCTGTCAGTCAAAAGCCAAGAGGTGGACCTGGGCAGGACTCTCTGGAAACTTCCCTGGAACCCCCGATAAAACTGGGTGCAGAGAGGCCTGTTGTCCTCTCCCGAGAGGACCTACTCTCTTCCTTTAGAGTGTTCCCTTTTCCCCTTTCCTATTCCTTCTGATAAACTCATGCCTGTTCCTCTGAGTGACATGTCTGAAATCTTTTTGACTTGATCACAAGAACCAGGGCTGTCAGGGGCGCACCATGCTGCCTCAGTTTCCCGGAGAGTCCAGCGCTGTAACACCTCAGGTCCTCAAGCCGAGGTCCCTGTCTTCCCATCTTGCCTGCCACCTTTCACGTGCTGAACGCACAGGGAATGCCTGACTGGCCCACGGACCCTGCAGCTGTCGCGGAAGGTGCTGGGGGCACGGAGCGCAGTTTCCCTGGGGCTATCCGTCATCCCTCTGCATTCTGTGGTTTGTGTACAAACCTCACGGTCAACGTCTCCTTGAGTGGCGGAGGGGAGCCAAAGAATTTACGGCAAATAGGAAGTGGTTCAGGAGTGGAGAGGAAGAACAAGAAGTGTCGCATCTTCTCACAGAAGAACAGACTCCACGGAGGGAAGGTCTGCAGAGTCGGGTGGGCAAACTGCGCGGAGGCCCCAGAGTCTTGGTGTCCACAGCCAGGCCAGGCTGCCAGGGCTCGCTGATCTCTCACCTGGGCCTTTGTTGTCCTGTGAATGTGGACAGAGTGATTTCAGTTGAAGGCAGCTAGCCCCTAATGAAAGAGGACAAATGGCAAGAGCAGGTTAGTCGGACAAGCTCAAACGTCCCCAGAAAAGGTAAAAATTAGGTGACATCAGAACCAACACCATCTGTTTTGTGACAAGTGACAGGACCGTTTGAAATTGTGCGTGGACTGGTAACAACAGTGCTAACATTTATAGTGTTACCGTTCTGTTGACTTCTTTTCCCTGACTTTATCCCAACAGAGCAACAGAAATCTATAAATGAGAAAAAACAGTCCCCTGAAATGTATTTACTGCGCTAAGCACCTTACATGAAGTATTCCTTATAGTCCTCATATTAAGTCTGTAAGAAAGGTTATAATCATCCCCACTTTAGAAACAAGGAGCCAGATGCACAGAGAGGGTAAGTAACTTCCTCAAAAGCCCACAGCTAAGTAGTGGTTGCAGGATACGAATTCAGGCTTTCACAAGAGATCTCTCTATACAATATTGCCAACCCATGAAATCTCACTATTTTACAAATGAAATAAAAAGGCATTTGATTTCTGGAATGCAGATGCACTCTATGCTATTAACTCAAGGCCTGAAAACATCGCTGGGATTGGTAGCATCCGTTGTAGGATAGTGGTGGTACTAAATCTTCCAGGGACCTTGAAAAGACTCGAGGACTGAGGGAAGGGCCACTTCAGCCTCATCGTGGGGAATAACCAAGTCTGTGTGGACTCCACTCCATGGCTGAGGCCCACCTCCAGGCCTGGCCCATTAGGCCACAGCAGTCACTGTGATGATCAAGCCATCAAGACAGGTTTCTCCCTAAGGATACACAATGCTAGGACTGAATTCGATTAAGCCAGCCTTGGAGCCTGGACCTGGAGGGAGACTGCATCTCTGTCTTTCAAAACAGGACTAAAAGGAGCAGCAGCTGTAATGTGGAGGGCTGCGTTCCCCTCCTGCTGGGTACCCGAGCCTTCAGCCCCTGTCCTCTCTCCTAGGGGAACTGGCAGAGTCCAGTGGAGCTCTGTAGACCTGCCCCCTCCCTCAGTGAGATGCTGGGCAGGGCCAGCCCAGCTCCCCCTCCAGGCCCCAACCCTCACCCTGGTTATTACCGTCTTGCCAGCTCTTAGTCTGACCAGCTCAGCCTTGGGTCCTTGGCTTCATTTGAGACAGAAATCACAGAGAGGCAAGCCGGCAGAACTTGAACGAGGCTTTGTTGGGGTTTATGCCCTCAGCTGCTGCCCCAGGACTTGAGGAGTAAAGCTTCTGTGGATGAAAATGACGGGTACACCCCCACCCCAGGATTTCTGCACATGTAATTATCAGGTTCTTTTTGTTTTGTTTTGCTTTGTTTTGGTTTTGCTCTGGGCACTGGGGTTTGTACTTGACCTGGAGATCTGCTGATGTCAGATTCCTGCCACTGGGCTCAAATGATGGCAGAGGTGACCCTGCCCCACCCCAGGAGGTCACCTGCTAGTCAAGTCCAGGGTTGCAGGAAAGCTTAGGGGAGGAGTCAGCAGCTCCTGGGCCTGGTCCTTGGGGAAGCGGGTGTGTTGGGCAGGAGCCTTGGGGGGGGGGGGGACCACGACCCTCACTGCTCTGTTCCAGTTATTTCTCAGCCACTCAGAGGCCACAGAGGCAGAGAGTGCCAAATTAAGACAGCAAACAGAACAAGGCAAGGACCCACCGTCAACACACCAGCACTTTTCTTTCAAAGCAGACGTGGAGGTCGTTTCCGACTCCGGCATCCTGTATCTTGACCGTAAGAAACGCCTGTTCAGATGCAGCACACAAATTAGTTGATGACTTCCCTTGTTGCCATAAACTGCCAGGACCAGAGACAGAGCCAAGAGCCATGAAGCGTCTTGCCACTAAATGAAATTGCTCTGGGTTCTGGTCATTGGTGCAGGGAGCCTCTTCCCAGCCCACGTTCCTGACCTTTTTCTCAGCTTCTGAGAAGAGAGACAATCTGATGAGCTCAATCCCTGCCTAAAACTCGAGGGGGCTGCTCCCCCAACCTGGGCTAACCTCCAGCTCTTCCCTCGTGGTAAAGTCTTCCTAACCTGTCCCCTGCCTGCCTCTTGGGTCTCAGCTTTTACAATGATGATGATGATTTTAAATTGGCAGATACAATTGCATGCACATCCTGCGCAGCAGGACGCCCTGCGGGGCACTGTAGCCTCCGACCTCGGCTCCCAGGCCATGTCTCTGCCAACTGTCCCAGCAGGCCAAGCGTGTCTCGGGGGCCCCCCCGCAACACCCTCCCCTTGCCTCTCCACCCGGGCCTTCACGCTTCCTCTCAGCTGAGACGTCACTTCCTGCTTTGCCCGCAGAGAGCCCAGCACTACCAAGCACACCATGGCCCTGCAGTTACCGGCCTCCCCCCAGCTGCCAGTCCTCGACAGCAAGCGCCGCCTGCCACGTTGTCTGCCACGTTGTCTGGCACGTCGAAGGCACTTGACAAATATTTATGGTTGAATGTTCTTCATGCTCATATGATTTTTTTTTTTTTTTTTTTTGCTATTTAGAATATGGTTAACTGTTTTCTTTTAATACTTTCTGCTGTGTACTGAAAATAACCAAGTGACTCATAGTTTCTCCAGCTCCAAGCTGACGCCCACTGATGCCATGCCGAGGGCAGGACCCCCCACCCCCACCCCCAGCACAGGCTGAGCCCAGCCTCAGTCACACCGTGTAGGAACTTGAATGCTACACTGAGAAGCTGGCTTCCACCCAGCACCAGGAGGGTCAGTGGACAATTGCTTAGGACCAGGGAGGGTGCAATTACAGCTCTGTCCCAAGATGAATGTTTCTGGGAGGTGGAGGATGGATTGGCGGAAAGAAAGCCTTGAGTGTAACAGAAGCTGGCGGGGAAACCATGGCAATGATCAATGGACCAGGCTGCCAGGGTCCGCGGAGAGGAGGTTTCAAACTCCTGGGTCTGGAAAACGGGAAGGCGGGTGACGCCACCCACAGAAATAGGGGTCATGAGAGGGACCGCGGGAAGCACCTTGCTTGGTTTGGGAGTGTGTGTTGGATATGCTCACAGAGCACCTGAGTTCCAAAGCTTGATTATTCAAATAAAATTAGAGATACAATGTATCGAGTAATTACTCCATAGTTGTTAGCGGAAATTGCAGGTAGGGACCGAGGCTCGAACTGTCGTATAGGAAAAGGAAAGGGGTTTATTGAATTACCAAAGAAACACGCGGAGGGGATGAGGACAAACCGCGGGGAACGGAGGGGAGCTGGAGCACGCGGGAACGGGAGTGGAGAGCAGGAGCAGGGAGCGGCAGGAACCAGGTGAAAGCAGGAACAAAAGGGACGATTTCAGTCCGGGGCTGGCTTAAATAGAGTAGGGGTCATAAAACCCCCTTGGAGTGAGTCCTTGTCCTATAGGCCAGCAGAGGTCATGGGGGGAGGTAGTGGTAGTGGACAAGGGTCTTGCTGGTCAGGTTTTGGTCACGCTGAGGATCTCGGGAGCCATAGTTTTCACAAGGCACCTGGAAAGGTGTGGCCTTCTGCCTGGGAGGTGTGGCCTTCTGCCTAGAACCAACAATAGTAATCAATCACTTGACACAATTTACTTCCTGAATGTGGCCAACAACACAGATTCTCTTAGTCTCCCTTTTTATAGACGAGGGAACAGAGCTTAAGTCACTTCTTCACATTCACCCAGCTGCTCTGAACGGCAGAGAGGGAATTCGACCCACGCTGTGTGACTAGGTACCCTCAGTGTGTGGGAGAGAGAGGTTGCAGAGAGGGCTCAGAGCTCTCTGCAGATGTCAGAGGGGTCCACACAGGATGTTGGTGGCAGCTCTGAGCTCAGGCGAGTTGTCCAGGAGGTGGCAAGCAGAGGCAAGAGCTGGCCACCAAGCACAGAAATGGAAAGCTGAGAGTGGGAAGAAAAGGCGGAGGTGGAGATGAAGCAGGGGCAGCCGCAGAGGGCAGTGGGTGGAGGAAAGAATCCTAGAAGGCAGAAATGAGGTCACGGGCTGTATAGGGGTGTCAAGAGGAAAAGTCATGTAAGGCCATGTGATTGCCTATTATTTATTCCTTGTTGGTTGGGCTGATGATCAGTGTTCTGAGTGCATCTGGGCATCTCCAGTGCAGAAGGAAATGCCCAGGAAGCAACTGGGCAACAACAGCCGCATTTGTAGGAATGACACCGAGGACCAGCAGACAGGGCAGGGGGAGACTGGTGCTGCGGTCTCCATGCCACAGCGAGGCAAAGCGACAGGCCCAGTGTGATCCTGGAGGCTGCTCAAATCCCACAGGGCACCATGAGCACAGCGAGAGCCTCGGTGGGGTTCCGTTTGGACACATGATCTGCGACGGCCTTGGCTCCGGCATTCTGGGGCCCTGGATCACTTGATCTGCTATCAAGCTCTCTTTTCAGCTTCTGCACCAGAGGGCAGGGAGGTAGCCATTCCCAGAGCAAGCTAGAACTCTTTTTCATCCCGCACCATTCAGATAAGACCTGGCGTGCAAGGACAGAAGTTAGAAGCAGGTGGTTTTCTCTAGCTTGGCCAGCGGCGAGGTGATCTTTTGGTTTGAGGTGCAGAGGTTCTGAGCCCTGGGGAATTTGAGGCCCTCTCTCCTCACACTGGCCCCTTCAGAAGAGGAGAGATCCCTTTCCTTTTCCTTGGTTCAATAATTGATGAACTGGCATCCAAGCTGCGGTGACAGAGTTCCTGTTCAGGGCTTAAATGGCCTCAAAGCGTCTGTGCTGGAGGAGGGGCAGGGCTCAGGGCAGTCTGCAGGGACTGGAGAAAGGCAGGAGTACAAGAGCAGGCCCGGCCTCAGGGCATGGGGCGGGGAGGTTGGAGAGCGAGAAAGCTCCAGCCTCCTGGTGCTCACTGCAGATGCACATTTTCTCAGACCTCAGATCTGGAAGGGACCAGCACTAAGTCCTGGGGCAGGGCCCAGGCGACTCGACTGACGGTCCAGCTCGCTTTCCACTATAGTATTCAGAAGGCAATCGATCGGTCTGTCCTTGGACGGTTGTCCTATATCAGCATTCCAGCATCTAATGCCACTTACTCTCCCCAAAGCATAAATTTGTACATTTGGCAACATGGAAGGGCGAGGGATAGACAAGCTTTTATAAAGCCCTGAGCAGCTGCCCAAGGAGTCTCTTTAGAGGGCTTTGGGGAAAGGCCCCTCAGGCTTTGGCCAGTTCACTCCTGGTTCTAACCCAGGCTCCATCGCTGTGGCGTTCATTGGGCAAGTTATTGCTTAAATTCTATTAGTTTCCTGTTGCAAACCTTGCAGCTTACCACACAGACTCACTCTCTTACAGTTCTGGAAGAAGTCCACGACTTGTCACTTGGGCCACACCAGGTGTGGGCGGGGCAGGCTCCGTGAGGGGCTCTCCAGCAGAATCCCCTTCCTTCCAGCCTTCAGAGGCCACCCACACTGGGTTCATGGCCCTCCTCCCATCTCTCCAGTCTCTAGCTTTTGTCATCGCCTCTCCCACCGCTGACTCTGACCTTCTTGATCCCCTTACACGGGATCACAATAGATGACATCAAGCCCACCCAGACAACACAGGATGATCTCCTCCTCTCGAGATTTTTAACTTAATCACGTTAGCAAAGTCCCTTTGGCCATTATTCTGTCTTTCATGAGCTCTGTGAGGCTCACAGATAATTCTTGGAGTAATAATTTCCACATTATTGTGCTTAGACACTATTTCTTATAAGACTTCTTTGAGACCCCAAAACTAATTTAGAGCTTCCTCCTGTGTGCCCCAGCAGCCTTCTGGGCTCCCCTGTGTGAACCCTTCTGCCTGCAGTATAGTTACTTGATCACAACTTTATCCTGAACACTAGACTGGAAAACTCTGGGGAGCAGGGACTGTGCCCAGTTTATTTTTGCATCTCCTGACCCCAACACAGAATCTGCCACTTGTAGTTGCTTTATTAACATCTGCTGTTGTGAAGATTAAACGAGACCATATAAAATGCTCAGTGGTACCTGGCTCAAATAAGTATTCAAGAGATGGTAAAAGGCTGTGGATACAACTTGGTTAGTAGAGTGCTTACCTTATATGCACAAGGCTCTGGGTTCAATCCTCAGCACCACAAGAGAGAGAGAGAGAGAGAGAGAGAGAGAGAGAGAGAGAGAGAGAGAGAGAGAAGATCCTGTTGCTAACACCCATTATGTCCATAAAGGGGGAGATGTCTATGAAGGTAAATGTCTTCATCCCTTCATGGGAAACTATGCGACTGCACATCTTCTAACTTAGAAGCAAAAATCCTGTTGGCAGTCTAAGCTAACGCTATGGTTCACCTTTGCTGTTTTGATGGTAACATGGTTTTGCCCAGAACCCACTACATATTTGGCGGAGAAAAGGTGCTGCAGGCCTTTTGGAAGCAAGAGGGACAGGAGAAAGTGCAAAGAAAAAAAAAAAAAACATTACCTGCATTTCTTTTTCCCACTGGACAGAACAGAGATGCAGCCCAAGTCTGCCACACCTTTATAGGTAAGACCCAGCTCCTGGCTTGGGTAGCATTTCCTCTTGAGGGGTCCTCATTGCTCTCTGCTACTAATGTTCACACCTGGCACAGTGGCAGGTGGAGGGACAGGCAGCAGGCCAGGAGGTTCCAGCAGCCTTGGGGTGCTGGACTCATGGTGTTACTGAACTTGCTATCTGGCCTCATGCAACTCATCTATCTTGCAATTTCTATAAAATGCATGACTCATCTCAGAGATGCCAAGAAATTCAAAGACTCTGTGTTCCTGTCATTAAAGGAGAAGAGTTAAATACAAAAAGAGCTGCTGCAGACATACCTAGAAGACTATTATTAGACCAAAGCCAAGGACTAAGCAAGCTTTGATTTCATTTCAAAGCCAGAAGCAGGGGACCTAGTGTCAGAACTTTGAAGGTGCACGCTGTTTAAAGTGAATCTGTCACACTACCATTTGGATTGAGATTCAGACCCCTCCGTGGTGGGGACTCTGATTCTGCCACAGGTACACACGGTAGGACTTGCACTAGTCACTTTGCCCTTCCTGCCAAGTGGCAGTATGGACTGACCGCATTCACAGACAGAGCCCGATTGCTATATGTCTTACGCCATTTTCTGTTGCTAATAACAAAATGCCAAAGACTGGGTAAGTTAAAAAGAAAAGAGATTTATTTGGGCTCCTAGTCCTGGTCCAACTTTGAGGGCTGCTTCTGGTGACAGCCTTCTTGCTTGCAGAGTCCCAAGGTGGCACAGGGCATCAGCTGGTCTGAGACAAAGTGTGTGTGTGTGTGTGTGTGTGTGTGTGTGTGTGTGTGTGTAGCCTGGTATCTCCCCACCCCTCCTCTGAACAACATAGTTGGAGTGTTTTCACCCTCTCAGGACCTCGTGATGGGGCTACATGAGTTGTAGAGGGGTCAAACCGCATTCGCACCACAGCTGGAGTGAGGACATGGTCCCTGCTGCAAGGGGCGGAGCCTTTGCACCTGGGGCCAGGCTGCTCTGTGGGAGCCATGACCCCTGGGGGAGAGCTGAATGCTGGGCTGAGCCTTCAGGGTCACCTTAGGAGAGGACGCTTCCCAGAATACAAGTGAGTTCGGTGGAGGGAGGTGTCAAGGACACTCCCATGCCTTTCACCAACATCAGTATGCACACCTCTCCATAAACCCCACTTTGACACGTGACATGGGGTGATGTCTACTAAGGTGGGGGTGGGAGCAAAGCATTGTGGGTGGTGAGGGCAGGACAGAGAAAATGAGGCAGCAGAAGCCCAGCTAAGGTACCTGCCAGGTTTCCAGGTGGAGCTGTGAAGATAGAGACTTGGCTTTGCGTTGGGCCCCACAGGAAGGCAATAGGGTTGGAGTGAGCCCTAGAATTTGCATCTTTGACAAGACCCCAGGCGACTGGTGCTGCTAGCTGGGGACCACATTCTGGCAACTGATATAGATTTCTAGGGGCAGGTCAGGGCCGGGTATAGAATTAGGAGACAATGGCATGACCATGATTTAGATCTAAAATGTCACACAAGAGCTGGTGTGGCACAAAGGCTTCCTGCCTAGTTTTGCACGATTAGGAAGAGGTGGGCCCTTTAAGAGGTGGGACTAGTGGGAGGTCTCAAAGGGCACCAGCCCTGGAAGGGCACACCATGGCCTGTGCACAGCCACCTGTGTTGTAAATGAAGTTGTAATTTCTATTTTAAAACAGGATGCCTGGGGGCTGGGGCTGGGGCTCAGAGGTAAAGCGCTTGCCTAGCATGCCTGAGGCAATGGGTTTGATCCTCAGCACTGCATAAAAATAAAACAAAATTATTGTGTTCACCTATAATTAAAAAAATAAATATTTAAAAAAGGATACCTGGTTATACATCCATTCATACAATAATTCTAGAATATTCCATGCATCTATTAACACTACAATGAAACATTAGCATAGCATGAATGCTTTGTAACATGTCATCATTGTCTGATTTTGGACATAACTTCAGAAAATGTACCATCACCCAAAATGTACGGAAACGCATAGCCAATAAAGCAAGTCTTGGATCCATCCCCCAAAGCTACATATGAAGCTATATAGTAAAGTTATAGAATAATATCCTTTTATATAAAGTGTGTTGTAATATACTATTCAAATCCAGAAATCTTGAAGTCAGTGCTTTGCAGTTTTCTTAGAGCATCTGCACACGTCAGAGCCTCCTCGTTATTCCCACAATTCGCTCCTCTTCTCACTAGCATGCAATTCTAAAATAAAGCCCACTTACAGCCATTATGTGCACAGTGGAGTGACAATGCCCTGCCATCCGCAGCAATATTTATTCAGCTTTGAGCCCTTATGAGGGAAACCAAAATTAATTCATGATAAAGCTAGGAATCTAGACTCAGTTAGAAAGTTATTTCTCTGTTTAATAATTTGTCAGATCCCAGCAAAGTTAATGAACAGTACTGTGGCTGCCTTTGGGTCTGAAGAGAAAGACGGGACAGTTACAGGAAGCACTTTGCAACTGACTCATGAAGGACAAGTCACTGCCCATCCGCCATGGCTCCCTCCACTGGCGTATGGCCTGGGGAAGTTGCTCACCTGTGCATCGGGCCACCACCTCAGAGACAGGGGGCACTTCCTCCTGGGGATCCACACGGGGACGGAGCTTGGACTGCACCCAGCTCTTAGTGAGTGCTCAGCAGAAGAGAGCTATTGTTGACTACTAGAGATTGGCCACCCGAGCGGAGGGAGGTCCAAGACATCAGGAGTAACAGACAGGAACTAGAAGGGTCACTCTCTCCCTCACCCCAGCGAAGGACCCCATTCCTGGCTCCCCCGGGTGGACTTACTCTTCATGGTTTCAACTACCGCTGCTAGGCCAGTGACTCCCAAACCTAGAGTTCCAGCCCTGATCTCAAGGCCTGCCTCTCCTCTGGGCTCCGACAAGCACCTCACAGCCAACACATCCCAACCCTACTATCACCCCGCGCCCCCAACCTTGCCCAGCCTGCTTGCTGGGGTGCCCTCTGTGGACGGAATCCCGCCAGGATGCGTCTCCAAGCCGCCCTCTCCCTCCCTCTCCAACCTGCCCCATGCTTAACCAGTAACCGGGTCCTACCAGTTTTACCTCTTCAGGTGTCTTAAACCTGTCTCTCACCATCCCTCTCTGCTCCCGTGGACCTGGGCTGTCCTCCTGATGCCCAGCACCTCCCTGCTCAAAACTTTCAGTGACCTCTTGCTTCTGCAACATCCACGCTTCTGACCCTCTCTTCAGTACCTTCCCTGGTCAGGCCCAGCCCCTCCCTCTGACTTACTTTCAGCCCTTTCTGACTTGCAGTTTTTCTAGCAACACTGAATTGCTGACTGTCCCCTTGCCCACACAATGCCGCATTCTAATTCCGTGCCTGGGCTGAGGCCGCCCTCTCTGCTTGTAATGCCTTTCTCCCCTTTATCTGGCTAACTCAGCTGGAGGCCATCTCCTCCAGGAAGCTTTCCCCCATCCTCCTCTCTCTCAGACTGGGTTCCACACCCTTCCGCTGGTGGTTGTCTTGTCCTTGATGCGGCAGTCCGGGGCACTTGCTATACGACATACAACCATTCGCCTCCCTCCCTAGACCATGAGCTCCTTGAAGTCAGGAAACTCTGCTTCTTGTTCACTTTTGTTTCCTGTGTGACTGACGTGGTGCCTGCACGTCTTCGGCACTTACTAAATGAACACAGAACGAATAGGCAGTGTGCCACTTGGAGAAACTAGGTGACCGAGACTAGTGCACGGCCCCCAGAGTGGGAAAGAACACCCCTGGCAGCGTGGATTTCACTCCAGGGCTCAGAAGCTGAGACAGCCCACGGGGCTCAGGGAAGGGGGACAGGAGAGAGCAGAAATGGCCTGGGGGGAGCCCAGAGTCAGTAGGACAGGTTACAGAGAATCCACAGCCCCTGCACCTCGTCACTCGGCCTTGGGTTTACCTATGGCCAAAGCAGAGGGGAAATGAAATGGCTACTTGCTCACTCAACAAACCTGCATGAGCATCTACTCATGGGGCAGATAGAGAGAGGGCCAGGTGCGGAGGACACAGCAGTGACACCAAAGGCCTTGTCTCAGCTCTCCGCGGGCTTACAGCTGCTGGTGGAGAGAGGGAAAACAAGAGAGCAAGCTCAGAAATCTCTCCTGACAAGTGGCAGTAAGAACCGTGAGGCAAGGAGCAGGGTGCAGGGAGAGAAAACAGCAGGCAGGGAGGGGAGGTCTCTCTGAGGATGTGGTTTTGAGCTGAAGTGGAGCAGGACAGGAAGGCGAGGGAGGAGGAGCAGCCCAGGACACAGCATGGAGAGACCAGCCCTTCCAGAAACTGAGGAGCCCGGTTCAGACTCAAAACTGGTATTGGAGGCATCACAAAACCCAATTTCAAAATGTACTACAGAGGCATAGCAAGGAAACCGGCATGGTGATGGCGTCAAAACAGACACATGGACCATGGAAACCCACACAGCTACAGTCCTCTGATTCTGAACAAAAGAGCTAAAAACACACCTTCGAGAAAAGCAGCCTCTCTAGCAAATGACGCTGGGGAAACTGGGTATCCATATGTAGAAGAAGAATGAAATAAGATTCCTATCTCTCACCTGCACAAAAATCAGTCCAAAAGGGACCAAAGACCTATGTATAAGAACCGAAACTTTGAAACCACTAGAAGAAAAACTAGGGGAAACACTACAAGATACAAGCACAGGCAGCTGCTTCCTGAATAGGACCCTGTAGCTCAGGAAATAATAGCAAGAGTTGATAAATGGGACTGCGTCAAGTTAAAAAGCTTCCACACAGCAAAGGAAATAATTAACAGGGTGAAGAGAGAAGCTACAGAGTGGAGAAAATCATTGCCTGTTACTCTGCCAACAGAAGATTAATACCAAGAACATATAAAGAAACACACAAAAAACAAAACTTAGCACCAAAAAACCCCAACCCATTCCATAAATGGGCAAATTAAAAGATAAATTATGAATGTCAAACAATTATATGAAAAGGTATTCAACATCTTTAGCCATCAGGGAAATGTGAATCAAAACACAGTGGGATTCTGTCTCCTCCCAGTCAAAACAGAGAGCAAGAACACAATTAATAAGCCAGGCGTGGTGGCACTCTCTGTAATCCCAATGACTCAGGAGGCTGAGGCAGGAAGATCACAAGTTGGAGGCCAGCCTCAGCAACTTAGTGAGACCCTAAGCAACTTTACAATACCCTATCTCAAACTAAAACATAAAAAGGGCCAGGGAAACTGGGCGTGGTGGCACCTGTCTGTAATCCCAGCACTTGGGAAGCCGAGGCAGGAGGTTCGTGAGTTCAAAGCCAGCCTCAGCAATGGCAAGGCACTTAGCAACTCAGTGAGACCCTGTCTCTAAATAAAATACAAAAAGGGATGGAGATGCGGCCCAGTGGTCGAGTGCCCCTGAATTCAATCCCCGGTATCAAAAAAAAAAAAAAAAAAAAGGCCAGGGACAGGGATGTAGGGATGTGGTTCAGTGGTTAAGTACCCCTGGGTTCAATCCATGGTAAATAAATAAATAAAGCTGGTGAGAACAGAGGCAGGGAAGGAACTCATACTCTTCATGGGAATGTAAATCAGTATAACCAGTAGGGAAATCAATATGGAGGTTCCTCAAAAGACTAGGAATGGAACCACCGTGTGACCCAGCTGTACCCCTCCTCAGTATTTATCCAAAAGAATTAAAGACAGGGCACTTTAGAGATACCTGCACACTCACATTTCACAACAGCCAAGTCACGGAGTCAGCTTGGGTGCTCACCCATGGATGAATGGACAAAGAAGATGTGTCATTCAGACACAGTGGCATTTTATTCAGCCATAAAGAAGAAAGAAACTATGTCATTTGCAGGAAAATAGATGGAACTATAGCTCATTATGTTAAGTGAAATAAGTCAGACTCAGACAGGTATTTCAAGTTTTTTCTCATATGTGGAAGCTAGAAGAAGAAAAAAAGACACCATCAATGTAGATCAAGGGAGAATACAGCGTAGGAGAAGGGGAGGTGGAGGGAAGTAGGGGGAGTAAAACCATGTGTGTGTGACATGCCTCAAAGAAAGCCCTGATGCTGCGTAATTACTATGGACCAATAAAAAAATTAATCACATATTCAAAAAACCTTCAACAGGTTGAAGGATAGCAAGGCCTACAGCACCCTCAGGAAGGCAGGCCAAAGCAGAGGGGCAGGCTTAGGTCAGGGACCAGGCTTAGGTTCTGCTCCAAGTTCCACAGCCAGGAAGGGTTTGACGAAGGGGAGCCATGTGGTATGGTGCCCATAAGCTGCCAGGGTCAGGGTCAGCACGAACCTGAGAAGGAGCTGGGAAAGAAGGGGGAACAGCAAGGGTTGGCTGGGGTAGTGGTAAGCTGTTTAACCTTAGGGAATCTTTTCACTTACCCCATCTTACAGCAGAGGAAACGTCATCAGAGCTGGAGGTCCCGTATCTGCCCCTTTCCTCAGTGGGAACTTAAACCTCTATTGCTGCTTCCAAAGCTCCTAGGTGCAGATGGCAAAGATTAAAAAGGAAGGTAACATCCTTTCGTCTTTGGAAGGTGGAAATTCTCACCTACCGCAAATGGGAATGCAAACTGGTAGTCTTTCCGAAGGAAAACCCAGCGCCTTAGAGATGCCTCTCCTCCTAGAGTCCCCAGGTCTAGCTTCAGGAATCATGAAAAATACATCATCTACCAAGCAAAGATGTTTGAACAAATCTTGATCATTGGTGTTTGTAAAAGTGAAAGAGGGCATTGGTAGAACAGACTTCAGTCCTCTGCAGTTAATACCGTGATGATAATCTGTCCGCATGGAAAGTTTCTGCACTATAATTTCTATAAAGTATTTTTACATATAGAAAAAATTCTAGGAGAATCTCTGCCAAAATATCAAGAGTGGTTATCTATGAAAAATGGCACATCTGGAGCTTTTTCTTGTTGGTATTTTTTTAATCTACAGCATCTAATTTGTTAAATTCAAAATGTGAGTTTTTTTATTGGAGTATAACATGCATACGAAATGGGCACACACCTGTTCTTGACTTGATGAGTGATCACAAATTGAACACACCCAGGAAACTAACAAGAACCAGGACATTACCAGGCTCCTGAAAGCCGTTTTTGTAGAATCATCTAGAACCTACTGTGTTTTCTTACTTCCTTCACTAAAGACTGTGTTTGCACGATTTCTTTAAGTGGTTGCATTTAACTGTAGCCAGCTGATCAATTGTTCGAAGAATGTTCATACCTTATCTCTTATAAACATGACACCGTGTGGAATCTGTAATGATCATTGGCGTTCTGGTCACTTTACAGAACACTATAACCCAGGACACTTCTCGAAACATTCAAAAGAAATTAAGCAAGTTAGTAGAGAAAATATTTCCTGAAGCACTCGCATAAGTGAGAGTCAAGAGATGTTGAAAGCGAAAGAGTGGCGTCGAGAGCTTAGGACCAGCTCTCCTTCCCTACCTGCTTCCCCTCCAAGGATAGTCCTTTTCTGTTAACTTCAGAAAAAACACACAGTGGTGATTCACAAGATGAAACTCCATTCCAGGGGGTCTCAGCAGCCGGGAAGTGCTGGTTTCTTGTCTTGTGAATTTGAAGGACGAATTCACAGACGAGGCAGACCCAGACCCGTGAGCATAATGATAAAATTTATTGAAAAACAGGAGCGTAACTTTTGCAACACGGTTGGGGTTGTGGCTCGGTGGTAGAGTGCTTGCCTTGCACGGGTGGGGCACTGGGTTCGATCCTCAGCACCACGTATAAATAAATAAAGGTATTGTGTCCATCTACAACTAACTAAATGAATAAATAAAAAGAAACTTTTGCAACACAAGTGAGAATAAGGAAAATTCACCTCGGAAATGCTAGTCTAGGGGTTTATATAGCCCTTGGGTCCCTGCTCTTGGTCCAAACTTCTGCTAGTCAGGGCTTGGGAATGCGCTGATGCTGTCGGTCAGCTCTGGAGTCCCGATGTCCATTCGGCTCTGCCCACGTCCACCTCCTCAGGGCTGGTCAGAGGGGGAGGCTGAGGTCCTGGGACGGGCTGCAGCACTGTGGGGAGCCGGCTTCTGCAGCAGGCCTCGGCACAGGCCCAGGTAGGGCTGCTGCAGGGTGAGGCCGGCGCCTGGGCTGGCCTGGGCGCTGGCCCGTGGTGCCCGCATGGTGGGCTCCTCGTGGCCGCAGGTCATGCCTGCCTCTAGTGCTCTGACCCACCCGGGCTGCCACTCCACCTTCCGCCACTCTGCTGCTGCTTCTTGGCGGGGACCAGCGGGCCTGCAGCACGGGCTCGGCAGCCCAGGAGCCGCGTCATTCTGACCTGTGAATCTGTCACTACACTGAGACCCTGTTCCTGGGAGGTCAGGCTCTGCTTCCCCTGATCACCTTTCAGGAATGCCTCAACTGGAGGGTCTATTTTGCCCTTCTTGAGAACAGTATTTGCCCATCAAACATCAACAGATAGGCCTGTTCATTTTCCCAGAGACTTTGGGCAGACACTTCCTGTTCTTACCATGCCCTGCGTACTGGGCCGGCCTCTGGAACAGGTCCGACTTTGCCCAGGTCCCAGGCCTTCCTTCCCTCATGGGCTTCTAGGCCTCCTCTCTGAGAGCCTCTGGATCTTTTATATACACAGTGATCTTTAAAAGACACCTTGGGAGAAAACAAACCTTTAAATGAACAGGTGAATATGGTCTTAGAGCTATCACCCTTCTCGTGACCTTTGGACATTGAGAGAAACTTCGGCCTTGGAGCTCTGGACTGTCCTCTTCTCAGAGCTGGTCCCGTAGGGTGGGGCTGAGTCCTGGGAACACAACTTGAGTGCTGAGTAAATATAGAGCTTTCTGGGCTTCCGGTGGGAATTCCAGCACTTAGAACATGTCAGTTAGTGTGAATATACCGTCCCTACAAGAACCAGCTGAGCCCAGGGACTCCTGCTCCCTGCCTTAGGCTGCAGCAGAACGGCCACGGGCAGAGGGCTTCACATGGCCGTAGGCTCAGAGAACCTTGGCGCCAGCTTCTCTTGGACAGGTGGATGGTGCACAGTTCAGGGAGGGTCCAGTGAAAGGGGCCGCATGGAGGGCTCCAAGCACGGAGCAGAGGACAGGGGTGTGCAGGTCAAGGTGCAAACAGAGAGCTCTGTGTCCAGCCCCATCTGGGCTCAACCGAAAGTGCCCTGCACTTACTGTCTGGAGAACCACTGGGACAGTGGCTGGAGTCCGCTTTCACCCTTGGACATTCAGTG
Organism: Tamias sibiricus; assembly: GCA_025594165.1. NCBI lineage: Eukaryota > Metazoa > Chordata > Mammalia > Rodentia > Sciuridae > Tamias > Tamias sibiricus. The sequence goes on from CM046669.1 coordinate 99,705,776, forward strand.
TGGAGCAGTCCAACCCTGTCTCTGCACACACTCCTTTTGTGTAAAACTTGGGTATTATAAACATTCACATTGTTGTGGAACTGTCACCACTATCTGACTCCAGAGTCTTTCCTCGTCCTAAGCAGAAGCTCTGCCCCCGGAAAACTACAACTCCCAGTTCCCCATCCTCCACCCCTGGCTATGCCCATTCTACTTTCCATCTCTGTGAATTGACTGCCCTGGGTATCTCTTATAAGTGGGATCATACAGCATTCAGTCTTTGTAACTGGCTTTGTGTTACTTCACTGGGCCCAGATGTCTTCAAGATGCATCCCTGTTGTAGCACGTGCCAGAATGTCTTTCCTATTCCATCCCACGGTGTATCACATTTTGTTTACCTATTCATACATCAGTGGACTCTTGGATGCCTCCATCTCTCAACCACTGTGAATAATGCTGGTAGGAACATTAGCATCCAAGGAGCTGCTTGAGACCCTGCTGTCCATTCTCTGGGTTCCATACCCAGAGGTGTAATTACTGGCTCACATGGTAATTCTATGTTTCACTTTAAGGGTCTTTCTTTTTGTAGCAAAGAAGGATTCTGGGAGGTGAGACTAGGTGGAGAGGAGAGATGGTAAGAATCAAGGGTCCTTAACGCAGGAGAAGCACTTCAAGGACCCAGGTCTAGTAGACCAGCTGGCGAAGGTGGACAGAGACAATGCAGATTTGGGGCAGACAACTGGAATAAGCTGAAGAACTTATGTAGCAAGACAATGATGAGAGAGAGAGAGAGAGAGAGAGAGAGAGAGAGAGAGAGAGAGAGACAGCAGCAGATTATTTTATTCCAGAGAACATTTTGAATTTTCATGAACTCCCTGTAGACACTATAGCTAACCTGAAAGTCTCACAAATCAAAAATGTCCAACTCCTCATCGACAAAACCGTCAGAGAGACCGAGGACCTTGCGCACCCCTCTGTGCCCATCAGTAGTGTTGAGGATGCCCACCACCATGTAGAGAGGCGTTGAGGTGATTGCGCCATCAGCAAGAAACACCCCCACGTGGACCTGGTGGTGACGGCAGGTGGCTTTGAAGGAGAAAAGGGGGCCATGGGGGGGAGTCAAGGTTCTTCCTGAAGGCCCTGGTTTTCCTGGGCCAGACACTCATCCAGCATGTCCTCCAACTGTGGGAAATCGGGGCCACACTCCTTTTTATACCCCCTTTCTGGTGAGAAGGAAGTCACGCAGGAGGTGGCACAGCTCAGTCAGTTTGACAAAGAACTTCATAAGGCGATGGGAAAGGTACTGAGGAGTCTGATGACAGCACCTATGGTGAGAAGTGCCTGATGGCCACCTCAAGCCGCCCGTCGCACTCCCCACCAGGACGAGTGGCCGTGACACCTGGAGGATCCGCCCTCCCCACATCAAGCATGTTGGCCTGTCCACCTGCTTTCACCAGGAGGTCGGCTCCCAGGGCCGTGACACCTGCAGTATCTTTTGAGTCCATCAGTTGGAGAAGACTGGACAGTTTGTGTACCCGCCACCCCATCAAGTCATGGAAGATGTCTGAAGAGATGATTGCCACAGCCGAAGAGGGCTACAGTCTCGGGGGACCCCTGATGTGAATATTGTCTCAGGGTCTTGGAACCACGCTTGCAAGTAAGATGCTTGACCTGGAGCCTGGTTTCCAGGCTCTGGAGTCTTCTGAGCGTTGGTCTCTTGTATTAATTAGATCATCAGGCTCACCAGCTCCAAATCAGACACAAGCAGACCAAGAAGGTGAAGTTTGTCCGCAGCTCAACACTGTGACATGCACTACCATCGGTACCATCTGCGCCAGCCAAGCAGGGCATCGTCATGCCGGAGAAACAGAAGGAGTTCATGCCACCAGGACCCCTGCGGGAAGCCTGCACCCACTGACCAGGAGCTTTCAAAGAAGCAGAAGAAGCAACACAAGGACAGCAAAAAAGAAAGTGGCAGCGAGAGATGTCACCTGGAAAGCTGCTGCAGAACACTCCTTCCTCCCAGCTCGCAGCTGGGACCTCAGAGCCTGCCCAGGAGCAGGGAGGCCAAGCACCCACTCATGGCGAAGTCCCGTCTGACTGCACAGCTACGGGGCGAACTGTCTGCAGCGTACGGCGCAGGCGCCCTGTCCCCTCGTCTAGGCACGGGGTCTGTCACTGATGACTGGTAAAAACTGCAACAGCCTTGCTGCAGAGGGGGAAAAGGATTCCTTAGACACTCTTCAGAACCTCAAGGTTGGTAGGGCGAAGAGTCTGAAACCTATTCTAGCTGGCTACCCTCAGGCACCTGCAGCCCCCTCTCTGTGCTGTCGCCATGGGGTTCTCCTGCCAGGCTGGAACACCCCACAGGGAAGTCTCCCCGTGCCGTTGCTGTGGTCACACGAAACCAGACCCCCTCTGCCAGGTGGCAGCCCTCTGATCTTTCTTGATCACCGCCATCTTTTTATCTTCCGGAGAAAGTTTTATGCTTTTCAAAGTCTCTCCTCTTGTGGCAGTTTGAAGACTCCTTGTCCTGGGCACTCCTTCCCCGAATGAGAGCATTTCAGCATGGTTCTTGGATTGGGGTCCAAGCCCCATGAAGTGCCCCACGACGTCCAGCAGCATGGCTGAGAGAGTCCTTTGCCTCCTTTATTCTAGACAGTGCTAGCGGCCATTGGGGCCAGTGAGGGGACAGAGAGGTATGAGTCAAGTCTCCGTGACACAGCTGGACTTGGTGATGCCGGAGAAGTGGACAGCGAGCAGCTCAGAGAGTCCTCTGAAGTAACCATTGTTGGCAGTGGCGGGGAGAGCCCCGAGCAAACAGGGGGTTTGTCCCAAGGGCAGACCAGTCAGCCCACGTGGCTTTTATTTCTTGACAGGCAGCAGAAGGATGGATGAAAGCCTCCCGCAAATGAACTATCCCTTATCATCAAGCTTGCTTTTGACTGAAACCCCGGACAGTTCTTTCCACAGGAGTTGTCCCCATTCTTTACTCGACTATCGATGTTTTGGACTCAGTTGGAAGGCCTGACATTTTTCTCTACTAAATGTCATGCTTTGAGAATCATTCCAAGATTTTTTTTAGAGCCAACTATAACAATCAGCTCAACTCAGGCAATGGGTGATAGTCACTCCATTTATGTAGGCCCCACTGTATTTTTAAAATCTTTTTTAAAATAAATACATTTATTTATTTATTTTTAAATATTTAACATTTATTTTAGTTGTACACAATGCCTTTAGTTTTACTTGGTGCTGAGGATTGAACCTGGGCCGCGCACATGCTAGGCGAGCGCTCTACCGCTGAGCCACAATCTCAGCCCCTATTTTTATAATCTTAAATTACCTTATTTCTTGAGCCAGGCATGGTGGTGCACACTTGTAATCCCAGCACTTGGGAGGCTGAGGCAGGAGGATCGAGAGTTCAAAGCCAGCCTCAGCAATGGCAAGGCACTTAGCAACTCAGTGAGACCCTGTCTCTAATAAAATACAAAAAAAAAAAAAAGGGCTGGGGATGTGGCCCAGTGGTTGAGTGCCCCTGAGTTCAATCCCTAGTTCCAATAAATAAATAAATAAATATTACCCTATTTTTGGAATCTGGATTCACTTATAAGGGGATACCTTATATCACTCTATGCATTGGAGAATGTTTCAATGCTGGCAACCTGTAATGACTAATTTGCATGGTATTTACTAACAAAGGCCTCTGAGTTCATAATAGAGCCAATTTATATTTTCCTACAAAACGTCTTCAAGAAGAAAATATCAATTCAATCCATTAAGCTGTGGCTGGTGACCTGACCGTGATGGAATTAAATGAGGCAGGAAGTACCGCGTGAGATGCAGATAACACTTAGAGGTGTGAAGTCACAGCTACTCAAACTGCTTCGGGTGTGTGTGTGTGTGTGTGTGTGTGTTATAATCTGAAACAGAGCTAACAAACACCTCAAAGTAAAAATGGTTTTTCTCACTCTCTTTCTTAGAGGCATACCTTGACAGGGATTTTATTACCCACAACAGTCAGCCAGTTTTCATGTTGGAAAGACAAAGAATTCTCCTCCAGTTCCTTGGAGTGCTAGCTCTCTGTTGGATGTGTGTCCCTGAGTTACTGGTGCAAGGATGATAAATACAGTCAAACCCACATTCGTTTTACTGACAGCACGTGGAGGAATCCACAGACATGGCCCAAACAGTGATACACAGGAGTGGCAATAACTATTTATCAAAAAATTATCTATGGAGGGCCTAACACCCACATGGCACACAGTATGCTAGAACACATTTACAAGTATTTATTGAGGAACTAATGAAAAAGATTCTGCCAGGTGCTTTAGGGTTGAGCCACCAGTGGAAATTGAGAACTGTAAGTAATGTGGTTGTATCTATTATAAGCATCTACTTTAATAGCCCTTGTTCTAGTTTCCAATGTGATGTTATGATCTGAATCTTTTTAGGTATAATCTGTATCCATAAAATAAGGTGATTAACATCAATTTCTAGTGAAGTAGTACCCTGGAAGTTCTGAGCAAATACAAATAATACATCATAGCCACTCAACAAATATTCATTGCGTGTCTATCATGTGGTCTTTATATGCATACCTGTAACACCCACAGATGTTGGTTGAGTTAGCAGCTAAGAGGATGGTGTTAGAATCAGAGGCCAGGTGCCACCAGTCAAAAGCAGAGGAACATGCAGAAGATCTTGGATTCCTTATCTGTGAAATGGAAATAAAAATATCCACCTGGCAGAATTGTCGTGAGGATTAAATATGAAAATGTTCATAAAGTACTAGCCCAGGATCAGGCATAATTCCTCAATAAAAAGTAGAAATGTATTGTTTTATACATGTACATATGCATAAAAGAATTTGTTAATAAAATACGAATTCAGACATTCATGGGAATAAAAAGACGACAGTAATTTAGAATTGACACTTTTAAAAGGAAACAATAGCGGGGGTGGGGGTGGGGGTGACAGGTGCAAGCACAAAGAGAAGGCAACGCAGCAACACGACAGGTTTGTTGGGTTTGTAAGCAGAAGGCAGGTGACCCGGCCAGGACTAGACTCAGGCCTCCTCTGGTGGCAGTTCAGTCCTCCATCCCCCAAGGGCTGCAGAATTCTCGAGCAAGAGTAAGGATGATCCCCGCAGGGATGGATGTAGGACAGCCCCCTCTGCAGAAGTCAAGGAGCCATGACTCAAAGGAGCCGCCACGAAATCACTGACTGGAAGTCCTTGCTGCAGCCGCACTGCAAAGGAATCGGACTTGAGTTGCCAAATTCCCCATGTGATACAAGCGTGGCCACCAGCCAAGGAGCCAGAGGGAGAGCGGGCCGTTTGCCTTTCTGGAAACAGATTTCCGAGCCCCATCACCTAGAGAAAAAGCAGCGTAAGGGCTTAGAGAACGCTGTCCCAGGGCTCTTGGCTTTGAGGAGACCAGGTGTCGTGCCAGAGGGTTTGGTGCATTGGCTTTGGCAGCTGGGCCCTCCTGAGGTGGGCGTTGTGCTCTGGAGGTGCATGAAGACACTGCCTTCGCCACTGTGGCTTCCTCGGGTGACAGCAGAGAGCACAGCAGCATTTTTTACCGTGCCAGCTCAGGCTGCCTCGGTTTTCCATGTCCCTGTAATGCCAGGAGAATGATGCTGCCCTAAGCCAGCTGAACAGAGGCCAGCATGTAACTGCAAACAAGAGACCCAGCTTGGCGACCAGCGTGGAGGAGACCAGCGCCACTGCGGCTGAGTGGGCGGCTGCCGCCGGGCCTCGAGTGGAGATGCCCTCAGAGGGACGGCCGGAGGCAAGGGTTCTTTGCTCACCTGAAGAGAGCAATCACCGTGCAGGTAGGCTGGCCTGTTTCCGAGACTGCCTAGTGCCAGCAGAGAGCCCGGGCAGCCCGGGCGGCAGCGGGGTGCTGGCTGAGAGCGTGGGCACCACGGGGAAAGGTGATCACTGGTGGACTCCAGGTCGGTGCCCTCGGACCCTGGCTCCTGCAGAGTGCGTGCTCGGAGGGGGGCCAGCTCTGCGGAGAAACCTGAGGGGTGGGATCTGAGGAGGGAGAATGAGGGTCCAAGTGGGGTGAGCTGGAGACCTTCAATGGGCAAAGAAATGGAGAATTTTTTGTCTGAGGCTTGACGTAGTTATAAGAACTCACTCAGTAAAGGGATGCAGACGGGCTCCCTGGGATTCTGGGAGACGAGGCGCCCCACAGTGAGCATGTCCAGGTGCGCCTTCTTTCCCACCTCCTCACTCCTCGCTGCCGGCCTCCCGTCGTCCTGCGGGCCCCGTGGAATTCCTGACCTGGGGACAGCTCAAGCCCCTCTCGACCCCCTGAGTCGGCACGGACTGGAATGGAGAATTACGAAGGGCTGACGAAGCCCACGCGCGAGATCTGAGGGAGCCAGGACCATGGCCACCTGGGAGGGTGGAGGACAGCCTGCAAGTCAGGCGGTGGGCCCTTGCGGCAGAAGCGCCGAGGTCCAGGGGTTCTGAGCAACCATCCTGCCAGCAGGGGCACCTGGAGACAGGGGTCAGCTTAGCTGGGGGTGGACAGGGGCCAGGCGTGAATGCAAAGACAACTCCATTTGCTCAGAAGCCAAGCCAGCAGCTGGGGGTGGGGGTGCTCCCCGCCACTCCATGAGCCTGCTCGCAAGGACACTCGTGTCCTCCGAAACGCCCCTCTCCATCCCCACGTCCCCTTGGCTCGAGCCCTTGTCATGTCTCTCGGGGCTGGTGCAGGAGTCTCCCTGCCACTGTCTCTGCCTCCGGTCCCTTTTCCCGGTGGTCCACTCTTCACTCCTCACCAGCATGATTGTCTCTCCAGTTTCAAGGACTCCACTGGCTTCTCAGTGCCTACAGAATAAAGCCCAAACTCCTAGCTTTCAAGATCCGTCCCTCGGTCACTACAGGGTCGTCTGTAACTTACCTGCTAGGATCCAGTGCTGGAGTCAGCAGAGTATTAGTGGTTCCCTAAAGGGCCTTGTGACAGGCTTCTTACTGCCCATGCCATTCCCTCAGACTGGAATACTCAGTCTTCCTCATCTCCCAAAGCCACCTCCTCTGTGAAGCCTTCCCAGGTTCCCTCCACAGCAGGGTCCATTCTTCTGCCTCCTAATCTTGTGTGTGTGTTTAAATATGCACAACACAAAATTTACTCTTTTAACCATTTCTAAGCATACAACTTTGCAATATTAACTACTTTCACATTGTTGTGCAATGTGAAAATATTACTGCGTAATATCCATCTCCAGAACTTTTTTACCTTCCTCAACTGAAACTATCCCCAGATGCTACCTGCTCTCCCTCCCTTTCCCTCAGCCACTAGAATCCCCCTGCTACTTTCCGACTCTATGGATGTGACTACTTTGGATAAGATTTCATCTACGTGGAATCTTATAGTCCTTGTCCTTTTGTGACTGGCTCGTATCACTCAGCACAGTGTCTTCAAGGTTCATCTTTTATAGCACCTGTCAGGGCTTCCTCCCTTCCTTCTTAAGGTTGGATAATATCCCAGTTACGGATTGGCCACATCTTTCTTATCCACTCATCCATCAGGGACACCTGGGTTGCTTCCATCCCTGGCTATCGTGAACAGTGCTGTTATGAACATGGGGTACAGATGTCTCTTCCAGAGCCTGCTTTCTTTTCTGTTGGTATGTACCCAGCAATGGAGTTGCTGGGCCATGGGGTGATTCTAACTCCGGTTCTCTGTCCCAAAGGTGGTCATGCGTGTTGCACGTGCTTCCTCAGTGTGGTTCTGTAGCCTCATTCGGATTCCCTCCGAGGGATTTTGGGTAACTAAAGCACAATGAATGCCCAGCAGAGGACATCTGATTTTTTCCCTGCAGTGAAAGTAGGTTTTCCACAGAAATTGCAAACTGGTTGAAACCTGACGGTACAAATAGCTCTCGAAATCTAAAATTAGACTCTAAGAAGAAAATCTTGAGAAATACAGTAAGTTTCGTAAGTCGCCACTTTGTTGTGATCTGCCTGGGACTTTGGAGGCAGGAAACCTCAGTTGGGGCGCTGCCCTTACTTACAGCGAAGTAAGTTACTTAATTCTCTAGGCTAATTTCCTCACCAGTAAAACAGCAAATGCCCATTTACATTCATGAAAACGAAGGAGGCCAAATGAAAGCATTCTGGTAACCTCAAGAAAGGGGACCATCTTAAACTGGCAGAGCGACTGGCACCTCGTCGGGTGCTTGGGGGCACTCTTAGCCGAGCTTTATGGCAGCAAACTGAACTCACAGTCTTCTCTCAAAGGGAACTACGGGGAATTCCTTAAGGGATGAATTGTAATAACAATACTTGGTCATTACCACATGGAAAAGAAAAACCTCGGAGGAGGAAGTAGAAGTCCAGGGACCAGTAAAGGTGATAAGGAAGGTGCCGATGGGATTGTAAAACAATAGCAAGGGGTCAGTTTTCTAAAAATAAGGCACAGGAAAGAAAAAAGTTGTTGATAAAAATGGACAGTAAATCCCGCGTGCCGTGTGTGCACCCTGGACGGGCAGTTTTGGTTAACTTTTAGGATAAGTACCCTAACCTATTTTGCATGGTTGCTTCTGGCTCTATGTATGCATTAGGTGTGGCAAAGACGTGGTTAGAGTTACTATGATGATATTGGTGACACTTTTACTGAGTAATAAATAAACATGGCTTTCTTGCCTTAGAAGAACTGACCAGTCAACTTATATTTAGATCTTCCAGCCTCCATGTTTGTCTTCTGTGTGTTAAGATGCTATGCTAATTGGTGCTTGCCAGGGAAGACAGTGGGCAGCAGGCAAGCCTACTGATTTTTTTTTTTTCTTCACATGCTGATAAAGTAATACCACATGGAATATATTCTGTCCCCTTCATTCCTCTGTCTTTACTCCCTGAACTGAGAAAGTGGTCAGTGAAAAGAAAACATGTTTGGAAACAATTACAGAATTCAGGAGACGTCACCCACTGCTGGGAAATCTGAGACAGGAAGGCTTAGTGCCTATGTGGGTGGTGGTAGTTGAGTGTGAGAAAAAACGAGACTGCAGTTTCTTCAGAAAAATTCAGAGCCATTTTCAGGGCTGTCCGTTTCTGGCTCTGGATTCCTCTGTTCTACAGAGCTCAGAAACAGAAAAGCTATCAGGATGTAACCAGGGTGGCATTTCTACCGAGAGGGGGAATGGTGAGTGTAATGGTGGGGAAGGGCTGAGTGTATAGGTGGAGAGAAATGCTTTTTCCTTCTTCTGTTTCCCTTCAGACTGTGTCTTCCACACTGTCTTCTCAGGCGTCTGGTGAGGGAGCCAGTAAACGCAGGTGGTACCTGTGTGGCCCTGCACCGTGCTGGAGGTGAATGCAGGTGGCACTCAGCCACTCTTACCACATTTTCCTCTTTTTGCAAAATGAGTCCCCAGTGTCCAAGCAATTTGTCTTATTTTGGAGAGCCAGTGTGTGTCTGCATTGATGTGTTCAGGTTTCAGGAAAACCCCTCAGACCTCCGAAGGCAACCTCCCCTAGGCTGACTGTTCCCAGACCACTTCTCGGTATTTAGACGCTGTCACGGGTGGGTAGGACACTCACCAGGTGCTGCCTGCAATTCAGGAGGACCTCAGTCCTCTGGACAGCCTGAGTCTGGGGTGGTGGAAGGCAAGCCTGGGGTTAAAAGCCAGGTTTCCAACAATTAGCAGAAGCACTGCTGCCAACACATGCAGCTCTGCATCCCATCAGGAAACAATTGCTCTCCTATTAGACCTAATGACCAGTGGAATTGCAGAAATGGCGCTATAGGTTCTGCAGGAAACAAGCCAGGGGAGGTTATCCTGCCAGGCATGAGGTCCTGGGATGGAGCCTCACAGTGCATTTCCTGGTCATCTATTGCTTTGTCTGGAGAAGGAGCTCCTGCAGCTCTGAGCAGCACTAGCAGCAGCAAGGCAGCACCACCATCGTTTTCATTCCAGTTTTGAGCATGTGTTACCAGGGAGAGCAGGTCTGCTGGGCCCATGGCCAGGGAGTGTGGGAGAGCAGAAATCATTAGAACCCAGGAGAAGCCAGGTCAAACAGCAGCTTGCACGTGGGCCACAAACCCCACCTCCAGGGCCAGAGCTGCTCTGCCACAAGCCCCTCCCTCCCTGCCTGGAGAGGGAGTGGAGTCTGCATCCAGCTGGCGGCTGTCCACCTGCTCCTGCACCTGCTTCTGGGCTTCTGTCTCGGAGCTTGCTGCTTGAACCACCCTACCTCACCAACACGGGGGAAATGACATGTGATTGTTTTTAAATATGGATAAAGCTTATGTTATTAGATAGGCCTACAAATTTTGGAGTGCCTTGCTTATTTAAGGCCCTTTGCAATCTGCAAGCATGATTTAATCTATCTAAACAGAATCAACCGTTTCCCTCAGTTAGATTGCTAGGATCTAGTGACACCCTGTTACCTTGTCTTCTCTTGTTCACATTTTGGTGATTGGTTTTTCAACGTAATGTCTGCATTGGTTCCAGTATCACTGTGTGTTTCAAACCTCCTTTCTGTGTAGGATCCTTGCACTTCCAGAAGGATTGTGCAGTTTGTTTTCAAGAAGGTGGCATATCTGATGGTACAAAATCAGAATTTAAATAAAATCTGCCAAAGCGTGAGAGGACACATAACCTCAGTTATGTGACTATAGGTCATAGAGACTCCTTTGACTATTTGTATACATCTGTATTGCTATATTCCTCATTAATTAAAAAACTTTTATTGAGCAGTCACTGTCTGGGGCACTTGGGAGCACAAAAAGTCAAAACACAGTGCCTACAACTTCACAAGCTCAAAGTGTATTTGAGAAGAGAAACCAATTAAAAAACACACACACACAATAGGGCTGGGGTTGTGGCTCAGTGATAGAGTGCTTGCCTAGTACATGTGAGGCACTGGGTTCGATCCTCAGCACCACATAAAAATAAATAAATAAGTGTTTAAAAAAAGACATTCCTTTTTAAAACACACACACACACACACACACACACACACACACACACACACACAATAGCAATGCCGTGGAAGCTGGGGAGATAGGGAGGACACCGAGAGGTTGTCTGCCACAGTTATGTGAGATGATCTTTCCCTTTTAATTGATAAAAGAGAGGCAGCACATTTTAATTTAAATCCTAACTTATAACACTGAAAGGGAAAGATGGTGCCTTTTGAACATGCAGTGTAAGACTTATGCAGGTCTGGGACGAGATGCGGAAGCAGCTGTGTGGAACAGGCTCCCGGCGGTGAGACACAGCACGCCCTGACTTAGGGTATTGTTTCATTCCTGAAAATCAAAACACACCCTCCACCAGCCCCTCTGGAGAGTGAGTAAGCCTTGTTAGAGTTATGAAATGCCTCATCAGCCTCCTACTAGTTGCCCACAATAGGCCCAAGATCTCTGGCCCTTATCAGTTTAACCTATGCTTTGAGGCTTTTCAATAAGCAGTTGACATTTTAAGATGGAACATAACATTTCAAGCAGGATGACATCAGGGCAAGGGCAGACAGGGGTCCTCTTCACCACCCTCCTGCCTGCCTTTCAGCATTCTCACCCTGCCTGGAACCTGGTCTTGACCCTTTCTCCACCACAAAGGGTGCTTCTCGCCAGTCTTTACATGCTGCTCCCTCTCCTAGAATAGTGCTTCTTGAACTTGAATAACACAAATAACACAGGGATCCTGTTAAAATGCCCAGTCTAACTCAGTGAGTCGGGGGCGCGGCCTGACACTGTGTCTCACAAACTCCCAGGTAATGCTGCTGCTGCTGCCCGAGGACTAGCTGTGCCTAGAACACCCTTCCTGTCTGTCCGGGACAAACTGCCAGTGATTAGCAGACTCTTTTTTGCTATTGTTGCTCTTATTAGTTATACATGACAGTAGCATGCATTTTAACACATCCTACCTAAATGGAGTATAACTTCTCATTCTTCTGATTGTACATGATGTAGAATTACACTGGTCGTGTAGTCACATATGCACAGAGGGTAATAATGTCCGATTCATTCTTGACACGTGGATTTTATACATCTACACACATGCATAGACACACACAGAGCAATATAGCAACCATATCAACAACACCAACCAAGCAGCAAACCTTTTCTGGGAAGAAACTTTATTACCAATTGGTCAAAAAGGACATTAAAGACATGCCCAGCTGTCTTATAAAAGGAAGGTTACAAAAATCCCACCAAACTCAAAAGGGCAGAGTTTCAGAATAAAGGACAGCCTTTGGAATAAATTCAGTTTTGTGCAAAACTCACTATATTGATCTTATTTTAAAAATGTTGTCCTAGACAGGAGGCACTAAAGCATTTAGGAGAAGTTGACCTGCCCAAAGCTTTCTGAGTCTTTGGTGTCAAGTCTAGAGTCAGCTCTTCAAAGAAGTCTTTTCTGACCTGGGATGAACTTGGATGTCCCTTCATGCCACTCCAGAGAATCCTAAGCTTGTCACTGCCATCCCCCTCTCCCCTCCATGGTGACTGCTTGCTTGTCTGTGTGGAGTCCCAGCAGACCTGGAATGTCTTGCAACTGCCTTTGGATGCCAATGCCTTGAATGTTGCAAGTACACAGGAGGTGTTCAAATAATTAAAAGAAGGCTTAAAATAATGGATTGATCTTGCAATCTTACTAGTGGATTCTGTGTATTAGGTAGAATTAGAGACATTTTTAAAATGGTCCCAAAGTGTGTCACATGTAAAATGATAAAGAATATGTAACTGAGAATCTTTTTTTGTTGTTGTTGTTTTTGGTACCAGGGATTGAACTCAGGGGCACTTAACCACTGAGCCACATCCCCAGCCCTATTTTGTATTTTATTTAGAGACAGGGTCTCACTGCATTGATTAGCACCTCACTTTTGCTGAGGCTGGCTTTTAAACTCGTGGTCCTCCTGCCTCAGCCTCCCAAGCAGCTGGGATTACAGGCGTGCACCACCGTGCCAGGCCATAATTGAGAGTCTTTTGTGTAACACTTTTTGTGTAGGCAGTGGAACACATTCAACACCTGTTCCTTACCCTGGACCTCTTAGCCCTGCCTGATTCTTTCCAACTGCCACTTTGAACTAGTCAAGAGATACTCAGTTGTGTAAATCTGTGAACACTTGGACTGTGTTTTCCTTCTGAATGAGCTACATGAGCTTTACAGAGTCCTGATGATCTTTGATCACCTTGGCTTTGATCTTATAAACAGGACTGGATAGGAAACCTGCTTTTCTAATGGCAGTGTTTCTTAATTTCCTTTTACTTCTTAGCCTGACTATTGTGTACGACAGCCTTCGTTTGCTCTCCCAAAATGAACAGTTCATGTAGGTTGCAGCTGAAAGTTAATCAGAAACTTGTTGACCACAGGAATATATCAGGAATTAGGACAGACAAATATTTGCTATTCAAATAAGAAATGCCAAGTAAATCCCTAGGCCAAGAAGTAAGTTCAACAAAGGACCTATCTCCTTTTTATTCATGATGGTGATGGTGATAGTAATAATGACAAGAATAATGATTGTGTTTGTGTGTGCACTGAAACATCTGTGGGCCTGTGTGTAAATTACTAGTGATTAGCTTTGGAATGAGGTCACAGAACACTTTTTTTCATTTTTTATTATATATTTTTAATTTGCTTTTAGTAGAATACTTTTCATTTTCTACATCATATGTATTTCTGATGTTTAAAGTTATTACTATAGCACATATTTCCTATAAGCAGATAAACAAGTCAGAAATTTAAAAATAAGCAGAAAAACAAGTCAGAAATTTAAAAAGAAAGAAACACCTCTATGAGACTCAGTGACATGTTGCCCACAGCGGGTCTTTCCCACACGTGAAAGGAGAACACTGAGTCACACTACGCAGAGGTTTCCACAGCAAAGAAGGAAATTCGGGTTGTTTTTTAACACTTCTAGCTGGTTGAAAAGGTCATCTCCTAAACTATTATTTTAAATTTACAAATCTTTTAATGCAATGGCATGAGTTTTTGAGTAAAGTATAGATGTTTGGGGGGATTTAAAATGCTATTGGTGATTTAGTAGAGAAAATGACATAAAAGAAGCTTACTAAAATCCAGTCTGATAATGTTTACAAAATGTTGCTATCAACTAAATGAAGACATTAATCATTAATTCACCACTTCAATAAAGTTTTGAGGTACCTATTAAAATAGACATTTAAAAAATATTTATATACATCCTAATAAAGCACTCTAAAACTAAATCTGTATGTCTATGATTTTTTTGGGGGGGTTACCAAGGATTGAACTCAGGGGCACTTGACTACTGAGCCACATCCCTAGTCCTTTTTTGTATTTTATTTAGAGAAAGGATCTGAGTTGCTTAGTGCTTTGCTAAGTTGCTGAGTGCTGGCTTTGAACTCATGATCCTCCTGCCTCAGCCTCCCAAGCTGCTGGGATTACAGGTATGCACCACCCTGCCCAGCTATCTATAATTTTTTAATGTAAAAATTACTTGGTCTTAAATGTATGATTTTAGCTATCTATACGATTTTTAAAAATATTTTTTAGTTGTCAATGGATCTTTATTTATATATATGTGGTGCTGAGAATTGAACCCAGTGCCTCACACATGCTAGGCAAGTGCTCTACCACTGAGCCACGACCCCGGCCCCTATCTGTACAATTTTGACCATGTTATTGTTACAGAAATTGCAGTCCTGTATTCTTTCTACCACTACCCAAATCTATTTCCTTTTTGGTACATGGAAGTAGGCATTTAAGCAGCAGAACTTTATCTCAAAATTATGATTAACTTACTCTTTGGATATTTATTTTAATTTTTTTGAAGTATTTATTTATTTGCTTTAGTTGTACACAATGCGTTTTTATGTGGTGCTGAGGATCGAACCCGGGCCTCGCACGTGCTAGGTGAGCGCTCTACCGCTGAGCCACAACCCCAGCCCCTATTTATTTTAATTTTAAACAAAATTTTCTAAATTAATTAAAGCACTCATCAGAATAATTACCAATTGCCTACAAAGTGTTAGGCACTGTTCTGGTGCTTGGGGGTACATCCTAGACATAACAAAGATTGCTGCCTTTGGGAATCCTACAGTCTAAATGGGAGTGACAATAAAAATAAGCATAACGAATAGGTAAATTATGGAATATGTTAGAAACTGGTAGGTGCTATGAGAGAGATGATGTTTAGAGTTTTAGGCAATAGGATGCCAACTCAGTACCAGATCCCAAGTGACAGGTAGCCTGTTTTTTAATAAACTTATTTGAAGGGAATTTTTCTTCTGTGGGAAATTCAAGTCCCAGGGCAGAGGCCTGCTTGCCTATGTTCAAGGGTAGTCCTGGGGGTGGGCCTCCTTGAGAGAGAAAGTCAGAGCACAGACAGAAAGGAGATAAGGGAGCCCTCCCTGTGCCATCTGGAGAAAATGCACCTCACATGGAGGGACCAGGCAGTGCAGAGCCTAAAAGTGGGGACCTGTCTGGTATGTTTGTTAACAGCATAGAGCCCAGTGCATCTGCAGATCTGCAGTGCTGGGAGGAAACGATGAGGGTGTGGGGGCCAGACACTTTGAGCTCTTGAAGGTCATTGTGAGGACTTTGGTTTTTACCTACAGGAAATGGGGAGCAACTGCAGGTTTATGAGCAGAGGTGTGACATAATCTGATTTACATATCCATTTAAGAAAAAATTTTAAGATATTGTAGGGAATAACAAAATGTGAAACTGAGCATATTTACTTTAACTGCGTATTTTAAGCCTTGATATTATAAGATCGTTTTAGAGTCAGATTATAGATAATGTACCCCTTTAAAATTTTTTCCAGTATGTTATATATACGTAAGTGGACTTCCTTCTATATACTTACCACTTTTTCTTTATTTTTTTCTTTTTTTTTGTATATTCTCAGTTACACCTTTTTTTTTTTTTTTTTTTTTTTTTTTTTTTTTTGGTGCTCATTTAAATTTGTAACTGAGTGGTTTTCCTTTTTGTCTTCTGCTTCTTGTTACAGCATGGAGGATTGAACCCAAAGTTTGTGCATGCTGGGCAAGGGACCTACCACTGAGCAATAAACTCAGCACTTTTAACTTTTTGTCTTGCTAAATTGCCCAGGATGGATTCAAACTTGCAATCCTCCTTCCTCTCAGGTTGTTGGGATTACAAACATGTACTAACATGCCCAGACTAAGTTTTATCTAACATGTATACTTAATATTCTAAGGTGCTCCTGAACAAAACCAGTACTGTAGTCATTTGGTTAAAATGCTTTATGACTCAGCTACACAGAGGAAAGAGTAATAACAAATGATTTTAAATAATTTTACTTTGTACCTTTTACAAATAAAAATACTTCAAGGGTCAAATGTCATTTTCATATAAAAATCTGTCTCATTCTGTTTTGCTTTAATAAAATTGTGATTATCTATTACTTTCCATTTAAGAGAAACAGAAAGTTGGTTATTTGACACTTATGTAACTTCTGTTCATTATAAAAAAAAAGGTGTTTTAAGATAAGCTAATGAAGAGTTGATGTATAAATGAGAGTAGATTCAGCCCTGGGTTAAATTGTGAAACAGGTCAAGTTTGGCTTCCTCTTCCTCTTTGAGTTTACAGGCACCAAAATATCTGCAGTGCCTGGTACAGCACCTAGCACACAGTAGGTTCTCATTATATATTTGTTAAATGAGTGCCCATTTCTTGGAGGCATCCCTTTTATTAAATTGTTAAAGACTTTGTATGTTGCCCATTTTTGGAGTATTTGCATTTTAAAAGATTGTGGGCTGGGAAGTGGGTAACCTCTACTAAAGATATGAACTGCTAATGGTTAAACATCAGAGTCACAGCAGAGATTTTTTTTAAAGTGGGGGAATTTCTGCAGAGCCCCTCTAAACCACATCAATGGACAACTATTTACTTTGCTTGTCATTGGGCCAGCTGTAAGCTGAGGGATTCAGAGCTGCCTTTGGTTTGTAGCCTTTGGACACAATATCCTGAATTACTTCTATTTCTTCATTCCTGCGCAAAAAAAATTATCAGAATTGTTGATTCTACAGCAATTTCTACCAATTTGTAGACTTTTTGCTTACATATTGTATTATTCAGTACAACTTGAAAACTACTGAATGATACAAACTGTATCTTTATAGTTCAAGCTCTTTCTCACCTTTGACGTTCTACAGGCCTGTGACAGTGGCTGCAAGGTGAGGAGGGGTGTCCCTGAAATGGAGAACTGCCCACAGCATTAGTCTGTCAAGCTCATGCTGAACCCGGCAGTCTGCAATGCAGCTGAAACATACTGCATTTAACCAATGGCTTCCATGCTCTGGAGGGACTCGATGGAGGCATATTTCACTGATGGATATCAAAACAAAACATCAGAGCTGGACAAAAAGTAAAGCGGTGAAGACAAATTCATTGCAATAGGGGGAGAGACCCCAGTATAGAACTGGGCTCCATTCTGAATACACCAGGAATAAGTGGGAATTTACAGTCAAGGAGCAAGGGGTCCATGGTCAGAAAATTGCTAAGAGGAGAGATCAAGTTGGATGGATTCTGCTGAACCAACCCAACAGGTTGTAGGCAGGCCAGCATGAACAGATACCAAAGATGGAGAGTGAATAATTTTAATTAGACATCAATTAGATTCATGCTAAACTGCCTTGGCAGCATTTTGTGCTACAGTTGGAGTTTACAAGGAAGAGCACGCATGGATCAAGGAGAAGGTCCAAAAGCCTGACTAAAGTTTGGGAAGCAAAGAATCCCTGTCACAGGGTCCACACGGGTGCTCGACCACAGGGACTGAACTGGCAAATACACTTCTGCACTTTATTAATGCTACTGTGGCTTTGCAAGCTTCCCTGCAGTTCTTGAACGAGGCCTAAGGCAACCCCGCCACACCGTTTTCCCGCCCCAGAAGAGGCTCACGATCCCTCGTGGGTAACCCTGCCATCTATCTGTCCGGACCTCTTCCCCTATTCCCGCTATTCTCAGCCTCTGGACCTCCACCGCGAGCCAGGACAGTAGCCCGCTAGACCGAAGAAGCGGACGCTGCGAAGGCGCCCAAAGCAGCTCTAACCCAGTCGGCTCTCCCGGGTTCTGATGTAGCCGCCACTCAAGTGCGAGGAAGTGCGGGGCGGACCGTCGGCCGCCCCAGGAACCCGGCAGCCAGCCCAGGAGCCCGGGAGCCCCGACGGCAGGCCCCGCCCCGAGCCGCCAAGCCCCGCCCTGCTCGGCCCACTCTCCTCCCTCCCATTGGCTCGGAGGTTTTGCGCGTCACGCTGGCGACCCCGGCGTGCCCTCCCAGCAGGGGCGGGGCCCGGGGCGGGCGAGGCGGGGCCGAGCGCGCACGCGCAGATGAGCGGGTCTGGCCGGGGAGGGGGGGGAAGGGGTGGTGTGCCCGGTTTCCTGGGTTACCTGCGGGGCGGGGGCGGGGAGTTCGCGGCGGCCGGGCGGCGGCGGCGGCGGCGGCGGCGACTGGGGATTCTCCGGGTGAGGTAGAGCGCGCGGCGGCCTCGGAGCAGGTAAAGGCGGCCGCCGGGCGCTGGCCATCCCGCGGAAGGCTGGGTCCGGACCCCAGCGTGGCCTGGAGGGAAGGCGGCGCTCAGCCCGGGCGGGGGTCGCGGCAGGGACGCCGAGGACGCTGGGACTCGGCCCGCGCGCCGGCCCGGGCTCCAGTGTCCCGGGCTGCTCCTGCTCGGGGCCCCGGGACGTGCCCGCGGCGCGGCTGCCCTGACCGCGGCGGCCCCGGACGCTAACTTTACTTCCCGCAGGCTGGCGGCGGGGCCGGCAGCTCGCCGGTCTCCGCCCGGCCCGCGGCACCGCTCGGGCGCAGACGGCAGGAGGGGCCCGGGGCTGACAGTTCCCGCGCGCCGCCCCGCCGCGCCCTGCCCCGGCCGGCCCACCTGTCAGTCCCCGGGCGCCTCGGTCCGCGCTCGCCCTGACTCCCGCTCCCAGGCCACAGCCCGGGCCCCGAGACCTCCGCCCTGATCCGGGGCATCCCTGGAGCCGTGGCCGGGCTGAGCTGTGAGGAGATGACCCAGGGAGACCCCGGTGCCAGTGTTCAGGCCAGCGGTGGTGCGCGGAGGAGGGACGGGCCGAGAGGCTGGGGAACGCTGCTGTGGCCCTGGTCCTTACCGGGTTAAACAAAACAAAACATCCCATATGCTCAGCAGACCGTGCACACACCCAATGACAGCGCTTGGTAGTTGATGGGGTTTGTTTTAAGCGGATAGAAAAATTTAGAGGTGTTAAATCTTGTGTTGAATATGCTAGTGTTGAATTTGGGCCAGTGTTTCCTTGAAAATTGAATTCAGCTCGCCTTTTCTTTGGGGTTTGTTTAACCGATTGATAGGACAAACTGAATTGAGTTTTTCTTCCTGAATATTCTTGGCTTTTCTGCTCTTACTACTTTAAACTTCCACACCCAGAAACCTTATGCTAATAAAGATGTTGACTCTAAGCTTTCATTTTATAGATGTAGTTGATTAATATGGGCAGTCTTAAAGAGCTTTGCAAGTAGCTAGCAACTTGCTTTCTGGTAGCTCTTTGCTATCATCCATCCATATCTGCAAAGATGGGAGGATTTGGAGAAGAGAAGGCATAAGGAGAAATGAGTTATTGTGATTTAATTTTCATAAAACATATTATATAATATATATTATGTATGTACTTAGTAAATATTGTTGAACACTACAGTGGGCCAGACACTTTTCTAAATGGGTAAATATCTCTCCTTCATGGAGCTTACGTTCTAGCCAGGGACCTCAGATAATAAAGGAAGAGTATTGCTGTCAGTTGGTGTTAGGGAAAAAGAGTATTGCTGTCAGTTGGTGTTAGGGAAAAAGCAAGGAAGAGGAAGGACAGAAAATGGAATGGGCTGCAATTACAGGTAGCAAGGAAAGGCCTCCTGGAGAAGATGACTTTTGAATTGGAAGAAAGTGAGGGGTAATTCTTGCCCCTTTTTTGGGGAAGGGTGTGAAAACAGGGAAAAGCATTTGCAAAAGCCCTGAGGCGGGAGTGGATTGGGCGTGTTTGAGAAGAGCAGACAGACTGATTTGTTTGTGATTAGAGGAAGCAAAACTAGGAGTCTTAGAATAACATCAGAGAGGTTAGTGGGCTGGGAGATCACATTGAGTAAGACCCTACAGATTTTTTGTAAGGAAGGGAGTCATTCCTTGAATTAAAAAGGGTGCAATCATATATACCCTTTAAAAAGGTCGCTGTAGGCCAGGGTTGGGCAGGAGCAGGCTCAGGGATACCAAACCTGGGACTTGCCATAATCCAGGCCAGAGATGATGGAGCTTGGATCAGAAGAGAATTAGTGGCAGTGGGGAGAGGTTGTTGATTTCTGCATAAATTGAGGGTAGAAATGTAAAGGACACAGAATTTTTTGTCCTAAGAAAGTAGAAAAGTTGGGTGGATGCATATTGATATGAGGACTACCAGATAAGGAGAAAGTGAATTTGAGGATAATACAATTAGACATCCAAGTGGAGATTATTAGTAGTATACTCTAGTGACTGTATTGCAGGAATTTTTATGTTACCTTGACTATTCTAAGGGCATAATATTTTTCACCCACAAACTGCCAGCTTTTGTTTCATGCTCATTTTCTTTTCGGTTCTTTTGAAGCAACCTAGTCATTCTTTCCCCTAGTGTAGTTTTGTTTTTGTTTGCTTGAACTCAGGCCATGTGTTTGTTAGTTTTAGTAGTAGAGAAAATGTATATTCCAGAATTTTAGAGTACCCTTTTAATATGTTGCTGTATTTAATTTGAACACCTTCATTTGATTAATCTTTTTCTACATTATCTTAAGATACCTAGCTTAAGTTTAAAAAATTTAAGCTCTAGAAATGTTATCAAATGTGGCTTTATCTTGCCATTTGTGAAATTAAGTGGAAATTACCTGGATTTTAAAAATTAAAAAAAAATTTTTTTGTAGGTGGACACAATACCTTTATTTTATTTTTATGTGGTGCTGAGGATTGAACCCAGTGCCTCACGTGTGCCAGGTGAGCGCTTTACCACTGAGCCACAACCCCAACCCCAGTTACCTGGATTTTTAATACTTTACTAATAAATCAATAATATACAGATATTATCCTAATTCTTTTGTTTTATTAAAGATGTCTTGAAATAAATGGGCCACTACATGTTAAATGGAGATTTTTTTAAACATCAGATTACACAGTATTGAATCAATAAAACTCGACCTGTAAAACTTGAATTAAAAATGTATGACTCCTAGAATTTAAGGTCTGCCCCTTTCATGAAGAAGCAGGAAATAAGATAATATTTTTAAATGGATTTTCAACCTAAATATATCTTGAAAATATAGAAAAATGCATCTGATTAGTAACTAGTTATAAATTGATCTTGGAGTCAATGGAGATACTATGTTCTCTTTGATGCTACTTTCTTTTGCTACTATTTCTCAGCAGTGTTTGTCCTTGTACCTCTTAACTCCTCTGGTCTTGTTTATAGTGATTGAGAGAGGTCTGATAAAAGTTGGAAATTTGAATGCTTAGCAAGTCTAACTGCTGGGAAAAAAATAAAATATAACAAAGAAACCTAATATCATGGAAGAATGAGGCTTAAAATCAATAATAATTAATCAAGAAAGGAATCAAGTAATTTTCTATAATGATAGTCATTGTTTAATTCAAATGTGATTATTTGAAATTCAAACCCAAAACTAATGAGGAAATGAGAGCTTCTAGCTATTTTAAATAAGTGGAAGATACAGATGAACAGTAGAATTCTACACATACTTAGAAATGTTTATGAAACTACCACTAACTTTTAAAAAATACACAGGTGGTCATAAAATGGATTACTACTCAGCAATTATGGAAGGCTCTATAGATCATAAAGCAACATGGATAAAAATCAAGATAATTACACTATATAGATAAAGCCAGACCAGAAAGGAAAGTACTGCATACTCCATGGTTCCGCCTGTAAAATGCTAGAAAATTCAGATGATCTTCAGTGGCAGAGAGCATATCAATGGTGACTTGGGTATGGGGTGAGGAGATGAGAGGCAGAAAGGAGGGGAACAGTGGTGCTCCAGGAGGCTCAGTGGAGTGCTGGGTATGCTCACTATCTCGATGATGAGGACAGTTTCATGGGCATGCACATATGTTGAAACTTACCAAATGATATACTCTGAATATGTTTGTTTTGTTCTGTGCCAACGATACCTTAATAAAATGGTATTTAAAAGTAGCTCAACCATGAACAGACACAGAGGAATCTTAAATGTATAACATCAAGTGAAAGAAGCCAACCTGAAAGACTGATGCTTTATGATTTCAATTATATGACGTTCTAGAAAAGGAGATAGTAAAAGATCATTGGTTGCCCGAGGTTGAGGGGAGGGAAGAATAATGTGCAGAAAGAGTACAGAGGATTTTTAGGGCAGTGAAACTGTTCTGTAAGATGTTACAGTTGTGGATAGGTGCCACCCTGTGCTTGCCAACACTTGTTGCATGTACGCAGGAAGGGTGACTCTTAATGTAGACTATGGACTTGGGATCAGAATGACCTGTCAGTGTAGGCTCATCAATTGTAACAAATCTACCTCTTTTTGGTGTGGGACTTCCAAAGCCTTGAAGGTTGTGTGCAGGGTCAGGTATATGGGAACTCTATTTTCCACTCATCTTAGCTCTGGACCTAAAACAGGTCTAAAAAATAGAGAAGATTTTTGTCAGAAAACTGGAGAATGGCAGATTTTACATTTAAAAATCGAGGAAGATGGAGGTGAAACTGAGAAATTATACATTGGAAATCATGACAGTGACTGATTCCTAGAAAGATAATGGACCAGATTGCCACATGCTTTATAATTACAAAAGAAAGCACTGATTACTAAGACCTGGAATTCATTTTTAAAGAACAAATCATATTGAACTAACCTCATGCTCACTTTGCCAAAGATATGATATCTAATTCTTTGATTCTAGACTGGGTGAATAGTGATGCTGATAATTTCTAATTTTTAAAATACAGGTGGAAGAATGGGGTTGAAGAATGAAGTCCATCAGTTTTCTTCAGTTTGGTGGAATTAACTATTGTATTTCTTTGTTGGAACCAAGTTAGATAGAATTAAAGTTGGGAGGGGACTCTGAGCCAAATAAAAACATCTTCATTTATATATATATATGTGTGTGTGTGTGTGTGTGTGTGCGCGCGCGCGCGCGTATGTGTGTGTATATATATACACACACACACACACACACACACACATATATATATATATATATATATATATATATATATATATATATATTGGTGCTGAGGATTGAGCCCAGGGCCTTATGCATGTGAGGCAAGCCCTCTATCAACTGAGCTATTTCCCCAGCCCAATAAATATATTTTTTCAAGTACTTTTGGTAATGGAGGACAGTGGACGGAAGCTTGAGCAGGGAGATGTGATTGGTGGAAAATTTTTCTCTAAGGATGGATAAGTCAGGGATACTTTCTTGGGTTGTGGCAAGAGGATATGAAAGAGGAAGAAATTTGAAGTTAAACAAGAAGGAAAATAATTGACCAAACATAATCCCAAAGGAAATGGGAGGGATGGGACCCAGGGGAAAGGGTTGCTATGGAGAGCAGTGGTGCCCCTCCTAGTTAAGAAGGGAAAGGAAGTAGGGAGTGGATGGAGGTAGAGTCAAGTGTCTAGGGTGTGTCTCCTTTCTCTGAGAAACATGACTGTCTCCTGAAACTGAGAAGGAAGAACATGGGCTGGGGTGTGCTTCAGGGAAAAGAAAAGTTACTGTTCTGTTTGGGAAGGGGACAGGTTTGAAATGACGAGTGTATAAAGAGGCCGTTCAGAATGGTCAAGCCTTTCCTCCACCACTTACCTGCAACAGTGCAGACCTGAACCTGGGTGGGAGCAGGAAGGAAAGGTATGGTGGAGAACTCGGTGGGAGGAGGGGGGGTGATAGGAACTTATCAAGAGTAGTAACAAGGTTGCCCATTGAAGGGCTGGACCATGGGCATCCTACTTGATTGAGGAAGAAAAAAGCCAAACCAGCTGGAGCTGATAAATGTGGTGAATGAAGAGGGTAAAGAATCTCATTAAATAAGGAGCAGAATTAATGGCAGTATTGAGTATTAGAGATGGAAAAATAGACACATGTGATGTGAGAATCCTAAATAAGATTCTAGACTTGGAGTTGTTTCAGGTGATAAGGGCCAAAGTACAACTTGGTGATGGTGGGTAGCCAAATTAATGGTGCTAATTACAACAGTCATGGTATTTTAAAAAGTTGCAATTTATTGGACACTGTACTGGTCACTACACTAAATGCTCTCCATATGTTGTCATACCTAATTTCATAATAATCCTTTAGGACCATATTATTATCAATATTTTACATCCGAGGAAACTGGGTCTTGGTGAGATTAAGTAACTTTCTCCAAGCACGCAGCAAGGAAGTACCTGAGTCTAACTCCAGTGCCCTTGTGGCCAGCTAATAAACCATGTTGGCCTTCTGCAAAGAAGGGATTATTGAGGAAGAGGAAGGCAAAGTACTTTAACTCTACTGTGTTGGGATTAATTGTTCTTAAGGATCATGAAGCCCCTGGAATATCAGCTCTTGTGGGGAAAGACAGTTACATGACAAAATTCATAATAAATGGAGATGATTGACTCAAGGGTCAGTAGGTGTCAGTTATAAATATAGCTATACTATAACATTAATGTTGGATCAAATGGAGTACAATGATTCATGAGTCACCTGGGAGACCAGGAGAATACTAACTTGTCTTCCTGGCTTGGGACCTGGGTGGTATAGTGGTTTATTAAGAAGCAATAAGGTAACCTTCCTGTGTGAAGGTAGGATATAGGGAAGCTTCTTAGCAACAGGGTAGGGGTTCTGAGGGGTAGGGAGTAACAAAGTCAGAGGCAGGATGACTCACCTAGTTGTACTTGAAAACTCAGAAAGAATGGGTGGGTACATAGGGAAATCATGTAATTTATTGGCCGAACAGGTGCTATTTTGTGAATGAAAGAGTGTCACTAATAGTTGTTCTGGGGGAGCAGACACCAATCAGGACTGTCCTGGGCAAATAGAAATGTTTGGTCATACCAATGGTCAGTATCCAGAGAGGGTACATTGGAAAGGGGCTATAGATATTAAGAATGAATAATTGAGCCCAAGCTAGAGGGGCATGTATTGCAGCACACCAGCTTAAGATGATCTTCTCTAGCCCATGATATTGCCCTGAAATGCCCTGGGTACAGCTTTTATAAGTATCTCAGGATTTAGAGAAAGTTCTTAGTTTCATCTGGAGTTGAACATTTGGAAGTTCATCTTGAAACAATAGGAGTGGTTGAGATAATCAATGGAGAACACAAAGAAAGAGAATATAGGTGGGGGAGAGAATTGGGAGCCAAGAGTCCAGCCAGGGAGGCAGAGAAGTAGTCCCAGGAAAACCAAGAAAAGCAGACAAATGTGTATGCACATGGGTTTTGTCATCTCACAGGTCAGGAGAGGAGAGAGTTAAGAAATGGATGGTTAATCGTCTCATGCTTCATGTTCCTCAGAGAGGTCAAATCAGATAAGTACTGGAACGTGTCTATTGGAACGAATTTGGCAATCAAAAGGTTATTGTTGATCTTGGCCTGAGTGGTTTGGGTACAGTAGTGTGGGCAAAAGCCGGGCTGCAGTGTGTGGAGGAGTAAGGTGGGTTGAGAATACAGCTTCCTTTATGGACTGCCGTTGAATAATTTTTTTGTTTGTTTGTTTGTTTTTTTTTGTACTGAGGACTGAACTCAGGGGCACTCGACCACTGGGCTACATCCCCAGCCCTTTTTTGTATTTTATTAGAGACAGGATCTCACTGAGTTGCTAAGTGCCTCGCCATTGCTGAGGCTGGCTTTGAACTCGCCATCCTCCTGCCTCAGCCTCCCAAGTGCTGGGATTACAGGTGTGCGGCCCTTGAATAATTTTGAAAGAGGAGGTACCAGCAGGATTTTTTTTTTTTTTCCTTTTAAGGTGTTGGTAGTAAAGAAGCCAGTGGAGACGAAGGGTTAAAAACTAGGAAGGAGGTGGAAGTAAAACCAGTAATGTCTAGTAAGTAATTCTGTTGTCGTTAAAGAATGAAAGAAGATGAAGGTACATTTTAAATTAAGTAAGATAGACTATATAAAATCTAAAATTTATCAAAAACTGGAACTGGTGGGCAGTGTTTTGAAGAGACAGATTCTTAATTTGAAGGGAATATTGAAAAATTTATGTATAGAGTGTGGACCAACTCTAGGATTCTATTTTTCTGCACTGTTTTTTTTTTATATAGGTTTGTCATGGCCTGCCTGCAAGATTTTTGTTGCAATAGATTTGCGATTTTCTAGCTAAGTATATTTAAATATTTTGTTACAGCATTTGATTCTTGGCTGGATTCAGCATTTAGTAATTTCTGTTTATTTGGCATTAATGAAGTTAAATCTGTATGTTTTATAACTATTATGAACTTTTTTCCCCTGATGGTATTGGGGATTAAATCCAGACTTTTATTTTATTTTGAGACAAGATCTCACTAATTACTGAGGCTGACCTCAAACTTGCAATCATTTTGCCTCAGTCTCTGCAGTAGCTGAGATCATAGGCATGCTTCACAATACCTAGCTAAGTACTATAAACTCTTACAAAGCAATAATGGTATATTAATTTTTTCCCTTTCTCCTCTCTCCTTAAATTTGATCTAACCAAAATGTAATTTGCTATGATTTTTGTAGTTCACTTGTCTTAGTTCTTTGGACAGACGAATAATAATTGCAATTTCATAAATATTTCAACAGCATAATTATTACACTGAGCTTGGATGAATGTGAAATTAAAACAGTGATGAGAACGATTTCCTCATTTATCATAGAAATGTAGCCTGTTTGAAAGGGCAACATAACATCTATCAGTTCAGAAAATGCATTCATTGTTATTGCTTCTGGTTGTTCATTCATCGAAGTGCAAAATTCACTGTATTCTGGCCAATGGCAATAGGAAGTTTTACTGGTGTAACTTGAAGAAACAGTGCTTATCTCCACCAGCTCTTATCCTGCTTTTGATATTTACTTGTCTAGACTTTATTAAACTTCACTGCATTTTGACTGAGAGTTTGTTAAAGATTAAAATCGTTTGCCATTTTCTGAATTTCATCTTAGTGAGGTATCTAAGGACAGTAATGGTGATAATTATGCTTGAAGTCTTTTCTCTTTATACTTTTAGAGAATATTTCTAATGTCATTTGTTCCTCATTACTAAAATATATTTATTTTCTCAATATCTTATTTTAAAAAGTATAATACCAGTTTTGACAAAACCTAATTACGCACACCTTAAGGAAATGTTTAAAGTGTATGATCATGATCTTGAATAGATCTTTATGCTTACTACATTTTCTTTTTCTTTTTTTGGTACTGGGGATCGAACTCAGGGGCACTCAACCACTGGACCACATTCCCAGTCCTTTTTAGTATTTTGTTAGAGACAGGGTCTCACTGAGTTGCTAAGTGCCTCGCCATTGCTGAGGCTGGCTTTGAACTCGCGATCCTCCTGCCTCAGCCTCCCAAGTGCTGGGATCACAGGTGTGCGCCACCACGCCCGGCTGTATTACTACATTTTCTGAATGTTGTACTGTCATGAAAGTTCACAGCCCAAAGAGACATTGGAAGATCATCTACTTTTTTTTTTGTGGTATGGGGATTGAACTCGGGGGGCGCTCGACCACTGGGTCACATCCCCAGCCCTTTTTTTGTATTTTATTAGAGACAGGATCTCACTGAGTTGCTAAGTGCCTCACCATTGCTGACGCTGGCTTTGAACTCAACGATCCTCCTGCCTCAGCCTCCCAAAGTGCTGGGATTACAGGCGTGCGCCACTGCGCCCAGCTATTTTTTGTTTTTTACAATTATATATAAGAACAATGGGGGGGGGGCAGAAAGGTTACGCAACTTGTGTGACATTCTAAAGAGTTTGAGGTAAAACAAAACCTGAGAATCTCTTGATTTTTTTTTTTTTTTTTAGTCTGGTACTTTTTCTACTGTACTGACAATTTCTTGAATATTTCAGTCATTTTCAGAAAGTAACTCCATAGCCAGTGATGCCTGTGCAACCACAGAACCCTGGAGTGGCTGGTTTCCAGTGCAGGATCCCTATGACTCTAACTTGTTCTTAGTGTGTCTCCGTCTCACCACAGTGACAGAGAGCACTGTGACAATGCCCACAGTGGTAGGGGGGAAAGGTGTGGGTTGGATTTGAAATGACTTTGCTCAGAAAGTGTCATTGGTGTCCTGTCTTCGCTCTGCTCTCCAGAGCCTGTGCTCTTCTCCCCTGTCCATTCATCTTCCTGGACAACGAGGAGGCAGGGAGTCCACAGCTGGATCTCAGTTTCACCTTGCTCTTGCCTTTCTCATATGAAATGTTTTATAACAGTAAACAGTTTTCCATGATTGACTGCATCAGCTACTTTTTTCTTTCTTTAAAAGGAGACTTATGTATAGTTTCTGTGTGATCACAGAAGAATGGGAGAAAACTAGAGCTGTCCATCTTGCAAGTTGTACTGAAAGTTATGTGTCTGTGTTCAGTATTTCTAAAACTTACTTTGCAGAGTTTTTCACTTTAGGTAAAATATACCTGAAAAACAATTCATCATTATAGTGTTGCTTTTTAAATGATTTTGATTGTTTTCATTTCATGTTTAGGATAAAACTCCAAACTGTTATTTAGAGGGTATGAAAATGTATCATGTCTATAATAGATTTTAAAGAACTTTAAAACCATATTCTATGAATGATAATCTTTAACATAGTATGAATAAACATCCAAAAGTTTATTGTTGAATTTTTTTATATAAACAATTATGATAAGGTGTTTAGATGTTTGCGTAGCACTTTGTTTCATTAGTACCTTCAGTGCTTGCTGTGGAATGCAGAAAGGCTTTTGTGAATGTGCCTATTTATTTCTCAGAGCCTTAGCTGGGGGAAGATTTTCTAAAGATATTTGAACAGTAAAATGTTTCATATTGAAGTTAGTATTAAATGAATTGTTCATTGAATTCTCACTGTTTATGGCACTGTATTAGCACCCCCCTTTTTTTTTTTAGTAAAATAAGACCTGATTTCTTTCTTAAGGAAGGGAAAGTAACAATTTAATCTTAAAATACAGTGCTAAAACAGAGGTGTGCAGAGAAGTTATTAATTGGGAATTAATGGGAATTTCCATGGCAAAAGTAACATGATTGAAATGGTGGAATAGTGTTGAGGACACCCTGTGGGGAATTGTAGGGTAGTGCAGTGTGTTAAGATGGGTTTGAGAGGCTTCATGGTGGAGCATATTGCATACTCTGATTTTAAGGAATTGAGATCTTATTTCCTACAAATCGGAGTGTTATTATAATCTCCAGAAATCTGAGTTACCTTTTTAGCAATTGTAAGATTTGATTGGATGGAAAACAGACCATAGGCAGGGTGACCAATTAGGAAGTTGTTGGTATTGCAAGTGAAAAAAAAGAGGCAAGGGCCTAAGAATGCTTAGGCATAGTTAGAGGGCAGGGGCCGGATTCAAAATGGTTGCCCATTTTGTTACTGATTTTTCTCCAGTCTGCCAGGCACTGTTATGCATTCTGGACGAGTTCTCTCATTGAATCTTGACATTCATGACAAATGTAGGTACTCTGGGGAACCCAGTTGTACAAATAAGAATATGAGCCTGAGAAAGAGGAAGTCAAGTATCCAGGAACACAGAGCTGATGAGTAGTTGATGCAGACATGAGCCAGCAAGGTGTCAAGAGGGAGGATTGTCTAGGCCCCAGATGAAGTGCTATTCTCGTTTCTCATCTGAGTGACTGGGTAGAGGCTAGAAACTGAAATAGAAGTGAGAAAGGAAGAGTCAATATATATAGAATACCAAGAGATTGCCCTAGTCTGAGTCCTGCTGACACTAAGTAGCTCAACGACCTTGGGCAATTGCCTAACCTTTCTGTGCTTCAGTTTCTCAAATGAGAAACAAAAAATAATGGCACTTATGAGATTGTCAGGGGGTTAAACCAACTATGTATATATAGTGCTTTCAGTAGCACCAGGTGTGTAATCAGTCACTGTGGCTACTAATTAGATCCTCACCATCGTTGTTGTCATTCTATAAAAATCCAAAGGTCTGCCTTGAGGATGGATGAACTAGTTAGTATGAAACTTCTAGTATATTTCTTGCAACTAGGGTAGAAAGCCAGAGGAGGTGTTCCACATGGATGGCCTTCATGATTCCTTTTAGTGAAGACTTACTAAAACTGCAGTGTCTCTGAATTTCTGCCTTTGTGTGGTACTCAAGGTCAACATAGGTTCTTCTGAGATAGCTGGTTGCCCATTTTGTTTTAGGGAAAATGAACCACTTGTTGAAGGGCTTCAGTTTGATGGATGCCGGTGTTGTCTTTCTCTGACTTTCTGTTAAAATTCTGTCTGTGCCTGGATTTCCTTTATTTCTTGGCCAGTGTTGTAATACAATGAGCCAGAGTGGCCTCTTCCTCCCAGACTTTCAAGGCAACTGGATTGGACAGTGTTAACAAAGACTTCTGGGCTTGCGGAGAGGGGAATGGATACAGGCAGTATTGTTTGTTGACTCCCTAAAATATGAAGAAAAAAAATAGTAGGTATTTTTTTTGGGGTCACCCTCCCCTGAAATACTTTTAATACATTTATTTTTGAGTGTTCTTTATTTGAACAGTCCACACAGTTCTACAGATATTGAAAGTATTTCATAAAACACATTTTTCTACTTAGTCCAAATGCATTATACACAATAAATGTAGGAACAGAACAACCATTTGTTTTCATGTTTATTGCTTAAGGATTATTATATTTCTCTGTGTTTAATATGAAACATCTAGGTCAGAGCAGCTTTTATCCCCATGGTATTGAAATTCCAGTTAGAGTTAAAGCACTTCTTGTTAGAATATAAATACTTTTTTCTAGGAGGAGCAGCATTTTTTTCCAGATCACTTACTTTTTGGTGTAAATGAAAAATGGAGAAACATATGGAGAAAGATGATATGAAGCTATAGAACAGGAAGTTAGAAGTTTGGGTGGCAGGGAGTTTGTGGAGTTTTAAGGGTAGAAACAATAGCTGTACTTGGTGCTGGAGTTAATCACTAGAATTCTCTGACAGGTCGCATTCTGAAGGGCATAGTTTGTCTGTGAGAAGTCTTCCAGAAACTTTATGCAGTATCAGGAAAAACGTTGAATAGCTAATCCGCAGACCTAGTTACTAAGTTCTATGACTTTGGGGAAATTTCTTACCTTCCGTGTACCTTAATTTTCTTATCTATAAATGTTCTTATCTGTAATATGGTCTTTAAACCATAGGTCTTTTAACTCTGATTGTAGAGTCCAGGGACCTAACCAGTTCTATGACCTTGGACCTGTGGGCCTCAGGTTTTTTTCCCCTCATAGAGTGTGGGGTTAGAGACTATGATACATAAAGTTTCTGCTTTTATGAAAATATATGATTTAAAAATTTTCATGTTTATTCCTTTATTCATGTCAGTTGTGACATGGTGTAAATGATGTTACTTCTATTTTTTGTTTTTTGATTGTTAGTGATGTGTTGTAAAGAATATATGAGATCTTTGGGAAGGTTGCTCCTTAGTTTATTATCAATATATATAGAACTCCAGAGAGATGAGACTTAGCATATTTAAGTCCGTATCAACCTACTTTATTTTTAAGAAGACTGCTTCAATTGTAGCTTACTCTGATTCAACAGAATTTGTTGAGCACTTATTATTCTGTACATTTTTTAAAATTTTATTTATTTATTTACTTTAGTTGTACACAATGCAATGCATTTATGTTTACGTGGTGCTGAGGATCGAACCCGGGCCTTGCAGTGTGAGGCGAGCGCTCTGCCGCTGAGCCACAACCCCAGCCCCTCTGTACATTATTTTAATTCTCCAAATAATGCCATAATTTATAATAGTCTTCATCTTTTTTGGCACATAGCATTTCTGAAAAACATTCTATCCAGTGGTAATTTTTGAATACTATTGCAATTAAGAAACTTGGGAAAACATATGATCTTATTTTAAAAGGAAATTTTAAAGAATTTTTGTCACTTGGTGAGAGATTTAGACTTCAGTCTTTGGAACATTACCATTTGATGAGGAAAAATTATACTTTCTATGTTCATTATCACAACATTTTTATTGTCTTTTTCTTCTTTTCTGTGGAAGCCACAAGGCAGGGTAAAGTGGAAAATACAAGCACTCCCTTGCTTTTATTTTCATTGCTGCCTTGGAGACTGAATCATAAAGCAGAAGACTAAATCATGATCCACTGTTCTGAGGGAAGGTTGCAGTGACCCTTTTTTTCCTCCAGGTGGCACTCTCACAGCATGTTCAGCTGGCCTGAGCTTCAAATAGAACCATGGAATTGGCCAGCCATGTTATTGGTGTTATATAACCTCCTAGGAGCCACAGGACAACCCTGCGGGCTAGACAGTATATGGAAGAGGAAGCCAAACTTCACACAGCTCTGTGTGACTGGCTGGGAAGGGCTGGATTCCCATCTGCTGCCTCTGGGTTCTTTGTTTTCACTGCTGTCCGATGCTGGTTACATGCATATTTGACTGTTCAGAACAGATTTGGAAACTAGTGAAGACAGAATGAATAAGCAGATTAATATATATTTGTTGAAATATTTAGTAAATAATAAATATTGATTGAATTAGTGAATTTGTGAAAAACAAAGCTGTAGAAGCCCTTTCCCTTGGCTCTGGTATTTCTTCGGGAGGAAGCTCAGTGACTTAGGGATCACTTCTTGCATGTTGTTGAGCTTGAGGTTTTTATGTTTGATGTTTTGGTGGATAGTAGGCTATGGAAATTAATCACAAAACCAGAACAGAGCTGACTTCAAAGTCAGCTATCCAGATGTCTGCAGGAAGTTTCACTCAAAAGCAAAGCCATTGGTGACAACTTTATGGACCATTTCATTTCCACAAAGTAAAGGAAATGATCAGCAGACCTGATACTCTGAACTGAACTTTGACCTACAGTGAGGACTTAATCAGACAGGTGAACACAATGGGAATCCTGAAAGGCCACGCCATTTGTTCAGTAAGTGAGTTGCATTGCATGCCTCTGTACAGTGCCAGTGCTATTCTAGATGCTGGGATCTGGCAGGAAATACAACAGACAAAATGCCTGTCATTTTGGAGCTTTCATTTCAAGAGCTTATGATGATCTGGTGTCCAAAAACCTACCCTCGTGGTTACCTACCTTTCATTTCGCTGTGGATACCTACCTGCACAGTCACACTCAGGATGTTGTCATCACTGGAACTTCTTGTATCAGAGAAAATCCCAATATCCTTCATTCACATATTGTCTGTCCTTCAGTCTCACTGAGATCCACACTTCCTTGATAGACAAGTTTCTCCTTGTTATCAACATTGGCCTCACCTTGTGTTTGACCACATGGACTTTTCTGACACCCATCCCTGTGTTCCCTTTCACCCCTGCTTCCGCTACCTCCCCTAGTCTGCTGCCTTGGTTGGTAGGCCCAGGCTGCTGAATCCTGCTGAATAGTTGATACCACCAGAAACTCATGGTTTTCAGCCTCTGGTGAGCATTCAAGCTGTCAGGCAATCATAGAGTCTTTACTGAACAATTAGAAATAATATGTGGAAGAAAGGAGGAAGTCAAATGGCCAAATGAACTGATTTTAAATTAGTATATGCAGATGGAAGAATTTAGGACATGAAACCAAAGTATATATATATAAAAAAGGAACATAATCCTAGTCAAATAATAAGTTTTAGAAAAAAAGGATGACCTTTACATTTTATATAGAGAGAATAAAAATGACAAGTAAATAGTTTTTTTTTTTTTTTTTTTTTTTTTTTTTAGGTACCAGGGATTGAACTCAGGGGCACTCGACCACTGGGCCACATCCCCAACCCTTTTTTGTATTTTATTTAGAGACAGGGTCTCACTGAGTTGCTAAGTGCCTCGCCATTGCTGAGGCTGGCTTTGAACTCGCGATCCTCCTGCCTCAGCCTCCCAAAGTGCTGGGATTACAGGCGTGCGCCACCGCGCCCGGCGAGTATATTCTTATTAACATACTGACCTTTTAATCAGATATAGAGCCTGAATAAAACTCTCAGCTTCTGTTTTCTGTCTTTGACACAGAGAGTGATCTACACCCAGGTTAATAAAGGCAGAAGTAAGAAAAACAGTGGGAGAAGATTGAAGCCTAAGACTGGGGTAGAGAGTGTACCAGAACCTCTGGCTGCTCTATACTGAGTTCACATCTTTTTTTTTTTTTAATATTTATTTATTTGCTTTAGTTGTATACAATGTGTTTACTTTTATGTGGTGCTGAGAATCGAACCCGGGCCACACACGTGCTAGGCGAGCACTCTACCGCTGAGCCACAATCCCAGCCCCTGAGTTCACATCTTAGGGTCAGATTCTGAGAAGATTTGCTAATGTCTTTGCTGAACTGATAATCTTTGAGTGTTGGTGCACGTGAAAACTTGTAGAAGTTGGTGGAGAGATAAAGTCCCCAAATTAAAAGGAATGTAAATTCAGTAGATTAATCTAGAGTATTGATGGTGCCTCCACAAAAGACTCAAGAGAGCATTTAAAAGATTTGCAAGTATTTACAGAAGGAAAAGATGAGCAGTACAGGTTATGTGGGTACTAGGTGGCGGATTCACCCGGGTAGTCCTACTTCCAGTTTTGACTGAGGTACTGCACGTATAGGCAGGAGGCTGCTGCAGCTGTAGTAGATACAGATTTCCATGGGGTGTTTGACAATCTTTCCATCATTCTGTCCTTGAGGACACACAGGAGAACTAGATCATGGTGTGGGTACAGTTATTGAACAGTGAAATTCAATCTTAGCTTGAACTCATTGGCAGTCCAGTGGGAAATCTCACGGGCTGCTGTTTTTGACCCTGTTGTTCCATCAGTTTAACACTTCCTCCCCACTTTTCGCTGTCACCTCATGACCTTGCTGTTGATTTCACAAAGAAAACTGGAAGTACCTGCAAGGAACTTCTTGGTCTTCCCACTGCCAGAAGCACTCACCTTGCTGCACCTGTGCTCATGTGTGACAGCCTTCGTACTCAGTTAGGTGGACTGACCCTCCACTTAAATATTGGGTCTTCTTAACTTTGCCTTCATTGTCCCACAATTATCTTTCCTTCTAGTTTTTCATTTTTCCTTTCTCTGTTGGAGCAGCAGGCCATAGCTCAGCTTATAAACATACTCTTAGATCAGTTTTTAAGCAAAAATTCTCTACCCTATGCCCCCTCAAGTTGCCACCATTTCTGTGCATACTTTATGGCACAGCTTCCCCAAAGGGCTGTCTAAATTGTTTTCTTTTGTTTCTTCAACTTTCTTTCCCACTCCCCAGGAACCATTCTTTGACAAGGTTGTCAGGAATTTCTATGTTCCCATCTTCATCTTCCTTAGTCTCTCAACAGCATTTTTTACTCTTGCTCACACCTTCCTGTTCCAAACTTTCTCTATTTGGTTTTCTGGAAGACACTCCTTTCCTGACTTTCCCTGTCTCTCTTGATATTCCTTCTCTTTCTCGTGTGCTGGATGGTCCTCTTCCCCCTGACTCAGTCTTGCTCAGCACAGACAGGACTCAGTTCTAGAACCAACACTCATCCTCAGCGTCCCCACTGTTCATGACAGTAGCAGTAGCCACAAAATTCTAGCACAAGATTATTGTCTGCTGTGTGAGATGCAGAACAGGCCCATCATCTCAGCAAGTTCTCTTGTATTCTTAAGGAGAAAGGTTTCCAGAAGAACACTTCTTTGCTCTTTCCATATCTTCAGTTCCTGAGAAGTAGGACAGAGTGACTTTTCTCACCCTTTTGACTTCTCTTTTTAAATCTTGCATTCAACATCCAGTGCATCAAGCATGCATTTATCTCAGTACTTTAAAACACACATTTCTCAGGTACCCACAAAGCCCACTTTCTTATTCCACTTGAGGTTTTGCTTAAGCTTCACCTCTTGAGATCTTCTGAAGCAGCATTCCTCCTACCACTCTGTACCTTACTTTGTTTCACCTTTCATAGCCCTTAGCTCTGCCTGACATTACAATATATGATGGTGGGTCTTTTTTTTTTTTTCCCTGTCTTTACCCCACTAGCGTCCATGGACTAGGGTTTTTGTTTTTGCTCTATAGTACTTGGCATATGGTAAGTAATCACTAAACATTGGTTGAATTAAATGATTTTTTAGGGTACTGAGTGTCAATCTCAGGTCTTTTCCCATGCTAGGCAAGCATGCCACCACTGAGCTGTATCTCCAGCCCTAAATGACACAGTGAAGAATTAACTGATGACATAAAATTAGAAGTTGTGACTAACACATTAAGTCAGGGTTTTCATTGTTGTTTTATCTGTTCATATTTTACTAGTCATAGTATGAAAGAAAGTGAAACCTATCATTTTTCTGAGGTCACTTATATGATAATAGGCATTTGTTTCTATGTCTTTCATTTATGGTAAATGTTAAGAACATAACCACTATAGGAATGTTGTTGGGACAAGTTGTATTTATTATGACAATAATAGTTGCATTAGAAGTGGAAAATTATAGTAATAATGTTGGATTTAAAATTTGGCATTATAACTGTAAGAGACAAAAAGTAATAAAACAGAATATGTCTCTCAGTAAGAGAGAAGGACAGTTCTAGATGGCTATCAGCTTTTCTCTCTGATGGCCACACTGAGCTGGAATCATTTTAGCATTGCAAGATATATGGCTCTACTTTGTAGTAGTCCAACTGAGACGGTATTAGTAGTCAGAGCAATTAATGGAAGACAATTTTTAGACTCATAATTTGGTAATTTCCTCTTCTGTGATTTTAGAGTTTATGCCTGATTTCCATTAGCTCAGGAAACAGTGGGAGCAGGCATGGAAAGGGTATGGACTCCATTC
Source organism: Tamias sibiricus (assembly GCA_025594165.1). NCBI lineage: Eukaryota > Metazoa > Chordata > Mammalia > Rodentia > Sciuridae > Tamias > Tamias sibiricus. Next base: position 99,742,657 of record CM046669.1, read on the forward strand.
CAGAGCTGTTCCATCTGGTGCAGTGGTGCGAGTGAGTGAGTGGCCTGTGCTTTGGTGTCTGTGTGCTACACCCACCAGGAAAGAGTGTTTTTCCTAATTCACACAAAGCCCTGCACATCCCAACATAGCTCTGTCCCATTTCCTGCCTGCTCCATCCTCATTTGCCTAGAACAATGTGTGGTACAGGAGCTCAAGACAGTGCTTCAGAGTTGAGCATTTTAAAACAGTTTACAATCACTCCAAACCAAAATAAAAACCCTTGTGATTTAAAACAAACCTACACAACTATAATAAGGAAATGTTTTTCATATTTCTTCCTAGTATAAACTATAGAGAAGGGGAGAATAGGCAACTGAAGAGAAGCGTCTTGTCGCTATCACAGAAGTAGGAATTTTTCTTTTTTCCAAAAGTAGCTTTTTTTTTGTACTGTACATGGCAAATTAATTCATTTAAGGAACTCATAAAGGTATGAAATTTGGTGGCAATTAATATTTGTTTGGTTTTAGTTTTTGGAGTTCTCACATGTCCTCAGACACCTTTCACCCTGACAAGGAATAACAACTTGGCTATCCACAGGAACACTGAGGTGAAGAGGTGAAGACCTCTTCTCAGTAGTAGGAAGGTGATAGTCCAGTGCCTTCTAGGTTGTGTGTCAGGAAGACCGCTCCTGGTCTGATTCTCTTTTGTAATCAACTTGGGACTTGCCTGGAGGCTACAAGGAGTTGGAAGAGGAAGGGGTAGAGAGAGCCATGGTTAAGTTCCTAGCACTGTTTTCTAGGACTCCCTCTCTCAAGATTCAGTTCTTGAAGTTAGGCGTTTCCTTTTTCTTTGTTTTTTTTTTTTTTTTTTTTCCTGAGTGAACTTTTGAAATTACAAAAAAATTAGTTGGCTATTTCATACAACATATATAAAGAGGGGCCATTGAGGGCTGGGGTTGTGGCTCAGTGGTAGAGCGTTCGCCTCGCACATGTGTGGCCCAGGTTCGATCCTCAGTACCACGTAAAAGTAAAGGCATTGTGTACAACTAAAACAAATAAATAAATATTTAAAAAAAATAAAAGAGGGGCCATTGATTTTTTTTATGTCAGAACAATGTTAAAATTATTTCCAGTTTTCTTTTGCCAATAATATATATTTGTCCTTTTTTCTCTCCTCTCCCCTGTAGGTTAAGCTTTATTCTAAGACTGTTTCATCTAGTTCGTAAAGTCAAATTACATTGACTCTAAATGTTACCAAAGTGTTAAAAGACTGGTAAGTAACATAATAAATATTAGCAGTCAGAAAGACTTGATTCAATCTAAATCTTTGAAATTTTGTACTTATGTGAATATTAATGAAATGCCAAAGTAAAAGCAGCTAAACTTGCCCCTTGTAGAAATGGAGGTATAAATTATAGTTCATTCATACTGTGGAATGTTATAGGTTGGTTTAAAGGAAGAATGTAATGTTGAGAGGGAAAGCCAAGTACAGACACATAGTGCACATAGGACTTTTTGTATACATTTGTTAAATAGTAAAAGCAAAACTGAATACTTTCATAGCTGTAAACATGCAAAAATTATAAAACATGCCATCTAGTGATTAACACTAGCTAGGGAGGTAAAAGTATGGGTGCACTCTCCTGTACTAGATTTAACTTCTTTATGCACACACAAATGGGTGTGTGCATACACACAAACTGACCTGAACTTGATGTAATGCTTGATAGATGTGGGTGTTGCCTATAACCTCCTGTACATACTCTTTGCACTTTTGTGAGTATTTGAAATATTAGAAGAAGTTCAAAGAAAATGCTGTGTTTAACTTTTCAGTTGGTGTTCAGAATAGCTGACAGGCCTTTAGTTAAATTTAGCATGGCTCTCAGGAAGAAACGAATATTCATGTGCAAAGCAGAAGTGCCCGTCAACCTGCCAGTGTTCTGTTAGTGCTAGTTGACACAGTCAGACTCAAGGGAAATTTTGTATGTACATTGCACAGAAGAATTCAGAATTTTTATAATTTGTAGATAATAAGGATTTATTGTGACAGTGTGGTGACTATAATTAATGATGGTGAATGGTCTTAATGTAAAGAGGGTGGATATTAGTGTTCTCACAACATAACTACATGAAGTAGTGCATTTGTTAATTAGCTAGTTTTAACCATTCCATAGTATGTATATACTTCAAAATATGCTGTATATGTTAAGTACAATTTTATTTGTCAAATTAGAAAGTAAAATAATAGAGAAAAGGGTAAAAAATGTCTTGTGAAGGGTTTTTCAAAATGTCTAAATAAGAGGGAGAGAGAAGATGGCAGAGTAGAGGAAGCATATACTTCTCAGCAGTTCCTCAGCACCAGACCTCGGGTGAGGGAGGACTGCACCTCAGCGAAGTGGTAACTGAGGGAACTCACTGAAACTTAATGCTGGACAGCCAAAGAAACCATATAGACACTGAAAGTCAGAAACTTCACACATCATGGAAGAACTAGTGCATTACAGATACACCAGCTTGGCTGCTGAGGGCAGGGGGAGCACAGGCAAAGAGGGAAGCGCGGCAGGAGAAGAAATGGGCCTGGGGGCCCTGTGGAGCAGAGGGAGGCCGATCTTAATGGACCAGAGGCGGTGGGGGAAGTGGGTGAGTGGAGACCAACCAGAATCACTTGGCCGCAGGCTGATAGTCTGGCGGGAGCCAGGGTGGCTGGCGTGGGGACCATTTGTAAGCACTGTGCAGTAGGGAGCACAGACAGGAGATTAGGAACAAAGAAAAGAAGTTGCCAGCACCCCTAGCAGTTGCCTGTTATGATCCCCAGAGTGTGCCTGAACCAGAGTGACTGAAACAGGTGCAAAGAAATTGTGCCTAGAGCATCCAAGCTCCAGATGTCACAGAAAGAGCGTTCCCTTTGTTGCTGGTGCCCCGTGAGAGCTATTGGGAAGACACCTGTAGTGGCCCCAGGGAGTGCCTGCTCTCCAGGGCGGACACCTGGTAACTCACATTCATCACAGTGAAGGTGACACCTGTGGAGGGTTCGTCCCAATGCCCTAAAAGTGAATTTTACTAGAGGCCCCTAGTGATCCAGACACCCAGCAGAGAGGGCATCTCCACAGCAATTTAGGGAGCAACTCTCAGATCCCCACCAACAGAGTTAAAGTTTGGCCAGGACTAACCCCCAACTATTGGAACTTCTAATTTAGAGCTCTGTACCACCCCACTGCAGGCATACAGAGTTCACCAGCACTCCCTGGCCTGTCCCCTCTACACAGGGAGACCGGAAGCCGAGAGATGCTCTAACCTGCATGCTTCCTCTCCTTGACAGCTGACAGCTAGGGGGAGAACACAAGTATGTTGGACTTCCAGCCCCTGGCCTGTGACCCCAGGGTCAGAACCCAAAAATAAATGTAAAGAATGAAAATCCGTCTCTGCCAACATTTTGACTACCTTAGCAGAAATAAGGCCTTTATTTATCATTAAGATTTTTCTTCTTTTTTTCTTATCTCTTTTTTTCAAATTCTCATTTTTTTTACTTTTTAAAAAGTTTCACTTTAAATTTTTTTTCATCTAAAATATCATTTCATTGTATTTTATTATTTTTTACTTTTTTTTCCATTCTGTGAGATTTTTTGTGTGTATATTTGTGTGAGGGGGTATGTGTATTCTTACTGTACATAGGTTTGAAAGTATATATATGAAATTTTACTTTCATTGCTTTCTTCTGCACCTGTTTATCATTAAGCCTTGATTTGACTTAGGTGGGGTATAATTATATGCGGGTTTGAGTTGTTTTTATCTTACATTTGCTTGTTTGTTTATAACTTGGTTTTTGTCCCTCTTATTGCCCCTTCCTTCTCTTCCCCCACTAATAGACAAATTTTCCTGTGTATTTTTTATTCATTTAGTTAATTTCTCCTTCTTCATAGCCAATGTCTGCTATCTCCTGCCTCTTGTCTGTTCACTTTTCAAAATATATCATTCTCTTAAGAAGCTATAATCCCACTATTAGAATTATATAATTTATGTAATTCCTACCCCATTTACATTGTGATTATTAATACAGTCGATGACATAGTAGACACCTGCTATTTCATGCCTGATCTAGTTCACAATTTTTGTTTTTGTTGGTGCTGATGTTAAATGCTGACCCCACCATTCCTGCATAGGTGACAATTAGTGTTAAAGGTGTCAGTGTAGACACTGGGTATTTATCTTAAGGCTGTATACCTGTTGCTAACATTAGTGCTCTTTCTAGTTCTCCCTTTTCTCTTAAGGGGGGTTAGAAAGTGGAACACTTCAGTTTTACAGAGTAGAAGTCCTACTGCCAAGCAATACTCACAACTCAGGCAAGTGACAGCAAGTCTCACCCCACACACAATCTAGCCTCACCTGAGCCTCACCAATGCTTCAACACATAGAATTGGGAACACAAAAACCCCAAACCAACAACCAGTCCTCAAAGAGAAATAACCAGAGAGAGACCTCAGGTCCTACTCCTGGACATCTTCTCATACATCAAAAACAGAAATCCCCAAATAAAAAAGATAACTACACACAAAAGGTCATGCACATAAAAGAGGACGGGAAATCCATCTCAATTGATGTACAAGTCTAAGACTTCTGAAAACATGAGGAAACAGGCAAACAAACCACCCCCCCAAATTCGCGATCCCCCAACAAAGAATTCCACAGATATGGAAGTGGGTGAAATTTCAGAAAAAGATTATGAAAAACTGATTATTAAAATGTTCAATTAACTAAAAGAAGATCTAAAGAATGAATTAATAGCAAATGCATGATATGAAAGACCATTTCAATTAAGAAATAGAGACATTGAAAAGAAACCAATTCCAACTCTTGGAAATGAAAGACACAATGAATTCAATTTAAAATTCACTTGAAAGCATCACCAGTCGATGTAGAAAATAGAACTTCATGCCTTGAAGACAGGATATATGAATTTGAATAATCAGTATGCAATAAAGGAAACAAAAAGCTCATGATTAAAATGTATAAGAACTGAGGTTGAGGCAGGAGGATCGCGAGTTCAAAGCCAGCCTTAGCAATGCCGAGGCACTTAGCAACTCAGTGAGACCCTGTCTCTAATAAAATACAAAAAAGGGCTGGGGATGTGGCCCAGTGGTCGAGTGCCCCTGAGTTCAATCCCTGGTACAAAAAAAAAAAAAAAAAAAAAAAAAAAGTATAAGAACTCTTGGACAGTATCAAGAGAACACAGCTGAGAGTCACTGGGATCAAAGAGAACATGGAAATACAGGCTGAAGTTATTAAGAATGTTTTCAGCTGGGCGCAGTGGCACACGCCTGTAATCCCAGCACTTTGGGAGGCTGAGGCAGGAGGATTGCGAGTTCAAAGCCAGCCTCAGCAATGGCAAGGCACTTAGCAACTCAGTGAGACCCTGTCTCTAATAAGATATAAAAAAGGGCTGGGGATATGGCCCAGTGGTCGAGTGCCCCTGAGTTCAATCCCTGGTACCAAAAAAAAAAAAAAAAAAAAAAAAGAATATTTTCAGTGATACAGTAACAAAAAACTTTCCCATATCAAATGAGATAGACATCCATATATAGGATGCTTATAGGACCCCAAATAGACAAGATCAGAACAGAACCTCTCCAAGACATATCGTAATCGAAATGCCTAACATAGAAAATAAGGAAAAAATACTAAAAGCTGCAAGAGAAAAAATCAGGTCACATAAGGCTTACTCCTTACTCTCAACTCATGTCCAAGAATTAATGTCATGTACATAATAGAGATTATTGCTGCATTTTGGAATAATGACTGATTTTTATTTTATACTTTTCTTTTTCCTACTGTTCAATAATATTAAAAATAATAACCTGGGCACATGCCAGGATCACAAATTATGAGGCTAGCCTTGGCAATTTAGGCCCTGTCTCAAAATAGGCCCTGGGAATGTAGCTCAGTAATAAAGGACCCCTGGTTTCAATTCCTGGTAGAAAATAAAATTTTTTTAAATAATATTTATTTTATACATATCTACAAATTTTATGTGTTATTACAATAATACTTAGAAATCAGGTGGGAATTCAGGGATTAAACTATCAGGCCCTAGCAGGAGCAGAAATCAAGGAATTTCTCCAACCTTTTCCTTTAGTGTTTAATCTGCTTCTTTTTGATCTTGTTGGTTCATTGTTACCCTTTTGGCTTCTTGTGAGCCTCAAGTACCAAGGCTCAGCTCTATGTGACCATTCAGCACATCAACTTTGCCCTTTAATTCAAATTCCTAAGAGAGAGAGAACCCAATTTGCCCAACCCCTTTGCAAGCAACACTGTACAAATAGATCTTGGAGCAAGCATCTGTATTGACTGCTCCTGAGTCAGGTGTGCTTCAGTTGGTTGGGGCTTAGGGCTTGGCCCTGCCTTCTGGCAGTTGGTGTAGTCACATGGCCCACTGCCTTCTTGGCCAGACTGTGGAGTACTCTTTCCCCCAAAGGCAGTATGCATGTCATATCGTTTGACATCTCTAGCTTAAACATTTTTAAAGGTTACGAGATGTCTTAAAATTACTTTTAACCTTAAGATAAAACTATTTTATTTATTTGTTTATTTTTGTTTACTAGGGAATGGACCCAGGAGCACTTTATTACTGTGCTACATCCCCAGCCCTTTTTATTTTTTATTTTGAGACAGGGTCTTGATAAGTTGCTGAGGCTAGCCTGGAACTTGTACTTGTCCTGCCTTAGCCTCCAAAATTGCTGGGATTACATGCATGGGCCACAGTGCCTGGCAAGATAAAACTATCTTGAAACTCTTTTTTTTTTTTTTAATATTTATTTATTTACTTTAGTTGTACACAGTGCAATGCATTTATGTTTACGTGGTGCTGAGGATCGAACCCGGGCCGCGCACGTGCGAGGTGAGCGCTCTGCCGCTGAGCCACAACCCCAGCCCCATCTTGAAACTCTTTAGATATATTTTTGCTTATGATTTTCCTTTCTGAAAATTTATACACATTCTCTATGTTTTCCCCTTCTTCTATCTATTTTACCTTATTGTTTTCCTTCATCTTAAAATGTCACATTGCCATAGATTTAATTTGAATACATACTAAGAAGTGAATTGGCATAGCTTCAGTTACTGGAATTCTTTGACTTTTACTCCTGTTATGGAAAATCTCCCCCACCCTGCTTCAGCATTAACTGATCCCTTGAGTTTCAGGAAGGTAGGCCAGTGATTGTGGGCTTTACTGAATGAAAATAAGTTTTTATTTTTAAGAGATCTGTTTATCTGTTTTAAAACATGTAAAGCAAGAACAATTTTGCAAAAATAATGGGTTTATTTTTATTCTGTTTAAGAGAGAAAGTCAGAATCCACCATAATTGCCACTCCTCACTAGTGTTTTCTCTCTAGATGTTGTCACTTAACCCCTTCTTGGCTGTGCTCAGGCATTTCAAACCTGGACTCTGCCATGCAGGGATTAGTTAAGGAGCACCTGAGGAGATCAGAACCATGCCTGAGAACATTATAGATTTAGGAACCAATGTCCAGCAATTTTAAGCAAAAAATTTGTGGATATCATTACCATAAAAGCATGTTTGAAGACATAAATGATATGAATATACTTTGTATACTAACAGTGATATGTAGAAAGGTGCTCATTGTGTGTATTATGAACTGTAAAGCATGCTACTGTTATATACACAACAACATTGAATAAAAAAATAAAACACAACAAAACAGGGCTGGGGTTGTGGCTCAGTGGTAGAGTGCTTGCCTAGCTTGTGTGGGGCAGTGGGTTCGATTCTCAGCACCACATAAGTCGATAAAGATATTGTGTCCATCTATAACTGAAAATATTTTTTAAGAAACAACAAAACACAGTTTCTTTTTTTTTCCTTTTTGGTACCAGGGATTGAACTCAGGGGCACTCAACCACTGAGCCACATCCCCAGTCCTTTTTTGTATCTTATTAGAGACAGGGTCTCACTGAGTTGCTAAGTACCTCACCATTGCTGAGGCTGGCTTTGAACTCGCAATCCTCCTGCCTCAGCCTCCCAAGTGCTGGGATTACAGGTGTGCGCCACTGCACCCTGGCCAAAATACAGTTTTAAAAGTAAATTTGCAGTCACTTTTCTAACCTTTTTTGTAATGTTTATTTCTTAGCTTGGTCATGTGTGCAGACAGTAACTCATTGGCACGTGAATTTCTGACCGACGTCAACCGGCTTTGCAATGCGGTGGTCCAGAGGGCAGAGGCCAGGGAGGAAGAGGAGGAGGAGACACACATGGCAACCCTTGGGCAGTACCTTGTCCATGGGCGAGGATTTCTGTTACTTACCAAGCTAAATTCTCTCATTGATCAGGTAACATTTTTTCATCAGTATAACACAGTTGATTACAACTTGATAACTTCTGGGTTACATAGTTTCTAAGAGTCTCTTTGAGATAAAATACTCTCTCTCTCCAACAGAAGAAAATGGCCCCATTTATGAACACATTGTCTATTTGGATACTTTTCAAAACATCTGAAATATCTTAAAAGTTTCAAATGGCCTTTCTTCTAACATGGTTTCGTATATATGCTTTTTATCCTAATAGCAGTGAGATTACCATGATTATGAGTAGGCATACAAGATTACAATTCAGAAATATATGAATTCACATTTTCAATAAAGATAAAATGTGTTTTTGAAAGGTTGAATAGAGATTATATTTTGGAAACTAATTCTGGAGTGAAAACCATGAATCCTTTTGTGTTAACCAATAATTACTGAGTCCTCTAGCTTATTCCTCTAGTTTTTCATACATTGTTATTTTTGCTTGAAGTAGGGCCACATTTTTGCTGTTTCCTTATTACAGAATAAACAGAGTTTCAAAGCTAGTTGGGGCTAGAAAGAGGTCTTCATCTAACCTTTTGTAGATGAGAAAACAGATACAAAGAAGGTGCTGAGCAACTCACGTGAAAGTTAACTTGAACTGATTTATTAAATATTGAATGATTGATGATTTATTAAAATCATCAATGAATGATTTATTAAATATTCCATGTTAGTAGAAAAGATGTTACTTTATGAAAGAAAATTCTGCAGTCTGCTTTCAGGGACTAACTAATTTGGTCAGATAATATTTCAGTTACTTTGGATTTAAAAAATAATAAAGTTTCTGTAGCATCAATATGACAATTTTTAACATATTGAATGATACTGGCTTTACACATGCACTTAGCCATCAGTAGAAATGTCTTTGCTCTGAATGTATTTTACTAATAAATGCATATACGGAATGAACATAGAAACATGAGTTTAGCGATGCCTGTTTTCTCTGTAGACTAAGCAGCCTAACCAGTGGGACTCAGGAAGCATTTGTTCATTGGCACATCCACCCGACAATGGGTTTTTCAGGACACTTGCAGATTTAATGTATTTGTATTCTTCACGAATGTGATTTGTTAAGTGTGTGATTGGATGTGATTTAATTGTATATATTTGTATGGCTTTTCTATAAACAGGTTTTAAAATCAGAAAAAAAATTAGACCATATGTAGTGATTTTTTTCATTTTGAATTTTTGATTAATATGCATAGCATGCTCTGTTTCTTTTCACCCCATATTTTTAAAATTCAGTGCTTTCTCTCTGTGTGTCTTTTTAAGATACCACATGAATAACTTCAGCAATATAAAATACCCAGGAATAAATTTAATAAAATGTGTGCAATATTTCTGCATGGAATTCAACAAAATGCTATTTTGTTGAAAATATAAAACTCTATGTTTTCTCCAGATTGATTTATAGATTTCAAAATCCAATCAAAATATCAATAGTTTTTTTAAAAAATAACAGCAGTATTGAGATACAGTTCACATACAATACAGTTCACCCGTTTCATTTATCCAGTCCAATGGTTCTTAGTGTGGTCTAAGCACCCATCATCACAGCCAGTTTTAAAACACTTTCATAACCTCTAAAAGAAGCCCCAATCCTTTAGCTATCCCTCTCCTCTAGCTCCCTCCAGCCCTAAGCAACAACTAATCTGCTTTTTGTCTGTAGATTTGTACAACTTTCTTTTCTTTTCTTTTTCTTTTTTTTTTCTTTCTTTCTTTCTTTTTTTTTTTTTTTTTTTTTTTTTTTTTGGCACTGAGTATTGAGCCCAGGGATGCTCTACCACTGAGCTACATCTTCAGTCTTTTTCATTGTTTATTTTGAGACAGGATCTCACTACATTGTTGAGGGTCTCACTAAGGCTTGTGGGGCTGGCTTTGAACTTGGGATCCCCCTGCCTCAGCAGCCCAAGTGATTGGGATTATAGGCAAGCACCATTACACCCAGCTTTTGTCTACAAATTTCATGCTTTCTCTTCTACCCCATGAAATGTCTTCTAATATATTATTAAATGACTGAAATCATTTAGGTTGTAACAACAGTAGTAGTTTTTCTTATGGTGACATTTGTCAGTCCTTAATTTTAACCATTCTAAGTGACTATGAAGTATAGTGTCTTATTGTAGTTCTAATATGCAATTCTCTGACAGTTAATGATATCGAGCACTTTTTCATGGGCTGACTAGCCATCTCTATACCTGTTGCAGATTTGTACCATTTTTAAGGCCAGGATTTTTGTTTATTATCCAGTTATAGTATTTCTTTATGTATTCTGGATACTAGTCTGTTGAGTTGCTAATATTTTCTAGTAAAGAAAGTATCTTAGGATAAAAAGACTATCTTTTATGTCACAGTGTATCTTAATGTATTCCTAAATGATTAAAAATTTTCAAGTTGTAACTGCAATGATATTTTCTTCTAGTGGTAATTTTTTTTATCCCTTCTTTTCTACCAGAGTTACTTTTTAGAATATCTATAGCAATGATAGCAGGAACAGTAGATGTTGTCTTTGGATTGAAAATATATAGCCATTTAAAAAATAGAATTTACTGGTTTGGGGATGAAGCTCAGTGGTAGAGTATCTGCCTAGTGTTTCTGAGAAGGCCCTAAGTTTAATTTCCAGTCCTGGAAAAAAAAGAAAGTAAAATAGGGCTTATCAACATTTGATTGTTCTGATTAAGAAATAAGAGAACAATCCTTTGAATCTATAAGATGTCATCATTTAAGATGAAATCTAGACACAAAGTATACATTTCTGGAGAACCTTGAGCTTCTCAACACTAGGAGCACCTCTGGGCACTTTGGGAAAGAGGCAATGCAAGCCCTTGCCCACCCCCTCTAGTCCTTTTGCCTTATTAATAGATAATTAAAGACTAAACAGACTTTATTGAAATATAATCAATGTATATATAAAATATAGTAAATGTACGAATGTTAAGTGTAGAGTTGCATGAATTTTGACAAATGTATATTCCTGTGTAATCACCACTCAAATCAACGTTTAGACATTTCCATCATGCTAGAAAGTTCAGACATGCCCCTTTTCAAACATCTTTTCCCCTTCACCCTCTGCAAAACAACCACTTGCTGATTTCTGGCATCTAAGTGTAGTTTTGCTTGTTCTAAAACTTGACATCAATGAAATCATGTGATGTGTACTCTTTCTTTTTTTTCTGAGATTCTTGTGTCTGTGTTGCTGCATGAATCACTCGTGCACTACTTTTTATATGTGATTAGTATTTATTATGTGGCTGTACCTCCATTTCTTTTACCATTTGGGTTGTATGCATTTGGCTATTGTGAATACAGCTACTGTGATTATTCTTGTAAAAGTCTTTATGTGGGTATGTTTTCATTTCTTATGGGCAACTAGCTATCTAGGCATTCAATTGCTGGGTCAAAGAGTAGGTGTTTGCTTAACTTAAACTGTCAAACTATTTTCAGAGCAGTTGTACCATTTTTTATTCTCACGAGCAATATATGAGAATTCCAGTTGTTCTATAGCCTCTCTAATATTTGATACTGCCAGTTTTCTTAGTATTAGCTATTCTTAAATGAATATGAATTAGTAATCTTGTTGTGGTTTTAATTTGTATTTCTCTGACAACTGATGATATTGAGCACTTTTTATGTACCTATTGGGCATGTATATACAAAGTGTCATTCCTTACCCATGCATGATACATTCCAGGAGCATCTGTGGATGCTGGAAATCATGGATAGTACCAAACTTTCTCTACACTCTTTTTTCCTATATGTAAATACTTTTGGTAAGGTGTAATTTATAATTATATGCAGTAAGAGATTAATAGCAATAACAGTGAAATAGAGCAGTTGTGACAACATACTATGTTATTAATAATTGGTAAGTCATTTATTTCTGGAATTAAGAATTAATATTTTCAAACTGTGGTTGCCTGTGGGAAACCAAAAGTGCAGAAACTGAAACCATGGGAAAGGGAAGACTGTTGTATCTTCTTTTATGAATATCCAAGCTTTGTGCCATTTTAAATGTCTGTTTGATTGTCATGCAGTCATATTTCTTTGTGTATTCTGGAGACAAGTCTTTGTTGGGTTCCAAGTATTTTTTGTGGCCTTGTCATTTCTTAACAGTATCTTTAGAAAAGCAGATTTTTTTTTTTTATACTGATTTTGTTATGTGTGTCCTAAGAAACTTTTGTCTTGCAACCCCAAAGTTGCAAGATATTCTTCTAGTTTTCTATTTTTTTCCTAAAAGCTTTTTAGTTATTGCTTTTACCTTTGGGTTTGTGTTCCAATTTGAGTTGATATTTGTGTTGGTGTGAGTTGTGCAGTTATAGTTCTTTCCTCCTCCTTCCCACATACGGTCACCTAGTTGTTGCAGCATTGTTTCTTCTTATCACCCTGCTCTTTTCACAGTGGATAACTTTGGTGCCTTTGTTGAAAATCATTTGAGTGTATATGTATGGTTTCACTCTGGACTTTGTCTTCCGTCTCACTGGTCTGTCATCTCTTCTTACCCTAATACCATACTGTCTTGATTACTGTAGCTTTTATAAAATAAGTCTGGAAATTATGTAGTGAAGGTCTCCAATTTTATTCTTGTTTTTCAAGAATGTTGTCTGTTCTATGCTCTTCACAATTCCATATAAATTTTGGCCAGCTTTTCATTTCTACAAAAATGCACACCCTTATTTCACTTGGGGGTAATAGTGAATCCATAAATCACTTTGGAAAGAATTGACAACAATGTTGAATTTGCCAATCCTTTAACATGGTGTAAATGTCTGTTTAGTTGGGTCTTCTCTAAATTTTTGGCAGTATTTTATGGTTTTTGGTGTAGAAATCTTGCACATTTCTTGGTTAAATCTACTCAAAATATTTTATTCTTTTTTGGTGCTATCATAAATGACATTTAAATTTTTAATTTTCCTATTGTTTGCTTATAGAAATACAGCTGCTTTTTGTATACTGACCTCGTGTTCTGTCCATTTGCTAAATTCACTTATTAAATCATGAAAGTTTTCTGAAGGTTCCTTAGGATTTTCTATGTAAACAATTTCATCTGTGATTAATGATAGTTTCACTTCTTTTCCAAATTTATTTTCTTGCCTTTTGTGCTGGCTTCTAGTACAAAGGCAGGTGGAAGAGGTGAAAGTGGACATCTTAGCTTTGTGTCTGACTTGAGGGAAAGCATGCACTATTTCACCATTGAATGTGATATGGGTTCTTGGTGTTTCTTAGATACCTTTGATTGGAATGGGGAATCTCTTCCAACATAAAAATTGTTTCCATGTAATATTTGGTAATAATGGTTTCTGATTTGTTCTATATTCTGATTGTAAATATATAGCTGCATTCTTACACAGTAGATAGAAAATAACAATGATCTGTTGCCAACAGTATATCAAAATTGGACCAGTATACATAACCATGTGGTATAAATAGTACTGTTTAAAATTTCAGTGTTATATATTTAAACTGTATGGACATTTGGTAAAATTGTTGGTTATTTTTCTGGGTAAAGTATGAAGTTTCACTGGAAGATGTTACACATTGATAAATAAAATTTAATTTAGACAGTTTAGTAGGTTTCTTTTATCTTCAACTATTTTCTGTGTAAAATACTTTAGCCTTTTTATATTTTTGTAGTATTATCACTTTTGTCTATAGTACTACATAATTGGCTGATCTACAGTGATACAGAGAATAAAGATAATGGAAAGATACCAGACTGTTAGAGTGTGGCTATACAGTTTGTTCACTGATTCACTCAGCAGGCCATTAAGTACCACTGGGGGCCAGCAGAGATGAAGACACACAGGCAGTCTTCGCCAGGAGCGCTTAGCTTTTGAAGAGACAAGCAGATGGATAAGCATTAACCAAGGTGGGAGATGCAGAGGAGAGTCTTCAGGAAGTGCTTATTAGAGATGGGGCTTCCCTGTGTAAAGCAGGAGGAAGCCTGCGGACACGGGAATCACGAACGCAAAGACATCAGGGCTGGAGAAAGACCAGCACATTCAGTGAACTACAAGGGACTCTGAGTTGACAGCTGAGGCAGGGCTCACTCTGGAGTGGCCACCTTGGCTCCTGTGAGGTCAGCTGGGCATACTTCTGGATTCACAGTCATTCAGCAGATTGACCGAGGGCTGCTGTAGTTCGCATCCACATGGCCTCTCGTCTCTCAGTAGACTCGGCTTCTTTACGTGCAAGTGGAAGCATTCCAAGAGAGTGAGGGAGAAGCTGCAAGAAGTCACATAACATCACTTTGGTCGCTTTCTGTGGGTCAAAGCAAATCATGAGGCCAGCTCTGATTTAAGGGATGGAGAAGTAGACTCCATCACTTGACAGGAGGAACTTCAGTTAGTCGGTGGCCATGTTTCATGTACCATTGTCTCCTCTCTGGCAAAATCAGTAGGTCGTATTTCTGTAGGTTGGACAGCCTAGAGATGGCCAGGGAATGGATCAGTGTATGGCATGTGGGGAAACTTCCACTTGGCCTGACTGAGGGTACAACCCATTCCCTTAGATACCATGACTACTGTGTATCCATTGGATATTGGATAAAACTAGAGGTGATCTGAAATAGAAGACTGCGAGTTCTAGTTTTCCAGGGTGCCCACAAATAATAGAAAAAGGTTTGATAGCTTTCAAAAGGACAGAATTAAATATGAGGTTTCTTTGGGACCAGAAAGAATAAATAAACCTGGGAATATACAATATCTAAAAAAGTGATAGGTCCAGTGGATTAGGGAGTGCTGCTCTGGTGGTGAATAGTGTTAGAAATGGTGGTAATTGAGTGTGAAATGAGAATTGTTTCCCGATTATTGCACCAGGCTGCCCAGTGGTCCAGGGGTCCTCCTCAGGAGTGCAATTCCAGCAGAGGCACAAAAGCAAAACATCTGCTCTTGCTGCAATATCATCCCTTTGAAAGGCTCATGGTTCCTGAAAACTAGTCCACTTGGCGAAGTGGGGCCACCAGGCATGCTGTCTGTCGTCTTGGGATGGTGGGGAAGGAGAAGCTTCATAGAGTAGACACTGCCAGGGCTGGGCCTCAGAGGTGGCAGGAGGGCCTTAGCTGGTGGAAAGGAGCCCGGGGTGTTCCAGACCACGTGTGGTGCAGGCGAGCGGGCAGGAGTGTCTGTTCACACAGCAGCGGGATTTGCCAGTGTGCTGTGGTGGAGCAGGAGCTAAATTCCGCAGAGCTGCTTCACACAGCTTTGAGGTTTCTGCAAGCTCCCTTAGAATGCTGTTGGTTCATCTGTTGAAGATGAAGAGCAGATGAGGAGGACTTTACAGGAATGATGGGCTAAACAGTGGTTTACTGTTTCTAAAGTTGTTTAAGTTACCTCCCTGCCTTTGACTCTTCCGCCTGCTATGATGGGACTTGCCCCCTAATCGCTCCAGTAAAGCTGCATTTGTTAAGGTCACCGGGGACCCTGCTCTTGCTAAATGCCTCTCAGCCACTGTCTGACACAGTTCAGGAATAACAGCTTTTGACCCTGCTGACTCCTCTCTTTTCCTGAGCTGCTCTTCTTTGGTTCCTCGGGTTCCACTTCTTTGACGGGCTGCTTCTTAATCTCTCATGTAGGCTTCTCTCTGGGGCTGTCTTTAAAAGCCTCCAGAGCTCAGTCCTCCTTGGACTCCTCTTGTCATTCTGCACACTCTCCCTGAGAAACCTCACAGACACCCTTGACTTCCACCCCAGGACTCCCAGGTGTTTTTATTCATATCTTTTTCTTAAGTTCTAGATATACATAGCTTTTGTCTACTGAAATGCATTTGGATGTTGCACAGGCGTCTCAGACTCAACAAGTCTAAAAAGTGAATCCATCCTCTCGGCCCCAACCTAATATTACTCACAAATTTCCTATTGTGGTGAATTCATTATCAGCCATTATGAAGAGTCTTTTTAGATCTTTTATCCTCCCTCCCTTATGCCTCAAAGTCAGCTGTGAGTCGTTTTAGTCTTACCTTACACTTTCTCAAATATTATCTCCTTTACCATTTGTGTTGTCGGAATACTTCAGATAGTCATCATCTCTCTCACTGGACATTCTATCTGTCCTTAACATTAACTGCTTCCCCTTACCAAATCGGATTGTATCACCCTGACCCTCTCCCCACAAGTTGGTGTGAGTAATAACTTCTAACTTGATTGGTCATTAAATCTTTGACCACCTGCGGCCCAGGGGGCCCAGGTCTCATTCTCAAGTTCCAGTCCTACATCAATATTTCTAATAATGATTGCTCCTTTTTCTGAACTCCTAAGCTGATTACCTATACCCCATCTGAGGACTTACTCATACTACATGCCTTCTGTTGTTCTTGTTTGTATGTATTTTATGGACCAAATGAGGGGACCTTCTCCAGGGCTTGGACCATTTACTCCAGAAAGGGTAAGACAGTGAGTCCTATGGATATAGTGTGCAGTCAATAAATATTTATCAGATTACCTTCACTAATAAATTTTCTCTTTATATGTATTATTTATTAATAACATAATTTTCTTTTTTAAAATAGTTTTTGAGTTTTACATTTAACCTGCATGAACACTTAAAAATTTCTAGTAACTTCTTGTTATTATTTTGCTAATTAGTAGGGCTTAACTTTTCATTTTCACCTAACTAATCTGTTTTGTCATAGGTAGGTGAGGAATTCTTGCAAGTTGCATGGTAGTAATAAGAGGTGTTTTTGGAAATAACAGCAAGAACGTGCTAAATACCAGCAAATACTCTCACATTTTTCTGTCATTGGAAAGGCTTATAAACGGAAAAGAATCACAGTTTTAATTGGACCTACGATAGGTTAATTTGATTCCTTGCTTCTCAAATGCAACTTCACTATAAAGGGTTTTTTGGTTCCCTTTAAGACAGGTATTAGGAAGGAAAGTATCTCATGCCCTTAGAACACAAAGGACTCTTTTGTTTCTGACAGGCGTTGACATGCAGAGAAGAACTCCTGACTCTGCTTCTGTCGCTGCTTCCCCTGGTGTGGAAGATACCTGTTCAGGAGCAGCAGGCAGCAGGTATGGTCCCTTCAGCCTGTCACTGGCATCATCCACAGTCCAGTGGGGGAAAAATCCCACTGAAAAGCTGCTTCTGCCTGAATGGTTGGTGCAGCTTCAGTTTCTGCATATGTTAGTTATTATTTATTGTATACTGAATATGGAAAATTCTTTAGCAAGCACATTTTTATTTCTTCCAGTAATACAAAAACCGAGGTGCTTCTTAGGGGATTACTCAGGGTGATGATGATTAGAAAACGTATGAAGAAGCAGAGTACTTATCAGAGAGAGTAAACCTAGATATGCCACATCAGAAAAATGGGTAGTGGAAAGTTTGAAGAAAGAAATTAAAGTTTCTTTGCTTAAAGATTGCTGTTACTGGGGCTGGGGTTGTAGCTCAGCAGTAGAGTGCTCGCCCAGCATGTGCACCGCCCGGGCTCGATCCTCAGCACCATGTAAACACATTGTGTACAACTAAAGCAAATAAATAAATATTAAAAAAAAAAAAAAGATTGCTATTACCAGTTCTCCAGAAATGACTTGTGGTATTTGCTTTAGTTTATCTTATGTTGTTTCTAAAGGATAAGTTTAAAATAATATTTTGTTTCAAAAACTATGTAGAATTATTATACTTAAGACCAAGAGACATTTTTATTTTCTGATTTTGAAAAATAAACATATGTATATGTATACATATTATGTGTACATATTTAAATATATATACATATATGTATACATATTATGTGTACATATATATACATATATATATACATATATACATATTATATATATACATATATGTATTTTGAGTGTGTGTATATATAGGCACACACACACACATTTAAAGTATATATGTAAATACATGCAACTTTAAATGTCTCACTGGAGGGCTTAGAAGTTTTCCCCATTGACCATTTCTGGGAAATGTGAATTATGAAATGCTTGAGAATCTCTCAGGTTAAAAGAAAAAAGTCCTCCTGTACTATATTTTAATGCCTTGTATTTTCAGTAAATTTCTAGCAAATTTCTCATATGGGACTCTTTTTATGGGGTTGTCTAATAAGGTCTTGTAATATTGTTGATGTACTCTCTGCTCTTATTCTGAATTTTTAGAATTCAAAAATTGTTAGTCATGTAAGAAATCTGATTAGTGTCTTTGTAGGGATATTTTCTTCATTGCCTATATTTTTTGCTTTGATGGAATTGGTCAGACTAATTTTAATTTTTCCTCTCATTCATTTGTTTCCCTCTACTATGTAAAGCATAGGTCTTTAATTTACAGATTTTTATTCACTCTAAATTGCAACTTTATTTTTCATGTGGATCTTATTACATATTGCAAAGGGAAAGATCAGTTTAATTATCTTTTTAGTAAGGAGGATTCATTCATTTGTCCAAGAAGTAGAAGTAGCCACTGAGTGCTGACCACAGAACAAGCCCTAGGCTAGTAGGGACTGAGGATCAAACAGTGATGTCCATACCTTGTGCTTAGTACATGAGGCTCTTGAGAAATATTTTTAATTCAGAACTCTTAACCTCAGTCTTGGTGAACATTTGGTATGTACTATATGATTTTGAATTAATTTTAGAAAAATTTTAAAGTTCTTAAAGGCTATAAACTAATTACTGCTTTTGTGAGAACATAATATATCCGTGTGTCTGGTGACACTACTGGAGGAGGTTTGTAAAGTGTTGTGAACAGCAGCACTAACTACCGGATAGAGTCTCTTATTTTGCAGTTAAAATGCAATATATAGTTTTAAATCCTAATTCTTTTCTCCTTTATTGGTTTCCAAATCATTTGGTATCCTTTGAACTAATGCCACCTTGTGTTTAGAATGAGAAGGATCAGTATGGGAAGAAGTAACTCAGAGACAGCCTAACTGAGGGAAACAGCCTGTAGCAAAATCATGCTGAGGCTGGACTCCTATGGGGGGTGGTGGGTAAATGGGAGAGTCATTGCCTGAACAAATTGAATTTAACAACATGCTGAGGTGTTCTAAATCTTCTTTCTTCATTTCATTAGATTTTAATTTGCCATTGTCATCTGATATAATCCTGACCAAAGAAAAGAACTCAAGTTCACATAGATCTACTCAGGAAAAATTATGTTTAGAAGGAAGTGCCCCATCTGGTCAGGTTTCTACGAAAGTAAATGCTTTTCGAAAAAGCAGACGACAGCGTAAAAGTACCCATCGCTATTCTATAAGAGATGCTCGAAAGACGCAGCTCTCCACCTCTGACTCCGAGGGCAATTCAGATGAGAAAAGCACAGCAGTGAGTAAGCACAGAAGGCCCCATGCACTGCAGCGTTTCGTGACCCAGGCTTCTGAAGACCACCTTTCACCTAGACTCAGCTCCCTTGCAACCAAAGAGCAGGTGTCTCCTGACGCCATGGCTTTGAAAAACTCCACAGAGACTATTCCGAGGCAGGAGTCAAGCACTGATATTTTAAGTGAGCCAGCTGCCTTGTCTATTCTCAGTAACATGAACAATTCCCCATTTGACTTATGCCACGTTCTGTTGTCCTTATTGGAAAAAGTTTGTAAATTTGACATTACTTTGAATCATAATTCTGCCCTTGCAGCCAGTGTAGTGCCCACACTGACTGAGTTCCTAGCAGGCTTTGGGGACTGCTGTAACCTAAGTGACAAGTTGGAGAGTCAAGTGGTTTCTGCAAGTTGGACTGAAGAACCCGTGGCTTTGGTTCAGCGGATGCTCTTTCGAACAGTGTTGCATCTCATGTCAGTAGATATCAGTGCTGCAGAGGCGATGCCAGAAAGTCTTAGGAAAAATCTAACTGAATTACTTAGGGCAGCTTTAAAAATTAGAACTTGCTTAGAAAAACAATCTGACCCTTTTGCACCAAGACAAAAGAAAACACTACAGGAGGTGCAGGAGGGCTTTATGTTTTCACAGTTTCGTCACAGAGCCCTTCTTTTACCTGAGCTTCTGGAAGGAGTTCTACGGATCCTGATCTGTTGTCTTCAAAGTGCAGCTTCAAATCCCTTCTACTTCAGTCAAGCCATGGATTTGGTTCAAGAATTCATTCAGCACCAAGGATTTAGTCTATTTGAAACAGCAGTTCTTCAAATGGAATGGCTAGTTTCAAGAGATGGAGTTCCTCCAGAGGCCTCACAACATCTGACAGCCCTAATAAATAGTGTGATGAAAATCATGAGCACTGTGAAAAAAGTAAAATCAGAGCAACTTCATCACTCAATGTGTACGAGAAAAAGGCACAGACGCTGTGAGTACTCTCACTTTATGCATCACCACCGAGATCTCTCCGGACTTCTAGTTTCAGCTTTTAAAAACCAGCTTTCCAGAAACCCCTTTGAAGAGACTGCAGACGGAGATGTTCATTACCCCGAGCGGTGCTGCTGTATTGCTGTGTGTGCTCACCAGTGCTTGCGCTTGCTGCAGCAGGCTTCTTTGGGCAGCACCTGTATCCAGATTCTATCTGGCGTTCATAGTGTTGGAATATGCTGCTGCATGGATCCCAAATCTGTAATTGTCCCTTTGCTGCATGCTTTTAAATTGCCAGCACTGAAAAATTTTCAGCAGCATATATTGAATATCCTTAACAAACTTATTTTGGATCAGTTAGGAGGTGCAGAGATATCACAGAAAATTAAAAAAGCAGCTTGCAACATTTGTACTGTTGACTCTGACCAGCTGGCCAAGTTAGAAGAGACACTGCGGGGCAGCTTGTGCAATGCTGAACCTTCCTCAGGTGCACCCAGTCCTTCCTACAGATTTCAGGGGATCCTGCCCAGCAGTGGATCTGAAGACTTGCTGTGGAAATGGGAAGCATTAGAGGCTTATCAGAAATTTGTTTTTGAAGAAGACAGATTACATAATATACAGATTGCAAATCACATTTGTAACTTAATCCAGAAAGGCAATGTAGTTATTCAGTGGAAGTTGTATAATTACATATTTAATCCTGTGCTGCAAAGAGGAGTTGAACTAGTGCATCACTGTCAACACCTCAACATTACTTCCACTCGGGCTCATATGTGCAGCCACCTGAAACAGTGTCTGCCGCAGGAAGTGCTTCAGGTTTATTTAAAAACTCTGCCTATCCTGCTTAAATCCAGGTTTGTGTATGTATACATATGCTGCTATATTTTCTTATGGATGCTTTTGGATGTGTGACAAAGTGTATGCATTGGAGAGGATAGTCATTGAATTTAATGTCTCAATGGAAAAAAAGGCAAAGTTTTAGATATATTTCTGAGAAATAAAAAAAAAAAAACAGATGCAACACGAATATCCAAGAGGAAGGGCCAAGTTTAATTGTATTTATAGATGGAATATTATTAGCCATTAAAAATGTTTACGGGGAAGGGGCTGGGGTTGTGGCTCAGTGGTGGAGTGCTTGCCTCGCACATGTGAGGCACTGGGTTCCATCCTCGGCTCCACATAAAAATAAATAAATAAAATAAAGGTATTGTGAGCCAGGCACAGTGGTGCACGCTTGTAATCCCAGCAGCTCAGGAGGCTGAGGCAGGAGGATCATGAGTTCAAAGCCAGCCTCAGCAAAAGCGAGGAGCTAAGCAACTCAGTGAGACCCTGTCTCTAAATAAAGTACAAAAAATAGGGCTGGGGATGTGGCTCAGTAGTCAAGTGCCCCTGAGTTCAATCCCTGGCATCCCCCACCCCCAAAATGAAGGTATTGCATCCACCTACAACTAAAATATTTTTTAAAAAATGCTTACAAAGATTATGCTGGGACAAGAGAACATGCTTATAATATTTTGTGGGTAAAATATACAAAATTTCAAATAATAGTCACTTATTTACAACCGTATAAAATATGTACATACATGAGATGATAATTATATATTGAAGAAGTGGATTGTTATTTTTGAATATCATATTTGGATTTATTACCTAAGCAATGCATATAGAAAAATAAAAAAATACAGAAAAATAAATGAAGGAAATTAAAATTACTTGTAAACCCACCAGTGATTTTCTAGATTTTGTGATTGCCAAGTCTGATACATTTAAAAAATGATTTTATAAATAAATCTTGCTTCCAGTAGGTAGATTAGCCTTTCAAGTTAATGATTATACCATTCTTAAAAACTTGTAGTAAAATAAATATAACCTGTCATTACTATTTTCATGTGTGGCATTTTTGGGTTCATCTTAACATAACTACTTCAAAACTAATACTGATATTAAATCATTTCCCTACAATTATTTTTAAAATTTTGGACCTTTTGACTTTGTTTAAATATAGCTGACTTTGATTGAAAGTTTTGTGATTCTTTGGTGTGTTTGTAGGCAACCTGGATCTTTGTAAAATAAGGTCTGAGAATCACTGAACTGATTTACATTACATATTACTAGGATGATTCCAGTGACCTAGACACAGGTCTCACTTGGCAGAGCTAAATCTCCCCTCCCACACACACATTTTTTAAATTTTTTTGCTGTGCTGGAGATGGAACCCTGGTCCTTGCATATGGTAGGCAAGTTCTCCAGGGCTGAGCTGCATCCTAGTCCCCTGAAAACCTTCTTTAGTATTCAGTATTTGTCTGTTCTGATCAGCTGGCCAAATCAGACACAACTGCAGAGAAACTCATGTGAATCTCTACCTGAGAGGAAAGCCTTTTGAAGAGAATTTCAGCTATGTGATTTGATTCTTTACCTTTTTGAAGTAAAGATTTAAAACAAATGGAAGTCCTGAATGAACCGTTAGGCAGAGGAACAAATGAGCAAACTCCAGATGCCTGCCTGCTCTTAGCGCATCTGCATCTGGGTGATGGGGATTGGAGTAGAATTTAATAGAATCTGCCATTTTGAGAAAAATATTCTTCCCTGGTTTGCTTCACTTAATTTGGATTGCACATAAGCCTTTCTTATTAAATACTTTCCAAGCCATACATGCAGTGTTTGAAGAAGGATTTGAGAGTAATTCTAAAGTAGCCTGAGGTTCTGGCCAATATCTAAGAACTTTACAAGATAATTAATAAATCAAATTAGGTAGTATTAAGTATATACCACATGTAGCAATGCCATATTTAAGTAGCTTATGTACCTATTTATAAATGAAGTTTATATATATATGTATATATAAAATCTTTTTTTCTATTTCTTTCACAGGGTAATAAGAGATTTGTTTTTAAGTTGTAATGGAATAAATCAAATAATTGAATTAAATTACTTAGATGGTATTCGAAGTCATTCCCTGAGAGCATTTGAAACTCTGATAATCAGCCTAGGGGAACAACAGAAAGATGCTTCAGCTCCAGGTGTTGACGAATCACACGCTGAAGAGAGGGAGCCCTCGTCCTCAAATGCAGGGGCCCCTTTTCATGGCCAGCAGGCTTATTCTGATTCTCCTCAGAGCCTTAGCAAATTCTATGCTGGTCTCAAAGAAGCTTATCCAAAGAAACGGAAGACTGTTTACCAAGATGTTCATATCAACACCATAAACCTCTTCCTCTGTGTGGCATTTTTATGTGTAAGTAAAGAAGCAGAGTCTGATAGGGAGTCGGCCAATGAGTCAGAAGACACTTCTGGCTATGACAGTACAGCCAGCGAGCCTTTAAGTCACGTGCTGCCGTGTTTGTCTCTTGAGAGCCTCGTCTTGCCTTCTCCCGAGCGCATGCACCAAGCAGCAGACGTGTGGTCCATGTGTCGTTGGATTTACATGTTGAGCTCAGCCTTCCAGAAACAGTTTCATAGGCTTGGTGGTTTCCGAGTGTGCCATAAGTTGATATTTATGATAATACAGAAAATATTCAGAAGTCATGAAGACAAGCAAGGGAAAAGGCAGGGAAATATAAGTGCGAATGAAAACCAAGACTTGATCAGAACTTCTCAACAGGACAAAGCAAGGAAGGAAGATTTGTCATCTCTGACTACAACAAAGGACCACACACCCCCAGATCTGGGTAGTCTGAAAAACAGTGCTGACAGTTTAGGTGAATTAGAATCACAACGTATTTCTTCCATAAACATGGAGCCTATTTCATCTACTGAAGCTGCTCCTGAGGAAGCAAAGGTATTTAGGAGTCCAGACAGTGAGACCGCACTTCAGAGCATACGACTTTTGGAAGCCGTTCTGGCCATTTGTCTTCATAGTGCTAGAACCAGTCAACAAAAGATAGAATCGGAGTCACCTAATCAGGTAATACTTTGTTCTTAGTCCAGCTCTGTGTGTGTGTGTGTGTGTATGTAAAAGTTCTGACTTAATACTGTTATCATTTTTACAAAGCTTTCACATTTTGAGAAGCTCCTGTGTGCTAGCACAGTCCCAGGTATCATGGAGGGCACAAAGAACCATATGCTCCAGGCTTTGCGCTGAGAGCCTTACAGTTTAGTTTGTGATGCAAAAGCCTCATGTGGAGTGGTTCATTTAGCATTCAGCTTCAGATAAGTAACTATGCATATTGTGTTTCAGAATTCACAATCTTGGAGTGACTCTGTTCGGTACCCTGCTCAGATTCCCTTACCTTGATTTATATTCGGTGTCATCATAGTCATCCTGTCTGTCTGTGCACGTGTTTCTTGTGTTGGACTGAGAATTTCAAGCCAAGTTGAGGCACCCATCTGCTGTGGGCTGCTTCCCTCTTCTGAGGAATGCCTTGGCTGATAGAGTGCTGTGCCCAGGCAAAGGGTGTTTACTGCCAGTGGGCGACGGATGTGGCTCTGGGGGGTGAGGACAATCTCTGTGGTACACTAGAGGCTCCAGATCTTTCTGTGGAATGAGTGAGATTTTTCCTAAAACCACATCTTTGTCTGCATTCTTCTGACCTCTTCTGCCTCTGTCACATCCTGACAAGATTTCTTCTGAGAATACCCCTTACCAAAAAGAAACTCATGGTCTCGGGCCCTGCTACTAAGGAGCTTTGGGATGTGGCAGATCTGATTTCCTTACTAACTCGACCCTTACTGTTATGTCGGTCAATGAGCTCTCCTTACTCTAGTTTCAGTCTCTGTGTAGCCTCCTCTCTAAAACATCTTACTGCTTCCATACTGTTGTCAGTTACAATCCCACTGCTTAGCATAGCATGCAAACCCCTCACAGTCTGCTTCACTTCTTTGTGTAGCCTCGCATTCTGCCCCTCACCATGCTGTAGCCAGCCATACCAAGCTGCTCTTCTTCGCCGTTGCTTCTGGGGTTGTGTGCATGATCTTGTGCCTGGCATAGTCTCTCTTCCTCCGTTCCAGTGCCTGCTGTTTCCTGCTGCTTCTCTGACCCTCCCATACAATTCCTCTGGGGCACTAGGTCTCTCAGGCACCTTCTCAGTGTTCTGTTCTCAGAGCATTTTGTTCATAGCTCTGGCAGAGTTATCGTCATACCTGTCTGTACCTGTTTCTCATGGTGGACAATAATTCCTTAAACAAATTGGTTTCTTCTCCATCTTCATGGTCTCATCACCTATTTTAGAGATACAAGCAAGCAGCAAGAGCTTCCTTCACGAGCAGAAGGAAAGGACTGAGAGAAGAGGATTGGAATTTCTTAGAATCTTAAGGAATCTCTAAGAATAAGTGATAAGTGTTTTAGACAGTTTATTCACTGCTTTGACCAAAATACCTGACAAGAACAATTAGAGGAGGAAATGTTTATTTGGGGGCTCACTGTTTCAGAGGTCGACTCCATTCCTTGAGGCTCAAGGTGAGGCAGAACATCATGGTGGAACAGTGTGTAGGGGTGGAAAGCAGCTGGGAGCCTGGCACCAGGAAGCAGAGAGAGAGAGAGAGCACTCTGCTTAACAAGGACAAAATATACACCCCAAAGGCACACCCCCCAGGGACTCACCTCTCCAGCTGTACCCTACCTGCCCACAGTTACCACCCAGTTAATCCCTGTCAGAGGATTAATGCAATAATTAGGTTAAGGCTGACATAGCCCAATCTTTTCACTCTGAACTTTCTTTTATTGTATCACACATGAGCTTTCGGGGGACACTTCCTATCTAAACCTTAACAATAAAGAATTTATAAACTCTAAAGATGGTTAATTGAAACTATGAAGTTTCAAGAAGTAATCTTTGTGACATAATTCATTTATGGTAATTGAAGCTTAAAAACAAATAATGTATTTGATAAATAAAAATGTTATTAACTTTAACATAGAATGTTTGGATAAGAGGTCAAAATTTAGATAGTTTACTTTCATATCAACTGTAAATAAATGGGATTTCTGTTTGTTAAGAAATTGTTTATTTTGTCACTGTTTGTTAAAAGCATGTTATTGATATTTCTGGTCTCTTATTTTACCTTAGAACTTGTCTGTGGAAAATATATTATTTGACATGAGGGACCATCTTTCCCAGTCAAAGGTGACTGAGACAGAATTGGCAAAGCCTTTATTTGATGCTCTGCTTCGAGTTGCCCTAGGGAATCATTTAGCAGATTTTGAACATCCTGACGCTGTGATGGAGAAGGTATAAATCTATATGGTTGTGTTCTTGGGGTATGAAATGCAACTAGGAGGTTGGTGAATGTGGTTCTTAGAATGTAGGGACCCAGATTTAGTCAGGTGAGTTCCATGGGAGTGTTTCATCAGTACCTTACCTCAGAACATAGGAGAGCAATATGACATGCTTTTCTCTAATCTAATCTGGAAATTTACTGAAAACTTTTCTAAGTAAGACAAATATATGATTTGATTTGATAAGTCTTACATATAACTGAGTTTACTAAGTGGTAATTTAGAGATGGTGAGATTCAGCGATCTCATCTGGTCATATATTGATGCAGCTGATATTTCCAGAATTCTCTACTTATTTTAGTTTTAAGTTACTCAAAATGAAAATGACTAGTACTTGCATATAAAATAGCAATCATAGTATTTTAGTAGTTGGTGTTAACATTTTTTTTCTAAAGTAACTTATAATTTTTTTCCTTTAACTTTGTGATACACAGTTGATTCATTTCTTTCATGTTTCTTTTATGTTTGTTTAATTATCACTAACCTTTATATAACTTCTCTTTGGCCTACTGCTAGTCAATAGATAGATGTGATGTTTAATAATCTTTTACTGAAATATGTTACTGCTTGCTATAACTCTTAAAACTTTATTAAATAGCTATTAATGCCTTAAATTATTATTGAATCAACTGGTTAACTATAAAATGTTAACATACCTACTTTGTGATACCTTTTATTATCATTGCAATAAATTTCTCTGAACTTCTAAAAGTGAACACGTGTTCTTAAGTGAAGATATTGATAGCATTTGCATAAGAATATGTCTTATCACAGGTATTACAACAGGAAGTTACTACTGGGACTCTTGATTTTTGAGATGCTTATATGTAGGAAGTTGCATTCAGAAATCTTCGCTCCCTTTGAAAAATTGTCATATTTTCTTATGGTTAATTACTTTATGAAGTATTATTTGTAAAAATTCTTTGAAAAAATTTCCATAGCAAACAAATAATATATATTAACATTAAATAGTGTGAAGTATAATTCCACTTCCTAGTGGTCTTCAGTCATTCCTTATTGCATAACTAGAATGAAGTTTCTTAAGTAGGTTTATTTTCCAGGGAAACCCAGATGACCTATCTGTTAGAAACACCTTTAAATGAAGTGTTACATTGTCTGAAAGGTGCTAGAAAATTTGGCTGAGTGAATTTCATAATATATAATGGTTACTAGTTATTAAGATTTTTTTTCTTAAAAAATATGGACACTGTCTTTTGAGTAATAAATATCCTGTTGCTAGAAATGAGGAAATATTACAACTGTTGCCTTTGAATTATACTGATCTTCTAGAGTCATCAGTCTGAGGAAGAGTTGTCTTCCCAACCTGGAGATTTTTCAGAAGAAGCTGAGGATTCTCAGTGTTGTAGTTTTAAACTTCTGGTTGAAGAAGAAGGTTATGAAGCAGATAGCGAAAGCAATCCTGAGGATGGCGAAACCCGGGATGACGGTGCGAATGTTGTGGATGTGCTTGTGATTGGATCTGCAAAGTGGGTCAGAGTGATGCCACTCTAGAACTCTGTATTGCCTTACAATTTAAAGTGTATCACATTAACATTTATTTGATCTTTACAACAAACTGGCATTCATATATGCAATTTAAAACAATGAAATGAATCTTTTAAGTTTTTTTAAATGTTGACGGACATTTGTTTTATTCATTTATTTATATGTGGTGCTGAGGATCGATCCCAGTGCCTCACGCATGCCAGGCAAGTGCTCTTCCACTGAGCCACAACCTCAGCCCATGAAATGAATCTTGTTATCACAAACATTGACTGAGAGCCTAAGAAGAAGGGTGTATTTTCCTGCTTTCATATTCATTCCACTGGGAAATATAGACAATAATTATCAGAAATAAACAGCACGAGCCAGGCGCGGTGGTGCACACCTGTAATCCCAGCACTTGGGAGGCTGAAGCAGGAGGATCTTGAGTTCAAAGCAGCTTCAGCAATGGCAAGACACTTAGCAACTCAGTGAGACCCTGTCTCTAATAAAATACAAAAAAGGGCTGGGGATGTGGCCCAGGGGTCAAGTGCCCCTGAGTTCAATCCCCAGTACCAAAAAAAAAAAAAAAAAAAAAAAAAAAAAAAAAACCCAGCACTAGCAGTGTAAAACCAGGTGATGTGATAGTGGTTGGATGATTAGGGATGGCCTTTCTGAAAAGGTATTTACAACTGAGTTCTAAATAGAGAAGAACCAGCCAAATACTGGCAGCTTATTATAAAGAATAAATAACAAAAAGAATGCAGACATCATTCTGTGACATCCAAGAATTCAGTATAGATTTCTTCTTAGTTTTCTTCCGCCTAGCTTTGCCCTTGGGGTGGAACTGCACTGCATATGATCCATTGTCTCTGGGCTTAAAACTTTAGTGGAATGGGAAAGATGGGTTGATTTGAGCCAAAAGATGACTGGGAAGGCTCTGTCTTTTCCTGTACTGGCCTTATGAATGTCTCAGCACTGTTAGTTTTCACTAAATTTAGAGTTGTTTATCTTGCTCAGAGTTGATTTTTTTTTTCCCATAGAAAGTGAATGGGACTAATCATTGATATTTTGGTTAAAGGATGTAAAGAACCCATGATTGGTGCTTTTTGAAAATATATCAGTTTAATGGTGGTTTTATCATAATATAGGTATGATTTTGTAATGGTAGATGTCTTCCCTTTTATGTTTGCTAACTAGATCTCAACTTTAAGAATTCTGGTCCAGATAGAAATTTATAAATTTCTTCACTATATGAACATTTTTTGAAGATCACAGCAGTCTTTTTTTTAAGACCTGTCTTCCAAAATGTCATATTCAGTAAGACAGCCTCTTTTTCTTACATATGAAGAAGACAAAAGTTTTAAATTCATCCACCCAAGCCAGGCACAGTGCATACCTGTAATTCTAGCTAGTTGGGAAGCTGAGACAGGAGGATTGCAAGTTTGAGCCCAGAAATCAAGGGCTGAATCTACCATTTTCATAGTGATATGGGCAAGTGAATTAAACTACCCTGTGATCTAGATATTTTGGGACAAGAAGTTTGGAATAGTAATTTTTCTTCAGTGTTGGACGGATGTATTTAATCTTGTTATCACATGTGTATAAAAGTTGCTTTGGTAATATTTGTAGTTTTATTGGATATCAAAATTACTTTTAAGACTACTCATTAAACTTCAAACTATCCACAAGACTTGATTCAATACTAGACTCAAAAGTAATATTGGAGGAAAAGATTTTGTGAGCATCTTCTTATAAATAGCACTTTTACCACTAGGTCTTCTGAATGAAGAATAAAGTTTGAAATATTTGTTCAGTGATTTGGAGTATAAAGATGGTCTTTCCTGTTTCCCTTTGCAGGGGTAGACTTAAAACCTGAAGCAGAAGGTTTCAGTGCATCAGTCAGTCCAAATGACTTGATTGAAAAGCTCACTCAAGGGGAAATAATATATCCCGAGATTTGCATGCTGGAATTAAATTTGCTTTCTACCAGCAAAGCTAAACTTGATGTGCTTGCCCATGTATTTGAGAGTTTTTTGAAAATTATCCAGCAGAAAGAAAAGAACATTTTTCTACTCATGCAACAGGTAAAAATGTTTTAAGTTTGATTGGTACCAGTCATTCATACCCCAATCCCCCATATCCTTATTTATAACCCAACTCATCTGAAAATTAGTTGAGATGACTACTTATCTTTTATAATACCTGTGTTTTGACCTTGAAGTAACATTCTAAAATCTTCTAATTCTATATTTCTCTAAAGTAGCATAAAAAGTTAATATTGTCATTGGCTGACCAGTAATGAATCCTTTTTATCTTTCTGAAAATGGGTAACTTTTTAAAAATTTCATTTAATTGTAAGGTATGTTCATTGTTTTAAGATATCAAAAAATTCAAGATAGTATGGAAAAGAAATGCATAATTAATTCTACCTAGAACATTTTTCCAGTCA
Source organism: Tamias sibiricus (assembly GCA_025594165.1). Classification (NCBI taxonomy): domain Eukaryota; kingdom Metazoa; phylum Chordata; class Mammalia; order Rodentia; family Sciuridae; genus Tamias; species Tamias sibiricus. The sequence goes on from CM046669.1 coordinate 99,773,368, forward strand.
TTTAAATGCACACACACACAAGATTTCTATTAAATGATTTATTACGACGTTGAAGTTTTTCTGTTTCCATTTGATAAAACATTTAATTTCTTATGTTTCATTTTATAATCTTCAGGGAACTGTGAAAAATCTTTTAGGAGGGTTCTTGAGTATTTTAACACAAGCTGATTCTGATTTTCAAGGTGAGTTAAAACTGTTAGTTTTAAACAAATAGCTTTTAAATTATTTTGTTCTTGTGTGGAGAGTTGATCGTCACAGTGTCCACTGGCGCTGTGCTCTGATTTCAGAAGTATCTTTAGATGCCTCATCCCATTTGTCCCTCTGTCCTCCTCAATTAAATAGATATATTTAATGTGTGGAGATGAAAATCTAGATTTGAAAAGGTAAGTAAGTTGTTAGGTAGCTTTTTTGGGGGACGATAACCTGGCACAAACGCTCTACTACTGCCTTATCTCATATTGCCTATTCTCTAATTGGTGTTTTTTTCAGACACTTGAGAAACTAATAATGAATACATAATATGATGCTTAGCCACAACAAACCTAAATTTTAGTTGGAGTATGAAAGCTAACATGAAACAATAGTTTAGGTTTATGTAATGTTTCCTTCTGATTAAATTCAGATTATACTTTTTTGGCAGGAATACTTAGCAGTAATGTTGGGTCCTTCTGAGGGCATTATTATATCAAGGGGTTCATTGTGTCTATATCTTATTACTAGTGATGTTAACTTTAATCACTTGATTAAGATGCTGTCTGCCAGGTTTCTCCATTGTATAGTTACTATTTTCCCCTTAAAATTAATAAGTATCTTTTGGGGTTGTAGCTTAAAATATGTAGAAATCCTATTTTTCCTCATACCTTAACCCATGAATTTTAGCATCAATTGCTGATCGTTTATGGAAACAGCCAAGACTGGTGTTGGCTGACTAGTGATTTTCTATTCCTTTCATTCTTCCTACATTTATTAGTTGGGATTGTGCTGTAAAGAAGAGCTTTTCTTTCTCCTCCATTTACTTATGTCGTGTATAGGTGTATTATACTCTGTATTGCACTCCTCTTGTCAGATTCCCCTGCTACCATCTAACATTAGTGTGGTATCTGTTACAATTAATGAAGCTATATTGGTATGTTATTAACTAACATAGTTTATTCAGATTTCTTAAGTTTTTGCCTGATAATCCTTTTCCTGTTGAAGGGTCCTACCCAGGATATGCCATATTACAATTAATTGTCAAATCTCCTTGCTTTGTTGTTTTGGTGTCAAATCTAGGAAGATCCAATTCAAGGTCATAAAGATTTATTACTTATTAAAATAATTTTCTTCTTTCTGTATTCTGTGTCTTTTGTTTTCTTGTATGCTAATTGTAATCTTGGGTCTTTGTAATCTTGGGTCTTTTGGCTTGACCCTATGTGTGTCTTATCTTTTCTCTCATATTATCCACTACTATCTTTTTGTGCTATATTCTGGAAGATATTTTTCGATTCTATTTCAACCTTTTATTCAGTTTTAATTTGGGCAACTATTTAATTTTTTAAATATTTTTTAGTTGTAGATGGACACAATACCTTTATTTATTTATCTTTATGTGGTGCTGAGAATCGAACCCAGGGCCTCACACATGCTAGGCAGCGCTGTACCACTGAGCCACAACCCCAGCCCTCTATTTAATATTTAAACACTCTCTTTGTTTGATTATTTTCTGGCTATTCCTTCTTCGTATGAGGATAGAATATCTTTGTATATATATCTGCATATTGTAATTAACATTTTTTATGGCCAAATTTTATTTACAGTGAAAATATTTTATCTCCTAGGATTTTTAAATTTGAAGTTGTTGTATATGATGGTAGAATGCATTACAATTCATAATACATGTATAGAGCACATTGTAATTAACATTTTAAGATGACTTCTTGCAACCCCTAAATTACTTTTTTCCCCTCTGGGATCAGTTTATCAATTATTCACTTTTTACATATTGGGATTATTCTTTTAGATTTCTGATTCCAAATATTTTATAAACCTTTTTACCTATTTATATTTAAGAAATTGTTGGGGATTTCCTCTAGTGTTGTAAAATTAAATTTGTCTTCCTTTTTGGCCTCTTCTCTGCATGGATGTTCTGTTGAAGGGCTCTGGGTGGATGTGCCAGGGGATGGCTAGTCTCCCCAAATGCCCTAAGGAGGAGAGCTTTACTTTGGGGAGCCATTAGGGCCACAGCTACCCCATAGGACACTTAGCATACATCATGAAAATGCATCCTCTGCACACAGAGCTTGGCCCGTGAGGAGCTCTTCCTTCATCCAGGCAGGACAGCTTCACCAGCATGCACAGCCTGGTGAGCTGTACTCAGGCTCTGTTTCAGTCTCAGCTTTTGGCTTTGGTTGGCAACTTGACTAGTATGCTCAGTAGCCGTGGTGTTAACTAACATTCCACTGCTCTTCTGAGTTTTCACTTTCACTGAGTAATCTTTCATTTCTTTAGAGAAGAATCCTCAGGTTTTGAGCCTAAAAGTAAAAACTGAACTATCTGCACTCTGTAATCAGAAACAGGAAGAGAGGTGAATGGTCACCAACAGTCATTTCATCATTTCTATGTTTTCAGCAGCATTCTCATTCCCTCTCCTGACTTTAAACCAAGATGAGCCCTCCACTGCTCTGAGTCCCTTGGTAATTCGAAGGAAGTAGGCTGCAGCTTTCTCTTTTATCCATCTACTTCTTCTGGGCATGGTGGTGCATGCCTATAATCCCAATGACTTGGGAGGCTAAGGCCAGGAGGATCACAAGTTTAAGGCCAGCCTCAGCAATTTAGTGAGGCCCTAGACAACTTAGCGAGACCTTGTCTCAAAATAAAAAATAAAAAGGGCTGATGATGTGGCTCAGTGGTTAAGCACCCCTAGGTTCAATCCCAAGTACCAAAGAAAGAAAAAGTTTTCAGACTTTTCACCTGAAGTGTCCGCAGTGCGCACAGCCCTCCTCACTGCTTTTTGTTGTTGTTGTTGTTATAGATTTCTTCCTTTTGGTAATTTTATACTTTAGTGCTTTGAGTTTTCAGTGGTTTTACAGAAGTAATCCTCATTTGGAACAGAAAAAAAAAACAATCTAACATATTTTACTCTGCTCATATTACTTTCCTACTCTAAAACCCTTAAAGGGTTTGTGTTACTTAGAGCATAAAGTCCACGCTAATTTGTGGTGTCATTGCAAATTGTCTTCCCAGATGTGCCCTCTGTGACTGCTGCATCAGCTCACTGCCTTTATAGACTGGTGGCTTAGATCTAGCTTCCTTTCTCTCATCTCCAGATCTTTCAAAACTACCAGTCTTTTAAGATGCATCTCAGGTTTTATATCAGTCTTATTTTTGTTGTGTCTCAGGTGGTAATAATGATTGATTCATAGGTTTTTGGTTTGGGTAAGGATCATCTGAGATAATGCATGTAAAAATAACCTTTGAACACTAAAATGTGCTCTATGAAGACTAAGAAGATATTTTACTCTAAAGAATTCTATGAATTTAGTGCCACTATTTGTATTTTATGCTAAACCCCTTAGTAAAATAAACTATTCAAACTAGTTTGTGATATTTAAGTATTTGCATGATCTTTAATATTTATACTTATTTCTGTCATTTAATTTTCCATGTAAGTAATAGCTATAATTTAAACATTTCAAAATGAGAAAGCAACATACTATTTTATGGTAGGGGGAATGTCAGCATATCTAACAGATACTCTATTGATTCATACTTCTTTAAAGAATGCCTTCAGTTTACTTATAGCTAGCCAATCTTTTAAGAAAAGTGTTTTGTTGGTTGGGTTGCATTTAGTCACCTTGCTATTTGTTCAGCAGATTTTGTGATTACTAGATTGTCCATAATCCATGCAAGATGCTTATTTGTTTTCTTTAATTAAATGTGTACTGGCTGTCTTATGTCTAGCCTGCCAGAGAGTGCTGGTGGATCTCCTGGTGTCTTTGATGAGCACAAGAACATGTTCAGAAGAGCTGACCCTTCTTTTGAGGATATTTCTGGAGAAATCTCCTTGCACAGTAAATATGCTATGATTTTTACATTTTTCACTAATACTTTAATGGGATGTATTTTAATTGGAAATCACTAAGCTCTTTCTTTTGATGTGACAATTGTTATACAGTCAATTTCATGGTGTCATGTATGAAGTACCCAATTATTTTATTGTTTGCATATATTTTAACCAGTTCACTTTGATTTTGACTAACCAAATTATAGTCCCTCTAACCTTTGTGCTTGAGAAATGCTAAGTAATTTTAATTACTAAAGACAATTTAATTGTAATTACAACTATCTTTGAGATCATTCTTTTCCAAAAACAAGATTATCCACTTCTCAGTTATCTTCCTTATTTTCTTTTCTAGTAGGATAGCCCAGGGGCTTTTAGTTGCTGGGAAACGTGTGTGTGTGTGTGTGTGTGTGTGTGTGTGTGTGTGTGTGTGTGTGAGAGAGAGAGAGAGAGAGAGAGAGAGAGAGAGAGAGATACTGGATACTGGGGATGAAACCCAGGGCCTCTTGCATGCTAGGCAAGCGCTGTACCACTGACCACATCCTGAGCCATGGAAAACCCATTTTGACGATGAAATCTCAACTAGAAATGTTTGCAAATAAAACAGAAAACATTGAGGCTGCTTTGTGTAAAGCAAGGTTGGGTGTTCTAGCCTTGCCCACCTCACGCCCACTTCACCATCTGCTCCAATCCTCTGGCCCCCAAGGAACCTCTGTGGAACATAGGTTCAAAGTACCAGTGTGGGCCATGGGGTGCTGGCTGTATATTTATGGAAGGCTTGTAGTACCTGCAAGCTCACTCCGCCGATCACGATCAGCATCAGATGTCCTTTTATGCATGACTTGGGCATGCCACTAGAGCATGCCACTAGGTCAATCTCTCTACTTTTTTACTTATCTCTTCTTAATTATTGTTCTTCCCTTTAATTAAGTGCTCATTTCCTCTCTTTTAATATTTCAGATCAACCAAAAACCATGTAATTATGAATAAATCTTAAGACCTTACTTCAGTTGCCAAACACACATGAAAGAAAATTTATTTGACTAGGAAAAAAGCATGTGAAATAAGTTGAAAAGTAATTCAGCGTTCAGTTTTATGAAGTCAGTCACATTATAGTATCATTCAGAAATCTGGAGAATTTTTAAGGTCTTTGGTTACATCATTCATTTTATTTTTTAAAATATTTTTTAGTTGTAAACGGATCTTTTATTTGATCTATTTATTTATGTGCAGTGCTGAGGATCCAACCCAGGGCCTCACACATGCCAGGCCACGTACTCTACCATGGAGCCACAACTCCAGCCCCTACATCACTCCTTTTAAAGTAATTGAGAAGAACCATAGTGTGCATGGAAATGAATACTTTTTTTCTTTTAGAAATTACTGATATAATCATCATATTTAGCCTATAATGCTTAAAATCAACTCATAAATATTAGATTTGTACCATAAAAACATCTAAATTTAAACTAAATTAACCACAAGAGATTACAACTTTTAAGAATAAAGTATGTTTCATATTTCATTTTAACTATACAAAAATAAAAATCTTAGGCCGGGCGCGGTGGTGCACGCCTGTAATCCCGGCACCTTGGGAGGCTGAGGCAGGAGGATTGCGAGTTCAAAGCCAGCCTCAGCAATGGCGAGGCACTTAGCAACTCAGTAAGACCCTGTCTCTAAATAAAATACAAAAAAAAAAAAAAAGGGCTGGGGATGTGACCCAGTGGTCAAGTGCCCCTGAGTTCAATCCCCAGTACCACAAAAATAAAAATCTTAAAGATATGTTAGATAAGAAGGTATTGAAATAGAAATATGGATATATGTGGGAATGTTTATATTTTTACTAATAACCTGGATTTCAAGGTAATTATGTACTTGGTTACATGATTGTAAATTTTAATTTGTTTTTCCTCTAGGAAATTCTTCTTCTGGGTCTTCTGAAAATTGTGGAAAGCGATGTTACTATGAGCCCATCACAGTATCTGACCTTCCCGTTGTTGCATACCCCAAGCTTAAGCAATGGTGTCTCCCCACCAAAGTGTCCTGGGATCCTAAACAGCAAGGCTATAGGCTTGCTGAGAAGAGCACGAGTTTCCCGGGGCAAGAAAGAGGCTGACAGAGGAAATTTCCCTCATCGGCTGCTTTCCTCGTGGCACATAGCCCCAATCCACTTGCCGTTGCTGGGGCAGAACTGCTGGCCACACCTGTCAGAAGGTTTCAGTGTCTCACTGTGGCTTAATGTGGAGTGTATCCATGAATCTGAGAGTGCCACAGAGGAAGGAAAGAAGATAAAGAAAAGAAACAAATCCTTGATTGTACACGACAGCAGTTTTGATGGAACAGGTGTGATGACATAATTATCTCATTTGTACATCAGAGTTTTTCAGAGGACAATTTTGGTCAAGAGTTAAGATATACAGTAGTGTTCGAACTTGTTTTTAATGTGTTCTTCACCTTAGAGGGCCTGATTTACCAAAGTCTGAGTTCCAGATAGCCTTGAAATTTGTTTCCTCCTGTACTTTTTGTCTTGGGGGTCGGGGGACAGGTGGGATGCTGCTGGGGTCATCAGCCCCATTCCCTGCCTCTTTTCTGGTCCTGTTACTGGATAGGGTGGCTCCTGATGTTAGGATAGGAAGGGCTACAGCCCTAGTGCTGCTTTTGTGTGACACCTGGTTCCAGCCCCTATCGGACTGCCCCAGTCATCTTCTTTCCTTTTGCTTTAAGTTTTCTTTCTGGTGTGGTGCCTGACCTCAGTGGCCCTCTCTTACTTAGCTCCTGTCATAGGACTTTTACATGAATCATTCATTCTCCAAAGTAAGAATACGATTTATTCCAGCCCTTTCTATAACTGAGGAATTGTTATGCTACCTTGTAACTGAATCTACTTCCTCCTATAATCAGGGCAAAAAGAAACTGTTAAAAGCAGTTTTTGGTGGAGGGAAATAAAGTGAGTAGGATAATTCTTAGGGTCCATGGAATTAATATAATAATTGGATGAGACAGGTGTTGAGGATTTTGTACATGGAAGTGCAGACATCACTAACTATTCATCCTAGAAATCTTACCCACCCCTTGAAGATTCTCTGTTTTAGAACACAAGCTTCCACCCAGTGTCTGGTCTCCACTGATCTGAACATGGAAAGGAAAATTCTTAATGGCCCTGTCAAGATTGAAGCAGTGGGAAGTACCATCTGATCTCCACAGTTGGAATCCATTTTCCATATATGCTTTCCACGTTACTAAAAGTGTAATAGTTGTGTACTTTTTGGGGTTAGCCTTGGAGGCTAAACTTAAAAAAAAAAAAAATTCTCGTCAAATAATTTGTTTCAGGTAGTTGTAGTGTCTCCTGTGGACGAAGTTTGCCCCCTGAGAGGGATAGCGCTGAAAGGGTACTGCCTGTGACGGCATTGCCGCTGTTTAATACACCTTGTGCCCTTTTGGTTTGTGTGCCGCTTTGCTCAGCTCTCCCTGTGTTCATTTTTAACCCTGACTGCAAGTCAGTAAGGTGAGCGCTCACACTCTCCATACCTGCAGCTGAAGCTAAGCAGCATGATCAAGTCACATAGCTGGCAAGTGGTGGAATGGGACCTGTGTGTGATTCCCAAGCTTAAACATCACTGCTCTGCTAAAAGCTCTGCAGATTGCTTTCTAATGTTTTAGTGGGGCATTCCCAATGTGAGCAGTATCTTAATAAAATGAATAATTGTACACAACAATTGAGGAAAGTAAAGATTGGAAAAATGTTTGAGTTTTAATTTCGAAGATGTATTAGAAAACATTTTAGAAAGGTATCTAAATATATATTATATAGCAGACATATAAAAATTTTTGAAGAGAAATGAATAAAATATTGCAGTGATAGCACCTATTCTGACATTGAACTATGTACCTTTGAAGAGGTTATTTAACCTCTCAGTCCCAAAGTGGAGATAACAATATTCATCTCCTAAGATTTTTATGAGCATTAGGTCAAGAAATATTCGCTATATTCCTGCTCTCTAATTCCTAGTATATGCTGGTATTTGTTCTGTTCATTTATTTGTTCAGGTTCAGATTTTATATAGAAATGTTTTTTTAAATGTTAAAACAGATATGAGTTATTTATATATCTTATATCTTGGGCACTGGTCCTCAAAATAACCACTGACTAACTTTTCCTCTTTAGGACTGTTGTCATTATGCTCAGAGTAGTATTCTTGAAGAATTGGTGGTAATTAAACCTGTTGACAACTAATATTTATACAGTTTAACAATAATTAGTAGTGTTCATCTTCTTTGGAAGTCTAAGCCTTTGGACATGCATTTTGGTACATCTTAACATAGCTTTATATGAAGTCACAGGCATCATAGTAATAAGTAGTTCATTATACATATTCAGGTAGTGCAGGGTTCAAGTGGTGAGAGAGAAAAGTCAGAATCAATAACCAGATAGTGCATAGCTGTAAGCACTTACTTTCTTTGACTTAAAGAAACTATAATTTAGAGTTTCAGAATCTCTTATCAATTGCATTCAAAGATCACTCACCAGGGAGTTTAAATCTTACTTTCAAACACTATGATTTTTCTAAAAGGAGTTTTAATATTATCAATTTTTACAATAATTATGTAGTGAATTTGGTAGTGTGAGGTATGTGACAATGGTGTGCTCCCTCGACCAGGGTCAGTGATGTTATAGTCCAACAATAAAGGCAACTTGGTGTAGATGGTAGTAAGTCACTGTGGTGGCAGCACAGCAGTCATGCTCACAATTGCTCTCAGTCATTATATACTTTAAAACATGTAGTAACTCGTAAAGCCTCAATAATTGTTTGCACCTATTGTGCTCTTTTGGACTTAACATCTAAACTTTGGAAATACTGTTGTTTGGAACAGGTAAAGTTCAGACATTTCAGGTAAATAATCTGCTACAAATGAACATGATGCATCATATTCTTTTAACTATATTCTCTGCTCAATTTTTATGAACTGTTTTACTGACCATTCTAACATGTTTTTCTCATAGACAGCGAAAGACCAGAAGGTGCAGAGTATACAAATCCTGGAGAAAGACTCATTGAAGAAGGCTGCATTCATTTAATTTCACTGGGATCCAAAGCGTTGATGATCCAAGTGTGGGCTGATCCTCACAATGGCACTTTTATCTTTCGGTATTGATCATCCTCAACCCCTAATGAATAGATATGTATCTAAATAATTTACATGTTTAATATGAGAGACATTAATGTAAAATTTGCTAATAAAAATCATTACAGTAAAAGAAAAATCTTATTTAAAACAGAAGATACATTCTAACAGTTTTTTTTATATTTATTTATTTGTTTTAGTTGTACATAATGCCTTTATTTTTACGTGGTGTGGAGGATTGAACCCGGGCCGCGCACGTGCTAGGCGAGCGCTCTACTGCTGAGCCACAACCCCAGCCCCTCTAACAGTTATTAATACCTATTTTAAAATCTATCAATTCTAAAATACATTATGCTAATATTTTATTAGATTTTAGAAAAAATACTTACTGAAGTCTTATTATACCAAGATAGTCTATCAGATTGCAATGGCTATAGAGGTTGTTGTTAACAGATATTTTCCATGTAGATTATATACTTAATAGCCATTATCTAAAATAAGCTTGGCTTTTCCTCACTATCTTGTCATTTTTTTCTGGTTGCCTTTATTAAAAAAAGAAGTATAGGTATAAGTCTTCTATATATTGAGTATGAATAGTATAATACTATTTATATAAGACCCAAAACTAAGTGTCTTGTATGCATTAGCTCTTCACTCTTTCAGTAATCTCTCAAAGTAGATTAGACCTCCGATATGTTCAGGCATTTAGACATTTATTAAAATAAATGTGAGGGGCTGGGGTTGTGGCTCAGCAGTGGAGTTCTCGCCTGGTATGTGTGCGGCCACCAGGGTTTGATTCTCAGCACCACGTAAAAATAAACGCATTGTGTACAACTAAAGCAAAAATAAATAAATATTTAAAAATAAATAAATAAATGTGAACCAAATATTACATTGTAATTTCTAAAAAAGACAATGACTTTATACATAGAAATAATATTTGTTTACAAACTGATTTCTGGAAATTATTGCCCTAAATTAACACTAGCCAATGAGCCTAACCTATCTTAGCTCATGAATTGAGGTAATAATATAATAAAATAACTGATAATTTTCTTGTAAGACAAAGACCTAGTTTATTTAAAAATAGAACTGATTTTTAACCTCACTTAAATATTTAGAATTGTAATTCCTGTACATGTATTAAATAATGAGGTCAGAATTTTTATGTTTTTCCGCCAATATGTTTTGTTCCCTTTTTCTGTAGTGTATGCGTGGATTCAAATGATGATATGAAAGCTGTTTTACTAGCACAGGTTGAATCACAGGAAAATATTTTCCTCCCAAGCAAATGGCAACATTTAGTACTCACCTACCTCCAGCAGCCTCAAGGGAAAAAGAATGTACATGGGAAAATCTCTATGTGGGTCTCTGGACAGAGGTATGAAGTATTTTTTAAGAATACATATTAATTGCAGTTATAATTTTTTTGTGTGTGTGTGTGTGTGTGGTACCAGGGATTGAACTCAGGGGTACTCGACCACTGTGCCACATCCCCAGCCCTTTTTTTGTATTTTTATTTAGAGACAGGGACTCACTGTGTTGCTAAGTGCCTCACCATTGCTGAGGCTGGCTTTGAACTCGCGATCTTCCTGTCTCAGCCTCCCAAAGTGCTGGGATTACAGGCGTGTGCTACCACACCCAGCTTTCAGTTATAATTTTAATTAGTCTATTATAACTCCAGAAAGAGTACAGAAAGCTCAAGGTAAAATTTACTATGTATTAACATAAGAATTCGTATTAGAGTTTGATTTTTCTATATCCCTTTCATACAAAATGATTCTGCCATAGAAGTAACTATTAGAACTCAACACAGTGGGTCTGCTGTATGCATGGGTTCTGCATCTACAGATTCAACCAACCTCAGACTGAAAGATTCAAGAGAAAGTTGTGTCTATAGTGAATATGTACAAAGTTTTTTTTATTATTCTCTACACAATTCAGTATAACAATTATTTACAAAGCATCTATGTTGTATTAGCTATTATAAGTAATCTAGAGATGACTTAAAGTATACAGGAGGATATAGATTATATGCAAACATGCCATTTTGTATGAGAGACTTGAGCATCCTCAGATTTTGGTCTGCAGAGGTCCTGGGGTGGGGGTTGGGGGACAGCCCCTGTGGATACTGATGGATGATTGTATTTGTGTTTGGGGAGAATGCAGAAAACCTGGACATTTAGATATTTATGTACAATAAATATTAGATCAAAGAATAGAATCTATAATTTTATTCCTCAAACCCATGTTATAAAAAAATTCACAAGGAATTATTTAAACAAATTGGCTTTAAAAACTAATACCTTAATTATATTAGGCTCTTAAATTACAATGAATAGAGAAAATGTAAGTGGAATTACAATGACTGTAAGAAAAATGGCTGGAGGAGACTAAATTAAATAATGAAGGGACATGGTAAAGATAGTTGAGAGGGTACACTGACTGCCAGGCTGCTAAGTCTAGAGCTGAGCCCACAGACCATTCTACAGTGTGTCCTTACCAAGCAGCAGGCCTTTAGCTAGGTGCTTATACACATCTTCTAAGGCTCAGAGCAGGCTAGACCACAGAAATAGCATGCATCCTTAGCACAAATCAACCTGTTCATTCATCCATTCATCACGTTTATTGAGCAATTGCTGTGTGCCCACCATTGTTGTAGGAGGCTGCAGGCATTGATTGCTTTCAGCTGTCAGTCCTCAATGATGGAAGAAGGCTGGGAGAAGGGGCTTATGAATGGCTCTGGAGTAGCCGGTCCACAGTGCCTGCCACAGGGAAGAACAGGTTTGGAAGTTAAATCATGAGTTCAGCTTTGTTTTATTCAATTAAGAAAATACCTAATTAAAGCCTAATGTCCATGTTCTAAATAAATGCTGTCTGGAAAGTACTCAGTCTTCACACCTGCGTAAGCCTAAAATGGCAGCCGTAGCAACCAGTAAACTTGTTTGCAGAACACTGAGTCAGATCAGTTGAAGTTGGAGGTGAGGCTGTGAGTAGACGCCTCTTTCCCCTCTCAGACTCACCTATTTCTAGAACTCCTGACAAGCGCCAGCCATTGTAGTAAGCACGTTACACAGAGGACCGTCCTCCCCAAATGCTGTGAAGTTGGTGTATTTACTCTCTTTCACATGAGTCAACTGAAACCCAGAACAGGGTAAGGTAGCTTGCCCAAAGTCATGGCACAGGCAAGGAGCAGAGCTGAGATTTGAACCCACGCTCTGACTCTTAACTGGAGCCCATGCTTTCAAGCCCTGTACTGTAAAGCTCTGCAGCCTTCTTCTGAATCAGACCACCTGACAGGTACCAAAACTAGGTCTTAGACACATGTAAAGTGAAAGGTTAGGTTGTCATCACAGACAGTTCTGAAGTTAGTGTGACCACTTGATTCACACATTATTCTCTTTGTCCTCCCACTTATTTCTACATTCCTTTGAAGAAAAAGAAATATTTTTTATTTTTATTTCTTTTTATTTTATTTATTTATTTATTTATTTATTGGTACTGGGGATTGAACTCAGGGGCACTCGACCACTGGGCCTCATCCCCAGCCCTTTTTTGTATTTTATTAGAGACAGGGTCTCACTGAGTTGCTAAGTGCCTCGCCATTGCTGAGGCTGGCTTTGAACTCGTGATCCTCCTGCCTCAGCCTCCCAAGTACTGGGATTATAGGTGTGAGCCACCGCGCCCAGCTTTGAAGAAAATTTTTTGTCATTTGGTATAAGTTAATGATTTACTTAGTTAGAGCAGTGAGCATGTGAACAAGGACAGAAATACTCTCAAATTCAGTGCTTTTATCACTTTCTGAGCTGTAGATTAATTTCTACAAAGAACAACTTACTAATAATACATAATAACACTTAAAATGACTTATTAATATCTCATATAAGTTGTGATTTGAAGAACAACACACAAATGTGGTAGAAATATATGAAATAGTAGATACTTATTGAATTTTTTTGCATTCATCTTGCAATAGGTTTTTTCACCCTAAAAAATCATATCTCATACTGTCACCAGGTGGCGGTAGTGTTTTAGTCACAGCCATTTATTTGCACCAAGGATTGTCTAGACTCAGCCTACTAAAATAGTTTTATTTGTGAAATATGAAACATAAAAACATGAAGGAAATTTTTTAAATACGTATTTACAAGGTTGAATTTCTTAAAAGGATCTAGCCATGTTTATTCTAGTTCTTCATCTTATACACAAATTTTAACTAGACTTTGTCTTAATAGTTTACCTTCATTATCTTAATATGAATTTAAGACATGCCTAAAGTAGGGGTGGAGCTTGACTCTTCAGTTTCACTAGATGATGAAGTCCTCCCAGCTTTCCTGCCTGTCTATGAGGAAAGTCTTGCTTTTCCTGTTCTTAATAAGCATTCCTGCCGGGCGCGGTGGCACATGCCTGTAATCCCAGCACTTTGGGAGGCTGAGGCAGGAGGATCGCGAGTTCAAAGCCAGCCTCAGCAATGGCAAGGCACTTAGCAACTCAGTGAGACCCTGTCTCTAAATAAAATACAGAAAAAAAAAAAAAAAAAAAAAAACAGTTGGGGATGTGACCCAGTGGTCGAGTGCCCCTGAGTTCAATCCCTGGTACCAAAAAGAAAAAAAAAAAAAATAAGCATTCCTGTAAACTTCATCCATGGAGAAAAAAGACTAGTCAAAAGCTCTGTAATCCTAAGCATTAAAAAAAAAAAAAAAAAGTGGATAGCTTTGGCATTTTAGTGGTGAGACAGAACAAAGCTTGGTGAAGTGATATTCTATTTCTGATTAGTCTTCAGAGTCCTTTTAGAGGGTGTGACATTTTAGGAATTGTTTGCCAAAATAGTAGACTTCTTGGTGAAATTAGGGGAGGGGTGGTTGGTTTGTTTCTGTAAACCAGGAAGGCACAAATGCAAAAGTCCAACAGTGACAAAAACTTGGAGTGAATGGATGGTCATGCTCCCATGACTTACTGTAGACTCTTCAGTCATCTTTTCTTTGTCCCACTTTCTGTGGCTTGTGGATTGCCAGCATTTCTGACCAAAAGCAGAATCAGCATCCTCTCTTCTCATCACCAACCATCTATACTTAGCCAAGAAAAATTATTCAAGAATGTCCCATCATTCAACATTCATACTTTAAAAATGCTTAGTCCTAGTACTCCCTGAAATCATTGACTTGACTTTGTTTTCAATACAGGAAGCCTGATGTCACTTTGGATTTTATGCTTCCAAGAAAAACAAGTTTGTCATCCGATAGCAATAAAACATTTTGCATGATTGGCCATGGTTTATCATCTCAAGAAGAGCTTTTGCAGTTGTCTGGAAAATGGGACTTGGGAAATTTGCTCCTCTTCAATGGTATATTTTCCCCTTTGAAGCACTTCCAAATTTTCCTTTCTTTTAAAAATGTTAAACTAAGTACATTAACCCAGCTAAAATGTAGATCTCTGTTCCTTCACCTGTGTTTAATAAGTAGTATATTTCCAAGATCCTATGATGCACTTTTGAAGGACTTAATTAAACCTTTTCTAATGTGGATCTGTCTTACCACTGAAATACACATTAAGTGCATCTCCCTCTCTCCCACTCCTTACATTAAATCAGCATTATTTTATAGTCCTGAAAAATGCAGTAGCAGGACTAGTAAACATAGAAGGTTGTCTCTTTTTTTTATAATTTTAGTGTGTCCTGTCAATACTAAATTAGGGGGATATATAGTAGTATTCAGATAGTGCTTTTTGAAATATGGAAAGGAATAAAGATATCAGTTCAAGTTTCATTTTAAAATGGAATTTACCAAGATATCGTTTCCATGTATTAAAACAACAAAGCTAAACAAAACCAAAAGCTTGTTTTCTGACTGAAGGAGCAAACAGATGTAGTCGAACAGTTGACAGAATCTGGCATAAAGAAGCAGAACTCTGGTTCTCTTGCCCTCCGTGACAGATTCGGCTTCAGTTTTTAAGTGACTGACTTTATTTTTCTGCTACTCAGGAGCGAAGATTGGTTCACAAGAAGCCTTTTATCTGTACGCCTGTGGGCCCAACCATACATCCATAATGCCCTGTAAATATGGCAAGCCCGTGCATGACTGTTCCAAGTATATTAATAAAGAAATTTTGCGATGTGAACAAATCAGAGAGCTTTTTATGACTAAAAAAGATGTGGACATGGGTCTCCTAATTGTAAGTTTTAATTTTAAAAGCTTTAACTTTAGAGTGAACTTTATGTAGGTATATTTATTGAAATATATAATTACCATGCATTAGAGTTCTAGTTTTTCATTTTGTTCCTTAATATTTTCTTACAGTATTTCTTATAATATTTTATTTTTTTACTGAAAAAATATTCAAAACACTTGGTTACTCTGTCATAATTTCAGGTTTTAAATATATATATATTTCCCCCCCTTGGAATTCTATTTCTGTAGTAATTTTATCAGTTTATTTTACACCTAGTAAAAATTCAGGAAAAATGTTTGTGATACAGTGAAAATATAACACTTGGTAGCCTTATGTACTTTTTATAGTATTGCTCATTATATTTCCTTTTCATTCTTAACAAATAAATGTTGATGTTCATTTATAATATTAGTTTTGATTACATATATCAGGTTTTCGATAACTGATTCTTTAATATGAGTAGAAGCTAACAATATTGCCTTCAAAATATTGCTAATTCTGCTAATATGATACTCTGGTTTTTTTACACTATTTTTACATTATTCTAATATTTTGTTCTACCAGTATATAGTTTAAGAGTTACTGGTGGGGATTTTGCATTAATAACAACTAGAAAACAGATTTCATAGTCTTAGAAGAGCTACCAAAAACTGTACATCTGGCCATGAAACTGTTCCTCCTCTTGTTGTCTTGTTGTGTGGGGTTTTTTGTTTTGTTTTGTTTCTTTTCTTGGAGTTGGGGGAGGGGGGTTGTCTTGTTTTTGTGGTGCTAAGAATCAAACCCAGGGTCTTCTGTACTCCAGGCGAGTGCCGTGCCACTGAGCTGCCTCCCTGGCCCTTCCTCTTGTTTCTTGTGAGAAGTATAATTGTAAACAGAGAGATTTCCTTTTTTTTTTTAATTTTTATTTTTTATTCTAAGTTGTTAGAAATGACAGCAGAATGTATTACATTTCATATTATGCTTGTCGAGCACATTTTTACTTATCTGTGGTTGTATACAAAGTATATTCACACCATTCGTGACTTCATACATGCACTTAGGGTAATGATATCCATCTCATTTTACCATCCTTTTTTTTAATTGACCCTTTTGCCCCCTCCCTTCCCCTCCCTCCCCATTGGCCATTCTAATGTTCCTCTAATCCTCCTATGCTACCCATCCCAACCTGACTGTGAATCAGCCTCCTTATATCAGAGAAAACATTTGGCATTTGGCTTTTGGGGATTGGCTAACTTCACTTAGCATTATATTCTCTAACTCCATCCATTTACCTGCGAATGCCATGATTTTATTCTCTCTTGTTGCTGAGTAATACTCCATTGTGTGTATATACCACATTTTCTTTATCCATTCAAGATTTCTTACTTGAAGCAGGGCACTGTTCGGGAATGTATTTGTTATTATTGAGATATATGTTTCAAGTAAAAAATTATATGTGGCTCAGTGGCAGAGTGCTTGCCTACTTGTGCAGGCCCTGTGTTCATGCCACAGCCCTGCCCCCCTCCAAAAATATTATTGTATTTTTGGGCTGAGGTTGTGGCTTAGCCGTAGAGTGCTCACCTAGCATGTACATGGCCCAAGTTCGATCCTCAGCACCACATAAGAATAAAGGCATTGTGTACAACTAAAACAAATAAATAAGTATTTAAAAAATATATATTTTAAAGCTATAACATTTGACTAAAGGAGAAATTGTAGTACAAATGTTTTGTAAAACACATATGCAGGGGCTGGGGTTGTGGCTCAGCGGCAGAGCGCTCGCCTTGCACGTGCGCGGCCCGGGTTCGATCCTCAGCACCACATAAACATAAATGCATTGCATTGTGTACAACTAAAGTAAATTAATAAATATTTTTTAAAAAAACACATATGCATCTTAAATAATGTCAAATATATATTTGTGCCAAAATAGAAACAGAATAGATAACTATGGAGTTTATCTAAAGTTCTGACATTAGGCATGTAATCCCTTATCTCTGAGGAATACTTTTAAATGGTGTGTGCAGAGTGGGGCTGGGTAGGTTTTGGCTGTCAGCTGTTATTAGGTGGGGGCCAGAGGCCCGAACTGGTCTAGGTACCAAGGTCCACTCACTGAGAAGACTCACTGATGTTCAGCAGAATACCTGGGTAGGAGCTTCTGATTGAGTGGGTCTGTGGTGTGGCCAGGAGCATACCTTTTTGGTAAACTCCTGGGTGATGCTGCTGGTTGGGGTCACACTGTGAGATCTTCTGCTTTAGGGAAACTGAGGTGCTCACACAGTATTTGTTCA
Source organism: Tamias sibiricus (assembly GCA_025594165.1). Lineage (NCBI taxonomy): Eukaryota > Metazoa > Chordata > Mammalia > Rodentia > Sciuridae > Tamias > Tamias sibiricus. Next base: position 99,790,969 of record CM046669.1, read on the forward strand.
AGTAATAATTTTAGCTCGGTCATGTACAACAGACCGTGTAGGTGGTTTGGTACACAGATATGCCAGTCGGTGTATCCTATGAAACGATACTTAAATTGCCATGAGTCATACATGACCAAAACCCAGGGTTCCCTCCACTTGTGTGAGAAGACACCAAGTATACATGATTTCCCTGAGCCGGGGCTCCGCAGCTGCTGCCACTGAGACCACCTCAAAGTTCATTCTGCGTTTAAAACTTACCTTAATTTTTTTTAAAAAAATATTTTTATTTATTTGCTTTTAGTTGTACACAATGTGTTTTATTTGTACGTGGTGCTGAGGATCGAACCCGGGTTGCCTGCGTGCTAGACGAGCACTCCACTGCTGAGCCACAATCCCAGCCCCTTACCTTAATTTTTAAAGTAGTTAAAAAAAAAAAAAAATTTTGGCAGGGAGCTAGAAACTATTCAAAACTACCCTATGCATGGGAGAAATATTGAAAGTTCTACTTAATTTTATTTAGTTGTGCTGACAGACTAGAATTCTATTCTAACACAAAAATTTAGTTTAGAGACACTTTTAAATTAATTATAGGCCCATGAGCAAATCCAAAGCCAAATTTTCAAATGATCTGACTCAGGGTCCCCATATTTATAAGTGCTTAGGACAGTGCTTGGTTTATAATGTGTGTAGCCTAAGACTTTGCTGTTGTGATGGTAGGTAAGATTTCTTGCTTCTTCTAAGCTGACCACAGCTGGAATCCTTCTCAGCCTCAATGTGTTTAGATTTTCAGTCACAACTCAATGACAGTGATTTCCCTTGTGGGAAGCAGCCTTGCTTCTCATGTTCATCTTTTTTCAGTATAGTGGCCATTAAAAAAACAAAACAACAACAAAAAACAAAGTTAAAGACTACCTGGTTGTCTTTCCACTTTGAAATATTTATTTGCCAGTTGATGACTTAACTTTTCAAACTTTATTTTGTAACTAAAGAAAAATATTTGTGTTTCAGGAAAGTCTTTCCATTGTTTATACAACTTATTGTCCTGCTCAGTATACCATCTATGAGCCAGTGATCAGACTCAAAGGCCAGGTGAAAACCCAGCTCTCTCAAAGACCCTTCAGTTCAAAAGAAGTCCAGAGCATCTTGCTAGACTCTCCTCAACTCAAAAACCTCCAGCCTACTGAGTGTAAAACCATTCAAGGCATTCTGCACGAGGTTGGCGGAGCCGGTATATTTGTTTTTCTCTTTGCTAGGGTAAGAATCACTGATTATAGTTTTATCTAAAAAGAATCTGCTTCTTTATTATTGATGAAGAGTTCCTTGTGAATTACAAAAAAAGCTACACCCAACCATACTAAGATGAAAATCTTATATTAAGGGTGACATAAAGCTTTCTGCAACAGATGGTTAAGGTTTCTTCTAATTTATGAAGATTTTTGAAGTTTTCCATTATCCACAAATATAATTAGAACAATCAAATGTTAAATTATGATATTTTAAATTGCCTTTGGAAAAAAATGCATACTATAATAATGGTATAAAAGAAATTAATTTTTTTGGTACTAGGGATTGAACCCAGAGGCACTTAACCACTGAGCCACATCCCCAGCCCTTTTTACATTTTATTTACAGACATGGTCTCAGTAAGTTGCTGAGGCTGGCTTTGAACTTGTGATCCTCTTGCCTCAGCCTCCCTGAACCACTGGGATTACAGAAAATGTAATTTTAAAAATCAGTTTTGTGAAAAGTTATCCCTTAAATCTTCCTAATGCATACAGAAAAAACTCCAAAGGTCAACAAATAAGTGAAAAAAAAAATTTAAGTTTATTAGGCTTGGGAATTTTTTGTAAAAGAGAAGAAATACAAAAAAATTTGATACAAAAGGTAATCACACGTGTTAAATTTTTAGTCTCAACAGATTAGGAGAAAAAATATATTCACCTTTTGTTTTTAGGTTGTTGAACTCAGTGACTGTGAAGAAACTCAGGCATTGGCACTGCGAGTCCTGCTCTCCTTAGTTAAATTCAACCAACAGAGAGCTCATGAATTAGAAAATTGTAATGGGCTTTCTATGATTCATCAGGTGTTGATCAAACAGAAATGCGTTGTTGGCTTTCACATTTTGAAGGTATGACTTCTTAAAGTCAATTCCCATAACATCTACGAGTGATTCTCACCTTCATTAGAGTCTTCCAGTAAGAGTTCTGGGTTTCAGTGATTCCTGAGGAAAATGAAGGAAACTCATTATTGTGTATTTAAGCAAACTAGTGTACTCTTTTGCTTCTTTCCATCATTTAAGTAATTACACTTTTCATTTTAAAAAGCATTTCAGACAAGTAAGAAAAAAAATAACTCAAAAGAATTTTAGACGGCTGGAACGTAGGTGTCCTCCAGGCTGGTGCCTCATGCCGTGGACTGATGCAGTGGTCTCTGTCCCACGGTTTCGGAAGAGATCACAGTTAATAGATACCTAAGACATAGGATTGCATCAGGCAGTGCTGCTGCAGTTAGTTTTAAAGTTACAATTTCCTGTGTCATTGTATGTTTAAATACCCATCTAGCTAAAAGCTGGATGGTAACATTGTGAAAGTATTTCTCTGGGTACTGGTATTAAGGCTGAAGTTGATTTCTCTGTCCTCTCTCCCAACCCCACCTCTTTAAACTGTCAAGATATGTACATTTCTGACATAAATCCTTACTACTTATAGCACATTATTTCCATTTAAGAAAACAAAAAATAAGATGTGGATGTTTTTTGTGTTTGAAATTGAATAATTGCTTACAAATAGTTGGAAGTTCAGGATTTTCTGTTTATTTGAATTGCATCACAAAACAAAGACACTTTGTAAAGTATTGAATTAGTTGCTAGTTTTCCTTTTAACTTAATGTTAAGACTGCATATTGAAAACTTAATGTTTCTGTTGAATTGTTTGTCTAACCACTCATTAATGCATCTCGTATTGGCACTGGTTTTTCCATAGACCCTTCTTGAAGGTTGCTGTGGGGAGGACATTATCCATATCAATGAGAATGGAGAGTTCAAGTTGGATGTAGAGTCTAATGCTATAATCCAAGATGTTAAACTGTTAGAGGAACTACTGCTTGACTGGAAGATATGGAATAAAGCAGAGGCATGTAACATATACTTCTTTTTCATTTTTTATTGTGGTAAAATGCACATAACATAAAATTTCCTTTTATACCATTATTAAGTATACAGTTCAGTAGTATTCAGCATATTCACAGAGCTGTGGAAGCATTACCACTGTCTTTCTTTGTGATCCTTTTCATCTTGTAAAGCCAAAACTCTGCACCTGTTAAACAACAACCCCCCATTTCCCTCCCACAACCCTGCAGCTGCCATTGTATTTGCTGCCTCTGTGGACTCGACTATTCCAAATAGCTCATCTGAGTGGAATCATATAGTGTTTGTCTTTTATAATTAGCTCACTTCCCTTGCACAGTGTCCTCATAGGTTCATCCAGATGTAATAATGTAAGAATGTCCTTCTTTTTCAAAGTAGAATAATATTCTATTGTATGTGTCTACCACATTTCCTTATCCATCCACCATCAAGGGGTATTTGTGTTGCTTCCATATTTCAGCTATTATGAATATAGACAAATGTGTGTGCCCTTAAATAGTCATCTAATCATTCTTCTAAAGCACAGAATGAATTTACTACTTCAGTGTAATATTAATTGTAAGTGGAAATCTGGGATTGTTTCCCATGATGAGTTTTGAACAGCCATGGAAATGCTGAGTTGGAGGGTCAGGATCAGAACTTGGGCTGACTGAGAATACTGCAATCAGGCAGGAGCACATGGTGCATTTAGATCACCTGGGGACTTACATTTAGCATAAACTCCAAAAGAGGGGATTCTAAGAGTCTGGGGAACCAGGGCCAGGGGACAGAAATGGATGTCCTTTTGAGCAGAGGAGCCACGCTGGCCAGGATGCAGAGTCTGGATCATGCCAAAGGGCAAGACTTTGTCAGAAGCATGAAATAACATAGATAGACAGTAGGTCTAGGCACAGCATCTCAACACCCGGAGCGGGTGGGCTGGTTTTCATAGGACCCATCCAGGGAACAGGTACAGGGCTGTTTCCTTCTGCCTTGGATTTTAGCAGTTCTAATGGTATAGGTTCAGACAGACTGCTCAGTTCTAATATGGACTGTTCCCATCAAGTGTGGCAGGATTCTAGAATTTACTGGTGATTTTATTTATTTTATTTATTTATTTTTGTAGTTGTGTATGGATAGCATGCCTTTATTTTATTTTTTTTATTTTTATGCAATGCTAAGAATTGAACCCAGTGCCTCACACATGCTAGGCAAGTGCTCTGTCACTGAGCTACAGACTCAGCCCTACTTGTGATTTTTAAAAAAACAATAGATTGTCTGTGATTAATTGGAATATAATAATATTATCAGCAATGTAATTATTTGAAGAGCAATTCTAAGTATATACCTTTAGAGTTTTTTTTTTTTTTTAAATAGATTATTCCCACTGGGTATGGTTGTGCATGCCTTTAGTCCCAGTTACTTGGGGGGCTAAGGCAGGAGGATTGCAGGTTCAAGGCCAGCCTCAACAACTTAGCAAGACATGTCAAAATAAAAAATAAAAAGGGCTCAGAGTGTACCTTAGTGGTAGAGCACCCCTGGGTTCAGTTTCCAGTACTGTAGAGAGAGAGAGAGAGAGAGAGAGAGATTGATTATTCCTAAATTTGACTACAGTCTTTAAAAATTTGCACATTACCAGTAATGAGTTGTGAAGCCAAAAAAAAAAAAAAAAAAAAAGAAAGAAAGAAAGAAAGAAAGAAAAAGATCTTTTCTAATCTATCATTAATAAAAATAAATTAGCTCAAAATTTCTAGAAAAGAATTATTTTTCTACTCATCCTATAGAAAAATTATAAAATTGTTGTTATATGAAGAAGTCAGCCACAAACTTAAAAGTATTAAAAAGTAGTGCCAAGCAACTAACTACTGCTGTTTTTCTGTATGTTTTGTTATTGATGATATTTGTCTGTTTTTGTTTACTTTGTAATTTGTCATGATTTCTCATTGTGAATAAAAATTCATTTTAAGATCTAAAAAATAGAAGATGTATGTGTTTAATGTTGCAGTGAAGGTAAACACATAAAGGGATAGCATAAAAATTAGTTAAAAAAAACTTTAGATGAAAAGCTATTTAAATATATAATAAAGAATATGCTTGATTGGAGATTGGAAGATCTATTCTAACTAAATATTAAGACATTTTATTTAGTATTTCAAAAGACCATGAAAATTTGGGGTTGTTTGATTTAAAAATTTTTTATCACATTCAAAAGTGATAAAATACACATATGCTTTGATGGATTTGAAATAAGGGTTTCCTTACCTAAGTAGTTGTTTTTTATCAAAATTTGGTTTTCACGGTTGGTCTTTAGGTAGCAGTTTTATTTTGGTACTCTTTGTCAGACCTGAATACAGTTTTCATACTTGGGCTGCCTTGCTTCTAGTTGTCTTGTATCTGACATCTCAGTTCTATCTTCTGAAGAGAGCAGCCTTGCTTAGAGTAGTACAATTAAGTTTGTCAGTTACTTGGCTTTTTCGTTGTTCATCACTGTCAGATAATGACAGGAGAAATAATAAGACCTACAACCCAGACCAGTTATTCTTACTTTTTGTTGATAGCATTATTAAAAGATCAATTAGAGGAATAAGATGAGGTGAAGATAATCTTTCAATTATTATCAGTGAGATCCTTTTTTCTTGGTATTATGGATAATTTTATTGATTCAATACAGAAGAAACATTTTAAGGCACCTTCAAAGGATACTAAGTACTCTTTGAAGATGCACAATTTGTAATAGCTCAGAGAATTCTATTATGTGGACTTAAAGTGAGTTAATCCAAAAATATACATATATCACATTGTCCAAGATGCAAATTACTGTTGAAATTTCTGTTTTTAATAACACCACTTTTTGAACAAGTTATTTGAAAACAACTTTCCATCTTGTAAAGCCATATTGGTAATGTATGTTTCTTTAATTTTAATAAATAATTCAAGATAATTCACCTTTTGAAAATATTAATGCCATGAAAAGGGTAATGTACGAAAGCACTTAGTACAATATTGCATTCATCATAAGAATTTAGAAATAACCTATTGACTACAAAAAACAATAGGTAATAAATTTTTAAGATTAACTTTTTTCAGATGAATTTAATTTCTGGTGTTAAATGTATGCACAGTGTTACGTCGTTATTTGGTAGTCTTCTGAAAAGCCTGCGGCAGTTTCTAAGCCTCTGTGTGCTGTGTGCGCTTGCTTTCTCAGCCCGGCGTGTGGGAGACTCTGCTCGCAGCTCTGGAGACTCTCATCCGCGCAGAGCACCAGCAGCAGTGGTTCAACACGCAGCAGCTGCTGAAAGCCCGGGCGGTGCACCACTTCCTGCTGACTTGTCAGGTTCTGCAGGTACCCTCCCGCGCCTTTGCTCTCTAATAACTCAAGTCTGTGAGCATCGAATCTGTGTGGGATTTTTTTTCTTTCCATCTTATCTCTCTCCAGGCTCTTTCAACTTTTGCCTTCTGATCTCACACTGTCATCTTTCCTAACTCAAATTACAAAAGAACAGCAACTCCTAAGCTTCTGAGGTGTTTCTTTATGTGTTGGGCTAGAATGGTGATTTCATAGTCTCTCAAACTGTAGCAATAGCTGATGAATCTTGTTCCATACTCCTTAAATAGCAACTTACAAGTATGTATTGTTTTAATAAGCATTATTTGCTGAAGACCTGCTTTGTATGCTGGAATTAGCCTTGTGTCTCATTGCAGAGAGAGTAAACCAATAACAAGGATAGCATATGTTAAAAAAACAAAAAAGGTCAAAGGCTGTAGAAAAATATACAATAAAGAATATGCTCAATTGGAGACTGGAAGATCTATACTAACAAAATATTGGACATATATGTTGAACTAACATTTATTGGACTAAATATTGAAAATATATCCACTGTGTTAAAAAGTCATACTAACTTCCTGAGTTACATTGTGGAGTCTGTGCTATGGCCTGGTTTCCAGTCAAATTCTTTTCTTTGCTTTTACAGATCCCCTTTTACCTGGTTAGTTGGTATATTGGGCTATTTTCCAATTTTTTAAAGTGTCTGAGGCCTCTGTTAGAAGTTAGACAAGTGCAGATGTTCATGGAATTAGTGATTTTTCGTGTTGGTAATGTCTGGGCTTCAGTGGCTCTGGGCTTCTCATTGTGGATGAGCTGACGGTCACGCTCTGTGACATCCTTACAAAAGCTCATACCACCTGATGGCCACACACCTCCTCTTATGCCACTGCCCCCCAGATTTCATTCCCTTCCTTACACAAGTGAGGCCTTTCCCCACTTCAGGCAGGTGGTGTTCGCATCACCGCTGAGGTGTCGATCCCGTTCTTGTCACCTGGCCAACTCTTCTTGTTCTCCATGCTTCCACTTAAACCTTTCTTCCTGAGAGAAACCTGTCCTGTTCTTTTCATCGAGGTTAATCCCTTCCCCTGTGTACACTGACTCTCACTGTGTACACAACATGTAGCTTACATTATTTATAAGATTATAGTTTATTTCCCTCTGTAACCCTCCTGAGGGCAGGAATATGCTTTTGTTGGTCACTCCATAACCCTAGTACCTGGCACACACCGTACCTAATAACTATTTGTTAAATGGACAAATTCTGAAAAAGAGACGAGAGCACTTCATGCCTTTCTTGGCCCCTGTGGAAATTAGATTATTGTCTTCAGAAATACAAGACAGTGGGATGGGGGTGTGTTTCAGTGGAGAGTGCCTACACACTAGGCTCTGCATTGTTTCCCCAACACTAAACACAAAACCAGAACCAATACAGTACAATGATCTCTCAGGACCCTTGCTTACTGAATGTTTTATGCATCCTTTATATATCAGTTTTCTTCTAAATCTGTTTCCGTTTATATCCATTTTGAAATTTATTGGCCAATTTGCAATGAATTTACATGAAAATGTGAGATTCTTATTCATCTTTTAATTTGGATACTTTATATATCTTTATTTCCATATTATTTATAAAAATGATAGAAAAATCAAGGAACCAATTCCTTTTCCTGAGAAGTATATATTTCTTTACCCCTCTTCATTCAAAGAGCCTATTTGATCAAATTAACAGCTGTTTATCAAGCATAGCTTTATGTTGGGCATTATGGGAAGTATATGAAGAAATGTAGTTAGTCTTTGCCTTTAAGGAGTCTGAACCTCTGTGGCATTTCAGGAAGATTAGCAAATGGGTAGTGCATTGGATATGAGGCAGTTTCACCAGTTTGAGAGCAGTGTGGAGAGCCTGATCTAAGGCACTAAGGGTGGAAGGATAAAAGTAGGGAGCAAATGTGAAAGGAATTAATGAATACAGCTTGCGTCTGTTTAAATGGGACCTTCAGGAGTCACATGTGGCATAAAATTTCAACCTGGGATACTAAAAGACAGCATCAAAAAAATGGTGGTGACTGTGAGGCAGTGGGGACAGATGGGGATACCTTGGGATGGACGACTAAGGTGAGAGATGGTAGGAGGCTGAGGTGATGGGCCCCATGGGATGGACGGCTGAGGTGAGAGATGGTAGGAGGCTGAGGTGATGGGCCCCATGGGATGGACGGCTGAGGTGAGAGATCATAGGAGGCTGAGGTGTGCTTCTTGGAAAGCATCCATCCTCAGGATGGGAAACAGGAAAAATCAGCTATGGGAAGAGGTGTTGAAAGGGTAACTGAAGAGCAAGAGAAGACCCAGGAAACTCAGAAAAGCAAAAGCCATGGGCAAGAGAAGGGAAGAACATACACAGAAGATGGTACCTGGAGCCCAATTTGGCCGAAATGGGCTATGAACTTGAACATTCTTAATGCCTTGTAAGATATCAGTACTGTGGAGAATATAAGAATCAGATTTCAGGGACTTCAGGCAGTATGTGAGGTGGTCATGGGAGGTGGTAAGAGCAAGCTATTATTTAAGGTTAGCAGCAAGAGCAAAGAGAAAAATAATGTTACCAAAGATCAATTTAAGGGATTTAAAAAAAATGAAATAGAATACCAGACTATTTCCAACGAGTAAGTGGCTGGAAAGGCTTAGGAAAGAACAATTGATAAGGCAACTGGGAGAGTTGGGGAGGTGCAAGAGGAACTGTTTAGAAGAAAGGCAGACGGTGTGGCAGAAAGAGCTTTGAACTGGAAGTCAGGAGATGTATGTTCTTGTCTTAGTCTGGCCAGTCTACAGGTGGGAGACACTGGCACAGGTGTTTTGTGTTAACTTTTGTAGACTCAGTATTCTCTTACATCTGAAGTAGTCAGACTAAATTGTCTTAAAATTAAAATCTGCCTTTTAAATACTCTGATTCAGCAGTGCTCAAGAGTCAAAGAGGAATGGATGTAGAGACATGGGGCATGTATTTGGACATAGGGAGAAGGAAGATGAGGAAGCTTACCTCCCAAAATCTTGACTCAAAAGCCTACTGCTACCCATGGGAAAGTGGAATTGGAGGACGTAAACAAGTTGTGTCAGTCTCTACTTTAATAATCACTTGGCATTCTCTCAAGTCTCATTATTCTGGGCAGTAGATGATGCAATAGGAGGTCAGAAGCCTGAGTTTAAGTTATAGTTTCACTACATACATATTTTCTGTAGCACTTAAGCTAGTCACATAACTTCTTTGAGCCTCTTATTCTAGAAATAAGAAAGAAAACCCCATTACAGCCATTGTGAGAAAGAGCTGTGTAAACCGGTATACAGTGTAACTAGCTTTATTTACCAGATGTTTTCCCTATGGATTTCGTAGAAGCAATGTAATAGAAGAGAAAGTCATAGTCACAGCAATAGTCATAGTAGTGATGGTAGTACTAATAGTAGTAGATGTTTACAGTATTGTGCACTCAAAAATTTCAGGTTTTAGAGCATTTTGGATTTTCAGATTATGGATGTTCAACCATAAAGTGTAGGAAAGACTACAGGGAAAAAAAAAAAAAAAAAACAAACACAAAACTCTGAGAATTGAAGCACTTCTGATGTCACACACTTGGATATGTGAGTTTACTAGTTGTGAGGCATTGTTCTAAGAGTTCATGTTGTTTGTTCCTTTTAACAACCTTGCAAAGTAGCATTAGTGTTTTTTTTCCTGTATTATAGACAGAGAAGTGAAAGCGTGGAGGTGTTGAAAAACGCACCTGAGATGACGCTGCTAGTGAGTAAAGGAGCCGGAATGTACCCTAGGCAGTTTGGCTTTTGAGTCCATGCTCACAAGTGCTGTGATGTGACTTTCCTTAGTCTGTTAAGATACATAGGCTAGAGTTAAATTGCTATTGGCTTTAATGAATTTTTAATAACCAGATTACTGGACTTGAAAAAGAGCAACTCAACTTAATGGTAAATATGGTCTGATTAGAGTAGTAAACCAACAGAATTCTATCTTAAAAAGAATATCATATTTAAATTAAAAATGTTGTTTAATTCTTCTCTTTAAATCTAAAGAGAGTTTGATTTTGATTTTTTCAGGAACATAAAGAGGGGCAGCTTACATCCATGCCCCGAGAGGTTTGTAGATCATTTGTGAAAATTATTGCTGAAGTCCTTGGATCTCCTCCAGATTTGGAATTATTGACGATTATCTTCAATTTCCTTTTAGCAGTTCACCCTCCTACTAATACTTACGTTTGTCACAACCCCACAAACTTCTACTTCTCTTTGCACATAGGTAGGTATGACATTTTTGTTTGATCTTCTATCTCATTGGCCCACTTGATCCACATTTGTTTGCTATTTGTTGAATGGCCTGTCTGAGCTAGGAACTGCCCTAATTGTTTAACTGGGGTAGGAACAGGACATTGGGTTATGGAATGAACTGGACATGGTCTCTGCCTTCAGGGAGCCCAAGTACCTAGAGAAGAAAGGAGACACATGTTCAGATGATAGTAAGTATGTATTAGAAACAAAAGTAAAGGTAATAAGACTTCAAAAGAGACCATTATGTACAGAGAGTATTTAACAGTTACACAATTATCTGTTGTGGGCATTGAAGAAGTTAGGTAGAATTTGATAGGTAGATTGGAGAATTAGCATTTCAGGCAAAGAGACTGACTTGAAGAGAGGAAAATAGAGAAAATAGAGCATAATGAATTTTTCCTCACTATGTATATAATATCTATAAAGGAGAAATGAGAAATAATACCATATTGAGAAATTTGTTTATTTATTTTCCCTAAGATCATATTAAATGACTCCTTTAATGAAAGGATTTTGAACTTGTATTCTAGTTAGAGATCACTGAAAGAGGTTTGTTTTATTTTGCTTTGCTTATTTACTTGTTTGTTTTTGAACAAAGATGTGATATAAGCAAATTATTATAGGATTCAGGAGTAGGAAACTAGGAGCAGTAAGACCAATTAAGTAATCTGTAGGAGCATGAAATAATAGGATGTAGGCATAGTAGCAGTAGAACTGGAAAAGAGGGATAAAGGGAGAATGAGAAGGTTAGGGTGGGATGAAACGGGGGATGGGTAGAAGATAATGGCTGTGTTTTATAAAGCATGTTGTACTTGAGGTGCACTGTAAAAGTTGTGTAGCAGGTGATTAGAAAGGAGAGCTATAACCCAGGGGGAGCTTACAAGGAGCTATCTGCGCAGAAGTGAGTTTCAGTTCAGAATAGTTGAGATCACTGAAGAGCAGTGGGGAGAGAGAAGGAAAGAGGTAGCCAAGGATAGGACACTGGAAATATTACTATTTAGGGATTACAACAGGAAAGAGGAATCAGTATAAGAGAAGGTGGAATAATAAGTTTTTAAAGAACTAGGGCAGAGCAGTGTTGTCAGAAAGCAAGCAAGAGTGAACCAATGAAAAACCTAGGTGGTAGTTTAGAATGGAAAACCAGCTGTACAACAGCCTTTTTAAGAAGTCTAATAAATGAATAAATGAGCAACACTAAAAGTCCAAATGAAATTAGGTAGCATGACTTTGTATTCATGTACTCAGAGCACACAACTGGAAGGGCAGCTTTAGGCAGAAAGATGGTCCAGTTTAGACTTGTTGCGTTTGTGGTGCACTGAAGAAATCCAGCACTTGAATTTAAAGTATGAAGCTCAGAAGGCAGATTGAGCCGGATGGAAAGCAAAGGGATTGTGGCCAGTTAACAATGACAGCAAAATCTGTGATGATGAGCCACAGAGTGGGAGTGGAGTCCTCACGGGCCAGGGGTATGTAAATAGAGGATAAAGTATACCACATTTTTCTCTTTGACCTTCATTTTGAAATTTCTATTTAATGATTTGCTTTTAAGGTTATGTTTTTGTTTTACCCCTTTTTAATATTTTGCTGTCTCAATTTTTTTTCTTTAATCATAGATGGCAAGATCTTTCAGGAGAAAATGCAGTCAATCATGTACCTGCGGCATTCTAACAGTGGAGGGAGATCCCTGGCTAGCCCTGGGTTTGTGGTAATAAGCCCGTCTGGCTTTACTGCTTCACCACCTGAAGGTAAAAATAGCAATAATGAAAGTATACCCCTACCTATTTTAGTTCTAGACTAAAATAAATGTTAGATTATACTTAAACATGATAGAATATATTTAAAGAACCCATTTTTACTGCTTTCTGGTATCTGTATTTCACAATCTAACAAGAGCTATCTAACACAAGTCCCCTGGAGAACAGAGTGAGTGACTGAGGCTCACGCTTTCTGGCTCTGACATTCTCTGTCCTCTGTTATCATAGTCATTTCTCTTTCAAAGGCTTAAGCCTTTGATTTATTTTCCCATTTTCTTCAAAACCTTGTTTTCTTTGTTATACTCTCCTTCCCACCTGAGCATGTCCTTCTAGACAGCTTCCCTGGTAGCTGGATGGCTGTCCAGTACTCCAGCCTCCCACTCCTGCCCCATCTGTCATGGACTTGATCATCAGGAAGGCCTCCGAGCCCACCTGAGATCCCAGCGTTCTGCTCTTTATTCTACATTTATGATCAATTTTTAAATCATGTGTGTCATTCTGCAACATTTTCAAATACAATCATGCCTCTGTCTTTCAAGGTCTTTTGAGCAGACTCTTCTAGCAGCTTTAGCCCCCAGCCAATGGAGAAACAGAATCCTCTGGGGATACACAGGAAAATGGCAGAGAGGATGCATTCATCCTTTCTAATCCACTCTCTGATCATAACATCCTGTCTTTCTGATTTGCTTAAGATTTTCAGATTTTGAGATGGGGTCTCACTACACTGCTGCCCAGTCTGATGTTGAATTTCAGCCTCCCTAATAGCTGTGATTATAGACATGTACCACCATGCCCAGCTTTTCTGGTTTCTTTATCATGGTCCCAAGATTATTTTGCCTCTGCTTTCCCTATCCAGCCAAGATCCCATTAGCCTGTAACTTCAACAGTTTTTCTTTCTTTCTTTTTTTTTTTTTTTTTTTTTTTTTTGGTACCAGGGATTGAACTCAGGGGCACTTGACCACTAGGTCACATCCCCAGCCCTTTTTTGTATTTTTTATTAGAGACAGGGTCTCACTGAGTTGCTAAGTGCCTCGCCATTGCTGAGGCTGGCTTTGAACTCGTGATCCTCCTGCCTCAGCCTCCCAAGTGCTGGGATTACAGGCGTGCGCCACCACGCCCGGCTCAACAGTTTTCTTGACACCATCTTCAGTTTCCTTGTCCCTTGGCCTGTTGGTTTTCTTGACCGGAAAAACCTTAACCTGGCCTCAGTCTGATGAGCCTCATGCTGCTGAAAACTGTAGCAGGGCTTTTAATGTTGCCCTATCATTTTTCTGTTTATTCAGAATCACTTCCTTCTTCTGTTTCTATAGTAAGTATATTCAAGTCTTTATGCCAACTGTACTTTTCTATCTTCCCAATGACTTTTTATTTTAATATTAGTTGTAGATGGACATGATACCTTTACTTTATTTATTTATTCTTATGTGGTGCTGAGGATTGAACCCAGTGCCTCACACATGCCAGGCAAGCGCTCTACCACTGAGCCACAAACCCAGCCCTTCCCAATTACTCTTAACAAATACCTTTGTCTCTTTTTTCTTGGAAGTTTTCCAGTGTGAATTGGCCGTGTGTCTTTCCTGTTTTGACTACTGTCTTCTTCCATACTGGAACATTGCTTTTATTGTTGGTCCCACCTGATCGTGTTTCCAGCTCCAATACTGGTTATTAAATAGTGTGGGCAAGGTATAGATATAGAAAGATAGAACTAGATATATGGATATTGATCTCCAGTTTTGTTTGCCTCCCAAAGTGTTTTGGTTATTCTCTAGCACATTTTATGGTCTTTCATTATAATATCTTTTTTTTTAATATTTATTTATTTACTTTAGTTGTACACAATGCATTTATGTTTACGTGGTGCTGAGGATCGAACCCGGGCCGCGCATGTGCGAGGCGAGCGTTCTGCCACTGAGCCACAACCCCAGCCCTCATTATAATATCTTAAAGCTATGTTTTAATTAGTTTTATAGAAAATGTCTGTTTTTTAAAAATGTATTCATCACTGTGAAAAATTTTTAGATACAATCATTCCCCATTTTTCCAGGTTTTTTGAATAGGTTCTTTTGACATCTTTAATCCTCCAGCCAAAATCCAGAAGTAACAAGAAAAAACATCTGGGCTCTGGAGCTATTTTATTGGCACAAAGCCCATGTACTGGAGTGATTCATTCAGTGCCTGTTTATTCTGTGTCAGTGCTTCTCAAACTTTGGTGTCCACAGGAATCACCTGTGAGCTCCTTAGAACACCAGTTCCTGGGACCCTCCCTCCTGCATTCAGGATCAATAGATGTAGACTAGAGCCTGAGAATGTGAGTTCCTCATTGCCACAGAGGTGATGCCACTGCCCATGCTGATAGTCCATACAGCACACCTTGACTAACATGTACCTCTCTCCTCGGCACTTGCAATGAGAGGGTTTTCTGGTCTCCTGCATAGGATATAGAAGCAGTAAATCGCAAAGCTATAGCAAGAAGACTGTTGTTTCTCCTGAGAGCAGCAAGAAGTAATTATAAAAATAAGACATACACACACACACACACACACACACACACACACAATGGGCTATGGCTGTTTAATAATAATAAAAACTGCCATTTACTGAGCACTTATTATATGCCAGGCACTATGCTATGGGCATCTCAAATATGATCTCTCTTAATTGTAAAAGCAACCTGCAAAGTAGATATTCTGAACTCTTCTGAACTCTCGTTTTATGTTTGCAAAAACACTGCTCATGTGGTATAATTAAGTGATCTAACTGAGGCCACTGAACTAACAGAACTGCTATTTGAATCCAGTTATCTCTAGTTGCAAAGCCTTGGCTGTTTTTGCCATATCCATGTGTCTGCTGGCCTGAATAAACTGTTTCACTTCATTCATTTAATTTCAGCAGAACCACTAATCCTAATGAATTTAAATCCTGTAGTCAATATTGCATTTTGTTGAAGAGACAGGAAAAGGCATATGTTCTTGAAAGATTTTAATAAAAAGTGGTTAAAAGAAAAATAGTTCTGGCATTTAAGCATTTTAAGCATTTGTTGCTGGGGAAATTAACCTAAATAGATTCTTTAACAGTAAATAGGTGGGCCATCACCACAACTGAGACTTACAGTGCACAGAGAAGTGGTCCCTCTGAGCAGATTTTTAAGCAGTATTTTTCTGTTGCTCTCCTAGGAGATAGCTCCTCCACTGTCATTCCACAGCCCATGGCTGCCCACTTGCTGCGTTCCAGAAGCCTGCCAGCCTTTCCTACCTGTCCACAGGTACAGCCACTAAAACCGACTAGAAGTTTGGGTTGTGGTATTGACAAGTTACAAAACATCGTAGATACTTGTGTTGCTACCCAGCTAGAGACACAGAACCCTTTGGGGGAGTTGGATATGCTGAAACCAGGCAAAGAGGATGTGTTCATCAGTAGCTGCGAGTCTGCCAAAACTGTCTGTGAAGTGGACGCTGCTCTCACAGCCCCAAACTCTGCCAGTGTAGTCCCAAGAGGCACACTGGGATCTCCTGTGGTCAGAGTGGATCACAAAGACCCAGGAGCAGAACCCCGGTCAGACGAGGATAGCCCTGGGGATGAGTCCTGCCCCACGCCGACCAGACAACCTGAAGGGACTGGCCTCGTTCCAGCGAAGCCACAGCACCATCGCCAGCCTTGGGCTAGCTTTCCCTTCGCAGAACGGATCTGCAGCCGCGGGCCGTTGGCCGAGCCTTGTTGACAGGAACTCTGAGGACTGGGAGAGCTTCGCCTTTTCTCTTGGTTATGAGCCACACTACAGCCGTGCTGCGAGTGCTCACAGGTACTCACATAGGTTTTTTTTGCGTCCCTCCCTCCTTAAATATTCTTTGAAGAATCTCTACATGTCTAGAAATGGCTTCATCAAGCCACTTCTGATATAATACATTATGTTACTACCAAACAGAAGGTGTCTTCCTCCTCATTTTAATATTAGGTAGTATTGAGTTCCACATTCATCCAAAGGCTTAAATAGCTCTCAAAGGAAAATATCTTTTGTGGCTTATTTAATTTCTTGGAATTATTAGGGAAAAGACCCTTAGTACAGGGAAACAATCAGATTGATTCTTGTTCCCATTGGCATCTCAAGTGGTACTGCCCAGTGGGATCTGCTGTGTGACATAAATGTCTTCTCTGTGCTGGAGAGTACCGTAGATGCCAGTTGAAATGTGCCTGTTGAAACGTGGCCAGTGCCACTGAGAACTGAATTTTAAATTTAATTTAAAATAGTTTAAATAGCACAAATAGCAGTGACTCCAGTACTAAACATCATAAACAAAGAATAGAATAGTATTTAGTATACTATATTCCTAAAAATGCCAGTGATAAAAAGTGATGGTAAGTGTGTTAATCACAGTTAAACTAGGAAACATTTCCTAATCCTTATGAGATTTGTTTTACGTGTTAAAATTACTCAGCACAGTTCTTAGGGTAATCGTCATGTGGTTTTCTCCCTGACCCTTTGTTAGTGAGACTGTTTGGTCTCTGTTTTAGTGTAACTGAAGACTGTTTGGAACCTGTGTGCTGTGGGCTGTATGAGCTCTTGAGTGGCGTTCTTCTCATCCTGCCCGATGTGATGCTGGAGGAGGTGATGGACAAGCTCATTCAAGCAGACACGCTTTTAGTCCTCGTTAACCACCCTTCGCCAGCTATACAACAAGGAGTTATTAAAGTAAGGGAAAACACTACATGAGTGTGGTTTTAATTCAGAAAATAAGTATATGTATAATTTAAAATTTTGAATATATATATGAAGTAGACTTGAAGCTTTATTTTATATTTAGGAATAACGAACTAATGTGGTTTTTATTACTTATATTTTGTAGGTCTTATCCAGTTTTAAATTATCCATATATTTATTCATTTCAGTGTTTTTTAAATCTACCAATAAATTCATATATCTAAACATTTAGTAAATCTGTATCACAAAAGTTTACAAGATACATGTGGCTCATTGGCAATCCCTCCTGCACAGGCAGAGTGTCCAATTGTAGACATTACTTCAGGAGTCAGCTCAGATGTCATCTTCTCAGAAAGAACTTCCCTGATCACCTTATCAGGAATTACTTCCCTCTAGCATCAAAGCATCCTATTTATGTCTTATAATTATCTTTCATTTATTCTGTGGACTTAATGTTTTAATCTCTCACATGAAAATAAACTCTGTACGTATCTTGTATCTGGTATATAAGAGTTGTACAAAATAGATTGTCAAATGAATAAATGTTTAATATGATTGGCTTCTAGTAGGAAGCAACCAAGCGCTGGAATGGTCTTTTAAAGTTTCTCATTCTCTTTAGTTTGTCTGGATGTAGACATTGTATAACCACTTGCAGTTCAACCTAGTATTTATTGTGTTTCCATTTCACATGCAGAACACTGAGCTAGTTGCTCTGTGGGGTGCAGAAGGGAGTAACATGGGCCCTGCATTCAGGAGTTTGTAGTCCAGTGAGGAAGAGGGTCACATACCCAACCTCATAAAGGCAAGGGTCTGTGATGAGCACTGCATGGCAGCAATGATAAAGAGGAATACGAGCAGAGGGGGAGCAGATAATTCTGATGGGGAAACCAGGAAGGATTCATGGAGGGAAAAGCAACTGGATAGTATGCTGTCAACTTAGGAAGCTTTTTAAATAAGGCAGTAAAAATAGGTGTTTGGGGAATGGTAGTCTGTCACCACTGTGAGCAAGGGACTGAAGGAGAGAGAGAGGTGGCATGCTCCCTTAGCAGGCTAGCATAGTAATCAGGGAAGAGACCACTGGAAGTCCAGGGGAATTCAGGAGTTTCCAGCCTGGAGTAATGAAGTCAAAGGACCAACAGATTTGAGAGACTTTTGCTGGGGTGGAAGAGACAGAGGTGCCTTCATAATTACAGGTGGGGATCAGGAATAGAAAAGCCCAAAGTGAGTTTCACCTTGAAGTCTATGGGATGGGGCTAAGATCCATCTAGGTTCAGAAACATGGGACAAGTGGTTCTGAAAAGTAATTGATTAAGTTTATACTTGTCTTTAAGAAGTTAGGAAGGGTGGAAAATCAGGCCTGTGTTCAGGATAAATCATCTGTCAAGGAGTCTAGAAATAGAGCTCTAAGCTAAATATAGGTAGATTTGCAGGGAAAGCCTAGTGCACTGATTTTACTTCCTTCAGAATTAAGCACATCTATTCATTTCACTTAAAATTCCACCAAGGCTGCCAGTCCACTAGGTGTCCCTGCTCTGCGGGAAAGGCCAGTTTTCCATCACAGCAGTGTTAAAATCTCTGAGACAGAGTCACCACTAGCATTCCACAGTCAGAGACAAAGTTCTTCTTACTATAGAGGGGGGCCTTTCATTGAGCTGTGTTCTTCTATATTTATGAATAACTTAGACAATAACTTATAAATACAAGTATGATATGCTGACTTTTATGTATTATATCAAATTTAACATATGATCTAAATTGTCATGAATTTTTTCTTTAGCTGTTACATGCATATTTTAATAGAGCATCAAAGGAACAAAAAGATAAATTTCTGAAGAATCGTGGATTTTCCTTGTTAGCCAACCAGTTGTATCTTCATCGGGGAACTCAAGAATTGTTAGAATGCTTCATTGAGATGTTCTTTGGTCGACGTATTGGCCTTGATGAAGAGTAAGTGGGTTCTTCCACCATAATTTTTGTTTGATCTTAAATGTCAAATTTAGTAAATACACTCTTAAATTATTTGTCAACTTCAGGGAAAAAAAATCTGCTAAAGGTCATTTTCCAGGTAAATCAATTTATTATTTTTCATATGATATTCTTTCCAATATTTACTTCTTCCTTTGTATTTCATTCACTAGAAACTAGAAACAAAGAAGTGCTGTATCAAATGAAAGAAAGTAATAAATTAAGATTTGGCTTGTAGTATTAATATGAACAAGTTACCTGAAAAGAGAGGTGGCTCACGTGTTCTCAACCACAGGTTATAGGAGTGGTCAGAGCAGGACCTCCTCCCTCCCCTCAGAGGAGGTCTTCTGGAGAAAGAGGGAGACCCTCAACTGAAATTCCTGTGTGTCCTGATTCCTGAAATTTGGCCACGGAGTAGTGCTGAAGAATTAGCAAATATGTACAAAAATAAAAGAATATTCTTCACCCAAAAGTTTCACAGAAAAATTATTTTTGTTATTTCCATTTATGATAAAGAAAAATGTTTGTCTCCTTATTGCGGTAGACAGATTCAGATCCTGAGGAATTTACTTATTTTTTGTTATTTCAGTAGCACTTTTCATTTGCATATAGCTTTTAGTTTTTTCAAAGCAATTCTGCATTATCTCCTCTGATTCTTGAGAAGAAAGTAGGGCAGATATCGTCACATATTTTACAGGTGAGGTGCTTAAATAATTTTGCTGCATCACAGAGGCAAATAGTTTTAGGACAAGAACTTAAGATTCATTCCTTTGTGCTGAATCTCTTCTTACTAGCTCACTGTTTTTCAAATACTATGTAAAATAACAGTAATAATCCTGTATGCTTATTATGTTAGCAGGAATGCCTTGGACATAAGGGGCACATGAATGAATTAAAGTCAGTTACAGATATGAAATGGTATACATATTTCTTTTGAATGTTTGCATATTCATCTTGGGATGGACTTCTGGCAACAGCTTTTATCTTATTATTGGAGAGGGTCTATAATTTTTAAAAAGGTTAAAGATCCTTATTTCCCAAATTTATTTTTATAGCTTCAAATCAGGTTAACAAAATGGCCCAAATTTATAGCATCAAATCAGGCTAACATAATGGCCCATTTTTTCTTATTTTGTGACTGTTGCTTCTAACATGTTCTTAATTGTATTTTTTATTATAGATTTGATCTGGAAGATGTAAAGAACATGGGACTTTTTCAGAAGTGGTCGGTCATTCCTATTCTGGGACTAATAGAGACCTCGCTGTATGACAACATACTCTTGCATAATGGTCTTTTACTTCTACTCCAAATTTTAAATTCTTGTTCTAAGGTAGCAGACATGTTGTTGGATAATGGTTTGCTCTATGTATTATGTAACACAGTAGCAGCCTTGAATGGATTAGAAAAAAAGTAAGTTTTAAATTATTACTTAAATTTACATCTGATAAGTCCTTTAGAAAAGAAAACTTTAGTAAGAGCTAACTTTAAAGCATAACTTTTCATAATACTTTCAAAGTTCTTTCCCACAAAAATTTTGAAATTAAATTAGCTTGGCGAGGGCATGATTTCCAACAAAGTTTAGTTATGAAGAGGGTATTTTTGTGACCTAATTTTAGATGTTTAGAACCTGAAGACAAATAACTTTAACTGCCCCCAAATAGATTGGCTAAGCTTCCACCATAGGATTATAAAAATTATTATCCTCATCAGGAATAGGAAATTGAGAATTCGAGAGATACAGTAGGTCATTGAATATCACACAGCTAGGAAATGAGAGAACTTGAGAACTGACTCTGTCTCACTTCAAAAGTCTGTTTTGAACTCACCATGCTATCTTACTGTTAGCATACTCTATCACTATCCCTGAATAAATTAATTTATAATACTCATATTCTATCCCTATTATCATAAATTAATTTATAATAGTCAAAAGTACATTGGCAAAGGGCTGCCACCAATTGATTAACTGCTTTAAAAATATGTTGAGATTAGCCAGGTGCAGTGGCACATGCTTGTAATCCCAGCACTTGGGAGGCTGAGGCAGGAGGATTGCGAGTTCGAAAGCCAGCCTCAGCAATAGCAAGGCACTTAGCAATTCAGTGAGACCCTGTCTCTAAAAAAAAAATACAAAAAATGGGCTGGGGATGTGGCCCAGTGGTTGAGTGCCCGTGCGTTCAATCCCCAGTACAAAAAAAAAAAAAAAAAAAAAAAAAAAAAATGTTGAAATTAGACTTTTATTCAGATTTTATATTTTTGATGTCTCCATTTATGATGCACAGCATGCCATTTTTACTAGCATAATGATAAAATACAAATTTTTAGACGCACCATCCTATTGCATATTAAAGCATTAAATGTTATCTATATTCTTTCAGAGAGAGGAGAGTATCTTTAGTGATTCTCTAGGCCAGAGACTTCTTGTACTCTACCCAGTTCAGCTTTCATTGAACACTTACTATATTTAGTGTCTATGTACTTTGCATATGAGAAATAAAAAGAAATACCAAGTGTTATTATGTTTCCTCAAAATGCTTAGTCTTGATTTCAGTAAATTTATGAAATTGATAAATGGGAAGGGTATCTGCAGCTTGTTCTGAAAGTAGTTTTTGCTTCTATTTTATAAAAAAAAATTAACTGTGCTTGTTGACAGTCCCTGTGTGCTATTCCATATGCAGTTACCATGTCTAACACTTGCTTGATTTGGGGAAAAAAATGAATGGAGGGAAGTATATAGGTCTAATGGTACACACTGAAGTAGGTTATCAAGGCTGAAATTGAGGGACAGAAGTAACTGATTCATATTTAGTATTTAGTATATAGTCTCTTTTAATCCTTAAAATAACTATATTTTACACAAGTAAGGTTCAGAGGGATCCTTGATATTCTCAGGCTCACCTTCTTTGGGGAGCCTCTCTTCATGGTTTTACTCACACCCTCACACTCTTCCCCCTTAGTACAGCCTGGGAACCTGCTTCTGCATTCCCGTGGTTTCTTGTGTTAACCTCTGTTGTTGCACTTACCACCATTTACTGTTGATAATGATCTCTTTACCTGTCTGGCTCTCTGCAAGATTATATTTTTGACAGGAGTCAAAGTGTATCTTCTCATTGTTGTTCCTAGTAGACAATGTG
Source organism: Tamias sibiricus (assembly GCA_025594165.1). NCBI lineage: Eukaryota > Metazoa > Chordata > Mammalia > Rodentia > Sciuridae > Tamias > Tamias sibiricus. The sequence continues at coordinate 99,813,273 of CM046669.1, forward strand.
CTACTTGCCATAGAGTGAGTAGGAGTAAATATTGAATGAATGCATGCTGGTTGAATGGTAATTTCAGCCAGTTCTCATGGTCTTAAATTATTGGTTCTTACAATGGCCTGCATTGTGTTTTGGTCATCTTCAGCCTTCCTGTGAGTGAGTACAGATTGCTTGCCTGTGATATACAGCAACTTTTCGTAGCAGTGACGATTCATGCGTGCAGTTCCTCGGGATCACAGTATTTTAGAGTTATCGAAGACCTTATTGTACTCCTTGGATATCTTCAAAATAGCAAAAACAAGAGGACACAAAGTAAGATTTAATTTTTATGGATCTGGGAGATAGCCAAACATTTTCTTTGGGCCTAATTTCTTTCTTCTTGGTAATGCTTTTTTTCTAAAGGTTTAACCCTAACTTTGTGATGATACTGATTGGCTTTAAGATGCAGCATTTTGGAGTGGCAAAATAGTGATGCCTTGACCTAGTAGCTGGCAGCACACCATAAGAAGCTGCCAGAAGCTACTGGTTTTTCTTGCCAAGTAGAACTGAAAGTCTATGTGGAACAGTCATGCCCTGTAGTTTTCTTTAATGGCAAATGTTAAAGTGAAGGTAAAACTTGGAAATGTGAGAACTGCGGGTTGAACACTTGTTGTAGGTACAAAAAAAAAAAAAAAAGTGTGTTTTGAAACAATTATGTAAAATGATATAAATTCACGAATTAATTTTTTCCATTAAAATGTTATAGAGGCCATTTGGAAATTTGCTTTAAAATTGCTTTTAAACATAGTTTTAAAATTTTATTACCGAGAACCCACATTGAAAGAAATAAAAAGAAGAAATGAAAAATTGTGCTGCAGTTGTGTACAATGAATCAAAATGCATTTTGCTGTCATATATTCCTAATTAAAATAAAAAAGAACAGCTGTACTGCTTCATTGAAATGAGACCTTAATACTATGAAATTAACAATGTTTTTTACTCAAAATATGAATATTATCTTTTCAGAATTGTTTTGTAAAATGATGTATAAAAACAATAGTACTGATATTTTAAAAGAGGAATATTCACTTGTAAATGTTATTGTTTTTGTATTTAAAATCTATAATGACCTTTCTCAGTATATTTTCTTAACGCATGAATAGTAAAATTAAATTTGCAAGACGTATTGTAAAGAATATTAGAAATGTTTGAAAATAAGCTTGACAGTGGCATAAATACTACACTGTCTGAAATCTTCCTAATGCAACTGTAGTTTAAGAAACCTCTTCATAGCAGACTCCTGTTCATAATCACATGTGCTCAAGAAAATCCTTTAGTGCAATAAAATATTGTTGTCACAAATTTAAAAATGTTTAAATTTAAAAATTTTAATAAAAAGAATTTACATTAAATTAATATCTAATAAAACTGTTTAGATATGGATATTATATACTATTTGGGATGTTATTGTTTAGATATTGGATACCTAGACAATATTACATATATGAAATGTGTGAAAATTTAAAAAGTTCAACTGAAAGATTAATAACCTCTTAGCTGGATGACATTCTAGTCTCTTCTGTTTTTAGATATGGCTATTGTGCTGCAGCTTAGAGTCCTCCAGGCGGCCATGGAGTTTATAAGGAGCACCGTGAATCACGACTCTGAGAGCCTTCCAGATTCATTCCAGTTACCTTCTGCCCCCCATCATGTTGTGTCTCAGAAGCGGAGGAGCATTGCTGGTGAGTATTAAAGTGACATTTTAATAATTACAAATTGAAAGTAGTTTGACTTTCCTGTGTTCTCATATCTATTCACATATCTAAAATATTTCTCAGGAAAGAAAATGGGGTATATATACACAATGGAGTATTACTCAGCAATAAAAGAGAATAAAATCATGGCATTCGCAGGTAAATGGATGAAGTTGGAGAATATAATGCTAAGTGAAGTTAGCCAATCCCCAAAATCCAAATGCCGAATGTTTTCTCTGATATAAGGAAGCCGATTCACAGTGGGATTGGGACAAGGAGCATAGGAGGATTAGAGGAACACTAGAATGGCCAATGGGGAGGGAAGGGAAGGGAAGGGGGCAAAAGGGTGAAGGAAAAAAAATGGTAGAATGAGATAGATATCATTACCCTAAGTGCATGTATGAAGACACGAATGGTGTGAATATACTTTGTATACAACCAGAGATATGTAAAAATGTGCTCTATAAGTATAATATGAAATGTAAAAAAAAATTAAGCTATAAAGTTTGAGAAAAATTTCCTCCCAAAGGAAACTAATCCACTATTTTACTTTCAGTTCTGTTCTCGATCAGTTATTTCTTGAGCCATCTACCATGTCAAGCACTAGGTTAAATTTTGGAGTTACAATAATTAAAAATGATTCTGCCCTTGAAGAGATTATCAAATAATAGGGAAGTGTAGAGGGTTGGAATAGAGCAGGGCAGGGTGACTGGATTTACTTCAGGATGAGAGGTCTCTGTGGAAGTGAAATTTCAGTACATTCATAAAGGACGAGAAAGGAGTTAGCAGGTAGAGTCAAAGCAGAGTGTCATAGGTAGAGTGAGGGGCATAGGTAACAGGTCCAAGGTTGGGGAAGAGCTAGGCTTGTTCAGAGAAGTGAAAGAAAGCCCTCTAGCTGGAATGTGCCCTGGAGGAGAGAGAGATGCCGGATGAGGCTGTACAGGATGCCATGGGCCAGTTCATGGATAATCATATGGATCGCTTCGGAGAATTGTAAATTTTTTCCTAGTGGGGAGTTATCAAGGTTTTAAGTCAGTGGGCATGATCTAATCAGATGTTCATTTTGTTAGGGTGACTCTGAGCCTAGCATGGTGGTACACACCTGTACTCTCTGCTGCTTGGGAGGCTGAGTCAGGAGGATTCCAAGTTTGAAGGCAGGCAGCCTGGGACACTTAGTGCGTCTCTCAAAATAAAATATAAAAAGGGGTGGGGATGTAGCTCAGCGGTACAGCACCATGGATTCAATTTCTAGTACTGTAGGGGAGAAAACTGCCTCTGGCTTCTATAGAGTGTGAATTAGAGGAGAGCAAAAGAAATAGTGGGGCGTCAAGGTGGGGTTGCTGCAATAGTCAGGCAGACAATGGCCTCTGGCATGCACTTGGTTAGAATGCACATGGCATCAGAACCTGCTGTGAATTTGCATATGTTATCAAATAATAAGTGTTGATGTTAAAAGACCTCCTTAGGACCCGGCTTGGTGGTGCATTCCTGTAATCCCAGCTCTTGGGAGGTTGAGGCAGGAGGATCACGAGTTCAAAGCCAGACTCAGCAAGGGCGAGGCACTTAGCAATTCAGGGAGACCCTGTCTCTAATAAAATACAAAAAAGGGCTGGGGATGTGGCCCAGTGGTCGAGTGCCCCCGAGTTCAATCCCTGGTACAAAAAAAACAAAACCTCCTTAGGTTTTCCGCAAAACCTACTATTCTCTTTATACAAACATTCCAGAAGGATAACAAAAACCACGAACAGGATACATGCGCACATACGCACACAAACGTATGTGTGCATCTGTGTTTAGTAGACTTGTATATGTACCTACACATGTGTTCACACAAACACATAAGTATCTCCAAACAGAGTACTATTGTTTTTCTTAAAGTTAATTATCCTTACAGACTTAAAGACTTTTAATACCAAATCTTTCTTGTATTCACACTAATCTTATTTATATTCAAAGCTATGCAAAATTTTAAAGTCATAAAAAGTTCACCCATATAGAAAAAGTTATATGTTTTACAGTAATTGAACTTTTGATAAATAAAACTTCCATAGATAAAACTTCTGAAACATTCATGTAACTAAACTTTCTGCCCCATGTCTTCTTATTTATTATCTGAGCCGTCTCTCCTCCTGAGCTGGCCTACCTTTGTACCTACCTCTCTTTTGTCCCAGGTAGATTGTTTCCTGTCCTAAGTCTAGTAGTATACTGCACAGCTTCCTACATACCAGTAGATGCCTTGCAAACACCTGCCTCTGCAGGACTCCACCCTGCAAACAGCACTGAGTGCCCTTCTCTTCAGGAAACAGAGTCCCAATTTCTTAGCGTCTGTGTCTCTTCTTGGCATTGATATAGATAAGGGAGAGAGGTGTAGTTTTGCCAAAATGGTATCATGCTGTACCTACTATTTGCAAACTGATTTCTATTTCTAATTAATATATTATAGACATCATTCCATATTAATAAACATTTTTCTTTTAATGAATTCATGATAAACTGTTGAATTGGTATGTCATGATCTTCTTCCCTTTTATCAGTAAACAAAGTTTTGTAACTTGTTTTTGCCATTATAAACAGGACAGTAAAGTACATCCTTTTAAATGTATTCTTTCTGCTTCATTGCATACCAAAATCAAAAAACTTTAGATGTCATATGAATGCATGAAGGTAGAAGTCAGTATTGGGATATTATTTATATTATTAATTAGATTTCTTATATATATCTAAATTAAACTATTAGATATATAATATATATATTAGATATATATATATTTAGATATATATAAATTATCATTCATACAGATAGCGAACAGTTTTGGTAATATAATATAAAATTCACAAACAAATGAGTTTCCTTTTTGTTTTTAGCCAATAAAAGTACTATCCATTAACAATTTTTTATTCTTTATAAAGCATGAGGCAGTTTCACATCCATTATTTAATTTAATCCAGAAAATAACACTCTTGATCCATTCATTTAACCATCAAATAATTACTGAGTACCAACCATATACAAGTTACCATTTCACCTGTCCTCTTGAAATTTGAACTAGAAATGAGCAATAAGCATATAAATAAATATATTGAATATACTGTGAGATCGTGATAAATATCTACCTGTGAGGTAAGTTCTATTATATTTCTAATCCAAATCTTACATATGAGGAAATTGAGGCTAAGAAAGAAATGTACTTAAGGCCACACCAGCAACATGTGGCTCGACAACACGAGTGCTGACACGCGCACCCTTTCCCAGCATGCAGTGCTAGCGAGGACAGCTTTCCTTCTTTCAGTGCCATGCCCTCCCTCTGGATGGTGACTGTTGATCCCCAGTGGGAAGGTCAGAGACATCTGCCTAAACTAAGGACACTGCCTGACAGTGTTATTCTTGAATGCAACCAGGATACAACCTTTTTCTTTTTGTTTGTTTCTTGTCTTGTTTCGTTTTGTTTGCCCCAAAGGTGACTCTACCCACCAAAATGTGCAATCTAAAATAACTATTAAAATTTTTAAATGTCTTGCAGGATAAGTCATCAAAACCTGTTATAGTTTACTCATACATAAGTCATTTTATAGAAGTTATTTATGGAAATTGACATATTTTTATGATTTAAAACAAAGGTTCAATTCCAGTGAAGGGTTCTGTTATTCCTCACCTGCCAAGACGTCATTTTGGTTCCTATGGTCAACTTCCGATGCCCTTCTCCTTCAGTCCATTAAGTCAAGACTCCTCCCCCACGTTTTCTCCTGGATGCACTACTTACGTGGTACCTCCCGCAGCAGGTGCAGTAATGGTGCAAGAGCGCCACTCCAATCTGTCCAATCTGACAAAGCATTTCTCAGGAAATGCTCATGTAGCACTGAATTCCAAATGATGCACATGTCCCAAATCATTCTAATAGCAAATCACTGTGCTTACATTCACCTTTCTGATCTCTTTACTTTTATTGGCTAATTTCTACTTTGTCATCATATACAATTTTCAAAGCTACTTTATAAAATTCAACAACAGTAATTATCCAGAAATAGTAACATTCTTACTAAAGCATGACATACTTTAAAACTCTGTTGATGATTTTGAAACACAGGGAAGTGAAACAGTATTTGAAAATATTTTACCAAAACATTCTGAACCACTTATGCCCATCTAATACTTGGAGTATTTCAGAAGACTCAAAACTTCCTACTAAACTATATCATGGGCTTTGACCTGGTTATTTTGGATTTCAAGACCAGAAGTACTGTTGCACTTCTTGGAAGAGAGGAAAACATCACTTTCTTTTAATCACTTTCTTTCCTTTGTATAAATTCATTTTGTAATAAATAAGTTTGTCTTTTTGTGGTCTAATAACCAAAAAGTTGTAGTAAAAATAGATTTCTTGATTGTTTTTAACACTGGCTTTGCACATTTTAATTATGTATTTGAAGGTCCTAGAAAATATCCCCTGGCTCAAACAGAATCTCTTCTGACAAAAATGCGCTCAGTGGCCAGTGATGAGCTCCACACCATGATGCAGAGGAGAATGAGCCAGGAGAGCCCTAGCCAGGCCACTGACGCAGAGCTCGCCCAGAGGCTGCAGAGGCTCACTGTCCTAGCAGTCAACAGGATTATTTACCAAGGTAGGACCATAGAATTAATTTGCCCTTCCTCAGACAGCAAATGAAAAGAGAAATAACTTCAGAGGGAACTGATTAGGTTTCAAATTTTTAAACAGCATTCTTTTTCTGTTCTTAACATCTGCATTATTAAAGGAATTTCTTACCTGGAATGGATAGTCTAGAATAAAAATATGATTTTTAATGTGTTAAATGGAATCCTATATTGTTGATTTTAGAATAATTTGGCACTTCTAATATTTAAACTTTTCTTTTAAGGTAATTATAGATTCACATTAAGTTGTTAAGAAATAATAGGGAGATCCTGTCTACCTTTTACTCTGTTTTCCCCCAGTGAATCTTGCAAAACTGTAGTACAATGTCACTATCAGGACAGTGACAGGAGTTTGAGACCAACCTAAGCAACATAGCAAGACCACATCTCAAAAAAAGGAATGTTATATAGATAGAAGTGTATAGTAGGCAGCAGATTGATTGAGGTATTATTGATAATGTATATGTAAGCCAAAATAGCAAGTTGTACACTTTAAATACACACAATACACAATTTTTGTTTCTCAATCATGCACCAATAAAGCTGGAAAAAAATTTTGGGGGTAACCTCAGAAACACAGGGAAAAGAAAAGAGAATGATTTGTTAATCACTAGAAAAACAGAAAACCCAAGGAGGATATTTTGTCTTAACTTTTGTAATTTACATTTGGGGCAGCAGCTCCCAGGCTGTCTCTAAAACTGAGCCAGGATTATCACATTACAGCATTTAATTGGATTGTACACACAGTGAAACAGTTCTGCAGATCTAGCTAATGCATATATTACCAGGTCTTTATGTTTGATTTGTACAAGAGTCTTACAGTTCTAATAATTTTGAAGTTTAATGCATCTTTACTAGTAAGTTAAATCTTTTATTTATAATTTCATGGCTTAATGTATTTTTAAATCTCTGCATTGTTTTAGGTAAATTCTTCCTCTACTATATTGCATGTACTGCCTAGTATACCCCTACATTTTTATTGTGATAACTGAATTATTAATTGCATAGAATATTTTTACAAGCATAATTATCACTTAAATGGTAGTATCAGTGATTTGACTAATAATTTTTGTCCTTTTTTTAATTCAAAGAGAGTTTAATTCAGACATTATTGACATTTTAAGAACTCCAGAAAATGCAACTCAAAGAAAGACCTCAATTTCCCAGACTGAATTTTCTGAGGAAAATATGCATCATGAACAGCCTTCTGTTTTCAATCCATTTCAAAGAGAAATGTTCACCTACCTGGTTGAGGGATTCAAGGTGTCTATTGTAAGTATATTACTTGGAAAAATGTTTATTTGCACAACAGGAATAGAGGTTTTATGTGCATGTACTACATTTCCAAAATCTAATTCTTTGTGCTCTTTCAGAGAGTCTTCTGAAACTCAGACAACATAAAGTTTTAATAATCAAGTAATATATATTGCTGATTTACCCATTCCAAAATGACTCACCTCATGCAACCTTGGTTTCTAGATCTGTACCCTGAAAGCCTTTTTCTAATCTTGTAGTCCAGGAAGATCAGCATCAGCAACAGCCTATTTAGTTGGTTTTTTTTTTTTTTTTTTTTTCCTTATAGATGGACACAATGCCTTTATTTTATTTACTTATTTTTAATGTGGTGCTGAGGATCAAACCCAGTGCCTCACACATGCTAGGCAAGCACTCTACCACTGCCCTACAACCCCAACCCATAACAGCCAGTTTTTAAAGGACTTTACTTACAGCCACACTCTTGATTTTCTGAATTTTGAAGTTTAGATCTTGGGCTGGGGTTGTGGCTCAGCAATAGAGCACTTGCCTAGCAGGTGCACGGCCTGGTTCAATCCTCAGCACCACGTTAAAAAAAATAAAGGTATTGTGTCCAATTACAACTAAAAATAAATAAATAAATATTTAAAGAAATATGATCTAGAGAATACTGGCAGCATCAGGATCCATTTATTGTTATCACATGTAGGCTTCCATGGATCATTTACAGATGACCCTGGGAAACAGATCAGTCAGTTCATGCCATAGATACCAAAGGCCGATCCAGTTCTATCAGAACTCATAAATCGCCGAGCACAGTGGCGCACGCCTGTAATCCCAGCACTTGGGAGGCTGAGGCAGGAGGATTGCAAGTTCAAAGCCAGCCTCAGCAATGGTGAGGCACTTAGCAACTCAGTGAGACCCTGTCTCTAAATAAAATACAAAAAAGGGCTGGGGATGTGGCCCAGTGGTCGAGTGCCCCTGAGTTCAATCCCTGGTACCAAAAAAAAAAAAAAAAAAAAAGAAAAGAAAAGAAAAAAGAATTCATAAATCATGACTCTGGCAGTCTCTAAATCTAAACTAGGTTTTAGTGTCCAACTCTGAACAGCAAAACAAACTACAGACTCACCTAGAATTAAGTCACTCACACAGGGGTCTTAGGTCTTAGAGTAATTGGAAAGTCATTTTCCAAACTCAGAATCAACTCCAGAAATGTACTGGTTCCAATTTTGAATTCAAGGCAAGTGATTTAACCAGAAATAGGCTAGCTTCAGAGGAAACAATTGAAACAACCTAGGTGGTCATTTGTTAGGGAAAATTGATAGTCAGCTTATTACATTCTTAATTCATGAATGTTATGCACAATATTGTAGTACTAATTCTTTATTATGAATCCTTTCCCTTTTATATTGCAAAGTGAAAGTGGGTGTATCTGTCATTGCTCTTTGATAATTTTTTTTGGTTTAATTTTTAATTTATAGTACTAAGCCCTTGTTAATTTTTTAAATGGCATAAGACTTTAGTTTTTTGTCCATCTTTATTTTTTTTAATTGATAAAATGTGTATAACATAACATTTACTATTTTAACCACTTTAAAGAGCACGAGCTCGTGGCATTAAGTAATTTATGTTTTTGTGCACTATTATCTCTAGAACTTTTTTGTTATCCCAAACTGAAACTGTTCCTATCAAACAATAACTCCCAGTACCCAATCCCACCCACCCGCAATAACCACTTTTAGTTTCTATGAATTTGACTGTTCTAGATGCCTGATATCACATGATATTTGTCCATTTGTATGCAGCTTATTTCATTTAGCCTACTGTTTTCAGGTCACCCATGTTGAAATATATGTGGGCACTTGACTGCTGTTTAAGACTGAATAATATTCCATTGTATGTATAAGCTACATTTTGTTCAGACATACATCCATTAATGGATGTTTGGATTGTTTCCATTTCTTGGCAGTTTAGAATAATGCTGCTATAAATGTCGTTGCACCTCCATCTCTCTTAAACTCCCACCTGAATGAGTACAAATATGTCTAGCTTTGGATATTGTTTTAATTCTAGAATTTTTTTAAAATTTAGAATGAAACATGCTCCATCATCTTTAGGGCTATATGAGGTTTGTTTATTATTACTTCAGAAGTCTGATCCTAATTTACTCCTATTTTGATTTAAGGGTTCAAGTAAAATCAGTGGTTCTAAGCAACAATGGACTAAAATTCTATCGTCTTGTAAGGAAACCTTCCGAATGCAGCTTGGAAGACTACTTGTGCATATTTTATCACCAGCCCACACTGCACAAGAGAGAAAGCAAATATTTGAAATAGTTCATGAACCAAATCATCAGGAAATACTGCGAGACTGTCTCAGCCCATCCCTGCAAGTAAGTATCTCATCATTTGATAAAAGTAAGTAAAGCTTTTGGTGAAATGTAAAGTCTTTCAAAACAAGAACTGAAATTAAACTGTATTTTTATGACTAATGTCATGAATATAATATTCTTACCAAACTATTAACCTGAGGTCTTTCTTTAGATTCTTTTATGCAGGCTTGATTTGGTTTCTCTGTTTATTTCCCAATCTTTTTTCACTGCTTAAATTAGAAAGTTCTGTGTCTGAGTTCTTATAAGATCCTTTGTAACTTATTATCATATCTTGCAGTGTTTTTTTTTCTAAATAACTGGAAGCCTTTTTTAATATTTATTTATTTGCTTTAGTTGTACACAATGGGTTTATTTGTATGTGGTGCTGAGGATCGAACCCGGGCCGCGCGTGTGCTAGGCAAGCGCTCTACCGCTGAACCACAATCCCAGCCCTAACTGGAAGCCTTTTTAAAAGCATTTTATTATCTATGAAACACCCTATACTGAGTGTCTCAAGCAAGAGTAGATACAACATATTTCAAAAAATGTTCAGTTAGTTATGATGGAAAAAAATGTTTTGATCATTTGGAATGATCAAAAGCAGTTAAAAGAATTTTTAGAATCTAAATTCTGTCACTTTAAGAGTGATCAATGGAGCCAGGCATGGTGGTGCATGCCTGTAATCCCAGTCACTCAGGAGACTGAAGCAGGAGTATCACAAGTTCAAAGCCAACCTCAGCAATTTACCAAGGCCCTAAGCCTTGGAGTTGATTCTGAGTTTGGAAAATGACTTTCTAATTACTCTAAGACCTAAGAGCCTTGTGTGAGTGACTTAATTCTAGGTGAATCTGCAGTTTGTTTTGCTGTTCAGAGCTGGACACTAAAACCTAGTTTAGATTTAGAGACTGCCAGAGTCATGATTTATGAGTTCTGCTAGAACTGGATCAGCCTTTGGTATCTATGGCATGACTGACTGATCTGTTCCCCAGGGTCATCTGTAAATGACCCATGGAAGCCCATATGTGATAACAATGAATGGAGCCTGATGCTGCCAGTATTTTCTAGTAAGACCCTGACTCAAAAAATAAATAAATAAATAAATACAAATGGCTGGGGATGTGACAGTGATTAAGTGCTCCTGGGTTCAATTCCTAGTATAAGAAAAAGCAATCAATGGAGAGTTTCAATGGTACATTGAACCATTTTGGAGGTGCTGCTAAATAGTTTCTTATAAAATTAAACATATGCATAACTTGTGACCCTGTTATGCAATTTTCAGATATTTACCCAAAAGAAATTAAAATGTATGTCCATAAAAAGACTTGTACAAAAATATCCATGTCAAAAAGCTGGGTGCGGTGGTACACGCCTCTAATTCCAGCACTTGGGAGGCTGAGGCAGGAGGATCGTGAGTTCAAAGCCAGCCTCACCAATGACAAGGCACTTAGCAACTCACTGAGACCCTGTCTCTAATAAAAAACAAAAAAGGGCTGGGGATATGGCCCAGTTGTTGAGTGCCCCGAGTTCAATCCTGGTACCAAAAAAAAAAAAAAAAAAAATTCATGTCAACCTTTTTCATAATAGCCAAATCCTGGCAATAACCTAAATATCTACCAGTAGGCAGATGCATGGCGTGTTTATACAGTAGACTGTTGTGCAACAATAAAAAGGAACAGACTACGAATAGCCCTGCTGTCATGGTTGAATCTCAAAAAACAGCTGAGTTGGTGAGGGGACAGCCAAGCACAAACGACTGCACAGTCTGTGGTTTCATTCATATCAAGTCCAAGAACAAGAGAAACTAAGATATGGTGATAGGATTCAGGAGAGCAGTTGTCTCTGTGGAAGTGATGGTGAGAAAAGGAATTGCCTGAAAAGGGTTATGAGGGAAATTTCTAGGGTGATAAAAGTAAGATTCAAGTATCTTGTTTTAGGTAGTGGTTACATAGAGTGGAGGAAAGAGAATGGGGGAAGGGAGGAGGACAGGAGGGAAAAGGGGGGATCATGAACTGCAGTCAGATTCCATGCATGTGTGAGTTTGTCAGGATGAACCAACTCAACTACTATGCATAACTATAAAACTCTAATTAAAAAAAAAAAAACTCCTGGAAATAAGCACTTAGTATCTATCTGTAGATAGTGTTGAAAGATGTTCCTCAATAAAGAAGTCATATTTTAAAAGAACAGGCATCCCTTTTAATACCTAGAAAACTCAAATATATCATATTAGGGTCAAGACTATCCTGAGATGCTCTCAGACACTCTTTCCAGCATAGAGACTTTCTCAATTGTTTCCTGTTCCCTTCTATGGAAATTTTGAGGTGGTGTTTTTTCCTTTCCTTTTACTCAGCAATGTTTCCATCCATCAAACTTGCCTCGCATATGTGAGGCACTGGGTTCAATCCTCAGCACCACATAAAAATAAATAAAGATATCGTGTGTCCATCTACAACTAAAAAAATATTTAAAAAAAAAATCAAGCCGGGCGCGGTGACGCACACCTGTAATCCCAGCACTTTGGGAGGCTGAGGCAGGAGGATCGCGAGTTCAAAGCCAGCCTCAGCAATGGCGAGGCACTTAGCAACTCAGTGAGACCCTGTCTCTAATAAAATACAAAAAAGTGCTGGGGATGTGACTCAGTGGACGAGTGCCCCTGAGTTCAATCCCTGGTACCAAAAAAAAAAAAAAAAAAAAAAAAAAAATCAACCCTGGTGTTAACAGTCCTCTTTTCCCCTGTCATTCACCTCCTCCTCTAGTCCGTGCGTCAGTGACATCACTGTTGGGCTCAGCTTGTTGGCTTTCTTCTAAATCCATTTTGTCACCAGGATCAGTCACCTCTCACTGTGTCTCTCAGATGCATCCCTCTCTCTTGTAGTCTGCCTTCCCAGTCTAGCTCAGACTTTGCCCCTTTCCTTGCTTACTGTAATAACCTTTTTGCTACCTCCACGCCTGTTTACTGCACCTGGGTTTTTAAAAGCTTCTTAATGGAAGCTCTCAAACATACCTAAAACTTGGGATAATCAAGAAAGGGCCCCATAGGACATTACCCAGCTATAATTTTTCTTTGTAATATTTTGAAGCAAGTCTCAGGTATCTATCTAATCATTTCACCTATAAATACTTCAATTTGTATCTATAACTGGTAAAGACCTTTGTTACCTGTCACTCTCAGCAATATTAATAGTGATTTATTATTACCACCTGATACCCAACCAGTATTGAAACTTTCCCAATTTTTATCTAATTTTTTAAATACTTAATTTGCTTGATTGTGGATCCAAGTAGTGCCCACATATTGCATTTGTTAGGTGTCTTAAATATTTTTGATCTATATCAATTCTCTTCCATCATTGTTTTTCTCAGGGTCATTTATTCTCTAGAGTTTCTCACATCACAGATTTCCCATGTTGACCATATCTGTGGCTCTGGATCTACAGGCTGGACTGGATTCCAGTGTCCTTGTGTTTGCTCTTACATCAGTGCAGGACATCTACAGGCTGTCTGGTTGCTCCACTTTGCCTGATCCACCCATTCTGAGGTGTCCCCTCCATCTTTAACCTGATAGCATTACCAGTCATTGATGATAGTTGCCAAATTCTTCTTTTCCACTGGGAGTTAGAAAATGGTCATTTCCCTGAATTTCTCATTCCTTTACTATCTATTTGTTATAATTCTTCGTAGAGAAAAACTTCCCCTTATCAATTATTTGGCTACCTTAAAATATAGTCAGTGAAGGAAAGGCAGAATAAATGCTTGTTTCTACTTTTTTTTTTTTTTTTTTTTTTTTTTTTTTTTTTTAAATAGTGCTGGGGCTGGAACCCAGAGCATCATACAAGCCCGGCAAGTATTCTCCCATTGAGTTATGCCCCCAGCCTGTGTTTCTTTTCCTGTTTATTAAATTTTAAAATAATGAGTTGATCCCCTTGTAGCCTCTAACTTTTACATTGTTTTAATTTGGGGGATCTTTATGGACTCAAGTGTTTTAAAATAAATTTTATGTATTTTAATCTATTGAAGTTATTATTATTTGACATTCAAACTAATGCTGCAGAGATAGAAGTTTTTGTATCCTTTTAACATGGCCTTTTCCACTTTTTACAAGTTAATAAGATGAATTTCCTTGTTTTCTGGCACAGAAAGATGTCCTAGGCTTCCTATAGATTTTCTTTCTCACAACCTGAACCACACTCCCCAGAAACCCCTGTTCTTCTTTACAAGACCATAGCATCTTTAGAGACTACAATTCTAAGTGCATTCATTTCCACTAGGTTTTCATTTCTTCTCAATCATTTTAGTGGACAAAGCTAGGAAATAGGTGTTTTTATAGAAAGAAAAAGAAATCATGAGTTCATCTGATACTTTTTCCTTTTTGTGGATTTTATATTTGTAGTTCTTTTTATTAATGTTGACAATCCAGATGACATTAACATAATTATTTGCTTTATTTTTCTGTATATATAACATTTTCAAAATAAGATCGTCACTAACATTAGTCATAATTAGTGATGATAACTAATATTACCACTAATAACAATCCCACTAGATGTGACTTAAGATTTCTTTGTGGTTCTCTTTGTTCTTAGGTTACTATAGGGAGTATACGTTGAAAATGAAGTATTATAAATCACTTAAAATAGTTTATTTGGTTATGCCATCAACTTTAACCAACTAGTTAGGTTCTTTTTATTTTCTATTTTTACAGATTCCATTGTGTTTTTGTTAGTTTAATTTTAACCACATGACATGTCTACCTGGCTTCCAAAGCAGAATTGTGAAACAACACATTCAGAGAGGTTCTGACTTTTATCTGTGCCCTCGCTTTCTTTCCTTCTCCCTGTAGATAGTGTGTTCATTTATTTTCTTTCTGTTGAAGGTATAACCAAGTCTGTCCACACACACACACACACACACACACACACACACACACACACCCCTCTGTAGTATCGCCTCCTCTACTCAGCCCACAGGAAGGTAGGGAGCTGAAAAGCCTCTTCTGCCCTTACTTGCTTCACTTAAAAGTGTGTCTGCAGGTCGTTAGGTGGTGGTGTGCAGAGATCTTTAACCTGCATACTGGATGGTCTCCATTTTGTAGTCTGCTTGGGTCTTAAAGCCCCCCATTGCTTGTCTACTATTACACATCAGTTTGTAGCCTCTACTCTTTCTAGATAGTTTTGTCACTTTTTACTTCTTCACATCCTAGGCATGCCTACTGCCATGCTGCTTTATGCACAATGCCCTCTCCTTTGTCCATGAGCCTTTTCCCCCGTCTTCATCCCTAGACCCAGCTCACTCTGTAGCTCCTTCAAAACCATCATCCCTTTGTATAGTCCACTTAGAACTCTTCCTTCTGAGAACCTTCATTGAAAATTTTTATTTTAACATTTTATTATTTTTAAAGAATACATGTTTAATAGATTCAGTTCCTTTTTGTTTTTGAGCTAAAGTCTTGTTATAAGCTGGTCTCAAGCTCATAGTTTCAAGACATTCTCCTGCCTCGAGCCTCCCATGATATCTGTTTTTTGAGGGCTAATTAAAAACAATTTTGCGCCAGGCACGGTGGCGCATGCCTGTAATCCCAGCACTTTGGGAGGCTGAGGCAGGAGGATCGCGAGTTCAAAGCCAGCCTCAGCAATGGCGAGGCACTAAGCAACTCAGTGAGACCCTGTCTCTAATAAAATACAAAAAAGGTCTAGGGATGTGATCCAGAGTGCCCCTGAGTTCAATCCCTGGTACCACCAAAAAAAAAAAAGAAAAGAAAAGAAAAATGCATTTACCCCCAGAAACACCTTTTATAGTCCCAGAAACTATAATCAATGAATAATTGACCAGAGGATGTTAAAATGAGACATTAGAAATAACTTAGTGTTTAAGACAATCATGTGTTTCTTTGCATATTCAGAATGAATAAAAACATTTCTGATAGTCTTTCAAGATAATTTTAGAATGCCACCAAATACTAAACTGAAATATTTTACTAGTTATATCAGGAATGCTACTTTTAAGACATACATGAAAATATTCCATTCATTTACCATTTTTCTTTATTTGCCAACTCTTCAAGCTTTTACTCACACAGCATCTGTTCCTTTTCCTCTTTTGGTCAGGTGGCAGCTGTCTTGTGACTAATGCAACTAAATGTTGCGCTAAAATGAGCTTTGATATTTTCACCGTTGCATGTGTTCATCTTAGCTTTGGGGAAATTACATGATGTGATTCCGTGTTAATTTAAATATTACCCAAAATGTAATCATTTCCAGATCCATCTGTTGACATTTTAATACTGTTCTCAGTTTAAAATGTCATAAAACCAAATGCAGTGGTATTTGTATCAATGCAAAATTTTAAAGTAAAATGTACATGTTTAAATTGTTGACAAAATTAATACATTGTATACACATTACCATCTGACACAGTACCCATAACATGCAGGGTCACTTAAAAAAGCATGAGGCCAAGTTGGGTTTTAGTCTGGACTACATAGGACAATTGTCGTTACCTTAAGTAATGCTCTAATTCTGGTTGAGGGGCTACTCATAGAAGACTGACCCAAACCATGCCCCCTGGACATGCATGTGGAACTCAGTGCTCAGGTCTCGCTGGCTCCAGAGCTTCCCACCTCTTGCTGTCCCTGAGTGCAGGGAATAATGAGCCAGGATAGGCTTGGTTTTGGAAATTTCACCAACTTTTCTTCTGCCGAGCAAAAATCAAAAGAAAAGGAATGAATAAGCATATTTCTTTCACTTTTATGGTTTAAAGGAAAGTTTCCCTTCTTTCTCTGAGAAAAACTAGGAAGTCTTTTTCTGTATCCCCAGCCGTATTCCCATATCTTGTATTCCTTTAACAAATTCCTCTCCAAAATTCTGTCCCCAAAAGTTAGCTAGCTAGCGTGCTGCTTTTTAACCTTGTAAAATGGAAAATGTCAAATACACAGAGACAGACAGAATAGTATAATGAACACCATGTCACCATCACCTGGATTTTAACATTCATTAGTGTTTTTATTGTATTGGAGTCATGTCTTCTTTTTCTAAGTTATTTTAAAGTAAAATATAAAAATCATGGCATTTTCTACATTCTTTGTTTAAAAGGTGTTTTGTTCTGCAATAATAACATTATCACACCTAACAAAATCAACAGTAATTCTGTAATGTCATCAAACATCCAGTGTGTAATTAAATTTTTTTCATTTATCCCTGGAAATATCTTTTGTGCCTGATGTATTAAGATCAGATTCAAGCAAATCAATCTAGCAATTTAATTTAATTTACTATTAAATAATTTAAATGGAAGAAATAAAAATTCTTTATTACTAAAAAAAATATTATTTTTTTAAAGCATGGAGCCAAGTTAGTTTTGTATTTGTCAGAGTTGATACATAATCACCAAGACGAGTTGACTGAAGAAGAACTAGACACAGCAGAACTGCTGATGAATACTTTAAAATTATGTGGTCACAAGTGCATCCCTCCCAGCGCAGCGTCAAAACCAGACCTTATTAAAATGATCAAAGAGGTGAGTCAGTAGAACCATGATTGTTTCCATTACCATTGAATATAATTTTTAAAAGACTGAAAAATGTTTTAATTATAGAGTATCACTGTTGGTAAACTTGAAATGATTTTTTTAACTATATGGTGCTTTTTCACTTTGAGAGAAAAAAATTAGGTATTTGAAGGAGCTTTTTATTCTCTGTAGTCATCCTTGTCCATTGTCAGTAGCCTTCAGCAAAGGGAAGGTTCTCACAGTGACAAGCAAGTTGATCCATACCTTGAGTTATGGGTTCTTTAGTGGAAAAGCAAAATAAGGGAACAAGTGGCATTATTACTCCAACCGCTTTCGAAGCCTGGTAAACTCTCTACCCTCACTCTGTAACCACATCATGCAGTAACAAAGGAGAGTGCCAGCATTACTTAGGTGGCTTATCTATTTTAATATTCTGGTCTCCTGAAGATATTTTTTCTTGGGTTAACTTGGTTTTAAAATCAGTTTCTTGGCCTCCATGCCATAACATTTGCACATGATGAGAAATAAATTTTTCATGATATATTATCATACAAATCTTTTAGGAACAAAAGAAATATGAAACTGAAGAAGGAGTGAACAAAGCTTCCTGGCAGAAAACAGTTAATAATAATCAGCAAAGGTGAGATTTTATGTGTTTCAAAGTCATATCCTGTAGGGACCGTTAGGTCTCATGTATACTGTTAGCTTTTCTGGTTTGGTTTGGTTTTTGGTTTTCTGAGATTTGGGGTGGTGGATTGGTGTTTTGTAGTGCTGAGATCAAACCCAGCATCAGGTACATACCAGGCAAGAACTCTACCACTGAGCTATACCTCCAGCCCTTGTGTAAACTTTCAGTTTAAAGTACTATGTTTTGATAAGTATTTAATATTCCTTATATACTTAACTTATGGACAATCTTATTATTTAGTCTCTTTCAGCGTCTCAATTCAAAATCAAAGGATATATCTAAAATAGCTGCAGATATCACACAGGCAGTGTCTCTTTCCCAGGGAATTGAGAGGAAGAAGGTGATCCAGCACATCCGGGGCATGTACAAAGTCGATCTGAGTGCCAGCAGACACTGGCAGGAGCTCATTCAGCAGCTGACACACGATCGGTGAGCCGGGGAGGCGGTTTTAAGTTGTCTACCTGCGGGTTCTGTGAGTGGGTGTTAAACACTCTTTTCTTTCAGGAATTCACATTCACAAAATTGTTTCCGTAGCTTAAATATTTTTTGTTTAATCACAGTTGGGGGGTTTTTTATCTTGAAGAATAATCATATGAGGTTTTTTTAATTCTTGGGGAGGCATTAGCACTTTCAGACAGTAAAATTGACTTTAATTTTAAAGTATGGTCTTTGCAAATGAATAGGAAGATCACTGAAACAGGATAATTAAAATATGATCCTTTTCTAGTTAAGACTTGATTAATGTGATTTAGAAGATGTATTATGAGTACTGAAAAGATGGAAATTTAAGTATTATTTTCTAAATTAGTTAAGATAACTGATTTGTATGACTTAGGGTACTAAAATATGCTAAATATTACATGCTGAGATAAGTTATAGGTAGATGAAAGAATTAAACTCAAAAGTTTATAATGTGAAAAAAATAGAGCATCAACTCTGAAGAGTAAGTAACTTTCTAAGCTCTAATGCAACAGAAGAAACTGGAAAGAAATCATGGGTTTTGAACTTTAATTTTTTTGCTATTGTTTTTAAAAATGAAAAGCATTGAAGTCTTTTTAGCAAGTTTATCAAAAAGTTAATATTTCTATTGTTTGGAAACCTCATGCATATTTGAAAGTGAAATATCACAATCCCTTAAGTTCAGAAGAGCAAGAGGCATGAACAGCACATGTGCTAAAACAGGAACAATACAGAAAAGGTTGGCATGGCCTCTGCACAAGGGTGACTCACAGATTGGTGAAGCATCGCATATTAAAAAAAAAAAAAGATATGAGCATACGCTTCATATAGAACAAACAGAGTTAATAAACAAATGGGAAAGTATCCAGTATTTCTGGAGGCTAATTTGATTTTTTTTACGCTTTTAGATACCCCATTTTACTTTTTACATTAAAAAATATTTTTTTCAGGTGCTAATATCCACAGCAAGATAGTAGCTGGGAATATTAACTGTCCTTGGGCAGAGGTCTGATGGCATTGTACACTATGACAATTTATATCAATTTATGTCAGAATCCTAAAACATTCATTTTTGTTGTTGTTGTTTTGTTTTTTTGTTTTGTTTTGTTTTAACTTGGTTTGGTTTTTGTACTGGGGATTGAACCCAGAGGCTCTTAACCACTGAGCCTCATCCCCAGTCCTTTTATTTTTTATTTTGAGACAGGTTCTTACTGAGTTACTTAGGGCTCACTAAGTTGCTGAGGCTGGCTTTGAACTCACAATCCTCCTGCCTCAGCCTCCTGAGCCCATGAAATTACAGGTGTGCGCTACCACACCCAGCTTCACTACAAACATTTCTAACTCTATCATAAGGAAAATATTCAATATACATAAGACAATAAACATAAAGGTTTCCATTTCTGCATTGTTCACGCTAGTGAATTGATTGAAAAGAACGTAAATGAAGAGTACTAGAAACGTGGTTCAATACATCATGATTAATCCACCCAGTGCGATATTCAGCAGACACTTGAAAAGATGATAATAAAGGTTATGCTATGTTCAGTGAGAGAAGGCAGGACATAGAAATGTCTATGTAATGGCTATAACTGCAAATTAAAAACAGATACATGTTTAAAAATGAAAGAATCTAAAGTTTAGGGTAGTAGGATTAAGGGTGATTTTTTTCTCTTATTTACTTCTAAAATATGTATTTTTAATATTTAATATTCTTGTCAACTAAAATATAAATTCATTTTAAAACATTTTGCATGTGATACATATCACAAAAAGAAGCTTTTTTTTTTTTTTTTTACATTAGATAGTAGACACAATGGGAAATGTAAGAAGTTAATTTGGAAAAGATGTTTTTCATTAGTTAACCATATAAAATCTAATGTGTTATATCATGTTGCTGAAGTTTTCATAGTCAGGGTAATATGTCGTTTTTAAAAATTGAGTAGACACAAGAAACTAGAAGCAGAGCTTGCTCCAGAAGGGAGCTCAGAAACTGGGACTCAGGAGCAGAAGGACACACATTTTTTATATTATTCTTTTGTTCTATGTATATGTAATCCCTGGCCTAAATATCTAAATACTTGTTTTTTTTTTTAATTTAATAGATCCATTGTGATTTATTTACTCAGTTTCTATAGTGACTTTTAAGGCTGTAAATCCTTGGGTGGCCAACTAAAATGCTCTTTTTTTTCCCACTTGCAGAGCTGTCTGGTATGACCCCATCTACTATCCAGCCTCATGGCAGTTGGATCCCACAGAGGGTCCAAACCGAGAGAGGAGACGTTTGCAGAGATGTCACTTAACTATTCCAAATAAGTATCTACTGAGAGATAGGCAGAAATCAGAAGGTAACAGTGGCTTCTTCCTCAGTACATGAATATGGCAGATAACTGGTCATTAGATAACACAAATGTCTTCCCCAACAGATGTGGCCAAACCACCACTCTCTTACCTATTTGAAGACAAAACTCATTCTTCTTTCTCTTCTACTGTCAAAGACAAAGCTGCAAGTGAATCTATAAGGTAAATTTGAATCCATAGACATTCACTTTCTTGTAAATGTAGAGTTTTTTGTAGCACTGCTGTAATATTCATTTTATATAATGCTGTGGTTTTAAGAAAAGTCCTAAACAAGAGAGGCTTAAACAGGACAGGGTTGGATTGCCAAATTCCAATGGCATTACTGATAGCATAGTCTGTTACATCTCAGTTGTCATACTCTGTCTGACCTTTGTTAGCATACTTACATTTTTGTAGTTGACCTTTTTTTAATAGCTCTATAGAGTAGATAGAGCTACTGGTGGTCTCATCAACAGGCAATATGTTGTAGTAGCAATTAAAGGTTCAAATTCCAGAACCTACTCTTCCTAGTGGTCTGATCTTGGGCAAGTTACTTATTAGCCTTTCTCCCTCAGTTTCCTTACCTATTAAATGAGGGAAATAATCATACTCAGGTTTTCATAGCATTGAGTATTATGTGTGTCAGTCTGTATTAACTATTGACAGTATTATCACTACAGTTGCTGTGGTTGATATTATTACCATGCCCATTTTACATATAAAAAACTGAGCCTCAGAAAAATAAGTGACTTGACAAAAGAACAGAGAATTTTTTTTCTTACTCCATGATCCCCCAGAATACTAGGTTTTCTTTATGTATTGAAGTATCAGTGGCATCAAACAATGGCTATTTATTTACTGAAAATCTGAGACGTTGAAGTCTCTTTAACATAGCCAAACCCCTGTATTGTGCATACACAAGGCTTATAAGCATTTCTAAAGGGTTCAGTCTTACCTCCTCTACTGGAATGTTAAGAAATGGCATAGTATTGTCCCACAGGTTTTGACAAGATACATCATGCTGTCGAAACACTAGTTCACTTTGCTGAAATCTTCCACTAGATAAAACTTACACTCTAAAAGTGGTCAAAATATTTAATCATAGTGATTTTAAATATGTTTTTACCAGAGTAAATCGAAGGTGTATCAGCGTTGCACCATCTAGAGAGACAGCTGGTGAATTGTTGTTAGGTAAGTCAATTTTGAAGAATTTTATACACAGTTTATTTTTAGATAATTTGAAGTGTTTTGACACATTTACATTATATCAGATAAACTTTCTCTAATACCACGTGGGCTATGACATTATATAGACAGGAGTTTCCTATTTTCTGCAGGAGATACATACATCTTAGACCCTGAGTGTGTACCTGAAACCACAGATCATACTAAACCCAGTGTATACTTTTTTTCCCCTATGTACATATACCTATGATAAAACTTTGTAAATTAGGCACAGTAAAAGATTAACAACATTAACTAACAATAAAATACAATAGGGCTAGGTTGTAGCTCAGTGATAGAATGCTCACCTAGAACACATGAGGCCCTGGGTTCCATCCTCAGCACCACATAAAAATAAATAAATAGAGGTGTTGTATCCATCTACAACTAAAAATAAAATAAACTAATAAATAATAAATAAACAAAATAGAGTAATGATAACAATATTTAATAATAAAAGTTATGTGAATAACTCAAAATAATTCTCAAAGTATTTTATTGTACTTTCATTTTTTCACTTGAAAGAAAACATTTGTGGCTTCTCTTTGGCCCATCTGAATTTCCAGCATCACCATTCTTTTGCTTGGGGGCCACTATGAAGTTGAATAAGTGTTTATTTGAATGCACTGTAGTACCACGAGAGTCAATCCAATAACTGAGATGGCTACTAAGTGACTAATGGACAGGTGGCATATATAGCGTGGCTACACTGGACAGAGGGATGACTCATGTTCCAGGCGGAATGGAGCAGGACAAGGTTTTATCATGCTGCTGCTCAGAATAGGATATAATTTAAAAACTTATAACTTAATGACTTATTTCTGGAATTTTCCATTTGATATTTTTGGACCATGGTTTACTATGAGTAACAGCAACCATGGAAAGCAAAACCACTGATAAGGGGAGACTGCAATAAAGCATATGACTCATAAATTATAAGAAATTACATCTTGCCCAGGCACAGTAGCACCCCACACTCAGGACGCCAAGGTAGTAGGATCACAAGTATGAGGCCAGGCTGGGTAACTTAGTGAGGTCCTGTTTCAAAATAAAAACTTAAAAGGGGGGGTGGTGTGGCTCAGTGGTAGAGCACATCTGGGTTCAACCCCCAGAACTAGGAAGAAAGAAGGAGGGGAGGAAGGAAAGAAGGTGAAGGGAAGGAGATGACATTTGGTTTCTGAAAACACATGATTAAAATTTTAATTTTAATGAAGCTGCTTTCTTCATATGTGCACATTTCTTACCTAATCATTCCTTTTATAATATACCAATTTAGACTTTTAAAATAAAATTATATTGGTATACTTATATTTCTGCTATTTTAATAGATATACTTATACATAAAACATAAATATCTACCTTGATATTTCTCATAATTTATATTCCTTCTTGTGCTTCTGAGAGAAAGGCCAAGATTGTTAGTTCGTAAATACTTGTATGGTTAAATTTGATGGGTTTTTTTCCCTCAAGAAATGAAGAAATAGTTATAAACACTTTGTCTCTCTTCCTTTGAAGAACCAGCATGTGTGCTGTCAGCCAGCTGTCCTCAGAGCTGGTCCTAAATCATCATCAGCAGCAGCAGCACATGGGAACTTACTAGAAATGCACTCTTGGGCCCCAATAGACCTCCTGAATCTGACACTCTGTGGAGGGTAGAGTCTGTGTTTGAATGAGTTCTCTGTGATTCTAATGCACCCTCAAATTTGAGAGTCACCGCTCTAGGCTAAAGCTGCAGCCTCCATGGTCCAAGATGTGAAGTCTGAGCTTGCTGGGACTGCACCCCACCATCCCAAGGATGGAGGTACCATCCTTCTCTATGCCACTGTTTCATAGGCCACCCAGTACTCAAGGGTGACCAGCGTGCAGACAGCAGAACCCCAGGGAAGTTCCTAACATTTTAAAACATGGTATAGAGACATGTGTTAGCAACAGGCAGCCTAGGATGCAGGAAAAAAATGGGAGCTATTTTGCTCTATTGAATGTTTCAATCATCAAAACAATTAAGGATTATTATTAATCCTCTTTTGCTAGAAAATTTGGTTTACCTCTTGACTTCAATTAGTGTGTGACAAAATAAGCAAATCAATGTGCTTGTAATATAAAAAGAATAATGGTAATAATAAATAGCCAATATTTATGTAACACTAAGTGCCAGACACTACTAACAAGCATTTTTGTATATTTTTATTTAATTTTCACAGTAATTCTGTGAAATACAGCCTCCCCCCGACACACACACCTTTTTTGTTAATAGGGAAACAAGACACATTGAGGTTAAGTGACTTGCCCAAGATCTTATGGATACCATTTAAAAATATTTACTGAGTGCTGGGAAATTGTCTAGGTATGGAATTCAAAGTCAAGTCAAAGGACTCCAGAAGTACTGCTTTTAATCATATATGATAACAGTGCATGTACATTTTTAAACTCTTACTCTGCAGGTAAATGTGGAATGTATTTTGTGGAAGATAATGCTTCTGATACAGTTGAAAGTTCGGTGAGTAGAGGCTTAAGTTTGCACTTATATTAAACCTAAACAAATTTCAAAAATGTATAATCCATTATGAGAGAGCAGGCAGAACTATCAGGGCTTATCCATTGTCACTCCACATGTAGATTGGTCTGAATGAGGAACAGTTTTAAAAGATAATTTTAGAAAGAAGATTGTGCCATCTCTTCTGGCTCGTGCAGGCCTGGGTCTCTCAGCAGTTACTATTACAAGTCATACCCTAAAGTGCTCCTCTTACTTCAGTTTATGTCCATTCTGTCTCAGCAATGTCCTCGGTAGCCACAAGTAGTTACTCCCTGCCACTCCCAGTTTACTATTAAATACCTTTGCCTTCAAAAATAAAGGAAAATTTTGTGTAATTGAATAACCTAAGTCATTCTGATATTCATATGCCTTATTCTTCTGGAAATACTGATATTAATTAGAAAATAATAAAAAGAACTCTTAAGCTAGGTGCAGTGGTGCACGCCTGTGATCACAGCAGCTCAGGAGGCTGAGGCAGGAGGATCATGAGTTCAAAGCCAGCCTCAGCAAAAAGCAAGGAGCTAAGCAATTCAGTGAGACCCTGTCTCTAAATAAAATACAAAAAAGGGCTGGGGATGTGGCTCAGTGATTGAGTGCCCCAGAGTTCAATCCCCAGTACCAAAAAAAAAAAAAAAAAAAAAAGAACTCTTAATTCACATTTTTGTAGAGTAAACCTTTTTATCCATTTGAATTGCTTTGCATACCATTAAAATATTTTTTGAGATGCCTATAATAAGAGAAATAAGGGTTTTTCATTTTAGAAAAATCCTAAAGCCTTGAATTTCTAAAAATATTAAGATCTGTATGGTTTAATGATAACTATTTTTTATTGAAATTCATTAATGAAAGCATCAAATTTGATTATAAAACTAATAATGTGAAAAAGTCAAGAAAATATTTAATGTAGTCCCCAAAATTGAGAGGCATTCTTTTCTGATTTATATAGAAATTACCACAGGGTTTGTCCCAGTTAGTAAAAGTATAGTTATTTTTCAAGATGTATCTTTTTATCAAACAAGGAATTTAATAGTTGGTATATGAGATAACATTTTCCTGTGTCCATAGATGACATTTTCTTTTAAAGACTTCTAAAAATGTTCTTTGATAGCTTAAAGGATCTTTCCTTCTTCTATGCTTTTATAATGTTATTTCATCTATATGACATGTACTATCTTCATTTTAAACATTGGTACAGTTTTATTTCATGCAGAGCACTTAACAAGTACCTTGCACATGGATGTTTAATTGTGTGTGTTGAATTGAATTGGAATTGAAGTTTAAAAAAAAGGGGGGGGGGTTGGTTTAAATTTGAGAATATTATACTTTCATTAAATTTTTTTATTTTATTCCCTGACTCTATTCTAAAAATTATTTGGGACTCAGGAAAAAGCACAGAATATAGCAATTCAAATTTTAAAAATTTAAACAAGCCTTTGAAAACAAAGAACTTGCTCCAAAGTAGTAATTGCGATTGAATTCTAAATTTTGCTCTGAGTTTCTTGTTGGCCAACACAAAAGGAGTATACAAACATAGCTTTCCAAAAGTGCAAATTAATAGGAGGGAAAACTAGGAGACAATTTGAGGATATAAAGTCTTACACTTTAATTACAAACATTTTTCATGATTTCTTTATTACAAGCATTGAGTAACAATTCATGTATCAGTTTCAATTTATAAACTATTAGACTCACATTGTTTCAGTTTTTCTTGGTTTTATACTTTGGAAGGAAACAGTAATGGTATGATGTGTAGGACCCGTGGCCCCACCTCTAATTCCAGAATGTGGGGGATTGTCTGAGCAGGCTAGGATTAGGGCCTTCCAGTGGTCACTATTTCAGTCTCCCCAGGCACATGGGAGGGGTCGCTGGCTCTGGTGGGTGCTGGTCTTTGAGAGTACATTCGGCGGGGCTTTATTGCCAGAGCACTACGCTGGTCACAGCAGTGTTCCTCCAGAGTCCTTGTTTTGCCTTTGCAGGAAGGCTCTGAGCATGGGAACTGCGTTTCACAGCTTGGAGGTTTCCAGGCTATGCAGATGGGTTAATCTGACTCAAATCCATGTGAGGGCATGGAGTCCATGAATTCTCAGAGAGAAGCCTTTTTCTATTCTCCACACAGCTCAGACCAAGGAGGGACACTTCCTGGTATTCTCTATTGATAGGCACATTGGTTTTGTTTGTACTTTATTTTTTTTTAGGATATTTATTTATTTATTTTTAATTATTTATTTACTTATTCATAATGCACAAGTATAGTATCTTTTTACATACAACTGCTTGTATACAAATTATATAACTACCATTCAGATCTTCAATCATGCATT
Organism: Tamias sibiricus; assembly: GCA_025594165.1. Classification (NCBI taxonomy): domain Eukaryota; kingdom Metazoa; phylum Chordata; class Mammalia; order Rodentia; family Sciuridae; genus Tamias; species Tamias sibiricus. The sequence goes on from CM046669.1 coordinate 99,840,332, forward strand.
TAGGATAATGATATCCATCTCATTCAACCACCAATTTTTTTTCTTCCCCCCCACCCCCCTTGCTCCCTCCCTTTCCCTCCCTTTCCGTTGACCATTCTAGTGTTCCTCTGATCCTATGTACCCCCCTTTCACTGGGAATGTGTCTGGTCATGGATTTTAGCTTTCTGAAGGAATCTCAGTTCAACACTCTGATTCCGTACAACACAGGCCTCATCTTTTGTATGTTATAGATGTTAATCACTTCATTTCTGGAACCAGGATTTGTGCATACATGCATACACATTCAAACACACGCATAACCAAGCAGATAAAGTGTGACTTCTGCTTTTTTTCAAATTTTTTTCTTTCTTTCTATTTTTTCATTCTGGGGATTTCATTTACTTTATTTTCTTGTACACTGAGCTATGAATTTAAAAGATTTGCTTAGCAAAAAAAGTTAACCTGAAAAGACTACATAGTTATGGTTCTGACTGTATGACCTTCTCCAAAAAGTGAATTAGGGAAGAGCTCCGTGGTTGCCAGTGTTAGGAGAGATGACTAATAGATCAAGCCCAGAGGGGCTTTAAGGCAGTGAAACTATTCTGAATGTTTCTGTAGTGGTGAATACATGTCACTTTACATTTGCCAAAACTCATAGAATGTACACCAAGAATGAAGCCTCTTATAAACTGAAGACTTAAGGTAAAAATGATGAGTCAATACTAGTTCATTAATTGTAGTGAGTATTCCACATGGGACATAGGATGCCAACAGCAGGGAGACTGAGCGCAAGCAGCCACGGTGCTGGGGGAGGGGCACATGGGAACTCTGCTGCTCAGTCTTCAGTAAGTTTAAAACTGACCTAAAAGACGTCTTAAATTTTTTTTTTTTTTTTTTTTTTTTTTTTTTTTGTACCAGGGATTGAACTCAGGGTCACTCGACCACTGGGCCACATCCCCAGCCCTTTTTTGTATTTTATTAGAGAGAGGGTCTCACTGAGTTGCTAAGTGCCTAGCCATTGCTGAGGCTGGCTTTGAACTCATGATCCTCCTGCCTCAGCCTCCCAAGTGCTGGAATTATAGGCATGTGCCACCACGCTCAGCTTAAATTTTTTTTATTCCTAAGTTTTATCTAGCACTTAAAGTGTTTTATAGTGAGAGAGTATTCATCTTTCATTATGCCACAAAAGAAAAGTTTTTCATTTCATGTTGATTTAAAATTTTTTAAATTAAAATTCTAATTTATGTTTCATATAAAGCAAATACTTCCGTTTCCTTTGTCTTAGAGCCTTCAGGGAGAATTGGAACCAGCATCGTTTTCCTGGACATATGAGGAAATTAAAGAAGTTCACAAGCGTTGGTGGCAACTGAGAGATAATGCTGTAGAAATCTTTTTAACAAATGGCAGGACACTTCTGCTAGCATTCGATAACACCAAGGTAAATCCAGCTTTATGAATAGATTTATACTGTTTAAGTGATCACATGACCAATATCTCTAGTCATAATGATTATGTGAAAGTTTATTTGATTTAAACTTCAGTTCATTGTTCTGAAAGCCAAAAAAAATTTTTTTTGTCTTATTTCTTCTTAGTCCTAGTTAAAGTAAACCCTTGGTTGTATGAGCATTCTTTTTGACTTCCAAAACTGCATTAAATTGGATCCCTCAAAATGAGTGAAAGGGGTACTTCACTTCTCCGTGCTGCAGTTGTCCGTCTGTGACAAGTCTTCTCTTGACCCACGTCCTTCAGCTACTGTTTCTCTGCTTATAGAGAACCACGTGGGGCACTTGGGGCACCTGTCCTCCAGTCCTCCTCTGCAGAAATGCTGCAGTCGCATCCTCTCACCACTGTGGTCAGGGTCACCAGGGCCTACATGCTGCTAAACCCTGTGCTTGTTTTTCCTGGTGCTCGTCTTACTGCACCAGGCCTATCTGCAGCTGTTGATGGAGGTGATTGTTCTTAATAAAAACCGTCTCTGGGCTTCTAGGCCACCACTTCCTCTTGGTTCTCCTTTTCCTTCACCAGCCATTTCTACTCAGTCTTATTTGAAGATCCTTCCTAGAGTGTCTCAGGACCCATTCTTCAGGACTCTTCTCTTTCCTTCCAGTCTATGGCTTTAAAATGCCCTCTGCATCCTGACAATCTACAACTTGATATCAGTACCTCCGTACCTTACATCTTGATATCCAACACATAAGTGACACACTCACATGTTAACTCCCAACTTGGGCCATCCATTTGGAAGTTACTGATTGGCATCGTAAATGTAACACGTAGCAAAATGAACTTCTAATCTCCCCGCTCCACCAAGAGCTCCTAGCCTTCCCCATTGGAATACAAGGCAACTGTCTTTGTAAGGTCCAGGCCAAAATCCTTGAGATTATCCTAGGCTTACAGTTCTCTCATCCCCATGTCTATTCTTTTAGAATACATCCAGACTTTTCTTCCTCTGTTACCTTCTGGTCTAAGCCTCCATCATCTCTGCCTCAGTCATCTATAACAGCCTCTTAACTGGCCGCCCCGTTTCTCTCCGCTCCAGACTGCCCTTGACACACAGGTGGAGTGTGTTGGTCATGCTGTTCCTCTGCTCGAAACCCTCCAGTCACTTCCCGTGTCATTCAGCCCTTGCAGTAGCCTAAAGAAACCCTGAATAATTGGGTGCCTTGTTACCTCTCTGACCTCATCTTCCATCATTCTCTCCCTCACTCTCTCTGTTCCATCCATGATGACTTGGCAAGCTTTAGAATTTTAGAAAAAAAAAAGTTGTTGACGGACATTTATTTTATTCATTTATTTGTATGCAGTGCTAAGAATCAAACCCAGTGCCTCACGCCTGTGAGACAAGCACTCTACCACTGAGCCACAACCCCAGCCCAAGCTTCAGATTTAAGCTACAAGTTTGGGTTATTAAACTCTGGTTCTGCCCGTTCCAGAACTACAGCCACAGTTTCTCACTGTTGTCACTTTTTAAAAAAATTTTTTTTCGTTGTAGGTGGACACAATACCTTTATTTTATATATATGGTGCTGAGGATCGAACCCAGGGCCTCCTCACACATGCAAGACGAGCGCTCTACTGCTGAGCCATAGCCCCAGCCCCTGTTGTCACTTTCTTTTAGTTCTATCTCTCACTCTTCCCACTTGTGGCTCTTCTTCCTATGCCTGAGCATTTACAATGAGTATTTTGCATGTTATCAGTTAAAGCTTGGCTTGTCTGGGTTTTTTCTCTCCCATGTATTACCAATTGTCATTTAATTGATTTAGAAGAATCAGAATACTCTTTTACTATAACAGAACTTTCGTGAATCTCTTAAAAAAAAAAAAAACAGAGTTTGTATTTGTTTTCAATCAGTACTGGGAATTCCATTTCCATGAGGTATTTCACTTGATTTTTAAGAGATAAGTGTTTTCACTCCATATTACAGATGTAACTCAGCACCAAGTCTAAGCAGCAGCACAAACCACATCTGTTCTAAGCTGGCTCAAGACTCCAGTGCAGAGCCCTGCTCTTCCTAATGCATCATGTCATTTATCCAAAAGGAAACTCTTTTTTTTTCTTATTGACATTTCAGTATCTTTATGTAGGGAACTTTTCTGCATAGGTTTTTCTTAGAAGTTATGAACAGATAATTATTAGGAGATTTTTCTAGCAGCAAAGCATAGTGGCTAAGAGCCCTGCCTCTGGAGAAAGACCTACTCTGAATTTCAGTGCTCTACCGTTCATTTTATTGGAGAAAAACTTTTTTCTTGGGGGACTTGGGATTGGTAGCATGTTTTTAATGCCATGGTTCTTTGTGAGGAAATGATGTCAATAGTCTAAGTAATATCTGGGTCTTTTTTTTTAAATCCTTCCCTTTTAGGTTCGCGATGATGTATACCATAGTATTCTCACAAATAATTTACCAAACCTTCTAGAGTATGGCAACATTACTGCTCTGACAAACCTGTGGTATACTGGACAAATTACCAATTTTGAATATTTGACTCACTTAAACAAACATGCTGGCCGATCCTTCAATGATCTCATGCAGTACCCTGTGTTCCCATTTATACTTGCTGACTACGTTAGTGAGACCCTCGACCTCAGCGATCCCTCTATCTATAGGTGAGTAAAAGCATCATCCCCTTTTGGTTTCGTCTGAACATTGTATTTATGTCACTAAGATTTTTTTTAATTAAAAAAAATTCAAACAGACACAAAAATAAAATGGCTGTATAATAAAACCCCATATGCTTATCACCCCCAATTCAACAATTATGAATTATAAAATCTTTATAATCTAGGGATTGCAAAATGGTAATTTCCTATTCTCTCATTTCTTGTAAATTAGAAGAAAATGTACAAGATAAACTTAGGATATTTTGTTGTGCCAGAGAATAAGGAAATCAATACCATATCGTCAGAAGGGCACAGAAGCAAACTTACATGGCTCTCATTACCAAAGGCAGGACAGTCTGAGAATCAGAGAGAACAAGGACTGCGAGCAACTAAAACACATTGAAATGAAAAGACAGGTTAAGTTCTAACCACCCAAGTTGAGTATCTTTAGCTGAAATGCTTGAGTCTGGAAGTGTTTGACATCTTTAGGATTTGGGACAATTTGTATAGCCTTTACCATTTGAGCATCCCTAATCCAAAACTCTGAAATCTGAAATGCTCCAAACCTTTTTGTACGATGCTTAAAATGTTTTGAATTTTGGAGCATTTCAGATCCCAGATCTCCAGATTGGGAATACTCAACCTATACTTTTTAAAAGGAAAACAAGACAAACAAAACAAAATAAACCTCGTTGGTTCATGGGTGATAACTAGAGCATCAGTTTCTTAGTTTGAAATATGATAATTAAAGGACAAGAATTCAACATTTTTCTGCCTTTCCTGAATGAACTGTGTTTTAGAGTAACCAAAATAGGCCTAGTTCATGAAAGAATACTTTATTTAGCTTGAAATTTTTTTTCTCTTATATAATTTAAGGAAATTTGATTCCAAATATTCCACTTGGTATATTAACCTATCTTAATTATAACTGCAAAAAAAAAAAATGGGCCTGACTCAGGCAGTTCTCAAGAAATCGGGTTCATTTTAATGCATTGTCAGTTTTAAAAAGAGTAAATGGCATTTTTATACACTGGTGATGTTTAAACATTTTTTTACATTGCTGGTATGAAGAGATATGTTCTTTCTAAAAGGTAGTTTGACAGTGTATATCCAGAGAACTCTTAAAATGTGCATACTCTGTATAGTAATTTAACTTCTAACAATTTTTTCTTAGAAAATACTGAAGGATGTGGGCTCTGCCAGAAAGACTCCCACTAGCCATAGGTTTTATGAGCCTAGGAACCACATCTTCCTGGTTCATTGCATTTGTTGGCATCTGGTTCTACTTGCAAAAATTTAGCCCCGAGTGTAGTCCTCACATCATTTTTCAAAGTAGCCAAAATTTAGAAAAAACTTAATTGCCCAACACTAGGTTTAATTAGACTATTACATGTTATAGCTGTTAAAACAGTACATGGCCAGACACAATGGCACACACCTGTAATCCCAGTGACCCAGGAGGCTGAGGCAGGAGGATTGCAAGTTGGAGGCCAGACTTAGCAACCCAGCAAGGCCCTAAGCAACTTATTGAGACCCTGTCTCAAAATTAAAAAGAACTGGGATGTAGCTTAGAGTGCCCGAGGGCTCTCCAATACAAAAAAAGTAAAAAAAAAAAAAAAAATACATATATATATATATATATATATAGAGAGAGAGAGAGAGAGAGAGAGAGAGAGAGAATTATTAGCATTGAATTTTACTTTAAAAAGCAGTAAATATGTGTGCATAGAAAACATCTGGACAAGTATATATGAAAATAATTACTTGTGGGGGCTGGGGTTGTGGCTCAGCAGAAGAACACTCGCCTAGCACGTCACACGCCCGGGTTCAATCCTCAGCACCATGTAAAAATAAAGGCATTGTGTACAACTAAAACAAATAAATAAATATTTTTTAAAAAATTTCTTGTATGTAGTAGTATTGCAACTGATTTTTGGTTTATTTTGTTTGCCTAATGATAATTTCTGATATGTCAGCCACAACAATTAATATAATTTGTGCCCCAAAATGGCTATTTACAATTTTTTTTTAATTATATACCAGGATTTTAAACAAGATTTCTTCTGATTTTGAGATGTGAATACATAACTTTTCTATAAAACTGTTCTTACTTTTGACCAAGTTTTTGTATTAGAAAAGTCTTAGCAGATTTAGCATTTGGTATTTCTAAGTTCCATATCCCTAGGAAATAATAACTTATCCAAAAAAAATGCCTGTTTCTCTATCTTGTAAGCAGAACTGGTCTGACTTGCTGAACTTCAGGTTTATCTTGCTGTTGGTCTAGTTACGGTGCCAGATGTTGAAACCCCAGGTATCCCATCCCTCTGCCAGACCAGATGGCCCCCAGCCAGAGCAGCCTGTCCTTCCTCATCAGAGCTCTTTCTCTGACTGTTTTGAGGGCCACACAGAGATGCCACTTGATTCTTAGCATGAAAAAGTGAGGACATGGTCCTGGCATTCTCTTGCCTCCAAGGATGGCAGCATGTGATATCCACGCAGTGGGAACACCAGCACTGCAGCCCTCACTGTGCGCAGTACTCCCTCAACTCCTGATTAGACTGCATGATATTTATTTCAGTACTCATTCCAAATCTCAACTTGGTCATATGTATCATATATTCGATTTTTACTAACTAGGCTTATAATTACGTAGCCTCCCCTCATCATCATAATTTCTGTCCAAATATCCCTTTACTCTATTCTGCCTGGCTCACGTAGAGTCTGGAAAATGGGGCAAGAACTTCCAGGGCTTGACAAAACCAGCTGCCATGGGCAGCATCAGTTATGACTTGGGGAGGCTGAGGAAGAAGGGGAGCAGCTCTTCTTGTTGAGGTTACACGTGAGTTAGGAATTCTGATACGGTACAGACCTGTTGAAAATTCTACCTTAGTAGTTTAAACAGCCACAGTGTTAAGTGGTGACTATTAATTGCAAAGCAACATGTGTAAGCATAAAGTAAGGGTCAATCATTTCGTGCATCCCTTGTTTACTCCCAGAATGAAACGCAGCTTAGTCCTGGCAGTACCAGTTGTTTCATACTTTTCCCATTATCCCTTCCTTTGTAGAAACCTCTCTAAGCCTATAGCTGTGCAGTACAAAGAAAAAGAAGACCGCTATGTGGACACATACAAGGTAGCTTTAGCTTCTGTTCGTACTTTGATAAATGAAAAATGGAGTTTTGTTTATAGACTTGTGATTTACCTAATTTTAAATTTATAGTATTGCTTTTTCTTTTTATTCCCTTATACTCTACTTGACTGACAACCAGAAATTATTATATGAAATTAATTTTCTGAAAACTCTCAGAGAATTAAGAAAAAGAATACCTTTATTTTTACATAAATTGAAAGCTAATAATCCATTGTTTAGTCAAATACATAATTATATTTCTTATAAAAATGATAAAGATTTCCAGGGACCTGCTATTCACATAGCAATATTAATATACTGATTGTGTATCATAACTCTTATTAGTCATTAGAAAGTTATGCTTTGGTTTATCAAAACAGAAATTTACCAAATTTTCAATTTTAAAAGTAGAAATGAATTAATTACCTTTTTCTGTGATATTAGTATTATTGGAATTCTATTGGAAATTCAAAATGCTTGCTTGCCACAATAATGTTCTTTACAGCAGTGTCAAGTTAAAAGCAGCTGAAACAGTTTTCTCATATTCACACATTATTTTATATCACAGTTCCCAAAACATTCCTTGAAATACATGTGACTGTCATAGTTTGATTCTTCTGCAGTTGAAAGTGGGGCTGTGTGTGGAAGTCTGAAAGGGACTCAAAGATCCAGTACACCTGACTGTGTTATGGAACCAGACAGGACCGAGGGGAGAGACACAGAGTGATGTGCACAAGTGTTTGGTTGAACTTCCCACTTCATGACGGGAATACAGGAGTCATGAAAGATCACCATGTTCTCTTCCACCTCTGTGTAACATACTGCAGAGCAGCCCTCCAGTATTATAGTGACTCTGTAATAATGGGTGATGCCTGCATTTCTATTGCATTTCCCCTTTTGGAGAAACATTCTCTATAGACAAAGTGAAACTCCATTCCCATGCAGGCCTCTCTAGAGGTGGGAGCAGCTCTGGTCCTTGAGTGCTTGATCAGCAGTATTTATAGTATAGATCTTGGGAGCTGGTGTGCTGGAGGGAGGATGCAGACAGGTGGGTTTTCTGAGGAAATAAGAGCACAGGGGTGCAGATGCTGGGCGAGCTCAGGTGGTCAGGCTTACAGGGCTCGGGGCAGACTCCTAGATACTCTAGGTGGTTGAGGTCTCTGGTCAGGAGTGGGTGGACAGGTGTGAAAGGGGGGGCAGGGAAGGACGAAAGGGGAAGCCAGCACTTTCCCAGTGTTGCCTGGAGCACATGATCATCAGTCCTCTGGGGCTTTGTTGCCTTCAGTATTTGGAGGAGGAGTACCGCAAAGGAGCCAGGGACGATGACCCCATGCCTCCCGTGCAGCCCTATCACTATGGCTCCCACTACTCCAACAGTGGCACCGTGCTCCACTTCCTGGTCAGGATGCCTCCTTTCACCAAAATGTTCTTAGCCTATCAAGGTAAGGATGATTTTTATAACTGCACAGAAAGTCTGTTGGCTCATCAGAACAAAGAAATCTTTTTGTTTGTTTCTGACTTCTTGAGAACTTATTGAGACTAATGAAACCACAAGAATTCTGTTTATTCCTTCACCAAAATCTTCCTCAAAAGAGCTGTAGTATATGAAATCATCTTGCTATTGTCTCGATTTTTAGCTTCAATTTAAACACATCTGCTTTTAAAAATGCAGCTTCACTTTTTAAAAATTAAGATGTATTTTACAAACAATAAAATTTACCCTGATTTTAAAGTATATAAAGTTCATTTCTAAAGATTTTTCAACCTTATGATTATTTTAAATCACCAGTAAATGCCATAATTTCATTTTTCTTTGTAGCTGAGTAAAATTTGACTGTGTACATATACCACATTTTCTTTATCCATTCATCTGTTGCCAGGCACCTGGGCTGGTTTAGAGTGGTTGCCCTGCTATAAACATTGATGTTCCCATACACTATAGTATCTGATTTTGGTGCTTTAGGATAAATACCAAGGAATGGCATAGCCAGGTCATATGGTGGTTCATTCCTAGTCTTTTGAGGAAACTCCATACTGCTTTCCAAAGTGGTTGTACTAATTTGCAGTCCTACCAACAATATATGGGTACCTTCTTTCCCACATTCTTGCCAGCATTTATTATTTTTTGTGTTCTTGATGATTGCTATTCTAACTGAAGTGAAATGAAATCTCAATGTAATTTTGATTTTCATTTCTCTTAATTTGTAGGAATGTTGAACATTTTTTTCATGTATTCTTGGCCATCCAAAAGCTTTATACTGGGCAGGGGTTGTGGCTCAGTGGTAGAGCGCTCGCCTAGCAAGTGCGCAGCCCGGGTTTGATCCTCAGCACCACATAAAAAAATAAACGCATTGTGTACAACTAAAGCAAATAAATAAATAGTTTTTTTAAAAAAAGCTTTATACTAATTCAATGCAACCCCCATAAAAATACCAACGACATTCTTCACAGAACTAGGGGGGGAAAGTCTTAAAATTCATTTGATAGAATAAAAGATCCAGAATAGCCAAAGCAATCTTAAGCAACAAGAATGATGCCAGAGGCATCACAAAACCAAACCTCAAATTATACTTCAGAGCTCTAGTAACAAAAACAGCATGGTATTGGCATCAAAACAGTCAGGAATACCAATGGAATAGAATAGAAGACGCAGAGACAAATTCACATAGATACAGTCATCTGATACTTGACAAAGGTGCCAAAAACTTATGTTGGAGAAAAGATAGCCTTTTTAACAAACGGTGCCAGGAGAGCTGGACGTCCACATGTAGAAGAATAAGACTAGATCCCTGTCTTTCACCTGCACAGAAGTCAACTCCAAGTGAATCAGAGACTTTGTCATTAGGGCAGAAACTCTATAACTGCTAGAAGAAAACATAGGCTCAACACTCCAACATTATCGGTGCAGGCATAAAACACAAGAAATAAAACCAAGAATCAATAATTTGGGTGTCATCAATTTAAAAAGCTTCTGCACAGCAAAGAAACAAGACATGAAGAAAGAACCCATAGAGTGGAAGAAGATCTTTGTCAGCTGCTCCTCCAACAGGGGATTAATATCCAGAATATATAAAGAACTCCAAAGACTTGACACCAAAAAGCAAAAGAACTCAAGACTGGGAAAATAGCTTAGTTGCTAGAGTGCTTGCCTCGCATGCACAAGGCCCTGGGTTCAATCCGCAGCACTGCAAAAAGAAGAAGAAGAAGAAGAACTCAATTAATAAGTGAGCAAAAGAACTAAACACTTCTTTTTTTAAATTTTTTTTTAATATTCATTTATTTGCTTTAGTTGTACACAATGTGTTTATTTTTATGTGGTGCTGGGGATCGAACCCGGGCCGCACATGTGCTAGGCGAGTGCTCTACCGCTGAGCCACAACCCCAACCCCAGAACTAAACACTTCTTAAAAGAGAAATACAAATGGACTACAAATATGTGAAAAATGTTAAAAATCCCTGGTTTTCTTCTTTATAACTCATTAACTCAGTAAAGAAATTATTGTGCATCCATTATGTACTAGTGTGAGTGACAGCCAGACTCCTGCTTTTGTGGAACTTTTATTCTACTGGGGTAAATGATAGTAATCAATTAAGCAGCAAAAGATATAAATTTATTAGTTACGTATATTATGAAAGCATGATGTAGGTGAAAAATAATGGAACTGGTCTAAATTATTTATGGAAATACTTATTTTCAAGGATATAAATTTCTCTCTTAAACTATGAACAAAATAAAATGAACATTATTTTGATCTTTTTCAAGTAGCATAAGTTATGACAGGCTTCAAGTGAAATTAATTCTCTGTGTCTTAACCATATTATTTGTATTTCTTTGTAGATCAAAGTTTTGACATTCCAGACAGAACTTTTCATTCTACAAATACAACTTGGCGCCTCTCGTCTTTTGAATCCATGACTGATGTGAAGGAGCTTATCCCAGAGTTTTTCTATCTTCCCGAGTTCTTAGTCAACCGTGAAGGTACAGCAGCAAATTATTTCTCTTTTTTTAAAATATTTTAGTTATACGTGGACACAATATCTTTATTTTATTTATTTGTCTTTATGTGGTGCTTAAGATTGAACCCAGTGCTTCACACGCAAGCATTCTGTCACTGAGCCACAACCCCAGCTCCCAACAGCAAATCATTTCTAACTTGAACTTCTGAGAATGTGTGGTAATGTTTTCATTTTCCAAAAATGAAAATAGCTGCACTCCAAGCTCCTGGAGCTCTGCAGGTGCTAGGGCCAGGACCTCCAAAACGGCCCTGGGCTGCTCTCTAGAATGCCTGGGAGCCCAGCGTGGTGGTGCACGCCTATAATTCAGCACTTTGGGAGGCTGAGGCAGGAGGATCTCGAGTTCAAAGCCAGCCTCAGCAATGGCGAGGCACTTAGCAACTCAGTGAGACCCTGTCTCTAAATAAAAATAACAAAAAAGGGCTGGGGATGTGGCCCAGTGGTCGAGTGCCCCTGAGTTCAATCCCCAGTGCCAAAAAAAAAAAAAGAAAAAGAAAAAAAAACAACAACACACACACATAGAATGCCTGGGAGCCCTCAGACAGCCCCCGTCCCACCTCATGGGAATTTTATGTAAGCCCTCAATTTATACTTCACATTGTATCATTTCAAAACACTTTGAAAATTGGTGAAAAAAGATCCTTCTCACTGTATTCATGCACAATCAAGAAGTAGACAACAATTCAATCGTATAGGGAATCTTAGTTTTCAAAAGGTCCTTTTTAATTTTTGTCTATTATGTTTTTCAGCTTTTCTGTCCATAAAATGTAGCACAAAAACATTTTTATTCAAAGGTATTTCTTTTAGGACAATTTTTTAAAGTAAACACTTCTAAAGATTTTGGGGGGGCTAACAGAATAATGAGACAGTCAGAGATCAGCTCATTTGTGTCACAGAAGAGTCCTGGTATTCCATGTTCTGGTATTACCTTGTTGGGGACAGCGGTGCATCATAGTAATGAAATCAGAACAGATACACCATGAAATTAATAGACACTCTGTTTATTCTAGGATCATGTGTACTTTGTATTGGTTGGGTTTTTCAAAGTACAGAATACAAATATTTACTAAATAATTCTTAAATAATCTTAACTCATTAAATAAATTCATGTAAATGTTAATACCAAAAACCCAAAAATGCTTATTTGAAGCTTTAGTTTGATTTTAATCAAGTTTATAATATTTGACCAGATATTTGACCAGAATATTTGACCAGATATTCAAGCACTTCTCTCATTTAAATATTTGATTAATGGGAATTTGGAATTTGTGGGCAGTGGTTTCCTACTTCTTCTTTGTCATGTTATAAAGTGGTACATGGATCAAGTTGAGAGATATGAGGTTTAATCCGGACAGCATCTATGCACATAGCCCTCTCCGTAAATCAGAGCGTGAGTGCGCAGTGGTGTTTCTGCTGCAGAGGTCAGCGCTCCTTGCTGGGGAGTACACGTCCGCTGATGCCAAGAGCTCCCGAGGCCTGTTCCGTGTTCGGAGTGAAGCTTTGGGAAATCAAACACTGATATTATTCTTCTTGTTTAGGTTTTGATTTTGGTGTGCGGCAGAATGGTGAACGGGTTAATCACGTCAACCTTCCCCCGTGGGCACGCAACGATCCTCGCCTTTTTATCCTCATCCACCGGCAGGCTCTAGAGTCTGACCATGTGTCCCAGAATATCTGCCACTGGATTGACTTGGTGTTCGGGTACAAGCAGAAGGGAAAGGCTTCTGTTCAAGCCATCAATGTCTTCCATCCTGCTGTAAGTGACTCTTACAATAATCTGCACATATGTAAGATAGAACCTGGATATTTTAGTGAGCTGGTAGGCTGTTTCTTCAGAGTACCCAAGTTATCAAGCAGAATTGGCAATTATGCTAATTTGTCATTATTGTTACCCAAGATTTTTGAGGTTTTATATTTCAACTTTTAAGCAATATCTTAGGTACATATTAAGGGTTTCTCAAGACCACCCCCATTTTCACTGATTTACTAGGTGGACTTATGGACTTATCATGCAAATCAGATTTGTTATGGGGAAGGGTACAATGCAAAATCAGTCAAGGGAGAAGGAACATGGGGCACAGTCTGGGGGAAGCCAGCATGAACTTCCACGTGAGTCTCCTCCTGGCGAAGCACAAGAACACACTCGCTTCCTCCAGCAACAGGTTGTGATGCACGTGAAGTGTTGTCTGCCAGGATGCTTGTCAGAGACTGAGCACCAGGGCCTTTCGGGGCTGGTCACAGAGGCACCATCTGCTTTACACATGCTGGAGCTCCAGACTCCCAGAGGAGAGCAGGTGTTCAGCATGCACGGCCTTGTACAGTATAGGCACAGTGGGCCATGCTCATCACCTAGGGAGCGGTGGGAAGGCTCTGACTGCCAATTTCCCAGACACCAGCCACGGGCTGCCTGGCAAGCAGATCTTCCAAGGAGAGCAGTCAGCTCGCCGTGTTAACTCATTTCTGCACACTCTCCTACGTACATGCTCTGTTTGAAAACAATGTTATTTTTCCTCATTACAGAAACAGTGCATGTGCTTATTAGGAAAATAACAAAATACAGACTGGCGAAAGAAAAAACCTTATTTAAGAATAAGGTTTGATGTCACCGTCCCAAGATAAATATGAAAAGCACCTTCCAGACTTTTTTCTGTACATTATTCCAGTAATATAATAATACTAGTACAGTTGGGTACCCTTTTTCTCCCCTGAACAATTAGTCTTAAATTACTCAGGCCACTAGATTTTCGTTTCATGTGATTTTTAATGGCTACTTTCTATTCCAAAGTATGATTGTATAGTGATTATTTTACCAGTATGCTGTTGAATGTTTAGTTAGAATTTGTTTAATATCTGTTTAATATCCTTGAGGTTATTTCTCTAATTTTCTAGAAATAAAAGTGTAACACTGTCACATGTACTTTTTTATGTTGTTGAATGGGCTACCTTTCATTTTGAAAATCTTATCTACTCAAAAGATATTTACTTATCTACTCAAAACATTTCTCTTGCTAGGCTTTGGGGTGCAGAGGTGTTGAGGTAGATGGGGTTAGGAGGAGAGGAGGGGTAGATGGGTCTACCCTGCTGTGGAAGAGGGGTTCCTCTGAGGCCTGTTTAAGGAAATGTCTCCAGAAGCAGAAAGTTTAAAAAGCAAATGATGAGGAGAACCATATTTCCTGATGCTGCCTGGGCCTCACTCAGTACAATACAGAGATTAACTATTAATTCACTGCATGTGACGTTTAACCTCATGACTTCCCTCACTTTAAAATCAGCCAGTTGATGCAAAGCCCCAGGCTAACATCATCTTAAATGAAGAAAAATTGAAAGAATTCCCTCTAAAAACAGGAACAAGACAAGGATGCCACCTTTCACCACCTTTCACCACTATTATTTAACATAGTACTTGAAACCCTGGCCAGAGCAATTAGACTAAAGAAATTAAAGGGATCCAGATAGGAAAAGAAGAGCTCAAATTAGCACTATTTGCTCATGATATGATAATATACCTAGAAGACCAAAAAAACTCTACCAGAAAACTTTTTCACAACTAGTAAATGAATTCGGCAAGGTAGCAAGATACAAAATCAACACCCATTAGTCAAAGGCATCTATGTACATCAGTGACAAATCCTCTGAAAGGGAAATGATGAAAACTGCCCCATTTACAATAGCATAAAAAAAATAAAATACCTGGGAATCAACTTAACGAAAGAGGTGAAAGACCTCTGTAATGAAAACTACAGAATACTAAAGAAAGAAATTATAGAAGACCTTAGAAGATGGAAAGACCTACCTTGTTCTTGGATAGGCAGAATTAATATTGTCAAAATGACCATACTACCAAAAGCACTATACAGATTTAATGCAATTCCAATCAAAATCCCAATAACACTCCTCAAAGAAATATAAAAAAGCAGTCATGAAATTCATCTGGAAAAATAAGAGACCCAGAATAGCCAAAGCAATCCTTAGCAAGAAGAGTGAAGCAGGTCGCATCACTATACCAGACCTTAAATTATACTACAGAGCAATAGTATCAAAAACAGCATGGTATTGGCACCAAATCAGACTGGTAGACCAATGGTACAGAATTGAGGACACAGAGACTAATACATATAATTTCAGCTATCTTATATTAGACAAAGGCACCAAATGGGAGAGAGCAAGGGGGTATGAAGGGAAAAAAAAAAAAAAAAGAAGAAGATGGTAGAATGAGATGGATATCAGTATCCTAAATGCATGATTAAAGACATGAATAGTATGAATATACTTTGTATACAGACAGTGTTATGTAAAAAGTTGCTCTATATATGTATTATGAATTGTAATGCATGCTACTGTTATATATACAACAACTTCGAATTAAAAAAAGAAAAATCAGCCAGTTGAAGTAGACTGATCTTGGACTTCCCCTCCAACTGTAATTTTCTCCATAGGTTGTGACAAATCTACTAGTGTTTTATAACAAATACAGCTAAAATGCACAAACAACTATGCTTATTTATGCTAGCAGTTCATTCTAAAAAGTAGTCTAAAAGTAAAATTCTCTTTAGTCCCTTTTGCTCTGTAATTATTTGGGGGGTACCTCCAAGGTTATATAAAATAAAATTCCTTAAGAGATTTATAGTCTGGAAAAGAGAATAAGACAGGTTTGCTGACTATTCCAATAGAAGATATATGCTTTGGGAAAGTTTATTTTGAAAAAGGAGAATAATAATTTTATACAAAATAGTAGTAGAGGAGGAAAAAGACCTTTTCTTTCTACCCATTATTGACTGAGGACTCTGGAACAAAAAGGTAACAAGAGAAAGGCATACAGATTTATCTCACTCAAAGTTTATGTGACATAAGAACATTAAGAAAATGAAGACCCCAAAAGTGGTTAAACCCAGTGTTTTTATGCTGAGTTTAATGAAAAGCAAAGCATTGTGGAGAAATAGGATAGGTCAAATAAGTCTGAGTCAAGTGCAAGAAACCGGGGGAACCAGTAAGGCCCATTGGCTCCATCCTCTCTGGGTGTCCTCTGCCCTGACCATGGAGCTCAGGACGCTCTTCCAGTAGGGGAGGAAGGACACCTCTCACGAGAGGGTCTTCTGACCTGCTTCAAGGTAAGGCCAGGAAACCCTTTCTAGGTGTTATGATCAGCTTCAGGAAAGATCAGAGAGCCCTTCCTCTGGCTTAAAACATTCAGCGATGCCTAGATGCCGTGTTTTGGGATAACGTCCTGAATCCCATTGAATACAAAATGAAAGGTTCAGATATAGTTTTTGAGTTCCATTCATATTTGATCCTAAAATGCAACTTTTAGAGCAACTAGGAACTTCTGCACCCACTTTTCGGTTATTCTTAAATCACATTTAAAGTATCTGGAAAAAAAACTATATGAAGACTGAAGCATGCAAGGAAGTTCTCATCAGAGTGGGAGTTTTTTCACTAATTCATTGGATCTTCAGTATTTGAAAAAGAATAGTGCTTATACTATTGTTCTAAGGGCTGAATAAAATTCAGTTCATGGGGCGATATAGTGATGAAGTGCATAGTCTCTGAATTCAGAATTGAGTTCAGACCCCCACTCTGACTCCACCACTTGTGGGACCTTGGGCAGATGACAACCTCTCTGTCCCTAAATGTATACTTTCGTAAAGTGTGAATAACAATACCAGCCTCTTATGTGAGGAATCAGATTCACATCAGGATAATGGCTGCCATACAATTAAGTACAAATAAATGTTGACTTTTCCAAAAAGAGATATAGAAACGCCTTTTACCTTCCTTAATTCATCATTCATTGTTACTCAGGGTTCTCTTAGAAACTGCTAGCACAGAGTGTAAAGAAGCAGTATTCTAAAGTAAATTTGAAAAGAGCTCATCTGATTTTTTGAATACATGCAGTCAGGCAGCCCTGTGAATGGCCCTAGCTGAACAAGCATCTGTGACGACTATTTGGTCCCTGATGCTGGGGGTGGAGAGTGAGAGCAGTAATGATGAAGATTATTTAACTTGAAGTGTTTTGGCATTTTATTTTGGTGCTTATAGAAACGTTATTACCCAGATATGTAAATTAAAGTTGGCTGTGACTGGTTTAATGCCAAAAGCTGGACTGTCCATGTGGGTATGCACAACATGTGACAGGTCTGTGCCAGCTACCAGCTTTGGGTGTGAAGGAGTGAATGCACAGAGCCTCCATCTGACCCCAAAGTAGCCCCCCTTCCGCCAGCAGGCTTGGAGCTTTCCCTGCCTCTCACTAGGGGCCACTTGCAATTTCTGTTGTATTTTAACTTCAGCTTTTCCTTTTCTTATATATTACTTTGGACAGCAACTTCTTTAGTAGTTTCATATTACACATGAAATCTTGTATGATATTCTCAGGCATTAAATTAAAATTGTTTTATAAACAAACCTAGTTAGCATCAAACAAGATACATTGTTTTTATTCACCCATTTAGAGACATTGATTATTCCTGCTCTGATATCAGACCATTAATAGGTAACTAACCTGATCAAAAACATCTTAAATCATTTGTATTTGAAATAGAGAGGAGCAAGCCATTGTCTAAAGAATAAAACCAATGTGGTTTCCCTTTGGCACCAGGCCGAGTCTTGCTCACAGGCTGCCTCATGTTCTTTTGCTCTTTCACTCTGCAGACGTATTTTGGAATGGATGTCTCTGCAGTTGAAGATCCAGTTCAGAGACGAGCCCTAGAGACCATGATAAAGACCTACGGGCAGACCCCTCGTCAGCTGTTCCACACAGCTCACGCCAACAGACCTGGAGCCAAACTCAACATTGAAGGAGAACTTCCAGCTGCTGTGGGGCTGTTAGTGCAGTTTGCTTTCAGGGAGACCCGGGAGCAGGTCAAAGAGATTACCTGTCCGGTATGTCACTCATATTTTAGTAGAATTCAGCAAAACCCGATTGGATCCTGTGGTTCTAGGCACTCTCGTGGGCTCTGGAGGCCCAGAAATAAACAGCCCTGCAAGGGCTGGTTGTCGTCTTAAGCCATAGCTTAAGCTTAAGGGCTGGCATGTGGCTCAGTGGTGGAACCTGGTAGAAACCCTGCCTAGCACATCCTTGATCTTGAGTTCAATCTGCAGCACTACAACAAAAAAAGCACTGGCCAGAGGTGTGACTGTTTGGGTTTACATTTGCTGGAGAACTTCACAAATTTCTTGGGCCTCCTCAAATTGTAATGATGAAAAGCATAGCCTCTGACAATAGGAAGGAGATATAATTTTTCTTTGAAATAGAAAAATCAAGCAAGCCTTAAAAGTAAAATGGAGTTTAATCTTCAACTAAGTTCTTCATGTAAAAGCAGTAGAGGAGGGTAGGACGTGAATTGTCGAGTGCTGCGAGAGTTTGCAGGAGGCCAGCAAAAATGAGACAGTCTGGGAGGGGCCTTAGAGAGGAACCAGCAGTGGCTCTCCAGCTGCAGGGAGGTGGCCTGTTTTCAGAGAAAAAGATTTCTAAAACCTTGTTTTGACAGTTTTATTTAATAATATGGCTCAAATGTCTGAACACTAGAAATAAATTCTTTATGCTCACATATGTCAAATGTGCATGTTAAATACAAACAAAACTCATTCAATTCTTAAAATTCAATTATAAAACATTAATGTAATTGGCACTCTTGTTTTTCTAAAACTAGATCACAATGTTGTTTTTCATGTTAGAAAGCAATATTTTTATTTTGTGTTTTTGAAGTCTTACAAATCATTTTAGCTTCTATCATTACCATAGTTGCTATTTTTAACAATAATCCATTACTTTTTCTTGTCAAAATAATTTAACAATGTGTCTTAAATGCCACCTAATTTACTACTGTACTTACTGCTAATGAGCCATCTTAAGTTGGCCTATGTATGGGGATTTGGCAGTGTGTCTGCTGGCGATGGGACATGGTACCAGCTCGCCACGTTGCCACCTCAGGGCCTTCGCACTGTCTGTCCTCCCACTGGAGGGATCCATCCCAGATGGATCCCAGGTTGGCCCTCACTGCGTGCAGCCCTCTGCCCCGGCATCTCCTGTGAGTCTTTCCAACCCCAGCGTCTAGAACAGCAGCTCTGTCATTCTGCCTCCCCTCTTCTTTCGCTCCACGGCTTGACGTGAAACTCCATGGGAAAGGACTTCATCTTGCTCATCACGGTGTCTCAGCTCCTAGGTTGGTGCCTAGCAGACGGTGGACACTCACGATTTCTTACAATAATGACTTCTCAGTTGCAAGGGCTTAGCATTTGGCTTGTCCCTACTTCTGGCCGACATGTCATGCATTTAGGCCACCGCTTCTCTATCTAAAGCACTGTGAAAGCTTCCACAGGGGCTCTTCTTGCCCTTGGATGACATCTGCACAGAGTTCAGACCTAATCCACAAGCTCTGAAACCAGGGGCAGTGCTTGGACTTACGGGAGAATCGGCCAGATGACCTGTCACTTCTGTGGATTCCAGTTCATTGTGATAGTTAAAAACAACCAGAGCTAGATGAGAAGCATTTCAGTAAAGTGCTCTTCCTTCTTGCTAACTGTGACATAAAGCAGTTGCCACATGTCTTTGTATGTAACTGAAAAACAAAAACTCTGCAATTCATGTGAAAGGATTCTTGGGGCAAGGAGTTATGAGTCATAAATCATAACTAGAACTTAGCACCACTTTTTCTCAATTTCATCATTCATATGCTAAAGACTTACCAAAGAGAGCTTGGTTGGTTGCAGTGGCACACGCCTATAATCCCAGTGATTTTGGAAATTGAAACAGGAGGATTGCAAGTTCAAGGCCAACCTCAGCAATTTAGCAAGACTCTGTCTCAAAATAAAAAATAAGAAGAACTAGGCATGTAGCTTAGTAGCAAAGCACTTGCCTGTACATGAGGCCATGGGTTTGATCCCCAACACCAAAAAAAAGAAAAAAGAAATGTTCTCAGAATACCCGATGCTGAGCTCTGGGTCCCCGTGAGAGCATTCCTGAAGCCCCTCAGCTTTCCCAGACCACCAGATGCCACTTACAACTGCGTATGAAGCTGGGTGTGGCGGCATGTGTCTGTTGTCCCAGTGACTCTGGAGGCTGAGAAGGGAAGGAGTTGGGGACCAGCCTGGGCAACATAGCGAGACCCCGTCTCAAAACAAACACACTCTGTCCCATTAATGGTCTAACAGAAATAGCAGAGCTCCTAACTAGAATGCTTTTTTTAAAAAAAAAGAGAGTCTATAGGTCAACGATGCCTGTGGGTTTTTTTTTTTTTTTTTTTTTTTCCATTCATCTGGAAAATAACAAGTAACTTGCACTGAAAATCTTCACAGGTATTTTGTGTGGGGGGGAGGGATTACTGAAATTTGCTGTATTTTTATTAGATTTATATTTGAAAAGTTGAAAGCAAAACAACTAAACTTGTAAATGTTTAAAACAGATAAAAGCCACTGAAAAATAAAAGATTAATGGAGTGTAAAAGGATAAAGAAGAGCATGGAAAGAGCAGCATTGCTGGGAGAGATGCTGAGGGCCTGGTTCTTCCCTCCTTGCTTTTCCCCTCGACTGGTTTTCACTTGGAACAGAGGAAGCGTTCTGGTCCCTGTTCATGGGCAGGCACTGGTGTCCCCCTCCACATCTTCCCCATCCTTATGTATGATATCCTGCCTTTCTTTGAGCCCACCCTTCTTCTGTCCTGGGATAGATCTTTGTTCTCCAGAGCTCACTAGCACTTTCTGGAGGACTGGGTGCTCTAGTCTTCTCCACGTGCCGCATTGATGAGCCCTTTCCATTCCGTCACCAAGCCTCCCCTGAGAGGCTGCTGATCCCAGGCTCACGATGAGTCCCTGGAGGCCCCTGTCTTCCAGGAGCTCGGGGCTGAGTGAGCGTGCCTGTGCCACGCGTGGTCTTAATTTGTAGCTGTCATACGCACTTTTGGCTGATCTTCTGAATTACAGTCCCTGCAGGCATCCACTTCAGCTTAGGTGTTTCAGCTAGCCTGAAAGAGATGTGCCTTAGTAAACTTTTTTTCTCCTCTGCTCAAATTTCAAGGAATTTTGAATTTTTAGCCAGAAATTTTCATACAGTCTACGCTAGAGCCACAGAATAAAAATCAAATAAGGAACGTGTTCCTACATGCTCAATATAGGGAAGTAAAGATATGTAAAATACTTATTGTCCTCAAAGAACTTGTTTTCTCTTCCTTGTTTAGAATTTAAATCAGAAGTAGTTCTGTATTTACTGCCTTTAAAAAAAAAAAAAATCACACTTTTCCTTTTCCTTGGTTATAGAGCCCTTTGTCATGGATTAAAGGCTTAAAGTGGGGGGAGTATGTGGGCTCCCCGAGCGCTCCTGTACCTGTGGTCTGCTTCAGCCAGCCCCACGGAGAGCGGTTTGGCTCTCTCCAGGCTCTGCCCACCAGAGCAATCTGCGGTTTGTCCCGAAATTTCTGTCTCCTGATGACTTACAGCAAGGAACAAGGTAAAATACAACAGTGAAATCATTCTGGGAACATCTTTTATTAGAATGTTTCCAGCTCACCTGTGCTGCTGTTTTGTGTGACTTCTAAAGTTTTCTCAGTCCTTGGTGAAATATTCTGCTTGTGTATGTAGTTACTTAAAACAACATGTATGAAAAACCTGAGAATTAAATGCAGTCCCATTCAAAATGGAAGGAGGAATTGGAAAGAGGCAAGGATAGATGGTCATGTTCACAGGATGAGAGCGTTACCAATTTGATAGAAATGTGCACTCTGAGCCTCTTGAACCCCACAGTAGACAGATGTATCTAAAAGACAAATCTCGTACCTCAGAAGATGGAGCCACAAGTTTACATCACGAGCACAATAAAACAAAAGAATTAGGAGAGCCACGGAAGTAGGCTTTGAAACGTGAATGCGTGAAGAGTGGGGCTTTTCTGACTCCCCAGTGCCAACTCAGTGACAGTGACACATGAGGAGTGCTGTGCAGCAGGACCTGTTCGTGTGTCTAATGTCACCTAGACAGGGAGGAAGTAGGGATGCTCTCCCCTGGAGCAGTCCCTCAGTCCTTCTGCATTGACTGTTTCATTATATGCAAAAGAGTCTCCCCACTCGGGAGGCCCAGGCGTGAGCACTGAAACGACTGCGGACAGTGTGCCCAGGACGGGTGTGCGCAGACTTGCCTGAAAGCCAGCCTGCGGCCCGATGCCCTTGGCAGGTAGCACTGTTGGCATTGGACCTTACCTTCTGTGCTTGGTGCTCCTTGGGGCAGTCCCGCCCGCAGCCTTCCCCAGCACCACGTACAAGGGTGCCAGCACCCAGGCCAGACAGGCCACCTAAAGAAGTCACGTGTGCCGAGTGGCCCACGATTCTTCCAGGATCGCTCTTATTCTGTCATAGAATGAAGGATAGTTCTTACAGTTGGCCGGAATAGGGAGGATGCATACCATTTCATCTCAGTGTAGTGAGTTAGGACAATTTCAGTCTGTTTAATCATAATGATTGGGATTTCAGTGTTTATTTTCACTAGTGTATTGCAAATAATTTGAGGCATTGCAACTAATTTACTGCTAACAAGGCTTAAAATACTAAAATATGTAAATTATTTACCTTTAAAGAAATTAGAGTGCACCCAGGGTTTATCTCTATTAGTATATATCACTTAGCGTTACCGGATATAAATGTGTCCCATATAATTCTCAACCTGTCTTGTTTGTGCCACTGTAGTCCCAAGCCCTTAGTGTGTTTCCTCAATAGCTGTGTTCATTCAAATTACACTCGACTTCCCCACACACTGTATTTGGGGTTTGTTAGCACCTTGATGTGTGCAGAGAAGTGCATACAGCTATGAGCTCTGGAAGCACTGGGCCCAGAGACTGTGCCCAGCTTTGCTAATTACTCAGTGCTTTTTACATCCTGGCTTTTGGCCTATAAAATGGGGAAATAAAATTTCTCTGTCCCAGAGTAATTTAGTGTGAGATTCAAAGAAATAATGCACAGGAATGATTAGCACAGGGCGTGGCTTATCCTAAGCATTTAGCCAGTGGCCATCAGACGCTGGATACCCTGGGCCAGGGACACTCAGTGTCCACTGCATGAACGTGGCACATAGCTGAAGGAGACTGCGGCCTGCAGGTGAGAGTTAGGGGCTTGGGCACAGCTGGACATGCTCAGCACTGAGGTGAAAAAGCTCTGGGATTTTGCTTGTTTATACGTGTAACACGTGGCAGCTAACTGAAGTGGTTTTAATGCTCTGAAGGTGGAAATAGGCCGATTTCTTGAAACCGACAGAACCTCAGAATAGCCTGAAGTGCTTTTTCTACAGCACTGGCTCGGGTCCCACCTGAGGCACCCAGCATCAGCGTCGGAATTCCTGGGTCTGAGCCTAAAGGTGCTGAAAAAGTAGTCTTCTTGGAAACTCTCTGAGATCCCATGCTGTGTTAGGTGAAGTTGGTTTGTTTGGTTTTTCTGAAAAGAGAAAACTTGTCAGTGAGAAACTCGGTTACTTGGGCACCTGCCGCAGGCTGGCTGTTCTAGTAGTAGATACTGAGAAGACACGGGACTTAGGATAGGGCACTCCTTTCTCTAGCAGCTTGTATTCAGAGGAGCTTGTACCTTGTGAGTATATCCCAATTCCTTTGTTGTGAAACTGATGCCTACACTTGGTCATTAAACCTACAAAACAAAAAGAAATCTGTGAATTATATTTTCAATGTATTGATTCATTCAAGAACAGTTTGTTCTGTCTCTATGCTAGGAGTCCTGCTGAGGACTGGAATGCATGGAGCACTTCTCTCTTCCTAAAACCCCTCCAGCTATTTTTAAAGCATAACCTGTTTCAAGGAAAGTCCCATTTACAGCATTTATGCTGCGTTTACCATTATAGCAACAAACTGTGAATTATAAACCATACTAAGAAAGGAGGTCACAATTTCTAGATCTTTAGGCCAAAAGAGCTCAACAGTGTGTTGTTAAAGTAAAAAAGAGGAGAAGGCCCTAGAATGAAGGTCTGCTGTGCTTCGTGCTGCAGCTGACAGGGTCGAATCCCTCACTCGGTGGATGTGTCCTCTCGCCTAGCAGAGTTCTCCTTCTGACATGAAACATTTTTATACTGACTTTTCAGCATTGGTTATTTAGGAAGTTATTTAAATAGTTTGCTGCTGCTGTTGTTCAAGGAATGGTGTCTCAGAACATGAATCAAGTGCACTTGATAATCACTGTGTTTTATAAAAACTTCTTTAGCCTTTAACCTACCTTTTGGGGGACTGTCATATAACCACTGAGAAGTGACAGTTTGATACTTTTCTTTCTCCTCCTGGAGGTGTGAGAAGCATGAACAGTACTGACATTCAGTGGTCGGCCATCCTGAGCTGGGGGTATGCTGACAACGTCTTAAGGTTGAAGAGTAAGCAGAGCGAGCCGCCAGTGAACTTCATACAGAGCTCCCAGCAGTACCAGGTAAACCAGCCTGTGGAACACTTTATAGTGATGACGTACCAGGCTTTCCACAGGAGCCAGACCACAGCAGCTCCTTCAAATATCTTGCAAGCGGTGTTGCTGAGGAATTGGTGTCTGCCCTGTTCTTTGAATTGTGCCTGCTATTGTTCTCCATCTGCTTCCTTGTTGGGAGGGTCATCATGATGGCCCTCTCAGCACCAGCTTTGAGCGGAACTGGCACTGCTTTCTTCCCTGTTCACTTGCCTTTGTCACTAGGTCGTTTTCTGTAACCATAGCGCCATCTTGGTTACCGGACTTTTCCTAAGTGGACTGGACACTCAGCGTGGTGAAGTGGCAGAACACTGGGCCTCAAGCCCTGTGGTCTGCTCTGGGTTCCTGGCTTTCTCCTTTATTGACCACATAGTCGTTGGCATATGACTCAGCCTTTCCAAGCTGAGGTTTCTTTCTTCTTCTTGTGGGGAGTTCTCCTGCCGTTCTCTCATCCATCACCTAGGCAGCACCAGCCTGCGAATGCCCTAGAATGCCCTGCATTCCCTGAGCTCTTCGGGGACTGGGTAAACTACTCTGGGGCAGTTTCTGGTGGTGAGAGCAAGGGGAGCAGTGACTTGGTGGCATAAGCTGAGAGAGGTGGTCGCCCTTTGCTTTCTGGCTTACCAGCAAGCTGATGAAGCCAAGAAGAAAGGGACCGTGAAAAACAGCCTACTCAAATGTTAGTAAGAATTCTTGTTAGTTCTGAAACATATCAGCTACATTCATCAGAGCATTCTATGCAGACGGAGATGAATGTCCAGATACAAGCAAGTCATGACCATGAGTCATAGCCAAGCTGGCAGTGAAAATGAGCTGTCACTGGAGATGAGTCCCAGAACAAACACATGCACAGAGACGTGCTGTGGAGTGAGCATGTGTGTCTCGCTGACTCCTTGTGGAATTGTCATGGATGGGGGCAAAGGGGGAACTACAGGCACAGTGGGAGTCAGGTGTGTTTTGCATTAACATGACTAGATTGTGAACAGGTGCAGCTCCCTGCTGTCATCAATCATCTGGATTTACAGTCTAGACCTTCCAGTGACAAGGTGAAGGAGAACAAATGAAATCTTCATATCTTCACCACCATAAACTGACCGCTAAAGCAATGTCAACGATACACTTACCATGATTTTTCAATCAAAATCTTTTTGCCTTCGATAAAAGAATTATCGAAGTAGTAGGAATTCCTTCTACTCGTTTAAGAGTTGGCTATTACTGATTAACTCATTAGATGGACTTGATATAAAGAAAGGACAAAGAAACAGTGACCTTAAGCTTTTCAATTCACTGATAAATCTTATTCAGCACAAAGACAAATGTTTATCAAAATGTTTTTGCAAGTAAGCCGGGCGCGGTGGCGCACGCCTGTAATCCCAGCACTTTGGGAGGCTGAGGCAGGAGGATCTCGAGTTCAAAGCCAGCCTCGGCAATGGCGAGGCACTTAGCAACTCAGTGAGACCCTGTCTCTAAATAAAATACAAAAAAATGGCTGGGGATGTGGCCCAGTGGTCGAGTGCCCCTGAGTTCAATCCCCGGTACCACAAAAAAAAAAAAAAAAAAAAAAAATGTTTTTGCAAGTAAAAAGGTTTTTTATGTATAGCTCTTGTTTTTACATGATGTGATTTTATTTTTTTTCCAGCTTAACTGAAGTATAATTGATAAATACAACCTATTTATGTTTAAGGTATACAATGTGATGTTTTGATACACATTATGAAATGATTAACCACAATTAATTTATGTGTATGGTGGGAACATTGTAAGATGTACTGAACAAATTCCTAGTACGTAATAAAGTACCGCTCACTGCAGACCCCATGCTGCACATCAAGCCTCCAGAACGCCGTCATCCTGTACAACCAAGCCTCTGTCCCCTTCAGCCAGGGTCACCCATCTTCCCACCCAGCCCTGGTGACCACACTTTTACTCTCTGCTGCCAAAAGCTCCACGTTTTTAGAATCCACAACATCTTGCAGTGTTTGTCTTTCTGTGTTCCGTGTGTGTGTGTGTGTTGTGTGTGTGTGTGTGTGTGTGTGTGATATTATATGATAATATGCAATATATTATATGTTGTATATAATATGTACAGTGTAATGTTACATATAATATATATTATTTGTGTCTTGTAAAATTTGGTACACAAACATCATAAAATATGAGAGAATACTCTCCTAAGTATTTTTAATAAAAAGGATGGTCCAGATTCTTACAGTAAAATATTGTATGATAAAGTACTTCCAGTGAATCGACAAACTGGGTCAGGAGACCACATTTCATTTTATCCTTAGAGATATGTTGTTTGCAAACTCAATCAAAGTGGATCAAGGACCTAGGAATTAGACCAGAGACCCTGTGCCTAACAGAAGAAAAAGTAGGCCCAAATCTTCATCATGTCGGATTAGGCCCTGACTTCCTTAACAAGTCTCCTAAAGCACAAGAAATAAAATCAAGAATCAATAAATGGGATGGATTCAAACTGAAAAGCTTCTTCTCAGCAAAAGATACAATCAGTGAGGTGAAGAGAGAGCCTACAGAATGGGAGCAAATTTTTACCCACACACACATCAGATCGAGCACTGATTTCCAGGATATATAAAGAACTCAAAAAACTAACACCAAAAAACAAATAACCCAATCAATAAATGGGCCAAGGAACTGAACAGACACTTCTCAGAAGATGATATACAGTCAGCCAACAAATATATGAAAAAATGTTCAACATCTCTAGCAATTAAAGAAATGCAAATCAAAACTAAGATTTCATCTCACTCCAGTGAGAATGGCAGCTTTTAAGAATACAAACAACAGTAAGTGTTGGAGAGGATGTGGGGGAAAAGGCACACTCATACATTGCTGGTGGGACTGCAAATTGGTACAACCAATCTAGAGAGCAGTATGGAGTTTCCTTAGAAAACTTGGAATGGAACCACCATTTGACCCAGCTATCCCACTCCTTGGTTTATACCCAAAGGTCTTAAAAACAATACTACAGTGATGCAGCCACATCAGTGTTTATAGCAGCATAATTCACAATAGCTAAATTTGGAATCAACCTAGATGCCCTTCAGTAGATGATTGGATAAAGAAACTGTGGTATACATATACAATGGAATATTACTCAGCATTAAAAGAGAATAAAATCATGGCATTTGCAGGTAAATGGATTGAGTTGGAGAATATCATGCTAAGTGAAGTAAGCCAATTCCAAAAAACCAAAGGCTGAGACTGGGGTTGTGGCTCAGTGGTAGACCGCTCTCCTAGCACATGTGAGGCGCTAGGTTCCATCGTCAGCACCACATAAAAATAAATAAATAAAATAAAGGTATTGTGTTCAACTACAACTAAAATATATATGTTTTATAAATATTTCTATTTTTTGTTTATACACACACACACAAACACACACACACACATACCAAAAAAAAAGGCCAAATGTTTTCTCTGATATGTGGATGCTGATCCATAATGGGGGTGAGGGGGTGCATGGGAGGATTAGATGAACTCTAGATAGGGCAAAGGGGAGAGAGGGGAAGGGAGGAGGCTTGGGGGTAGGAAAGATGGTGGCATGAGATGGACATCATTGCCCACTCCTTGGTTTATACCCAAAGGTCTTAAAAACAACGTACTACAGTGATGCAGCCACATCAATGTTTATAGCAGCACAATTCACAATAGCTAATTTCCCTGAATACATGTGTGAAGACACGAATGTGTCTCTACTTTGTGTACAACCAGAGACATGAAAAATTGTGCTGTTTGTGTACTATGAATTGAATGCATTCTGCTGTCATGTATAACAAATCAGAATAAATGAATAGATTTTTAAAAAGAGAGAGATGTTGTTTGCTTATTTATTCTTCAGTTTGAGAAATTCATCTAGAGTACCACCATGTGGAGACCCACTCTGAGATCTGACCTAGGTGATCACTATCATCACTGTCAGAGTCTAGGGCGTTGCTGGCACCTTGCCGTCATCTTATGATTAGTCTCCTAATTGTGAGAGGCTTCTTTCTCTTTCACTTTCCTTCTCTTAGTTGTTACTGGTAGAAAATGAAAAATTCTGGTTTCTTAACTATTCAGTGAAAGCTGAAAACAGACTGCAGGACTGGTGTGTCTGCCTTCCTTTGTGCTTTTTTGAAAGATGACACCATACTTTGGATGATGCAGTAAGGAAACCGGAAGATGGCAGTTTATTTCCCTCCATATGTATCCTTCTGGGAGATCATTCCCTCATTTCTAATTGTGCTCATCTGTTTTTAGCATAGTTAGGAATAACTGAGGAGTAGTGACGAAATGCTTCCTAGAACAATGAAATAGCAAAATATTTCAAGATTTAGGAAAAATAAGATCACAGTCCTGGGGCTGGGGTTGTGGCTCAGCGGTAGAGCGCTCGCCTAGTACGTGCGCGGCCCGGGTTCGATCCTCAGCACCATGTAAATAAATGCATTGTGCACAACTAAAGCAAATAAATAAATATTAAAAAAAAAAAAAAAAGATCACAGTCCTTTTAGGTTTAGAAAAGGCTTCAGTGGATCAGTATGATAATTGTAAGAGAATGAGTTTTATTATATACATTCATAATACATGTTTTATTCTCTATGTATGTGTATATGTATGTGTGTGTGTGTATATATATATGTATACATATATATATATATGGTTTGTGCTTGTTGTTTAACTAAGGATTGAACTCAGAGGTGTGCTACCACTGGGCTGCATTTCCAACCCTTTTTATTTTTATTGTGAAAAAGGGTCCCAGTAAGTTGCCCAGGCTGGCCTCTAACTTGTGATCCTCCTGCCTCAGCCTCCTAAGTATCTGGGATTATAGGCTTGCACCACCACACCCAGCTATCCTCTATATTTTTTTAAAGTAAATCCCTTTGAAAGAATAAAAGTTATGACGTAGCAGTACTTACAAATAGTTACAACTAGTGAAGAAAGAAACTCAAAAAATAAAATTGGATCCAGTGGACCTTGATGGTTTATCATGAGTTAAAAAGAATCATGATCAAAGAAAGTCATTTTCTTTTTTTTTTTTTAATATTTATTTGCTTTAGTTGTACACAATGCAATGTATTTATGCTTATGTGGTGCTGAGGATCGAACCCGGGCCGCGCACGTGCTAGGCGAGCGCTCTATCGCTGAGCCACAACCCCAGCCCAAGAAAGTCATTTTCTAATGTAGCATAGAGTTGAACATTTTTGTAGGTCCAGGAATAAATGGTTTGAAGATACAAGGACAGGTGTTCTGAGGAGTTGTGGGGCTAGGCAGGGATTGTCCTTAAAATCAGAGGCCCTTCCTCCTGTGACTCAGGAGAAACTGAGAATTGCACGGAGGTACAGAGGACAGAAGAGGAATAGGCAGTAACTGGTGGCCTCCACCTTCTTAGTGAAGTGGGGGGGGACTGTGGGCTGAGGCAGAGGTACCACGGGGGCAGAGCATTTGCGGTCAGAGACTGTGGATAGGGCACTGGGTGTCAGCTGGGGCCCACAGGAGGCTTGTCAGGCCACGTGGAGAATGGAGCTGAGCTTGATGGTACCTTCTCGGCTAGGACTGAAGAATTTTGCACCAAAAGAGTAATCCCAGCTTCTCTGCTTCATGTTGTGTTTACTTCTTCTACTCAACAACCTTTAGGACTGGTAGGAGCAATGCCTCTATTTACGTACACTCTGTTTCTCCACCAGAAAAAAAAAGAAAAAAAAAAAAAAGGAGAGAAATGTGTAAAAGTAAAAAGCAGGCAAATGTGAGACACACACATGCACTCACATCCAAGCTTGGACCTAACCTATCCTGGACCATTTAGTTAAGATTCTGGGGAACAAATGGCCTCATGTGCATTATAATACCTTTGATCTGGAAACAACTTTTAAATGTTTGGTTTAAAGTTACAGAAAGTGCTATTATATCCGGCACCAGTCCAATCTTCTCAAGTAAAACATTTACCTGGAATTTTGTGATTGTGTAATTTTTTAAATAGTTGTGAGAAATGTGGAAGCACTTCTCACAATTTTAAGACATGATGTTCTTCTATTTGTCCTTTTTGAAGGTGACCAGTTGTGCTTGGGTGCCTGACGGTTGCCAGCTCTTCACTGGGAGCAAGTGCGGTGTGATCACGGCCTACACGAACAGATTCACCAGTAGCACGGTAGGTCCTGGGCCCTCCTGTCGGGGCAGGAAACCTCTGTGAAGTGGCATTCGTTTTGTGTAAGACTTTGATCTTTTCCCATGCTAGCTCTTAAAATGTGAAAGGTCACATATCTAACTCTTTAGATTTAGGTTTATTATTTTTTTCACGGGGAAGACAACCAGCATCTCATTAGGGGATTCTTCTGCCCAGAGGAATCCAAGCCACCCTAAATAGCCACCCTAAGTCTCAGTATCTCAAATAATTAACAAATAATAAAACACAAACACTCAAATATATTTACAAAAGTGAAGCCCCTGATAGATTTAGTCCACATGGGTGCTTGAACTAGACAAAGACCAAATGGCTCCAGTGGTTTATTTAAGCAGGTGCATCAAAGGCAGGGGTAAGGTTTCAAGGTGGAGTCTTGCAGTCAGCAGGTTGATTGACAATTTTAGGACATGATGTTCTTCGATGGCAGGTCGCACCCATCTCAGGCGCTGTGTGGGATCTTAGGCAGAGCTTGAGGGGAGGTTCACCTGCACCAGGTGGTCAGTCCCTGAGGGGATGCCACGGAGAGCTCCCAATGCCAGACTCACCCCTCAGGAGGTACCATGCACAACATAGTCCACACACAACCCACAGAGTGACGATGATCATGAAAAAATCTAGAAATACTTGTAAAGGCTCTTGCCCTTTAGTTTCAGAGACAGATGGCATTTTGAGTTGCGAGCTTCTTGTGTCTTGGTTTTGTTGTGATGCTCGAATGCTTGCCTGCTTTCTCAGTGTCCACCTGAACGCTTAGGAATGGTGATCACATCTGAAAGCTTAGAAACCTAGCATTAAGCATTCCCATTCTGTCTGGGTAAATTGAATGACAGCAAAATCTAAGTAGCCTGTCTTAATTTCTGTGACTTAATGGAAGAAACATGTTTTCAGCCATTCACTGAACTTCCAAGATACGAGAGTTAAATCATGAAATTGCCTATAAAGAAAAGAAGAAACATCATGTAACACTTCTTTTAATTTACTACCTCCTTTCTTAAATCAACTGTCTGTGGTGCAGTTAAGGATAAGTGGCAAAATATAGTGATAATCATCTAATCTAGAAGCTTCTTTGGGCTATTTTTTTAAGTACAGTTTTCTGTTATATTATAAAATATATTTTGCTGGCTGAAACCTGTAACCTATATAGAGTGACTTCCAGGTTCTTCTTACTTTATCTGTGCTTGTTCCATTTTAATCCCTTTTTAAGGTTCTTTGTTGTGATCCCTGGGGTATAAATGTGATTATAACATGCTTCCGTCTCTTGACCTAAGGAGCCATTAAAATGTTTTAAGCAGGATTTGTAATAGGACCCAGTCAGCATTTTAGGGAGACCTGAGTGGAGTCTGCGAGGAGAAACCCTTCCAGGGTGAGACGGGAGACCAGGACAGTGGTGCAGGCGGCAAGTGAGGGAGGACAGGCAAGGAGGGGACAGGCAGCGGAGCTCTTGCTCCAAGGCAGGAGAGGACCATCCAGACGTGGGCTGGATCTTGAAGGATGCTTTCCTACGTGGAGAAATGAGGAGAGAACATTGTGGCAGAGGAGCCAGCTCCCACGGTGGCGTGGAGTCAAGGCCTGGTGATCTGGAGGATGGCAAATAGTTTTCTGTGTGGAGCATGACGTGAGGAAGGAACGGCAAAACAGGGCAGACGTGCGCTGAGCTAGGGTCAGCTCCCTGTGTGACGTGGACAGAGGCTGAGGCCCTGAGCAGAGGAGGGCCATGACTTGTGGGATGTCTGCCTCACCTCACTTCTGCTCCCAAGGCCTGCAGTGGCTGTCACCTGTGCCCCTCGAACATCCACAGCAGCAGCACCTTTAAGCTCTGAGCTCACCCTCCTGTTTGTGTTTCCTGCAGATCTACTCCAGAGCCTGCCACAGGGGCAGAGGTCTCTGCACTCGAGTCACTGTATGCCTGGGTGCCTTCTTAAAAACTGGCTTCATCCTTTGCTCCTTATCTCCACTTACTTATCTCAACACTTTGAACAGCCTTGCTCTTAGTTTTCCTTCTTTCTGCATTTTTAATTGTGTACCAACAAGGTGTGTAGTACAGGTTTTAAAAGAAAAGATTACGATGTCAGTATAGGCCGGGCAAGGTGGCGCACGCCTGTAATCCCAGCACTTGGGAGGCTGAGGCAGGAGGATCACGAGTTCAAAGCCAGCCTCAGCAATGGCGAGGCACTTAGCAACTCAGTGAGACCCTGTCTCTAATAAAATACAAAAAAGGGCTGGGGATGTGGCCCAGTGGTTGAGTGCCCCTGAGTTCAATCCCAGGTACACACACACACACACAAAAAAAAAAAAAAAAAAAAAAGATGTCAGTATAGAATTAAACACATACAGAATATCTTTGGACATCGCCGATCAAGAGTACAGCTGTTATAATCCAAATACAACAAGACACGTGCTTCTTGGGTTTTGAAGCCATGGTACTTGTGAAGGCTTGTATTGCCTGCCTTTCCCCAGTTGTATATGTGCCTGGAAGCAGACTGCTTGGCTCATTAGTGAGGATTTTCTTTTACTCCTAAGTATCAGGTAATCAAGTCCTGGGATTAACAGTTACTATTTAAACAATACCAAAAAATGCAGCTCACTACACATGATGGTGCACGCCTGTAATCCCAGCAACTCAGGAGGATCTCAAATTCAAGGCCAGCCTTAGCAATTTAGCGAGGACCTAAGCAACTTTGTGAGACCCTGTCTCAGGATAAAAAATCAAAAGTACTGGGGATGTGGCTCAATGATAAATTGCCCCTGGGTAAATTCCCACTACCAAAAGAAGAAAAGCAACTCACTATGGTTTTTATCACCATTTGGGGTTTTCATGGAGTCCTTATTGTTGTTGCCTTTTCCCAGCAACCATCTCACCCTCCTGGTGGCCCTGATGCTGCAGTGTGGCCCTGCCTGTGAATCTGCAGGAGGCACCGCGTTCACTCTCTGAGGTGCTGCAGCTTTTCCCACCTGCTGAGTGCCGCGTTGGCTGCAGGGGGCTTTCACACAGACAAAAGACAGGCCTCCCTCTTAGCCAGGAAAGCATACCTGACGTGGAGCACTGTAGGTATCTGCTGAGTCTTCCCGAAGAAGTCCTCCAAGTGCATTCTAGGTGACAGGGATCATTACCTGAACACTGAGGTGCGAGAAGACTGTCTTCTAAGGTGATGGCTGGTATCAAGTAGCTGCTCTTGAGTCACTCCCACTAATTACATAATGTGGCCCTGCCACTTTCATATACGGGGATGCACACATTTCTGTCCTCTCGATTGCTGGTGGTAGAAGAATGCACATGCAGCTTGTCCAAGACTGTGACTTCATTCAAGAACAGTATTTAAGCAGGGTGCAGGGTGCAGGAGGCTGAGGCAGGAGGATTGTGAGTTCAAAGCCAGCCTCAGCAAAAAGCGAGGCACTAAGTAACTCAGTGAGACCCTGTCTCTGAAGAAAATACAAAATATGGCTGGGGATGTGGCTCAGTGGTCGAGTGCCCCTGAGTTCAATCCCTGGCACACAAACACCCCTCCTCCCCACAAAAAAGAAAGGTATTTAAAAGGGAGCCCGCACAAGATCAGTAACTCTTGCAGTCAATTTAAACAGAGTTCATACGATTCCCAGCTGTACTCCACGGGCCCTGTGTTGTATTTGCCTACAACTAGCATTCATGTCACAGAGTGAAAAGTGGAGACAGGTCAGGATGTTTGAACTTTTAGGTTCCTTTTGACAATTTTTTTACAAAAATGAATGAGAATAATAATGTTATAAAACTTTAGCAAAATAATGGCCCTAGAGGACAAACTTATAGCTTGTCAAGTAGAGCACTAACCTCCTTTAGTTTTGAATTTGAGGCAGCTAGTTAATCTGTAATCAGAGGTAGTTGTTCTCTTTAAAAATGAGATACTGGGGGCTGGGGCTGTGGCTCAGTGGTAGAGGCTTGTGTAATATGTGTGAGGCACTGGGTTTGATTCTCAGAACTGCATGTAAATAAATAAAAAACAAATAAAATAAAGGTCCACTGACAACTAAAAAAAATTTTTTAAAAAAATGAGATACTGAAGAAAAACAAAGTAGATATTAGAGAAAAACAAAAATTCATAGAAATAAAATAATAAAAATAATAGCTCATATTTATTTAATGCTTACTTTGTATCAGCTCTTTACGTATTCCAACATACTGAATCTTCATTCCAGTCCTTGGTGAAGTTTTCTTTATCATCCCATTTTCAGATGAGATTCCTGAAGCAGAGAGGTAATCTCTTGTAACGTTACCGAGGTGTCACAGCTAGCTCACTGTAATGGCCAGTTCAACAGCAGATTACAGAACTGATGAACTGGAAGACAGATCTGAAAAAATTACACAGAACATAACACAGAGAAAGAGAAAAGGTGAGAGAAGAAGGAGTACAGGGGTGAGGATGAGCAGGTCCAGCTGTGGCAGGCAGTCACAGGAAGAGCGCCTGGGGAAAGGCAGAACTGGAGGAGGTGAACTGAAAAGTTTCCAGAATTAAAACTCAAATTCTGATTGGTGAGTCACAATAGTTCCCCGTGGATGAATAAAAAATGAGTCAAACCTGTCTTCTCCAGAGGTAATACATATATACATATATGTATGTATATTAATAGACATATACTTAAGGATACATGTCATATATATGTAATTACCCAGGCTGGCCTTGAACTTGTGACATTCCTGCCTCAGTCTCCCACATATAATATATATGTATATACATTATATGAAAGACTAATATGTACATGCATATATTAATGTATACTTAATATATGTATAATGTTTATGTTATCTAATGTACATATACATGTAATAATATATTCATTATATACATACATATGTATTCACCTTAAAAGCATCGAAGAGTGGGCATGTTGGCACACACCTGTAATCCCAGCTGCATGGGAGGCTGAGGCAGGAGGATCTCAAGTTTGAGGCCAGCCTGTGCAACTTAACCTCTGTCTCAAAATGAAAAACAAAAAGGACTGAGAGCCAGGTACAGTGGCACATGCCTGTGATCCCAGTGGCTTGGGAGGCTGAGGCAGGAGGATCATGAGTTTAAAGCCAGCCTCAGCAACTTAGAGAGACCCTAAGCAATTCAGTGAGACTCTGTCGCTAAATAAAATATAAAAAGGGTTGGAGATGTGGCTCAGTGGCTAAGCACCCCTGGGTTCACTCCCCAGTACCAGAAAAAGAAAGAAAGAAGAAGAAGAAAAGAAAGAAAAGTTAAGATAGTAACTTCTGACAAGAGAGAGGAAGTAGGTTGTAAGATGGGACACAAACTATATGTATAATGTTTGATGCTTTATTTAAAAAATAAACTGATAATATAAAATATCAAGTTGGTTTAACTGGGTGGTCAGTATATAGGACTTTATCACACACTTATCTTTCTTAGGCTTCTGTGTTCTGTGAAGGGGAAATACTGAGACGTTTGTGATGATGAGCAGCCTGATAGGGAAAATGAGAGCCAAGGCCGTGGACCCCCCAGCCTGTGTCAGCCAGGCGCTCTCTTGGGCCTAGGAGGTCAGGCCTAGCTGCTGACCAGGAGCCTGGCGCGAGAGCCCACAGCCCCAGGGACCATGGTGAAATTGGCGAACGCCTTTGAAAATTGCACTTAAGTCAAGAATCATGAATTTACACAGTCATGAAATTCTGGAATTTTCCCTAAAGAAAAAGTTCAGAGGCAGAATAAAGCTTTTAAACATGAAGAATTTTATGGTACTATCCATAATTTGAAAAATTGGAAATAACTTCAAGTCTATAAATGAAGGACACTCAAGTAAACTGAGTTATACTAACTCTATAGAGTATTATTACACTTTAAAATTATTACAAAGATAGTATCAAAACTAGAAAATACTTATAGGAGAATGTATAAAATATAAAATAGATAATTATTTATATAACAATAATACAACTATAAAAATACATGTTCCTTTGAAAAAAAGACTGGACAAGAATTGACGAAAGCATACAAGTTGATGAAATCCACAAATTTAAAAAGTTAAAATATTTTATTAGTTTTACCCTTTTAAAACACATTGAACTGAATAGGATTGAAAAATTAATCACATGAGAAGACTGTTTGAGTTGCTTGGCTTCCTTATTTTTGAGAACCTACACTAGGATGTGTCGCCGCCTGAAGCGATGGCCGCTTGGAGCAGCAAAGCCGCGGGAAGAAGTTCAGAGGCAGACTGGAAACAAACAGGATCTTTATTCTGTCAGCTTCTCTCTCTGGCTCTAACAACTCTAACACGTACCACACACCAGCAAACAACCAACAACCAAAATGGCCCCGACCCGCTCCGCGCTCGGCCCAAGTCTCTCGAGATCCCGGGCCAAGTCTCGTGAGACTACAGAACGCGGCAGTGTCCAAAACTCCATGGCCCGAAGTCAACCGCAATCATAGCCATCTCCCCAAACAGGGCTCCTGCATTGATGTTTTCTGTGCTGATTTTTATACTTACTTTCTGAATTTTAGCCATCAGAGATAGAAATGGAGACTCAGATACACCTCTATGGGCACACAGAAGAGGTGACCAGCTTGTGTGTTTGCAAACCATACAGCATCATGATAAGCGTGAGCAGAGATGGAACCTGCATCCTATGGGACTTGAACAGGTATGGGGGGTGTCCAACTCATGTGTGGGGGGTGTTGGACTCACACAGGGCGGGGAATGTTGCATTCACATGTGGGGGGGTGTCAGACTCACATGGCTTTTCTTCTTTTGCCCGTGCTGTGCTGGGGATAAAACCCGGGGCCACACACATGCTAGGCAAGCACTCTACTACTAAGCTACAGCCCCAGGCCCAAAGATGGCTGTTTTAAATATTGCAGTTCTTATTATATGAATAAAGTAATATCATTACATTATAATTTAAAGAATGAAACACATGCCTAAAGATAAGATCACCTTTATAATCATATTAAAATCAAAAGATCAGATAAGAAAACAAGTATGTCTTAATAACAGGTACATATACTAAGGAAAAGAATTATACAAATAAGAGAATAATTCTATTTAGTGATCATATGCAAATTCATGTCTTGTTTTTCAGGCTGTGCTACGTACAAAGTCTGGCAGGACACAAAAGTCCTGTCACGGCTGTCTCTGCCAGTGAGACCTCAGGTGACATTGCTACTGTGTGTGATTCAGGTAAGCTTGTCCCAAGCTACTGCACAGGGCTGCCACTCTATCAGCATCCACCAGCTGGTTACTTTCCAGGATGAGCTTCTCTCAGGCCCCTCCCCGCCTGGCCTGATCGCTGTGGACGTTGCCTGTATGTGTGCTCAAATGCAGCCAGCTCTGAGACTGAGCTGCCTGATACAGGCATCAACTTGCGCAGAAATTAGTCATGTTGTAATTTAGCTGTTGCCCTGATATATGAAAAAATTGCATTTGAGCACACATAAGCAAATTATATTACATAATTATCTGAATTTTCTTGGTTTTGTTTTTCTTTCCTTTTTTGCTTCTGCTCTAACTATTAACTGTGTTGCCTTCCTCCTATTTGAAAACAAATTTTGGCTTTTATTAATCCTTCATGCAGCACCCACCTATGAAATAGAAAGACGCTGTGGTGAGCTGAGCAGGAGCGGGGCTGAGCTGGCGGAGAAGTCTGGAGGAGGCAGAGAGGGCCTCCTTACTGTGCCAGCTCTGGCAGCCCAGACCCTTACGACTGGCTGCTTCAAATCTGTTGTTTTGGAAAACTAGCCCACTTCCAAGTTCAGTTTGGGTATGTGGCATCTGGCCCCAGTGACTCTGTTTGGTTTGTTCTGGTGTGTTGGGCCCAGTGGCCTCCCGTACCTTTACTCCTGATAAACGAAGAGCATTGGTGGGTAACCAGCCTTGAGGGGCGTCTTCCAATTCCAAGAGGACAGTAGTATAGAATAGTGAGTGGAGACACGATCTGCCTTGAAATTTATATGGCAAAGATGCATCTCCTGACCAAAAGTCAGGATTTTTTCATGTGTGTATGTTTCTAAAACAGTGCATCTAGCAACAAAGAACAATTAGAAAATCTATGATTTCCTGCGTGGGTTTCTGCTTTTAAGTAATTTTTAAATTGAAAGGATCTTCAAACAACCATTTGCTTCTTTCTGTCCACTCAGCATAGAATATCTTTGACATGTCTATAGTGAGAGGTTCTCTATCCTTTGTCTACATTTTTATATTGTTTGATTTTTTTTCTGACACCAAATATGTGGTGGTCTTTCCGAACACCAACCATTTCTTCCGTGCTCTGCCACCTCCTGGTGAACGGCAGTGCAGCTCATCCTCCTGCCACTCGAAGTGAGCAGCGTAGGCGCTGCCACGACCACCTCCTCCCAGGCGTGGTAACTCCCTACAGCAGCTCACAGAACTCAGTACGACCCTGTCCAAAAATGCCTGGGACCTGGGTGTTTCAGATATTGGATATTTTTTATTATGGAATATTTACATATAAATGCTGAGATGTCTTAGGTGTGGGGCTCAGTTATAAGCATTAAATTCACTTGTGTTTGTATCTGGCTTGTACACACAGCCTGAAGATAATTTCATACAGTATTTTCCTCTTGCATTCTGTCTGTGACCCCACCACATGAGGTCAGCTGTGGAATTTCCTACCTGTGGTGCTGTCAGCACTCAAAAGCTTTCAGTCTTCAGAGCACTTCTGATTCGTTGCCTTGGCCTGTTCTTATACTGCAGCTTATCGTGAAGGGTAGCAAGGAGCAGCCAGGAGAGTCTTGGGTTTGAGGTCCAGAGGGTCCTGAGCGTAGGAGCACTGTCCCGTGGAGTCAGGCTGTGAGCTGGGGCACACCACTGCTTGACACGGGGTGTGTTCTCCAACCCAAAAGCACTCCCGACCTTGTCACATCGGGGGTTTGCTGGAGGGCATTGGTGACTGAACAGTCTCAGCCCCGCCTCCCTCCCCTGAATGTGGGGGTGGGTCTGAAAGTCCCTGCCCTCTAATCCTAGTGACCAGCCCCTTGAGTCATGTCCTTCTTGTAGCAAAAGACAGTACATCTAAAGGCATTCTGGAGTTCTGTGCCAGGAACCAGGGACAAAAACCAAATATTTATTTTTTATTATGCCACAGATGTCTCTTAGGGTTTCGATGTTGCTGTTGTTTTTACAAAACATTCATTCATTCTGGTATACAAGAAAAATAATGTCATCAATCATGATTAAAGATTTCAGATGTTCAAGAATTTTTTGCCACACTTAGCTGCATCATAAAATCATGTCATGAAAACATTTTTATTTCCTAATGATCACAGCCAGGGGAAAAATCTTACTTAGTGTTGACTTAGGTAGTACCAGTGTGAGCAGATGACTTATAAGTTGGCTGATTGTTCTTCCTTGATTGGTACATTAGCAGCTTTTACTGTATCACATCCAGAGGTATGCTAGGCGAGTAAATAATGATCATTTATATAAAGTTCTCTACTTTCTTGTTTTAGCAATGTTTGAAAGTTAGAACTCACCCTGAGGGAGCTGGATTTTTTAGAGTTAATTACTTCCCTGCTGCCAGCAGTAATTCATATCTGTGATATTATATCAGCCAGTCAGATGGGAACTGGAAACAGAATTACTTCTGCCGCAGTTGCCAGCTCACAGTAGGACGTCCAGCAGGGCACAGAGTGCTAGGCAGAGCTTTTTTCCAATTTGAACAAAAAAGCCTTTTCGACTTCTCTAAGCCCTTGAAACACGTACAAAAGAAGTCATAAAAAGCACTGGTGTCAGGTGTGGTGGCCCACAGCTGTAATCCCAGTGGCTCAGGAGTCTGAGACAGGAGGATCACAAGTTCAAAGCCAGCCTCAGCAATTTAGCAGGGCCTTAAGCAACTTTGTGAGACCCTATCTCAAAATGAAAAATAAAAAGAGTTGGGATGTGGCTCAGTGGCAAATTGCCCCGGTTAAATTCCCAGTACAAAAACAAACAAAAAACACTTTCTAAAAGAGAGGCCCAACTCATGTTTAGTGACCCAGATGAGACTAGTCCAAGAAGGGAAAAAAGTTACCAGATTTCGGCCGGGCGCGGTGGCGCATGCCTGTAATCCCAGCATTTGGGAGCCTGAGGCAGGAGGATCACGAGTTCAAAGCCAGCCTCAGCAATGGCGAGGCACTTAGCAACTCAGTGAGACCCTGTCTCTAATAAAATACAAAAAAGGGCTGGGGATGTGGCCCAGTGGTCGAGTGCCCCTGAGTTCAATCCCCGGTACCAAAAAAAAAAAAAAAAAAAAAAAAAAAAAAGTTACCAGATTTAACCTACCAGAAATCTCAATCCTTTATTGGATACCATCCAAGTAACTTTAAAACCAGAATTAGAAATAAATGAATATAAATGTGCTTGTATGTACTTATGTGTAGTGTATGTGTATGAAATCTTCTCAAAAGTTACCTTGGCAGTTTCATTCCCCCTGATCATAATTCCTCAGTTCTTATTATGGTATATAGTTTTCATAGTGATAAGATGTGAAATTAAATAAATTATGAAACTCAGATTACTTCTGTGTTTTTTTATTAAACTATTTCATCACTGGGCCAAGCACATGCCTTGGACAAGGATAGGCCTGGTCCTCTGGCAGAGTGGTGCTACCAAGTACAGTGGTGTTGGTTCTCTGTGTTCTTTTAACTTCCGTGGCGGCATGTAGGAAGAATGACATGTTCCTCAGGAATACTCAGGTGTCCGACTTTTAGTTGATGTGTTAAGTTGTACATGAAGCTAGGCGCCATGTGCATACCTATAATCCCAGCTACTGGGGGGCCAAGACAAGACAATTGAGACCAGCCTGGACAACTTAGCAAGACCCCTTCTCAGAACTGAAAAATAAAAGGGCTGAGGATGTATATAGCTCAGTGGCAGAGCACTTGTGTAGCATGCACAAGGCCCTGGTTTCCATCCCCAGTACAGCCAGAATCATACATACATATGTACACACACACACATTCCAGTGACTTTCTTAAGCCTTCTAACCTACTACTCACCTGTTTACTTCATCTTAAAAAAAAATGCTAGCTCCTGAGATACTAGCCCCTGAGGAGAGGATGAATGCAGCCTGCCCGTGGGACGGGCGACTGTCTACAGCTCTGATCTCTAACATACTGAGTCCCTATGTTGCGATGCTGCCCAGATAGCATCTCCTGATCAGTGTTGTGCAGTGGGACATCTTAGTGACCCTGGGGCTGTGGGCGCGGAGCAGATTTAGCACAGAATTGCATTTCAGCCCTTGTGAATGCACAGTGGCATTGACTGCGTCAGCAGCGTGTGCCTGCTGTCCTGCTGTCCCTGTTGCAGACACCTCTCCATCAACCAAGCAGGAGGCGTGGCCAAGGAGCAGTAGCGGCATCCCTCCCCACCCAGCCCTAGTAACCTCTCCTCTACTTTCTATCTTGAATTGGCCTGTTCTAGAGACTTTTCATGTTTTTTTTTTTAATATTTTAGTTGTAAGTAGACACAGTACCTTTATTTTATATCTGTGGTGCTGAAGATCAAGCCCAGGACCTCACACATGCAAGACGAGCGCTCTACTGCTAAGCCATAGCCCCAGCCCCAGAGACTTTTCATGTTTTATGCAAGTAGGATCACACAGTGTCATCCTTTTCTTCTTATCTCACTTAGTGTAAAGCTTTCAGGATTCATCCTGAAAAATGCCACAACACCCTGGGCATTTTGATCTGTGATATGGAAGGTCTTTGACGCATCTGTAAATCAATAAGCATTTCCAATATTTGTTTATTTGTATTAATCATGAGGTATTTTCATTGCCTTAATAAAAGAAATATGTTCCCTACTTCTGTGTTAGCCCTAATAAAAAGGTGAAATGAAGGGTACAAGATAGTGCCATCTGAATGTCTCACCCCCAGCCTTCCTTCATCAGTGTGAGGACATTTCCCCAAAGGAAGCTGCTCCTGGCCTGAGGCCCCAACACCACTCATTTCTACAGCACAGCAGCGGTTATGGCCTCTCCCAGCCCCGGGAAAACTAGAAGCTAGCTGGTCACTCTGAGGTCTTTGAAAAGAAGGATTTAATTCAGTAAGGCTGGATAAATAAGATGCTGTGTGAGGCATTCTAAAGAGTGGGTTTTCTTCTTGTAAGAACTTTAGCTCAGGTAATTTTTACTGCAACTTTTTTTCCTTTTTGAAAGTCACATAAGTCACTTCTGATAGATGGTGTCAACAGACTATTTCCATCTCTCTTTGGAGACCACCTGGCGTTCCCAGGACTGCAGGTGTTCAGCCTGGGCGGTTTGCGCTGAAATGCTGCAGTTGTTCAGGGATCTGCGACCCGCGATCTGTGCAGCTCTGCACCGTGGGCTGCCTGGTCACCTTCCCACTAGCCCTGGTCTCTAGGTAGCATGCAGGCCCCCGTGCCATGCGCCTTAGCTGCCAGGGAGTGTGGCCCTCAGGGCCACCCTGGGTACTCAGTGGGCCTGAGCTCACAGGGCTCTAACTCCCACCCTCTGGTGACTGGCACAATTTGGTGTTGTAGCTGGCGGAGGCAGTGACCTCAGGCTCTGGACAGTGAATGGGGACCTTGTTGGACACGTGCACTGCAGGGAGATCATTTGCTCTGTGGCCTTCTCCAACCAGCCTGAGGGGATATCCATCAATGTCATTGCTGGGGGACTGGAAAATGGGATTGTGAGGTAAGAAGAGTGTGGATTCTGGCTTTTTTGTTTTCGTTCATAGGGATACAGCAGCTTTAGAAATTAGTTCTTAATACCGAGGCATACTATAATCTAATATTATAGTGTATTAAGGTATAAGTTCTTTGG
Organism: Tamias sibiricus; assembly: GCA_025594165.1. NCBI lineage: Eukaryota > Metazoa > Chordata > Mammalia > Rodentia > Sciuridae > Tamias > Tamias sibiricus. Next base: position 99,883,901 of record CM046669.1, read on the forward strand.
TTATTCCCATTTCTAAATAATAATGGTAGCTTTAGTGCAATTTTTGATATTTTGTGTTAACTGTTAAAAGATTAACAGCAGGAAAGAACACAAAGTCAAAAGCTTTTTATTCCACACCCACCCACTGAAAACTTCCTGGAAGTCATGCTGTTAGTGAATAGTCACGTCCTTCCAGGTGACTTGTAACAGATAGACAAACGTGCGGCGGGTGTCTGAGGGCGTCTGAGGGTGTCTGGAGGGTGCTTTAGTTGGCTTCACTGCATGATGACTTTTCCCTCTAGGCTGTGGAGCACGTGGGACCTAAAGCCCGTGAGAGAAATCACATTTCCCAAATCAAACAAGCCTATTGTGAGGTAAGGTCTGCCCCTGCGTTCTCTGTGATTGTGATTGTGTTTTTGTTAGACCTTAGAGGACGCCAGCTGAGAAAGGGGTGCTGCGAGGCCTCGTGAAGACAGCCATTCCTCATGCAGGGCTTGTCAGGACCCAGAGCACGGACCACACTCCCTGCCCTGGCACCTTAAGGCCGGAGGGTCCACTGGAAAGTCAGGCTTGGCAGTGCGCCAGGTCGGCCGCGGAAGGAGAGAAACTGTGCTTTCTCACTTCCTTCTCTGCTACAGGGTACACTTGACAAGATCCATGAACAACCACTTACTCTTTGCTGAGCTAACAAATGTGACTTTAAAAACTCATTTGGAGGCTGGGTGGTGGCTCAGTGGTCGAGCACTTGCCTGGCATCGCTGAGGCCCTGGATTCAAATCTCAGAACGGCATGTAAATAAACGCATAAAATAAAAGTTCATCAACATCTAAAACAATATTAAAAAAAACATTTGGAAGTGAAACCATTCACATTCTACTTTATTAAATTTATTTTCACTGTAATGAATTTAAAGTTTAATGAACCTAGATTATTTATTAATGTTAGGGTTTGTTTTTTTTTTTTACCCTTTTACCTTTTAGGGAAATAAAATGTATATTTTTTAAATATTTTTTTTTTTAGTTGTAGGTGGGTTTTATTTATGTGGTGCTGAGGATCGAACCCAGGGCCTGACACATGCAGGACACATGCTCTACCGCTGAGCCCCAGCCCCAGCCCTATATTTTTAAAACAATCACTTAATTCTTAAGGGGAAACCATACTGCTGTTGTATTGTTGAAGTCTCCCACGACCAGGCTGGCGCTGTGCTGGTGGCAGAGCAGGGACAGGCAGGAAGGAGAGGGACACAAAGCAGGGAGCAACTCTGCCAAGCTCCTGGCCGCTGGAAGGGAGTCTCACACTGTGCAGAGCCCTGGGCTCTGGGCACGGGTGGCATGTCCCTGCTCCAGCAAAGAGATCTTCATCTCACAGCCACCAGCCTCGACAGCTCTAAGAAATGTAACGCACCACTGGGGTTTGCTTTTACAGCCTTACCTTTTCCTGCGATGGCCACCACTTGTACACCGCGAACAGCGACGGGACGGTGATCGCCTGGTGTCGGAAGGACCAGCAGCGCATGAAGCAGCCCATGTTCTACTCCTTCCTGAGCAGCTACGCCGCGGGGTGAAGGCGGGCTGTGCCTTCCTTCTCCAGAGCACCTTACCTCCGGGGTGGCTGACCTCCCCGGGCAGGAAGGAGGCCGAGCCCATGGAAAGGATGGCTGGACAGACCTTCAGTAACCACAGCAGCTGCTCGTCTGCACAGGACTCCAGAGCTGCCCAGGCCCCGAGAGGCGAGGGCCACCCTCGTCAAGGGACGCGGTGGGCCTTGCGTGGTGCAGCAGCCAGCGGCCAGGGGCTGCGCGGTACCTTAAATCATGTTCAAAGTGCTTTCCCACCCAGGTGTTCTAAAGGAAGGACCAGGGTCTCCCTTCCAAAGGGCCAACAGAATTTCAATTGGCTAGCTGGTTATTTACATAAGACACTCTAAAAATTATATTGAAAAGTTTTCTGCCTTGAGATTCCCCCTCCCCACACATACCCCAAAAACTGGAAAGAGAAAAAGATAAGATTTTTTCAGGACTCAATAATTGCTTTCTTTGAAAAGCAGATGATTCAGTAGGTGCCTCTGCACCGAGCATTCTGTGGACTATTAGAATACTGAAAGGAAACTCCTAATGAATCTCCGCCTCAGTTTGCTGGTTGCCACCTCAGCGCAAGGGAGAAACAGAATTTTCCAAAAACCATGAACAAGAATACGGTCATCTTCAATTTCAGACATGTCCTGTTTCTTCATGAAATGTTTACTTAAAATCTGTAACACTAGATATTGAGCATCCTTAGTGGAATCACTAAGGATCAAACACAGTGGCGAATCTCTTAACCCCTGCCGTCAGCAGTGCCATTCACGGAGCTTTGAACACCTCCCCGGGGGCTGTGCGGGTGTGCGCAGGCAGTCACGCAGCTGCAGCACGGCCCGTCCTCCCCAGCCAGCACTACACAAGCTAAGGAGACAGGTTGCTGTCCTTTAAACAGGTGCAGAGGGATTCTTTAGGAAGCCATTTTCACTGTGTTCCAAATAACCTCTGCCACCTGAAAATTCTAGGAACAGGAGAAAACGTTCCACAGCAGACTTACACACCATGAAGACGCAGTCCTAAACATTCTGGAGTAGTTCATCTCTGCCATGCAGTGACAGCTATGTTTTACTTGCGGTGCTGCTTTAGTGGCTTCAAAAACTGCAAAATAGGCTCAAAAATATGTTACCATGGGATAAAAATGTATATTCCTGCCTGAGAATAACTTGCACATTTGTTTCAGAAATTTAGTTCACATGATGTTTACAGAACTGCTTTTGTAACTTCCAGACTTTCTAAAACATTCTGCTTAAAAACCATAAAACACAATTCCAGAGTCTCTGCTGGGAGCTAGGCACAGGGCAAGGCCCGTGGCCCTGCAGGGCACTTTCAACCTTGAACTCAGCAGCTACATTGAGGTCATGGTTTGCACAGGCCAGGTGTGCATTCTGAGGTCCATGTGAGTGCAGAGATGAGACTATTCCTATTCACATTGAAGTGATTTGCTTTGTTAAAAAAAATGCAGCTATTGTCTAGCTTCCATTTTTTTACTGAGAACTTTAAATTACTCTCCTATTAGAATAGGGTTGCTACTCAGTCTTTTGTTTTTAGTGCCGGATTTCATCATTTATCTAAAGAGAAAATATGCAAAATAACTGTTCTTGTTAAGAGTGCAATATTCTATTTTTATGTAAAAATAAAAAATTAATGGGGGGATTATTTATTCAGCATGAAACCTAATATGTATATGTTGGAAACTCTTCCTAATGTGCATGTTGTAGCAAACATTCCTGTAAATTATCATAAGCTCTGTTATCTTTGTATACACAGCCACTTCAATTTGGGAATAAATTTCATAAAAATAGATTTAAATACCTATCCTTTATAGGACTTATGACCAGATCTCAAATCAATGGCTTTTTTTGCAGGGCCGGGGGGGGGGGGGGGGAATGCCAGGGATTGAACTCAGGGTCACTCAGCCACTGAGCCACATCCCCAACACTATCTTGTATTTTTTTCGAGACACGGTCTCCCTGAGTTACTTAGTACCTCACTTTTTGCTGAGGCTGGCTTTGAACTCACGATCCTCCTGCCTCAGCCTCCGGAGCCACTGGGATTACAGGCATGGGCCGCTGCACCTGTCTCAAATCAGTGGCTTTTTAGGCTCTCTCTGCAGTTCCCCTATAAATTTCTATCAGTAGAAGAAGATAAAGACAACTTTTGGACTGTGGTTGTATGTTAGTGGTAGAGCGCTTGCCTACTATGCGCAAGGCCCAAGGTTCAATCCCCAATACCACTCGCACACAAAAAAAAAATCCACGAGAGAAAAAAAGAGAAAGGAGAGAGACAACTTCCATTTCTTAATTTTTTTTTAACTAAATGTTATCTTTCAACATTTCCTACCCTTAAATGAAGTTTAGACATCAGTCCCAAGACAGGCTTTTCATCTTAGTGGGAAGAACATCTGTCCTGCCCCATGATATATCTGCCCTGAGCCCCTGCCACATGCCAGGCACTGTTCGAAGTGCAGAGGATTTGGTGCTGCAGCTGCACCGAATCCAGGTGTCCCTGCCATCTTGGAAGTTGCAGGCTGGTGGAGAAACCACCAGCAGTGACATAGGTGGCACACATGCAGTTACAGACCGTGGTAGGTGCTCAGGTGTAGAGTCTAGAGTACTCAATGCAAAGGGAAGAACTCCGCTCAGATGGAGGTGATCTGGAACTCCTTCAAAGATTAAAGTTTTGTTGCCACCTAATGGATAAATAGAAATCTAGGTGAGGATGGGGACTATACAGTCCCAGATAGTACATGTGTGAAGACTGGTGACACCAGCAGGTCCCAGCCAGGAAAGGGAGGCGCATCTGCCTGGACTCCAGCCTTTGTGGGTGGGGAGGGGCTCTGGCAAGAGCAGGCCGGGGCCAGGGCCGCTGCTTCTGCCTTGTGTCTGTGGCGTGTTCCAGCGTCTCAAGCCGAGTCCTGGGGGTGCAGTCCCCGAGAGCACCCCGCACAGTGCAAGCCTGGGACCCACGGCCCACTCTGCCTGCAAGTCTCAGTTTGCACCCCAGGGTGCTGATGGGGAGGGAGGAGCAGGATTCCTCCCCCTTGGAGCTCCTTCCTGGCCATCTGCTCCCTGCTGCTTCAGACGAGGTGTTAATGTCCCTGGACAGGACAGAAGAGCCAGAGGCAGTGTTTGGGAAGGTGAGTAGGGAGCTCAGAAACGCAGCGGGTGTCTGACACTCCCTATCACGTTGAGAAGAGGTCGGAGGGTGACACTGTGCCAGCGCCTGCACTGTCCTTTTCAGTGTTCTTTCACTGCTGACCACCCTCCAACTAACTGTCCCTGGTTTGTTCCACGTTGAGGACGTCATATCTCAATGGTTCCCGAGCTCCCACTTCTGAACAGCTGTGTTCTCTCTGCAGCGGACTCTTCTAACCAGGGCAACACTCCACCCTGCTGAAGCCAAAGCACTTCAAGTCCTAGCGTCAAACTGTTCTCCAGAAAACCCAGCTGAAAAGTGCTGGGGTCGGAGGGCAGATGGGGGAGGAGACACGAACTGCCATTGAAAAGAAGGACTGCAGCCAGGCGCGGTGGCGCACGCCTGTGATCCCAGCACTTTGGGAGGTCGAGGCAGGAGGATCACGAGTTCAAAGCCAGCCTCAGCAATGGCGAGGCACTTAGCAACTCAGTGAGACCCTGTCTCTAATAAAATACAAAAAAGAGCTGGGGATGTGGCCCAGTGGTCGAGTGCCCCTGAGTTCAATACCCGTACCAAAAAAAAAAAAAAAAAAAAAAAAAAACCGCTGGCTGCAACATGAAGAAAGTGGTAAAAAATCACACAATAGAGAGAGCAGTTTTTAAACTGAGGGTAGGACGGCTCTGCGACCTTCAGGGTCAGCTTCCACGCTGGAAAGAGTGCTGGAAAAGAGCGTGAGCCCACGTTTGTAGCAGAGACGTCAGAGGGGACAAGGTTTCAAGGGTGCAGTCTTGCTTCCTGGTGTCTGTGGTCCCCAGATTGATCGACGTCTTGGTGAGTCACACTCATCTCAGGTGCTGTGTGGGAACTTGGGCAGAGCTAGAGGGGGAGGGGCACCTGCATCAGGCGGTCACTCCCTGACAAGGGAGCCCGCAGAGCCAGGCCTGTCCCCTCGAGAGGCTGCCGTGGTAACACAATCCACACACAGCCCACAGACAGCTGGTGACAGGGATGTGGCTCAGTGGTCAAGTGCCCGCCCCTGAGTTCAATCCCTAGTACCAAAGATGAGGACTCAAGATTGATGTCAAGGGAAGTAAAGCAGGTGGGCCCAGCGCAGGTGTAGCACTGTGACATGCAGCACTTATCAGCTCTCTCCCCAGTTGTATCCAATTTTAAACTCAACAGTTACAAAAGCACCTACCTTTGCTAGTACAAAATATATACACTTAAATGTACCTTGTACGCTGACCTGGGGAAGAGTATTGTGTGCCATAGGACGTGAACAGAAAAGTACATTCTACCACTTTGGGGGCGCTGGGTTGCAACTCAGCTGTTTGAGAGGTTAAATACTGCAGTGTGTCCCGCGAGGCTGCCACACCTAGAAGATCTCAGACACTGCTCCAGTGCTGAGCATGTTTCTTCCCCCATGAACAAAGTTAGTGTGACGTGAGTTTTAAAGATGACTCTGTGGCAAAGTGGCTTGTTCCCCAAATGAATTAAGCTGGTCTTACCAAAACTTCTCAAGACTCATAACAATAAGCCATTCTTTCATTCTCAGATTTTAATTTCGTTCAAATAGCTTTTTAAATCTTTGGAATTCAGTTCCGAGAATCTTTAAGTGTTTTCTGAGATAGTAATAAAAATCAAGCTATAATTTTCATAGTCATTGAATGTCCTAAGTACAAATGACTATTCAGCTAGTGACATTGCGTAGCTTCCATACATCGTTTTCTGCATGGTCGTATAACTTTGATGATCAAGTAAAATCTCCTTAGGCCTGCCCCGACCTGGATAAGACTCAGACACCCACACGTTTCCAGACCCACCTGGAGATCCGCAGGTGGGGAATTCACGCAGCCGCAGTGGAGACTGGAGGGGCGAGTCCGGGCTTTCCCCAGGTGCGTGCGCAGACCCGCCTCCTCTGCGCCCCCGCAGGGCAGGCAGCGCAGCTGCAGCCGCGCCGCGTGGACAGGGGCTGGGCGCCAGGCTCACTCTGGAGCCACCCCGCCCCCAGCCCCATGCCCAGCTGGTGGTCTCTCTTCCAGTCAATACAACCAGTTATTTGGGATACATGGCGTTGGGCAAATCTTTCTCCTGTGACTACAGACGAGGTGTTGTGTTGTGTTTTGTTTTGACCGGGGATTGAACTCAGGGGCACTCGACCACTGGGCACATCCCCAGCTTTTTTTTCTTCTTCTCCTTCTTTTTTGCATTTTATTAGAGACAGGGTCTCACTGAGTTGCTAAGCGCCTTCCCATTGCTGAGGCTGGCTTTGAACTCGCGATCCTCCTGCCTCAGCCTCCCAAGGGCTGGGATCACAGGCGTGCGCCACCGCGCCCCGCTACAGATGAGCTTTGAAAACAACTAAGAATCATCAGAGCTAAATCTGATCAATACTTGATAACTGTTGATCAAAAAGAATGTGTACAGGAGAGTTTTTTAAAAATCGTGTGACTGCATGTAATTCCAAAATAGAGGCTTTTTAAACCTCGGAGCACTGTGCAGAAGCCCTGGCACGGGGCAGGACCATGGCCACACTAAGCCGGGGAAGGACGCAGGGCTGATGGAGGGCGGGGCACAGTAGGTCTCACGGGGTTTAGGGAGGCTGGCCCACAAGTCCTGAGGACGTCCTTGCAGGCCGGGAGGCCCGCCCAGCCTCGCTCCGAGGCTTCGCGGAGGCTCTCCCCCTGTAGCGAAGCTATGTGACTTCCTCGGCTTCAGGAGGTCGCTGTCCTCCCATGGTCACCACAGGGTGATTCTTCCCATATGTTGAAACGGGGAAAGGAGGACAGAGTTGTGTACTCGGACCCGGGCAGACCCCTGGAACTGTCCCACGTCGGCTGTGTGAGGCCGAAGCTTCAGGGGAGGCCGGTCGGGCGGTCCCCTTCTCTCCTGCAGAGGATCCCTCCACCTGTGAGAGGCTTGGTGCCCAGAGCCCGCTGCTGGCAGACGCTGGGGGGGTCCTCAGGCCAACGGGCGTGGCCCTGAAGGGACCTGCGAGGCCCTGGCCTCTTTGGCTGCTCTTTGGCTCTGACCATCGGATAGACGGTCCCCTCTGCCCCGGGCTCCTGCCTTCCCATCTGGCACCCCCACCGGAGGCCCAGGCAAGGGTCTGCCCAACCTGGGACTGGCACCTCCACACTGCAAGCCGAGGTCCCCTTCCTCAGACCCACGAAGGCCGGTCACGGGGAGGCTGCCCTGCCGGTGGCCCCGGCTCAGGCGCCAGCAGTGGGCGTGGGAGTGGCTTCCCAGGGCAGCGGGGACGGAGGGTGTCTCGGCGACCGGACGTGCAGGGGCGTTGGACGAAGAGCCGGAAAGGGTCCATGGGGCAGTGGCCGCAGTAGTGGCGCTGGCCCGCGCAGAGGGGAGGGAGGCAGGAACCGCGGGGACAGGTGTGTCCCCAAGCGGCTGCAGTGGGTGAGGAGCGCATCTGGCGGCCAGAGCTGAGGGAGCCGTCCTGAGGAGGCCAGGCCGGCTGCGCGTGGGGACCAGGGTGCAGTCGAGGGACATTGCCATGCTGTTGTCCCGGAGCTGGGGGCTTCTGAGAAACTGAAGTAACACGACGACCCCGCTTCAAGCCCTGATTCTTGCGACCAAATCAGAAAGATGTCAGGCATGTCGCTCAGAGTAACAGGCATAGTTTACCCAAGGGACAGGAAAAGGAAAAGGGGACATGCTCAAGGGAGAGTGGGTCCTCTCAGAGAGGAGAGGGACAATGATTCCCCTCCTCCCCTCCAGTTTTGTTGAGGATCCCAGAAAAGTTTCCGGAGAGTTCCACCTAGGTCCATCTCGACTTTTGAGTGACAGTAGGATGATGGATCTTCAAGTCCCCACGGCCAGGGCAACTCTAGATCACCTTGGCCCATGCTGGCTGGAACCTGTTCTGCAGTTTCATTATTTTCTTTCTTTCTTTTTTTTTTTTTTTTTTTTTTTTTTTTTGGTACTGGGGATTGAACTCAGGGGCACTCAGCCACTGAGCCACACCCCCAGCCCTGTTTTGTATTTTATTTAGACACAGGGTCTCACTGAGCAGCTTAGTGCGGTTGCTGAAGCTGGCTTTGAATTTATGATCCTCCTGCCTCAGCCTCCCAAACGCTGGGATTACAGGCGTGCACCACCACACCGGACTGGTTCAGCAGTTTCCTAACCATTCATTCTTACAGGTTTTATGGTTAGGAGGAACGACGCTTATCTTCCAGAATCTGGTCTATGGAAAGGGTCACAGAGTCTCCCTTCAAAGTAGCTGGGGCTCCTCTTATCAACAGTGTTTCCTGCCTGCATTTCCTAGCTGAGGAAAGTGACACGTCCTGTCCACTTAGGCCAGGCAGGGCTGCAGGCAAATGCTCTTTGGCAAACAAAGCCTGTGGGGCCATTTTACATTCTCGTAACCTCGAGTTCCCACCACCCTCATCTCTTCCCTGACACTGTCTGGGCAGGCGCCTTCCCTGTGGCCTAGGGCGAACACAGGAGAACGGGCGTGGAACGGGCACAGGGAAGACTGTGTCCAGGAGAATTCGAGTCAGAAATGGAGAGGGGATCACAACTCACTTCTCCTTCCAGTCTGGTGGCTCACATGACCAGCAGAAGCAGGTCAGGGATCTGAAGAAGCAGGTGTGGACACACCCTGGGACCAAGCCTGGGAAGGCTGCGTTGGTGGCAGCAGAAGGGATGGAGACTGGCTCCCCTGCCCCACGAGTAGAATCCCCGGGAGGATCCTGAGATCCAGACTCCGGCAGGGATCAGCAACCCCAGGCCCTAGGGTGTGCCGGTCCAGTCTCCCCTGGCAGACACCCCCAGCAAAGCCCCGGAGGCCTGTTAGACCTGAGCCCACCCACGGAGCTCCCCTCGCAGACCCTGCAGCAGGCCCAGCCTGGGGGTGCCTGGAGCTGGTCTGTGCAGACAGAACCCCAAAGGGCAGACCTCCCTCTCCTCCTGCCTCCCCCTGGTGAGAAGGGAGGCTGAGAGCCTCCCACCAGCCCCAGCCCTCGGCCACTCCAGCTGGCAGCTCCTCGAGCCACACAAGAGGAGGAGAGGGGGTTCACACACACACACACACACACACACACACACACACACCCCTCCCTCCCTCCCTCAGTACATACTTAGCTCAAGAAGAAAGGGAAAGGGACAGTTGGGCATAGACAGTGACCTCCACTCTCATCCACTGTTTGACCACCTTGGTGGACACAACTCTTTCATTTTCTCATTAAGAATCTTTTGGGGTGTGTGTGTGTGTGTGTGTGTGTGTGTGTGTTCTTGCTATGCTGATTGGTCTGTGGACATTTATACATATGCATATTTCTTTTTTCCTCATTATTAGCATTTTATGATAGCTCCTTTCCTTATGGGGCTGAGGGTCCGGGGTTTTTTGAATTTGAGTTTTGTTTTGGTTTTGTTTGTTTCTCTTTCTCTCCTTCCTTCTTCAGCTAACATCCAAATTCTCCTGCTCTTTCTCTCTCCCTTTGTTTTTCCTACTTTTTCTCCTCTTTCTTTATTACCATCACTTGCTACATCTCTTCTGTGTTCTCTGGGTTCACATTTTGAACATGAACTCTCTTCTACCTCCTATCACATTTTCTTTTCTCCTAATGGTTCGTATTTTTACCATTTTTAGAACTATTTGGTTTACATAACTGCTGCCCCCACCATTTATGCTCTTGCAGTTATTAATGCTATGGATGGCATAGTTGACACCCGCTGTTTACTTTAATGCCAGACCTCGTTCACAGTTATATATCATTTTAGCTGCTAGCAATTGCTGACCCACCATCCCTGTTTCTGTGGTAATCAGTGATGTTGATGTCACAGTGGGCACTGGGTATTTATTTTAATGCTGCATACAGTTTGCATTAGTTGTTGCCATGCTTTGTTTGTCCCTTTTCTGTGAGGGGCTGGGAACCTACAGGAACACCACAACTTCGGACAGCAGAGCCTCTGCTGAACTAAACCAGCCAAAGGAGGGCACCCCAGCCCCACCCACACGTTAACCACACAAAACTTCCGCTGCACTTGGCTGCAAAGAACACAGACAAAAACTAATGACCAGACCCCAAGTAGGAACAGCGAGGGGTGGGCCCTCAAGTCCCACTCACAGACACCCACTCCTACAGCAAAAGCACAGAGAATTAACACAAAGCTTCTGACTACCACTCCCACAAGGGGGCTCAATCTAGATCACTCTAGGACACTTCGGCAAAAGAAGACCCTGGTCTAAAAAGGCACACACCCCAAGAGGGGAAGAGAAATTCCTCCAACAGATGCACAAAACCCAACACAGGAATACAAGAAATAGGAGAACACAAGTTCACACAGAACCCCCCAAAGTGCATGATCCACCAGCAACTGACTCCAAGGATATTGAAGTGGGCGAAATATTAGATAAAGAATTCAAAAGAATGGTCTGTTTGGAAATGTGGGGAAGCTTCTTCATGCTCAGTAGATACAAAATGCAGATTTCTAGAGCCCTGTAGAGGTGTGATTAAATAAATAATAATAAGCCATGATTCTATGCCATGCAAAAGAAAAAAAAAAGAATTTAAAAGAATGATTATAAAAATAATCAATGAGACAGGTACAGTGGCACATGCCTATAATCTCAGTGACTCAGGAGGCTGAGGCAGGAGGATTGCGAGTTTGAAACCAACCTTAGCGATTGAGTGAGGCCCTAAGCAACTTAGCAAGACACTGTCTCAAAATAAAACATAAATAGGGATAGGGATGTGGCTCAGTGGTTAAGTGCCCCTGGGTTCAATTCCTGGTACAAAAAAAAATCAATCAACAAATTTCAAGAGAACACAGAAAAACATCTGAATGATTTAAGAAAGTCGGTGCAAGATATAAATGAGGAATTCAATAAGGAGATAGAGATATTAAAAAAGAACCAAATAGAAATGTTAGAAATTAAACACAATTAATCAAATAAAATGTTCAGTTGAAAGTCTCTCTAAAAGAGTAGATCATGCTGAAGTCAGAATCTTAGCTGGAAGACAGAGTGTCCTGACCTTAAACATTCAGGCAGTATTAAAGAAAATGAGTAACCATGATCACAATATGCAAGAACTCTGGGACAACATTAAGATACCAAATTAAGAATCATTGGAATTGAAGAGGGAGTGTGAGATGCAAGTTAATGGAATGGATAACCTCTTCAGGAAAATGATAACAGAAAAACTTTCCAAACTTTGAGAGTGAGATGGCATCCAAATACAGGAATATTAGAATATCAAACATACAAGATTAGGGGTAAAAAACTCTACACAACATATTATAATTAAAATTCCTAACATACAGAACAAGGATAGAATTTTTTTTTTATCTCAAGATAAAAACATCAGGTCACATTTAGAAGCAAGCCACTCAGAATTACTTCCAATTTCTTAGCACAAATTCTAAAATCCAAGAGGGTTTGTAATGATGTATTCCAAGTCCTGAAAGAAAGTAACTGTCCCTCAGTACTTATCCTAAAAATTAAAGTCATCATACTGTAGCAATATAGGCATACTCATATGTATAGCAACAGAATTCACAATAGTCAAACTATGGGACCAGTTTAGGTGTCCCTCATTGGATGAATGGATAAAGAAACTGAGGCATATATACACAATAGAATTTTATTCAGCCATAAAGAAAAATGAAATTATGTCATTTGCAGGAAAATGGATAAACTTGAGAACATTATGTTAAGCAAAATAAGTCAAACTCAGAAAGTCAAAGGTCAGATGTTCTCTCTCATATGGAAGCTTGATAATAAAAAGGAAAAGAAAGTTGGGGTAGGAAGGGTCTCATGAAAATCAAAGGGGGATCAGTTGAGTAGAGGAGAGGGACCAGGGGAAGAAGGAGGGGAGGAAAAAGGGAAATAATGGTGGATAAATTTAACCAAATAATACTGGGTACACATATGAATATGTAACAACAAATTTCACCATTACATACACATACAATGCACCAATAAAAAATATGGGTGAAAAAGAAGATAATTCTCAACCAAAATTGCTAGATCCAGCAAAGCTATACTTTAAAATAAAAAACAATAAATAAAAGCCTTTCCAACATAACCAGAAACTAAAATAATTCATGACTACAAAGCTGGCACTACAGAAAATACTTAAATACTGCACACAGAAGAAATAAAAAACAAACCCCAGAGCTCACAAATGAGCAAATATCCTTTGAAGAGTAGCTAAGCAAATGAGAAACAGACCATATTAAACATTAGAAATAGATCAAAATGACAGGAATTAATAAATGTCTCTCTATGATAACAATGAATGTAAATTGTCTCAACTTTCCAATTGAAGGAGATAGGCTGGCAGAATGGATTAAAAAAACAAGACATGCCTACATGTTGTTTGCAAGAAACTCACCTCACAGGCAAAGAAAGTCATAGGCTGAAAGTAAAAGGATGAAATGGCACCAAAAAACAAGCAGAAGTAGCTACTCTCACAACCAACAAAGCAGACTTCAAAAGAAAACTAATCAGAAGAAACAAAGACGGTCATTTTATACCAGTAAGGGGGGGAAAGCCAACAAGAAAATATAATGATAGAAATATTTATGCCCCAAACATTGGTGCACCTAATTATGTAGATGGGACATTAGTTGAATAAAAGACTCAGGTAGACCCCAGTATAATAATACTGGGTTATTTCAACATACCACTCTTATCAATAGGTAGATTCTCCAGGCATGAACTCAGAAAGACTCTTTGGACCTGAAAAGTTTTATAAATCAAGTGGACTTAACAGACATCTACAGGATATTTCATTTAGCAACAGCTGAATACACTTTGTTCTCAGAGACTCATGGAGCCTTTTCCGAAATAGATCATATTTAGGTAAAAAAGCAACTCTTACCAAATTAAAAAAAAAAAAAGCGTTATAATTCCTTGTATCTTATCACACCATAATGGAACAAAATTAGAAATCAGCACCAAAAACCCCTACAGAAACTAAATGCACACGTGGAGATTGAACAATACGCTTCTAAATGGTGAATGAGCAATATAAGAAATCAGGGGAGAAGTTAAAAAATTCTTAGAATCAAACAATAATAATGATACAACATATCAGAATGTCTGGGACAATCTGAAGACAGTACTAACGGGAAATTTAATAGCTATGAGTGCCTACATGAGAAAATTAGGGAGATTCCAAATAAACAACCTAATGATGCATCCAAGACCTTTAAAAAACAAGAATAAACCAATTACAAAACCAATAAAAGGAAGTAAATAATTAACATCAGAGTGGAAGCTGGGCACAGTGGCACATGCCTATAATCCCAGTGGCTCGGGAGACTGAGGCAGGAGGATCATGAGTTCAAAGCCAGCCTCAGCAAAAGTGAGGCACTAAGCAACTCAGTGAGACCCTGTCTCTAAATAAAATACAAAATAGGGCTGGGGATGTGGCTTAGTTGTTAAGTGCCCCTGAGTTCAAACCCTGGTACCCACCCCCCAAAAAAAATCAGAGCTGAAATCAATGAAATTGAGAATTTAAAAAAAAAAAAAAACCACCACAAAGGATCAATGAAATGAAGAGTTGATTCTTAAAAAGATAAACAAGATTGATAAGCCTTTCGTCAAACTTAACAAAAGAAAAAGAAAGAAGACCCAAATTAACAAAATTAGAGATTAAAAAAATGAGAAATCACCATAGACATAACAGAAATCCAGATGATCATTAGGGACTATTTTGAAAATGTATACTCCAATAAAATGGAAAACCTAAAAGAAATGGATATGTTTCTAAACACATAAGACCTGCCCAAATTGAATCAAGAGGACATAGAAAATCTAAACAGACCAACTAGCAATGAGATAAAAGCAGTAAAAAATAAATAAATAAACAAAACCCTTCCAACAAAGAAAAAGCCAGCACCAGATGAATTCTCAGCTGAATTCTCAGATGAATTCTACCAGTGTTTAAAGAAGAACTAATGCCAGTGCTCCTCAAATTATTCTATGAAATAGAAAGGGATGAAGCACTTCCAAATACATTCTATGAAGCAAGTATCACACTCGTACCAAAGCCAGATAAGAGCACATCAAAGAAAGAGAACTACAGACCAATGTCTCTGATGAACGTAGATGCAAAAATCCTTAATAAAATATTAACAAATCATATTCAACAACATATTAAGATTGTATACCACGACAAGACTGTATATCACGACAGCTCCAGAAATATGCCAAAAATCAACAAATGGGATGGCATTAAATTAAAAAGCTTCTGCACAGCAAAGGAAACAAAGAAGAAGGTGAAGAGAGAACTAACATAATAGTAGAAAATCTCTGCTAGCTACTGTCTGAGAGAGGATTAATATCGAGACTATAAAAAGAAGTCAAAAAACTTAACACAAAAAAAAATTAACAAACAGGCAAATGAACAAAACAGACCCTTCTCAAGAGAAGAAATACAAATGACCAATGAATATATGAAAAATATTCAATGCCATCAACAGTTAGGGAAATGCAAATCAAAAATACACTGAGATTTCATCTCACTCCAGTCAGAATGGCAGTCATGAAGAATACAAACGATAAATGCTGGAAAGGGTGTGAAGAAAAAGGAACACGTTATTCTGTTGGCGGGATTGTGAATCAGTACAGTGGAAATCAGCTGGAGGCTCCCCAAAAGACCAGGCATGGAACTACCATATGACTCAGCCGTAGGACGCCTCAGTATTTATCCTAAAGAGTTAAAGTCATCATATTATAGCTATCCATGCATGCATGCCCATGTTTATAGCAGCACAGTTCACAAGAGCCAAACTATGGAACTAGCTTAGGTATCCATCAACGGATGAATGGCATATTTATACACATGGAATTTTACCCAGCCATAAAGAAGAATGAAATTATGTCATTTGCAGAAAAAATGGATGAACTTGAGAACATTATGTTAAGCAAAATAAGCCAAACTCAGAAAGTCAAGGGTCATATGTTTTGTCTCATATTTGGAAGCCAGAGAGGAAAAAAGAAGAAAAAAAAAAGTAAGGATGGGGGTGGGAAGATTAATAGAGGAGAGGAAAGAGACCAAGACAGTGAAGAGGGAAGGGAAACAAGAAATACTGGGGAATTATATTAGCCAAATTACATTGTCATATTGTGTGCTTATACAAATATGTAACAAATCCCACCATAATGTACAACTATAATGCACCAAAAATATGGAAAAATAAATATATGGTGAATGAGCCAATACAATATTTAGCACAGCTTGGCAAAAACAAACAAAAAACTTGTCATTCAAAAAAAGAGTCCTTAAAAATTAAGGCAAAATATTTATTCAAACAAATAAAAACCCAGACAATTCATCAAGAGCAGTAGAAAACAGATAGCAAGACAGTAGATTTAAACTCAACTGTGTGATAATTACATAATAAGTAAATGACCTAAACACTCCAATTAAAAGGCTTAGATGCCAGACTGACTTTAAAAAGCAATATCTAGGGGCTGGGGTTGTGGCTCAGCGGCAGAGCGCTTGCCTTGTACGTGCGCGGTCCGGGTTCGATCCTCAGCACCACGTAAACATAAATGTATTGCATTGTGTACAACTAAAGTAAACAAATTTTTTTAAAAAAAGCAATATCCAGCTGTCTTCAAAACAGAAAATCTCTCTTTAAGCATAAAGGTTCAGATAGATTTTATCTTTTTCTTTTTTTAGTCATCACTGGACCTTTATTATTTATTTATTTATATGCTGTACTGAGAATTGAACCCAGTGCCTCACACATGCCAGGCAACCACACTACCACTGAGCCACAACCCCAGCCCAAGGTTCAGATCGATCTTTAAAATAAAAGAATAGAAACATATGTCATGCCAAGGCTATGGTGAGAAATTGCAGTGGCTTTATTGATATAAAGATAGCTTGGGAACAAGGACTGTCAGCAGGGATGAGGAGACCGATGCCCAGCCCTCCTCAGGGATGCCCAGAGGTGGGCAGAATCCCAGAGGGCCTGGAGAGCGGCCTGCTTGGCGGTCCGGGCTCAGATTCCTGCGGTCTGAGTGGAGGGTCCGCCTTTCTGACGAGGGTAGGGGTGCGAGGGGAGGTGTCCCCGGGTGGGGGGGTGGGAGGGGAGGTGTCCCCGTGGCTGCTGTTGGGATGCCCCGTGGAAACGCTGGCTTCCACTGACCGTTGGATTTCTGCCTGTTCACAAGGTCCATGATTCTACCTGGAGTGTAAGGACGCGCCGCTGAGATAGGAGCCGCAGGACAGAGTTTGGGGTAACAATAATGAGCGCCCCCCCCCCAAAAAAAAATAATAATCAACCCAATTTTGGATTTGTTGGACTTTCAATACGGTGCCTATAGTGCTTCTAAAAAGAAAAAAAAAAAAAGAAGAAGAAGAAGGCACGTGCGCGCTGCCGGCGCCACCGTCTGGGTCCTCTCGCCGCGCCCCACCTCGCGCCCTGAAGGGGCTGGGCAGCTACGGCCAGGCTGGCCCAAGGCCTTTCTGGCCTCTGCGCCGGCGTCAGCTCGCGCTCCGAGACGGGGCGCATTTGTCCCCGGCAAGCGCCCATCGACGGGCCCCGCGGGGCGGAGAGCGGTGCCCCGCGCGGCCGGCGGCGGGCGGCGGCGCAGAGGAGGGATTCGGCTTTCCAGGAACGTCCGGGCCGCAGCGGCGACTGTCCGCAGGGGACCCGCGCGGGCCTCCTGCCCTACACATCTCGCCGGCGCTGCTCGAAAGGCTTCCGCGACCGCGCGGGGGCGGCCGCTCTTCTTCCTGGGGAGGCGACCCTGCAGGGGGCACTCCTCGGCGCCCGTCACAGCCCCAAGGGGGAGGCGGCGAGCGCGGCCGGCGGCGCTCCCGGTGGCTGGCGACGCCGGCGCCCCTGCCCCGTGGCGCGGGCCGGGCCGTGCGCACTCGGCGGCTGCCCACCCGGGGTGCGGCTCCCGCGCTCCAGGCGACGCGAGGGCCGCCCGCACTGCCCCGGCCCCGCGGCCCCCGCTGCGCGCTCCAGGCGGGAGGACCGCGGTCGGGGTCGCGGACCCGGGAGCGCGGAGCCGGCGCGGGAGCCCCGGTGACGCACCAGTGACGTCGGCGGCGGCAGGCGGGATTGCCCGGCCCCTCCCGGGAGCCGGCGAGACCCCGCCACCGAGTGGGCGCGGCCACGCCGAGCGCGGGCGGCGAGGGCCGGGGTCGCCGGGCCCGGACGCGCGCTGCCGACGGAGGAGCCGCGACTCCCGGCCCCGCGCCGCGACGCCCCTCGGCCTGGCCGCCCCCCGCGAGCGCCGCGCCCCAGCCCCCGCCCGCGCGTGAGCGGCGCCCTGGCCTGCGCCCGCTGCGGTAAGTGGCGCCCGCGGCGGCCGAGCCCGGGCAGCCGGGGAGGCGCGGCGCCGCGTCGGGGCGGCCTCAGCCCGCGGCCGGCGAGCTCGGGGCGAGCGGGAACCGGAGGGAAACTCGGGCGGGAAAGTGTCCGAACTGGAGAAACGGGTCCTGCGCCTGGGTCGCCCTGAGGCTGCCAACGGCGGCGGCACGCGACACAAAGACCTGTGGTTCTCGGCCGCTGGCCCGCCCAACGGCTCCCCGCAGCGCGACCCCCGCCGAGCTCCGGAGGTCCACACACCCGCCCCGAGCGCCCGGGCTGGCGGAGGTCCGGCACGGGCGGAGGCTCCCGGGACCCCTTTAACGTACGTAGGTCCTGGAGCGTTTGCTGTTCCCCCGACAGGGATGTCCTCGGTGCAGAGGACCTCAGGGGAAGGAGGTGGAGTGGCCACTTGGTCATTTTGTTGCGGGCAGTGGCGAGGGCTTGTGGAAGCTCTCTTGATTCCCCCGCGCAGAACAGCGCCCCGGGAGCGGTCCGGAGGCTGCGGACCATGCGAACGTTTGTAGTCGCCTCTGTGGCGTCTGTCCCCGAGGCTGGTGCTGAAATGTGGGCGCTCCAAGCGCGCGTACCCAAGAGCGTTTGGGAGAGCTTTGGTTTGATTTATTAATCGCTTCGAAAATAATGAGGGTAGGAGACAGAGGTATGATGGGGAGAGAATCCTTGATTTAGACGGATCTGCTTCTTTTCGTGTATTTCAAGCTAAGGTGTTGGGAAACCCCAAAAAGGTAAACTTTGATCAAGTGATAACGTGCATCTTGGCCACCGGGTCTGGTACCCTCTTGGCCAGCTCCCTCTCCTGCGGGTTCCCTTCGTTTTCTGTTGCCTCCCAAATCTGTAAAAGACTGGCACAGAGCTGGCAGATTCAGCCACAGCCGAGCACGAAGGCCTTCGGGGCTGTGCCTATGTTCCCCTTTTAACGTGCCAGTCCTGTTTTCTGCCCAAGAGCAAGGTGTGGTGGTTCCCACAGTGGCGCGGGGAAATTCAGTGGCAAATGCCTCAGCCGCAGCGAGCGCGCCTGGGCGCTGTGGCTGGCTTCTCCATTCCTGGTGCAACAACCCCTTTTCCTGATGCGTGCCTGCAGCAGGGAAAGGGAGACAGGCCGACGTCAGATCTGACCCTGTTCCCTGAGAGAAGACTGCTGCGCAAACGGCTGGGTGATAAAGCCTTTTCAGTCCTTAAAAGCAAGACAAGGCACCTGTAAGCTGTGGGTTCTTTTTGTGAGGTTGGCTTAGCCCTCGGTCGGTCATGGTAGGAGAGGGCCACAGCACTGGGTAGACAGGAGGTGTTGATGTAGACCAAGGTCTGTTTCAGTGAGTGCACTGGTGGTGGGGCTGTTTGGCTCAGATAACTGCAGGGGCTTCCTGTTTGCCCTTCCACCATCCTCAGCTCCAGTCCTTATTCTCCTTAAGATGAACTTGCCCAGAGGAAGGCTGTAGAAGATGTCCGGCTGAGAAACAGCACAGCAGAATGGTCATTCCCAGCAGTCCTGTGATTGGCCAGGCAACCGCCTTTCACATGCCTATGCTGATCCTGTGGAGGAACCAGAAAAGAGCTTTCCCATGCTCATGTCACAGGTTTAAAAGTAAAAGGGACAGCCCCTGAAGCCCCCATCTCAGAGCATCCTTCAAAATGGTGGAACAGCGGGTGGGAATGTGGACCCTTGTCCCTGGGGAAGTATGTCCATGGCTGACTCAGGAGGACAGGACACTTGGGACCGAGGGGTGATTGTGTGCCACCCCCTCCAGACCACTGGCACCTGGGCCACCAAAGAGCAGAGAGAACTCCCAAGTCTACACCAACAATCTTTGTTCTATTTATTGCCACATCTCATTAGGACTTTTTTCTTAGTTTGTAGAGCGAAACATGCCTAATAATGTGTATCAGAAGATTGTCCTTTTCTTTATGGAATTTTGAAACATTGTCTTTCAAATGCTACCTGTTTTTTGCTCTTTATGAGCTTCTAATCTTGCTGATTTCCCTTTTTAATTTGGCATTTGTATTCACTGTAGACAAACTCAGGCACAGTGACTTTTATTATTCCTGCACAAAGGTTATTTGTTCAGCATTTAGCTTCATAAATACTACAAAAATATGCTGTCAGCAGTAGCTAGAACAGGATATTTTAACTGAAAGTCAGAGAAGCTAAATGAGTATCAGAAAAGGCAAACGAGGAGATGAAGCGTGGGACACTGCCCTTGAACGGCTTCAATTAACTGGTTTTAAAGAGGGCTGGGGTGGTGGCTCAGCGGTAGAGCGCTCGCCTAGCACGTGCGCGCCCGGGTTTGATCCTCAGCACCACGTAAAAATAAAGGCATTGTGTACAACTAAAACAAATAAATATTTTTTAAAAAACCATAAAGAATAGCCAGGGACCTTAAATAACTGATCAGAGTGAATGCACAAGTGACATTCCCACTTAGGGAAGGAAATGGAGGTGGGGAATTACTGCAGAGAAAACAGTGGGCACTGAAGAGGTGCGTGCACGAAGCCAGGGGAGCCTCTGGGGTTTCTGGCTAACAGGAGCTCTGGCTGGGTCAGGGGCCAGCTGGAGGGCCAGTGGGTCTCCAGCAGGTGGGGGAGTTGTGTTGAAGCCACGGCACTCAGGGTGGAAGGGCCCTGGGTGCCCAGAAGCAAGAACACACAAGCGGCGGTGGAGACGCTGTTCACCCTACGCTCCTGCAACAGAACCATGAGGCCCGGCCTAGGAGAGCAGGCAGGGGTGGGAGCCCAGGTCGGAGGCAGCAGGGGCAGGACCTGTCCTTGCCTCGGGCTGGATGTAACTGACAGGTGACCTCGCTTGGTTCTCACGTGGTACCTGCAAGGTTTCAGTTTTGCGAAAACAACAATGGTGACTTGGTGACTTGTGGTGTCCTCTCTGTTCAAGAGTGTTGGCAGGGTATCTAATGGGTGATGGGGATTTTGACCAACAAAGGAGAAGATGATGTGAAATGATGAGTGACAGTGATTGAGACAGAGGGCCAGGGCGAGGGCAAGGGCGAGGTGAGCGAGCGGGCAGGGACCCGCCCCCGGAGGTCCCTCTTCTCCTTAAATTTCTCAAGTCACTTCTGAGTGACTGGGTTGGCTCTCTGTAGGGGACAGGTATTTATGAGTCTGTGCAAGGTCCCCCAGAGATGGAAGAAATGCCCTCGGTGCCCCTGGGCCCGAGGGCCGTCTGCGCACCGGCCCGGCCGCCCGGCCCACCGGTCTTGCTCTCCTGTGGCTCCTCCTGCTGAAGGCACTCCTGGCTGATGTGAAGCTGTGGCCTGGTCTGCCACCCCTCCCCGTGGTCATCAGGGGAAATTCTTATTCAAGCACCTCCACAGCTACATTGAGAAACAGGTGTTCCCCAAACCCTGCCACCAGGTCAACCTTGTTTACTTTTGGTGTTCGATGTGTAAAACTGAGAGGTTTCTACCAAAACAGGGCCCAGGTGTGGAGGTCCAAGTGGGGAGAATCAGGCTCCTAAGATGGGCGGGGAAGACACAGGGGAGCGCAGGGCGCCTGGCAGCTGAGGCAGTGCCTCCAGCCGGCCCCACACAGCGGAGGGACTTCCCAAGCTTTCCTGGTGAGGGCCAAGCAGTGGCCCGCGCTTTGGGGTCTGGAAGGTCAGGGCAGAGAGCAAGAAGGCCCACAGGAGCCACGGTGTGGAAGCTGTTGACTGTCGAGTGACGTGGACGGTACTCTGTGGAGTGGGGAATCCAGGGCAGCTGTGGGACCGGCCTTGCCCTCCAGCTGGGCTGCTTGTGGCCGGGGGGCTCTGGGGCAGCACCCCCAGGATGCTCCGGCCGACTCTGTCAGCCCTCTGTCTGATCAGAAGCGGAGGGCCAGGTGGTCATTGGTGTCTGGGCACCCCAGGGTCTCCAGTCTGGGCCGAGGTAGGGGTAACATGATCTGGTTCTGTGACTGGAGCTGGGCAGGTGGCGAGAAGACAGGCCTGGCCACCTGAGGACGTGACTTCCCCGGCTCGCAGGTGTGTTGCTGAGCAGAGGTCTGGCGGCACCGACTGGAGGACAGAGTTGGTGGTACCCTGGTGGAGCTGTGTGGTGCACAGGATTGCCTGGGGAGCCCCAAGGCCTGGTGAGCCCCACATTTCAAAGGACAGATGTGAAGTTTGGGGCCGACCAGAACCCTTCTATGAAACGCATGCTGTTTCTAAGACAGGCGCTCTCAGGGCGGCCCCGAGGAGAGACCCCGCCCCGTCTCCGTGGCTCTTCCCGGCAGCCTCTGCGAAGCAGCAGCAGACCCGCAGGGCCTCTTCCTGGAGGACTCCTTCTGCCTGTGGTCAAGCAGAGGCAGCTCTGCCTCGTGCTCACGATCCCTTTGTCCCCGAGGCTGCTGGGTCTGGTCTGCTGCTGCTCTCGCTTTGTGCCTGCGCAGGGAGCTCATTTGCTAGCCTTCGGAGCGTGTGCGTCTTCAGTGGAGGAAGAGCTTTCAGTTTCCGCTTCACTCAAACCTCCTTATCACCTTTCTCCCACTCGCGCATTCTAGGGACCCCCAAGGAGGAGAGCTGGGCCCTGTTTCCAAGTAACCATGGCAACAGGCCTCAGCCACCTGCTGAGCAGCCCAGGACCCAGGCCTGAGCTGCGCCTCCCTGGGCCTCATCCCACCCAGGGTCTCTTGGAGGGGCCTCCATGGGCAGCGGTGACTGGGCTGGGTCTGGCTATACTCCCTAAGCCCAAGGGTGCAGCCGTGGACAAAGGCAGGCCCCCCGGGTAAGCCAAATCCCACCCTCAGGGTTCACCTTTAGTGAGGACCCAGCAGTAAGAAGCCAGGAAAGCGGACGTAACTTACAGAGTGCCTGGGGAAGGCTCTGTGCAGGTTGGTAGGCTGCCCCTGGCAGGACGTGTGTGACCTGAGACCAGGGCCTCCCTAGTGAGCAGGGAAATGCAAGTGGGGGCCCATAGGCAGCCGCGTGTCCCCCATCCCCACCCCTAATGCCAGGAGGCTACCTTAGTCAAGAGGGGCACTAGGTAATGTGACAGGCTGGAGGAAGAGACGGAGGTTCTTGGAGCAAAAGAGCAAATACAGGGGATAGATTTTTCTGGCTCTGAAAGGGACCTCTTGGCGGCTGATAGTTCTCTGGAAGCCTCACCAGTCCACACTGTGGCCCAGGGGCCCAGTGACTCCTGACCAGCTAGACCCCAGGTGGCAGGGAGAGAGGGAGTTTGACCTGCCCTGGAGCCTCCAGAGGGTGTCCCCAGAGGCTGGACCCAAGATGCTGGGCATGAAGGCCTGGATGGCCGCGTGGAGTAAGAGGCCACCCTCAATGCTGGGCTCAGATGGGGGCTTGAGGACACAGCGGGGTAAGAGCGGTCCTCCACGTTCGCCTTGCTGGGTGCGGCTGAGTTTGTCGAGGATCTGGTCACTTGTTGGTCTTGACCCACCAGGTTTGGGGCCACTTACTGGCGGCACAGGCTGTCTGTGACACCCACCTGGGCTCCCAGCCTGGCTGTGTAAACCGCGGGCAGCGTGTTCAACACAGCGTCTCAGCCTGCCCCGGGGCGCTCTGGCTCACAGGCCTGGGCTGGCCAGGAAGCCCTGTGAGTTTTCAGCCACCGGGATCAGGAAGCACTGAGGCGGGAGACTCTGTGGGCCCTTCTTCCAGCGCCTGGCCACCACCGTCCTGCCCGAGCGTGCCCAGGGTCTGCACCAGCTGCTCCTGCCCTCCCGCAGCCGTGGGCAGTGGGGCCGGTGAGCACAGGCAGCCCCACCTGCAGGAGCCCAGGTCTCCTCTCCGGTCAGAATCATGGTCTGCCGTCCCCACCGTGGAGCAGAGAGAGCCTGCTCCTCAGGGCCCTGGTGGTCCCTTCCTGCTGGAACCCTCTGCCCGGTCAGGTGCCCGGGGAGGGGTCGCCTGCCTTTCCCTGCTCTTCCTAGTGCCTCCCGTCCCCAGAGCCTTGCGTTCTCCAAACAGCTGTCCTGGAACAAACCCAGGACTCTGTGTCCACAGGCTGTCCCCAAGGACCTCAGGGCCCATGCTGGAGGAGACAGGCGTCCCGTGTGTCATCTCCTCCCTGGCCTCCTTCCCCTTGAGACGACGGTGTGTCTGCTGGCCAGAGGAGGGCCAGGGACCAGGAGCGGGGGGAAGCCCTCAGGGCTGCGCCTGTCTGCAGCCGGCCGGGCTGCCCCTCCTCAGCCCACCTGATCAGGGAAACCAGGAGCCCACAGGGTCCCCGAGGTGGAAAGAGGAGCGTGGGGTCTGTCACCTGGGTGCCTCCTGGTCAGGCGGTGACACCAGATTCCCGCCCAACAACTGGCTGGCTCGGGGAGGTTAAGTGGCCCCAGCCTCCGCCTTCAGCTTCCTAGAGTCTGAGCCAGGCTGCTGGCGGGCAGGCGTGAGGCCGGGCTGACGAGGAAACGGGGCTCCAGCCTGTTGCAGAGTCAGTCACGGCGTTCACCACTGCTCAGGGGTGTGGAAAGTAAGGGAGCCTTGGAGGGAGGCTGCCTTCACGGCCTGCGACCCCGGAAGCAAGGTCTGCGGAGCCTTCTGTTGCTGGTTCCGAGGTCCAGAAGTGATGCACGGGGCTGTGGTTCTGAGGCTGGCCCGTCCTCCCTGGAGGAGTGGGGATGCTGGGTGGCCGGGACCAGCCTCACTGCCACGCGGGCCTGGGCCCTCGCTGGCCCCAGCCTCATTTTATCGGCTTCCCAGGTTTGGATACTGGTCTTTTTATCCTGCGCGTGGTGCTGTGAAGACTGCCTGAGCGGGACCGTGGGGACACTTTGCTGACTCTGTGTGGCCTGATCCTGGCTGGACTTCCCGTCCCAGGGGCTCCTCCACTGGCGCCAGTCGACTGTGGGCTGAGGAGGCGCGGCTCCGGGCAGGCTGCCCCTCCTGAGCCGCTGCTGGCTCGGGAGGAACTGTGTCACTCGGGCACTGTGCACGGCACAGAGGTCAGGTCCTCCCGTCTGTGGCTTTGGCTGCTGGGAGGAGGCAGGATTCAGCCCTGCCTGCCTTTTGTCACTGCCACCACTACTCAGGGACAAGACACTACCGACTACAACGTCACAGGATCTGCTGCAGGCTGTGAACACAGTGAAGAAAACCACGTGAGGCTCCCCATCCTTCCTGGAAAATATCCAGATTATTTTCAGACTTATTTAATGTGTTCCATTTTTTCCCCACTGCTGGTACAATAGTCTCTTCCCTGCGTGACACACTTGAGCAGCACAGACGAGTCTGCCTGCAAGGTATGAGTAACCACCTCCGGAGGCGCTCTGTATCGTGAGCAACAAGTGGTCCCCGTGCCAGTGGGTGACAGCCTTCCACGCCAGTGCTTCCCAACTCTTTGAAGGCGGTTGCCTTGGAGTAGTCATTTGGTCTTGCAAATTATTTGAATCCAGAGTGAAAATGGTTCTTTTTCTTTTTCCTTTCAGGATCAAGCCATTAACTTCTTAACTAGTCTCAAAAAAAAAAGGCAGATGACAATATCTAGTAGTCCCTGAATTTGCCAGCTTGTGTCATTGGTCCTGTTCCCACAGGAAGCATTTTCTTGATTCTAGTCATTTTGGGGCAAGAGGATGACAGACTGTTACAAAAAGGAAGATGGAAATGCAAAGAGGCAGAAAACGCACCTGAGCCAGCCTCCGCCTGTGCCTATGTCACCACGAGGGAGAGTTCTCTCAACTCAGTTCTGGCAACTCCTCCTGCAGCCAAGGGGTGCAGGGGGCTAAGCCTTGTCCCCCATCCTGTTCTGTTCCATCTGTGACCTGAGTCATCTCCGCTGAGTGTACTTATGCTGTATATGCTACCCTTCTGTTAATGTTTTTGTCAGCCTTTTCACTGCTCTGACCGAAAGACCTGGCAAGAACAATTTCAGAGGAGAGAAAGTTTATTTGGAGCTTCTGGTTTCAGAGGTCTCAGTCTGCAGTTGGCTGGCTCCATTGCTCTGTGCCCGAGGGAGGCAGAACATGAAGGCAGAGGAGGAAGGCAGCTCAGGACATGGGTAATCAGGAAGCAGAGAGACTAAGCTTCACTCAGCAGGGACAAAATATAAACCCCCCAGGCACACCCCCAGCAACCTCTCTCCTCCAGCCACACCCCACCTGCCTACAGTCGCCACCCAGTTAATCTAGTCAAGCGGATGAATGCACTGATTCGGTTCAGCCCCTCATATAACCTGACCACTTCACCTCTAAGCTTTCTCGCATTGTCTCACACATGAGCTTTTGGGGGACACCTCACATCTAAACGGCAACAGGAAGTCACTTGGTAGCTGTCTCATCAGATGAACTATTGCAGCATCCTGTGCTGTGTTCAAGTACGGGCCCACTGAACTCCATCACGGCCATCACGGGTGCGGACGTCTGAAAACACAGTGTACGTTGAGGGTTCTGTGCTGTCCGCGGTGTCCGGCATCCACTGGGGCTTGGACCATCCCGTGGCTAAGAAGAGAGTCGTGAGTTGGGCAGTGGCAGATGGCCGCAGTTCAGCCTGCCGAGGGTGAGGAGGAGACTTGCCGGGCGCACCGTGATTGGGTGAAGTGGAATCCCGCTTTAAGGTTAGCCTGTGGCTTCTGATGGGTTCGGCTGAAGTTCCCTCTTGGGTTTGCTTGGTCACCGGCGGCACAGGAGCTGCCGTCTTTGGCCTGCCACATCCTTCTCTAACAGCGGTGACATCATTTGCGCTCCCCTTCCACGGCACGCGTCCCTGAGTCTGTGGGTGGGCCTGTAGGTCATTCTGAGCCGAGCGCGCCCTCGCCCCCGTGGCGATGGCTGCGGTGGGCTGGCCGTCACACGGCTCCCCACGATGGCAGAGTCCGCTCCAGGAGCCTCCAGCTGCCATTCCAGGCTGTGCCGACTGGCACTTTACAACCAGTGCTCTCATGACCGTCACGGAGACAAAACTGACCCCTGGCTTCAGCCGCTTGGTGCTGGGGAGGGCAGCTGAGAGCTGTTGGTCGGGACAGTCAGGCTGCAGCGAAGGGCCAGTACTTGTGCGGCCTGGGCGTGCATGGCACGGATGATTTGACGGCCTTTCTGAACAGTCTCGGGAGGGAATTCTATGTGTATTGACTAAAGATCACCAGCCTCTGTCATGAGTGTGCATTTGGTTTTGTGGAGGCCAACACGCACAGTGGAGCACCATCGGCACCAATAGACAGGCCCCAGGAGAGCATGTGGGAGCACGCACGTGTGAATGCAAACGTTTTCAAACAGGAAAGACTCTTCTGTGCGTTTAAATTTAGAGATGCGTCCATATGCTTGAAAGGAAGAAAGACATATGGGACTCACCCACCAAATTCAGGCTAGCAATGGTGGGCCAGGCGCATGGCTGGGGTGGGGTGCCGGGGACCTCGGGGCGACCTGTTCTGTCTCCTAATCCGGGTGGTGGATGAGTCAATGTGTCGGCTTTTGTGTGTCCCAGACATTCCATAAGGAGAGGTAGGTTGGAGATTACCTAATTTGCTTGCTCAGGGGATTATGGGAAAAATAATAGTCAATGTGACTAGGTCACAGGAATGCTCAGGAAAACCCCAGTGCACAGCCCGCGGGGCTGCTCTGTGCATAGTGAAGCGTGACGTCCAGGCGTCGTTCCCTGACTCACAGCTGCCCAGACAGCAGATCATAGCTCCACCAGGAGCCCTAGGAAAAGAACCCGGTGACCAGTGGCCAGACAGGTCCACACGGGGAAGTGGCCATGTGCAAGGGCCAGTTCCTACTGCAGCTGTCAACTGCCCCATCCTGGTTTAAGAAAGCCTAGTGTCTGACCCCAGCAGCAGAAACCAGCCAGAGTCTGCAGTAGAGGGGGTTTATTGCAAGGCTGAAGGGAGCTCAAGGCCCAACGTGGGCTGCAAGAGCTTTGAGTGACAGCCGGCTCAGGGTTCTGGAGATGGGGACTGGGAACCATGGGGCAAGGTCTCCATCACCTCTGAACCCAGCCCCCAGGGCCAGCAGACACCACCACCACGGACATCATCTCACTGCCCCAGGTCCACGGGCCTCGCGAGGAGCACGCTGGGGGGAGGGCCTGAGCAGTCACGTGGCCACACTGCCGCCGGGAGGCTGAACCGTGCTCCACTAAGCTGCTGGCCTGGCCAGTCTTGGGATTTCTTCCAGCCTAAGATTCCATGGTGTTTTTCAATAGTGAACTTCTTTAATATTCTGAATTGGCACCTATGCCCAGGAGTCAATACAGTAACCTGTCTCTACCTCCCTGGATTCCATGGAATTTTGCAGATGTGGTTGCAACTACCTCCTGTTATCCCCTTTTGACTCTAGTTAGAAAACAATCTAAAATTCTTCCACTAAGTATTGATTTTGAAGGAGTCATAATACTAAGGCTACTATGTATATATATATATATATATATATATATATATATATATTATATATACTATGTATATTTCATGGGATAAAATCAGAATAGAAACAAAAAACATAACTATCTCAACTGAAATAATTTAATTAACTTAGAGGTTCTGATTTTAACTTCGTATTTGCCCATGGAGTTTGGATAGTTCTATAATGCACACTTATTTAGGGGGGAAAAAAGCTGAGTCCATTTGGAAATAAGCACCCCCATGCCCTGCTTTCTCTTAGTCTGTTTGTGCTCCTATAACAAAGTACCTGAGCCTTGGGTAATTTATAAACAATAGAAAATTGTTTTTCATGGTTCTGGAGGCTGGGAAGTCCAGGGTCAAGTCTCTGGCAAGTTCAGTGTCTGGCGAAGACCTACCTGTTCCCCTTAGATGGTGCCACCTAGATGTCCTCACGTGGCAGGAGTGATAGCTGTGTCCTCACGGGGTGCAGGAGAAGGCCCAGTTACTCCTCTCTGCCCTTCACGGGTCACTAGTCCACTCAGGAAGGTGGCACCCTCAGGAGTCCCTGGGCTTCCACGGGCCCCACTGCTCACACCACCACTCTGCACCGTGGATTTGGGGGAGACACACATTTAAACCTCAGCACCTGCAGAAGCACTGCTGGGCCCGGGACTGCTCACGGCTAGCCATGCTTGAGCCTCTCGGTCAAGGCCACTGGCCTGTCTGCCCCCACGTATTCCTTTACAGAGAAAGGAGTTGAGACTGGCTTCCTCCGTTCAATTTGATCAATCCAACACCTGTTGAATGTGAACACCGTCGCTAGGTGCTCTGGGGGCATAAAGGTGAACCTGACAAGCCCCCCATCCTAAAAAGAGCTGTCAGAAAGGAGGAAAAGACACCACTGTTTGCATAGCAGATACGAGCTCAGATGTGGTGGGGGCAGTTAGAAGCCCAGATGTGGCGTGGGCAGGCCCAGGGCCCAGGTCTAGGTCCAGGGCTCAAGGAAGTCTGGGGGCGGCAGCCCCTGCGATGCCTTGAAGGTGGCTGGAAGAGGCTCTTGCCCCCGAGGGAAGAAGGGCAGCAGGAGCAGGAAGGTGGAGGAGCGCTCTCCCGGGAGCGGCCCGCAGCGAGTCAGCCGGGTTGGAACGGTGTAGTTTTGGGTAGCTATAGGAAACTTTGTTACCAGGGTTGTTGTTGTTTTTTTTTTTTTTTTTTTTTTAATTTTTTAAATTTTTTTAGCTGTAGTTGGACACAATACCTTCGTTTTATTTATTTATTTATTTATTTATTTGTTTTATTTATTTTTATGTGGTGCTGAGGGTCGAACCCAGCGCCTCACACGTGCTAGGCGAGTGCTCTACCTCTGAGCCACTACCCCAGCCCCTGTTACCAGTTTTTTAAAAGTCTCTTGTAATTGGCATTTGGCGTTTCAGAAGAATCATCCCAGCCATTGCATTTTAACCATTTATGTTTTTCTATTAAAAACAATGGCCCTAGGCCTCTCTATGGGCCTCTGCTTCTTTTTGCCTTGTAGAGGCCATCAGCCTCCCCTGTTTACTGACTGACTCCTGCGTGCAAAGCCAAGCAGGTGTCTACCTTTGTCACTTCTAAAGACAGCAGCACTGATCCAGTCCAGAGAGGAGCTGCGCGCCTGTCTCCTGGCCCTGCGGGGCTCTGGCGAGTCATCACAGAGGGTGCTGCCGCAGTCGAGGACTGGGGACATGCTCCCAAGGAAATGAGCCACCAAAGAGGCGGCTGGTAATGACCGCTAGTGAGGCAGAGAGCGGGTGGTTGCGGAGGTCGGGCGTCTTTGACCCGGGAGTTGTGTGGAGCCCCAGATTCAAAGGCAGCCCAGGGCTCTGATGCCAAAGCAGAGGGGTTGGCCAGCGGCCAGGGGAGGCCCAGAGGCGACGCTGCGCTGGCTGCAGGGAGGCTGTCCTTGAAAGGGACCGCCGTCCAGCACCTGCCAGTCAAAGTGAGCGGGCTGGGCAGAGCCTCAGTCTGCACACTCGGGTGTGGGGAGGGAGGACGTCGGATTTTTCCCAACGCTAACAAGGCGTGCAGCTGCCTGACTGGCAGGCTGCGGTTGCCTCTGGGTCCCCCTGGACCATAAGCAGGACCGGGGTGTTGGAGGTGGCCCTTTTATCCTTGAAGAATCTGTCTACTGGGTGTCCCATGAGACACCATCGGCTGCTATGGGCTTTTGAGGCTGGTGGCTGTTGGTGGTGTTGGGCCCTGAATGGGGACACAGAACTCTCCCCAGGTCTGCCCCGTTGCCCTCTACATGGGGCCCCGGGGGGCTGTTTTGTCCTGGGATCTCACCAAAGCCCCACCCCTTCCTGACAGTCCCCGGCCACCCTGGTCCTGGGTCACGTCTCTCTTCCTCCTGCTTCTGTCCAAGCCGTTTTCCCCTCTCGACCCTGAGTCTCTCCCTGTTCAGGCTTTTTGGAAACAACTTCTAGAGGGCTCCTGGGGAGCGTCTGTTTTTAACCTGCCACCCCCAGCTCCTCCTTCAACGGAGAGGTCAGGGTCAGCCTCTCAAAAAGCCATTAAGACTCATGTGTTTGCAAATAAGGGATTTGTTGTTGTTGTTTTTAAGACATCTCTAGCTCAAGGTGTTAACGTCATGGAAGGCTTGCTGTTCCTGAGAGGGTCCCGGCAGGAGGTGGTCGTGAGGTCCAGATTGTGGGATGAAGCATGTGCGTGCCTCCGTTGACGGGCGCCACGTGCCCCTGTGCTGCGAGGGGGCCCCACTTCCTGAGCTCCTTGTGCCAGGCAGCTTCCTAGATCCTTTGCTCCCATCTCACTTAATCTTCAGAACCACGCTGCATTGGGGGTGCACCTGCCCTGTCCCGTAGGTGTGAAAACCCAGCTTGGGAAGATTGGTGACTTCTCCAAAGTCATAGATGCCAGAGATTTCCCTGAGGTCAGCTGGTGGCCACGGGTGCCTCCTCTTGTTGACCACAAGACAGTCTCAGCTTTGAGTCTAAATTGCTTTTCTTATGAAAATACTGTCTGCAGCAGTGGCCAGGGTGAGTCCCGTCGGGGCGGTGCATTCACTTAGCGGACTTGCACTCTGGCTGGGCGGGGGTGATTGTGGGCACCAGACAGGGAGCAGGGAGGAGCAGGGAGGAGCAGGGAGCAGGTACATGCATGGGAAGGACTAGAATTAGGTGAGAATTGAAAGAGTCACACTGTCACACTTGCAGAGCCCGGGACGGTGAGCCTCTGAGTTCTGATCTCCTTGTGCCTTGTAGCCTCCACTTAGTTCAGACTCCACCCAGGAGCCTTGAAAAGGCTGGGAAGGTCAAAGAGCGAGAAGACAAGCCGGACAGGGAGAAAATATTTATAGGACATGCATGATGAAAAGACTCACCCCGGATAGGCAAAGACCCCTTAAAACTCAACGATAAAAAACAAACAGCCCTGTTACAAAATGAGCAGACATTCTGAGGCAGCAGCTGACTAAAGAGGAGCAGATGGCACATCAGCCGTGCGAGGATGCGCCACATCGCGTGTCGTTAGGGAAATGCAAATGAAGACAGAGACAGGAGGCGCTGTGCACCTACTATAGCGGCCCAAGTCCAGAACGCTGGGAAGGCCAGGTGTCGGCTGGGACAGGAGAAGCAGGAGCTCTTGCTCACTGCTGGAGGGCATGCAAACCAGAGCGGCCACTTTGGAAGACAGTGTGGCAGTCTCTTACAAAACTACACCCCCCTCTACCATAAGACCCAACAGTTGCACGCCGTGGTATTTCCCCAACTGAGCTGAGAACTTATTTCCACAAAAACCCCGCACCCGGATGTGTGCGACGGCCTTACTCATAATTGCCAAAATGCGGAAGCGACTGAGATGTCCTTTGGAAAGTGGGTAGATAAATAAAATGTGGCGCATCCAGACAATGGAACACAAGTCAGCACTAAAAACAAGGCGACTACTGGGCGCAGTGGCAGATGCCTGGAATCCCCGCAACTCGGGAGGCCGAGGCAGGAGGATTGCAAGTTTGAGGCCAATCTCAGCAATTTAGCAAGACCCTCTCTCAAATAGAAAGGACTGGGGATGTAGTTCACTGGTACAGTGCCATGGGTTCAACTCCCAGCACCCCCCCCCAAATAAAAGGGTACTATCAGACCACGACACATAGGAACCTCAACTGCACAGTACTCAGTGAAGAAGGCAGTCTGCAGAGGCTGCACGGCATGCTGGGAAGGGGGGAGACGGACAGATGGTAGAGTACGGGGACTTGCAGGTCAGGGGCACGCCCCCTGTGACACTGTGAAGGCAGAGCCCGTGCCTACACGCTGTGCAGACCTGGGACGTACGAGCAGCCGATCACCAGCTATGGACTCCGGTGGCGAGGCTCTGCTGACGTCAGTTTTCACAAATAGAGAACAACAACTTGTACTCCATTTGTAGTTCATGTCCCTTGTTTATTCCATCAACTGTTTAATTTCATGAATCTGATGTCATCTCATTTTCTATTTCTCTGATTTCCAAGCTCCAGGGCGGGGGCCGGCTGTGGGGGGGCCGTGTGCTTGTGGGGCGGGGGCCGTGTGGGAACCCCTGTACCTGCCCGCGAGGGCTGGGAGGGTGGGTAGCAACGGCAGGTTGGGAAGACAGGAGAAGGTGCTGCCCCAGGGCACCGCGAGTGCCAGGAGGGTGCTGGTCTGGGGCTTCCTGGGGGTCCCAGGTCTGTCTGCAGAGGTGGCGTTGCCGACCCCTCTGCCAGGCCCGGGGACCTTGGCCACGTGAGGTCCTCACAGGCTTCTGGCAGTCCCTTCCTTCAGCCCGGCAGCTCCTGCTGTTGCGTCGGGGGGCCCTGTGGGCCTCTTGGGGGTCAGCAGCTGCCCAGGCTCGAGAGAGCCAGCAGGAGGTCAGACACTCCCCAAGGGCCAAGGTGAGGCTCACCGGCAGTCCCCCGTCCCTCAGGAGCTGTCTGGAAACCGTGACCAAGACGCATGCCAAGGTGGCAAAGGAACTGGAGAGGAAGCAGTGGCAGAGCAGAGGGGACAGAGGAGCCTCCTTGACCTGTCCTCGTGCAGCACCAAAGTCCTGACGGGAAGCGTGTGACGAGGGAGATGACACGCGCCAGGCGCAGCCCACACACTCTGCAATACAGCCATCCTGCTTTTAAGAAAGACTGAGTCTCCAGAAATGTGAAAATTGATGGTTTGCCCTAAAAAAACGTTTGTGGGAAAGTCATTCTTGCTGGATGGTGCTAGGAGCTGGAATATGACAGCATTTGTCCTTCAATTAAAATCACATCGAAGACTCAAAACTATCATTTTTCTCTGTCAGTCACTTCCCCATGTGTAAAAATAGCTTTTCTGTTGAAACAATGTCATGTGAAATGGAATTGGACATAATCTGACGCTCCAGGCTGCCTTCAAGGGGCGGCAGAAGCCAAGGTCTTCAGACTTGTTTGTTCCCGCTGTCCTCTGGCAAAGGCCCAGGGGACCCTCCGGCTTCTCCCTTCAGCATGTAAAAACCCAGGAGTCTTTGCAGTTTTGCAATTGCCATTTTCAGATGTCCCTCCCGCCTCTTTACTGCCGATTCAGGGGTGTAACAGAGATCATCCCTCCGTTCCTCCGTCAGCCCTCTGCGGGCCAGGAACACAGTGGCGATTGGGAAGATGAGGTCCTTCTCCCTGCCCAGCGGCTGCTTGGTAGTGAGACAGGCTGGTGGACGCACAGGAGGGCGTGTTGTGGCTGGACTTAAAGGGTGGGAGCGGTCAGGAAAGATCTGGAGTCGGCACAGCCCACCACGTTGTGAGAGTTGACTTAGCACCAGGCAAGAAAGGAAGGGCCTTCTTGGCAGAGGGATGGTGCACAGAGACACCTGGGTGGGGCAGTCCCTCTGCAGCCCGCCCCTCCTGCTGGTTGCAGCTGTCACTGGAAACACATGAACCAACCTGGGGACTCTTAAAAAAAAAAAAAAGGCGTGTGGATTGTAGAAGAGAAGCAGTGTCGACAGCTGGTGCATCCAAAGAAACCCTCATTCTGGTCAGACACCTGGGAAGGGAGCCCCTGTGGTCACTGCCCCCTTTTTCTCCTTTCTCCCATAGCGTTGCCCCAAGGGCAGCCTCCAGCTACAGAGCCACATGGTGGTGGCAGGGCCGCGGGCCACGTCGTCAAGACAAACCCCGACTTTCAGCAAAGAAAAGAGGGAAAGGGGCTCTTGTGAACTGGAGAGTGTGGGAGAAATCCTGGAGGAGAGAGTGGAGAAGCGGATCACCCAGTTTTTCGGATGAACCCACAACAGGCCGTATCTGCTGCTGAGCAAGACTGAGACTCTGTCCAAGACCCACGTCAGCACTCGGGCTTTGCGGAGTACGTGCGTGGGGTGGCACGCACTGCAAAAACTTAAGCGAGGTTAGACTCTGACCTAACCAAATATGAAAACACACTCCTGAACATCCATCCCATGGATCAAAGGGGAAATCACAAAAGAAACTAGAAATATTTTGAATTGATATCAAAAAGTGTGAGTTTGAGTGCTTATGGGGAAAATTTTACCACTGAACGCTATTTTAGAAAAGAAGAAAGGTCTCAAATCAATGACTTCATCTTCCACCTTAAAAAAAAACAAAAGAGAGACAGAGAGAAAATTAAATCCAAAGCAATCAGAGAGAGGAGCTAATAAAGATAAGAACAGAAATCAGTGAGATTAAGGACAAACAATACTAAAAAATCAATGAAACCTACAGCTTCTTATTTTACCTATAGCCAGATTGACCAAGAAAGGGAGAAGACAGATTGCCAATATCAGGAATGAAAGAGGAAACATCACTACAGACCCTACGTACGTAAAAAGAATATTTTCAAAAACTTTACGCTCATGAATTCAATACCTGGAACGAAACAGGCAAACTCCATGAAAGAAAGACACAGCAATCAAAGCTCACCACAAGAAGAAATAGAAAAATGGAATGGTCCCATTTCCACGAGCAAAAGTGAATTTGTAGTTAAAAACATTTTACAAAGAAAACTCTAGTCCTAGGTGACTCCACTGGGGAATTTTACCAAACATTTAAGGAAGAAATGAGACTAATTCTAATTCTGTCCAGAATTTTCCAAATAATTGGCAGATGGAGGAATGTACCCCGAATGATTTTCCGAGGCCAGGATTATTCTCATACCAACCCCACAAACACGCTGTAAGGAAACTGCAGACCAGTATTCCTCAGGAGCCTACACGGAAGTCCTCAACAAAACATCAACAAACGGTGCCCCGTCTGCGCAAGAGGGGAAGCACATCGTCACCAGGGCTGGTCTTAGGAATGAAAGGCAAGACTAGGACACACGTGAGTTGGGGGCGCAGTGGTTCAGCAGGCCTGCGACAGGGTGGCAGGTGGGGAGCACGGGAGATGAGACTGAAGAAGGAGCAAGGCCGCCCTGTGCGCCCCACGTGGGTGGGAGGTCACAGTCCCTCCTCCCCTGCAGCATGAGAAGCCGACCTCAGCTTCCTGTCACCCTGCATGGCTGCTGTCACAAACCACCAAAACACAGGTGACTTAAAACAACACAGATTGATCCTATGACAGTGCTGGAGGTCCGAGGTCCAAACGGGATGTCGGGGGCTGCCCCCGAGGGCTCGCAGAGAGTGTTCTTCCTGGAGGCTCCGGGGAAGCGCTTTTGCTTGCTCTTCCCAGAGGCTGCTCGTGTCCCGTGGTCCCCTCCTTCAAGGCCAGCAGTGTCGCAGCTTCCCACCGCTCTGACTCTGACACCATGTCTCGTGTTTCCCTCTGTCACCTTAAGGACAGTCGTGATTACCTTGGGCCTGCGGGGGGGAGGGGGCTTCCCGACAACCTGCCCCTCTTAAGAGGGTCAGCTGACCAGCCTCTCCGCCCACCTGCTACCTCAGTAGCTGAACTGGTCCGCAGGTTCCTGAGATTGGGTCACGGACGTTTTCGGGGGAAGGCTGTCACGCCCCAGGAACCACATGAGATTGGCTATATTGCTAGGCAACATTTCTCATGGTAAGAATGTGTCATTGGCAAATGACACAAGAACCGGGACCAGCTGTGAAGAAACCTTGAATACCTGATGTAGAAGCCACTCTAGATTTCCCGAGTTTGGGCCATTGCTGTTGTCTGAGTGTCCCGCGCATTCACAAGTTAAGGCCAGCCCTCCATGCAAGGCATTTAATGCCTGTAGCGTTGGAGGCCACGGGCATGGGTCATGGGGGTTCGTCCCTGATGTGTCTTACGCAAGAGGCCTGAGGAAGCTGCTTTTTACCCCATGAGTCCAGAGCGAGGAACTGGCAGCCGGTGGGCCCAGATAGGGGCCTGCTGGAACCCACCCGTGCTGGCATCCGATCTTGGATTTCCCAGCCTCCACGACTGTGAGGAAGACATTTCTGTTGCTTAAAAGCTACCAAATCAGCCAGGCGCGGTGGCACACGCCTGTGATCCCAGTGGCCTGGGAGGCTGAGGCAGGAGGATTGCGAGTTCAGAGCCAGCCTCAGCAACTTAGCGAGGCCCTGAGAAACTCAGAGAGACCCTATCTCTAAATAAAATATAAAAATGGCTGGGGATGTGGCCCAGTGGTTAAGCATCCCTGGGTTAAAAAACAAGACAAAACACAAAAAACCTACCCAATCTATGGCATCTTGTTGTAGCAGCCTGAATGGACTAAGGCAGGCTCCTGTGTGACGGCCCCGGGGCGTCACCACGGCTCCCTACGTAGATGTCACCTCCTGCACCTCACCCATCACCAGGGGCTAGGGTCACTCCCGGCTGTAGCACAGCCTGCAGTGAGGATCCCCCCCAGGAGGAGCACCTGTGCTGTGCTCCTGGGGGGGCACGCTGGGGCCTCCAGGTTGTCCTGATTGACATGAGCCCCACCGTCCTCTCCTGAGACCGAAGGCCTGTCAGTCTTTGCCGTGGAGCTGGGCTGAAGGGGCTGCTTTCCTCTGACAGCCAGCTCGGGGCCACACTTGCAGCCACAGGGGCCTCGTGTTGTCAGCTCCTCTTCACATCGGTGGGTAGAGCTCAGGCAACCTGTGGCATTTCCAACTGAGACCAGCGGTTAGAGACCTGCCCAGGGTTGCCCAGAGAGTTCCTGGTAGATCAGGGCTCTTTCCCTCCCTCCCCAAAGTGCTAAAAAAGCCACTTGCTGCGACAGCACCATTCCTTCGGGAACCCTAAGCTACAAACGTCCTGCCAACCAACCTCTACTAGCATCAGCTGGCAGGGCACCTGTACCTAAGAACCCCGTCCTGGGGTGGCGGCGCTCACCTCCTGTGGTGCTTCCTACTGCGGCAGAGACACACCCACCAGAACCAGAGAGAGAGGAACATCACAGGTTGGTAGAAATTCAAAACAGCAGCCCCAACACCTTGACCTGGCTGTGGTAAGACAGCAAGGAGGTGATGAAAAATAATAGAGACATAAGAAAAAGCAGACCCGTGTGAGGTAGCGCCGACCAGGTGAACCTGGGACAGTGTGGGCGTCAAAACAGCAGCAATGGTCAAGAAGCAGGACCTACCGAGCAGCACGGAGAGCCCTCAGCCCCCGCGGATGCCCGTCGACGAATGGGCACATTGAAAGTCTGAGATAAACAGGCTTAGCAGTTCCAAGCGCCTTCCCTCAAATTCTTATTAATTGCAAAAAGAAGCAGCACCTCTACAGCTGACAACCTGGGCGGACATGTCCCTGGGGTGAGGACGAGGAGCGCGGTGCTGGGACGGATGGACCCAGTGCCGCCCTGCAGGGCGCAGCAAGAAGGCAGAGTCTTCTGCAGGCAGTGCTCCGCCACAGACAGCAAGCAATGCCTGGCCCAGGCCGAAGCAAGCCCAACGGAAGCACTGTCCACAAAACAGTGGCCAAACAATGGCCGTGACCTTGGAGAGCGCTGAGGTCACGAGAGCGGAGGAGGGGCGGGAGGACTGGAGGGGCCGAGCCACCTCCGCCCAGAGCTCTGGACTGGAGCCTTCCATCACCGAGGGCCTGCTGCGGGTTTGAACCGGTCCCCTGAAGGTCACAGGCTGGAGACTCGGCCCCAGGGCAGCAGTGTGGGGAGGCAGGTCTGCTAAGAGGCGCCTGGTCACTGGGTCACGGCTCGTGGACCAACTCCCTGTCACAGCGTGGGTGGGTTACCCAGAGAGCCTCGCTTGCCCTTCTGCCCTCTTGCCCTCTCAACCGCGACTCTTAGATCTGTTGGCTTTCCGCCCGCAGGACGTGACTTGGCTTTGGTGTCATCGACGGCAGCCCCTCCCTCTGCTCCCTGCTCTCTCTCTCCCTGGAGGACCTCTCTCCCTGGAGGACCCCAGTCCCTGCACTTGCTGACCGTGCTCTTGGAGACCTTCCTGCTGTCTGCTTTAGGTCCCAAGTTCCAGGCGCCTGGAGCCCGGTTGCTGCCTGGCCCTGGCTCCGGCCAGCTCCTTTGTTTGGGGGCAAGTTCCCCCGGCTCCCTGGAGTGAGTGCAGCTGAGCAGGCACCTCGTGGCACTTGGGAACAAGTCCATCCTGTGACAGTTGGCCATCCCGGGGCAGCTCTGTCAAGGAGGGAGGCAGACAAGGCCATCTGTTCCTCTGTGGAGACCTTTGGAGTCACCTGACTCAGTCCCATCTCCATGCTAAGTGCGCTT
Source organism: Tamias sibiricus (assembly GCA_025594165.1). Taxonomy (NCBI): domain Eukaryota; kingdom Metazoa; phylum Chordata; class Mammalia; order Rodentia; family Sciuridae; genus Tamias; species Tamias sibiricus. The sequence continues at coordinate 99,922,765 of CM046669.1, forward strand.
GGGTTGAAATCAAGTTACTTCTAATATGTGTAAGAATGATATTCGCCAACGCCGTAGGAAGAATTCTCTCTAGGAAATAAGTTGTGCTTGGTCTTCCTTTTCTTTGTTGCGGTTTTACCTTCCCACGCTGGACGTGCATTTGTGAACTGCTTCGTGTGTGAGCAGCAGCTGGACCTAGACCTCGAGTGACGGCAGAGGAACAGGGCAGGGGGTGGCCCGTGGGCCGTCTGGGGAGGCCCCGGTGGCCTTGTCCTGCAGTGGTGTCCTAGTCTGCTGTGACCTCCAGGGGGCCTCTCTCTGCCTTGAGCTCGCGGTCTCCCCTGGAGGGTTGATCTGAGAGTCCCCAGGCTCACAGGGAAGCTGCTGAGCTTGGGAGCCAGCCACTGTGGGACCAGGACAGTGGGGACACGGGGGGCCCAGCGGGAGGCGTCCCTGTCCGCTACACACCTCTGGTTGTGCTTCCAGGTGAGCCCCAAAGCCGGAGCCCTGAATCAGCCTCCAGCTGACAACTGACTGCTGCCACCACCAGCCTGTGTCCCTGCCCAGGCCTGTCACTGTGCCACCTCTTGGCAGGTAAGGGAGTGACCTGTCTTGTCCTGGGTTCTCTTGGAGCAGGGTGGGGACAATGCCTGCAGCAGGGGCAGCTGCTTTCTCCAAGCAGTGCTACCGCTCCCCACCCCCACCCCCGCCACCACAGGCCACTGCTAGGCCTGAGCCCCACGAGGGGCATTGGCCTCCGCTGCTCGCGGTGAGCCGACCAGCAGCCCTGGGGAAGGAAGCTCTGTGCCCTGGCCCCCAGCTCTGCGCTTCCTGGGGAGCCACAGGTGCGGCGTCAGAGGCCCCTGTGCACGTCTGTGCAGTGCACTCCCGTTGCCCAGAGGGAAGAGCTGTCAGGCCACGTGGAGCCAGGTGGCCCCAGGCCACTGGCTCGGCTCCTCTTCGTCGTCATCTTCTAGAAGGCCAAGTGCCAAGTCAGGGCCCACCAGTAGCCAAGGAGCACGTTTGGCTCTGTAGTGTCCCCATGTTGTCCCCAGTCTTTCCCTTCCTGGGTGCAGAGATAGGTCACAGGAAAGTCAAGCTGGTGGGAGGGCTGGGGAAGGCTGGGGAGCCGTTCAGGTGGACCCTGAAAGGCAGCTGGGGGGGCGGGCCCTACGGATCGTCCCCTCCAGCCCTCTGGAGGGATTGCCCACCACAGTGGGCTCCCCCCCTGCCATCTCTCTCCCAGGTTAGGGTCAGGGTCACTCCGGGGCTGAGTGGGTCCTGGGGCAGGAGGACCCGGTGTGGGGGATGGAGTCCTCTTCCTGTCCTGGGGGTGGACGTTCTGGATTTCAAAGCCTGGCCCCTCGGGGTTCCCTGTCTTGCTGGGTGGAACGCACGCTGCCGCGCTCAGCCTGGGGCCCGCCTGGCCTGTGGCCCGAGAGCTGCACCACAAACGTCGCACAGGCACAGGTGAGACGGCTCCATGCCTCGCCTGGGCCAGGAGCAAATGCACCACCAAACCCCGCACCCAGGTGCCGGCCGCGGCCCTGCAGCGGAGGGTGGGGGCGGGTGTCACTGTGTGCCTGGCCGGCCGTCCTCCGTGCTCAGACCTGAATCGTCACCTCTCACAGGCGGAGTGACTGATCTACGCAGGCAGATGCACACGGTGGGACCACTGGCATTACGGGGTCTCGTCGTGGTCACAGTCTTCTGAATGGGACAGGCCAGGAGAGCTCCTTCCCCTTCTAGAAACGCTCAGCTGTGCTTGGGCTGGAGCGTGTGTGTGTTATTTAGAAACAGACTCCCAGGCGAGGCCCGTACGCCTCTTGGGGTGACAGCAAACTGCAGTTAACAGCAGAGCCATTTCCCCTCGGAGAGCCCCAGGCCCGGCTGCAACGCCTGCAGTCTGGGCCTGGGTCCACACACACTGGCTCTGGGCCTTCTGGCTACTGGCTGAATCTCTCTGATTCTTGCATTTTTTTAGAAATATATTTTCTTTTAGTTGTTGATGGACCTTTATTTTTTATCTGTACATGGTGCTGAGACTCGAACCCCGTGCCTCACACACGCCAGGCAAGTGCGCTACCGCTCAGCCCCAGCCCCAGCCCCTTTTGCACTTTTTTTTTTTTTTTTACAACACAAACATGACAACTTGACGGGCTGCTGGCGGAGTGAACAGGTGTGACGATGATTGACTTGCGACACCTTTCCAGGACGTACTGGTGGTGACCGTGACCAGGGTCCCTCTCTCTGTCCTCGCCCTCGCCCTCCTCAGGGCTGAGGAGGCGCCACGCGAGAGCACAGCGCCCGCCTGCAGCCTCCTGAGCACCCTCTCTCTGCCCGGGAGGGTTTGTGGCGGGAGGCAGGAGGCGGCCCCTGCAGGCCTCACCGTGCTGTTCCAGGGCAGCAGGATGAAGGAGGGCGTGGCCGCGTCCAGCAACAGCACCACCAGCATCTCCCAGGCCCGGAGAGCCGTGGAGCAGCTGAAGATGGAGGCCTGCATGGACAGGGTGAAGGTGAGCGCACGGGTGGGCGCGGCGCCGCGGCGGGAGCAGATTCGCTGGCTTGGAGCTCAGAGCACGCCCAGGGTTCGAGTGATGGGACCACAGGGAGGCCCGATTGTGCAAGGAGGCCCCCAGACAGACTCCTGCTCACTCCGGCCTGTGCAGCCACGTCCTGCTGCCAACGAGTGATCAGGGAGTCAAGGACGAGGTCAGTGCCAGTGTTTCTGCCCATGCAGTGACTTCGAGGTCAGGCAGCGTCACGTGCTTGGTGACAGGGGCCTGCTGGGGTGCAGCTCAGAGCCATGCCCGAGTGTCAGATGCGCCTGGGGGCAGGCTGGAGTGCCGGCCACTCCCCCTGTGACCGCTGCTGCTGAGGCAGCTCCTTCGCGGGAGCTTCAGCAAGTCGGACACAGTCCTTGGTCCCAGGTGAGAGGAGAGAGCAGGTAGCACCCAGGGAACAGGGAGAGCCCAGTGGCTGGGGGTACTTCAGGATGCCTGCAGAGGGCCAGTGCGCGGGGCAGTGCAGCCGGGAAAGGCCCTGCTGTGGGGACGAGGACCCTGGTGAGAGGCAGGGCCTGGGAAGCCATCATAGCAGGTGTCTCCACCACAGCCATCAGAGCCGTGGGCTGCGTCGGGCTCAGGGCTGACCCTGGACAAGGAAAGGTCGCGAACTCATGTGCAGAGAGCTGCCCGCTGGCCTGGGGGAGGGCTTTGGACGGGTCAGGAGCAGGCGCGGTGCGCAGAGGCGCAGAGCCAGGCCACGAGGCCACCGGGGTGCCAGGCGGACCTTCCAGCGGGTGGTGAGAGGCAGGAGGCAGCAGAAGCCCTGAGAAATCGGGAGAGAGGAGGAGAGCCGCGCCGGGCTGAGCAGGGCCAAGGGCAAATGCACCAGGAAAATGAGCGGAGCTGGCAGCGAGCGCGGGGGGAGACCCAGGAGAGCCAGAGCCCGCGGGCCCTGGCCTCGGCCGAGGACGGGAAGGGGCAGCTGGCGGGGGGCTGCGGACGGTCCCCAGGGGCTCTGCTTCAGCTAGGAGGGTGAGTCCGCAGCCAGGCCCTCCCTGCCCCTGAGACCCTCGCAGCCTCTGACACTAGGAGGAGAGGCCCACACCTGGCCAGAGGCAGGGAGCCTCTGGGGAGCCTGTGCTTTGGGACCTGTGGCTGGTTCCAGCCCTGGGGACTCCGGGGAGCAGCCGGTGACAGCCAGGTCACTGTGGAGAGAACCATGTCACTGAGGAGAGGCGGCCCTTGGGAGCCTCATGGTTGTCCACAGGGCACGTCACACCCGGTGCCTTATCTTCCTTGGACAGCCTTGAACCTTTGAAGAAATCATGGTCAAATGCATGAATGCATGATTTGTCCCTTAAGTCCCTTCTAGATGTGTGAATCATCATGTTAAGTATGGTCACAGGTGGTGTGACCATCGACACCCTTCAGCTTTAATCTTCCCAGACAGACATTTGTCACCGTTGCACACCCGCTCCCCTCCCCCCCCCCCCAGCCCTGGCAGCTGCATTCTACTTTCTGTCCCTATGAATTTGAGCATGCTGGGGACCTCCCACAATTGGAACCATACAGCACTTGTCCTTTTGCAGGAGCCCTGTTTGGGGAGATGGCTTAAATTGCGGTTGACTATGGGCCATGGAGATTTGGGCATTGTCGCCTCCCGTAGTCTCACGGGACTTGGCCCGGGATCTCGCGGGACTTGGCCCGGGATCTCGAGTGACTTGAGCCGAGATTGCTGATCAGGTCAGCGCCATTTTGGTGGTGTGTGGCGCATGTTAGTCGTTGTTAAAGCCAGAGAGAAAAGTTATCAAAATAAAAAGCTGTTTGTTTCCAGTTCGCCTCTGAACTTCTTCCCGCGGCTTCGTTGCTCCAAGCGGCCATCGCTGCAGGCGGCCACATCCTTTGGTTATGGCTCATTTCACTTAGCGCACTCTCCTCGAGGTTCACCTGCGCTGCGGCCCGCGTCAGCGTCTCATTTGTTTGCAAGGCTGGGTAGTAGTATTCCCATTGCCTGGCTCTGCACTTCCGGTGTCCATTCGTCTCGTGACAGACACCTTGGCCCATCATAGCCTCGGCTGTTGGACTAAGTTGCTGAGTCTGGCTTTAAATTCACAATCCTCCTGCCTCAGCCTCCTGAGCCGCTGGGATTACAGGCGTGCACCACCATGCCCAGCTTATTTGGGGGCTTTAATTCTCGTTTTGAAAAACGACACTCTTTTCTCTGTTCATAAAAATGGTACTTGCTTATTTTGGAAAATTGAATGATCTGTGACCATCACAGGCTGATGTTTTTCCCACTGAATGTGTCTTACATAGTATAAAATCGAGGTGACAATGTACCTCTTTTGCTTTTCTCATCCTGATTTGTCACTGAACAAATGTATTGTGATCATATATCCAGGTCTGTAAATACTCTCCTAAAATGTCATATTTAATATCTATTTTCTACATCAATCTGAAGTACAATAATTTTTGAAGTACTCTCCTATTCTTAGGCATTTCACTGTTTTCGCTTTTGAGTATTCTGTTTAAAAAAGCACTCCGTGAGCCCACTGGCAGATAGAATTTGCATGTCTGATTATTTCTGTAGGATAAATTCCTAGGGACTGAAAAATTGCTTGAACAAGGATACACACATGGGGCTGGGGTGTGGCTCGGTGGCAGAGCACTTACCCAGCGCGGGTGAGGCCCTGGGCTCAACCCTCGGCACTACATTAAAAAACAAACAAACAAGCAAATAAATAAAGGTTAAATTCCTTAAAAAAAAAAAAAAAAAAAAGATACACACACACAGAGGGTTTGAATCAGTGTCGTACAACCCATGGTTCCCACCGCAGACGCGTGTCCCGGGTCCCCCAGCTCCTGAACTTCGTCCACACTTGCCTGCAAATTCAGGTGTTCCCAAGCACACACCTCTCCTGCCCGCCAGGTTCCATCATTCATGAAAAGGACTCCGAACTCAGGAACTTGTCTGAGTGACATTTACTGGTTTATTGTAAAGATTATGACCCAGGAGCAGCCCAATGGGTGAGCTGCGCAGGACAGAGGGTTGGGGGCTTGTGGCACCAGCCGTCTGGAAGCACCACCTCCCGCAACAGGAGTGGGTTCACCAACCTGGACCCTGCCCCAGCCCACGGCTTAGGGTTTTAATGGCCACTGGTGACTGAACTCCATCTCCAGGCCCTCTTCTGTTTCTGGAGGTCAGGGGTCAAGGCTAAAAGTTCTAACTCTAATTGTGGCTTGGACTTTCTGGTGATTTGCCCTCATCCTGAAGCTAGCCAGGGGCCCCCTCATCTCATTAGCATGCAAAAGGCACTCTAATGACTCTAGAGACTCCAGGGGCTCTGTACCAGACGCTGGAGAGACCAAATACTTCACGTTCAGTGCCATGTAATGTAGAAGTCTGTGCATTTCTCTACATGAAACTCTGCAGGGGATACAATACTAGTTCCTTCACACTGTGCACAAGACTCTGGATTCTGTGCATTCATTACAGCTGGGAATTATGATTCTGCCCTGGGTTCCTCTCCTGGAACAGCCTGTCCATCCTGTCCCGTGCACCTTTACCCTTTCCAATGACGTCCTCCCATCTGGAAAGTGTCTTCTGCTGCCTGGAAAACACCTGCCCGGCCAGCAGCGCCAGTTCAGAGTAGAGCAGACCCAAATCTGGGCGGCTTCTTGCGCTGGAGGAGTTTTACTCCCGTTTCTATTTTCAGTGAGTCCTAATCTTAGGCTCACTCATCTTGGTGTGTGGACTTTGTTCTTTGAATTCACGAGGCAGGCGTCCTGAAAGAAGACGCTGATGGTGAGCGGCTGGGGTCTGCTGCAGCACTGGTAGGCATGGCCCGCCGGTAAGAGGTGTGGCCCTGCCAGGTGTGGTGGCGCACGCCTGTGATCCCAGCAGCTCCAGAGGCTGAGGCAGGAGGACCGTGAGTTCAAAGCCAGCCTCAGCAATGGCAAGGCACTAAGCAACTCAGTGAGACCCTGTCTCTAAAGAAAAAACAAAATAGGGCTGGGGATGTGGCTCAGTGGTTGAGTGCCCCTGAGTTCAATCCCTGGCACCAAAAAAGAAAGAAAGAAAGAAGAAAAAGAAAAAGAGGTGCAGCCCTTCTGGGTTTGCAGACCCCACCTGCTAGCAGAAACCCTCAACCTCCATTTCACCAGCAGAGAGAAAAAAACAGAATAGAAAAGATCTGAAAGGAGACAGCATTAAAAGCTTTCATTAAATAGAGGAAGGTCTGCAGATTTAGTTTGCCATATCCAGGAAATAATTCATAAAAAAAAAATGATCAACACTGAGACACTCTTACTGATGAGCTTCCTTCAGCTCAGAAGTGATTTAAAAAAATGGGGGGGGGCTGGGATTGTGGCTCAGCGGTAGAGCACTCGCCTAGCATGTAGGCTGCCCAGGTTCGATCCTCAGCACCACGTACAAATAAACGCATTGTGTACAACTAAAAGCAAATAAATAAATATATTTTAAAAAATAAAGCCCAACACCACCAAAAATACAATAACAACAAAGAACGATTTTCATTTTTTAAATGATAACGTCCATCGGGGTAGACAGGAGGAGCTGCCACGTGGACACTGCACCTAATTTTTTAATTTAATTCTTCATCTGGTCATCAGGGACTTGAATGTCCACAGCAGCCTGAGAGCTCGGTGCTGCCAGTGCCCCAGGTCACAGTGAGAAGACGGAAGTCCAGCAGCTGTGTGAGGCCGTGAAGACCCAGAGCCTCACCGGGGGAGGAGGGAGGCCCCCGCCTGGACACTTGGCTGCAGGGCAGAAGATGGCAGCGTAGAGAGAAACGGCCTCCGGCAGCCAATGAGCTGAGGTCACATATATATGTCCTCAACTCTGCAGAAATTTAACATAATACAAATATGTGCTGCTTTGCTTTTCTTTTTCCTTTTTTTTTTTTTTTTTTTGGTGCCCAAGATTATTGAACTCAGGGGCACTCAACCACTGAGCCACATCCCCAGCCCTTTTTTATATTTTATTTAGAGACAGGGTCTCGCTGAATTGCTTAGGGTCTCGATAAGTTGCTGTGCTGGGCTTTGAACTCATGATCCTCCTGCCTCAGCCTCCAGAGCCACTGGGAATACAGGCATGTGCCACCATGCCTGGCTGTGCTGCTTTTCTGTTTTATACTACAGAGCTTTATGAAAGGAGATCTAAACATGCATAACTGTTAGTTTACACATGATAATATGCACTAAGACTACAGGATAACCTTTGGGGAAACTCCCAGTCACCAGTTCCTCCCACAAAGGGCTGAGGACTTGCTCACCGCTGAACCCAACACACTATCTGGGTCTCAGGAGTCTTTGGTCAAACCGAAAGGATTCACTTGATCTACTTAGGACAGCTCAGTTTTGATTTGGGGCCCACATCGACATCGTGGAAACAGGATCAGGTGTGGTAGTCAGGGCAAAGACTAGAGAACTTCAGCATAAAATTCAGTTTCTGGGACCAGTCCTCACAGCATTGCTGAGGAATGATCGCCACCAAGCTCACATGCTCCAGCTTGTGCTGCTGCCACTCTGAGTGGAGTGGCATCCAGCCACTCTGAGTGGACTTAGCCATCCAGCCAGGGCCACCGACATCCTGCCACTCTGAGTGGACTTAGCCATCCAGCCAGGGCCACCGACACTTCATCAGAACAGGGCTCAGACTCTTCCCTCTTGGATCATTCTTGAAGTCTGGCATGTATGTCTGACAAGATCAAGGTCCCATGCTGGTGCCCAAGCTGCAAGGGATTCTTGGAAAGTGAGAGTTCAACATCTTCAGATCCTATTTAGAGAAATCAACTTTTCCCCATGCTGAGCACATGGAGAAGACAGTCCCTCCAACCAGAGAAGAGGTCTAGGTGCAGGGGGCAAAGTGCACGACCACTGTCCACTGTAGCCCGTTTCTGCTTATTTCATAGGTGTGAATCAATAAATACAAGTTCATTTCTGAAATTAACATGTTTTGAACATATTGAAACTGCAAAGATAAACACTTCTAAATTACTGGAGAACAAGAAATAAAGACCAGCCGGGCACGGTGGTGCATGCCTATAATCCCAGCACTTGGGAGGCTGAGGCAGGAGGATCGCGAGGTCAAAGCCAGCCTCAGCAATGGCGAGGCACTTAGTGACTCAGCAAGACCCCGTCTCTAAATAAAATACAAAAAAGGGCTGGGGATGTGGCCCAGTGGTCGAGTGCTCCTGAGTTCAATCCCCAGTACCAAAAAAAAAAAAAAAAAAGAAAAGAAAAAAAAAAAAAAGAAATAAAGACCATAGGACATGAACTAGAAAATACAAGAGCATATAAAAGTTATGAAGCAAAAGTAAGACACTGGGGCTGGGTCTGTGGCTCAGTGGTAGAGCACTTGTCTTGCACGTGTGAGGCACTGGGTTTAATCCTCAGCACCACATAAAAATAAATAAATGCAATAAAGGTATTGTGTCCATCCACAACTAAAAATAAATAAATAAAAGTTAGACACCAAAGCAATCCCAAAGGTGTCTGTCTTAGTGTTAAGTGGAAAAACTAATTTAGATTTCCTGATTTAATGTAAAAACAATATATTTTGCACTAGGCAGACACAATAAAGCAACTCAGACTTATAGTAAAAAAAAAAAAAAAATGGGCAGAAATATACCAGTTATAGTCAATATGTGCAAGATCTACACAAGAAAGATAGTAAAACTCTGAGGAAACAAATCAAAGAACATCTGCGTGAGTGGAGAAGCAGTCAGTGTTCATAGACAGGAAGACGCAGTACTGTCGAGGTGGTTTCTCCAGCTCCATATCTCTAGATGCAGTGTCATCCCAATCAGAATCCCAGCAAGTCATCTTGTGGCTATTGACAGACTGGTTCTAAAGTTTACATGGAAAGGCAAAGGCCCGGAATAGCCAGTGAGATACTGGAGGCAAAGAACAGTTAGTAGCAACGGTCGAGGCTGACTGGGCCTGCTTTGAGCTACAGCAACCAGCAGGTGGGGTTGTGGCGGTGCAGACCAGGGCTCAGCGGGAGGAGAGGAGGGCCCAGACACAGGCCCTCACGGGACAGTCTGCTGATCCTGGAGGCAGTCTGTGGAGCAGAGGCGGTCTCCTAAACATGCTGCTAGACATCCATTACCAAAAGTGAAGCCAACTTGGGCCTTTCACATTCCACAAAAGTTAACTCAGAGTGAGCCATGGAAACACAAAGACAAGACTGTAAAGTGCCAGAAGACGACATAGGAGGCCATCTGGGTGACCTTGGGCGTGGCAATGAGTTTAAGGTACAACAGCAAAAGCACAGTCCACGAAGGAAAATATGAACAAGCCGTTCTTCATTAAAATTAGTAACTTCTGTGAAAAATAGAACATATATGGCAAAAGACATATTCGAAAGAGATGAACCCCTTAAAACTAAACAATGAGAAAACAACCACATTTAACAATGGACAAAACCGGATCTCACCACAGATGACCTACAGTGGTCACTAAGCACAGTCTCGACATCGCAGGTCTCTCGAGAATGGCAAACCCAAGCCATGAAATGCCACTGTCACCCACGACAATGGCAAAAGCTAGAAAACCAACAGTGTCGTTGGGGAGTTAAGCAGATTGAATTAGGTTGCGTGCATGTGTGAATATGCAAGAATGAATCCCACTAACGTCAGCAATGAAGACGTGAAACCCACAGGCACACAGGTTAATAAATGAATAACGTCCAGTGCTGGAGAGGACGGGGAATATAACAGGGCCTCTTATTTGCTGCAAGAGGGAGCCCAAACCACACAGCCACTTCGGCTCTCTTCAAAGCCAAACAGAGTTCCCAAAGCAAAACATGAGGAAGCAGCCGGGGCAGAGGTATCGGGCCAGCTTTCCCCGGCGCTTACTAGTCTCTGCGCACCTCCTGCGGTCTGGCTCACCTACCAAGGGCTGGGAGGGCGTGCTGGACTCTGACCAACTGTGCTTCTTTTCCAGGCCCTTCCTCATTTTTCACTTATAAAATGAAAAATATATAAACTTCTTCACCCAGAGTATGCCAAGGAGCCCTGCCTGTGAGCACCCGTCGTGGGCACCTTGGCCCATCCTGGAAGCCCAGGCTCAGCCCGGGTGTTGCCCGGAATTCAGGCTCCCAGATGCATCCTAGATGTTGCCACCTGAACCCTTTGAAACCACGTCCCCAGCCAGGGGTTGGCTTTGAGAAGGCCAAGCAGGAGTGCGCACGACACTCGCGCACAAAAGGGCAGAGAAGAGCTGAACAGCAGAAGGCCTTGCCTTGGGATCAGCAGCCATCACTGCGAAATAGCTATTCTCTAAATTCACGGGCCATCGAGGTGCAGGGTAAGGAAGACCCACGTTCTACTTTGGATTTCGAGGAAACAAACTTTAAATTATTCTGAAGTTGAGTTAGGTGAAAATGTGTGGGAGTATCTGGGAAGTTTGTTCTATTTCGCCTTTGTCTTTGCAGAGCTGGGGCGGAACCCAGGGCCTCTAGCCTGCTGGGCGCGTGCTGTGCCACGGAGCCCCACCCCGGCCCAGGAGGGCTTTCCTAAGTGAATGTGTTTTAGGAGGAAGATACTAAAACATACCATAAAATCATAATATTTAAAGATTTCTAATACTCTTTCAGGAACAGACAGATCATTGGAACAGAGCAAGGAGTCTCAAAATAGACCCCAGTATATAGAGAATTTGGAACATGATCCCAGATGGTATCTCAAGTCAGTGGGGAATAGATTATTAATAAACATTGCTAGATGTTGCTAGCACTCTGAAAAATAAATAAAGCTACATGCTTCGCTAATTTTTTATCTAAGTAAATTTCAAATGAATTAGGTCCATCTGCTCAGGCTGTCAAAATATCAGGCTGGGTGGCTTAAGTAGCAGATTTCTTTTTCTCAGTTCTAGAGGCCATACGTGCTCGCAGGGAAAGAGAGAGGGGCCTTCCCTCATGTCTCTTCCTCTTCTTATAAGGACCCCAGTCCTATCAGGTTAGGACCACCCTTTGACCTCATTCAACCTAAATTATTTCCTGAAAGGCCCTGTCCCCTAACGCAGTCACACTGGGTATGTGGCTTTAGTGTTTGAATTAAGTGGGAGTTGGGTTCAATGCACAGCATGGGCCAAGATTTAAATATAACAAAGGAAGCCACATGCACAAGGGCCTTGTGCATGAGAAGCAAGCACTCTACCAACTGAGCTATGTCCCCAGCCCCCAGGAGAGACGTTTCTATGACATGAATTTGTGAACGACTTTCTGATGGTGCCATGAAACCCACAGTTCATAAACTAAAAGTTTTGGTTGTGCATCGGGTCGGGACCCTGTCCTCCTCCAGCAGTGTGGACAGCCCGCATTCCACTTGGGGAAGCCCCATGGGAAGCATGGGGAGGTTTGCTGAGCAGGCGGGGACCTCGCTCCTGCTTTTCCAAGTTTGGCCAGAGCTGTCCCCACTCGCCTGCTAACAGACACGTCTTTACCCCCCAGGCTCCTTTTCTCTTGCACTTTTCCTAAGAGTCGCCAGCAGAGCCACCAGGATGGGAATTCTTTTGAAAGCGCAGAACATTTCCCATGGCTATGTTTCCTCCAGATGATAAAACTCACATGGTTGAGTTGATGAAGCCAAACCAGAAGCTTCTAGAGCCAAAGACTATGGTTAGAACAGAAGAGGCAGACCCTAGAGTCGTGGCGTAGCTGGTGGACAGCTGAAAACCAGCAAAAGCAGGGAGCTCCTCCTGCTCCCAGGTTGCTCCCAGGTGGCTGACACTTTGGGAGGCCCAGGGCAAGAGGGCAGCTAGGAGATGGGAAGATGGAGAGCGCCGCCTCTCGGAGAGAAGAGACCAACAACGCCGAGACCCTGGCCCGTGGGGGTCTTGTCTTGGCAGTGGCCACAGTGTCCCAGGTCTAGACCGAGCCTAGGGGACCTTCCTCATTGCAGGCAGTGGCCACAGTGCCCCAGGTCTAGCCCGAGCCTAGGGGACCTTCCTCATTGCAGGCAGTGGCCACAGTGCCCCAGGTCTAGCCCGAGCCTAGGGGACCTTCCTCATTGCAGGCAGTGGCCACAGTGCCCCAGGTCTAGCCCGAGCCTAGGGCACCTTCCTCATTGCAACTCCTCTGGCCTCACAGCTTGGGCTTGGCCCGTTCTTGGTTTCATCACCTTCTACAAGGAGCCCTCGTAGCTGTCATCCAGACTGCAGAAAGCGGCCATGCTTTCTACAGTCAGATTTAGAAATAAGTTCAAGGAAAGAGTGTCAGAGGACCAATTCTAGGAGTGGGGTCAGATCAAAAGAGAGCGGCCTTTGAATTAAACCAGAGCATAGGGCAGGATAGGGGCCCAGCAGGGAGGCAGGTGCCCCCGGAAGGAAAAGGGCCCTTCTAGGTACAGGGCTGCCTCCATCTGGGTGCTGTGGGCATGGAGTTGCCCTGAGAGCTGGGAGAAACCTCCTCACTCCTAAACATCCTTTCCGTCCTTCCAGAAAGCAGCCAAACACATAGGGAATAGGAGCCCCTGCCTGCATGTCACCACCCGCCACCTCGCCTGGCTACAGACCAGCAGGCATTGCTGTTGCCATACACAGAGGAAGCGTCCTGCCCAGGTGTGCGTCCTGCCCAGGTGTGCGTCCTGCCCAGGTGTGCATCCTGCCCAGGTGTGTGTCCTGCCCAGGTGTGTGCTCCTGCCCAGGTGTGCGTCCTGCCCAGGTGTGCGTCCTGCCCAGGTTGGTGCCCAGGGTGTGTCCTGCCCAGGTGTGTGTCCTGCCCAGGTGTGTGTCCTGCCCAGGTGTGCGTCCTGCCCAGGTGTGCATCCTGCCCAGGTGTGCGTCCTGCCCAGGTTGTGTCCTGCCCAGGTGTGCGTCCTGCCCAGGTTGTGTGCGTCCTGCCCAGGTGTGCGTCCTGCCCAGGTGTGCGTCCTGCCCAGGTGTGTGCCCGTCCTGCCCAGGTTGTGTCCTGCCCAGGTGTGCGTCCTGCCCAGGTGTGCGTCCTGCCCAGGTGTGCATCCTGCCCAGGTTGTGTCCTGCCCAGGTGTGCGTCCTGCCCAGGTGTGCGTCCTGCCCAGGTGTGCATCCTGCCCAGGTTGTGTCCTGCCCAGGTGTGCGTCCTGCCCAGGTGTGCGTCCTGCCCAGGTGTGCGTCCTGCCCAGGTGTGCGTCCTGCCCAGGTTGTGTCCTGCCCAGGTTGTGTTGTGTCCCAGGTGTGTGTCCTGCCCAGGTGTGTGTGTCCTGCCCAGGTGTGCATCCTGCCCAGGTGTGCGTCCTGCCCAGGTTGTGTCCTGCCCAGGTGTGTGTCCTGCCCAGGTGTGCGTCCTGCCCAGGTGTGTGTCCTGCCCAGGTGTGTGTCCTGCCCAGGTGTGCATCCTGCCCAGGTTGTGTCCTGCCCAGGTGTGCGTCCTGCCCAGGTTGTGTCCTGCCCAGGTGTGTGTCCTGCCCAGGTGTGCATCTTGCCCAGGTGTGCATCCTGCCCAGGTGTGCGTCCTGCCCAGGTTGTGTCCTGCCCAGGTGTGCGTCCTGCCCAGGTGTGCGTCCTGCCCAGGTTGTGTCCTGCCCAGGTGTGCGTCCTGCCCAGGTGTGCGTCCTGCCCAGGTGTGCGTCCTGCCCAAGAGGACAGGGCAGGTTAGGGCCTGGCGCAGCCTGGTCAGGATGGTGTGCTAGACTCACACCCACTGCTCCTCCCTCAGCCTTCCTGGAACCCCTCTGTGTTGAGGGCCGGGTGAGGGGGGTCTTACCATGTTCCTCGTTCACCTCAGGAGTTCCCATCACCATACGAAATGCTCTTTTGGTAAACTTACAAAATGACTGATTGGTGGCTTTCTTTGTCGTAAGTTGGGAGATACCACAGCTGAGATGGTCCATCAGCTAAGACTGGTACCAATCTGCTGGAAGGGTTTGGCTAAGTCAAGGTCCAGGGTGGATGTGGGGGGCTTTGCTCGTCCTGAGCTGGGCTGTGTGAGGACACCTCTGATTTAGGACAGCTTGGAGATACTAGCCCTCTCCCATGCCTTAGATTCGACTCCCAGTGTGCAGTCAACCAGGATGTGGGGGAGCTTTTGTGGCAACTAGTGACGGACCCACTGTCAGCTAGGTGACATTACAGTTCTGAGGGGACTCCCTGTTGTGCTGTTCTTTCATTCACACACAGATCCTCCCACCCCCTCTGGTTCCCACCTGCAGGCACAAGCTCACCCCCTCTCAACCAAATGCTAGTGTGGCATAGGACTGGCTGGGGGCGGAAGCCCCTCCTCCTGAGGCCCTCTAACAATGATTGGGAATCCCCACAGCGGAGCCACTGAAAGCCATAGCATGGAACCATCTAGAGATTGCCCTTAGGGGTCTGTAGGAGGACTTACTGAATACCCTATTTTTAAAGAAAGAGAGAGAGAGGTTCCTTTAGGAAGTGGCATTAGTCTCAAATACTTTCCAATGTGAAAAGAAGAAAAACCAATCTTAAGAACTCACCCTGCACCAGCTGAGGTGGCGGATGCCTGTAATCCCAGCAGCCTGGGGGGCTGAGGCAAGAAGATCATGAGTTCAAAGCCAGCCTCAGCAACTTAGTGAGGCATTTAGCAGCTCAGTGATACCCTGTCTCTAAATAAAATACAAAAAAGGGCTGGGGATGTGGCTCAGTGGTTAAGCACTCCTGGGTTCAATCCCCAAAAGAACTCACCCTGCAGTGTTTGCTCAGATTTAGAGGTGAGGCCCACACTCTAATGTCCTGGGGACCCCCTGGGGCTAGCAGGACTTCTTTGGAGGGTGCACCAACTTTGACCTTGTAGAAAGACATCCGTGCCCTGATCTGGCTGCAACCCAGCTGTGCCTTTAACGAGGATCCTGCTTTGTTTTCTGGGGGTAGAGGGAGGAACAGGCAAAGCCAACAAAGATGCGTCTAGTTGATTCCAAGTACTATTGTTCAATAGACCCAGACTGCTGAGAAATAGGTGTGGGTCTCTCTACTTTAGATGCAAAGTGCAGAGGTTGTCACAGTAAGAGTAGTAATTATGTCATCTGTCTTGTCATGGAATGTGACTATAGTAATTGCAACATTCTCTCTCCCATCCCTGAAGCTTGTAATTATAGTGCAACTAACAGGATCATGTGCTAACTTGGGCTGTTTTAATCACCTCTTTTACTCTGAAATGGATGGTAAAATTCCACAGTTGTTCCCAGACTACTGATTCTGCTCAACGTCTGCGGTCCCGTGGCTTTGCGTGTGCATTTGCTGGGGATGGAACCCAGGGCCTCGCGCCCCTGGTCAATGCACCACCACAGAGCACAGCCCTGGCCCTGGCCTGTGGCTCTCACAGTCCACGCTGAGCCTGAGGGAGGCAGAGAGGCCAGGGGTCTCCTCACCACGGAGCTGAGAGCTGATGGGGATGGGTCGGAAAACACCCACAGTCAGGGAGCTGTGATGCTCTACCAGAATGAAATTCTGTCTTCGAAAGCAAATTGTGTATTTTAGGTTTCAACGATGGCAGATGTTTTATGGAATCTGGAGATGTCTGTCACCCTTATTTTATAGGAAGGAAACCTCCAGCCAGAAAAATCAATCTAGGGCTGATTAAGAAAACTTTCTAGTGAGGCTGGGGCTGGAGCTCAGCGGTAGAGCGCTCGCCTAGCACGTGTGAGGCCCTGGGTGTGATCCTCAGCACCACGTAAGAATAAATAAATAAAATGAAGCTATTGTGTCCAACTACAACTAAAAAATAAATATAAAAAATAAAAAAAGCCAGGCGCGGTGGTGCACGCCTGTAATCCCAGCACTTGGGAGGCTGAGGCAGGAGGATTGGGAGTTCAAAGTCAGCCTCAGCAATGGGGAGGCACTTAGCAACTCAGTGAGACCCTGTCTCTAATAAAATACAAAAAAGGGCTGGGGATGTGGCCCAGTGGTCGAGTGCCCCTGAGTTCAATCCCCGGTGCCAAAAACAAAAAAAGACCCCCTCGCCTCAGGCCTAAGGAGGAGAAGTAGGTTGATTAATGCCTAGATATTACGCTTAGGGTCAGGATGTCACCTTTCATGTGTAAGGCACGTGGTGACGTTCATGGCCTGTGCCTAGATTTTCCAATCACATTACAGTAAGTGCCGCGGTTTTCCTGAGATCCTGTGGGTGAATGGGAATAAGGGACTCTGGACGCAGCCCCTGGTTAGGGCACTCCCTGGGGTGTTTGTCGTACAGTGACTCACACTGCATTGGACACTGCTGCGCCTGACAAGCCTGTCGGCAGTGCACAATTGTCTTAGTCCACTTTCTGCAGCCGTGACAGTCCTCGAGGCTGGGAAGGCCAAGCACAGGATGCGGGAACCGGGCAAGGACCTCTGAGCTGCGTCACCCCGAGGCAGGAGGGCAGGCAGTGGCCGGGAGAAAGACCAGCCGGACCCCGTCTGTCGGGAGCCCAGAGACCAGAGGGTTCCTGCAGGCATGGCCTCACTCTGCTCATGAGGGTGGAGGCCGTGTGGCCTCCTCTTAGAGGTCCCACTTGTCAGCACCTCACGAGGCTGTCACGCCTCGACCCGAGTGGGGGGGAGCTGCGGACGGCAGCAGCGGTGCTCCAGAAACCAGGGTGCTCCCGAGGACCCGCCCGGGCTCGGGGTGCAACCAGCGCTCTGACGTGGCTGCACCGCAGCTCTGTGCCTGCGGTTCGGGCACAAGACGGGGCTCGGGATCCAGAGGAGCATCGTGACAGCCGGGGACACAGCTGTGATCTGGAAGGCACGGGAGGCGGGTGATCTGAGAGCAGCCTGTTTTCTTGAAAGGAGAGAGGTGGCATCAAGTAGGTGTCACTTTGGAGAGGTGGCAGAAAAATCCCTGGATGGGACCTGCTCAGGGCTGGCGCGACAGTCACAGCGTGGTTGTTGGGCTGTGAGGGAGGAAGGCTCGTGGGCGTGGGAGGGACACGAGGGCCCAGCTGGAGCGGCCCAAGCCCAGGCTCCTTTGAGCCCCCTCCTCCAGGGCTTGGCCTGGTGTGATGTGGAGGTCTCGGTGCAGTGCCCAGGAGGCCACCTGAGGTTGCTCTCAGAGACCTAAACTAGGCCAGGCCACCATCTGCACAAGACCCACCCAGGGAAGGAAGCTCTGTGGCGTCCCCAGCCCGCCTCGGGCCGCAGGCGGATGGCGTGTGCAGGTAGCCATCGCGTGGTCAGGCCTTGGTCCCCCCACAGCGGGGACAGCCCACACATCCTGATGATTATGGTGACTTCATTACTTCTGAGTCTTCTCACGATGGGGACAAACACCTCACTCTGTTCTGTCCCTACATCCTCCTGACCCGCGGCAGGAGGACGCGCAGCAGGGCCTCCTTGATGAGACGATGAGGCTGACGGAGAATGCAGAATCAGCTGGCGCGCGGCCAAAGAAACGAGAGAGGTGGAGATCGAAAACTGGGAACCGGAGAGGCCCGAGGCCCGGGGAGGTGTTCTTGAAGCACCTGCAGACCCAGCCATTCCGAGGAGGAATGGGGTGGCTCCCCGCCCACAGCCCTGCCTGGGCCGGTGGAGGCCCTGGGTGGGTGAAGTCCACGGCAGGAACCCAGCAGGGCCTGCACCTGTGGCTGCAGGGAAGCCTGGCATGGGTGGAGGGGTCGCACCTGCCGCGGCCGGGGACCCTCGCAGGAGGTGAGCTGTGGGCAGGGCTCAGCCCAGGTGCCCACAGCCACACTCACTGTGTGGCTCCTGCACATGTCCCCCACAGCTCGGTGGCCTCAGAGTCAACTTCCCTACTATTCCATGCCCCTGTCCCTTGTGAGGCCGCACAGGTCCCCTGCAGGCTTGGTCCACTCCAGGCCTCTGCACACCTGGGAAATTCCTACAAGAGTGTCCTGAAAACCACTGTGAACACCGAACACTCCCATTCAACTCAACATACACTTATTTAGGATCTAAAATACGGGCCACAGCGCTACTAAAGGTAGAACCAGAAACCATCCGAGTAAAAAAACAAGCTTATCTAACACACCCAGTTTTTTACTGAGAAAAGCAAAGCTCAGAGAGGTTGAGTTCTGTGCCCAAAGTCACTAGCGTAGGGGCAGAGTTGGAATGAGAAGCCCTATGTTCGCGGGTGCCCTTTCTCCACTCCACGCTCCTGACAGATGGAGGCTCTGTGGGGACTTAGGTGGACTCTTCGGTTCTACTCCTTCTTGATTTATCTGAGGGGGAAAAAATCATCCTGGAATTATTAGTAGGATTCCAACCACTGCTAGCGAGGGTGTGCTGGGCCGGAAATCAGAATAAAACTCCCTGTAAGGTGTTAGAGGGTGAGTCAGCCCGAGTGGGGACCTAGGGGGCTTTGGTGGCCGGGGGCTCATCAGTGTCATCACTCTAGAAGACCCCTGTTGGGCGTACCAGAGGTGTGGGGGGTGGGGGTGGCCGCTGGGCACTCCCCTGCCACACGCCCAGGGGCCACGAGCCCAAGGAACTGGTGTCTTGACCTCCCACCAGCGGGTGCCCCCAGCGCCGCCCTCGCCCCCAGCCCTCTCGCTGCACCTGCGCTGGGGGGCAGTTCGCTGCCCGATGACCGCGCATAGATCAAGATGTCTGGAAGGGCAGGGCCGCCTGGTCAGGAGGGGCTCACTCTGCAGGACTGGCGTCCCTCAGTTGAAAGGTACCCTCTTATAAAACAGCAAAAGGTGTGTCCTGTTGAGGGGAACAGAGTGCCTCTCCTGGTGGGTCCCGAGAGCAGACCGCCACAGAAGGGCTCATGACGATGATGCGCCCCCCCCCCCCCCCCGGGGCCTGCCAGGGCAGCAGCTCCGTCTTACCCTCCCGGAAACGGAGTAGCAGAGCCGTGGCTGGCTGTGGGCCTGGGCCCTGCCCTTCTCCCCCAACCAGGAGTGTGACAGAGGGGCCTGGGCCTTCCGGCCAGCCCTCCCGGACCTGGCCTAGCTGCCCGGGTAGTATCTCCATGGCCATGTCTTCCGAATGAGCCCTGGGTCTGCACTGGCCCCGCAGCCTGTCCTCGGGTGTGTCCACCCTCCATGCGGGCCTCCACCCTGGACCGTGCCGAGCTGGCCTCTAACCAAGCACCCGCGCTGTGTCCCCGCAGGTCTCCCAGGCAGCCGCGGACCTCCTGGCGTACTGCGAAGCGCACGTGCGGGAAGACCCCCTCATCATCCCCGTGCCTGCGTCAGAGAACCCCTTCCGGGAGAAGAAGTTCTTCTGCACCATCCTCTAGCCCTCGTGGAGGCCGCCCTCCTCTGCCCACAGACGCCCCGGAGAGACCACGCATGCTCTTAGCCCCCGCCCCACCCTCCGAGGCCCGGCTCACCTCGCGTTTTCATGTTTTCTTCCTGACATTCCATTTCTTTTTATTTGTATTCTTTCATTTTTATGTTATTTTCATTAGTGGCAAGGAGAGATAGACATTTTTATAGCCAAATAACAAATGTGCCGTGTAAACGAAAGACGGATTTAAGGGTTCACGGTCTTTAAACATGAATTCCCAAGTTTAAATACACGCAGTTAATGAATTCATCCGATGATTTATTGAAATGAAAAAGCGTGCCAAATAGCCCCCACTTGCCGCACCTCAGTTTCAGATGAGAGCATTTCGACCAACTGCAAGGTGTCACGGTCCCCACGGCCTGGGGACAGCAGCGCTGGGGTTCCCGGCTCCCACCTCCAGGGACGCAGCAGCCCCCCTGACCTGCGTCTCAGGCCCCTGCTGGGTGGTGCTGGCCTCCCTCGGCTTCTCATGGACCGCTGTGAGGTGGTCCTTTTCCAGATGTAGCCGTGGGGTGGCCCTGACCCTACGGGTGGACCAGGACAGCCCCCAGTCGGTGCTCCAGGCAGACCCAGCGCCACCTCTTCCTGCTCCCTCCTGCCCTGGCTCCGTCCCGTCCACAAGGCCCCTGCTGGGAACAACACAGGCCAGTGGGGTTCAGCAGGGTGGCCCCTGCCCACCAGGTAGCAGCTCCCCGGGAGCTGCCCGCTGGTCTAGCCTTGGCCACAGCTGATTTAATCCTCCAACAATGAAGGCCAAGAGGGAAGGTCTGTTTTGGAGAGAGGGAAGACTGAGGCATGGGGGAGGATGCGGTGTGCCCAGAGGTACCCACCGCAGAGGGGGAAAGTGGACGCCCTTCCTGCTGCCCTGAGCCGGGACTTCCAGGCTTCCCTGGTGCAGGTGGGTGTGCCCACTTCTCTCCCCACCTCTGCCAGGAGGAACCTGCTAAGCCTGGACGGGGGCAGCTCATGGAAGGTGAGACATGCCACCCGGAGAAAGAGCAGCCAGCCTGAGTCAGCCTGCGAGCTCTAGACAAACGCCCGCCCTGCCTGAACCACGCTCGTGCGCCCTGATGGAGGAGGAGGGGGAGCCACGGGAGCAGAGGCTCTTGGTCCAAAACCGTTCTGTTCCGAGTATTTGGACACCACCTCTCTCCCTGGCTCTGCAGGGCCTCGCGGTGTGGTGTGGGGCAAGCCACCGTGTGCCCAGCCGTTGTCACTTGCAAAAAGGAGGCGATGTCATTACTCCGCCTGCCTTTCTGTCTGGAAGGAAGTCGAGGGAAGCTCTGGTTATTGTTGAAAACAAATCCACAAATGCCAAGGTGCAGCGTAGGGAAGAAAGTAGGGCTTCAGAGATCCCCCAGCTCAGTGGGGTGAAGAACATGAAATCGCCTACAAAGAGGCCCGTGTAGTTTTCAGATCAGTTAACTGTAGGAGTCTTGTTTGGGGAGATGGCCTAAATTGTGGTTGACTATGAGCCATGGAGATTTGGGCATTGTCGTTTTTTGTAGTCTTACGGGACTTGGCCTGGGATCTCACGGGACTTGGCCCGGGATCTTGAGTGACTTGAGCAGAGATTGTTGATCTGGTCAGTGTCATTTTGGTGGTGTGTGTGGCGCGTGTTAGTCGTTGTTAGAGCCAGAGAGAAAAGTTATCAGAATAAAAAGCTGTTTGTTTCCAGTTCGCCTCTGAACTTCTTCCCGCGGCTTCGTTGCTCCAAGCGGCCATCGCTTCAGGTGGCAACAGTTAACGTCGCTGCCCTTGCGAGCGGTGGGAGCCTGGGGTCATCCCTTGCTGCTTTGTTGAACCAGTTCTTAGTTTCCAAAGGATCACTGGTGGCAGGAGGCCGTCTGCTCAGACTGCAGAATTGCGCACTGAAGGTGGTGACGGGACTTCCATCCTTCTGCAGTGGGGCTGTGACCAGGGTCTCTCTATTCTGTGAGCCACGTCAGCGTCATTAGCCTGATAAAGCAAAACGCAATCCATCAAAGCACATCAGCGAAGCCGGGAAAGCAAGTCGGCACATAGTGGCAAAATCAGGTCAAGAGAAAAACGTGCTTTGAATCTTCCACCAAACTCTCTCCCCTTTTGGTTTTGCTTCTGTCCCTCTGCGTTCCATCTTCCTGTCCTCTCCCTGCCCTTCCCGACTCTCTTCCTTACATTCCCCGTGAGATGCTGTCCTCAGGCACCCCTCACTTCCAGACCTGCAGCATTTCCGGTGGGTCACCCCTCCGGGTGGTCCTGAGCTCTGCTCACACTGGGGGCAGTGAGCTGCTCATTCCCGCCATCAGTGAAGACAACGACCGCTGCCGCCGTCGTGGGCTGCAGCTGCGCTGGACGGTCGCCACTGCACATTTTCCGCCTCCGCAGGGGGACACCGCCCCTTACCCCTGAGTTTAGTGGGATGTGGTACCACCCTCCCACCATGGAGGCTGGAGTGGGTGGGCATTCCCTGTCTCTCAGGTGCCCCCTTTCCCACTCTACTAGCCAGGGCGTGGTCAGTGACCCAGGCAGACTACCTGGACGCCCCCTGCTTTGTGTGGTGACCCTTGAGCAAATGACACAGAAATGAAACAGCACCGAGAATCACCTCACGGAAGCTGCGGGGTCCTGGGGATGGCAAAAGCCCAGCAAGAGAAAGGCGTAGGGGTGCCCGACCACAGGGACACATGTCCACTGGCGGCAATGTCCAGGGGCAGCAGGGTCCCCAGCCCCTCTGAGCTGCCTTCTCCTTGTTATATCTCCCTTCTAGCTTCCTGGTGATTCTCTGAGCCTCCAACCTCCATCCAGTAAATTCTTTGTTCTCTCATGAAATAACCCGAGCTGGATGGCAACCGGGTCACCTAACGATTCCACTCCTAGGTGCACTCCCAACAGAAACGTGCGCGTCAATTCAATAGAGAAACACTAGAATGTGGTTCACGGAGACTGTTCCTAACACCCCAGTGGGAAAGCACCCGAGGCCCCGTTGAGCGGTCAACATACTAGGGCTGGAATCCTGCACGGCCTGAGGACGGACGGCCTGCAGCTTCCCCCCACGGCCTGGAGGTGAGCGAGGGGCCAGCACCCACCACGGATCCCAGTGTTACGAAGCGCGGAACCTGGCAGACCGATCCAGGTTGCGAGGAGAGACGGGAGGTTCTGCTGCCACAGAGTCACCACCAAGGGAAGAGCCCGCAGAGGGGCAGGAGGGAGCTTCCGGACGCTCTGGTCTGGACCCCGTGCCGTCCACCGGCGTGTGTTCCATCTGTGAGAATCCTTTCATCTGTGCACTTTGGATTTGGGTGCTTTTCTGTATGTATGTTACACTTCAATAAAGAGTTGGGTGTTGTGGCTACCAGATATGAATCCTACGTTTTTATTTTTTTTTTCTCTCTTTTGGCAGTTTTCTCAACTTTTGGCTCCTCCTCAGGTATCATCAATATAATATGACACTGCATTAACGAGCATCAACAGTGGGCATTTCCAGGGCGTGTTTGACAACACTTGGAATGGCCACCACAGCCGTCTGGACGGCAGCAGACTGTCAGCACCACCAGGTGGCCTGGACTGATGTACCCACCAGGCTGTGGGCTCTGTGGGGAAACTGAGGGACTCTACAGGGACGCCCACAGGGGGACCGAGATGACAGCCTCTCAGCCCTCCTGCCTCTGCCCATGAGGAGGGGAGGGGGGACGGCCTGTGAGGAAACCGTCCCTAGACACGGCCTCGGGCGGGAGCCCAGGGCTCCATGAGGAGCCACAGGTGCCCTGTGAGTGGATACCCAGGGGCCGGAACGCAGGCCCCACTCTGCTCCTTCCG
Source organism: Tamias sibiricus (assembly GCA_025594165.1). Lineage (NCBI taxonomy): Eukaryota > Metazoa > Chordata > Mammalia > Rodentia > Sciuridae > Tamias > Tamias sibiricus. The sequence goes on from CM046669.1 coordinate 99,946,242, forward strand.
ACAGGCTCCCCGGCCGCCAGGCCATGCAGCCAGCCTGCTGGTCCCTGCCGAGACGCGGCGGCAGCGCAGTGGAGCCCCGAGTGTGGCCGGGTGGGCTGGAGTGTGGGCGGCAAGCGTGGCCTGAGGCGTAGTGGAGCCCACCACGCAGGCTGGGGGTCCTGAGGCCCCACAAGCCATGAAGCCGGCCTGTCACCCTTCAGGGGCCAGGCCTGGACACCATGGGTCACCTGCTCAGACGCCCACTCCGCAGTGCCGCAGCCCGGAACCTGGGAGCACCAACCACCCCGCTACCTCAACCCCCGACCTCTGACCTGCCCCGAGAAAGTGGGCAGACCTGCATGGAAGGCGGGACTCCAGAGTTGACCAATAGCGTTAGTGTCTTTCCAAGCCCTGATTAGCATAAGTTTGGACCAATAGCAGTGACCCCAGTGCTACACCAGGTCCTAAGCCAGCACAGCCTTGAACTGCAAGCCTTCCGTTCCAGTTTCTGTTTAGTAAGTTCTGCTTTTACACTCGTTCATCCTGTTTTGTGGATTTTATTTTTGGAATTCTTGGGAAAAGCCCAGAAAGGAAAAGAAGGAGCCCCAACACGTCTTGGCAGCAAAGCCTGCGACCTCACTCCAGTCCCACCGCCAGCAGCCGCAGGAACTGAGCTCATCCCAGCAGCTGTTCACCTCACCCGTCCCCACCCAGGGGCTCCCGCCCACCTCCACACCTCAGCGGGTTTGCAGGAACACCTCCCCTGCTCTCGGCCATTCCCTGTGGGCGGCTGCTGTGTGGAACCCCAGGGTGATCACAGGACCTGCACACTGCCCCCATGGGCCCAGGGGCCTGCCTTTGATCCTGGGCTCCAGCCCTCAGGGAACCCGACAATGGGTCAGGAATTGTCAGCAGCCCGCCTCTGAGGGAGCGGGAGGAGAGCAAACCAAAGGTCAGAAGGGATTTTGTTAGGTGGCTGTTCACACTGGAGATTAAATAGTAATGACAACAACTCGAGCTTGGGCCTGGGAACAGGGGCCCCAGCGTGCAGGGAGCTCCCTCTGCTCTTCCATAGGTGGCACCAGGATGGTGCCCCCACCCCGCCCTACTCTCAGCTCCAGCCCAGCCCCTGGCAGCGTGCTGGAGACAGCTGGGAGCCCTGCTGGCCCTCAGCCTCTGCAGATGAGTGCAGACGGACGGTGGCACCTCCACTGGCCACCACCTGACGTGCCACTTGGTGTCTAGTCAGTCCCTACCCTCGACTGTGCAGATCTGCCCACCCGTGGGACTTAAGGTCTGATGTGCTCCCGCCTCTGCTCCAGTGTCACTGTCACGCCCCTGCAAAGCCCATTGTTCCTGCACACTGCCACCACAAGTTGGCCTCCCTGGCCACGTCCCACCCGTGCAGGGCCTTTGCATCTATGGCAGCTGTTAGAAAAATTTGCAGGATGGACGGACGCACGCTGAGACCGTTGTATAGGAAAAGGGAAGGGGGTTTATTGAATTACCAAAAGAAACACGTGGAGGGGATGGGGATGAACCGAGGGGGACGAACGGGAGCTGGAGCACGCGGGAACGGAGAGCAGGAACAGACAGCAGGAACAGAGAGAGGCAGGAACAGAGAGCAGGAACAGGAACAGAGAGAGGCAGGAACAGAGGGCAGGAACAGAGAGAAGCACGAACAGAGAGGAGCAGGAACAGAGCAGGAGCAGGAACAGAGAGCGATTTCAGTCCGGGGCTGGCTTTAAATAGAGTACGGGTCATAAAACCCCCTTGGAGTGAGTCCTTGCCCTATAGGCTATCAGAGGTCAGGGGGGGTAGTGGACAGGACATTTGCTGGTCAGGTTTTCTGGTCACGCTGAGGATCTTGGGAGGTGTAGTTTATAACAAAGCACCTGGGGAGGTGTGGCCTCCTGCCTGGAATCCAACAGCAGCCACTACCTCTCTTTGCCACGTCTCCTTATTTCCTAGATCTCAACCCAAGTATCGCTGGAGGCTCTAGCCTTCGATGGCCTCTCTGACCAGGTCAATCTGTTTCTAGGCTCTTCTAGAGCCTGCACCTGAGATTCCCCTGCCAGCCCTTGTCCTGTGGCCACTGTTCACTTACGTGAGTAATGACCCAGCTAACACCTGTCCCTGCCATCGTGCCGTAATGCCAGGAGGGCAGGGGCTCTTGTGCTACCCCTGCATCCCAGCATCCCGTCACCTGGCAGGAGAAAAGCACTCACTGCCATTATCTGAAGAGATACGTGAGAGAAGGAGTTCAAGGAAGTCACTTGCCCAGCGTCAGACCACTACCAAAAGCCTGGACTTGGATTCAGATCAGTCACCTGACACCTGACACCCTGCCCCCTGTCACACCACAGGGTTTGGGACTGGAAGGCCCTCATCTCTCCTGCAGAAGCTGCTGAGACACCAGGCTGCTGGGACACCAGGCGCACTGTGCCCTGCGGCTCATTACGCTCTCTTGCCACTTGAAAGCCTGCAGGCTCCAGAGGCCCCTCCAGGCAGCTGAGCTCTGCTGTAATTGTGGTAATTAAGCCAGGGGGCGGCCCGGGGGAGTGGGGAGCACGGCTTGAAAAGGAAAGAGCCAGTCCTGTGAATCACAAAGGCCACGGTGCCCAGCTGGCTCACAAGGTTATCAGGAGTGGGGGGTACCGAGGCACTTCCGGGGAGAGACCTGTGATTACTGAGGCCAGGTGCGTGGACAATGCTCATTCTCTGACTTTTCTTTCCGATCTTTCGGTAAAAGTCTTCTTGTGCCCTTAGAGCCTTTTCCATTTTTTTAAAATTCCTCTTTCTGTTTTCCCTTTTTGCTTCTAAGTTAAATTAGACTCCACTCAGCTCGAGTTTAAGTCTGAACCAGTCCTTGGGCAGCAGAGAGGACCCGCTGTCCTGAACAGATCCCGGGCTCTGTAGCTGATGCCCTCTTCAACTCCTGTCCCCTGATGGAGGAACTGGTTGCCTGTCTCAGCCCCTGCTGTGTCTGACACTTGGAGGTGACCATCCACAGGGGCGCCCCCTGCTTTGGTTACGATTACACAGCAGCAAGAAAAAGGAAAGACAAGCAGGCCCCCACTGGACAGGTTGGGCCAGGCGGTACTTAGGAGGCCAAAAAGCAAAACAGGGAGTGCTGAGGGCCCTGGGCTTGCGGCAAGTGAGACTGGGGCTGGGGTCCCGGCTCTGCCGCACGCTGGCTCTGCCACTGCTCAAGGCCTTCGTGTCCATGGACCCCTGGAGGATAACAGCTGTCACAGGGCTCCTGAGGATTCAGCGAGATAACCCAGGCAAGGAGCACTGGCTCAGGGGACGGGGCAGGCACTCACTAGGTTCGCTGTGGACACAAGACCTCAGGGACACAGAATTTGAGAAAAGACTGCCATGAACCAAGGATGCAGCTGGGCCAGGCGAGAAGCGGACAGCTGCCCGCCAGCAGCTGGCACCCACCCCCACTGGCACCAGGACACGTTGTGATTCCCGGCTTCTTAATGCGTGGATCCAGCCTGGTATGCCCACGCTCCAGGGACTGCCCCGTGGAGACGGGACCGCGAGACCTTCAGGGAAGACAAGTCAGCAGCGGGAGGGTGGCCGGGCCTGTAGGGATACGTGCACAACTTCAAATCTGCCATTTGAAGGGTGCCGATCACCGTTGTTTGAGAGAGGTCCATGTATTTGTTGGGGCCTATGGGGGACCCAAGGAGCAACCCTGCAGTCTCTGGTGTCTGGCCCTCTTTTTGGTTTTTTTTTTTTTTTTTTTTTTTTTTTTTTTTTGGCAATACTGGGGATTGAACCCAGGGCCTCCTGCCTGCTAGGGAAACCCTAACCTCTAAAGTACACCCCCAGTCCTTCTTTGCCTTTTTGTTTTTTTGGGGGACTGGATCTTCATAAGTTTTCCAGGTTGGCCTCAGGTTTGTGATCCTCCTACCTCAGCCTCCGAGTTGCTGGGATTACAGGTGTGGGCCACTGTGCTTGGCTCTGGTGGTTGGAACTTCCCGTTCCCAGCTATGAAAAAGAGTGCCGTCCTTTTGTGGTGAGCTGACTTTTTTATTGTTATCTTCTCGGTTTTATTCTGACACTTTTCAGTGAAGACACACCACAGCAAGAAGCCAAAGGCTGAGCCCTGTCTCTGCAGAGCCAGACCACGTAGGGACTAGAGGAGCAGGACAAGGGGCATGGCCCTACAACTCAGGCTGAGCTGAGGGACGTCCAGCAGCTGCCCAGCTGGAGACTCGGGGGTGTCTTTGGTCAGCCAGTGCAGCTTCTCAGACCCGTTACAGAGACTGGGTGGCTTGTGAACAGCAGAAACTGATTTCTCAAAATAAAAATAAAGGACTGAGGATGTAGCTCCATGGTAGAGCACCCCTGAGTCCAATCCCAAGCCCCCCAAATACCTTTACCCCCTAACTTTCATATGCTGATAAAATTACATGAAACTATGCTTAATCCACTAATAGTTCAAGTATTTTGGCAGAAAATAAAGCCCCCACACCTTGGGAGAGTACATGGACTCACTTAAGAGTACAATCAAACAGGAGGACCTCAAGGTTAAGGTCAACTTGGGCAGCTTAACAAGGTCTTGTCCCAGATATAAAAAAATACAAAAAGAACTGGAGGTGTAGCTCAGTAGTAGAGTGTCCCAGGTTCAATCCCTAGTACTGAGAAACAAATAGGTCTAGGCATGTAGTTCAGTGATAAAGCACCTTGGGTTCAATCCCTAGTAATGCAAAAAATAATAATAATAATAATAACTTAAGCTTTACCAGTATGATATTTATATTTAGATATAAGTGATTAATTCATTTGTGATCACACTGAGTCAGATATTTATAATGCATATTATATTTTTAGCACACAGATAGATAACAGCAATATATTACCAAGAATTTATTTGCTCACCAAAGTCTTTATTAGCTTGCATATAATTAAAACAATTTTTGGCACATGTATTGCTTCAACACAACTATTTACATTTTTTAGAACATGTTTGTTTACTGAACCAGCAAATGCTATAATAAACTATCTTTACAGTCTTAGCCTTAATTGGAAGAAAAAAAATAGAAATTTCAATAAAGAAATTCTCTCTAAACACCCAGCCAAATGAAATGTGTACAACCAAGGTAATCAGTAAATCAGGCCCTGTGGGGCACGTCTGTGATCCCAGTGACTCAGGGGGCTGAGGAGGAGGATGGCAAATTCAGGACCAGCCTCAGCAACCTAGCAAGACACTGTTTCAACATAAAAAGTGAAAGGGACGAGGCTCAGCGGTAGAGCACCTCTGGGTTCAATCCCCAGTACCACACATATGCACAAAAAGGGGAGTTCATGCTAGATTTAGAAGAATTCTGATTTTATAATGCAAGTGTCATCAGTGACTGTCGGTCTCATAGACAACACGAGACCACTCATTTCCTATCAATTATGACCTGGTGATGTTAAGATCCTGATCTTAGGTGATTTTTAAAATCCGATTGCCAACATGCATGCTAGATCTGACTGATCCTGTGTTTAAAACTGTGGCGGGAAGGAGCACGTGAAGCAAGAAGCCACTGGACCAGGCAAAATGGGAGACGAGGAAAGAGCAGCCCACGCTCACCAAGTACTTGTCGTACGATCCACTTAGCTCCCTCGGACTTCACCACCAGGTGAAGTCCCATTTTACGGATGAGGCGACTGAGCGTTGATGTTCTGGCTGTGGTAAATAAGCAGGTTGGGGAAAGGGGCTGGTGCTGACTTGCCAGTTTCCTTGGTGAGGAGACTCCCTCCAGGACCAACCTCATGCTACCATGGTGGCATCGACAGGCTAGCTAGTTCCTGAAAATTCAACAGCCCACCGTGACTGGCCAGTCAAGTCACTTGCTCACGCTCCTAGTATCAGGATCAGTCGAGGCAGGAGTTGGGATTTGAACTCAGGAACTCGGACCTCAGAACCACTGTTTTCAGGAAGGATTGAAGAGGAGGGGCCATGCACGGGGTTCCCAGGGCTGTCCCTGAGCAAGAGCAGCTAGGGCAGTTTACACCAGTGTTCAACTGCTCTGACTGGAGATTTCAGCAAGAAAAGGGAAGAAAAAGCCAGTCTTACAGCATATGGACACTTAGGGGAAGAAACATTGACAAATTTGACAGTTCTTAAGTTTGAAACGAGGTTATATCTTTTTTTTTTTTTTTTTTTTTAATAAAAATGCTGTGTTGCAGAGAGGTCCTTGGGTGGTGGGGCAGGCAGCTGAGCTGCTGTCATTTGTTGGAGTCAACTCAAATTCCCTTAACCCCTGGGAAATGGGATGCAATCCGAGACGGTGGTGCTGTGTGGGGCCGTGCCCAGGAGGTCTGTGTTCAGGAACTTCCTTCTTGACTGGTCCTCACTCCTCTTCATTCCATCACAGGCATTATGGAATACCTTGAACAAAACAGAAAAAGTGTTGTTTTCTCCAAATCAACTTACAAAATCCATGTGTTCTCTGCATTTTTATGTATCGTCCTTTGTATAGTTTGTACCTCAGTGTACAAAAACAAGGACGTAATTCCTTTTCTCTGAGTTCAGGGCAAAGACTGCCAACTCCGTGGGCTGATGGGGGAAGTGCGGTCAGGGCTGTCCCCAGAGGGGGTTGCTTGGAACCAGTGGGGGCATCTAGGAGGGCGGGAGCCTCATTTCCAGGAGTCAGGAGCAGGCTGCCTAAACAGAGACCCAGGGTAGATTAAAGTCGCACGGGACCTAAGGCTCAGCAACTTTAAGGAAAGGAAAACCGGGCTGGGGTTGTGGCTGAGCGGTAGAGCGCTCGCCTAGCACGTGCGCGGCCCGGGTTCGACCCTCAGCACCACGTAAAAATAAAGGCATTGTGTACAACTAAAACAACTAAACAAATATTTTTTAAAAAAAATAAGAAAAGGAAAACCAGATTACCAAGTCAGGTGCAAGGGCTCAGCATCAACTCTGAAGCTTCAGCATTTCTGCTAAAACCTGAAAAATAAGTGGGAACTAGCCAGGCCAAAGGGCTGGAGGGACGGAGGGCAGGCAGAATATGTGACTCATGGGGGACAGGAGAGTGATGGTTCCCAGCCTTCCAGAGGTCCGGGAGTCAGGATGTGCAGTTAGGAGGAAGAGGGTAACACCTGAGCAGGTGAGCAGGTGAGAAGGAGGAGCCAAAGGGCTTTGAAAACAGAGAGGGGAAGACGGTGGCCAGAGCTGGCCCCCTGGGGCATTGAGGACCCCATCAGGGTGCAGTGAGCTGTCATGTTTGCCGTGTGCTGTAATGCCAGGCCTCTCCCTGATTGACCACGGTCCACAGAAAGAAATGCATTATATATCACAACTCGGAACCTGCACGAGAGGTTCAGACTGCATCTCCACCTTTACCGCGTGCAGGGCCCCCGTGTTTTCTATTCTGTTCTCTCGTTTGTTAAATGCCAGGCACGACGCACTAAATTGCTTTCACACGCAGCAGTGGGTCCTGACCCGGAGTTTAGGAACTGCCTTTGTATGAAGCATGATCATGATGGCTCGGCGCCTGTGAATTCTCCAGAAAAAAAATCCCATTCACATCGGAAGCAGCAGCGGTCATTGGAGAGTTTGCAGGGATGACGGAGGGGGGCTCTACACCACCACAGCCTTATAAAGTTCCTCTGGACGTGTCTGCCCCACCAACCGAGGGTCCCCAGCCTCCTCCCCAGCAGGCCCAGGCCCCTCTCCTCCTTGTCCTTCCCTCCCGGGAACAGACATACCCCTTTCCATGTTTGCCACTGGCCAGCACAACTGGTGTCTTTCGGGACCACATCCGGTCCTCCTCTCACACCCTGCTAAGAAGTCACCATCTTTAAATTGTTTTTCGCCGTTGTTCCATGTATCTATTTCCCCTGCTCCACTGTGAGTGAGAACAGGGACTCCAGGTGCTCAACAAAGGGTGAATCAATCCATGAACTCGCTAGCCAGTGAAGCAGGCCCATCTTATAAACCAGGGAGGAAGGGCTCACAGGGATTGAGGAGGCTGGCGAGCCGAGAACCCCTTTCCGAATGCAAGCCCAGGTGGGCAGGATTCACTTCGACCGGACGCACAGGTCAGTTCTTTCAATGCCCCAGAATGAGTCAGCGACAGGGGAAGCGCGAGCCTGGGTCTCACGACTGTGGGGGGCACACGATGGTGAACGTGTTCACTATTTCACACTGAGCTGGAGCAAAAGGGCCTCCAGAGAGTACTCACAAAGGGCCCAGGTTCAGTTCCGTTTGATGCTCAAGGTCATTGGAGGCATTTCATCTGTAAAATCATTTTCCTCATTCAGTTGATGAGTGCTCTTGGTCCACTCCAAGTGTGTTGGTCCTTTTCAAATGAGATGCTGCATCCTGTGCCCTAATGGGATGAGACAGTGAGAAGATCGTCGGGGGCATCTGCGGCTGGCTTCCACAGACTCGCTCTCAAAGACTTTCATTGGTTGTACCAGATGCTTAGAAATCCACACACTGGAAATATTGCAAAATTGTGTTCTAAATTGTTGGTTTATGCTGGGAGCCATCTCTGAGCCATGGGTAAACTGAGTGAAGTTGGAGCCATTAGGCAGGAAAGCCTGGTGCCAGGAACTCCCAGTAGGAATCCACTGCTTCAAGAACGCCAGTTGACGCCTGGCGCCTGCTAGCTGATTGCTCAGTTCTCGCTCAGCTCCAGAGATGCAAGCCTCTCCCCTCCGCCCCCTCCGGAAGGCCTTCAGCACACGGATCCCTCATTTCTCTCCCTGATCTGGGGGTCTATGACCACACTGCGACCTCTCTCCTGCTGCCAGCGCTTCCTTCACATCGCTTTCTAGTTTCCAGTGCAGGCCGGCGCTCTGGGCTTGACACCTGCAGAGAACAGGTGACCTTCTCCTATGCTCTGGATCTGTGGCTCAACCTGCCTCACGGCCACACCTCCTCCTGAGGCCTTGCTTGGCCCGTCCCTCATGCAGGCTAGCAGAGTGTCCTTGGACCAACCACAGTGCTGTGCTGCCGGTCACCGGCCATAGCCTCTGCGGGTGAGCCCTCCGGCATAGCCCCTGCTGCTTGGCAGATGGTCCAGGTGGTTTTGTTTGTTTGGGGGTTTCCCTGGCCTCCCTTCCTGTCTTTCCCTCCCTTCCTCCCTCATTCCCGCCCTCCCTTCCTATCCAGGTGAGGTTTGCAGGTGCTGCAATGAGCCTGCGCAGGCCTGGCCACACAGCCTCCCTCCTCTGCAGTCTGGCCGCGGTCCTCTGCCTTGGGAGAACCCAACCCTCGTGAGCAGAAGACGCCCAGCCTGGCCCTCTCCCCGGCTGCAGGCAGCACAGCCTTTCCCCTCCTGCAGGACACAGTGGCACAAGAATGAACACCACAGGGATGGTTTCTCACACCGAGTAGCTAAGCCAAGCCAGTCCAGCCTGTGCCCTCACCCCTCTAGCCTCACAGCTCATTTTTATTTATTTACTTTGGTACTGGGGATTGGACCCAGGTGTGCTTCACCACTGAGCTACATCGCTCTTTTTTTTTTTTTTTTTTTTTTTTTGAGACAGGGTATTGCTAACTTGCTGAAGGTGGCCTTGAACTTGTGATCCTCTTGCCTCAGTCTCCCAAGTTGCTAGGATTACAGGTGTGTGCCACCACGCCCAGCTCAAAGCTCATTTTTAAGCAGCTGCTAGTGCTAAATACTTGCACAAATAGCATAAGTTTTTGTTTTTTAATCTCGTAGTCATTCTTTTCCACATTCTGCAGAGAAGGAACTAAGGCTTAGAGGAGTTAAGTAGCTCCTCTGACATCATGATTATCAGTATTCCTTACCAGGTCTTCTCATGTCGTGAGAACCCTATTTCCACTGCCTATGACCTTATTAAGATCAGGTGAGGTCACCGGGGAATTCTACTGCATCTCTACAGAAGATTATCATAGGTTTTGTTCCCTAGTATCTGTTTATCTGAAGAAAGAGGTCCTCACCTCATTGCGTCTATGCCAGAAGAAAAAAAAAGTTAGTAGTATATAAGAGCAGAACCTAGCCCTGATATACAGGAAATTCGCATAATACTTATACCAACATGAACAGTGAAGCCCATGCATAATAAGCTACTTGGAATTGCCCTTTTATCTTTTAAGATCAAAATATCATCCTGTCCTCTGACTCAGAATGGCTCTAAGATATTCTTGCTGAATTAATGTAACATCATTTTGAGAACCATCCTCTCTGCTAGCATTTGAAATTAATTTGCTCTGAAATTCAGTGCAAGACTTCTTGGCACACATTTTGGTCTAAAGGCTTTGAAGTAATTTTAATGATGTGTCTTGGGCAAATACAAAAATAATGTTGATTTTTAACCTAAACAAAAGACAAAAATATGGGAGAAACTGGTTTTTCCTTTTCTTTGATCTCCTAAAAGCAAGATTTCTAACACATCTCGAGGCACAGAAGGAACAAGGAAGAACAAGATGAAAAAATGAGAAGAGGAGGGGACACAAATCTGAGTCACTCGAGTCCAGAGCTATAGAACTCTGCAATCTGGGGGTGTGCAGTGGTGAAGAAGGCTTAGGAGAAATGCACTCTGTTCTAGATGACATGGTTGAGGGGACTGTTAGGGGACAGTCTTCTCAGAAGGCTTTCAGATAAGCGAAAGTGGGAAAGTCTGAAACCTCGTTAGAAAAGGGTCTTGGTGTTCCCAGAGTCGCACTCAAGAGAAGAGACCTGAAGCTTTTCAGGTGTCTTTAGACTTGCTCGTTAGAGCCACCTCTTTTTCTCTTTCTTTCTTTTTATTTTTATTTATTTATTTATTTATTGGTACCAGGGATTGAACTCAGGGACACTTGACCACTGGGCCACATCCCCAGCCCTTTTTTGTATTTTATTAGAGACAGGGTCTCAGTGAGTTGCTTAGTGCCTTGCCATTGCTGAGGCTGGCTTTGAACTCGCGATCCTCCTGCCTCAGCCTCCCAAGTGCTGGCCTCTTTCATTTCTAAAGGTTTTTTTTTTTATTATTTTTATTATTTATACCACGTGCCGCCTGCCCACTGCAACCTGGAGAGCCCCTTCCACCCACGTCACAGAGCAGGTCACTCCCGTGCGTTGGCCATTGCTGAGTGCTTGCTTCCCGGGCCACAGCTGCCCTCTTCCTGTCACCATCGGGATCATTCCTGTTCCTCCTACTCGCCCTCTTTGCTCTCAACGCGTCTTACCTCGATCCCTCCGCCCCCAGCGTGGTCCTCCTGGCGTCTGCTGTCGTCTCCATCCTCTGTGGGGCAGCCTTCACTGCAGTCGCCCCGAGGGCACAGCTCGTGGAAACCGGCCTTCCTCCGACCTGCCACTGCAACCCGGTCACACGCACAGGACTGTGTGGCTTCCAGTCAGACACAGGCGGGCACCGCGGACGGGGCTTTCAGATGTGACCCATGTAGGAGAAGGCCCAAGAACACCCCGGATGCAGGCCAAGTGGCTGGAGCCCACTGGACAGGCGGGGCAACATGCACACAGCCTGCTGCGGTCCTCTGCCTTTGGAGAACCGAACCCTCGTGGCAGAAGACCCCCAGCGTGGCCTTCTCCTCGCCTGGCTTCCTTTGTTTCTCCTGGCAGCGGTTTGCCGCGTGCAGCAATCACTGTGGGGCTCTGCGAGCACTGGGCGGGCAGCCCACCACCTGCGTTTCTGTTGAACTGCGATTCTAACAGTTTCTTTGCAGAAAGCAATCGAACCGCCAGGCTTGCAAACCTGCCAGTTGTCCATTTCGGTGGGAAACCTAGTTGTGCACAGCCACGAAGCCAAGGAGGTGTCACTGTCTGCGTGGCAGTGGACCCTAAGTTCAATCGATCCCGAAGAAAACTGGCAGCTGTGCCTATCCCCCAGCTGCCTCCCCCCCAGAAGGACGTTCTTTCAGGATGAACCTCAGTGGTGCCAGGTACACTGGGACGCGTGACAGGGCGGGCGCAGTGGCGCACGCCTGTGATCCCAGGGCAGGAGGATTGCCAGTTCAAAGCCAGCCTCAGCAATGGCGAGGCACTTAGCAACTCAGTGAGACCCTGTCTCTAATAAAATACAAAAAAGGGCCGGGGATGTGGCCCAGTGGTCGAGTGCCCCTGAGTTCAATCCCCGGTGCCACCAAAAAAAAAAAAAAAAAAGTGAATGGATGGATTGATGCCATTCAATTGGGTACATTTTTATGACAGGTCAGCATGGCCTTCCTGGTGCAGCCGTGCACCCCGATGCTCCAGGCACTTTCATCTTTCCGCCCCGCCTCCTCCAGCCTCCCTCCCCGCGCTTCCCCATGCCTGTGGAATGCACAGGCATGCCTAGGACACTGGCAGGAAGCCAGGAGAACTTCTAGAACAGGGGCAGTTTAGAGAACGTTGCAGGGTCGGACACGTCTGGTTTGTTGTCAGATCCTGTGGTGACTCCAGCTGTGCCAGCTCAGGGCTGGCCAGAACACACTCTTGTCACCAGGGCCACCATAATGCAGCAAGGTTCTGTGTGCTGCAGCTCCCAGACCCAGACCCCCTCCACGTGGCTCTAGTGGGTACTGTAGACTGCTTTTAGTGTTTCCTTTATGCCAATGAAGAGGGAAAGAGACCATGAAAAAATGAAAGAGTAACGTAGTTCTCTAACTAGGAAAAGGCAGTGGACTCTCGGCAGAAAGAGTATGAATTCTGGCACAAATCCAAAGATCGCAAAGAACTGCCCCCTGGTCCCCTAATTTCTTCATAGGGAAGCCTCTCCCTGGGTCAGGTGGTGCCTGCACAATTGGAATCTGAGATGCAAAATTAAAGAATTACCAAGTTAAGTATGTCCAAGTCTTTTTAGTTGTTTCCCTTGTTTTAAAGCAATCGGTACAATTGATTTCTTTTTCTGAGTCTTCGTGGCATGTTTTCCAGGGATTAAGGTGGCGTATACTAATTCTGATCTGAAAGTGTTCGTACTCGTGTTTAGGGAAGAGAAGGAGTGTGTCATGTACAGACTTTACCTTCATGTTTTCTCCTTTAATATTCAAAACAACCCACTGAAGGATGTCCCATGAGTCTCATTTCACAGATGAGGGATCTGAGACCTAAAGACACAAGGCATTTCCCTTGCTCAAGGAAGTAAAGGTGTTTGCCTTCCTTTTGCCTAGATTTTGAAAGCAGATTGGTCTAAGGGAGCTGAAGAGGGCATTTTTATTCTGTTTTTTATTTTCTCTCACAGAGTCTTCTAAATTTTAAGCTTTATAACATTAGGCTGAGCCACAGTTGCCTTGATAGCATGTGGTCTTTCATGCTACCATTTGGAACCTCTAAAATATTCTCTCTTTGGACATCTAGTCCTAACTTTGATAATAAGAAATTTCCTACCATATGTAGTAGTTTTTTGTTTTGTTTTCTTTTGTTCTGTTTTGGTTCTGGGGATTGAACTCAGACGTACTTGGCCACTGAGTCACATCCCCAGCCCTATTTTGTATTTTATTAGAGACAGGGTCTCACTGAGTTGCTTAGCGACTTGCTTTTGCAAGGCTGGTTTTTAACTTGCAATCCTCCTGTCTCAGCCTCCCAAACTGCTGGGATTACAGGCATGCGCCACTATGCCCAACTTGTCATAGTTGAAATATATATGATTACACACACACACATACACACACACACACACACACACACATATATATATGAATAAGAAACATCTGCATATGGTTGCATATGGGCAGTGCATGGCTGAAGGGGCAAAATCAACAGAAATTATTCTGTGTGAGGAGGAAGACAGAATTTCATCTTTTCAAAGGCAAAATGACTCAGTGTGGAAGTATAATACAACCAACATATTTTATAATTACTAAAATGTTAATTTCTCTTTGAGGACCAATAGACGTATTCTTTTTCATAAAAATGTACAATATGGGGCTGGGATTGTAGCTCAGTGGTAGAGCGCTCGCCTGGCACGTGGGCAACCCGGGTTCGATCCTCAGCACCATGTACAAATAAAACACATTGAATAAAACGCATTGTGTACAACTAAAAGCAAATAAATAAAAATATTTTTAAAAAAAGTACAATATGGATTTCCCAAAGGAAAACCTGAGTTGAGATCTATTTTGAGCTTATAACTGTGCTAAATATCCTTTCCCAATCTTGTTTGCCATCTAATTTCTCCAAACCAATAATAAACAGGCAAAGAGAGGCAAGTTTTTTACTGCCACCTACTGTCAGAAAAAAAAGGCCCGCTGCGTGCAAACAGGAATGACTTCATCGAGGTAGAGATGGGGTGACTGACCACAGGCCTGCAGGAAATCCCTGTTGTCTTTTTTTTTTTTTTTTTTTTTTTTTTTGTACCGGGGATTGAACTCAGGGGCACTCGACCACTGGGCCACATCCCCGGCCCTTTTTTGTATTTTATTAGAGACAGGGTCTCACTGAGTTGCTAAGTGCCTCGCCATTGCTGAGGCTGGCTTTGAACTCATGATCCTCCTGCCTCGGCCTCCCAAGTGCTGGGATTACAGGCATGTGCACCACCATGCCTGGCTCCTGCTGTCTTGAGTCCACTTAGTCTCACATTTGTCCAGCTCCCCTCTCTCCTCAAAGCCCAGACTCAGATGACGATGGTGTAGTGGCTAGTGGCTCTTTCCCCGCCACTCCACGTGCCCCCTCGGGCTTGGCTCCCGCCTGCCGTCCTCCAGCTCCCGTTCTCATTCTTCCCCTTCTGACTCCGAATAGCAAGGCACACGCCACTTCTAGGTCACTCCTTCCCTCGGCTCCTCACCTCCAGGTCCTGTCCCTCTGCCCTCGCCGCCCCTCCACGGGGTCACCCAGCCTCCCGAGACGACAGCCCTGCACGCAGCCTGCCCATCTCTCCTGCCCGTCTCTCCTGCCCATCTCTCCTGCCCGTCTCTCCTGCCCATCTCTCCTGCCCGTCTCTCCTGCCCGTCTCTCCTGCCCGTCTCTCCTGCCCATCTCTCCTGCCCATCTCCGTCTCCCCCGCTCTCTGGCTCTCCTCCTGTGTTCGGAGTTTTCTCGCTGTCCCTTCTAGTTTCCTCTCCTCACACCTGAATGTTGGGGTCTCGGTTCTTCTTTGCTCTGCAGACTGTCCCTGGTCAACCTCGCCCATGAGTCCCACCACCGTCAACCTGCTGAGGGTTCCCAAGGTCACTCACCCACTCACCCCTTGGACAAATGCGAAGGCAGCACCTCAAGTTGCCGTCACCACCCCAGGTTCTGGACACGTCAGTGAATGAAAGAGAGGGGGAACATTCCTGCCTGTGTAGACAGCACGCAGTAGACCAAGAAAAACACCCGAGTGAGCTGGACAGCGCGAGCGAGTGCTAAGTGATCTAGAATAGGATGGTGTGGGGGAGAGGGGGCGGCAGGGGAGGACTGACTTAGAGGAGGAGGAGGAGGAGTTAGGAAGATCTGGAGGCAGAGCAGAAAGAACAAAGGGCCAAGGTCCCTAGGAGAGAATGTGCCTGCTCAGGGACAGCAGAGCGGCAGCGTGGCTCTGGAGCAGGGAGAATGGGGAGTGGAGGCAGGGTTGAGGGTAGAGGGGTGCGGGGCTGCAGGCGGGGGTCTTGTCAGGACTCCGTGTCCGGGAAAGTCTCCACTGAGAAGCTTCACGGCCTAGCTTGTGTTTTATCAGATCCACTGTCTGATGTAGGAGCTTTGTTTGGGGAGATGGCTAAGAGTGTGGTTGGCTACGGGCCATGGAGATGTACGGCCATCGCTTCAAGCGGCAACAGGTGTCTGAGGTCAGGTTTCCTGGAAAACAGACCCAATAGGAGGTTTCTCGGGGCCTGCTTCTGGGAGCCCTGTAAGGGAGAGAAGCGGGCAGAATTGGGCCGAGGAAGAAGCCAGACTGTGAAGCAGCAGCAGCAGGGGCCGGGCATGTCTTCTCAGAGTTGTCGCTCTTCTTCTTCCCCCTGTTTAAGCAGTCACTGGACAGCAGTGGCCTTGGGAGAAACCCGCACCTGGGTGGAGGCTGCTGCCCTCAGCTAAGGCGGGGCCTGGGGGAGATGCTGCCCAGAGTCCTCAGCCGCCCACACTTCCATCCTGCTCGTCCTGCGCAGAGGAGATGCAGCCACACCTCCCTGGGCCACCGCCCCCTCGCCCAGGCCTGGTCTCCAGGAGCAGTGGGCATGGGCCTCCTTCTCCTGGGGCTCCTGCTTACTCAGCCCGCCTTAGGGCATAACTGACACCAAGCTCCCTCCCCTCACCCCTGGTGCATTCCCCTCACCCTCAGCCATTTCGTTTGCAGCACCCCAAGGTGAGTGACCCTGCTAAGCCACAGGTCACACCAGGAGCTCTCCATCCACACCCACCAGTCACTCCTCCCTTCATTCCAGAGTGAAAGCCAAGATCCTTCCCCGGATTCGCGTCACACCTTGCCGAGGCTGCGTCTCTACCCTCCACTCCCTCTTCCCGAAAAGCAGCCTCTTCCTCTTCCTGGACACCTGTCTGCGGGCAGTCGTCTACGTCCCTACTCTTCTGGGGAGAGCCCTGAACCAGCAGCAGCAGCAGAACACAGAAGAGTCACGACTTCAGACAGAGGGGTCAGGGGCTCCACCGGCTAGCATAGAGGTTGGCTTCTATAGAGATTACCTGGTGGTCACCTCCCAGGCTCTTAAGAAAGATCCATCTGTTGGCTGAAAGAGAGGGCATCATTAAATAGTGCACACTGCCAGGGCAGAGTGTGCCCAAGGCAAGGAGCACCTTGAAGGAGCGTCTGAATGGGCTTTGAGGTTCTCGACCTTCTGTGACAATCACAACGACAAAGGCGGCATTCATCATGGGCGGTCCAGGCGAGATGGTTTCCTTGAGGAAGAAAGTGACTGGTTGAGGGCTGCAGACACACAGGAACGGCGAAGCCTTGGGATGGGCTGGTGTGGCTCAGTGGTGGGGCGCGCCTGGCAGGCTCCAGGCCCCGCGCTCAATCCACATTGCTGCGAAAAAAGAGAATATTTAGAATTTTAAAAACTTTCTACAGAATTACATGCACAAAACCATACACGCTACATGCGTTAAGCTCCTTAAGGAATTTGGGGGGAGCAATTTTTCATGGATTGATGATAGATTAGGCTCTGTTGAAGATCATCAGCAAGAATGACCCCCTGTGGAGGAAATGGACAGGCTTTTGCAAGTGGCAGTACAGGGACAGGGACCTGTGGCAACAGATGGGCAGCACAGAAATGACCCTGGATCCCAGGAGCAGTTTCATCTCCTCCCCAGTTTTAAACGTTCCCGTCTGTAGCTTGTTGGCTAATGCCTTCCTAAAGTGTTCAACATGCCAAGTCGTGCCTTAGCTGTGATTTGGAGGACAGAGGGAAGCACTGTGTCCGTGTGGGGCCCGCAGAAGTGGCATGAGTTGTGGTAGTTGGTGGGGAAGGCTGGGACGGCGGTTGGGACCAGACGGGGAGAGCGAGGGTCAGGATGAAGTGGGGGAAGCCAGCACTCCGGGGGCACCTGACAGTGAGCTAGGAGGGGAAGCACTTGTGGAGTCCCCGGGGAAGGACAGGCTGCAGTCAGCACGGAAGAGTAGAGAATGGACTTCAAGAAGAAATAACGAGGCCACAGTGGTTGAAATCTGCAGAGAAACACTGGGGTGGGCTAGAGGAGGATCCTAGCATTACATTTTAATCTACGTTTTATGATGCGCGTCTATTCTGATGAGTGTGCATTCACTTCATGCTGCACACGAGGTTTAGAGGAAGGAGAATGATCACCAGCACCAGCGAGGACAGCATCAGCATTAATACACGTGTGAGAACTAAGAGCACTGAGACAGAGTTGCCCTCTGGGTCACAAATGTTCAACAGCCACGGTCACTAGAGTGCTGCCGGGCTGCAGGAAAGGTTGAATGATGCAAAGATGGAGCTCATAAAAAGTGCCATTGTGGTACAGAATAGAAGACACAGAGACGGACCCACACATCTGCAATTATCTTATACTAGACAAAGGTGCCAAAAACCTACATTGGAGAAAAGACAGCCTCTTCAACAAATGGTGCTGGGAAAACTGGAAATCCTTATGTAATAAAATGAAATTAAACCTCTCTCTCTCTCTCCATGCACAAAACTCAACTCAAAATGGATCAAGGACCTAGGAATTAAACCAGAGACCTTGCACCTAACAGAGGATAAAGCAGGCCCAAATCTCCAACATGTTGGATTAGACCCCAACTTCCTCAATAAGACCCCTATAGCACAAGAACTAAAACCAAACATTAATAAATGGGATGGATTCAAACTAAAAAGCTTCTTCTCAGCAAAAGAAACAATCAGTGAGGTGAACAGAGAACCTACAAATGGGAGCAAATCTTTACCACATGCACATCAGAAAGAACATTAACTTCAAGGATATATAAATCTCTCAAAAACCTTTACACCAAAAAAACAAACAACCCAATCAATAAATGGCCTAAGGAACTGAACAGACACTTCTCAGAAGAAAATATACAATCAGTCAACAAATATATGAAAAAATGTTCAACATCTCCAGCAATTAGAGAAATGCAAATCAAAACTACTCTAAGATTTCATTTCACGCCAGTCAGAATGGCAGCTATCAAAAACACAAACAACAATAAATGCTGGCGAGGATGTGGGGAAAAGGGCACACTCTTACATTGCTAGTGGGGGCTGCAAATTGGTGCAGCCAATTTGGAAAGCAGCATGAAGATTCCTAGGAAAACTTGGAATGGAACCACCATTTGACCCAGCTATCCCACTTCTTGGTCTATACCCAAAGGACTTAAAAAAAGTATACTACAGGGACACAGCCACATCAATGTTCATAGCAGCACAATTCACAATAGCTAGATTGTGGAACCAACCCCGATGCCTATCAATAGATGAATGGATAGGGAAACTTTGGTATATATACACAATGGAACATTATTCAGCACTAAAAGAGAATAAAATTATGGCATTTGCAGGTAAATAAATGGAGTTGGAGAAAATAATGCTAAGTGAAGTCAGCCAATCCCAGAAAACCAAAGGTCGATTAATTCCTTTGCTAGGATGATACTGAATTATAGTGGCAAGGGAGAGGGGATGAAATGAATGAAGGAATGTTAAATGGAAAAAAGGAGGGAGGGGAGGGGAGGGGGCAAGGGGATAGAAACAATGGCAGAAGGAGTTGGACATCAATATACTAAGTGCATGTATAAAAACTCAAATGGTATGAAAATATTTTGTGTAAAACCAATGACTTGGAAAACTGTGCTCTTTATATGTAATATGAAAGGAATTGCACTCTAAAAGCATGTATAACAAATTAAATTAATTAAATTTTTTTAAAAAAGTGCCATTGTGTTTAAAATCCTAATAAAGTTAGGTGACATCATAAAGCAAGAGGCGGGGTGCAGTGGCCAATGCCTGTCACCCCAGATACTCAGGGGCAGAGGCAAGAGGGTCACAGATGGAAAGCTAGCCGGGGGAATTTAGGGAGACCCTGTCTCAAAATAAAAAATAGAAAGGGCTGGAGGTGTAGTTCAGTGGCAGAGCACCACTGGGTTCAATCTCTAGTAGACCAAAATCAAAGAAAATACTTAAATAAAGTAAAGATATAATGTGCCCAGGGCAATAGTTAGCTGTATGGAAAAAAAATAAATCTAACAAATTAAAAAATATATATATTTAGAAGATCCTTGCATCATACCATATCCCAAAATAAATTCCAAATGGATTAAAAAGTTTAAAAAAAAAATAAGAATATTGATCAGCTGAGCTGGGGCTCTGGCTCAGTGGCAGAGCACTTGCCTAGCTTGTGTGAGGCATTGGGTTCGATCCTTAGCACTGCATACAAGAATAAATAAAATAAAGGAATTCTGTCCATCTACAACTACAAAAAATATATAGATAGATAGATAGATAGATAGATCAGATGCTCTGTTCAATAACTTCCTAAATTATGAAAAAATAGAATAGTGATAATTTGAATTCATAAAAATGTTAAATGTTGGGCTGGGGGGTTGTGGCTCAGCGGTAGAGTGCTCACCTAGCACGTGCGCGGCCCGGGTTCAATCCTCAGCACCACGTAAAAATAAAGGCATTGTGTACAACTAAAGCAAATAAATAAAATATTTTTTAAAAAATGTTGAATGTTTTTGTGTTCTAAAAGTCATAAATCAAAAGAAAAATATTTTCAATAGAAGTAAAATATATGAAGTTAATATATTAAAAGCTCATCCAAGTGGATAAAAAGCAAATACATGGATAATTCACAAAAGAATAGAAACAACTAAAAACCATAAAAGTATTCCATATCAAAATGTTCTGCCTTTTTTTTTTTTTTCTTTTGTGGTACCAGGGATTGAACTCAGGGGCACTCGACCACTGGGCCACATCCCCGGCCCTTTTTGTATTTTATTTAGAGACAGGGTCTCACTGAGTTGCTAAGTGCCTCGCTATTGCTGAGGCTGGCTTTGAACTCACGATCCTCCTGCCTCAGCCTCCCAAAGTGCTGGGATTACAGGCGTGTGCCACCGCGCCTGGCTTGTTCTGCCTTTTGAATCAGGACTTCTTTTCAGTTCTGGGGATGGAACCCAGGGCCTCAGATATGCTAGCCAAGCACTATGCTACTGAACTGCATCCCAGCCCTGGAAGGCAACATTTTTAATGCCAGGGGAGGTGGAATAAGAGATTCATGTTGAAGGCAGCCATCTGCCCTGCAGTGTGAACAGAGACCCCTAAAACAGTATTTAAAAAGAAGATCCTATGAAATGTGGGTAGTTTTGTGAGCAGAAGTGCCCATATTACTTATTCTAGTGGAATAAAGGCAACAATCTGTGCATCCAACAGGTATAACAAATGAGAAATCCCAGTGTGGGTAAATGATGAGGTCATTAAATATTATAGTTTCCACACTCATAGGGTAGGAGAAAATAAATGAATATCAGTTATTATTTATAGTATTCACATAAATATCTTAAGTAAAAAAGACTAAATAAAACATGATTCGTATTTGGTGTAATTTAGTTCTTCGTATATTATTTTTATTCTACATTTTCCAAATTTCTTCTCATGGTCACATTTTGATTTTGTAACAGGAAAAAACAAAAAACCTCCCCTGGAGCCCTCAAGCTGAACTCCAAGCTCCCAGGTGCCACCTGCGACCTGGTACTGCCTTCTGTCCCCCTTGCACCCCTGTTCCCTGGCACTGAGGTCATGCCAGACTGCTGAGCTTCCCTCACAGCAGGTCACCACCTCCTGCCTAGGGTGACGGTCCTTCCCCATCCCTTTGCCTTCAGGCCCCAGCCCTGTGTTTTCACAGGACAGCCCCCTCTGCTTTGTGCTGTCATAGGACCCAGACATTCCTTCCTCAGGGCACTAGTGGCATTGGATGGTGGTGCAGGTGACCAGCCACCAGAGTTTGTCTCTCCTTAACCCCTAATCCTTGCACCCACAGGTCCAAGGATTTGAAGGATGATAACAAGTTATTCAAAACTATTTCAGCTACAGGACTCTCAGTGAGCCAGTGAAGACTCTCCCCTCTAGTTTGCCACTGGAGGGAATTGTAGCTGCCTGATGTACAGCCACAACGCTGCGGGAGAAAAACTCGGAGGCAGAATGAAGATGAAAGAAGGTTTTTTATTCTTCGGCTTTGCATTTACAGGTGCGTCACGTGCATTCTTTTTTTTTTTTTTTTTTATATATTTTTATTTATTTGCTTTAGTTGTACACAATGCGTTTTATTCAATAATGTATTTTATTTGTACGTGGTGCTGAGGATCGAACCCAGGTCGCCCACGCGCTAGGCGAGCGCTCTACCGCTGAGCCACAATCCCAGCCCCTCACGTGCATTCTTAATGTATGATTATTATCAGGTGGAACTTATGGCTTCCAGCTAACCGCAATAGCCATCTCCCTGATTGGGGCTCCTTCAGGGAATACCACCTTGATTAGTGAGTCCATTACCGTGGTTTTGTTTATGTCTACCTTTAGTACTCACTTGAAAGTCGTTTCAATACTGCTATTTTTTTAAAAAATATTTATTTACTTTAGTTGTACACAATGCAATGCATTTATGTTTACGTGGTGCTGAGGATCGAACTCGGGCCGCGCACGTGCGAGGCGAATGTTCTGCCGCTGAGCCACAACCCCAGCCCCTCAATACTGCTATTTAATACTACATTCTAACTGGTCATGGTGGTGCAAACCTGTCATCCCAGCGACTCAGGAGGCTGAGGCAGGATCACAAGTTCAAGGTCAGCCTCAGCAACTTAGCTGAGAACTTGTCTTCAAATAAAAAAATAAAAAGGGGGTTCAATCCTCAGTGTATGCATGTGTGCTTGTGTATACACACACACACACTGCTGCATTCTGCTCCACCTTAGGATCAAACTCAAATCCTCCTGCCCTGCTGTTAGGGTTCACATCTGGAGTGGCCCCCAGAGGCACCGGCCTCCTGTCTGAACGGACTGCTGGGAGGCAGTGGAACTGTAGGAGGGACATAGTTGAAGGGTCCTTGGAGGTGTGCCCCTGGGGACTGCATCTTGTCCCCAGCCCCTTCCTCTCTCTCTTGGAAACTGCTTGCCAGCCTCCTCCGTAGGCTGAGTGGCTTTTCTCTGCCACACCCTTCTGCCATGAGGTTCTATCTCACCTCAGCCCAAGACAGCGGAACTGGCTGAACATGGAGTGAAACCTCTGAAACTGTCAGCAGAAGGAAATCTTTGTTTTACTCGGGTATTTTGTCATAGCGAACCCACCTGCTCTTTTAATATTTTACATAGCACTTATCATCTTCCAAGATTTACATGTGCCTGTATATGACATGTGAGGTCTGCACCTTGCCTCTATCACCACAGGGCAGGTTTTACTTATGTATGTAAAGTGCCCTGCACATACATGACATGCCTGCAAAAGTGCCCTGCATATACATAACAGACACTCAGTGAATATTTACTAAATGAATGGCTCTGACAAAATTAGGGACTATTCCTCTTTTGGGACTCATAATTCTTTATTCACAGAATGAAAATAATCGGTTATTAAGAGGCCATTACTACGTTTCTTAAGGATAAAAATATATCCTTTGTGATAACCAATAGTTACTCTCTTGACTTTTTTTTTTTTTTTTTTTAGTTGCATAGGGCCTCACTAATTTGCTGAGGCTGGCCTCACACTTGCTATCCTTCTGCCTCCTGCCTCAGCTGGGAGTTGGGTGCCACCGGGCTGGCTCTTGACAACTTCTAATTGAAATGTAGAAAGCATATCAACATAGCTTCTAAAACAGAAAATTCTTTCTTTTTCTTTGTGCAGTACTGGAGACTGAACTCAGGGCCTTGGGCTTGCTAGGCAAACACCTTACCACTGAGCCACATCCCCAGCCCTAAGACAGTTCTATCAGGATATGTGAAGACATTACATCTTCTCCTTCCTTACTGCAATATGTATATGATGCCTGGGAGAGGGAAAGGCAGATCTTGGTGACATTTTCCCACGTCACAAGGATCAGTCTTTTAATTCCATCTGTTTCCCACAAGAAGGAAAATTTCCTTTCTGTCTTTAGGAAAACTGCCCAGAAACAGCAGTGCTGCTCAAATTTGCATCCCATACTATGGTAGCCAGCCTGAGAAGACCCCCAACAATCCTCTCCTCTTGGTATTTGCTCCATATTGAATCGGGGATGCTCTGTGCCATCAACAGGCTAACGCAGGAGCGGCAGTCATGCAAGGGTGCACAGTGCAGGTGCGTAAAGCCAGTCACCCGGGATGGGGCTCCCCGACCACTGCCCGTCCTTCAGGTGACTTCAGCACCAGCTGACATCTGCCTACAACTTTATAAGACCCTGGACCTTAGCTCCCAAATTCCCGACCTACAGAAATTGAGATAGCAAAGGATTACAGCTGTTCCAAGAGTTTGGGATTTGTAACAGATAATTTAAAAATACACAAATCTCTTTTAAAAGAAAATAATATTTTTGGCTTCACGAGTTTATGTAAGTACAGACAGTATATAAACTACTCAGACTCGTAGCTTTTATACGACCATTAAACCAAGTAGACTATAGAGTTACAAATAGTGCAACAATGTTTAAGAACAATCAAATACAAAGTAACTGCAAGAGACCGCTGCTTTGCAGAAACTAACAGGCCACGCAGCGACACTCCTGTCCTGACTGCGCGGAGGCCCGCTGGGGAGGACGCCGGACTCTGCGCGGCTGCGGGCGCCCCACCACCAGCAGCCCACGCACGCCTGGCCCCCGCACTTCCGTCCCCGCCTGCCCGGCTCCCGCCTGGGCGGCGCCCTGGTCTCCACCGCGGGGTCCCACGCGGCCCGTAGTGCCCGCCCAGCGGTCCTGGAGGGCGGACCCCGCCCAGACGCTCCTCCCCGCCACGGCGGGCGGGCGGGCGCGCCTGCGGGGCCTCGGCCCGGCGCGGGAGGCGTGCGCATGCTCCGATCGCGCGGGACCCTGGGAGCTGTGGTTTCCGGGGCGCGGGGCCCCGGGGGCGCCCCCTGCCTGCGGCCCGCGCGGGACTCCAGCTCCCGGCCGGCGCGCGGGGGGCGGGGCCTACGCCAACGGGGCGGGGCCGGCGCGCGAGGGGCGGGGCTGCGCGGGGCGGGGCCTGGGCGCCGAGCGCCGCCGCCCGCGGTCGGAGGCAGGCGAGGCGCGGGCCGGAGTCGCCGGCGGGGCCGGGCGCGCGCGGGGCCTCGCTGTCGGCCGGGTCGCGGGGCAGCCCGGCGCGCGGCGGGGCGCGAGGGGGAGCGGCGGGGGCGGCCAATGCGAAACTGGCTGGTGCTGCTGTGCCCGTGCGTGCTCGGGGCCGCGCTGCACCTCTGGCTGCGGCTGCGCTCCGCGCCGCCCGCCCGCGCCTCCGGGGCCGGCGCGGCAGGTGAGGCGCGGGGCCGGGGCCGGGTCCTGCGCGGAGCGGGGCCGTCGGGCGCCGGGGCCGGAGGCCCGCTCGCCCCGACGGAAGCCCGCGCCGGGCGGGCGCGCCGTGCGCTCTGGGCCGCGGCGGGTCGAGGGGACGGGGCGGGGCGCGGGGCGCGGGGCGGGCGCGGTGCACGTGCGCACCGGCCTGGCCGTGCGGGCCGCCGCGACCGCCCGGGGCAGCGCAGCCGTCTGCGCGGCGCCCCCGGCTGGACGGGGTCCGGCTCGCCGGCACCCCTGGGGCTTCCCCTGCTGGTCCTCTTTCGGGGCTTGCCCGAGGACTCGTACCGAGAGCTAGAAAGCGAGCTATTTTTAAAGATGAGGTAATACCCATTTTGTTTTTTAACTACGTTGGGGTTGTTTTCTTATCTCCTCTTCTCAAAACAGCTGTGTTTGTTTCTTTCTAATCGGAAAGTTTTAAACACTGGAATATTTGCCGTTTGGCAAATGTCTCTGAGCCTTAACTTACAAAATATTTAGCGATCCTCAAAACTGGCTCACTGTCCTAGGGGATTATGTTGGAGTTATTTTAGTTTCCTATTTGACAAACCACCAGCTTTTTGAAAAGGCTATGTATGTGGCCTGAATAGGGTGAAATATTATTTAAAATGATAGGACGGAACTACAGTATTACAGTGCTGTTAACCTATTAACAAGTTAGTTCCCCCCCCCCCCCCCCGCAAAACTGAGCTGATAAGAAATTGCCATACATTTGAAGTGCTTGGTAACATCTGTTGGGTTTGTGTTTTATCCGTTTCCTTTTTAATCAGTGAGTCCTACTGAAATCTACTGGCAGAGCATTCTTAGAATATTTTTGACCTTAGCGGTTTTTTGGGGTTCAGTAAAACAAAAACCTTGCCTTCATGCTTCCATCTTAGTGGGCCTGCAATCAGTTTCTTAAGTTTGAGACAGGCTTCTCCTGTTTGCTTGGTGTGTAACTGGTGCCTGTCACCCTGTTAGACCAGGCTAGACTAAGGAAACAGGTGACCTGGGGGAAGGAACAGGACAGTGAGTGAGAAGATCAATACTGGTTGTTGAAATTAACTCTGACTTTGAGTGGATATTGGGCATCCCGTCAGATAATAAATGGGATATTGTAATCTAAAACCTGATGGACTATTAACTTTTTCCCTTAAGCACTTTCGAAACTGAAAACAGTACAAGGATTGTGATTGCCAAGATTTCCCACAGCTGCTTTCCTTGTTGAACTTCACCAAGTTTAAACTAAAACATTCGGGAATTTTTGCATTTTGATCCTACTCTTGAAACCTAGATGGAGAAAGAAAACCCCAAACTTTGCTAAATATTCTTCCCACGAGTTAGCATATTAAGACTTACTTCTGTTCTCTCTTCTGCCTCTTTGTCCACCTTCCATCCCATTAAGTTGAGGCAGTATTTTCTGGAAGGGAGATTTACCTCCCCAGAATATTAAGAAAGGCCCTCTGGCTGGCAGTTGGCTCAGCAAACATTGCGGCTTTCTCTGGGCCAGCTCCTGTTGTAGGTGCGGAATTAAGCAGTAACCAAGATAAAGGGCCTGCCCTTGTGCATTTACTAATTAAAAGGGAAGACAGAGCATAAGAAAATAATTATAAATGTCGTGGGACAGTGACAAATATGTTTCAACAGGGAGTCACCGAAGGCCACTCTGAAGAGGTGACAGTTGAACAGGGACCTGTGCCAGGATCTGTTCTACTCTGGGGATTGCCTTCAACAGCTGAGACCTGCAGGGAAGTGGCTGTTGAGGGAAGCAGGCCTCCTTGTGAGCCCCGCACCTCAGGAGGAGCCTGCAGGGTGGCGGAGATAGCCATGGACCAGGCACATAGAGGAAGGGTATTCCTGATGGCAGCATACTGGTTTTGGGTAATGCCTTAGTAGTGATTGTTCAACAGTTAATTTAGAAGAATGATGTGATTTAAAAGAAAAAAAAGGGGGGGCGGGGGGACTCCCTGTGTAGGCTGTTTGGAAAGAAGGAAACAAAACACTGAGTGGGTACCTGCAGTGCCAGGTGTGCTGGATGCACGGTGCTCAGAAGTCTGTGGAGACCTAGGGCAAGTAGGTCAGAAATCAGTTGCGCTTGCTTTGCAAGTTTGCCTAGGCCTAGTTCTTCTAAAATCACCCCTGTATGCTGTGTGCTAATTGTGTCTCTGTGCTTCAGTTTCTTTGTTTCAAAAATGATGATACAGGATTGTTGTGAAGTCTCAAGAAAGCCCAGGACAGGGTCTGAGTCGGGCACTCCTTGGCTTTGAGAGGAGTGGCAGTGTGCCTGCTGGTGGCTGAAGTCTGAGCTAGCCCGCTGTTTGGGGAGGTACCTTCGAGGCTGGCAAGAGCACACTGTAGCAGTGTACTTGGTGACTGTCCTCACTAGATCTGGGCAGAGCTTGTGTGTTTCCCTCATTTTCAAGATTTCCACCTTTGGTGACTGATGTCGTCAAAGAGCATGTAATGTGAGAGTGGGATTTTGTTTGATTTTGGGGGGTTTTTGAGCTTATTTTGAACAGTCAGTTTGAGGTCAGTCTCCCTCAGACTCTACTAGGTTTTTGGATGTGCACTCAGTGCAGAGCCTAGCAGGTAGCTAGACTTTCAGAATATATTACAGTGTTTAAGAAAAGAAATGGTCACTACCCTGGGGAGCTTCCCTGGGGCTATGAATTATTCCTGATATCGTGAAGAACTTGCTTGCTGCTCTCTGCACCTGCACCTTTAAGCACAGTGAACACAGGAGGTGCTCAGTAATTTTGAATGAATGAATCAAGAGAATGAAACTGGGAGGGGGTGACTGAATGTTGCATTACAGGTCATCTGCTTGCATGCCACAATGACTTCATGGTTTAAAAGAGTTTCTTATAAAAGTGAAACAAGTTCTTTGTAGAAAAATGAAATTATTTTTTAAAAAGGAAAGAAAGACCTAGACCATTTTAAAAAACATACATCTGATACATATTTGGGGGAAATTATTTAACATACTTAAAAATGTCATTGATGTATGATATGCTTTCTTTTCATGTATCTGTGCAGCTTAGTTTATTAGCACAAGCTCAAAATCCCCAGCTAATCAGCATTCAAATTTTAGAAAAGAGTCACCGCTGAAGCTCCCTTCCTGCTCTCCCCCATCCCTGCCTGGTGGAAACCACCACCCTGACGGAACGACAGGGCTTTGCCTGCTTTTGTGCC
This sequence comes from Tamias sibiricus, assembly GCA_025594165.1. NCBI lineage: Eukaryota > Metazoa > Chordata > Mammalia > Rodentia > Sciuridae > Tamias > Tamias sibiricus. The sequence continues at coordinate 99,974,174 of CM046669.1, forward strand.
ACATGTAATGGAACTGTACAGTATGCGCGTAGTTTTTACAGCCTGCTTCTCTTGATGTGACGCAGCATAGCGTCTCTGATCGTCGAGGGGATTTTACCGTCTGTGTGGTATTCTGTCATAGATGCACCATGATTTATTTGACGGGTTCTTTGCCGTGCACTTGAGGTTTTCACTGTTGGCTTTGCCTGTTGGTGAGTGGCCCTGTGGTCAGCAGCTATTTATGTCAGCAGCTGTCTCAGAGTTCTCAGGATGGAATTGCGGGACAAAGGTCATTCCCTTCCAGGGTGTTTGCAGATTGCCAAAGTGCCCTGCAGAAAGCAGCACCAGATTTCTGCAGCACCAGATTACCGGTCCAGAGCAATGAAGGAGAGTCCCTTTCCTTGAAGTCCCTGCCATCATTTAGTTTGTATCACTTAAGACGTTTGTCAGTTTGAATGTAAAGGAAAAGTGGTGTTTTACTGCTCTAACTCAAATTTGATTCCTAGTGAAGTTGAAGATTTTTTCCACGGATTGTTAACTATTTGCCTTCTCTCGTGAGTAATCTTTATGTCCTTTTGTCTCTTTTTTTTTTTTTTTAGTTTTCAGTTTTGTCCCTGCTTTCAGGCACCAGAGTCAAACTTGGTGCTCTGTGGTTGTAGCGCATAGCAGGGTGGAGAGAGCACAGGTTGGACTGGCAGAGGGAGCGGGAGCTGCCGCACATTCCTGCCAGTGCTCTTGAAGCATCCACTTGGGGTGTAGACCTGTAGCATTCGGGAGTCTGTCCTGCTGTGGGTGTTGATGGTACGTGGGAGAAGAGGCCGTGTTTCTCAAGTCTGACCTCCATGTGTCTGGAAGCAGAAGTTCTTTAAAAGACCACAATGTGCCCTCACCCTGCCCCTTAGGAGTGCAGAAAGGCACGTGGAGCAGAGCAGTTGGAGAGAAGCAGCGTGGGTGTTAGAGGTGGAGGAGGACCAAAAAGTAGTTTACAGCCATGATCCCATGGGATTGTCACATGCCACATGTTTATCTTTGGATGTGTTTATTTACTTATTTTTAGAAAAATCTTGCAGTAATATGGAGAAATCAGGGCGAATAATTCGTGTACTCGTCCAGGTGAAAGATACCGCTGAGGCAGCAGCTAGAATTAATGCCAGGACAGCGATAAATTTAAGGCATTTTTCATGAAGATTTCGGTTCATTAAGAACAGGGGCACATGCCTGTAATTGTAGTGACTTGGAGGCTGAGGCAGGAGGATTACAAGATTGAGGCCAGCCTCAGCAATTTAGAACCTCAGCAATTTAGCAAGACACTGTCTCAAAAGACTGATTATTTTGATTACCATCAAAACTAAGGTAATAGCTGTTTGGCATTCAGATGGATATTTTAGTTATTTTGAAAAGTTGCTTTTGTGAAACACCCTTGTTTTCTGATGGGATCAGATAAATGAGACATTTAGGTTAAGTGTAATTTTTGCCTTTCTACAGCTTCAAATCTTTTGAGAAGACATTTTGAAAGACTGAACTAGAGCACCTAAATTTTTTTTTTATACATATATTTATTTGTTTTAGTTGTACACAATGCCTTTATTCTTACGTGGTGCTGAGAATCAAACCTGGGCTGCGCATGTGCTAGGTGAGCACTCTACCGCTGAGCCACAACCCCAGCCCCAACCTAAGTACTTTTTGTTCAAGTTTTTTGTCATTAAGAAACTGAGACAAAGGTTAGCATGGTGGCACATGCCTGTGACCCAGTGACATGGGAGGCTGAGGCAGGAGGATCACAAGTTGAAGGCCAGCTTGGGCATCTTAGTGAGATCGTCTCAAAATAAAAAGTGCTGGGGGTGTAGCCATAGGTTCATTGGCAGAGCACCTGTAGGCACCTGCCTGGGTTCAGCCCCCAGAATACTGGAAGGAAAACAAACTGAGGTTAAGAGAGACTTAAATTCCTTCTTGCTGAGGCCACCCAGCACATTGGCCGTGGAATAAGCTCTATCTTTCTAACCTATCTGACTTGACTAAGCTCTAAGAAAGTGTAAAATGGCTTACAGGTGATGGCGTTGGCTTCCCTCCTATCACTAGAAGGTCTTTACAGTTCCTACCTCTCTCTGCAGGGGGTGGCAGGTATGTCGTCATTTTCATGTGTGCATTTCAGTTCTCCAAGTTCAGACTCATTTACTTCCAGCAACAGGTACAACTTTGCCCGTATTGTTATGTATCTGAGAAAAAAATGTTTCTGGGCCATGAATTAAAAAAAAAAAAAAATGTGTTAACCAGCATGATCAGTGATCCGCCCATCACTGATTCCCCAGTTTAACTGGTGTTGTGGATAAGGCCAAATAAGCTACCTGGGGCTGTGTAGACACTGAACAGAACAGAGACGAGGACTAGACTCAGGTCACCTGGGAGTAAGTGTCTTCGGGTGCTGACTAGCTTTTGATTTGGGGCAAGTCCTGAATTCTCTGCACCTGCTTCCTCATTTGGTCAGTCAGTACCTACCAGCCAGGTTGGGAGCATTAAGTGACCACCTGTATGTAATCACTTATCACATATCAGGTGTTCCGTGAACATGACTGTTAGTAAGCAAGCTTAATCCATGGAAATTTGGTTTATTTTAAAGATAACTTCTGTATTTACAAAAGAATTAATTTTGGTACAAGTGTAATAACAAGTATTCCTTTTAGATTGAAGTCTTTTGTAAATATATATTATGTGTGATCTTATGTGGGAAATTAGGTATGCCGTTTGTGTGTTCCTATTGTAATAATGTAACAGCCTTAACATTTTCCTAGAATAATCTGCCCCTGGTTTTATTATTTTAGTTGGACCTTTGAAAAAGCATCAGGGTGTTTTATTTTTTTGTTGTGTTTCTAGGCTGGAAACCTGGATCCTGTGGCATATAAAAACACTGCACTTAGCGTAGTAAAGATTCCTGGCCTCATAATCTATTTTTGCAAGTATTCTGGGTCAGTTCCCCAGCACTGGAGAAAGGTGAAGTGGATCGCGTCAGGCTATATATAAGCTGGTAGCGCTCAACTTTAGCGATGAAAAACAAGGACAGAGCCTGCATCCCTCTTTCTAAGGACGCGTTTTAGAGATCGCAGTGTAGTCCTGCCCAGTAGAACTATGACAGTGAAAAAGGAACCATTTATGACTTGTTACATGATTTTTTTTTTTTTTAACTAAAAATGTTGCTTCCTCTCTTTTTTTGTTTTTGTATTTTTGCAGGGCTGAGGATCGAACCTGGGGCCTTGCACATGCTAGACAAGCGCTCTACCACTGAGCCCCGTCCACAGCTCCTTTGTTCTTTAGAATGATTAGTATATGAGGAAAGTTTTGCTAGGTAGACTTCATTGACATAAACAAGCGTTCTGATACTTTGCAGTATGGAAGTCCTTTGACTTCATCCCACAAACTTAATAACTAATAGCAGCGCGGGACTCTGCCTGTCGGAGCACTCTTCTTCTGACAGTGGCTGTTGAGGGCCTTTTCTGGGCCTGGAGCCAAGCCAGGACCTTGGTACACACTGAGTTTTACTAGAGCTTTATGGGGAGTATCGTTATGCCCATTTGTAGTAAGGAAACTGAGACTCAAGAAGTTGAAGAACTTTCAGCTGATTTGTGGCAGAGCCAGCATTCTGTGGCCTGATTGACTTGTTGCCTGTGATTGTTTATGACCTATTGCTTTTTACCTTACCACAAATGTCTTACCTGTTTTTTTGTTTTTTTGGTACCGGGGATTGAACTCGGGCACTCGACCACTGGGTCACCTCCCCAGCCCTTTTTTGTATTTTTATTTAGAGACAGGGTCTCACTGAGTTGCTAAGTGCCTCGCCATTGCTGAGGCTGGCTTTGAACTCGTGATCCTCCTGCCTCAGCCTCCCAAGTGCTGGGATTACAGGCGTGTGCCACCGCACCCGGCTTTTACCTGTTTTGAAAACCTTACATGCTTGTATGAGTGTGAATGCACCCGTGTGGAGGATGGAGATGGGAGGTAGTGCTAACCTCTGGATGGGGGTTTGCTGTTAAAGACGTTTTTTCTTTGTATTTACTGCACACCTAAAGACATTTTATTTGTAATAAACTTCTCGTGTTATACTTCGAGCTTACTGTGACTGAGACATGACTTTTTTCTGGTTTCTTGTTGCTTATTTATAGATCCCTCGGCCTTCTCTCCTCAGTGGAAGCCCAGTCACTATGACGTGGTGGTGGGCGTGTTGTCAGCTCGCAGTAACCGCGCGCTCCGGGACACCATAAGGAACACCTGGCTGAAGCACTCGCTGCGACACCCGGCCCTGAGTCCGCGGTAGGTGTCCTGCAGGCTCCTGGCCTGCTTTGCGGGTGTTGAGGAGCTGGAGACGCTGATTGAGACACGAAGCCTCCCTCCTGGAGAAGCGGCTGTTCCACTTGCTTCTCTTACGTGTTGCTGGGCCCTGGAAGTGGGTTTGACCGGTTTGAAGCTGATGGGCTCTTGGAGGAGAGTGTTCGCTGGTTAGGCACTGAGGTTGCTTCTTGGCCTTGACCTAGTCTAGCAGTCCCCAAACACTTCCACACGTGACCGCCTGGGGTGTGGCGTGCGCCAAGTGCGTGCCCTTTCCTGACTGCCCTGGCGCACTGTGCTTCTTCGTGCCCCTCCTGCAGCTGGGCCCAGCCGTTGGTTAGGAGCTTGGCGCCTCTGTCTGTCCTCTGTGTAGTGAGGGGCTGCAGAAGGGAAGCTTAGAAGCTGGGCTGCCAGCGATGCACAGACACTTGGGCCGTAAGCCGAGAGGCCTCTCGGGAGTGTGAGCTGACCCAAGGTGCGTGTCCTCAGTGCTCGCTCATAGCAGGCAGGGCCTCAGAGTCGCCACCACTGCCAGGTCACCTCCAGAACACGCACTTCCTGCAGTCTTTCCCAGCTCCGAGAACGGCTCCTGCACCAGCCTCTCAGACCAAAACCCAGTGTCGCCATGGCACAGCCAGTCCTTCCAGGTCCCTCGGTGCCGCTTTAGATCAGATCTGGACTCGGCTCCTTGCACTGCGCTGCTCCGTCCTCCCTCGCACGTGCAGGAGCCCCTTCCGTGGATTTCTTGCTTCTGCCTTTGGGCCTGTACATCTTATTTTGTGTATAGCAGCCAGAGTGATCCTTTCAAAACTAGTCAGATGATGGTAGTTTATATCCCCCGACTTCCTTTCTTGCTTAGAGTGAAATCCCCAGTCCGGGGTGGCCGTGACCTCACCTACCTCTGTTCCCTGTGCCACCCTCCACTCAGCACTCCCTGCAGTCCCCTGCCTAGACCTCAGCTCCCACTAGAAGTCCTCCCCGCCACAGGCCCGTGCGTGGGTGGGGGCCTGTGTTAAATGGCAGCCCCTCCCTGCCCCACCTCTGCTTCCCTTCTTTGGCAGTACTGCTACATTCACCACCCGTGGGTGGGGCTGTGTTTAGATGTCCATCTACACATCATTTGTCCCCCCCACTTGGTGAGAATCGGCTTCTGTGTCCTCACTGGCGCATTCCCAGCCCCTTGCTTCTGGCGTGGCCTGGAGTGAGGCACTCAACACTTGAACAGACAACCCGGAACTAAAGGAAATAGACAGGATTTACAGTCAGGCATTCACCAGCAATTCATTTACCTTCGTAGCAGTTCTTGCTTTAGATCTAGTAAGCTTGGTGCCAGGTTTGTTTAACGAAAATGCCGGGCTGTCTGTATACAAGTAGGTACTAGCTAAAAGCACGTTTCTGGGGAATAATTACATGAATTTAGTGACAGCATTTAAGACAGCTGAAGAGCCAGTTCTGGTGAGTACATGCAGTAACTGAGGGCACTTGTTCCCGTGCTGGCCAGCCACGTGCGGGTTCTGCCCCCGTTGGCCTTCGTGGAGTGCGTGCGTGCGTGTCCGTGGACCTGACGCACTTTCCTTGCCTTTCACTGGGAGCCAGACCCGGCACTGGACAATTTGAGGCCCTTCCTCACTTCTAGGCCTTTGTAGTGAAAATGTTGATCAAGTGTCCTTTGCAAGCAGCCGTGCTGTCTGTGGTGGAACACAAATGCAGACATCGGATGGCCCGGGTGACTGGAGGGCTCGCCATTTGCGAGGAGCTGGACATGATGGTGTTGCAAGGTGCTTCATGGGCCGTGCTGTAAACAGGTGTAAGGTGGCCTGGGGTGTTGGGGGCCGAGGGGATTGACGAGGGGAGTGTTAGAAAGCTGGGGAGGGAAGGACCAGAGAGGTTGTGTAGAGAGGGTGGGGTGGGGACCTGTGCCTGCGAGAGTAGGCCGCAACCCAGCAAGCAGAGCAGGCGTGTGGAGGGCCCAGGGAGCTGGCCTGTCCCGCCATCGCTGCCGAGGGGCGAACTTAAGGGTGACCTGGTCAGAGAAAGCAGGACCGGAGTGGCTGCTAGCTTCCGTCAAGGTACTGGGTGAGGAGAGAAGAGTGGCTTGCATGGGAAGGAAACTCAGCGCGGTGTGCCGAGCTGCAGGCGGGGTCCTGAGAAGGGCTTGCTGCCTGGCTCTGGGAGGAAGGGCTTCTAGGTACATGAGTGCTTGCTGTGGATTCCGCAGTTACAAAGGATGCGCACTGCTTAATCACAGATGACGGAATATGCAGCCCTCTCCGTGAATTCCACCAGGTTGGTGGGTTCTCACAGAATGCTTTTGTTGTTTGCTTGACTCTTGTGTCTTAGCCAGCTTGTGGTTGCCACTGACAACTCTTTAAGTTAAAGAGTAAGGCTGAGGGGCTGGGGTTGTGGCTCAGTGGTAGAGCGCTTGCCTGGCACATGTGAGGCCCTGGGCTCCATCCTCAGCTCCACATAAATGAACAAATAGTTGTCCATCTACAACTAAAGAAATATTAAAAAAAATAATAATAATAAGACTGAAGTGCCAGTTAAGATAGGTCAGAGTTTGCTGGGTGCTGTGGTGCATGGCCATAATCCCAGCAATTTGGGAGGCTGAGGCAAGGGGATTGCAAGTTCAAGGCCAGCCTCAGCAGCTTAGTGAGGCCCTGTCTCAAAATAAAAAATGAAAAGGGCTGGGGATGTGGCTTGGAGGTTAAGCACCCATGGGTTCCATCCCTAGTGTCAAAAAAAAGACGTATCAGATCTTGACTGTCAGACAGTGAGGTCACGATGACTCGGTTGACTTAGACCATAGTTTTGAACACTGGGGGGGGGGGGGGGGTGTTTCCTCAATTTTGGGGTACCGTGCACGGTGTAACAGCCATGGGTACTTCATATTGAGTTTAATCTGCATTATTAACATTTTTTCCATTCTTTCCTGAATGGAGACAATCAAGAACACAACGTGTTGAGCGCTTCTTTGTGTTTCTGCCAGCGTCTGTGGTGTAGGTATTCCCAGCAGGGCACGTGGCACAGCACTGATGTGACGTTCCTGAATGCAGCGCTGGAGAAAGATGTGCACGTACACCTTTTGTCCACCTCCATCATACAGCTGATCGTACAGCTGTAGATACAAATAACCCCAGTGCACAGATAATAGTGAAATATAGTAAAATCAGAGAATGGCAGTCTGAGCACTTCCTTGTTTTTGATATACTTAATGGTAAGATGTGTAATTCTGATTTTTAATAAAGGCTGTGCTTAATAATAATTTCACAGCATTCCTCTGAGAGCCAGCACTAGCCACGGTTGAGGACATGCCTGCCAGTGGGCGCGCGGGTGCAGGTGCTGGTGAATTCATGGATCTTTTACTTAGAGGATGAGTCTAAACTAGAGGTACCAGTTCAAGAGTTGTTCCCAGGCTGGTTTGCCCTTGGGGGTAAATGACACTGCTGGGGGAGGGAGTGGAAAGAGTGAGCAGACTAAGGAGAGACCAGGGGCACGCTGCTGGGTCACACTCACTGTCATTTGCACGAGGAGGGAAGAGCCAGGCTACAGGGTCCCGGCGGGTGAGGTCTAGGGGCGGCAGGAGCCTCCTTGGAGGGACTGCTCTCGAGCAGCAGGAGCACCTGCTGGCACACAAGAAAGCGGAAAAGGAAACTTGCAGCCTCAGAGGTTTTTGAGACGCTGCCTTCAGGGTAGTTTGCGTCTGCGTGGCTGCGCATTTGCTGCAGCAGGCCAGACGCTCCTGCTTGCTGTTGGTACGGACCCGCAGCAGAGGGCTCACTCAGCGCTGAGCTGTGGGTAGCAGCGTGCCGTTTGCGTGTCCCCCCGTTTTGCTGACTGGAAGACTGCAGTAGACCTGAGTCCTCATGAACACTTGCGTCTCAAAGGAAGGGTTCTGGAATGGGTGAGGACGCGGCACGGGTGTGGTCAAGGTCACTGACATGTCGATACCCACGTGTCTCTCAGGGTGCTCGTGAAGTTCATCATAGGTGCTCGGGGCTGTGACGTGCCTGTGGAGGACCGAGAGGACCCCTATTCCTGCAGGCTGCTCAACATCTCCAACCCAGGTAGGTCGTCCTCCTCCAAGCTACATCCACAGCTCAGGTGTTGAGTAAAAGTTACTAAGTTGAGTGGCATGGAGCCTGGGTTTTTTTGAGGGGGGGGTGGGTACTGGGTATTTTTTTAATATATATTTATTTGGTTTTAGTTGTACACAATGCCTTTATTCTTATGTGGTGCTGAGGATCGAACCCAGGCCACGCATGTGCTAAGCGAGTGCTCTACCGCTAAGCCACAACCCCAGCCCCAGGGGTACTGGGTATTGAACTCAGGGGCACTCGATCACTGAGCAACCCCAGCCCTATTTTGTATTTTATTTAGACACAGGGTCTCGATAAGTTGCTGAGGTTGGCTTTGGACTCTCGATCCTCCTGTCTCAGCCTCCCGAGCTGCTGGGATTACAGGTGTGCACTATCACACCCCACTGGAGTCTGTCTTTTTTTTTTTGGTACCAGGTATTGAACTCAGGGGCAGTAAGTGCCTCACCATTGCTAAGGCTGGTTTTGAACTTGCGATCCTCCTGCCTCAGCCTCCCAAGTGCTGGGATTACAGGCGTGTGCCAGTGCGCCTGGCCTGGAGTCTGTTTTTAACAGACAAAATATTTGTCATCAGAATTTGTGTCTCTTCCTTCTCCAACAGAGTGACTAATCACTTAGGGTACCTGTAGAACTTCTTGACAGATACAGAATCCTAGGATCCAGAAGAGGATTCTTCAGTGACCTTCAGATGCATCTGGAAACTCCTTATGCTTAGATACATCATGAATTACTGGATTCTGAACTTTGGAAACTGCTGATTTCACCAGTTAATTTATAACAGTCTTGATACAAATACTTGTAAATCAGCTTTTTCTTAGAATTATTGCCTAAGCTTCTACAAAAGGAATCATAAAAATTTGAAATGCAAGTAGTATTTTTTGATTCTTAGAGTTAAAAATGCGTGGGAGCTCGGTATGGTGGAACATGCCTGTAATCCCAGGTGCTGGGGAAGCCGAGACAGGAGGGTCACAGTGTGAGGCCAACCTTGGCAACTTAGTAAGGCCTTGTCTCAAAATAAAAAGGGTTGGGGTGGGGTAGCTCAGTGGTAGGGCACTTGCCTAGGATGTCAGAGACCCTGGGTTCAACCCCCAGTACCACACACAGAGTTGGCAGGGATTCTGGTGAGGATGAAGAAAACTGATGCTGGTTAGGTTTTCTGTGTCACCAAGGAACCAGTTTTAGGAAGCGCTGACTCTTCCTCAGCATTTCCTGTATGTTTGTTTGTTTACTAGCACTTCCTGTTACGTTCAGCTGTGACTCTAAGGGGGGTTCAGCTCTTCCCGGTATTCAGTGTGCTGAGTATGAATTCTGTTATTCTGAGGTTTGTCCAACCTTTGCAGTTACCTTACCTTGCTTTTTTTTTTTTATTTTTATTTTTTGTGGTACCGGGGATTGAACTCAGGGGCACTCGACCACTGGGTCACATCCCCAGCCCTTCTTTGTGTTTTATTAGAGACAGGGTCTCACTGAGTTGCTAAGTGCCTCGCCACTGCTGAGGCTGGCTTTGAACCTGCGATCCTCCTGCCTCAGCCTCCCGAGTGCTGGGATGACAGGCGTGCGCCACCCGCGCCCGGCTTACCTCACTTTCAGAGGCAGTGCTAGCGTACTGGTCAGACTGGCTCTGCGCTGGCTGTGTGGCCTTCTGTGCCTGCCTTTCGTCCCCTGTAGATGGAGGTGAAAGAGCTGCCTCGTGGCACTGCCGTAAGGAGGGCGCAGGCTGCCGCAGCGGCTGGAAGGGCTCCTGGGGCGGGGAGCAGGGCGCCCCCACCAGGAGCCTGAAGAGGTGCCTGTGCGGGGCTGGCACAGCGTGGGCAGTGCTCTCTATTATCTCATTTTAAAGAGCCTGCCTTTTTATGAGGTTGGGTTTTAGTCAGCTTTTTTAAGTAGATTGAGCTGTGTATTGGGTCTGTGTTATAAAGCGGAGTCTCTTACTTAGGGTGTCTAATGAACCAATGTGTTAATTAATGTTGCTGTTCTAAGCAGAACGTTGTATGTAATTGTGTTGTTCTGGGAGGGGGTCCTTTAGCTTTCACTGGAAGCCTACAGGGTCCTGAACTCCTTAAAAAGTTGCATTGGTGATGATGTGGTAGCCTACGGCAAGTTATCCTTGAAAACCAAAACCAGACCACAACCAGGAAAACCCTTCAGAACCTTTAAACTAACTGGAACTTCCAGTCTGAAGGACTGTTATGCACTAATAGTGACTTTTGCATTAGTAAAAAATTTCGATATAAGTGATCAATGGGTTACACATTTTTTTAAATATATAAAATCTAAATTAATGTTAAATCTAATTTTATCTTTTCAAATACCCCAAAAGCATTTATGGTTATAAATGCTTAGAAGGTCATGCTGGGCATTAATCATGACACTGTGCTGTGCGTGTCTGGTTAGCAGCATTATCAAAGCAGCGGGCTTTCTGGGTCCAGGGAGCTTGAGTGCAAGGCATGGTTAAGACAGAGAATCACTAAGACTGTTGCGATGTGTTTGACCAGTTGCTTTTAGCAGACATGCTTCTACTTTTGATGTCCTTTATTTCTCGCACATACGGAAGAGAGAGTTTTCGTTGTTCAGTGTACGTGGAGTCTGGACGCTGACGGAGCCAGCCCAGCCCATGGCCGCAGTCTGTCCTCGCCCTTCCTGCTCACGTCTGTGACTGACTGGGCACCCTCACTTCCCTTTAGTCACGTTTTGTTGAAGATCCAAGTGTAAAATAGCTCCTAGGCACTCTGAGGTTGAGATCAAATGATCTACAGGTGTGTGGAAAGAAATTCTAAGGTTTTAAAAGTTTTAAGTTTATTTTAACTTTTAATTTTTTATGTGGGGCTTAGGGTCAAACCCAGGGCCTCCTGCATGCTAGGCAAGAACGTTACCATTGACCTGCACCCCCAGCCCTCATACGATTTTTTACTTGTCTGAAAATAAGGAAATAATAATCTTTATTAATACTGAACATATAGTGTGACCAAAATGTATGTTCCTGTGCACACAAATGTAAGTAAATATGTGGGTTTGCATGTGCACTTTTTTTTAAACCGATGGATTGATATAATCAAAATTTGAACACTGGGCTGGGGCTGGGGCTGGGGCTGGGACTCAGTGGCAGAGCACTTGCCTAGCACCTGTGAGGCACTGGGTTCCATCTTCAGCACCACATACAAGAATAAATTTTTAAAAAGGCATGCTGTCCAGGTACAACTACAAAAAAAAATTTTTTTGATTTTTTAAAAATATTTATTTATTTGCTTTAGTTGTACACAGTGCAATGCATTTATGTTTATGTGGTGCTGAGGATCGAACCCGGGCCGCGCACGTGCTAGACAAACGCTCTACCGCTGAGCCACAACCCCAGCCCCTTTTTTTTTTTTTAATTTAAACACTGTACAGCTCTAGAAGATAGTAAGAACTTTGATATAAAAACTTTATTTATTTATTTATTTTTTTGGTACCGGGGATTGAACTCAGGGGCACTCGACCACTGGGCCACATCCCCAGCCCTTTTTTGTATTTTATTAGAGACAGGGTCTCACTGAGTTACTAAGTGCCTCGCCATTGCTGAGGCTGGCTTTGAACTCGCGATCCTCCTGCCTCAGCCTCCCAAAGTGCTGGGATTACAGGCGTGCGCCACCGCGCCCGGCGATATAAAAACTTTAAAAAAATAAGTTTTATATCATTTCTCGAAATAGCTCTGATATTCTTGGCCACATTGACAGTTTCACGTGATCTCTGGCGAGTCGCTGGTGGTGACTGGGGGATGAACTGGGGAGGTCTGGGTGTCCATCAGCTGCCTGGGGGCGGAGAAGGAGCACGGGCTTTGGACTCCTTGCCGCTCGGTTGGGTGCCTGCTCCGCCACTCTCTGCAGCTTCGGGTGGGTGGCTTACGGTCTCTGTGCTTCAGTTTCTGGACCTGCAAACTGGAAACAGGCCCCCCACGGGAGCCTGTGAAGACGGGGTGCCGGGGAGGGGCCAGGCGGTCGGACGCCGGCTGTCGGCGTTGTGGAGGTGATTTCTACTTGTCTGCCGTTGTAGCCAGGCGTTTTTAAATTGGCTGACAAGAAGCAGCATTTGGGGGACCTGCCTCTCAAGACCAGATTTCAGGGCTGCAGTCAGTACGTTTTTATTACTTCTATTCATCCAGTTCTTATGGTTGACTTGCATTTAGAGTCTCCTGTGATTTTTTTTTTTTTTTTTTTTAAAGCTTTTTTTTTTTTTTTTTTTTTTTAATATTTATTTATTTGCTTTAGTTTTACACAATGCGTTTTATTCAATGCGTTTTATTTGTACATGGTGCTGAGGATCGAACCCGGGCCGCGCACGTGCTAGGCGAGCGCTCTACCGCTGAGCCACAATCCCAGCCCCTCCTGTGATTTTTACGTGTGTGTGCACACGTGTGTGCAAAACACTGAAGGCTGTGCTGATAATTGAATGACTTAGATTTGACTGGAAACTTCATTCTTAAATTTCAAAATAGGTTTTTGTTTCAGGGAACAGCCTTGATTTTCAAGCATTGAAAAAAAAATTGCCATTTGAGAAAGAATCATGTGATTTTGCTATTAAGTCCACTACTCTTTTTTTTTTTTTTTAATGGATACTGGGACTTGAACCCAGGGAAACTTCACCTCTGAGCTACATCCTCAGCCCTTTTTTTTTTTTTTTTTTTTTTCCTGATACAGGGTCTTGCTAAGTTGCCTAGGGCCTCACTATGTTCTGAGGCTGGCCTCAAAATTGTGATCCTCCTGCCTCAGCCTCTGGAGTTGGTGGGATTCCAGACTCCACTACTTCTTGTTAGTGAAGGGAAAGTTCACATCTGTCTGTGTAAAACCCCTCTCCTCCTTACTTCCATAGTTCTGAATCAGGAAATCGAGGCCTTCAGCCTTTCCGAGGAAGGCTCATCAGGGCTCTCTGCGGCCAGAGTCGTGAGCGTGAGCTTCCGCGTGCTCCATCCGATCGTCATCACCAGCCTGGGGGTGTTCCACGATGCCAGCGACGAGGGTTTCCGGAGGGACATCACGGTCAGGCTCTACCAGGCGGAACAGGAGGTACGCGCCTCACTGGGAAGCCCAGCTCTTCCTCCTGCGTGCCACCGGCGGGTCGCCAGGCAGCTCTCTGGTTGGAGGCTCCCTTTTCTTGCCCCTCAGATTGAGTTCGTGGTAGTGCAATATGTCATAAGTGCTGGTTTGGGAGCGATCACCTGTGAATAAATGTGTTAGATCTAGAAAACGTAATAGATTCACAGTTCCCAGCCTAAACTCCCCTACACCTCAAGGATTTCAAAATCTAGTAATGGAGGGGGCTGGGGATACGGCTCAGTTGATGGAGTGCTTGCCTCGCATGCACAAGGCCCTGGGTTCAATCCCCAGCACCACCAAAAGAAAAAAATGATCTAGTAATGGATATAAAAAGCTTGGGACTCTTAGGATCTCTTCCAGTTTGTCTCTTCCAGCCCTTACAATCTGTAATCCAAGGTTAATAGCTGCTTCAGATCTTTTTTTGTAATGAAGATGTATGGGAAGTGTAAGTTTACAACAACTGAGGTCACTCTATTCCTGAATTCGGGGAAGTCTGCTTCAAATCAAAGAAGCAGAGAATGGCATTGTATCTAGGAGGACCTGTTTCTGGGTTTTAAATGTACAGAAAACTAGAGAATTGTGCAGTGAGCACCCCAGCCCCCAGTTATGGTCTGCAGTGGTCCACATCTTGCTGTTTATCACTACCTGTGTTCATCCATCTTTCAAAAATGTCCTTCAGAGAGGTTTTGGGAATGGTGCACTTCACCCTGCACATCCAGCATGCTGCCATCGACCCGACTTCAACATCCGTTGATAGTTCTTAAAACTGCGTCAAGTGGAACGTGCAGCATTCTCCTGCATAGACCTGCTTGCCCCAGACTCCTGTCAGAGCGCGCAGGACACATCCCGGGGAAGTTCCCTGTGTCCTTCCTGGTCTGCTCCGTCCTCGTCCTCCAGAGGCTGCTGCTGTGGGCCTGCTTGCCGTCCGCTGGCCTCGCCCGTGCTGGGACCTGGACAGGGGTGGGACCGTGCGGCGGGGCTCTGCGCAGGGCTCCTGTTGCCCCGGTTTCCGACTCTCGTGTCCGGCGGTGGCTGGTTCTCCTGCAGTCTCCTCACTAGCTAGCCAGCAGCGGCGTGCACCCTGCCCGGTCTCCTCGGGGCGTCCGGGTGTGTGCAGGGTCACGATTGTCGACTTCAGTCTCCTGCTCCCAGGGTCAGCTCCTCTTGGTCACAGTCTGCCATCACTTTCATACAATGCTAGAAAGTTTGTTTCTTAATAGACATTGTAAAGTTTGGTCCTTTTTTATCCCGTCCTAGAATTTCTGATTGTATAAAGTGTTTATTCCATTTACTTTTTTTTTTTTTTTTTTTTTTTTTTGTGGTGCTGGGGATTGAACCCAGGGCCTTGTGCATGTGAGGCAAGCTCTCTACCAACTGAGCCGTATCCCCAGCCCTATTTTTTTTTTTTTTTAAGTTGTGGATGGACACAATACCTTTATTTATTTTTATGTGGTGCTGAGGGTTGGACCCAGGGCCTCACCTGTGAGGGCTGAGCCTCTCCACTGATCCCCAGCCCTGCTGCTTGTTTTTATTCTGCCTTTTCTGTTGTTCCCACTTTTCCTTTTCTGCCTTCTTATGGGTCCACTGAATACTTGTTGGAAGGCTGTTTTTGATTTCTGTTCTCGCTTTGGCTCCAGCTCTTGGTGCCATGTCTTGTGTGCGTGGTTGCAGTAAGGATCAAGTGTTTGTTCCAGTCTCCTGTTTCTGTCGTCCCCTCCACGTACAGCACGGGAGTGTTTCCTCTGCGCCCCTCGGCTGTGGTTGCCCTGTGGGTTTCCTGTGTGTGCGCCACTGTCATCCGCCCTCAGTCCCACAATACTTGTTACAGTTTTTGCTTTAAACAGCTGAGTGCATGTTAAGGGAACGGACTCTTGGACGTTTGCCCACATGCTTACGGTTTCTGATGCTCCCCGAGTATCCAGTTTCCATCTGATACCATTGTCTTCAACCCAGATGATGACCTCAGTGTTTCTCACACACAGGTTTACTAATGATAAGTTTACTTAGTTTTCATTTGTCTGAAAATATATTTATTCTTTTTTTTTCCCCCCTTTATTACTGTGAATTTTTTTCTGGGATTTTGCAGTTTTTTTCCCCCTCTAGTATTTTAAAGCTGCACCCCAGTGTTTTTGCCAATAGCTGTGCTAGGGAGAATGCAGCCGCCCTTCCCGTCGTTGTTGGCATGGGGTGTGTGCAGTGTGGTGTGTCTGTTAGGGGCGCCCTTTAAGATTCTTTATTTTTTGTTGTGAACAATCTGCATGTGTTGCACCTTGGAGTGATTCTCTCTGTTCTGTTCAGGGTTTGCCAGGTTTCTTTAAACTGCAAATGCATCTCTTCGCAAATTTGGGGATTTTCAGCTATTTTTCAGAACCTTCTCCATCTCCCCTTCTCCTTTTCGCTCCTCCTGGGAATTCCGATTCCGTGGTGGTTTTTTTTTTTTTTTTTTGTACTGGGGATTGAACCTGGGATGCTTGACCTCTGAGGCACATCTGCAGCCATTTTTATTTTGAGACAGGGTCTTAGGACCTCCCTAAGTTGCTGAGGCTGGCCTCCCGAGTCTCTGGGATTGCAGGTGTGGCCCCGGCACCCGCCCTGTGTGTGCTTGTTGCTTCTTTTGGTATCGTCCCCTTTGTGAACCACTGTTCATTTTTCCAGTGGTTTTCCTGTTTTTAGGAGTTGTATGATTTTTGTTAATCTATATTCAAGTTCCTTTACTCTTTTACTATCTCAATTATGCAATTAAGCCTATCCAATGGATTTTTTATTTTAGATTTTTTTTGGATATCCTCTTCAATTTTCATTTGAAAGCTCTCTTTCGCAGTTCCTGTGTATCCATTACTGTGAGCATGCTTCTCCCTGCAGACACTTGCCTGTAGTTCTAAAGACTGTTTTAAAATCCTTGACTGCTTGTCCAGCTCACCTGGGGCCTGTCTGTATCGTCGTCCGTCTTGAGTGCAGTGACATTTCTGTTTCATCTTTTGTCCAGTAACTTCACCTGTGTCCCTGATGCCGGGCGAGTCGCTGTGGAGCTTGAACCCGCTGTCTTCCTAGGAGAGCGCTGGGTTCCTGCTCCCTTTCAGCAGTCATGCCGGCCAGATCCAGGCTCTCCACGGCTTCCCTTGCCGAGGATAGCGACTGAAATCTCTGTTCAGTTCTCTGGGCCTCAGGTGGGCTGCTCCCGTCCCCTGACCAGCCACAGGTTGGGGCAGAATCCACAGGCAGACCTGCGGCTCTCCCTCCGCGGCCTTTCCTTGCAGGGGCTTCCTCTTTGCTGCTTGATGTGTCTGTGCCAACTCCATCCTCTTGATTCTGTAAAGAAGTTTACAAAGGGCTGGGAGGCGGCTCGTTGGTACAGCATCCCCGGGTTCAGTCCCAGTACTGCCTGCCCCACAAAAGATTGAATCGATATTGGAGTTCAGAAAGGTAACTGAAATACCAGCACTCTGAATTCTGCTGTTGTCCTGATTTAGGGATTCGAATTACTCTTGAATTTTGGTGTACTCAATTGTCTTAGTGCATGTAGTCTTTTTAAGAACTATTTGTAATGCTTGCGTTATCAGTCAAGTTGTTTAGTTCAGACACATGACACTTTGATCATGTTGAATAACTTCTCGCTGTGTTCTTAGCTAGGGAGAAGTCTGTAGTTTCTGTCTTCGAGGAGGGACTGGGCTGAGGTCCATACTAAAGGGTTCATGGGCAGACACGGTGCCAGAGTACCCTCACTTCATTTCTAGAACTAGTGTTCATGCAAGAAGTCGTCCTAACCCACTGGTAATCCATGGACGCACCCGTGGTCATGACATTCTGCTTGGTCTTGATCCCTCTGGTGACTTCTTTTAAAAAAAAAAAAAAATTATTTGCTTTATTTGTACACAATGCATTTATTTTTACGTAGTGCTGAGGATCAAACCCGGGCCACACACATGCTAGGTGACAGCTCTACCGCTGAGCCACAACCCCAGCCCCTTCTCTGTTGACTTCGTGTATAAGAATAGTCATGGAAGAAGAAAGTGCTCCTGCCCCACAGTGACATCCTGAGAATTGTCCTTGTATAGTCCCCGTTTTGCTTGAGATTAGATTCCTTTTTGTGGTTTCTCCTATTCTTACTTCCTGTAGAGAGTCTAGCAGTTCATATGAAGGGGTTTCTGAGCGCCTTCTCTTCTCCGCAAGTCTAGTCCTCAGTCTGTTGGGCGCCCTCAGGAGCTCTGGGGTTGGACACTGAGTTGCTTAACACCCACTCCCTTCCCTGAATGCTGCACGTTTCAAATTCTTTTTTGAATTTCTTGGTCACATTTCTTTTTAAGGTCAAGTATGTGAGAACTTCATGACAGTTTTGATTATCTTCTGTTTATTTAATAGCCACAGGGACACTAGAAAACCCCAAAGTTGCCGAAACCTCAGTGACACGATGTTGGTGACCGTGGTTGGGGTGACTGTGGATCTTGCTGACCGAGGTGCAGTGTTTGTCTTTGTTTTCACGTCTCTTCTCCCCCATGTGCAGGAGGCCCTCTTCACTGCGCGCTTCAGTCCGCCGAGCTGTGGCGTGCAGGTGAACAAGCTGTGGTACAAGCCCGTGGAACAGTTCATCTTACCTGAGGTAAAGGCACAGCGACCGCCCCTGCCAGCCAGCGAGGCAGCCCTGCAGGACGGGCGGGTGCTGGGCGTGGCCTACTGGAAGGTAGTACTTGGCTTAGGCTCCAGCCCTCAGGGTCAGAACCACACCTGGGAAAAGTCTCGCACCTGGCCGTGTTGGCTTCTTGCAGTAGACAGCTCATGACTGTCCCAGGGAAAGCCTTGTGGGGGCGCTGATGGACAGACAGACACAGGCATTTTGGTAATTCAGACTGTTTGCTTATCTAAAGAAGGAAGGACAGCCAGGTGTGGTGGCACATGCCCCTAATCCTAGTGACTCAGGAGGATCACGAGTTCAAAGCCAGCCTCAGCAACTTAGGACATAACCAACTCAGCAAAACCCTGTCTCTAAATAAAATACCAAAAAGGGTTGGGGCTCAGTGTGTCCAGTCTTCTGTGTGCTGGAGATGCCTCGCCTGCTGGGCCTCAGCAGTCCTGGAGTTGGCCACAGTGTGCCACAGGACGAGGTGGCTGCCGGTGTGCACGCCGGGGTTCCTCAAGGGCTGTGTGTAGCTCTTGGGAGTCGAGCACAGCACGCGAGAAGACTGGTTGATTCTGTGAATGCCATGGGACCTCTCACCACTTAACAAACCTCTCCAATAAAAGCAACACTGAAACACGGGAAGCAGGAGAAAATGCAGGTAAGCTAAAGGAAAGCCATGAAAACCACCAACATCTCACAACCCAGGAGTGATCACATTTTAAGATTTTGACTTCCGTGCATGTATAGACGTTAGGATTATACTTTCCACCCTGTTTTATAGTTCAACACATCAAAAACATTTTTTATATAAGGTATCGTTCACTATTTTAATGCCTGCACAAAATCACACTATATGGCATTATTGTCATTCTTTTTAACGTTAGCTGCATGTTGATGTGTTGAAATTTTCCAGTGTTATGAAACAGATGATAGTGAGCTTCATTCCACTGCTGTTCTGTGTGCATCGCTGGTTGGTTTCTTTGGATGAGTCATTGGACCACAGGGCATATATGTTTTGAGTCTTTTTAGAAGGCATTTTAGCGATTTGTATCAATTTGAATAATCATTAGCATTATATGAGAGTGCCTATGTCTTTTTATTTCCTGTATTTTTTTTTTCATTATGAACTTGTTTCCTTTCACTTAAAAATTTTTGTAGTTATAGATGAACAGCACGCCTTTATTTTGTTTGTAAGTGCCGCGGGTACCATTAGGTCATCCTTTATTTAGGATTAAGGGTGTGGCTCAGCTAGGTAGTGCTGGCCAAGCATTGGATCTCAGTATTGGAAGGAAACTGTTCCTGGTTGGTTCGTATGTTTACCCAGAAAGTACCTGCTGGTGCCAGGCTGGGCCTCGTCCAGACTCAGCACGAGAGGCTGATGCCCAGCGGCTCACGAGCTGTGGGTGCGCTCCCTGTGCGCAGAGTGCCGCTGAGAACGTCGCCTGGACCTGGTGGGCTTGGCTCCCGTAGACTGGGCAGGCCAGTGAGAGTCCCTCCTGTCCGCTTGCCCCAGTGGGGGCAGAGCCTCACGCAGACTCATTCCCACGGGGAGGGTCATTTTGTCCCGGGGACCAGGAGCACTGGCACGAGGTTGGGTGCTGCCCGGAATCATCTGAAGCCCGACGCAGGCCTGCTTTTCACACAAGATGGAGAGGACTGGTCTGAGAAGGGATGCAGGGCAGAGCCCCGGGAGGGGGCGGGGAGCGGGGCGTGCCACCCAGGTAGAGGGCCATTCCAGAGACCTGGGCCCACGCCGGGGGCTGCCGGGATGCGCCGTAGGTGTCAGTGTGCACTGCTCGGCCGCTGCTCTCGTCTGGACCTGGGTCTTGCTCCTTGAGAGCAGTGTCTCAGCCAGGGGCAGTCTGTTCTCGGGGGACATTCAGCAATGCTTGGTGACACTGCCCAAGCTGGTGTCTGGTGGCCGAGGGTCAGGACAATGCTGCATGTCCTTGTCGCACAGGAAAGAGTGGCCTGGCCCAGCGTCAGTGTGCTGAGGCTGAGGAAGAGGAGGAAGAGGAACCTTTTTAAATTGGTTTCCTGGATGGTCTATAATACATATTAGCTTTATTGGGAAAAAAATAGAACCATGGCTTGGTGTGGTGGCCAGTCGTAATCCCAGTTGCGTGGGAGGCTGAGACAGGAGGTTGCGAGTTCAAGGCCAGCCTGGGCAGGGCAGCAGGACAGAGGCTGGAGGTGCAGCTCAGTGGTGGAGCACCCCCGGGTGCCGTCCCAGCAGCCACCAACACACCACACACACACACACACACACACACACACACGTCTGTGCAGGAAGCACGGAGCCAGAGTGAACATGGGAAACGTCCCGGAGAGGAAAGCGCGCGTGCCTCGCGTTTCCCGCCTGGTCAGGAGTCTCCTCCTTTTCTCTGGGTTCTGTGTCTGGGCACGAGTGGCCGTGAACGCGTTGCTCCCTCCTGTGGAAGTCCTTGGTGTCCTGGCAGCTCACGGCAGACATGGGCTGCAGGTGTGTGAGGGAGAGGAGGACCAGCGAGGCGCAGCCTGGGCTCACGGGCAGGCGGATGCCGCTCCCGCGGGTTCAGTGGTAGGAGGTGATTTTCTGAGCCAGGCCTGGTGGCATGTGCCTGTGATCGGAGCACTCAGGAGGCTGAGGGGTCATCTCCTTTGGGCCAGGGAACTCTTGGGGCACCTACTTGATCAGAGTGTCGCAGACAGGCGCAGTGGAGTTGGGTGCCCCCGAGGGAGCACGGGGAGAGCGGGTCGGGGGCCAGGCGTCAGGCGCACGGTGGACAAGAGCTGCTGACCTGTCGGGGCATCTTGGGCTTGGTCTCAGGATGAGGCGGGGCTTTCCTTGGCACACTGGCTCTTCCTGTGGTCAGCACCTCCCCTTTTGCTTTTCGATGCTAGCCTTCTGTTTCGCTCCTTCATCTGTCACCCCCTGTGGGCTGGTGGCCTGTCACTGCAGCCCGGACTGCTCTTGTCTGGCCGCTTGCTGAACCCTGTGTGCATGTCCCACGGGCGTCCTACTGGGGACATGCCCTCTGTCCTACCCCTTCTTGTCTTCAGCCTGGTGTCTCCACCTGAACCAGCCCCGTGGACACATCCTCGACTCTCCAGTCCCAGTGCCAGCAGGCCCCGCCACTCCTTTATTCTAGCTGTGTCTTGATGAGTCCTTCCAAACTCGCGGCTGCTGAAGTTTCAGAGCAAGTGCAGAGAACCAGGCAGAGACTGCTAGGCCGGGTGGGCTCCCTCCACCTGGCGCCCTGCTCACACCCCAGCGCTGGCTCTCCCGTTAGTTCAGCTAGAGATGGTCGAGGCCCCCAGATGGCACCACCTGAATTCAGAAAGCCCGTGTGCGGACCACACGCCAGTCGTGGCTTCGAATGGTGCTGGCGGGTCAGTGCTTCAAGAGAGCCTCCGTGGGGACCTGACCCGCCGTCTGCACTGTGCTCGGTTTGGGCCTCGACCCGATGGCAGCGGTGGGGAAGGAGCGCGCTTCGGCCCAGGAGGATGGCCAGGCGCCGCACGTCTTCCAGGTTGGCCTCTTCTCCCCCAGACGCCACAGCCTTGCCACAGCCTCGAAGCCTGGCCCTCCATAGTGGCCAGCGGGCACTCTGTTTTGAGGTCTGCTGTAGTGGCCAGTGGGTAGTTGTGAGGCCCGCTGTAGTGGCCAGCGGGCACAGGGCGTTGAGGCGTTGGTTTGCCGCCTGAGCCCTGCTCTCGCAGCTCCTCCGGTTCCAGGGATACTGCCTCCTCTCCCAGGTGAGCGGGGCCGCCCCAGCCGAGGCAGTTCCTGGCCCCTCCTGCCCTCCAGTCGGCCCCAGCGTGTGCTTGCTCTTTCCCAACCTTTGCAGGACCTGGTACTGCCCTCCCTGCCCGCCCTCTGCCCTGGCTGCTCTCGGAGGCCCCTCCCGATTCCCTCCCCTGCTGCAGCCCCGGTCTTCTGGCTTCGTGTCACAGGGGTGTCACCTTGGTGGTGCCAAGCCCTTCATGGTGTTGTGTGTGCCCTGCGGTTGCTCCCGCTTTTCTGACCAGAGCCCTTCGGGACAGCACTCCTGGTGATGGGCCTCTGCCGAGCCCCGCCCCGGCAGTGACGTCCCTCCTCATGGAGCCTGGTCTTGGCGTATTTTGATAATTTCACATTAGGATAATTTTAAGATATGGGCTCTTTCATTTTTGTTTCTGATCTTGAAACACAGCCCAAGGCTTGGTGAATCACACACACCGAAATGGTCAAGTAATGGCTTGGGTCTGGAAGAAGACTGACCCTAAATGTGCTTGTTGGTCATGTGTTCCAGGTTCACATTTTTTTTTCATGATTATCAAAGTATGGAAACGTATGAAAGTGATGTGTGTTCATTGTTCAAAATCTGGCAGAATACAGAAAGGTTTAAGGACGGGACTCACCCACCTGTTGCTCGATATATTTGGTGTGTATTTCTTCCTGATCTTATTTTCTCCCCTCTGTACGCGTGTCTATTTATGGGAAGGCTTTTGTTTTTATAAAACTCAGATTTGGCCTAGAGGGTCAAGGACACCTAGGAAAGGTAGGGAGGGGAGAGTCTTGGAAAGGACAGCTCGCGCTCTCCTGCGCTGCTGGCGGTCACAAGCCTGTCTTCTGAGGAGAGCACACTTCAGAGCAGCCCTCTGGGGCAGGCCGCGCGCTCTGTTTTATTTGGAACTGGGAGGCAGGACCTCAGCTGCCCTGTGTCTGCAAGATCAGCCCAAGGAGGCCGGGGCCCCACCTAGGGCCTGGGGCTTGCAGGTGATAAAGGTTAAGGGCAAAGGACAGGCTCTTGCAGTGTCTTTATCTGCTTTGAGGGTGGAGAAGAAAAGTTTTGACCCATTGCTTACCACAAAAAAAAAAAAAAAAAAAAAAAAAAAAAGTTTGTAAGCCCTGGACTGGACCGGACCTAGCTCATGAGAAAGGTTCACTTTTCTCTCGTTTCCTGTGATGTCGGCTGAACTAGGCGACACTGCAGTCCTTCGCCTTTTCATCTCCTGCGTGAGACTGCCGAGACGGCAGAGCTGGGTCTTCGTGCGCTCCGGGAGGTCGTGCTTCTTGGCTTTAATTCCACACTGTGTGTTTGGCAAGTGGTTGCGGTTCTAGTTAGGCCATTCTCCTCTGGGGGACGTGCTGGTTGGAAAAATGGCGAGATGCTTGTGTCCACTGGGAACCATCAGTTTGACAGTGGAAACCAGAAATGGCAGCGCGAGAAGTGGCAGTGAGGAGAGGGGACAGGTTGGCGTGGTGGCAGATTGGGCCTTGGTGGCTTCTGTTTCTGGAGGAAGCAGAGGAGGTGGCAGTGGAGCTGAGACTGAGCGGGGCCAGGAGCCAGCTCAGACTGAAAATGGACCACAGAGAAGCCAGAAGGTGTCGGGACCGACACGCGCCAGACCTTGGGGCGGGGACGCCGACCTGCTCAACTCGGCGTTCAGTGGTGACAGCCACAGAAAAGCTTGTCGGAGACCATGAGGAGGCATTCATGCATATTTGAATTTAAAACAAAATAATGTATTAAGTGGTAAACAACTCTGAGAAACTACTTCCAGTGACCACAGTGTGCCCAGGGTTGAGGCAGTGCTCTGTCAAATCGCACATAGATTAACAGAGAGCAGGGAGCTCAGTAACCAGGCGACACAAGAGGACAAGGCCGCTGGCATCACAAGTGCCGCTGAGCGGGGCTCGAGCCCTGCACCCCCCGGCACTCTCAGAACCTGCTCCTGAGGTAGCAGGGAGGACTTTGGAGAAGCAGCTCAGCGGCGGCGCGTGCCTGCACACGCAAACCCCGCCTGAGAGCCTCACCTCTGGGAATCTCGTTCTTAGACGACCAGCTGTTCGGGGAAACGCATGGTCACACCAGGACACTGCCCCGCGGGGGCGGCCACTGTGGGGCAGCTGCAGAGGTCTGCCGCAGGGAGTGTCCGGGAAGCCCGGGTGCGTCTGCCCGGCACGCTGTGCCCGCTGACGGGAGCCGCTGGCTGCATGGGGAGGCCGGGGGGGACCGGGGCCTCTGCCGCCGGCCGGGTGCACTGCAGTTGGTCCCTGGCTATGCGTGGAGACAGCAGTCACCAGGTGTCAAGGTCGCAGCATGAAAGCTTGACTGATGTGTCTTGGGAAAAAAAATAAGCTTTTCTCTCAAGTCTTAACCTAAACGCTTCTGTAACCCACACGACAACAGTAAGGAACCGGCTCGCTCTTCACCTCTTCCCCACAGAGCTTTGAAGGGACCGTGGTGTGGGAGAGCCAAGACCCCCAGGGGCTCGTGTCGGGAAACCTGCACAGTGCGACCCTGCATGATGGCGGTGGCGTCCTCCGGGTCATCACTGTAAGTAAGCTAGCCTTTGCGGGCTTTTCCTGTACCTGACGGTGCTTTCGAGTTTGCACCACCCAGGCAGCACTGATTCTTAGGTGCTTCAAGACGTGTGTAGTAGTAAGTGTTGTTAGGTCGCCTGGTGGAGACGAAAAGCTCAAATGTTCTCTGATGCTGCAGTTCTAACGCTGGTGAGTGTGTTGTCGGCCTTAGGTTGGTGCATGTTTTGGAGGCTGGGGATGTACCTCAAGTGAGTTTGATCCCCATTGCTGAAAAAAAAAAGTGCATTGTTAAAGTATAATATTTTATTTCTCAAAAAATTTTAGATCAGCATCATTTAAGAAGATTTGTTCAGTAGTATTTAGAATATTCACTGTCTTACCTTAGTAGTAAAATGTCAGCTAAAATGCTATGTAGCTGGCACATGCCTGTAATCTCAGCTACTTGGGAGGCTGAGGCAGGAGGATCACAATTTGGAGGCCAGCCTTAGCGACTTAGACTCTGTCTCAAAGCAAAAAAAAAAAAAAAAAGGAGGGGAGTGTAACTTAGTGGCAAAGTACCCCGGATTCAATCACCATTGCCAAAAAAATATACATGTAAAATAAAGTACTAGAGATAAAAGTGTTGAGTCAGATGCAGTGACATGTGCCTGTGATTCCCGAAACTCAGGAGGTTGAGGCAAGAGGATCACTTGAGCCTGGGAGTCTGTGAGACCAGCCTGGACGATATAGTGAGACCCCATCTTAAAAAAGGGAAAAATGGAAAATAAGTTGGGTGCTTGCTTTTATTTTTCTTGCTGAATCAAATCTGATTTTCTGATTCTCCTGTTTCTCATTTATTCAGAGTTACTTCAAATTTAAAACATGCAAATTAGGTAAATGTCTCCAATGTTGGGAAATGGGGAATGTGGGGCAGTGGGCGTGTGGTGTCCTCAGGCCTTCGTTCATGCTGTCTCTGGGCTAGCAGTTAGGAGTGGGCTTGGAGCCTTCCAATTCACACGCCCAGTGATTTCTTTGTATATTAAACCTGTTCACAGACATGAACGCCCAGGCGCAGTGAAGGTCCCGTGGCACGCGGTGCTGCTGCTCATGCTGACGCATTCGTTGCACCTGCTCTGCGGCGGCGTGTCACAGGACCTTACGTGTCCAGGGGAACTCGGTCCTGGGAGAGGAGAGACACCAAGCAGGCAGACTCAGCTTCACGTCCCTGCCCTCAGCCCTGGCCGTCCGCATCCTGGTCCAGGGTCCCACCCCTCTGAGAAGTCCTTGGAGTAGCAGGTCCTGTGGAGTTCATAGAGCTCTTTTTTTTTTTTTTTTTTTTTTTTTTTTTTTTTTTTTTTTTTTGTGGTACCGGGGATTGAACTCAGGGGCACTCGACCACTGGGTCACATCCCCAGCCCTTTTTTGTATTTTTTATTTAGAGACAGGGTCTCACTGAGTTGCTAAGTGCCTCGCCATTGCTGAGGCTGGCTTTGAACTCGCGATCCTCCTGCCTCAGCCTCCCAAAGTGCTGGGATTACAGGCGTGCGCCACCGCGCCCGGCAATAGAGCTCTTTTAATCTCCTTATTTTCCAGCCGAATGCCCTTGATTCTTGCCTCCCTAAGTATTTGAGTTTATTAGAGTCAAGGAAATGAGTTGACTTCTGAGTTGAGGCGTGGGTTCAGTCGTGAAGACTCAAATGCTCTGCTCTGGAGGACCACGGTGGCAGAGGGTGAAAGGTCAAGGTTAGGGGAGGGGAGGCAGCTGTAGAGAAGCGCCCGTGCAGAGGAGGGTCTTGCCCACTTGTCTCCCTGCCGCGGGCAGTGCCAAGCAGCACCCTCGTCCTACACAGGCCAGCACAGCACGGGAGAAGCAGTGAGGAGCTGGGTGCACGGCCTTCCACGGCACCGCAGCCTGGAGGGGAGGAGTGCTGGGAGTGGAGGTGTCAGGTGCGTGTGCGGGTGCGTGAGAACAAGGCCCACCAGCGACACAGCCAGCACACACCAGTGAGGAACGAGGGGGTGGACCACGTGGTGGATCCGGCAGCATTCCCCTGAGCCCATTTCCTCAGCATCTGGCTGCAAACCATGTTTTAATCAAATGATGTGTCACGCAGTCCTCCAGAATTCTCACTGCTGGCCCTCAGAGTGGCCCTCCGGGCACGACGCTGCTGAACAGGTCTGCTCACAGAGAGACTGGCCCCGCAGTGCCCCTGCTGCGCGAGGTCGCAGAGGAGCAGCGGGTCTAAGGACCCCCACAGCTGCAGCGCAGCCCCTTGGCCGCTCCACGGTGGCGCGTGACGACACAGAGTCACAGCTCAACTTGAGCAGCGGTGTCGGGCAGCTTTGAGGTGACTCTAATAAGAAAGGCACTCTAAGCCTAACAGGCAGAAAGGTCTGTTTCTGGCTCTCGGCAGAACTGGCTCCAGCTCCGGAATTCACCAGCGGCCACTCGGTCCCGTCGGCACTGTCTGGGACAGAGTGCTGGCTTAGGGAAGCTTTCTCTGCGTGGTCACTGAAAGGCACAATGTGCCTAGATCTGTTGGAGCTCCTGAGAATCATCGGTCTCCAAAAAGTCAAAATTCTTATTAATTTTAAAGGGGTGGAGTTGGGCTGTAAAATAAAGTGGTTTTGGTACTATTATGGTACGTATGATTCCGTGTAAGTTGGCATTCCTAACACCTATGAGCCACTGAGCATATCTGATCTTTAAGACTACAGTTTAGCCGGGCGCGGTGGCGCACGCCTGTAATCCCAGCACTTGGGAGACTGAGGCAGGAGGATCACAAGTTCAAAGCCAGCCTCAGCAATGGGGAGGCACTTAGCAATTCAGTGAGACCCTGTCTCTAAATAAAATACAAAAAAGGGCTGGGGATGTGGCCCAGTGGTCGAGTGCCCCCGAGTTCAATCCCCAGTACCAAAAACAAACAAACAAAAAAGACTGCAGTTTAGCCAGGCATGGTGGTGCCCACCTGTAATCCCAGAGACTCCCAGTTTGAGGTGGGGTGGGGGTACGGTAGGGGGGTGGTTGCAAGTTTGAGGCCAGATGGGCACTTAGCAAGACCCTGTTTCAAAATAAAAATGGCTGTGGGTGTAGCTCAGAGGTAGAGCACCCCAGGTTCAATCCTCAGTACCAAAAGAGAGACTGTAATTAGACAACAAAAACAGCAGCCCTCTGCCCGCTGCAGCGGGGTCCTGTCAAGACTTACTGGGGGGTGGGGGCACCTGTCTGCGCACTCGGTTCTGCTGTGCGACCCTGGGCACTACCGTTCTGCTTCCTTCCAGGCTGGGGAGGGGGCGCTGCCTCATGAGTTCATGGATGGCGTGGAAGGAGTTGCAGGTGGCTTCATCTACACCATTCAGGGTGAGTCGGCCTGCTGTGCAGCACTCTGATCCTCTACGCCTGGTCTTTTTTTCATACTTGGACATAAAACATGATCTTGTTAGTCACTGAAAAAAATAGCTTTACTGAGGTAGCTTCACAAACCATACAATTCCCTGGTTTAAGGTGTCTGTTCAGTGATTTTTGGAGTTCTACAACCACCTACACTAATTCAAGAACATCTCCATCCTGCCAGAAAGAGACGGAACCCCGTACCCACTAGCAGCTGTTCCCATCTGTTCTCCCTACCCATTAAAACTACTGATTTACTTCTCTGTGGATTCGCCTATTTTGAACACTTCATGCAAATGGGGTCATATGACATGTGGTCTTTGCCTAGCTTCTTTTGCTTAGCATAATTTTTCAAGGTTCAGCTTTATTGGCCAACATCCTTCATTCTGTTTTTTATTTTATTTATTTATTTATTGGTACCGGGGATTGAACTCAGGGGCACTCGACCACTGGGCCACAGTCCCGGTCCTTGTTTGTATTTTATTAGAGACAGGCTCTCACTGAGTTGCTAAGTGCCTCGCCATTGCTGAGGCTGGCTTTGACCTCGTGATCCTCCTGGCTCAGCCTCCCAAGCGCTGGGATTACAGGCGTGCGCCACCGCGCCCAGCTATTCTGTTTCTATGACTATACTATTCCATTGGATATATGATGCCATATTTTCTTGCCATTTGTTAATTGATGCACAATTGGGTTGCTTCTTGTTCTTGGCAGTGATGTAGGATTCTGCGCTGAATGCTCATGTGCGAGTTTCTGTGATCATTTATTTTCATTTTTTGTAGTTGACTGTCCAGGGTGCAAATGCTGGGTCCATGTGGTCCTCCTATGCAGCCACCTGAGGCCCTGCCGGCCCTGCCCCGCAGCACTGCCCTGCTCTGCGCTGCCAGGCCCTATGCACATCCTCAGCACCGAACATCGTCTGTGTCTTTTCAGTGTTCCCAGCCGAGTGGGTGTGAGGGGCTCTCGCTGTGACGCTGACTGGCATCTTCAGGATGACCAGTGATGCCGATGGAGTGAGCTTTTCTTCACACGCTAGTGGGCCACGTGTGTCTCTTCAGAGAAACGGGTCCGTTCACATCCTTTCCCCAGTTTTTGAATGGGGTTATCGTTTTCTTTTTCTTTCATCTACCCCTGTGCTACTTCCCCAGCACTTTTTTTTTTTTTTTTTTTGGAAACAGGGTCTTGCCGAGTTGCTGAGGCCCACCTTGAGCTCACCATCCTCCTGTGTCAGCCTCCCGAGTTGCTAGGATTACAGGTGTGCCCCACCACGCCTGGCTGTTTTGGCTATACTGGTCTCCCCCTACCCCCATATATATAGCTCCCAAAAGTAACAACCCCGCTGGGCAAGGTGCAGTGTACACACCTATAATCCCAGCTACTACAGAGGCTGAGGCAGAAGGATTATAAATTTGAGGTCAATTTAGTGAGACCCTGTCTCAAAATAAAAAATAAAGGGCTGGGGACATAGCTCAGTAGTAGAGTGCCCCGAGGTTCAAATCCTAGTACGACAAGAAGTATAGACCCCTGGACCCACCCAGACTACCACTCTGCAGGCTTGGGCCCACGAGTCTGTACGTCAGCAAGTGTTCCTCAGAACCGCGGAGCTAGTCGGCTCTGTTTTACTGCGAGAACACTTCCTCACAGTGGCAGAGGCAGGCGGCCAGCCCTGGAGGTCGGCAGACCCCACCCATCCTTTCCAGGTGCAGAGCTAGGCCTGCCCTTGCTGTCCCCCCAGCCCCTTGGCAGCTCGCTCACTCCTTGGGGTGTGGAGAAAGTCCTGACTCACTGCGTCCTACCGGGAGAACTGTGGACCCAACCACAGGACCTGGGGGTCCCTGCGACTCGCCACCAGCTTGTGAGCTGGTAAATACAATGCCTTTTTTTTAAAAATGTTTATTTATTTGCTTTTGTTGTACACAATGCATTTTTATCTGTATGTGGTGCTGAGGATCGAACCCGGGCCGCGCACGTGCTAGACGAGCGCTCTACCACTGAGCCACAATCCCAGCCCCTACAATGTCTTTTAATGACATCAGTAATGATGTTTACTATGAAATACCATAAATACACCAAAAATAAAGAATAAGGAACATCTAGCTACAGATTGTTAAGAATTAACAAGTGTTTACTTTTTGTTCTACTTGCTTCCTGTTGTTTATTAGAGGAGCTTTTTTGTGTGCTTGGGGACTGCTGTTTATTAGATATACAATATCACAGACTAGGGTGCAGCTGGCACTTGCCTGGCATGGGCAAAGCCTGGTTCAGCCCCCAGCACCAGGGAAGACCCAGGGGCAGTGGAGCCCTCCTCCCTGGTGGTGCTCCCGGGCCCTGCTGTTCTCTGCCCTCCAGTGTTGCATCGGCCTCAGTGGCCGCGTGCCTGCCCGACTGGGGCGGTTCTGCTTCCTACTATCTACTAACACCTGGAAACAGCACAGCTGAGTATTTTTAAAGTTATTTTTAAACAGCATAATGTTGAGTAAATGACATCTGTTCTGGCCTGGTTTTGTCTCAGGGATCTGGTTTCTCCCCAACTGTTACAAACAGAGCTGTGATGAATGTCCTTGTGCCCAGGTCAAGTATGGTCTCCAGGGTTACATCCTGAGGTGGGCTTAGCTGAGCCACACAGCGTGCACATCTTCAGCTTAGCTAGAGACCACCACACAGCTCCCCTCATTTTCCCACTAGCAGTGTGCGGACTGGAGTTCCATCTCCATACCTGAATTTCCTAACTGTCCTAATATGTTACCTTGGACTCAGTGGTGCATGCCTGTAATCCTAGTTGCATGGGAGGCTGAAGCAAGAGGACCCAAAGTTCAAAGCCAGCATGGGCAGCTTAAGGAGATCCTGACTCCAAAACAAAGGCCAGGTGTGGTGGTCCATGCCTGTAATCCCAGCAGTTCAACAGGCTGAGGCAGGTGGAAGTTCAAGGCCATCCTCAGAAATTTAGCAAGGCTCAGGCTGGGGTTGTGGCTCAGGGATAGAGCACTCGCCTAGCACGTGTGCGGCCCGGGTTCAGTCCTCAGCACCACGTGGGAATAAAGGCATTGTGTACAACTGAAACAAATTTTTTTAAAAAATATTTATTTATTTACTTTAGTTGTACACAATGGAATGCATTTATGTTTACATGGTGCTGAGGATCGAACCCGGGCCGCACACGTGCGAGGCGAGTGCTCTGCCGCTGAGCCACAACCCCAGCCCCAAATAAATATTTTTTTTAAAATATTTTTTAAAAAAATATTTATTTGCTTTAGTTGTACACAATGCAATGCATTTATGTTTATATGGTGCTGAGGATCGAACCCGGGCCACGCACGTGCTAGGCGAGCGCTCTACCGCTAAGCCACAACCCCAGCCCCAACAAATAAATATTTTTAAAAAAAATTTTAGCAAGGCTCTAAGCACCGAGACCCTGAGACCCTGTCTCAAAATAAAAAAGGCTGGGAGTGTGGCTCAGTGGTATGTTGCCCTAGGGTTTAATCCCTAGTAACCCCTCCCCTCCTTGGGCAAAAGACTTTAGTAACTGATCCTACAAGTCCTGGATCTTGGCTTGCGATGGCGTGTCTCGCGTGTCCTTTCAGAAGGTGATGCTCTCTTGCGCAGCCTTCACTCCCGGCCCCAGAGACTCGCTGATCACATGAGGAGCCTCCAGGAGGAAGACGCCTTACTGGCAGAGGAAAGCAGTGTCCACGGTGACATTGTTTTTGTGGATGTTGTCGACACTTACAGAAATGTCCCTGCAAAGTTACTGAACTTCTACAGATGGTAGGTTGGGTGGCTAGAACTTGTTTCATTGTTCTTTTGATGGAGAAAAAAAATGTACTGACATCAAACCACTGAGATTTCAAAAAATAGAAACTTAAGGTCACTGCATAGCCCGAAGGTGGCCTGCTGTGTCCTGGTTTCTTAGGAAGACATCTTCTAAGATGCTGCTGCTGCTTATTTTGGTGAGTGAGTGTATTTTTTTGTTGTTGTTTTTGACTTTGGCTTTTTTTTTTTTTTTAAATCCAAAAAAAAAAAAAAAAAAAACCACAAAAACTTTATATACAAAGTCAAACTGAAACCACAGACTATGGAAAGAGATGAGGATTATGGGTAAAAGGGAAAAAGGCTGGGCCAGAGCCAATACCACATTCTGAACACAGGAGCCGGGGAAGGAGGAGCGAGTGAATGTATTAACTGATGGGAAACAAGGCAGAAGCTGATCCATTTGGAGTCATTGCTCCTTGCCTTGGGAGAGTCAGCTGGGAGGAGATAAAAGTCAGTGAGTTTGGAATGGTTCCTTTCTAGTTGGATGCATACCAACCTACCCAGCTCCTCTAACCAGAGTCACTCCCACCCAGGTCACTGAGTACTCAACTACACACCACTCTATTTTTCCAGTCTCTACTCCACCTGTTGAAAAGCTGCTGGCCTTGGGCTGGCACATTGCCACATGCCTGTTGTCCCAGCTGCCTGGGAGGCTGAGCAGGAAGCTCCTTTGCACCCAGGAGTTTCTAAGTCACCATTTAGTTGCCGTTTCACACTTTTTGATGTAAGGATAAATCAAGTCACCTTCCTGTTCTTCCAAAGGGTCAGATATAATAGTTAATTGCTGGAAATGGTTTATAAGGGAAAATAAGATTTCAGTGTTTTTTTTTTTTTTTTTTTTTAGAAAAAAAATCATAGCTTGACTGGAATATAAAAAGTAGCATAGAGCTGGGCGTGGCGCACGCCTGTAATCCCAGCACTTTGGGAGGCTGAGGCAGGAGGATCTCGAGTTCAAAGCCAGCCTCAGCAATGGCAAGGCACTTAGCA
The DNA here is from genome assembly GCA_025594165.1 of Tamias sibiricus. Lineage (NCBI taxonomy): Eukaryota > Metazoa > Chordata > Mammalia > Rodentia > Sciuridae > Tamias > Tamias sibiricus. Next base: position 100,006,707 of record CM046669.1, read on the forward strand.
ACTCAGTGAGACCCTGTCTCCAATAAAATGCAAAAAAGGGCTGGGGATGTGACCCAGTGGTCCAGTGCCCGAGTTCAATCCCCAGTACCACCAAAAAAAAAAAAAAAGCATAGACTGTATCTGTATCTTGTACAATAAGGTCCTGGGTGTGATGCCTGTACCATTCTGCTGGGCACTCATTAAGAACACACTGGGCAAGGTTGAAAGTTTAATAGCTACGGCAGCCTGGCATGAATGCCTAAGACATTTGTTTGAAAATATGTTCCTTCAGCCAGATAGTGTTTCATTGTGCTCTTTTTCCTTTACTTAAATGAGCTGTGCTTCTGTCACTGAGTAGATGTCAGTGAGGACTGTGATCGAGAGCAGCACCGTCCCAAAGCCAGCATTCTCAGTGGTGCAGGAGCCACAGTGCACGGGTCACACAGGCCGTTTTGGGAGGGTGCTGGTGCTGGGTCTTCACAGTGTCGCACTGACTCACGTGCCCTTCTCCTGCCAACAGGACTGTGGAAACCACCAGCTTCAATCTGTTGCTGAAGACAGATGACGACTGTTACATAGACTTAGAAGCTGTATTTAAAAGAATTGCCCAAAAGAATCTGGATGGGCCTAATTTTTGGTGGGGAAAGTAAGTGAACGTGGTCAGCCATTGGCATTCATGTGCCTGAGCAAACGTGCAAGCTGTTTTCCACAGTGTGTTTGAGAAATGCAGTTCCTATTAGATGCCTGGGCCACTGTACTATTACTCTGCAATTAAGAGTGGAAAATCTTTTCAATGAAAACCCTCAGGCTGAGATAATGGTGGAGAGCAAAAGATGTGGCTTGCGGGGGCTGGGGTTGTGGCTCAGCAGTAGAGCGCTCGCCTAGCACACGCGTGGCCTGGGTTTGATCCTCAGCACCACGTAAACATAAATGCGTTGCATTGTGTACAACTAAAGCAAATAAATAAATATTTTAAAAAATTTAAAAAAAAACGTGCACCACCGTGCCAGCCTTTAAAATAAAAGATGTGGCTTGCATCTTTGTGCCCTAAAAAGACATTGTGCTTGGAAGCTGCTGTGCCTCGTGTGTTGGAGTGAACATGTGACACATCTCTGCAGCTGTTCTCTGCTGCTTCAGGAGCACTGTCAAGGGTTGGTGATTTGGTGGGGTTTTGTTTTTGAATATACACCAAATCATAAGAGCTAGGCTCGGTGGTGCACGCCTGTAATCCCAGCTACTCGGGAGGCTGAACCAGGAGAATCACAAGTTCAAGGCCAGCCTCAGCAACTTAGACCCTGTCTCAAAATAAAAAGGACTAGGGACTTAGCTCAGTTAGAAAACACCCCTGGGTTCAATCCCCAGTACCTAAATAAATAAAAATAAAACACAATAGTACTGTTACCCTCCCATTCAGAAACTTAGAACTTAATATACGTGTCTTTTATATAAAATACTCCTGGATAAAATAATTCCTTAAAGTTTTTTCTTCTTATTATTCTCTGCTCTTCAAGCTCATTCCTTTCTAGTGATAACAAAGGAGTCCGTAGTCTGATAGTGGCAGGATACATGTCAGAACAATGCAGAAAAGCCACATTTTAAAAAAAAATCTCAGTTTCAGATTGAATTGGGCAGTGGACAGAACCGGGAAGTGGCAAGAATTGGAGTACCCCAGCCCAGCTTACCCAGCCTTCGCGTGCGGGTCAGGGTATGTCATCTCCAGGGACATTGTCGACTGGCTGGCGAGCAACTCGGGGAGATTAAAGACCTACCAGGTAATTAAGGATTCTAACCGAGGGCAACTCGCAGTGCAAGTTCCCGCGGTCCAGGTTCCATCCCTGGAACAGCCAGCCTGCCATGGGGAACAGTGTGCTGCTGTTCTGTGGGGAGTCACCTGTCGGGGGCTACTGTTGCTCATGTCCGGGCTACGCAGTCTACGGCTGAGTTGCTTGAACCCACAAGTATAATCCGTGTGAATATCAAGATGGCTGTTCATAAGAAGGAAAGCTTAAAGAGCTTGCTCTCTACTGAATCTGGTTCCTAGAGCCACTGTCGCAGCTGTTAGCGCTGGGATTCTAAGGTTTGTGACCTGTTACCATGCAGCGTGGTGCTTCCTGTCTGTGATCACTACTTTGACATCTGAATCCACGTTTGGCCTTAACAGGATAATAGCAAAACAAAGAAGTGGAAAGACTAGGAGTGGGTGTGGCATTGTTTTATAACATTTAAACTTTGGGACCTGTGTAGGGTGAAGATGTAAGCATGGGCATCTGGATGGCAGCCATAGGACCCAGAAGATACCAGGTAAGCAGGCCTGAGGGTGCCAGCCTTGCGGTCTTAGGAGTTGTGGCGTGAGACCACATGGTGCACGGCTACTGCTGGACCGCAGCTGTACTCTGGACTTAATCCAGAACTATCCGCCTCACTTCTGCCCCAGTGTTCTTCTGGGTATACCCAAAAGGAAGTGCTATGAATGAAATTTCCCTGACCCACAAAAGAAGAATTAGGTTTTCATAGAGTTGATCAGAAATTCTTTGCAGTTTTGAGTCTTATTTGACTCTGCTGGCTTGTGTTCCTGGCAGTGTGGCAGGGTAAGGACCTCTGGACCTTCCTGACACCCACTTCATCCAGTCTTCTGTTGTAAGATAGCATTTTTAAAACACACTGACTGCTGAGCCAGAAAAGATGAATCTGCAAAGACCAAATCAGAAAGTAGGAGCCCAGGGAAGAAAGCAAGCACTTGTCTCCCACGGTGCTGCTCCATTCCGATTCCTGCAGCTGGGCACAGAAGGTGCAGGAGACGAGGCACACATGCTGCCCTGCAGGAGCTGCACGGGCTGTCGTGCAGTGCAGTGTGCCCTCCGCCTGGTGAACAGACCAGGTCTGGCAGCTTTGGTGGTCCTGTTCCTTAGTCATGCTTTGTCCCATCTTTGCCTTACTTAATGTTGAATACGACGCTTTCACTTTCTGCATCTGAGCATTCTAAACTGTGCAGTCCTGGCAGGTCTGATTTTCTGATGTGCTGCTTCTACAGGCTCCTCTCTGGCTCTTGTTCCCAATGTGTTGGTTTTTTGTTGTTGTTGTTGTTTTTGTGACCCCAAGTCTTTTGAAACCAGGCCCTGTCTTGAAATGCAGCCCTAAGTGGGGCACGGGGGTGCACGCCTGTAATCCAGCACTTGGGAGGCTGAGGGAGGATCACGAGTTCAAAGCCAGCCTCAGCAAGGGTGAGGCACTTAGCAACTCAATGAGCCCCTGTCTCTAATAAAATACAAAAAAGAGCTGGGGATGTGGCCCAGTGGTCGAGTGCCTCTGAGTTCAATCCCGGTACCAAAAAAAAAAAAAAAAAAAGCAGCCTGCAGAAATGGTGTGCACTTTCTTCTGCCCTGCACCAAGGTCACAACTATCTATGAATGCATCCAGTTTCTGCCTTGGGATTTTGTGGGCTGCACAAATTGTCCTATGGGCCCCAGGCCCACTGAGGTGCACCCTGTGGCTCCAGGTGCTCAGGAGGACTCCGTCCCACTTGGCAAGGCGGGGATGGCGCCTGCCTTTGTCCTCATACATTCCCTGGAGACCGTGGCCCTTCCAGGTGCTGGCTCTCTGGCCCTCACTGATTGGCCTCTTGTCCTGGGCCGGCGTGGCCTTTATTTTAAAGCCCAAGGATCCAGGTACCTTTGAGGCACATACTGGCTCCAGCTGTTTCTTCTTCTATCCAGGCTTTCAAGATTTTTTATTTTACCCCGTGTCTGCTTGTTCTCTTGATTCAGTAGGTTTCTCGGTGTGCTCTCTTCTGTCTTGCTGGAAACAGAAGACAGTTCATGGAGCTCAGAACTTGGGCTGAGGAGTTTTAATCCTCCTGCTCACCTGGCCAGCACCCGTGACCTTGGGCAAGTTTCAGTTTCTCATTTGTAAAAGGGATCCCTACCTCACACCCCCCCTCCCCAATTTAATGGCACTGCGGGTTGACACCAGGGGTGCTCTACCACTTCCAGCTTCTACTGTTTTTTTTTTTTTTTTTTTTTTTTTTTTGAGACCGTTAAGGTGCCCAGGCTGGCCTTGAACTTGCAATCCTCCTGCCTCAATCTCCCTAATGCTTGTAATCCCAAGTGTGTGCTGGGCACCTGACCTCACAGGGTTCTTGAGAATTAAATGAGGTGATATTTGTGAAGACTTGGCAGAGTGCCCAGAATACTGTGAGCATTTCATCTGAATTGTACCTGCTACGAATGCTGCTATATAACCACATTTTCTCAAAACAAATATAAAACTCACCATTTATCGTTTCCAAACTTTTCCTTCTTTTCCACTTGCTAACCCTAAAAACTAACATACTAATTGTGCGTGTATTGGGTCCAGTGTGACATCCAACACATGTACGTAGCGTACCATTTGCTGTTCATCCACACAGCTGCACAACTGAGGCCTGACCTTTCTTGGAGACAGAAGATACCCCTCCCTCAAACCTCACAAGTCGGTTCATACATGGAGTTGTCCTTGAAATTATGTACACTCCTGAAGCTGAAATTAACGCCCTGGGTGCACGCTTGCGCAGTTAACAGCTTGCTCTCTCCCCCTGGTCTGCAGGACAGCCTGTGGCTGTGTGAGAAGACCTGTGAGACGGGAATGCTGTCTTCCCCTCAGTACTCCCCGCACGAGCTGACGGAGCTGTGGGAACTGAAGGAAGTGTGCGGAGATCCTTGTCGGTGTGCAGCAAGTTGACAGGAGATTTGTACGGGCTGTGTGTAAAGACCGGGGCAGGTGGACGATAATCTCCACGTAAGTCTGAGGACAGCAGCCAGTGTTGGCAGGATAGACGGTCTTTCAGGAGAGCCCTCGGCTGGCACCTTCACCTGAACCAGTGTGGTACTAATCGTGCAGATTTCCTTCTTAAGAATCAACTGATAACTGTAGCATAAGTTTTTATTTATATATTGGAAAATGATTTAAAATTTGGTAAAGTATTTCTAAATCATGATAGTAATTCATCTGAGTTTGAATTTCTGCCTGGATTGCATTGGCCTGTGTTCAGACCACATAGACCTAAAAACACAGAAATACTGTGTGCTCACTTATGTGAGCAGTGATCACTTATACCAAAGTTTGAGGTTTCTGGAAATAATGTCAGATTTTATGGCTCTTGAATGAAATGGCAGTTTGACCGTGGAAAGGAACTAATATACTTCTCAGTTGTTGACCTGGCTTAATTATGTTCATTTACTTAGACTAATAACCATGGTTTTTTGGGTGTTTTTTTTGTTTTTGGTGGGGTTTTTTTTGCCATTTAACATAAATCCTGAAGATCAATTTAGCCATCCTGTTAAACACATTTTTATGAATTCACATCTCAGGGTTTCAGTGCCATAGGGTGGATCTTGCGTTCATAATTGCCTCCTGTTTCAGTCCGTCAGAGCTGGGAACCTGCGAACACTAAGCTCAGTTTACGTGTAACTGCAGGGAAAAGCCTGTGAGTGCCTTTTTAAGGACTCTCAAGATAGTGTGCCTGAGAAGGAAAAGCAGCAGGTACATGATAGTGAAGGATGTGTCTCCCTAAATTTAAGGGATACTTCCCCAGATGATCAACCAAATCATTTTAGTAACCTTTTAAAAATAGTATCAGAGAATTTCATTAAAACTAGTCATGACAGACATTAACTATATTCAGATTTTATTAGACTAGTTAGTTTCTATTTAATAATCAATAGTGATGAGCTATAAAAATACACATGCCCTTCTGATCTTCATGAGTAGTCAAAGCCTTTATTACTGCTATTGGTCTCCTCCCAGTGAAAAGTACATCCTTTGGGCAATTTGTAAAACCTCATTCGACAGTAGAACTGTTCCAATAAATCATTTAATCCCAGTCATGATGAACAGTCTAGTCACTAAATTTCTAAAGCTGGTTGTTACCATCTCACGAGTAGACAGTCTCCATTTTCCACAGAATAGAACTGTAATGACTGTAGGTCATTTCCTAATTCAATTTCTCTGCCCGGCATCTAAAATTAGAACAAAGGTAGGGGGTAAGACAGATCTGACAAAACACGACCTCCTTGCCACAGGTTACTCAAAGTCTAATTAATGTGTGCTCCCTGCTCAGAACTGGACTGTGTCATACAGTTTAATCATGTCTTACTGTGGACACCTGAGCTTGACTGTCTCTTGGGGGCAACTCACCTTGGGACTTTCATAGGACAGCAGAAGTTCTGACACAGGAACTTTGAGAAGACGTGACAGTAATGCCTTCACCTTTTGAATGGTCATGGAGCCTAACAAAGAAAAGGAAGATGTCTCAAAGGACCAGGTCACGTAATGAGACCAAGCTGCCATGATAGCTCTCCAGTATCAATTCACCCAGGAAAATAAGTACAGGTGGACTTGAGTCATTCGGGAAACTCTTAAAGTGAAGCCAGTGTTTGACCCAGGTGCCCCTAACAGTTTTCATGCCATTTCCATAGGTATATTCCTTAATCTGATAAACCAGAAATTAGATTCTCAGCTCAGAGGAACAGACAGGCAAAATCATTGTTTTCTTTGTAAGTCTTTGTGATTACTTCTTCTGAGTTACTGACTGAAAAAGCAGCTTGGAGTGGGCTCAGATGACCTGAGGTAGCTAAGCCTCCTCTGGGAAGGGTAGGTATAGACTGAGAGATGGACAATGTCCCTTCCAGCACAGCCATCCTGTGATTATCAAAATGTACGCCATGTTACACACACAGGCCACCACCAGGCCTGGAATGAAACTGAGCAAATGCTTTGATCTGTTCAGAACATGCTATGAACTTCTTTCCAAAGATGGGTGTGGTAAATAGTAGAGATTTTGATTATGAAAACCAGTTTCTTTGAAGCTTTAGCTGGAGGCACAGCAATAGTGTGGTGTTCCCACAGATATCACGACATAGTCAAATGAGTATTTTTCTATCAATCATTTTTGTAAAAGCTGTGTGTTTTTATGCAACTTGTGATAATAAATGTGATCTTTATTTTAGAATAAAAACTGGCCTTATTTGTGTACTGGATACAGCCACTTGGTAGGTATTTAAAATTTTAATTGCAATTTGCTCTTAGGTGTGGATGATAATTAGTCCTTTCAAAAGGATTCCTGCACTGTGTAAGAAGGTGGCAACCTGGATGTAAATAACTATCATTTTTAATGAAGATAGGGAGATAAAAATAACTATGACCCATAATGTTAAAGGCTTCTTGTGCCCCCATGGGGATGTGTAGGTTTTACCTGCCAATTCCTCTAGACCTGCATCACCCAACATAGCAAGCACACAGGGCTATGGAGCGCCAGACAGTGAATTTAACTTTGCGTGATAGTATGGTTATTTTCTAGTTTATTCAACTCCTCCCCGCTGTAAACCTTTACATTGTTTACCATTACAAGATAAACCACTAGAAAGCCTGGACAGAGCATGTATGCATTTTCAATTTTTATAGCAATTACCATATAAACTTTACAAAAAAGGTATTTACCTACATTAGTCATTAGTTATAGCATGTGGCAAAAAAAAATTACAGTAAGAACTCTACAATCTGGTTTACTGCTGAATTTGTAGAATATAGGACTCAGATTGTAAAGTCGAAATTAATCATCATCACACATAATTTCTATAGTAATTCTAACCTCTGCTGGTTCATCCAACGATTAAAAGAAACAATGCATGGCAGATGTTCCAGAACAGGTAACTGAATCTCAATAGACCTGGGACAACACGCAGGTGCACAGTGCAGAAGAACTATGTTAGCACACATTCCCAGACTGCATCCTTTGACTGACAGCAGCATTCTTGAGTATCAGTATTCCTTAGTGACAACATTCCCATATTTGTGGGCAAGAGGAAAGACATCCAAAGCTAGTGACAGTTCTGGCTCTTTCACTATTTTGTCCCCATTTAAGTTTCGAAACTGAATGTGAAGGGAAACCACTACTAATTTTAGTTCATTTTAATAGTAGCAAAATGGTACGCTGTAGGACTAGAAATTGGATTGCTAGCAAATGCTTGAAGTGGAGAAATAGTGGTAGGTTAACACTAAATGGACAGTTATTCAAGAAGTACCTTCATGATGCCACCCATGCCTACCTAAGCAGTGCCGGGGTAGCTTGCTTATGTGCACTCACTGCACTGAGGCAGACATGCAAACTTAGTTTACTGGACTCATGTAAACTGGTCTGGGTAACCTGTTGCTTAGCTGATATTTAGCTAGGAATCAAGTTAATCTTGGGGATTCACAGTATCATGGTATACTAAAAAATTATTTTTCTTTAGAGTGAAAGTTTAAGTTATAATTTGTTGACATAAAAGTATTTTTCTAAAACTAATTCAGTTCTTTGAACTAAACCCAAGAGTGCTGTACCTCTAGCCCATTTTTATTTTGCGTATATATGTTACATACTGGGGACTGAGTCTGGGGGTGCTTCATCAAGGAACTACATCCCCAGTCCTTTGAGACAGGGTCTCAAAAGTTGCTGAGGCTGGGATTGTGGCTCGGTGGTGGAGCGCTCGCCTAGCGCGTGCGCGGCCCGGGTTCGATCCTCAGCACCACGTACAAATAAACCCATTGTGTACAACTAAAGCAAATAAATAAATATTTAAAAATAAATAAATTAAAAAAAAAGTTGCTGAGGCTGGCTTTGAACTTGTGGTCCTCCATCCTTAGCCTCCCAAGTTATTGGAAGTACGAACCACTGTGGCTGGTCACAAATGTTTTTAAAAAGTTCTCAAGTCATTTTTTTTCAAAGGAAACCATTCCAGTGAGTCTACTTAAAAAAAAAAAAAACCATCTGAGAATGTTTTCTGTGGGGTCCTGATCAGTGGACAGAATGGAAACAGAATAAAGTCACAAATGTGCCAGTACCTCACCACTGGGTTCACTAGGACATGTCTCCTTTTCTCTTTGGACAAGAGCCTCCAGAATGATGATCAGAACCAAGCTCAGTGGGCCTGAAGAATTCTCAGTCAACCCCTTAGGCATCACATGCAAAGGCTCCTAATTAAAAACACTTTTCCAGATAAACTGATAAAGTTATGGGAGATGGGAGCCAGGCTTGTAATTCTAGAGAGTTGGGAGGCTGAGGCAGGAAGATCCCAAGGTCCAGGCCACCCTGGGCAACTTATACCCTCTAAAAACAAAAAAAGGGGTAGGATGTAGTGTACCCCTGGGTAAAATGCCCAGTACTGCCAAAAGGTATGAGAGACCTGAATTTGGGGGGGCTAGAAGAGTGACATTAGCACAGCTGATTATATTTTAGAATACAAAAGACTAATGAAAAACTACTTTCTGAGGTCCACACTCCTAGATATGAATTGAATTAAATATTTCAATCACTGGTCTATGTACAAGAGCCAACTCATCCCCACACCTGTGATTCACAAGTGCAAGGAAGGCAAGGATGGGTTCATTTCTTCTTACCTGGCAGTTGCTTCTCTAAGACCTTCTGTTCAAGTTGGTCTGGATATTTTATCTTCAGTGCTTTAAGGAAAGAAAGAAGACGACTACATTAATGTCTATCTGCTAGAGTACTGATTTGAAGTATGAATGCAGGGTTGGCGTACAGCTCATTGGTAGAAGTGTGCTTAGAATGTGCAAGGCCCTAACTTCAATCCCAATAATAAAACATAGAGCTGTTTAGTATAACTTGTGTCAGTCCTGATAAGGAAATCTGTCTAAATGATGCTAATTTTTTTTCCTGTTAACACTTCTGTGAATCTTGGTGACCACAAAACAGCTGGAGCCCCGGCCTTCTGCGGCTTTGCCTTGCTCTTCAGCACTCTTTTCCTGACAACCAAGTTGGATTTTCAAGTGTAAGAAAAGTCAACAGGTTTCCAAATCACAATGTGGTTTGTCATTCAATAAGACTATTAATGAGTTTAAAGCCCTGGAATTGTAGAAACATTCAACTTAGAATGTAGGGGGCTGAGCCGGGCGGGTGGTGCACACCTGTAATCCCAGCACTTGGGAGGCTGAGGCAGGAGGATCACGAGTTCAAAGCCAGCCTCAGCAATGGTGAGGCACTTAGCAACTAAGTGAGACCCTGTCTCTAATAAAATACTAAAAAGGGCTGGGGATGTGCCCAGTGGTCAAGTGCCCCTGATCTCAATCCCTGGGTGTAGCTCAGCGCAAGGCTTTGGGTTCCATCCCAGCAGGACACACACACAGACCAAGGGATTTCCGTACAGAGAACCCATTTCTCTAAAGCTCCAGGCGCTTTACTCAGTTCTCCCTAAAAGAAGCACACGTCCCTGTCAGGCCTTCGCTATCCGCCTCCGCCTCGCCTGGAACATAAAGCTGTGTGGGAACGTGGGCTTCTTACTGAGCAGTTGGTTTTTCAGCATAAATGGCTGTTGTACTTTGAGTTCTCCGTCCTCAGGCGCACCATACTCTGTTTCAGAAGAGATCGAGAGGGACAGACGATTAGCGGTGCGTGTCAGTGGAGCCCTTTCCTTCCCCAGGACAAGCCTAGCAACCGCTGGTGTGCTAACTTGTCAGTTTGCTTTCATTCAGCTGCTCTGATTTTTAGGAGAGTGATGCGCCCCTCCCGGGGCAGAAGCCTCCAGTGTGCATCACCTCACTGCTCCACAGGACTGACAAGCGTCCTGGCTCCAGCTACGAGCGGCCATGCAATTTCAACTTTGGAAAGTGTTCCCTTTCTGTAAGGTCTGAGAAACCTGGTTCACAAGTCACAGGACACCTTCAAGTGTTAATGTGGTACAGGGCCAGGCTGGGTGCCCAGCGCCAGCACTGCAGACCAGCTCTTCTGCCTGAAAATGCAGTACAGCAGACCCCTCGTGGGGGGGTTCCAGGACCTCAGTGAGTGCTGGCACTGCAGGCTGCGCCCAGCCTTCTATCTGCTATACAGACACATCTATGACAAAGTCTAAGCTATGTTAGGCACAGTAGATCAACAGCAGCTAACAGTTTTAACAATGAACTAATAAAACTTATGTAAACATGCGATTTCTTTCAAAGTATTTTACCTTTACACATAAATGGAGCATTTTATAGCTTATCTGGCTTATCCAAATTGAGAGCATCACTACTCTTTTTTTTTTTTAGTACCGGGGATTAAACTCAGGGGCACTTGACCACTGGGCCACATCCCCAGCCCTTTTTTATATTTTATTAGAGACAGGGTCTCACTGAGTTGCTAAGTGCCTCGCCATTGCTGAGGCTGGCTTTGAACTCGTGATCCTCTTGCCTCAGCCTCCCAAGTGCTGGGATTACAGGTGTGTGCCACCGCTAGCATCACTACTCTTGTGGTTTGGGGATCTTTTCAAATAAAATAAAAATTACTTGAACATAAGCACTGTGACACTGCAACAAATCTACAAGGAGATGGCTGAGCGACTTAAAAGGTGGGCATCATGTACAGTGTGGATGCTCTGGACAAAGGAATTCCTGTCCTGGGTGGGGCAAGACAAGGCTTTATCATGTTCCTTAGAATGGTATGCAATTTAGAACTATGAATTTTTTATTTTTGTAATTTTTTCTACTGAACATTTCAGGGCCAAGGTTGACTATGGACAATAGAAGTTGCAAATGCAAGCCGGGCACAGTGGCACATGCCTATAATACCAGTGACTCAGGATGCTCATGAGTTCAAAGCCAGCCTCAGCAACTTAGAAGGACCCTATATAACTCAGTGAGACCCCATCTCTAATAAAAAAGGCTGGGGATGAAGCTTGGTGGTTAAGTGCCCTGGGTTCAATGCCTAGCACCAAAAAAAAAAAAAAAAAGTTGCAACTGCAGGTAGGGGGAGCTACTACTGTACTTCTGGTCTGCGCCAACAGGTAAGGGAATTCCTCTACACACCGCTGAGATCTGCTTTTTTCTTTTGTCATTCTGAGCAATGAATGCTCAACATAGCTGCTTCAGGACACTTCCCTTCCCACTCAAGTGATTCAGAGTAGCCAGGAAATTGGGCCAATTAATGGAGTAATTTGAAAACAATCCCCATAGGCAAGTTTTCTTCCTCCCAGATAAGGTTCCAGCCTGAAGCATTTATGCAGTGAGCTTCTTGCATTTGGAAAAAAAATCAAAAGGAAAATCACATAAAAGTGAAATGTGGAATAATATTGAAGTTTAAAAAAATTGAAAGTACATCAGGGACAAAGACTCACAAATTCTTAAGCTTGAAAGCCTAAGAAGCCAGGCTGGACAATTTAAGGGACCACCATGCATATCAAATGCCAAACTGTTAACACAAGCAAGCCTGGGGACTGGAGAGCTGAGGAGAAACCAGGTGCTCATGTGAACTTCTGCGGAAGTTAGAATTATTCCGGGGTGTTAAAAAACCCACCCAGTCCTGTGAGATGAACTGGAATGCTTCCCACCCCACCTGGAGTGAAGAGTGGTACCCACTCCCCGAGATCAGCTGTCTAGAGGGCATGGGCAAGGGCGAGAGGACTTGCATCAAGGACTGCTTTCCCGTCCTCAAGTGCAGCTCTCCCCCTTCAGGAACCTCAGAGTCTCCCAGCAGCCCCTGCCAGGAGACACTGATTTACCTGTCTGCTCTCAACTTGCTGAAGTGGCCCCAGGAAAGTACCTGTAGCCCCAAGAAAAGGAAGAAAACAAAAACACCCTGAAATGTCTGTGCTGCCCCGGGAAAGACCGGCAGGTCATGGGGACCTACTCTGGCACAGGAGCTGGTATCTAGGATGGGCTGCAAGAAATTCTTCACTTGGTCTATCCTTCTCCGGATCCTGGTGTCCACCAGCCTTTTTCCACTCGTTTCCAAAAGCTTTTCGGTAATCAAGCTCAGCTCCTCGCCGCTCCTCTGGAAGAATCTATGTTGATGTGAAATGAAAACAAGTCTATTAAAGCGTCCTCCTAACAGTTGCTTGTGTTTTGTACCCTGTCCTTCCTCCACTGCTCAAGCACAGAATGATCAAATTGAGAGGGATGAGAAAATTATGTTTTCGCCTTTCTTTTTTAACACTGACAGAACTTGGGAGTTTGCTCAAAAAGAATTCCAGTTTTATCTTTTTTTCTTCATGAGAACATTTGCCCACAGGCTGGCTGATGCTGGGTGCCTGGGGTCTCCTCTCTGGGAAAAGGCACAGTATGGCCAGGCCTGGCCTGGCCTTCCCACTTCTATGGGTAAAAGCAGCCGACAAGGGGAGGAGACATGTGCTCTGGGCTTGTGTCTTCCTTCTGTCTTAACTCCTCCTCCTCCTCCTCTGAAGAAGTGCCCAGTGCTCCCTGGAGTGCGCTCCTTTGCCTCTGCTCAAAGGAAAATAGATCAGCAAGGGCAGCAAAGTAACAGGTATTTCTGTCACTAATCTAGTATAATCCTCTCTCCTGAGGCATCAGAAAAGAACCATTATTACTAAAAGGGACAAAAATAATGTTCCACCATTTGAAGTAAAGTTATATTTCATACCCTTTTACAATATCCAAATATAATTTCTTTTTACAGTTTTTGGTGATTTACCTTCTAGTCTAAACAATACCCAAAGCCAGGCTTGGCTGTGCGTCTAGTGTCTGTCTCTGCTGCTCAGGAGGCTGAGGCAGCAGCACCTGAGCCCAGGACCTTGAGGCCAGCCTGGGCAGCATAGCAAGACCCATCTCAGAAACAAGAATCCTAGCAGCGTGTGGTGGCGCATGCCTGTAATCCCAGCACTTGGGAGGCTGAGGCAGGAGGATCGCGAGTACAAAGCCAGCCTCAGCAATGGCGAGGCACTTAGCAACTCAGTGAGACCCTGTCTCTAATAAAATACAGAAAAGGGCTGGGGATGTGGCCCAGTGGTCGGATGCCCCTGGGTTCAATCCCTGGTACCAAAAAAAACAAACAAGAATCCTGTCGCAGTACCACTGCTCACCTCACATTTGTTCAGGGTCTTCAGCTGAGCAATTTTGGCAATAATGAGCTGTCGTGTGGTCTGTGCTTCCTTGCTTCCTTCAGTCAGGGGGTTCCTTAGGCAGGACAGGGCACGCAAGCTTGGTAATTTGTTTAGCTCATTGATGAATGACCACTGAAACCCAACAAGAGGAAATAAAAACAACGTTTCAGGCTACTTTTTCAGATTTCGTGAACTAACAACAGAAAAGCAGAAGTCCCCGTTCTAACCCGAGACAGGGGAGCATCACACACAGAGCACCCCAACAGGAAGACCACACTTACTCCATGACTGTGCCACCTGAAACCCTGGCAGCCTGCCTGGGCACGCTACACCAAGCTCGCTCTGAATGTTTTTACTTTGCATGAGGAGTTTTACTCTGAGGAGTTATTTCACTTTTGATTTAAAAAGGTTTTCAATAGCAGAAGGAACCTAAGAGCTCCACAAGAGTGGGAACAGGCAATAACGTGCCAGGCGCACCGTGACGCAGCCCTTACTTGCGATATCCGATTGTCATTTACTACAAGGTACTGCAGGGACGGGAACATGGATGTTTTGCACCCTACAAAAAAGGAGAATTAAGTCACATGGTAGAAGTAGAAAGAAATAGCTAAAGAATGGGGGGAAGGGAGGGCAAGTGCAGTGGACCATGCCTATAATCCCAGCTTATCAGGGGGTTAAGGTAGGAGGATCGCAATTCCTAGGCCAGCCTTGGTAGCTATAGAGAGACCATGTCTCAAATTAAAATCTTAAAAAAGGGTTGGGGGTGTAGCTCAGTTGTAGAGTGCCTCTGGCTTAAATCCCCAGTAACATACAAAAGGTGGGGGATGGGGATGGCGACTACTAAGTCTCATACCAATTTCAGCATCCGGAAAATGTATAGAAGAAATTCCAGTGTCAGAAAGGATTAATTGTTCTAATCTGAAATTACAAATGTTAAATTTGATTATATGAACAATATAAATGCTATGGGCTATCAACCAGTCTAGGTTTATAAATTCTTTCCTCTACCCTGGGTTTGCATCCCATGTAAAATGCTCAGAAACCAGAGTCCAATCGAAGGCATGCAGAAGGACTCTTAATGCTGTAGCTAGTGGTTCTCCAGGCCTCTACCATTCTGTGCCCCTACTGCTGTCCCTTGCTAAAAGGGTCTAAGAAATAGTCTCACTTCTCCAAGTTTAACAAATGCAGACTCGGTGTTATATCACCAAGGTCAAATTATCCATTCTTCAAATTATCTAGTACATAGTCCACATTGTACGTGGTTCACAAGTAAATTCTCCAAATGAATTAAAATTAAAAATAAATAACTTCCTACAGGGAATTGCTCAATTTAGGAATCCTATCATCACTATCATATTTCTATTGAGAAAGGTAATAGCATATGAAAATTCACTAGGCCTACTGTAATAGCCACTTTAGGATCAAATTACCTGGGCAGATAGGCTATCAGGAACAGCTGGTTTTCATCAATTAATGGGTTAGAGGAAAGGTCTAATAGCTTGAGCGTCTGTAGAACATCACTGGGCCTGTATGGAAAACACCCTCTTTTCAACATGCATTCATCTCTTAATTGTTGCCAAGAACACGTGGCCTTCGAATGCCTGCATGTGGTATTAGGGATGGCTGGGGTGGAGGCAAGTGGGTGTGACCATGGAAAGGGAACCTGAGAGCCACACCCAATGTGGTGATTCAAATGATCCTGGCCAAATCAATATCAGCATCCTGCTTGTGACACTGTGCCGTGGATCTGCAAGTTTTTGTCAGAGAGGAAACTGGATAATGGGGACAGGTAAATTCTGTATATTATTTCTTATAACTGCAGAAAAACAGCTGCATTTGGCTGTATAAAAAAAAACAGTCTATACAAAATCATACTAGTTTGAGTGCAAATTTGTTGAAAAATTTCCCACACGTGTTTATTTCACACAATTTAATGATGTAATAATGAGTAATTTAATCCATTATGTCCAAACATCCCACTTATGGGACACCTAAAGAATAAACTGAATAACAAACTTACCACTTATGGTAATTTTGAGATAAATATTTACATTTTTAGAATTGTACTCTTTTGAGGAAAATAATGATTAGTAAGAATACATTTTTTAAATATTCATTTTTTAGTTGTAGTTGAACACAATACCTTTATTTTATTTATTTTTTACGTGGTGCTGAGGATCGAACCCAGGAATGTGCACGTGTTAGGCGAGCACTCTACTGCTGAGCCAAAACCCCAGCCTGATTAGTAAGAATATTCATTAAATCACCAACATTATTAAAATTGTTAATATTAATAAATTATATACTAAGCTTTAGATTATGATTTCCAACCTATTTTAATGTACCTGTGTCAATTTCACTGAAATAGATAAAACATACCTTGAGTTCAATCCCTGGTACGTACCAAAAAAAAAAGAACTGAAAACTTGGGACTGAATGGGTTAATAAGGAGATGCAACAATATATATTTACTTAAAATAACACACTTTTGGGAGCTGGGATTGTAGCTCAGTGATAGAGCACTTGCCTAGCACATGTGAGGCACTGGGTTTTGATCCTCAGCACCACATAAAAATAAATAAATAAAATAAAGGTATATGTCCATCTACAACTAAAAATATACATATATTTTTAAAAAAAGGTCAAGGCCAGGCATGGTGGCGCACACTGTAAGCCCAGCTGCTCGGGAGGCAGAGGCAGGAGGATCTCGAGTTCAAAGCCAGCCATGGGCTGGGGTTGTGGCTCAAGTGGTAGAGCACTCACCTAGCATGCATGAGGCACTGGGTTCAAGCCTCAGCACCACATAAAAATAAAATAACAATATTGTGTCCACCTAAAACTAAAAAATAAATAATAATAATAATAATAAAAAAAGCCAGCCTCAGCAAAAAGCGAGGTGCTAAGCAACTCAGTGAGACCCTGTCTCTAAATAAAATACAAAATTGGGCTGGGGATGTGGCTCAGTGGTCAAGTACCCCTAAGTTCAATTCCCAGTACCACCTAAAAAAAAAAATAAAAAAAAAAAAAAAAATAAAGCCAAGAAGCATACATTCTGTAAAAAAAGAACACAGACACTTTTACATATATAGTGTTACAATGACTTTAAGCAGATAATGCTAATTAAAAATTTACTATTTTCCAGCCAGGTGTGGTAGCTCATGCCTGTATTCCCAGCAGCTTGGGAGGCTAAGGCAGGAGGATCTCAAGTTCAAAGCCAGCTCAGCAATGGCAAGGCACTTAGGAACTCAGTGAGACCCTGTCTCTAAATAAAATACAAAAAAAGGGTTGGGGATGTGGCTCAGTGACTGAGTGCCCCTAAATTCAATCCCTAATACAAAAAACCCACAAAGAACATTCACTATTTAGCAGAGAACAACATAACATAATCTTAGCAACTCAGGAGGTTTAAGCAGGAGAATAGCAAGTTTGAGACTAGCCTGGGAAATTCAGACACTGTCTCAAAATAAAAAATAGGAGGGTATTGGGATGTAGCTCAGTGGTGAAAACCTGGCTCAGTCCCCAGTATCACTAACATAAATAAAGAAATATATTATTTAACCCTTAGCAAAGAAACAGGAGAAAGTGCCCAGCATATCCTACAGAACTGCTATTGAGAAACAGCAAGCTGAATATATTTATACAAAACTACAAGTATTTAATTCAGGGTGTCATCCTGGTGAGTTTCCCTCAATTCAATTGACTTTCTAATTGGTGAAGGCAATTCAGTTAAAAAAAATATATATCTATATATCTATATATGTGGATATATAGATATAGATCTAGATAGATATAGATATGGGCAAAGCAGATTTATTGAAGGTGAAGATAAGGTTCAGTGGAGTGGGCTGAGCTACAGAGGCTCAAGGCCAGTGTGCTTCAAGCTCTCATCTACAAGTTACAGCCGGATCTAACCACCTCGCTCAGGGTGACTAAATGGTGCAGGCTGCGTTAGAGCCACCTATTACCTTTCTGAAATGCAGATGTTGTTGGAGTCCAGATACAGCTCCTCGAGAACTGGCCACCCACGGGCACACCGCAGCACCTGAAAGGGAAATCCGTTCAGGGCTAAGTGGCCTCTGCTGGCGCTATTTCCCTCCCGCATGCTCACTGCCACAGTTCCACAGCAATTCCAAACAGTTGCTGTCTTAGAAACACTGCCTCAAACACTTCTCACCAGCTGCATGTGGTCCTGGGTGGGGTAGCAAATGACAATGTTGAGGGGCTGCACTGTAACATGCTGCAGCATTTTGAACCCAGCCGGTGAGCGTCAGTGGCTAGCTTAGGAAAGGTGGTCACAAAGTGGAGCTGGAGACGGTGACCAAGCCCTGTCTACCAGAGTCTGATTAGCCCACGGCGCACGTGGTGCTGAGCACCCTTCCTCAGTTCCAGATGTCAATCTGTTGTGTAAAGGTCGCACCACTCTGACAATGTGTCTCAACATTTCTAAGCGTCCCTCCTGTCCTGAGGCTGAATCTGTACCTGGAGAGGCAATAAGAACCGCCCAAGAAGGAGTGTGGGAGTGGAGTGCCAGGGCTGGGGTGAGGTCAAGGTTGATGAGTCCCCACTGAGCCACCTCTGTGGCACTATGCAGACAAGGGACGTGGCTGGGCATTTCTGTGCTTGCTTTGATGGTGGAATATTTTGGGTGCGGAAGCAGAGAAACCATGACAAAAGATGGTACCGGATACAAGTGCCAAATGCTGCTATGCCAAGGACCCAGAGTCCACTTCTGAGTCTGGCTGTCCCTAAGGAGCAGTGGGTGTGAGGAGCTGGACTTTTTACAAGGAAATCATGAGATCTCTGCTCGTGAGACCTCTATCTCAATCCCCATATCAAAAAGAAGAGCGTGAGGAAGCCAGCGCAGATTATTGCCTGTCACTGTGGAGTGCACTGTTCCTCAGGCCACCAGAGCAAATGCAAACGAGCTGAGGGAGAAGACCTGAGGAAGAACATGGATTCCTAGGTATAAAATTCTACTTAACCACAATGATTTTCTAACTCCTGTTATGTAGTATAAAGAATCCCATTACTAGCCGGGCGCGGTGGCTCACGCCTGTAATCCCAGCACTTTGGGAGGCTGAGGCAGGAGGATCGTGAGTTCAAAGCCAGCCTCAGCTGTGGCGAGGCACTTAGCAACTCAGTGAGACCCTGTCTCTAAATAAAATACAAAAAAGGGCTGGGGATGTGACCCAGTGGACGAGTGCCCCTGAGTTCAATCCCCGGTACCACAAAAAAAAAAAAAAAAGAATCCCATTACTTGGGTAATAGGGTGATTTAAACGAAGCCACATTTGTGCTTTAATTCCCTATAAAGCAAACATTTCCAACTGCTTATTACTATGTAATAAACCAAAGAACATAATTACCTCAGCCCACGTTATTCCTGTTTGATTGAGAACTAAGACCTTCAATGTAGACAGCGTTCCAGTCAGTGCTGGTGAGCCAGAGGGAAACTGCAGCTTATTTTCGCTGTGCAGAAGGAGAAGATATGGCGTATTTATTGCTTGTACAACTGAACCAATGAAGAAAGCAATGATCTGAGGGGTTTGGTTTGTATAACCCCCAAATTAAATTCTATTGAAAACAGTGAGCCACCACTACCTAATCTTAATATTTACAACATACAACCTTTTAGCAGCTAATGTGCAAAAGTGTTTCCACAGGGTTAGGCGTTGGTGTGAGGTTGCGGGTGCCCAGAAGCCTGAGGTGCAGGCATCTCTAAGGTGAGATTCCAGACTCACAGGATGAACCTCTGGGTGTTGCAAAGGGCAACAACTGTTACCAAAAGTGTTACTGATCTCGTGCCAGAACATGAGTTAGAATTCTGCTTCTCTAAACATGGAGTCTGCCCCTGTGCTATTATGATGAATGGAATAAACTACTGCCCTTTCACATCTTTGTCTGAAGAGAAAGTCTCATCTTGGAAAGTAGTCAGCCTTGACAGTCACTTTAAAACCGTAGTCCAAAGAGTGGTAATGCACTCCTGTGATCCCAGCAACTGGGGAGGCTGAAGCAGGAGGATCACAAGTTAAAGTCCAGCCTCAGCAACTTAATGAGGCCCTGTCTCAAAAAATAAAAAGGGCTGGGGGTGTGGCTGAGTGGTAAAGCACCCCTGGGTTCAATCCCTGGTACAAAAACAAAAACATTAGTCCATATTTCCAGCAATGGAGACCCTGCAGGTCAATTTATACCCATACACTCTACTTGAGGCCACAACTCATTTAGGCCAAACTACCTGCACTACAGTACTTTTCTTGGCCAGGTACAGCTCACTGGCATATGGAAAGCTGGTTTAAGAATAAAATGTGAGCCGGGCACAGTGGCGCATACCTGTAATTCCAGTGGCTCGGGAGGCTGAGACCCTAAGCAACTCAGTGAGACCCTGTCTCTAAGTAAAATACAAAAAAGGACTGGGGCTCAGTGGTGAAGTGTCCCTGGGTTCTATCCCCAGTAGTACCCCCCCTACCCCCAAAAGAATGAAAAGTGAAGAACAGGATATGATGTCACAGCCCATAATCTCAGAGACTTTGGAAGTTTGTAATCCTATGATTACAAGTTTGAGGCCAGCCTTGAAACTTACACACTGCCTCAAAATAAAAAGGGCTGGGAACGTAGCTCAGAGGTAGAGTACATACCTATCATTTGCAAGGCCCTGGGTTTGACCCCTAGCACTGCAACATCAAGCAAACAAAAAGGAATGAAAGGGGAGGCCTGGCTGAAGCCTTGGAAAGTTAGGTTCTGAGATTAAAAATAATAAAATATTCAGAGGGTATGGTGGCGCATGCCTGTAATCCCAGCACTTAGTAGGCTGAGTTAGGAGGATTTAGAGTTCAAAGCCAGCCTCACCAATGGTGAGGCACTTAGCAACTCAGTGAGACCCTGTCTCTAATAAAAATACAAAAAAGGGCTGGGGGTGTGGCCCAGTGGTCGAGTGCTCCTGAGTTCAATCCCTGGTACCAAAAATAAATAAATAAACAAATAAATAAATAAAATATTCAGAAAGGCCTACAAAAATAATAAAGTAGTAAAATAATGAAAATTTTTTACCAAAACTGAATTAAAACAGTATCCCGATGATATCACTATTCCTAAAGCACTAAAAACATCCATATGAAAAAGACTTTTTTTAAAAAAAATATGTATTTATTTATTTGCTTTAGTTGTACACATGCGTTTATTTTTACGTGGTGCTGAGGATCGAACCCGGGCCGCGCATATGCTATGCTCTGCCGCTGAGCCACAATCCCAGCCCTGAGAAAGACTTTTAATGATATCACCTGTCTTTTTCTCCCCAGCTAACCCTCACCTCCCTCCATGTTCCACACTGTACTGTTAGAAGACATCTGAAGATCTTCCAGGTTAATGTTGACCTACCTCATTCCCCTCCCGCTCAAGAGTCAAGCACACTTCTTATTAATGAAACACCTATGTAACCCTCTAAAAGACTTTAATAATCAATGTGCCCTTAAATTAGAATAATTTAACTTTAGGGAAATTTAAATAAGCCCACATCTGTCCACATTCTGATGTCTACTAGGTGGCAGTCTTACTCCATTTGCCTTCACCACCTGATTCCCACAGAGATTCTGGGAGGGAGAAGGACAGATTAGGAGTTTTATGACCAGGAGTTCATACCTGAGATTAAGGACCACCAGGTTTTTGAGCTGATCAGCAATACGCATCACTTCATCCCATGACGACAACAGGTTTTTTGACACATCTACTTTTGTAATATCTAAAAGCACATGTTAAGAAACAATAGTTTCAAAAGATTCATGAAGACATAAAAGTAGTTACCTCTTTATTCTGGAGCATAAGATCTTTAACTTTTCACTTTATACTCTCTATTCTACTTGAAATATTTTTGTGAGCATAGCATAATGCTTTTAAACCTTCTAAATTATCCAACTGTCAATTCAAAACTAAAAAGCTCATTGTCATATACTTGAAACCTGAAACACACATCTACAGTCTTATGAATAAGAACCAGGTATCATAATTAAACTATCATCCAACAAAAAAGGGGAAGATGACAGAGCTGGTAACTGATTCATTAAGCACCAAGCTGAAGCCCCAGGCCCGGCCCTCAGAACTGCACTGCAGCTGTAGGCTTCACCGTTCTCCTGTGTCCTCCTACACCTGTGTTACTGTGACCCACAGGAATCCCCAAACACATGGCATCATCTCAGGGGAGGGAACAGGGGTTAGTTTGAACACAGGTTCAAAAGTGCCAAAAATGATTTGGGAATTCAGAGGATCTCTAGTACCCTGGAAATAGCCCGGCACCGTCACTGGTACAGGGATTTAGAGAGGCATAAGCTAGCAGGACCACCAGCTCTGAGCAAGCACAGAGCTGACAGGCAAGCATGACTGCTAACCAGAGGTGGTCACCATGCCCTCAGAGGGCCCCGGCTCCCAGAGTTCCAATGAGGGAGAGGACTGGACCAGCTAAAGGAGCTGGGCCTTACACTCTCTTCTGACATGGGTAACCACTTCTTAATTCGTCCATCTCCCTTATAAGTAATTACTGAGGGCCAGGAGGACAGCAGTAGGCCCAGAAACGTCTGGGTGGGGGAGAGACAGGTGACAAGCATGTGCCTCTACAGTATGTCCAAGATCAAACGGGGCATGTGGGAAGGCAAGGATGGCAGTTTATACAAAGTGTGCAGGGAAGACCACCTCCTCTTATAAGAGGGCGTTTGAGCAGAGACCTGAAGGAGCCTGGGACCACCACCTGGGGGAAGCACATCAAGAGCAGAGGAATGACAAGAGCAAAGGCCTGAGGTTAGGATGGGTTCAGTCTATGACAGGGACAGCCAGTTCCAACATGCGAGGCGTAGAGAGGGCTGGGGTTCTGAAATAGCCGTCTCACAGGGGCTGGGATGGGTGTGGCTCAGTGGTAAAGCGCTTGCCTTACATGCATGAGGCCCTGGGTTCAATCCCCAGTGCCACAAAAAAGAGGTCGCAAAAAAAAGTCTCTAGGTGCCAGACCAGATCACAAAGGGCCCTAGGGGCTTTGTCAAAGTCTTTGCCAGTCTCTGCCTGAAATGGGAATAGGGTTTGGAATAGGGTGATGGGATCTGACTGGGTCTTAAAAAGTCACTCCTGCACACGCCTGTAATCCCAGCAGCACTGAGGCTGAGGCAGGAGAAGCACTGCAAGCTGGAGGTCAGCCTGGCAACTTAGCAAGACCCTGTCTCATAACAAGGACTGGAGATGCGGCTCAGTGGTAAAGGGCCCCTGGGTTCAATCCTAGGAGCTGCCCCCAAAAAAGCTGAGAACACAGGAGGCAGAATGCCCCCTCACAGCCAGGAGCTGCGGAGTAGCACACTGCTGTGGAGCACAGAGGCCCACGTCTCCCTGCTGGCAAACAGGGAAGGAGCGAGGAAACGCCAGGCCTTCAGCTACGAGAGTTTTTTCCCCAAAGAAAATAAGGAATGGCCAGAGGTGAAAGCTTGCAGGCCCAGTGCCTGGAAGGCCAGACCCAGCAACGTCCAGTGCCCGAGGGCTCCCCACCGCTGCAACACCCTGGCTGGCAGCACCCTGGCCCCGCAGCTTTGACAGATGTGAGCTGTCCTTGCTGCTGTTCCAAAGGCTCCTCTCAGGCTGCCCCAAGGTACTGATGGCCACTACATCCTGGAGGGACACTGGTATCCACCTAGGACTGATGTGCAGGGTGCTTTTTATTGCCTCCCAGTCCCAATTTGGGCCATCCTTCAATCCCATCAGCCCCGCTAACCAGAGCAACAGGCTGCTTAGAAAGAGGCTAAGGCCATGGTTCCTA
Source organism: Tamias sibiricus (assembly GCA_025594165.1). Taxonomy (NCBI): domain Eukaryota; kingdom Metazoa; phylum Chordata; class Mammalia; order Rodentia; family Sciuridae; genus Tamias; species Tamias sibiricus. Next base: position 100,030,310 of record CM046669.1, read on the forward strand.
CACTCCACCACGTAGGCTGGGGCTGTACGCATTTCTACTGGGCAGCATGTGGAACGGCTGTTTCTCTGGTCAAGGCTGAACACTGCAATGGCACTTCCTGCAGTGCTCCTTCACACACATGAAGTGTTCAAGGAGCTCTGTTGCTAACAGTTCCTGCTCCTGCACACACATTCTCTTCCCCAAGTTCAGAGCCAGCTGGGGAGGCAGGAGTCAGCTGGTCTCTTCCCCGGGAGGAGCTGACATGCTCAGGTCTGTAGCCCTCCAGCTGTTTGAATCGTGGTCCAGTGAACGACCTCAAAGAGATATCAACCCAACCGGGTACCAATGGCACATGCCTGTAATCCCAGCAGCTCAGGAGGCTGAGACAGAAAAATCGTGAGTTCAAACCCAGCCTTGGCAAAAACAAGGTGCTAAGCAATTTAGTGAGACCCTATCTCTAAATAAAATACAAAACAGGGCTGGGGATGTGGCTCTGAGTTCAGTCCTCAGTACTGAAAAAACAAAGAGGGATCAACCCAGAGAAGGATGGCTGCATTCCACACACCAGCAATACTTCAATGTCATCAGGAGCTCAAGAACTACAGACAGTGATCACTTCTGCAAAGACCAATCACCGTCTGATTAACTCTTGGAACCTCTTTCCTTTGAGTCTTGGGGGACTCTTTCCCTAGGCAAGAGCAGTGTAAAGAAGCAATAAGCAGCCGGGCGCGGTGGCGCACGCCTGTAATCCCAGCACTTGGGAGGCTGAGGCAGGAGGATCATGAGTTCAAAGCCAGCCTCAGCAATGGCGAGGCACTTAGTAACTCAGTGAGACCCTGTCTCTAATAAAATACAAACAAGGGCTGGGGATGTGGCCCAGTGGTTGAGTGCCCCTGAGTTCAATCCCCTGTACCAAAAAAAAAAAGAAAAAAAGAAAAGAAGCAATAAGCTGATTCTCCAGTATGCTGCTACCAACTCTCTTTAGCCAAACAGCCTACACTTCCTGCCCTTCTACTGACCGGATCTTCTCTTATACATTGAAAGAGCCTTGGACTGCCTGGTTCCTGAGGTTCTGAAATCACTTAGGAGTGGGACAGGCAGAAGCCAGATGCTACAGACGTTCTGTGGCATTTTGCTCCTTGCCAGTCTCTTCTCCACGTCTACTTCAGTTCCTACCAACAGCCACCCAACCTACACACAAAGTGACCATGTTTGTGCTGCATACTGGGTTCAGTGGAGGGCTACTCATGACAGCAATGACCAACCTGGATGTTCCAGCAGCCCCAGGTCCCAAGAGACCACCAGGGCCACCCCCTCAGGGAAGTGCTCAGGGGAGCTCCGCTTAAACTCCTGCAGTCACACCTTCAGGAGTGAAGACAGCTTGCTGAGGAGAGCTCCTACATGTGGCACCTTCACTGGGCAAATCAAATAATCATAAATTGCTACAGTACATGAATTAATACTCAGGCAAACATAGAGAGCTAGGAGATGACTTTTTAAAATTAGAGTCTATTTGACCTGCCATTTGACTTACCTTGTCCTAGTTATGGGCATAAAAGCAATGCATGGCAACAACCAGGATGAGAGAAGGTAGAGAAGAGGTGACAACTAACGGAACTGCGGTCAGCTGCCTGAAAGCAGAACAGCACTTCTTTGTCTCATGAAAGGACATCACTAGAGGGCAGTTGACCTGGGCACTGGTCTCTAAACACCCTCAAGGCCACAGGCTCCCTTTCTATGTCACTGCTCTCCAGACACTCCAGTCTTTCTCCACACTTGCAAGACAGGTGCCAAAGCCTTGGGCATCCCACCTGCACTAAGGGGTGAGGGAGGCACAGGCAATGGGTAAATGTGTCCCTTTGCAAAGAGCCCCAACTAGAAACTTCACCTTACATCTCATTGGCCAGAGTGAGTCACATTGCCACACCTGCAAGCAAAAGAGTCAGAGAAGCTAATTTATCTGGGTACCAATTGCCCTGAGAAAAACATTTGCTGATAGGAAGAAAACTGGGGAGAAGGGATGTGGGGTATGCAACGAGCGATGTCTGGCACAGGTATCAAATCCAAAGTCAGGTTCAGGAATAAGCAATCCACGAAAAGGATACTAGGACATGTTCTGGCAATTCCTCCATTTTCACCAGCACAACTTACTGCACAGTTCCTTAGAGAAATCTCTTGCAAGTTGTTCAGATGACTGCATGAAAAACACAAGAGTTCATATGTACACAAGTACACAGGCTATACAATAGCCCTAAGAAACAAACAAAAGGAACCATACAAATACCAGCATCCACAATCCAAACTGAAGCAGCATTACAAAGAAGAGTGAACAGAAAGCACTACCAACATCACTCAGGAGGCTGGGGCTGGGGCTCAGCGGTAGCGCACTTGCCTGGCATGTGAGAGGCACTTGAGTTCGATTCTCAGCACCATGTATAAATAAATAAAGGTCTATCAACAACTAAAAAAAATTTAAAAAAAAAGAAAAAGAAAATATCACTCAGGCTCTGCAGCCCTGGTCGCCCTCTCCATGCACCCCATGTCTGCCCACCCCAGGGGAACCACACTCCACATCTGGAAGGCAATTCATCCCAAGCAGACCATACTTCCACTACACATTCCCAAATCCCAAAATGATTAAAGCATTTTTGCATATTATGAAACTTGATACGAATGATGTTCTCCTATATTAAAGGTGCAATGAAGTAAACGCCAAAGCCATTTCCGATTACCACCATCTTCTGACCATTACACTTACATATTTAAATTTCACTATAATTACATTACCCTAAAAAATGGTTTTTGCTAGTTTTAAACAACCTTTCAATTTTCATTAACACATAAACAGATTTTATGACATTCGAGATATATACTTCCTTTATTAAACATTTTTCTATAAACAATTAACACTGCCATGGAATCACATCAATCACTACAATGATCAAGTGTAAGCCACGCGTGATGGAGCACACTTGTAATCCCAGTGACTCAGCAGGCAGAGGCGGGAAGATCTCAAGTTTGAGGCTGACCTGAGCAACTTAGCAAGACTGTCTTAAGCTGGGTGTGGTGGTGCATGCCTATAATTCCAGCAGCTGAGAGGCTGAGGCAGGAGGATAACAAGTTGAAAGCAAGCCTCAGCAAAAAGCGAGGTGCTAAGCAACTCAGTGAGACCCTATCTAAATAAAATACAAAATAGGGCTGGGGATGTGGTTCACTGGTCAAGTGCCCCTGAGTTCATTCCCAGTAACCACTTCCCCCACTCCCACAAAAAGGCTCTGTCTCAAAATAAAAAAAAAGGGCCTGGGATGTGGCTCAGTGACAGAGCACCCCTGGGTTCCATCCCCAGTACTGCTAGAGATGATTTAAAAAAAAAAAAAAAAAAAAAGTAAAATACTGCATGTCTTGGCCACAGGCTGCCTGGGGTCGCTATGCTGATGCCTGGTTCAGTCAGTCACCAGGGCACTACAGTCCCTTCCCTGAGCAGCCTGCCAGGTTCTGGTGTAGTGGTGCCGAGTCTGTGTAAACACCAGCTGCCACTCTCTCTGATTCCGAATCCATCACAACAAGCATTGCACCCCTCTGCACAGGGTTACCACACACACTTTCAGAGAAAAGAGAATGCTCTGGCACAGCAGCTGTAAAAGACATTATTTAGTGCCGCCCCCCCACCCCCCCGACTGAAGCACTTCTCAGGAGCAAATTCCTTGAAGTATACACCCCAAGATTCTGATTCCGTAAGTCTGGGATGAGACCCAGGATTCTGCAGGTCCCAAAGCTGATCTGTCATAAGCTGAACCATGAACTGGAAAAGGGCTAAAATATCAGCCTCAGTTACAATATAGTCCTCAGTGATGATATGGTGAAAATATTAATAATGGGCAAATGAGTGTTTCCATGCCAATCCAGAAAAATTCACCAACCCTGTGCTAAATAGGATTTTAATTTCCTGGAACACTGAATCCTCGGATCCCCCAGATCTCAGTGTACTATTTTCGTAGAAAGGATAAGCCACTTTGGAAGGAGTCAGGAGTGTCCACAGGCAGTTGGGCAATTCTGACCCAGAAGCTGGATAAAACTGCCAAAGTTAGCTCCACCACTATCAGCTCCACTTACCTCTGCTGTTTTATCACAGAGTCGAAACCAATGGTTTCCACAGTTTTCTTCCCAATTATAACAATTTGTTCTTTCCCATGGTCTTCTGATCCATCTTCTAATGCATAGCGGTTCTTAACTGCAGTAAGAAAGTCCACTCCAAAATTTACCTTGTTTGGACGAATAAAGGATCCTCCTGTTGGGTGCCTAGAAAATGGAAGAAATGGAACATAAAAATTTCATCTACCAATAAAGGCCATAAATGCAATGCTCTTAAGATTTTCAAAACTGTCTATATGCAGCCGGGCGCGGTGGCACATGCCTGTAATCCCAGGACTTGGGAGGCTGAGGCAGGAGGATCGCAAGTTCAAAGCCAGCCTCAGCAATGGCGAGGCACATAGCAACTCAGTGAGACCCTGTCTCTAAATAAAATACAAAAAAGGGCTGGGGATGTGGCCCAGTGGTCGAGTGCCCCTGAGTTCAATCCCCAGTACCCACAAAAAAAAAAAAAAAAGTGTAATACTTGAAAGCTGTAAAGTATTGAAATTAAAAAAGAACTGAACCAAACTGTACATGATAACAATGACAGGAACCACTTCTAAATATGGATAAAGACAAAGGAATTAATATGTTGATGGTAGGATTATGTACAAAATCCTTTACATGATCACATAATCATATATTTTAAAAATGCAGATAAATGGGAAGAATTTACAGAACTACAGATTGCCAAACTTTTTATTCAGGTTTCATAGCAATTTTTAGTAGTAATTTCTGGCAGAATTTCATCATCCCAGAACCGACACGACATCACTGCCACCACCCCAGAGCAAGCAGGCACAGCCCACACTCAGAGGGCGGGTGTGCACTGCTGTGACCAGAAGGCAAACTGTGGCTGAGCATCTCCTCAGATGGCTCCCAAGCCACATGCCTTTAGCAATGAGATTTTGCCACCTGTTCCCATCAACAGGTGGAGCCTCTCTCTCCTCCTCTTGCACTAGACTCACCCAGTAACTAACGTCTTAAGGCCCGCGCCTTAAGAAGGCCTGATGTTTCCTGCGTTGCCTATCTACAGGCAGACAGCATGTAAAGCTGCTCAGGCGGTGAGGAAAGTCCACGGGGGGGGGAGAGACTGAGCCCGTTCACAGGAGGCCCAGAGCCCCTCAGTCAGCAGCAATACTAGACCCCAGTCATGTCAGGCCCCCCAAGGGACACGCTGCAGCCAACACAACTATAGCAGAGAAAAGTATCTCCCAAGTGCTGTTCAGCTCCCCAGCACACGGAGTTACAAGCACTGGAACAGCCACCACATTCTGGGGTGATTGGTCAAAGCCAACTGAAACAGACTTGGAAGAAGAGGGGAGATGGATTTTCACTAATCTCTAATCAAAATTCAGTATTTCCTTTAATCATAAATCCCAGTGATTTGTTCATCACAGTAGTGTCCACAACTTTATGACATCAACAGAAAGGGATATTTTCACATCATGTCATACTTTTTTTTTTAAACATTTATTTATTTGCTTTAGTTGTACACGTGCCTTTATTTTTTTACGTGGTGCTGGGGATCAAACCTGGGTTGCGCACGTGCTAGGCGAGCGCTCTACCGCTGAGCCACCACCCCAACCCCTCATGTCATACTTTTTGAAGATATATTTAAAAAAAAAAACAACTTGGGGCTGGGATTATGGCTCAACGGTAGAGCGCTCACCTAGCATGTGTGCGGCCCAGGTTCGATCCTCAGCACCACGTAAAAATAAATAAAGGTATCATATACAACTAAAAATAAATAAATATTTTTAAAAAATAAACTTATTTCTATCACTGCTTCAAAAATTAGTAGTTATGGGGATGGGGTTGTGGTTCAGCAGTAGAGCACTCACCTAGCACGTGTGTGGCCCAGGTTTGAGTCTCAGCACCACGTAAAAATAAATGCATTGTGTACAACTAAAGCAAATAAATAAATATTTTAAAAAATTAGTAGTTACTAGATGCACTGGTAGATCTTATCACTTAACGTTATTGAGTGAAGAAATATAGCTGGGTGTGGTGATGCACACCTATTATCCCAGTGATTTGGGAGGCTGAGGCAGGAGGAGCGCAAGTTTGAGGCCACCCCCAACAACTTAGCAAGACCCTGTTTCAAATAAAAAATAAAAAGGGGTGGGGATCTTGCTATAATTACTTAGTTCCAGGACTTTTTTAAATCAATCATTAGGGGTTTTTTACATAAACAATTATATCATCTCTGAGCAGAAACATTTCTATTGTTCCATTCCAAAGTACATGACTTTTAATTTCTTTGCTTGTCTTATTGCACAAGCTAGACCTTATAATGTTGAAAAGGAATTGTGAGAGGATATCCTTACCTTCTTCCTGATCTTAGTGGGAAAGTATCAATTTTCTCACCATTAAGTATGATGTTAGATGTAGATTACTTGTAGATTTTTAAAATCAGGTTGATGAAGTCCCTATTTTGCTTAAAGTTCTTGACATAAGTGTTGGATTCTGTCAAATGTTTATTCTGCATCTGTTGATATGATCATGTGGTTTTTCTCCTTTAGCCTGCCAACGTGATTTTTATATTAGTTGATTATTATTGATACTACCTTGCATACTTGGATAAGTCCTACTAAGTCCTATAGTATAATAATTTTATGCATTGTTACATACAGATTTTTGCATCTATGTTCATGAGAATTATTGGTATGTAGTATTTCTTTCCTTCAATATCTTTAAATGCTTTTGGTATTAAAGGGATGCTGATACTGTAAAATGATAAGTAACTATTCCTTTGATTTTATTTTCCAGAAGAGATTACAGAAGGCAGTGGGGGGGGGGGGCTGTAGTTCAGTGGTAGAGCACTTGCCTAGCAGGTATGAGGCACTGGGTTCAATCCTTACCACCACATAAAAATAAGTAAATAAAATAAAGGTATTGTGTTCATCTATAACTAATAATTAAAAAATAAAAAGTCTGGGGATATGGCTAAGTGGTTAAATGCTCCTGGGTTAAATCCCCAGTATGCAACCCACACCACCAAAAAAAAGTCGTGGTGGTGGGGGGAGAAGGGGGGGAGAGAGAGAAAGAGAAAGAGAGAAATATACATTATTATACTTATTAAACATTCTTTTCCCCCTTGGCAGTACTGGGGATTGAACTCAGGGCTTAAACATGCCAGGCAAGCACTCTATCACTAAGCTACATAGCTACAACCCTATCCTTTTTTTTTTGAACTAAGTTCTAAGTTGCCCAGGCTGGCTTCCAACTTGCAATTCTCCTGCCTCAGCCTCCCAAGTAGTTGGGATTCCAGGCAAACACCAACTTTCCTGGCTTTAAAACTATCTTGATTATTACATTTCAGTGAAAGAAATTTCCTTTGTAATGCGATATATTTTTTCTGCTTTAAAAAATATTTTATACCTGGTGCCAAAATCATTCATAGCACATGCACGTGTGCGCTTACATACACACACACACACCAAAACAAACAAACAAACAAACAAACAAAAAAAACCCTCTAGAGTACATTCCATAAAGAAGTAGAAATGGGCTGGGGATATAGCTCACGTGGTTGAGTGCTTGCCTTGTATGCACAAAGCCCTGAGTTCAATTTCCAGCACCCACACACACACACACACACACACAGAAGAAGTAGAAGCTGAGCTTGGCCTTGAAGGATGAACAGGAGTTTGGCTTTTTTTTGCTTTGTTTTTTCTTTTTGGTACAGGGATTGAACTCAGGGGCACTCCACCACTGGGCCACATCCCCAGCCCTTTTTTGTATTGTTTATTAGAGACAGGGTCTCACCGAGTTGCTAAATGCATCGCCATTTCTGAGGCTGCCTTTGAACTCTTGATCCTCCTGCCTCAGCCTCCCCAGTGCTGGGATTACAGGCTTGTGCCACCACACATGGCTAGGAGTTTGGCTTATTTTTAAAAAGTTTTCACAAGGCAAGTGGCACCAGTCTGTAGACCCTCAGGTGGTTGAGGCAGAAGGTTCGCAAGTTTGTAGCCACCCTCAGCAACTTAGGGAGGCCCTGTCTCAAAATAAAGAAAAAGGAGGCTGGGGTTATGGATCAGTGGTAGAGCACTTGCCTAGCATGTGTGAGGCAAGTTCGATTCTCAGCACTGTATATAAATAAATGAATAAAATAAAGGTCCATCAATAGCCGGGCACGGTGGCGCACGCCTGTAATCCCAGCACTTTGGGAGGCTGAGGCAGGAGGATCGCGAGTTCAAAGCCAGCCTCAGCAATGGTGAGGCACTTAGCAACTCAGTGAGACCCTGTCTCTAATTAAAAAATACAAAAAAGGGCTGGGGAGGTGGCCCAGTGGTCGAGTGCCCCCCTGAGTTCAATCCCCGGTACCACAAAAAAAAAAAAAAAGGTCCATCAACAACTAAAAAAAATTTTTTTTAATTAAACAAATAAAAAAGGCTGATGATGTAGGTCAATGGTTGAGTACTCCTGGGTTCATTCCCCAGTAGCACACATACATACACACACCAAAAAAGCACTAGTTTCTTTTTGTCCTAACACCGGCATCAGGCAGAATCTGACATGTAAAAACCTATAAAAATAAAGTACTAGAATTAGAAATAGTAAAGGTTACTTTTCAAACATGTGATTTAAATGAATTTAATAACTAAATGTACTAAAAAATACTAGTACATTTAGCTGGGTGGGGTGAGCTTGTAATCCCAGCAATTTGGGAGGCTGAGGCAGGAGGATCTGCAAGCTTGAAGCCAGCCTGGGCAACTCAGTGTGACCCTGTCTCGAAAAAAAGGAACTAGATGGGCTGGGATTGTGGCTCAGCGGTAGAGCACTTGCCTCACATGTGTGAGGCACTGGGTTCAATTCTTAGCACTGCATATAAGTAAATGAATAAAATAAAGGTCCATCAACACTTAAAAAAAAAAAAAAAAGGAACTAGAGATATAGCTCAGTGGTAAAGTGACTTGGGTTCAATCCCAGGTACCAAAAAAACAACAAAAAACACCCCAAAGCCCCACAAAACTAGTATAACTATAAAAATATAAATTACAAATCCCATAGTTTATGGAGTTCCAGTGGCAGAGTTAGAGCGTGGTACTTACACAGCAGTACATACACAGACGGCAGTTTGTATTTTTGTCCTACATTTATACTTCTTAAAACAGTGGTAATAAGAAGTAAAAGAAAGATCTTTAGTGGTTGTAGCTCAGTGGAAGAGCGCTTGCCTAGCATGTGTGAAGCACTGGTTCGATTCTTAGCAGCACATATAAATAAATAAAATAAAGGGCCATCAACAATTTTTTAAATATGTATTTTAAAAAAAAAGAAGAAGAAGAGAGCTGGGGTTATAGCTCAGTGGCAAAGTAGTTGCCTAGCATTCGTGAGGCACTAAGTTTGATCCTCAGCATCACATAAAAATTAATAAAATAAAGGCATTCTGTCCAACTACAAAAAAAAGAAAAAGAAAAAAGAAGAAGAAGAAGAAGAGGAGGAGGAGGAGATCTTTATTACTGTTGAGTCTGTTGGCAGGCAGATGAATGGGTTAGAAACAGAGTTAGGTGGCTGCAAAGCAGATACTGGGCCCTTTACAGACTGAAGATTAATCTTTGATTTTTTTTCCCCCAGTATTGGGGAAGAAACCCAGAGACACTCTACCACTAAGCTATATCCCCAGACTTTTACTTTGTATTTTGAGACAGGGTCTGAGTTGCTGGCCCTGAACTTGTGGTCCGCATGCCTCTTAGCCTCCAGAGCTGGATTACTATGCTTGCACCACTGTACCTGGCAAAGAACATAAATAATGAAAAATGCTAATTGGGCATGAGTCCATCAGCAAAAGCAAATCTCCCAAAAAACAAACAAAAAAACCATAATGATTTATACAGTCTCTACTGAAATTCTAGATTGACATTTAGATGCTCACCGGAACACTGAAATTCTGAACTCTTGCCTAAAAAGAAAAGTCCTGGTGGGGGTAGAAATAAAGGAGGAGGACCCAAACATGTTTATCTTGAAGCACTTGGCTTGTTCAAGTTTCTTCCTCTTCCTCTTTTTTTTTGGTACCAAGGATTGAACTCAGGGGCACTGACCACTGGGCCACATCCCCAACCCTTTTTTGTATTTTATTAGAGACAGAGTCTCGCTGAATTGCTAAATGCCTCACCATCGCTGAGGCTGGCTTTGAACTCGCAATCCTCCTGCCTCAGCCTCCCAAGTGCTGGGATTACAGGCGTTCGCCACCACGCCCGGCTCCTCTTCCTCTTTTTACAACAACAGCTCCAGACTGTGGCCTTCATGGAAATGGCAGATGCTGGAGAAATTTGATGAGTCTTAACCGGCCTTATTTCCCCAGTAGGGTTCCCATTTCAAATTCAGGAGGTCCAGTGAAATTTGAATTTCAGGCAGACAGCAAATCCTTTTTAGTATAAGTCTGAAATTCAAGTTTCACTGTGCATTTGGAAGTTTCATTTGCTGAATCTGACAATAACTCAAAGGTGAAAGTCCCCAACAGATTTCCAAACTCCCCCCAAAAGTTCTTTCTTGTTGGGCTTTGGGTGTAGGATTTTGGAAAAGACTGGATCTCTGGTAAGTGTCTAATCAATGTTGTTGGTCTTTCTGAAAATGTTATTTGTGAACCAGGCGCTGTGGTGCATGCCTGTAACCCCAGCAGCTTGGGAGGCTAAGACAGGAGGATTCTGAGTTCAAAGCCAGCCTCAGCAACTGCGAGGTGCTAAGCAACACAGTGAGACCCTGTCTCTAAATAAAATACAAAGTAGGGCTGGGGATGTGGCTCAGTGGTCGAGTGCCTCTGAGTTCAGTTCCCAGTACCAAAAAAAAAAAAAAAAAAAAAAAAGAGAGAGAGAGAGAGAGAAAAATGTTATTTGTCCCAGGCATATTTAGTCTTTCTAGCGAACGTGTGTTAACTAACATCCAAGGGGAAAGAACTCTTGGCTTTCCTGCACTTCCCGGGCTGTACTATGTACTAAGGAGCTGACCTGGTAGCACTGTCTCATGAGGGAAGCAGCATGGCCAACAAGCATCTAGTTGTAGGCTGCTTTGAGTGACAACCAGGACTCTGTCCATTCTAAAGAGAAGCTTTCAAAACCAAAGCAGATCTACTTTTGCCTTTTGGTCAGGTGTACACTGGCTGCAAACTACTGGCACTGTTAATGGTTCTTAACACTCTTCTAACATCATACCAGAATACTTCACACTGTCCATTAGTGCTCATCCAAGAGCCTCAAAACACTCTTGACAACCTGTGCCTCATACAAGATGAAGGAATCACCTCCTGAGGTGCCCAGTATGTGGACCTGGTCTGGCACACGTGTTCTCTCTGATGCTAGGCGCTAAAGTTAGGTTCTCCCTTTGAGTGCTCAGAAATCACATCTTAGAATTTAATTCTCACTGGGAAAAGAGAAATCACACTACTGCTTGGAAACAGAACCTGTGAAATAAAAGCTGAGTGGGTGAAATACTGACCCACACAGCTCTGCTTAGAGCAGACTGCAGCTTAGACTGAAAGGAGAAAACTGGAAATACTCTGCTATCAAGCAACAAAGCCAACTATCAAGTGCGAACCTCTCAGGTCCCCAAGGCAGAGGTGGAGAGCAGGAGCACTGGGAGATGTTGATACTGGTTCACAACCATGAATTTTGGGTAGACCTGTAATTGACTATTAATTGATAATGTTGCAAATATTAATTATGGGTAATTAAAGCATAGGTGATTGCCATTATATACTGTAGGTTACACAGAGAAAAGAGAGATCAGAGAGAAACTGAAGTGTGACATGGAACCATCAGAACTCATTCCAAGGGGGCTTTATGAGGTGATCCGGTCCACTCCCGAGTCACCGACTGCTCCATAAAGTTCTACTGTTTTTAGAGACCCACAATGCAGAGAAGTCCACAACCTGGATGTTAGCTTGACTCCGGTTTTTCATGTTGCACTCAACTTTTACTTTAACTGGTCCTCAGTGAACAGTACTACTAACAGCGACTTCAGAGTTCGAGTATGGGAGATGCGGTAAATACAGAAACCCTGTAAACAAACTACAAAACAGCTCAGCCCACGAGAAGCTCTCGTATGTTCTACTTAAGATCACTGTGCACTTTGGGAGGCTGAGGCAGGAGAATCGCGAGTTCAAAGCCAGCTTCAGCAATGGCGAGGCACTTAGCAACTCAGTGAGACCCTGTCTCTAATAAAAACACAAAAAAGGGCTGGGGATGTGGCCCAGTGGTCGAGTGCCCCTGAGTTCAATCCCCGGTACCACAAAAAAAAAAAAGATCACTGTGGAAGCAGACCTTAGCTTCCTGCAACTGACGCTATCTTGCAGTGGAGTGCATGAGATGACAGTGAGCCGACCTGGTTGATGGGAAAAGACACTGGCCAGGCCTTGAAAACTGCATTGTCTGTTCCCAAGTTATGTCAGAGGGCAGGACTCAAGCCTGAATGGTGGCACACCACCCCACCAACCTGAGACGCCAGGCAGACCCTCAAAAGTGCGCTCACCAAACATCCCTCTCAACACGTAAGAGGCAGAGGATGCAAACTAACTTCTGTAAAATCCATTAGACCCATGGCTGCAATGCTACGTGCCATCAGTCACTTGATCTTTAGACACAATTCCAAAGAGATGAGACTTATGACAACTCTCTATTACCTTTTGCTCATTTAAAACAGTTACACTACAATTTTGCCACTTGGAACTGGCTGAATTTAAACCAAACTAAAAACAGCATCTAAACATTAAAAATGAAGTTTACAGTAGCAAAATATTTTTCAGACTCATTGATTATGACAGTTCAAGAAAAATTTGAAATATAGAAGACTCCAGAGAAATTCTTTTTTTTAGTTTTTGGAACTAAGGATTGAACCCAGGGGCACTTTACTACCAACCTCCATCTGCAGTCTTTTTTATTTATTTTGAGACAGAGCCTCGCTAAATTGCTGAGGCTGGTCTCAAACTTGTGATCCTCCAGACTTGGCCTCCCAATTCACTGAGATTACAGGTATGCACATTGCGCCTGGCTCCAAAGAAATTCTTAAAACCTTAAAAGGGTGGGGGTACAAAAAAAGGCGGAGGGAAGCAAAGTATAGGACACATTAAGACATCTGCACTAACTTAATGACAACTACGAGGGGTGCACTTTGCTTTGCCAATGCAAGATCCCAAGATCCTGGCAAAGTCTTTATTAGTTGAAGTCAGGTTCTAATTAAAAATAATATTAATCAGAAGGATCAACAATTGTAAGGACAAGTTATATTCTTGTACTCTAGACCAGTGGCTTTCCACATTTACTCCCAAGGTCCCTCTAGTACTGCCTCAAATCTTGACATGAAATTCATAGATAAGCCGAGCGTGGTGGCGCAAGCCTCTAATCCCAGCGCTTGGGAGGCTGAGGCAGGAGGATCATGACTTCAAAGCCAGCCTCAGCAATGGCGAAGCACATAGCAACTCAGTGAGACCCTGTCTCTAATAAAATACAAGAAAGGGCTGGGGATGTGGCCCAGTGGTCAAGTGCCCCTGAGTTCAATCCCCAGTACAAAAAAAAAAAAAAGAAAAAGAAATTCATAGATAACTTTACCTATAGGACATTTTTCAGCCAACAAATTGCCCATTTCGATGAAATAAAAGAAAAATAACTAGTAAGCTAAAATGTCTACCACTATGAGAAGGTGAGCAGACGTGGGCGAGGTCAGAGCACGGCTATGGCAGGGTAAGTACTGAGGCCAGGCCCCCGTCTCGAGGCCTCCCTCAGTGCTTCAGTGCCGACCCTACTTATGCCAGGGCCTCAAACGACTCTGGATTTTTCTGCTCAGTGACTGTTGCCGCCTGCAGCAACGATACCGCGGGAAAGAATTCGGAGGCAGACTGGGAATGAGCAGGTTCTTTATTCTTGCTTCTCTGCTGACTTCTCTCTCCAACTCCAACTCCAACAACCACCCCCCAACTCCAACTCTACCTGGTTAAATACTCTTCACCTTAACAAGTATACACGTGTCACAAGCTCAACTTACAGGTGTGTCACACAGTGTTCACGGGCACAGAAAGATTCTTAGTTGATTACAATAAGGTCAGGAGAAAACAATTAAACGCCTCCTCTTTTGCTCTCAGCCAGCCACCATCTTAGCTACCTCCTCATTAAAGCCCTTACAAGTGACCAAGACTTTGACACCATCGCTGTATCCACAGACTACCAGGGACCGTGTAGCCAACAATAATTCAGGCAAGGTTTTAGAAAAGGGAGCTGGGCTGGGGCAGACTCAAAATGCACAGTCCCTCACTGCAGTGAGGGGCCTTGGTCCTGGCTGCAATATCTCTATTATTTCCACACCTGGCTAAACACACACACTGTTGTCTTAATCCTCTGCTGACTGCAGACACGGGGCTGACCTGTCCCATGTCTGCTGTGGCAGCTGGCTTGTTGAACCTGACTTTCTAAGTAAGGAAATGGTGAACCAGAAAGCATTTGCTATCTCTAATTCTGGTCTTCATCTCAGATGAAGTCTGGTCTTGCTCAGGGTCAGGAAGATTTAAAAGCAGACCAAACCGGGCACGGTGGCGCACGCCTGTAATCCCAGCACTTGGGAAGCTGAGGCAGGAGGATCACGAGTTCAAAGCCAGCCTCAGCAATGGTGAGGCACTTAGCAACTCAGTGAGACCCTGTCTCTAATAAAATACAAAAAAGGGCTGGGGATGTGGCCCAGTGGTCGAGTGCCCCTGAGTTCAATCCCTGGTACCAAAAAAAAAAAAAAAAAGCAGACCAGAGGCCTCCAATTCCTAGGCCAGCATTCCGCTCGCTTCACACACTTAAGGAACATGGGCTGACAGTAAGAGACCCTCGTGGACACTGAGAGACAAGGAAAACGGATGACAGAAGAGTAAAAGGTGGCTCTGTCTGGAAGCCGCAGTGCTCAGAGCTTCGCGCAGTTTCTCCGACATAAGGCAGCCAGGCATGCTGGCCGCCACGGAGTCGTATGGACTCACTTTAGACACAGACTTTGAATGTTGGTCAGCTTTCCTCTACTCGGATGTTTCTGATTTTATGCAATCGATTCCTTCTTTCTGAATAGTTAAGCTAATTCTAGTCTCCATTATTCACTTAATGAATTGTAAATTACTGAATCATTGACATTTATAGTTTCCCAATTTAAAAAGTCAAAAAAGCACAAAAGACTGAGCATGGTAGCATGAAGGAGCCTATAATCAAGGAGATAGCTAAAGATTGGGGTTAGCTGAGAGCCATAAAAGATGTTCTAGTTTCCACCTGATGTTGATACATTATTCAAAGAATCTTTGTATGCCCGTGAACACTGCGTGACGCACCTGTAAGCTCGAGCTGTAAGCACGTGTCCTTGTTAAAGCTATATGTATATAACTGGGTGAGGTTCGTTAGTGTGTGTGGGGAAGAAGAAGGTGGTGGTTGGAGTTAGAGCATTTGGAGTGATTACTGGAGCTGGAGAGAGGAGAAGAATAAAAGACCTTTTTTCATTTTCATCCTGCCTCCGAATTTTCCTGTGGCGTTCGCTGCTCCAAGCGACTTCCGCTTCAGGCAGCGACAGGTGGCGGCCCGTACGGGGAATTCGGCGGCAAGGTAAAAAAAAGAAAATTTAAAAAGATGGGAGCAAATATAACAAAAAGTCGGTTTATAAAAGCCATGAATGAAATTTTTGATATTGAGAACTCAGAGGATAGTGAGAAAAGTGAACAAGAAAGCATATCCTCTGACTCAGTGGAGACCAGCAAGGAGAGTAGGAATGTAAATTCAAAAGTAAGATCTGCAAAAGCCATCAGAAGCTTAATAAAATTAGCTGAGGAGTATATACTCTCCTTAGAAACTGAAACTCAGGATACTAGTGAAAGTAATAATAGTAACAAGGAGCCAAACCATGAAAGTACAGTCTCCTCTACTGAGCCGGTTAGGAATTATGAAGCTAGTAGTGAAGAGGAATCAAAAAGCGATTCGGAGAGCACAGTCTCCAATAAAAAGAACAAAAAGAAATTAAAAAAGAGAAAAGACCGTCAAATAGAGGAACCACTAGCGCCCTCTGCTCCTTCATGGATAGAATCCCTAACAGAAACAATAAAGAGTATGGATCAGAGTATACGTGCCCTTGAGGTAGAAATTGGCGGCCTTTCAGAGCGCTTATACGCTCTCGAACAACATAGACCGCAGGAGCACCTAGAACTGCCAGTATTTCAAAATGAACAGGGACAAAGATATCATGAGTTCCTAGACTTTAAAACAATAAAGAATTTTAAAGAGGCGGTAATGACCTATGGGCCTCAAGCTCCGTTCACATTAAGTATGATAGAGTCACTTAACACCCTAACCTTAGCCCCCTCAGATTGGAAAAGTCTATGCAGAGCGGTACTAAGTGGGGGACAATACCTAATCTGGAAAACTCAATTCCAGGAACTTTGTTCAGAAATAGCAAAGAGAAATGCTGCAGCAGGTTTCCCTCAACGCAATATAGATATGCTCACAGGGGAGGGTGAGTTCGCCGAACTACAAAATCAGCTACAATACGATCCAGGTGTGTATGCCCAGGTACACACTGCAGCTGTGAAAGCCTGGAAGACAATCTCAGGCACAGGGGATCTGCAAGGCAGCCTATCAAAAGTTATACAAGGGCCTAACGAACCTTACGCTGATTTTGTAGATAGGCTCTTAAAAACAACATCTAGAGTTTTTGGAGAAGTCGAGCAAGCTATGCCCCTAGTTATCCAATTAGCATACGAGAACGCTAATAAATATTGCCAGGATGCAATAAGGCCATGGAGAAGTAAAAAAGACTTATCAATTTATATCAGACTGTGCAAAGACATTAACGAGGCTGTTATCACAGGCAACGTAATTGCTGCAGTGATGAAAAATTCCTCCCCTCAAAATTCCCAAAGGTTTCAACCTAGAACAGGATATTCCAGACAAAATTATTATAATCAACCAAGATATGCTAAGCAATATCCCCCAAGGGTAATAAAATCAAATTCATACCGTGCTCCAGGCCGATGCCCCAGATGCAAAAAAGGTATACATTGGGCCAATCAATGCCATTCTAGATATGATATATATGGAAATGATTTATCAAGGATTTCAAACAACGGGGCACGGGGCCCAATGCCCCGGGGCCCACAAATGTACGAGGCACTAGAGGAGGAAGGCCCTCAGATTCAAATGATTCCTCGTCACAGTCCCTCCTACCCATTAACTCCCTTATCAGAGGGACAAGAGGAAGTGCAGGATTAGATCTCTGTTCTACTGCCCGGATGGTCCTGACACCTGAAATGGGGGTTCAGCTGATTCCTACGGGAATCAGGGGACCTCTCCCTTCAGGAACTGTGGGACTAATCCTTGGGCGTAGTTCCAAAAGTTTATTAGGCTTTAATGTTATACCAGGGGTTATTGATTCAGATTATAATGGAGAGATTAAAATAATGCTAAGTACACACAGGGGCATCATCTCCGTAAATCAAGGAGACAGAATCGCACAGCTGCTCCTCATTCCCAGTCTCCATAATTCTTTTAAAAGCATGCCACAAAATAGAAATAGCAGAGCATTCGGTTCCACTGGTTCAGGACCTATGGCTTTCTGGGTCCAGGACTGTTCACGGAGGCCTATGTGCAAATTAAAAATTCAAGGTATAGAGATGGAGGGGCTGATTGATACAGGAGCTGACTCTTCCATCATAAATCTACAACAATGGCCTAAGCACTGGCCTCTACAGAAAGCCTCAACCAGTTTAAGAGGCTTGGGATACAGTAATACCCCAGCTCAAAGTGCTGTAATCTTAAATTGGCAAGACAATGAAGGCCATACAGGAACATTCAAACCCTATGTTTTAAACAGCTTGCCAGTTACCCTATGGGGAAGAGATATCTTACATCAAATGGGGTTACACCTAGCGACCAAGCCTGCAGGTGTTAAGAATAAAAATCCTACTCATAATAAAAAAGGCAAAGGACATTTTTTCTAGGGGCCACTGAGAAAACAATTTTAAAAATACCATGGCTCTCTAATAAGCCAGTTTGGGTCCCTCAGTGGCCCCTATCCAAAGAAAAATTGCAAGCGGCCCACCAATTAATTAAAGAACAATTAGAAGCAGGACACATAGAGCCTTCCACCTCTCCCTGGAATTCTCCCATATTTGTAATTAAGAAAAAATCAGGAAAATGGAGACTATTACAAGATCTAAGACAAATTAACAAAACAATGCAAATTATGGGCCCTACTCAACCTGGACTTCCTAATCCTGTAGCTATTCCAAAAAACTATTACCTTATAACCCTTGATATAAAGGACTGTTTCTTTTCCATTCCCCTACATCCTCTGGATGCCCCCAGGTTTGCTTTTTCAATTCCTTCTATTAATAATAATGGCCCTGATAAAAGATATCAATGGAAAGTATTGCCGCAGGGAATGGCAAATAGCCCTACACTGTGCCAACTATATGTGGACAGAGCTATACAGCCCATTAAAAACAAATATCAAGACCTTATGTGTCTACACTACATGGACGATGTTTTATTAGCGCACCCTAATCAACAAATCTTATTTAATATATTTAGTGAAATAACAAAAAATCTAAAAAAATATGGATTATATATAGCAGAAGAAAAAGTTCAAAGCAGATCACCTATACTATATTTAGGCTTTAAAATCATGGATACTTTTGTTAAACCCAAAAAAATTCTAATAAGTAAAGAACATTTGACCACCCTCAATGATTTCCAAAAATTACTGGGTGACATTAATTGGCTTCGCCCTACACTAAGCCTCACTACTGGACAATTAAAACCCTTATTTGACATCCTTCGTGGGAACCCTGACCCATCCTCACCTCGAACATTAACTCCTGAGGCCAGGAGAGCTCTAAAATTAGTAGAACAGGCCATTGAAAGATCCCATTGCGATAGATTTGATTTTGCACAACCACTAATATTGATTATTATTCCTTCACAATATACTCCAACAGGAGTATTTTGGCAACAGGGACCTATATTATGGATACATTTGCCTGTCTCTCCTAAAAGTACAATTGAGTCTTATACCTCCATGGTAGCTAAACTTATTCTTCAAGGACTTAAAACCTCTACTAAAATATTTGGAATTCATCCCGCTACTATTATTACTCCTTATTCATCGTCACAGGTTGAATATTTGTGCTTCAATGATAATGATTGGGCTATAGCTAGATGCTCTACTTCTGCAAATTTTGACAATCATATTCCTAAATCTCCTATACTGTCCTTTTGTATCAATCATCCTATCATATTCCCACAGGTAATAAAAAATCAACCCATTCCTAAAGCATTTAATGTATTTACAGATGGATCCTCTAACGGTACTGCTGCAGTAGTCACTCAAAATGAAAAAATGATTCATATCACTAATCAAAAATCAGCTCAATTAGTGGAACTCGAAGCTATAATAATAGCTCTGGAAAATTTTAAAGAACAGCCTATGAATATTTTTTCAGACAGCCATTATATTGTACATGCTGTCCCAAAATTGGAGCTAGCAGGTCCAATAGCACCACATACTCCAGCTTTTAAATTGTTTTCTCAAATCCAAAATCTCCTATGGCAACGAAAAGAACCTTTATTTATAGGTCACATAAGAGCTCACACTAATCTGCCTGGTCCTCTCCATGAAGGTAATCAAAAAGCTGACGCCCTCACTAAAACAATATTTATATTTACTACAGTACAACAAGCTACTTTATTTCATTCCCAGTTCCACGTTAACAGCACTACCTTAAGACAAAAATTTAAAATCACAAAAGAACAAGCTCGTAGAATTGTAAAAGAATGTCCATCTTGTGTAACACTTTTGCCCAATCCACATTATGGGGTTAACCCACGAGGTTTGATGCCCAATCATTTGTGGCAGATGGATGTCACACATGAGCCAAGTTTTGGAAAATTACGATTTATTCATGTCACCATAGATACATGCTCAGGCATGATTTTTGCTTCTTTACATTCCGGAGAAAAAGTTAAAGATACTATATCTCATTGTCTGCAAGCTTTTGCTGCATTGGGCATCCCCAAAATGCTTAAAACAGATAATGGCCCTGCATATACATCCACATCCTTCAAACAATTTTGTACAAAGTTCAATATTATCCACAAAACAGGTATCGCTTATAATCCTCAGGGACAAGGAATAATTGAAAGAGCAAATCGGACACTTAAAAATATGTTACTAAAGCAAAAAGATGGAAACTGGAAAAATCCTAAGGACAGATTGGCAGTTGCCCTGTTTACCCTAAATTTCTTAACTTTAGATTCTAATGGACATTCGGCTGGAGATAGACACTGGAACCCACACCAACAACATAAACCTTTGGTTTACTGGAAGGATGTTCTCTCAGGTACATGGAAGGGTCCAGACCCAGTATTAATTTGGGGGAGAGGATCTGTTTGTGTTTTTCCAAAGCACAAATCCTCTCCAATATGGATACCATCTAGATTGATAAAGCAGGTACAAAGTCAAAGGGATCAAGACGAAGTTATTGAGGAGTCTAGATTGAATAAACAAGTGCAAGGTCAAGAGGACCAAAATGAAGGTATGGAGTGATTCCCTTAAAAGAGTTCTCCATTAAATTTACAACTTAAATTTCATTCTTCCCGGCCGGGACAAGAAGATCTCTCTTCAGTGTATACACAATTGTAATTTTTTTTTTCTCTTTTATATATGTCTTTATGTCTGTGCATTTGTCTAAATTTCATGTTAATGTGATGTCACAAATATGTTTATATGTGCGTCTGTCTAGTGTGACGTCACAAATAATTAAGCGCTTAAAAAAAAAAAAAAAAAAAGGTAGATAGATATAGATCCAAATAACAAATAACGTTAATTCATTTAAGCTTAGAATATTCTAATTTGATAATCAATAGATAGATAGATAAATAGATATTTATATAAGTTCAGAATATTTTTAGATAATCAATTATAATGATAATCAATTTTGATTTATAGTTGTCTCCGGGACTTCTCTTCAGCTGTGAATATGTTTAATGTTATATAACCTGATATTTTGGTGTTCCGACAGAGGATCATTTATTTGTTATTGACTTCATTTGTTTAGTAGCTGATTAATTTGAATTATTTCAACAGGTATAGGATTGCTGTGTATATAGAGACTCGAGGATTCCAGCTAACAAATTATTTTTCCAAAATGCCTTTAGCTTTTCTTTATCTTTAATGCAGTAAACACCCTCAGTTTCTCTTTGATTATTTCTGAATGTGATATTTTGCCAGCTTATGTTTGTGGGAGCTTAAGCAGCAATGTGTGTGAGCAGAGATCAACTTTTATTTTCTACTCTAATAATTCTTTTTTTAGTTTGACAGCTCACCTTTTGATCTCAGTGCTGGAATAGCACTGCCTTTCCCTTAATAATGGATGCTTGAGTTTTTAGGTAGCGGGCCCTGAAGATTTGCCGGTAGAAATGTCTAGACATAAAAAAGACGGCTGCTGCTACAACTGCAGGGACCGCGGTCGCTGCAAGCATCCCTGCTGCTCAAGCATCAACAACCTCACCAGCAGTGTGGCCTCTGCTCTGCATGCATGGGGCCTCCTGAATCTATGTGTTATAACTTATGGACATTTTGATTTTCCATTATTTTGGGACATTGCGGGACAATGCCTTGCGGGTATTTGTCTAAGAGAACTCAGTGCGTTACTTGATGAAACTAAGGGCAGCTGATTGGCTTAAAGAACTTGATACACTATGGAAACTTGGCTCGTCAGCAGTAGGCTTGCCGCCTTAAAGCCGCAGCATCTCCTAAAAATTGGACGGCTGTTAGTCAACACACAGTCGATCCTGAAGGGCTCTATTGGATGGCTGGTTAGCCTATGACGGGTAAGATCCCCAGAGGGGGACAACCTAAGACACGGCACAGTCGCACGGGACAGTCTAATGTGGCCGGCATGTCAACCTAAGCCAGGAGTCAGGACAGCCTAGACTCCCATGACGGGTAAGAATGTCGGTTGCACATGGACGTCCTAGAACATCCCCTCTTTTAAAACTAAAAGGGGGAAATGAAGGAGCCTATAATCAAGGAGATAGCTAAAGATTGGGGTTAGCTGAGAGCCATAAAAGATGTTCTAGTTTCCACCTGATGTTGATACATTATTCAAAGAATCTTTGTATGCCCGTGAACACTGCGTGACGCACCTGTAAGCTCGAGCTGTAAGCACGTGTCCTTGTTAAAGCTATATGTATATAACTGGGTGAGGTTCGTTAGTGTGTGTGGGGAAGAAGAAGGTGGTGGTTGGAGTTAGAGCATTTGGAGTGATTACTGGAGCTGGAGAGAGGAGAAGAATAAAAGACCTTTTTTCATTTTCATCCTGCCTCCGAATTTTCCTGTGGCGTTCGCTGCTCCAAGCGACTTCCGCTTCAGGCAGCGACAGTAGCACATGTCTATAATCCCAGTGAATTGAGAGGCTGGGGCAGGAGGATCACAAGTTTGAGGCCAGCCTCAGCAACGTAGCAAAGCCCTAAGCAACTCAGCAAGACCCTATCTCAAAAAATAAAAAGGGCTGGGACATGGCTCAGTGGTTAAGTCCCTCTTGGTTCAATCCCCAGTTACCTGCCCCAGCGCCACCCCACCCCCACCACCACCAACAACAAAAAGGCTACGGATCAGGTTCTGGGTATGTAGCTCAGTGGTAGACCACTCGCCTAACATGTAAGGCCACTGGGTTCAATCCCATTACCACACACGCACAAACACAGGCAAAAAAAAAAAAAAAAAAAAAAAAAATCTGGGTATGGTGGTACACACCTATAATCCCAGCTACGTAGGAAGCTGAGGCAGGAGGATGGCAAGTTTAAGGCCAGGCTACACAACTTACCAAGACCCTATCTTAAAAAAACAAAAAGGGTTGGAGATGTAGCTCAGTGGCAGAGTACCCCTGAGTTCATCCCCGGTACCACAAAAGAGAAAGAAAAAAAAGAAAGGCAAAAGACAAAGCAATCCCACTTGGAAAGTTAAGAGTCAGAATTTAAGCTGGATACAGTGACACACACCTGTAATTCCAGTGACTCGTGAGGCCCAGGGAGGAGGATCACAAGTTTGATACCAGCATCAGCAATTTAGAGAGATCCTGTCTCAAAATACATACATACATAAATAAAAAGGGCTGGGGATATAACTTATGGATAGGGCACCCCTAGGTTCAATCCCCAGTACAAAACTAAGTGTCAATTTAAAAGAGGGAAAAACTCTACAAACAGCATGATTAAGTTACAAATCAAAGAGGTGTCTTTTCAGAATACCCCAAATTGTACCTATAACCACCCCACGAACCAAACAATGCTGCTGCTTCTCCATCCCTCCCATTCAATGCTACAACAGGATCCTGACCAAATGACCAAGCCAACTGAGAAGGCAAGTTACCTGCATTTAAAGTACACAGTCCCTTCATGGCTCCCATCATGCTTTCCTCTCTCTGGATTGTCCCACTCCACTCCTAACCAGAGTCCTAGCAGAATAAGAAAAAACAAATGAGTAGCAAAGGATGACAGAGGGATGCTCCACTTTCCTGCAAGTAAATACAGTTTGTAACGGAAACCACACCACACAGACAACACTGGGGGAGGAAGAATGTCTTGGGAAAAGACAAGTTAACCTTATGCTCAGAACTTCAACCAACACAGCCAAGTGCAGTGGTGCATGCCTATAATCCCAGCAGCCTGGGAGGCTGAGGTAGGAGGATCACAAGTTCAAAGCCAGCCTCAGCAATTTAGCAAGACAGTCTCAAAATAAAAAATAAAAAGGGTTGCCGGGCGCGGTGGCGCACGCCTGTAATCCCAGCACTTTGGGAGGCTGAGACAGGAGGATCGCGAGTTCAAAGCCAGCCTCAGCAATGGCGAGGCACTTAGCAACTCAGCGAGACCCTGTCTCTAATAAAATAAAAAAAAAAAAAATGGCTGGGGACTTGGCCCAGTGGTCGAGTGCCCCTGAGTTCAATCCCCAGTACCCACAATAATAAATAAATAAATAAAATAAAATAAAATAAAAAATAAAAAGGGTTAGGGATGTGGCTCAATGGTTAAACACCCCTGGATTCAATTCCAGGTACCAACAAAAAACAAAAAAAACAAAAAAAAGAAAATCCTCATGTTTAGAAATTAAGCAATATTATTCTAACTCATCTTGTGTCAAAAAAAAAAAAAAATCACAACGTAAACTAGAAACTATTTTGAACAGAGCAGTACAAGACTACACATGAAAATTTGTGGAATGCAGCTAAAAGTTGTGTTTAGATTCATGTGTTGGATGAGAACTGAAAATAAATCATCTGTCTCAAATGTTCAGGACTAGAAAGTAAAACAAGAAAATCAATCTTTCAGAGCAAGCAGCAGGAAATAGATAACAATGAAGAGAAATTAGTAAGACAGAAAATAAACAAGACAGTCTCTTGCCCTAAAGCACCTCAGTTTTCCAGCAAGGGCAGACATGTAAACCAGTGGCCATGAAGAACAGACCTGGCATGAAGGGAAGTGCAGGTGCTGGGGAAGCAGAGAGGTGCTGGTTGGTACTGCTGTGGGGGGAAACTGGGGCCAAGGCAGGAGGTCCCAGGACCTGTCCTGGGAATCTGAATCCATCCAGCACAGCTGGGGTCAGTGCTGCCCAGAGTTTGGGGCAGAAGCATGGGCAGGAGAACAAGGTTAAAGGTGAGGAAAGAGGCTGAACCCTAACTGGCTGAGGTGGGGCCTAAGACTCTGGTAAAGCACCCCCAAGAGCTTGTGCCTCATCTCTCTTCTCCCAAGAACCTTGTTAATAAGCAAGGCAGAAATGATCTATTGTAAAGAAATGGAAGCTCAGGGAAAACATCTGACTTGCCAGAATAACACTACAAATAAGGACCAGACCCTGGCCTAGCATATTCAAATACACAAATCTTTTGTGTTCTGATCCTTTTTTTTTTTTTTTTTTTTTTTTTTTGTACCAGAGATTGAGCCCAGGTGCACTTAACCACTGAGACACATCCTCATCCCTTTCTATTTATTTATTTATTTATTTTTAAATTTTGAGGCAGTTTCACTGAGTTGCTTAGGGCCTTGCTAACTTGCTGAGCTGGTTTTGAACTTGTGATCCTCCTGTCTCCGCCTCCCAAATCACTGAGATTACAGGTGTGCACCACCATGCCTGGCTCTAATACATTTTTTGTCAAATAATAAACCGTTATGTGAGAAGTAAGTACAACTAATTATGTTCTTCAAGAAAATTCTCAGAACAAGTTGATTTGATGATCATTAACAAGAAGGCACTTCACAACACCACTCTTTCACCTGATGAAGAACAAGTCACTTCCCAGCTGAAGTAGGTAGAAGGGGCAAGGCCAGCCTTCACTGTGATTTCTTTAACTATGTTATGTAACTACATTTAAGTGATGTAACACTGTGATTCCCTCAACTATCTGCTACGGTTTAGGTATGAGGTATCCCCAAGAGCTCAAGTGTGAGACCACGCAAGAAACTTTAGAGATGAATGAGTATTACGACAACCTTAACCTAATCAGTGCATTAGTTCGCTGACAGGGATTAACTGGGTGGTGACTGCAGGCAGGTAGGGTTTGGCTGGAGGAGGTAGGTCACTAGGAGCGGGCTTTGTGGGTATACATTTTGTCTCTGGTGAGAGAAGCTTTTTCTCTCTCTGCTTCCTGATTGTCAATGTCCTAAGCTGCCTTTATCTTCCACTACGATGTTCTGCCTCACCTTGGCTCCAGAGCAATGCAGCCGGCCGCTAAGGACTGAGACCTCTGAAAAAGAAAAGGATGGGCAGTACCAGCCTTAGCCTTGTTGTTTCTTCTGCTCCTTGGCTTCCTGGACTGACCAACTCCTGATACAACTAACATTTGTTTGTTTCTTTTTTTAAAGACATGTAGCTACATGTAAGTGATGTAAATCTGAGAAATTCAGACCATACACCCCCGTTAAGCAGCATTGCTTATCTGATGGATTCTGTTAATTTCTACATTACACTCAGAGAGGCACCCCTAAGAGCTTTGGAAAATGGACAACAGCTCATGGTCAAAATGAATTTAACACTCCAATATCTGGAATCATGTTATTTCAACGTTAATGTAAAAAACCTCAGGCTCTTGGAAATTACAAAGCAGCTTGGTTTGTACACCACCCCAGGCAATCTTGAGCTCTTATCTTCCAATGCCTCTGAAGATAGCCTTTTGTTTTTATAACCTATAACTTGATAATGTTTTTAAAAGAGCTGCAAAAGCACAATTTAAAAAACACAAACACTTCAAGGAAAATTAAAAAAAAAAAAAACAGAATACTGGAAGATCAAAAGTCATCAACAAAAAAAAGGGGTGGAAAAGCATTACAATAGAATAATTGAGAAAAGAGCGACGAAGTATGTGGCTCTCAGCTTCTTTACAGGAAGATGCAATTCTCTTGACCACTGTTAGAATCCTTTCTGGGGGCTGGGGCTGGGGCTGAGTGGTAGAACGCTTGTCTGGCATGGGTGAGGCACAGGGTTTGATCCTCAGTACCACACAAAAATAAAATAAAGGTTTTAAGAAAAAAAAGAATCCTTTCAGTTCGTTAGAAAATATTTTTTTCCTTTTCCCTGAGCCAGCAGCTCAGCTCCTGTCACAGGAGTCCCTTTGTAAGGAGCACGCTGCTCTCAGAAACAGCAGCAGCGCCTCAGGGTCACAGGGGTTTCACAGCCGCTGGTCTCACACAGGCCTTGGTAGGGGCTCAGAGTGAAAAGCTCAGTTCTGCAAAGGCAGCTAGACAGAGGACCCAGAGGTTCTATGTGGCTTTCTGGTGATCTCACTTTTTACCAGAATACTAGCACTTCCTAAAGAATAAAAACAACCCTTCTCAAGGCATGGGCACTAGAATCAACTAGGGAGCGTGTTAAAAATGAGGAGTCCAAGGGCTGGGGGTGTGGCTCAGTGGTAGAGCACTTACCTAGCACGTGGTAGGCCCTGGGCTTGGTTCTCAGCACCACAATAAATAAATAAATAAGTAAATAAAGGTATTGTGTCCATCTACAACTAAAAATATTTTAAAAAGAGCAAAGCTTTTTAAAAAATAAGCTAAACGATTTAAAAGAACTCTGTTCACCAGTGTACAACATGAATCAAAATTTAAGTATAAAATGTACATATTATTTTGTAAGACAATGTACTTATTTTTTAGTACAGTGAGAATTTAGGGATGAAATTCCACTACGTATATAATTTAAAACATTAAGCAATGCAGGGTGTGGTAGCACATGCCTGTAATCCCAGTGACTAGGAAGGCTGAGACAGGAGAATTGCAACTTTAAAGCTAGCCTTAAGCTACTTAATGAGACTCTAACCAACTCAACGAGACTGGCTCTAAATAAAACATAAAAAAGGGCTAGGAGGGCTAGGGATATAGCTCAGTTGATTGATAGAGTGATAGCCTAGCATGCATAAGGCTCTGGGTTCAATCCCCAGCACCACCACCAAAAAAAAAAGCGGGGAGTGTTGGGGGACTAGGGAGGTGGTTCAATGGTGAAGCACCCTTGGGTTCAATCCCCAGTACCAAAGGAAAAAAAAAAAAAAAAAAAAAACGTGTTAAGCAAAAAAATAGAGATGAAACAATATGGCAAAATGCTAAGATTGTTAAATTGACATGACAAGTATACACAGGTGTTCATTATGCCATTCTCCTTTTCTCTATATTTGAAAACTTATAATAATACATACAAATCCTCCTTAAATCTATTCTACTTCTAAGAACTAATACTCCAGATACATCTCTGTTCACTAAAAATGCCTAGAAACAATACCATCCTAGTAGCAGAGTACTCCTGGACCCCAGACTATGGTCTCTACATGCTATTTGCCATTAAAAAAAAAAAAAGCCCAGAAGTGCAGTATGAACCGTACACTCTTGGCGGCTTCCTTACCATACCAGGGCAGCTCTCACGGCTGTAGAGGGTGCACACATCCCTGGTTTGTGACCCTCTTCCACGTTCAAGGTGAGACGTGGCTAGTGAACCATCCCCACATCACTTCACTGACATTGACAATGACTTGTCTGCATTCTCCTTTGTTTCTAATGCTTCCTGTGATTACACTAGGTCCACATGGATGGTCCAGGATAATTTTCCAATCTTAAAATCAGCCGATTAACCTGCGGCCCTAACCCTCTTTGCCATGTAACTTAGCATAACCACAGGTTTTGGGGACATCTTTGTAGTACTATTATCTGCCTCCCACAGAAACCCATCTTTACCTCCATCTTAACAGTTTTAATGCATAACACTCTTCAATTTACAGTAATGCTTACCACAGGAAATTATGTCTCCAACCACAAGAATCCATTTGTAAATCATTAGAATTTTTTCCTAAGTAATTTTTTAAATGCTCACTTGTAACAATGGCTAACTATATGATCAACGACTAGTGCAGTGCTCTAAACACACCACTGCATTCAGCTGCCACGATGCCCTACAACATCTGCTGAAGTACCCTGAGAGCATTAACCAAATGTGTGTTCAGCTGGCTGCATCTTTGTACAATTCCATCAGATGACCTCTAACATCAGAGCTCTCAAAGGGGAATGCTGAGCCCTTTGTTGAGACCATCACAGCCCACCTTATCCTTCCGCCCAATCCTTCCATGTGTACTGGTTCCAGAGTACTTCCTAAAGAGCTTTCTAAACATTAAACGTTCTGAATGCAAATCTCTACCCCATTTTGCTTCCCAAAGAACTTGGGTATTAAAAATTTCCAAGTACTGCACATTGATTCAATACTTGCAGATGGCAATCTGGCTATATAATATGTATCTAGAGAATATGTATGTTCTGGAAGCAACAGAGTAGAAATGGCATGGGTTCTGCAGCAGAGTCATACTTGAGTTCTGCTATATGAAACTTTGAGATCTGAGACTTGGTCTCTTCACCTGTAAACATGGGATTAAGTAATATCCATATCTTAAGGCTGTTACAATAATATTCAAAATAGCACACATGACAGTACCTGGCACACAGTCATTATCACTTAAATGTTACTTTCTCTTCCCATTTATCAATAATCCCATTCAAATAGAGGCAGAAGGGGGACCCTTCTCTGTTTTACATACTTGTTTAAAGACTTCCATGACTGGGCTGGGGCTGTGGCTCAGCAGTATAGCGCTCGACTAGCACGTACACCCCTGGGTTCGATCCTCAGTACCACATAAAAATAAATCAATAAGGGTCTGAGGTTGTGGTTCAGCAAAAGAGTGTTCGCCTAGCATGTGTGAGGCCCTGGGTTTGATCCTCAGCACCACATAAAAATAAATAAATAAATAAATAAATAAGGTATTGTGTCCAACTACAACTGAAAAATAATAAACAATTGAAAAATAAAAAAAGACTTCCATAGCAATTTCCATGAAGGCAGTCACAGTGATCCATGTAGGGGTTCAAACTAAAAATTGAGTGCACAGCCAGTATGGCAGTACATGCCTGTAACCTCAGCAGCTTGGGAGGCTGAAGCAGGAGGATCTTGAGTTCAAAGCCAGCCTCAGCAATTCAGTGAGGAACTAATAAGCAACTCAGTGAGACCCCATTGCTAAATAAAATACAACAAAGGGCTGGGGATGTGGCTCAGCGGTTAAGTGCCCCTGAGGGGTTCAATCCTTGGTACAAAAAAGAAAAAAAAAGTGCTGAGAAGCCTACACAGAAAAAACTGACACACACACACACACACACACACACACACAAACACACACACCCCACTTACCTGCCACAGGAGGGACAACGCCAGAAAACCGCACTGTTGCATATTCTCCATTTACTTCAACTCTTTGACCAATGACATCTAATGTCAAAGTGTCACTCATAATAAGACAGCCAGAATCCAAAAGGTGAGACCTAGGGGGAAAAGAAAATCATAGCATTTAGAAGAATTTTTAAAAATTTCTTTAAGAAAGCCAGGAGCAGTGAGTGGGTCACACCCATGATCCCAGAGATTCGGGAGGCTGAGACAGAAGGATCAATAGTTTGATGCCAGCCTCTGCAACTTAGCCAGGACAAAGAACTCACCAAGACCCTGTCTCAAAATAAAAAAAACCTTAGCCAGGCACGGTGGCGCATGCCTGTAATCCCAGCACTTTGGGAGGCTGAGGCAGGAGGATCACGAGTTCAAAGCCAGCCTCAGCAATGGTGAGGCACTTAGCAACTCAGTGAGACCCTGTCTCTAATAAAATACAAAAAAGGGCTGGGGATGTGGCCCAGTGGTTGAGTGCCCCTGAGTTCAATCCCCGGTTGTCGCCACCTGAAGCGCTTGGAGCAACGGAGCCGCGGGAAGAAGTTCAGAGGCAAACTGGAGACAAACAGCTTTTTATCCTGATAACTTTTCTCTCTGGTTCTAACAATGACTAACACACGCCACACACACACCACCAAAATGGCGCTGACCCGATCAGCAATTTCGGCCAAGTCACTCGAGATCCCGGGACAAGTCCCGTGAGACTACGGAAGGCGACAATGCCCAAATCTCCATGGCTCATAGTCAACCGCAATTCAAACCATCTCCCCAAACAGGGCTCCTGCATTTCCCCCTTTTTGTTTTAAAAGAGGTAATGCTCTAGGACGTCTATGTGCAACCAACATTCTTACCCGTCATCGGATAATCAAGGCTGTGCCCTTGACTCCTGTCTTAGGTTGATATGTCGGCCACATGAGACTATCCCGTGCGACTGTGCCTGTCTTAGGTTGTCCCCCTCTGGGGATCTTACCCGTCATTGGCTAACCAGCCATCCAATGGAGCCCTTTAGGATCGACTGTGTATGATAACTAACAGCCGTCCAATTGTGAGGAGATGTTGTGGCTTTAAGGCGACAAGCCTTTTGGTGATGAGCCAAATTGCATAGCATATCAAATTGTTTAAACAAATCAGCTGCCCTAAGTTCCATCAAGTAACACACTGAATTCTCTAGACAAATACCCACAAGGCATTGTCCCGTAAAGTCCCAAACAATGAAAGATCAAAATGTCCATTTGTTATAACATGTTGATGTAGGAGGCCCCATGCATGTAGAGCAGAGGCCACACTGTTGGTGAGGTTGTTTGATGCTTGAGCAGCAGGGATGCTTGCGGCGGCCGCGATCCCTGCAGCTGTAGCAGCAGACGTCTTTTTTATGTTTAGACAATGCCACCGGCAAATCTTCAGGGCCCGCTACCTAGAAACTCAAGCATCAATTGTTAAAGGAAAGGCAGTGCTATTGCAGCACTGAGTCAAGAGGCAAGTTGTCAAACTACAAAATAGAATAATTAGATTAGAAAATTAAAGTTGATTTTTGTTCACACACATCGCTGGTTGAGCTTCTACAAACATAAGTTGGAAAAATATCATATTTAGAACAAAACAAAGAAAGACTGAGGGTAATTACTGCATTAAAGATAGATTAAAGAAAAGGTAAAGGCACTTGAGAGAAATAATTTGTTAGCTGGAACCCTTGAGTCTCTGTATACAGAGCAATCTTTTACCTGTTGAGATAATTGAAAATAATGAGCTATTAAACAAATGAAGTTAATAACAAATAAACAATCTTATGTCAAAACACCAAAATATCAGGTTATATAGCACTAGTCATATTGTTTGCTAAAGAGAAGTCCCAGGGACACCTATAAATCAAAATTGAAAATACCTTCATTTATAAAATTATTTACTCTTAATTGAATACTCTTAACCTAGAATGAATTAAAGTTATTTGGATTCATATGTATATATATATATTTTTTTTTTCATAAGCGCTTGTTATTTGTGACGTCACACTGGACAGATGCACAAACATACAAACATATATTTGTGACGTCACATTAACATGAAATGTAGACAAATATACAGACATAAAGACATGTATAAAAAGAAAAAAAAAATACAATTGTGTGCACACTAAAGAGAGATCTCCTCGTCCCGGCCGGGAGGAATGACACTTAAGTTGTGAAATATTTTGAAGGACTCTTTTGAGGGAATCATTTTATACCTTCATCTTGGTCCTCTTGATTTTGTACCTTTTTTATTAATGTTGATTCTTCAATAACTTCATCTTGATCATTTTGATGTGGTACCTGTTTTATTAATCTAGATGGTATCCATATTGGAGAGGATTCGTCTTTTGGAAAAACACAAACAGATCCTCTTCCCCAAATTAATACTGGATCTGGACCCTTCCATGTACCTGAAAGAACATCCTTCCAGTAAACCAAAGGTTTATGTTGTTGGTGTGGGTTCCAGTGTCTGTCTCCAGCAGAATAACCATTAGAGTCTAAAGTTAAAAAAATTAAGGTAAACAGGGCAACTGCCAATCTGTCCTTAGGACTTTTCCAATTTCCTTCTTTTTGTTTTAATAACATAATTTTCAGTGTTCGGTTTGCTCTTTCAATAATGCCCTGACCCTGAGGATTGTATGGGATGCCTGTTTTATGGGATATATTGAATTTTGCGCAAAACTGTTTGAAAGATAAGGA
The DNA here is from genome assembly GCA_025594165.1 of Tamias sibiricus. Lineage (NCBI taxonomy): Eukaryota > Metazoa > Chordata > Mammalia > Rodentia > Sciuridae > Tamias > Tamias sibiricus. The sequence goes on from CM046669.1 coordinate 100,062,859, forward strand.
CGTATATGCGGGGCCATTATCTGTTTTAAGCATTTTGGGGATGCCCAATGCAGCAAAAGCTTGCAAACAATGAGATGTAACATCTTTTAACTTTTTCTCCAGAATGTAAGGAAGCAAAAATCATGCCTGAGCATGTATCTATGGTAACATGAATAAATCGCAATTTTCCAAAACTTGGCTCATGAGTAACATCCATCTGCCACAAATGATTGGGCATTAATCCTCTAGGGTTAACGCCGAAATGAGGATTGGGCAAATGTGTCATACAAGATTTACAATCTTTTACAATTGTTCTGGCTTGCTCTTTTGTGATTTTAAACCTACGTTGCAAGATGGTGCTGTTGACATGAAACTGGGAGTGAAATAAAGTAGCTTGTTGTAGCACTGAAAGTATAAATATTGTTTTTGTAAGTTCATCAGCCTTTTGATTACCTTCATGGAGGGGACCAGGCAAATTAGTATGTGCTCTAATATGGCCTACGAATAGAGGTTCTTTTCTTGCCCACAAAAGTTTTTGTATTTGATAAAACAATTTAAAGGCTGGAGTATGAGGTGCTATTGGTCCTGCTAACTCTAATTTTGGGACGGCTTGTACAATATAGTGGCTATCTGAAAAAATGTTTACGGGCTGGTCCCTAAAATTTTCCAGAGCTCTTACCACAGCTTCCAATTCCACTAGTTGAGCTGATTTGTGTGCAGTTATGTAAGTCATATTTTCTTTTTTAGTGACTACTATAGCAGTACCATTTGAGGACCCATCTGTAAATACATTAAATGCCTTAGGAATAGGTTGATTTTTTATTACCTGTGGAAATATAATAGGATGATTAATACAAAAAGATAATATAGGGGACTTAGGAAGATGATTATCAAAATTGCAGAAGTAGAGCATTTAGCTATAGCCCAATCATTATCATTGAAGCATAAATCTTCAATCTGTGATGATGAATAGGGAGTAATAATAGTAGCAGGGTGAATGCCAAATATTTTAGTAGAAGTCTTAAGTCCTTGAAGAATAAGTTTAGCCACCATGGAGGTATAAGATTCAATTATACTTTTAGGAGAGACGGGCAAATGTATCCATAATAAAGGCCCTTGTTGCCAAAATACTCCTGTGGGTGTATATTGTGAAGAAATAATAATCAACATCAGCGGTTGAGTTAAATCAAATCTATCACAATGAGCTCCTTCGATGGCTTTTTCTACTAACTTTAAAGCTTTCCTAGCATCAGGAGTCAATGTTCGTGGTGAAGATGGATCAGGGTCTCCACGAAGGATGTCAAATAAAGGTTTTAGTTGGCCAGTAGTGAGATTTAGTGTAGGGCGAAGCCAATTAATGTCTCCCAGTAGTTTTTGGAAATCATTGAGGGTGGTCAAATGTTCTTTATTTATTAGAATTTTGGGGGGCCTAACAAAAGTATCCATGATTTTAAATCCTAAATATAATACGGGAGATCTGGTTTGAACTTTTTCTTCTGCTATATATAATCCATATTTTTTTTAAATTTTCTACCACGTCACTGAATATATTAAATAAGATTTTTTGATTAGGGTGGGCCAATAAAATATCATCCACGTAATGTAGACACATGAGGTTTGGATATTTATTTTTAATGGGTTGGATAGCCTTGTCCACATATATTTGGCATATGGTGGGGCTATTAGCCATTCCCTGTGGTAAAACCTTCCATTGATATCTCTGATCAGGGCCATTATTGTTAATAGAAGGAAGTGAAAAAGCAAACCTGGGGGCATCCAGAGGATGTAGGGGAATAGAAAAGAAGCAATCCTTTATATCAAGAGTAATAAGATGGAAATTTTTTGGAATAGCTACGGGACTAGGAAGTCCAGGTTGAGTAGGGCCCATAACTTGCATGGTTTTATTAATTTGTCTAAGATCATGTAACAATCGCCATTTTCCTGACTTTTTCTTGATCACAAATATGGGGGAATTCCAGGGAGAGGTGGAAGGTTCTATATGACCTGCTTCTAATTGTTCCTGAACTAGTAGGTGGGCCGCTTGTAATTTCTCTTTAGATAGGGGCCACTGAGGGACCCACACTGGCTTATCAGAAAGCCATGGTATTTTCAAAATTATTTTCTCAGTGGCCCTGAAAAAAAATATCTTTTTCCTTTATGATAATGATTACTTTTAGGGTTAAGATTACTCTGTACTTTTTGATAATGAGTTCTTTTATGGTTAAGATTATCCTGTAGGTTTTCACATTTAACATCTGCAGGCTTGGTTGCAAGGTGTACTCCCATTTGTTGCAAAATCTCTTCCCCATAAAGTAACCGGTAGATTAGGTAAAACATAAGGCTGAAATGTTCCTTTATGGCCTTCATCATCCTCCCATTTTAAAATTACCGCACTTTTATCTGGGAGGTTATTATATCCCAAGCCTCTGAAACTGGTTGAAGATTTTTGCAGAGGCCAGTGCTTGGGCCATTGGCGTAAATTAATAATGGAAGAGTCAGCTCCAGTATCTATTAATCCCTCCATTTCTATTCCTTGGATTTTTATTTTACACATAGGCCTCCTTGAACAGTCTCGAACCCAGCAAGCCATGGGTCTTGAGTCAGTGGAACAAAATCCTCTATTGTTCCCTTCTTGAGGCATACCCATTTTAAATGAATTATGTAAATTGGGAAGGAGAAGCAACTGAGCAATTCTATCTCCTTGATTAACAGAACTTATACTTTGGGGTGAGCTAAGCATTATTTTTATTTCCCCTTTGTAGTCTGAGTTTATTACACCTGGGGTCACTTGCAAACCTAATAAGCTTTTAGGACTACGCCCGATAATAAGTCCTACAGTCCCTGAGGGAAGAGGTCCCCTGACTCCTGTGGGAATCAGTTGAACCCCCATTTCAGGTGCTAACACTATTCAGGTGGTGGAACAGAGGTCTAATCCTGCATTTCCTCTTGTTCCTCTGGCGAGGGAGTGGATGGGTAGTAGGGATTGTGTCAGGGAAGCATCTGAGTGGATGCTTGAGGATACTCCTTCTGCAATGCCCCGTACATTTGTGGGCCCCAGGGTATTGGGCCCCGTGCCCCGTTTTTTGAATTCCTGAACAAAGGATTTCCATGGATGTCAAATTTTGAATGGCATTTATTGGCCCAATAATTTCCCTTTTTACACCTGGGGCAGCGGCCTGGGTCACGGTATGAGCTTGGTCTTATTTCTCTTTTGGGATTTTGCCTAGAATAGCCTGATTGATTATGATAATTTTGCCTGGAATATCCTGATTGATTATAATGTCTACGTTTAGCCTTTGTGAAATTTCGAGGGGAAGCACCTCTCATTGAGGCTGCAATCACATTTCCTGTGACAAAGGCGTCATTTATATCTTTACATAGTTGTATATATACGGAAAGATCCTTTTTAGTTCTCCATGGCCTGATGGCTGCTTGGCACCATTTATTAGCATTTTCATAAGCTAATTGAACAACTAATGGCATAGCTTGGTCAACATCTGCAAACACACTACCTGCAGTTCTCAAAAGTCGATCAGCAAAGTCAGCATACGGCTCATTAGGTCCTTGAATCACTTTTGACAAGCTACCTTGTAGATCCCCAGGTCCTTGTACAGTTTTCCATGCCTCTAAGGCAGCTGTGTTTATCTGAGCATATACATCTGGGTCATAATCTGTTTGAGCCTGTAAGTCTGCGAATTGCCCTTCTCCTGTGTGCATGTCTATATTATAGTTTTCAAACCCTGCAGCCGCGTTTCTTTTAGCCGTTTCTATACAAAGTTCTTGGAATTGCGATCGCCAAACCAAGAATTGCCCCCCGCTTAATGTTGCTTTACATAGATTTTTCCAGTCTGAGGGGGTTAAGCTAAAGGTGTTAAGGGACTTCAGCATACTCAACGTGAAAGGAGCTTGGGGCCCACAAGTCATTACTGCCTCTTTGAGATTTTTTATTGTTTTGAAATCTACTGACTGATGGACCCTCTGTCCATTTTTCTTTTCAAATGCTGGCGGTTCCCAATGTATCTGTGAGTTGTCCTCGAGAGCGCATAAGCGATCAGAAAGACTTTTTATTTCTGTTTCTAGGGTATGCAAATGCCTAGGAATACCCTTCATATTTTCTGTAATGGATTCCACCCATGGGGGAGTAGAGGACACAAGTGGTTCCTCTACCTGACGGTCCTTTTTCTCGGTCTTTTTTAGTTTCTTTTTCCTCATTTTCTCAGGATCACTTTTACTAGATTCCTCACCACTGCTAATTTCACTGACAGCAATATCCTGAGGCCCAGGTTCCATTAAGAGCAAGTATCCTTCAGCTATCACCAATAACTCCCGTATAGCTTTAATAGCTTGGATTTTTGTCATTTTTGGGACTCTTCTAATAATCTCTTTACTGGTATTAGTTGGCCCAGTGGAAGCTACGCTTTTTTGATCACTTTCACTTTTTTCTATATACTCCTCACTGAGAACAGAGTCAGGTATATCAAGGAGTCTTTGCATAGCCTCTATCACTTGGGATTCAGTTATATTCGAACCCATCTTTAGAGACCTTTCAGTTCTTACCTGTCCGCTCCGAAGTTCCCCTTACGGGCCGCCACCTGTCGCCGCCTGAAGCGCTTGGAGCAACGGAGCCGCGGGAAGAAGTTCAGAGGCAAACTGGAGACAAACAGCTTTTTATTCTGATAACTTTTCTCTCTGGCTCTAACAACGACTAACACACACCACACACACCACCAAAATGGCGCTGACCCGATCAGCAATTTCGGCCAAGTCACTCGAGATCCCGGGACAAGTCCCATGAGACTTCGGAAGTCGACAATGCCCAAATCTCCACGGCTCATAGTCAACTGCAATTCAAACCATCTCCCCAAACAGGGCTCCTGCACCTGGTACCACAAAAAAAAAAAAAAAAAAAAAAAAAAAACCAAAAGGGTTGGGAATGTAGCTCAGAGGTAAAGTCCCCTTGGGTTCGGTCCCCAGTATCAAACAAAAACCAACAAAATTTAAAATAAACACAGAACCCTAAAAATAAAGACAAGGTCTTAAAAGGTGCCTGGGGGTATCTAAAATGTCATGATGGATGAGGGTCTCCAGCTCAAAAGACATGTTGGCATCAGAAATGGGTATCTAGCCAGCACAGTGGTTCACACCTATAATTCCAGCAACATGGGAGGCTGTGGCAGGCTAACTGCAAGTTTGAGGCCACTCTCAGCAACCTAACTCTGTCCCAAAATAAAAAGGGCTAGGGATGTAGCTCAGTGGTAAAGTGCCCCCGACTTCAATCTCCAGTACTAAAAAAAAAAAAAAAAGAAGAAATGGGTACCTAGGAATCATCAGCAACTAATACAGTGAGGGTGGATGAGACTGAAGATGCACTGAGGGAAAGAAAAGAGGAACCACTGCCGGGCGCGGTGGCACACGCTTGTAATCCCAGCACTTGGGAGGCTGAGGCAGGAGGATCGGGAGTTCAAAGCCAGCCTCAGCAAGGGTGAGGCACTTAGCAACTCAGTGAGACCCTGTCTCTAAATAAAAATACAGAAAAGGGCTGGGGATGTGGCCTTGTAGTCGAGTGTCCCCAAGTTCAATCCCTGGTACCAAAAAAAACAAACAAACAAACAAACAAAAAAAAAACCTAAGGAATAAGACTGAGAAGAGCCAGAAAGGAAAACAGAAAACCAGACTCCAGGTCTTGAAACTCAAGAGGCAAAGCTTACAGAAGGGGCAGAGGAGCGAGCAACAGTGCTAGATGCTGCAGAGAGCTTGCAAGATCAGAGCCTGAAAACCTTGGGCTCCTCTTGCTGGCACAGATATGGTTTACAAACACAGTGTCATCAGTGTCTGAATAAAACTTGATTTTTCTTATAAAAGGTTAGCAATGTGGCAGTGCAAGAATATCCTTTTCCCAGGGCCTCATGCATGCCAGTACAAGGATTTTTAAATGCATGTTACAGGACTATTGAACAAAAAAGTTCTATATTTTAATAATATCACCATGTAATACACGAATGTAATAAAAGCTGATGCTGTGAACCATACCCTCTTGGGTTATAACCACAGTTTCATTGTATGTGAGCTATTGGAGGCTCTGGTATTATACTTGTGCACCTCTCCCCACCACAGAGAAATGGTAGCCATTTCTTCTGTCCCTAGAATTGTCTATGCCACATTTACCCATATTCCAGAACAATCTGAACATTATTATCTCGGACTGCAGAATGTAAATTTATCAAAGTTCAGTGTTAGTTCCTGTTCATCAAGTTCTCTGGCTTTCATGAAATACATTTTCCCCAATTCTTCTGAGACGAGTCCTATTTCAAATGGAGCTGAATTTGTTGAAAAATGGAAGGAAGGTATGCATTTATGAATATGCCAAAATGAACCCCACTGTTAAGTAAAGCTATAATGTGCTAACAGAAACACTAAAAAAAGGGCAGGGAGAGGGGGACAAGGCTGGGACTGTAGCTCAGCAGTAGAGTGTTTGCCTAGCCTGAGTAAGGTTCTGAGGTCAATCTCTAGCACCAAAAACAGGGGGGGCGGCGGGGGGTAGGGGGGAAGACAGCAAGGAACCAGAATCTCTAAATCTAGATCTAGATCCAAACCTGCCCAGTAGCACTGAAAAAGCAAAATAATCATTCCAGAGCCTAAACATGGTAGGAAAAGTTTAGGTGATTTTGAGGTAAGATCCATGGGCTGGTAGGAACTGGTGGGGGGAACTTGTGTTTTAGGAAGTGCAGAGACAGAGCTGCTAAGAGGTCTGGCCAAGGCTATGTTCAGAAGCTGAGTTCTAGTCCCCGGGGAGAGAGATTAATAAATGGTTATAGAATTCCACTCCTACAAGATATTTCCACTAACTAGAGTGCATGAAGTTATCTAACCAGAAACTCTTAAGGCCCTACCATCAGTCTCAAGCTCTGGCTGGGGCTCAGCCCTAACCTCACACCTTGAAAATTGGGCTATCAGTGAAAAAGAACAGGGTGGTGATCAATGGGTGAGTAAAACCAAGTGTGTAATCACAAGAGGAGGAAGGAAGACACTAGGAAACCATTCCACTGACACTTTTTTTTTTTTAAATATTTATTTGCTTTAGTTGTACACAATGCAATACATTTATGTTTACGTGGTGCTGAGGATTGAACCCGGGCCGTGCGCGTGCTAGGCGAGCGCTCTACCGCTGAGCCACAACCCCAGTCCCTCCACTGACACTCTTAACACATACGCATAATTCACGAATTATTAAGTTCCATGTGCTAGATCCCTCTGACCTCTAGTAGCAATTTTTTCATTCCCACAAGTGTACTACAGCCACAGGACAATTACATCAGCATGTATAAGGTATCTATGCTTGGACAGATGCAGTGGCGCGGCAGATGGCGAGGCGGAGTCAGGAGGATCATGAATACAAAGCCAGCCTCAGCAAAAGCAAGGTACTAGGGGCTGGGGCTATGGCTCAGCAGTAGAGCGCTTGTCTCGCATGTGTGAGGTCCTGGGTTCGATCCTTAGCACCACACAAATAAAATAAAGGTATTGTGTTCACCTAACAACAACAACAAAAAAAGGCGAAGAGCTACGCAACTCAGTGAGACCCTGTCTCTAAATAAAATACAAAATAGGGCTGGGGATGTGGCTCAGTGGTAGAGTGCCCCAGAGTTCTAATCCCTGGTGTCGCCCTCCCCCCCCCAAAAAAAGACACCTATGGTCAATCATCAAGTGGCTCTGCATCAAGTCATTATTTTATTTGGTACCGGGGACTGAACTCAGGTACACTCGACCACTGGGCCACATCCCCAGCCCTTTTTTGCATTTTATTAGAGACAGGGTCTCACTGAGTTGCTAAGTGCCTTGCCATTGCTAAGGCTGGCTTTGAACTCCTGATCCTCCTGCCTCAGCCTCCCAAGTGGTGGGATCACAGGTGTGCACCACCACGCCGGGCTTCAAGTCAGTATTTTGATGATCCTGCCCAGGCTCTTGACCATTCAGATAATGTTTCTTGATGCTGTGATCTTTCTTCGGTGATGACCTGAAAGCTGGACCCATGTCTTAGGAACTATGCCTCAGCTCCAAGGCCTTTACCCTGTTCCTCTGGCCAGTCAATGAGACCTGCTTCCTGCTGTTGGACCTACTTGATGCCATTACTGGCCCCCCTGCACCTCTATGGCCCACTGCTGACACCACCACTTTCATCCTTCCAGTCCCACCTCCACTTTAGTGTTCAAACTGTCCTGAAGTTAGCTGCTCACCTGGATTTTCTGTAATTGCCTGCACTGGGCCCTCTCCGAATCACCTGAATCTGAGAGGCATATCGCTTTTCTGTGGTAGCCTATCTGGATGCCTTGAAACCTTCATTAAGCTGGGATGCCTTTTTAAATACACATTTTGCTAATGAATGAAGGTAGCCCATATAGTTTTGGAGTAACTCTCCTTTGTTAAATTATTCTTTTTTTTTAATTTATATTTTTGTGGTACCGGGGATTGAACTCAGGGCCACTCGACCACTGGGTTACATCCTCAGCCCTTTCTTTTTATTTTATTTAGAGACAGGGTCTCACTGAGTTGCTAAGTGCCTCGCCATTGCTGAGGCTGGCTTTGAACTCGCGATCCTTCTGCCTCAGCCTCCCAAAGTGGTGGGATTACAGGCGTGCGCCACCGCGCCCGGCTTGTTAGATTATTCTTGTTTAAAAGGAAATCGGCAGGATTCAGAGCTTCACGTTGTAATCCCAGAAACTCAGGAGGCTGAGAAAGGAGGAGCCCAAGTTTGAGGTTAGCCTTGGCAACTTAGTGAGAGCCTGTCTTAAAATAAAATGAAAATTTAAAAAACCAAGAAAAGGGCTGGGGATGTATGTCC